>OX101814.2:21353354-22625854 GCA_944452925.2 Chrysolina oricalcia | reverse complement strand
ATGCCGAATAGCCTGGCAACCATGGGGTTGTAGATGATTACACTCTACAATATATAGTCACTAATAGGGTGGGAGTTAAAACGTTTCTCAGGGGGAGTGCTGATTCTTGGATTCAAAATAATGGACCCTGTAGGAGAAAATGTGAGTTAGCAATCCTAGTGTGGTGTATTTGTTTGTAAATTGCTGACCAAAAATCATTGAGTCGGTCGGAGCACAATGGCAAATAATAATAATTTCTGCCCCTCTCCCAGGCAGACCATGCTTTTGGGTACACTAAGTGGATTGCGAGGGAGATTATTAACATATATAACCTCGTGTACTGACGAAGTGGGAAGTGAGCACATTTTCACCGTATTATTCATAACAGAGATGTCAAGCACCTTGGCACTAAGATGAAACCAAACGAACAGTAAAAGTGACTAAGGCCATTGGCCATTATTCTTACACTCTGATAAGAATCCATTTCTCTCCCAAGCTCTTTCGATTTATTTAAAGAATTGGTATATCAAGAACTTCATTTAGTACACTTCGGAGTATTCTCTGGTAGAGACAGTTATTAGTGCGACAATCATCATTGTTTCATTTAGTCATTTCGAAACAAGTGAGTAATTGGAAAACAACTTTCGAATGATAATAATTGTAAATACGCATCATTTCATTTGAAATAGGTTTGGCGGGTTAGTGGTAGTAAAAGTATAGTATCATTATACAATGGTAAATGGTGTAGTTTGATTTCAAGCTGAAACATCTTTTCAGTTCAAAGTTTTTTGGGAAAGAGGGATCAAGCTTCACACTGATTTTTTATTTATTTTGTTGTTTTTGTTGTTGTTCATAAAACTGGAGATGTTAGTTAACGTAGTACAACTAATAATAAGTTACCTTAATGGTAACATGATAAATTAACGATGGGCAGATTTCATAATGGGTTTTGAAGTATCTTTAGTTTCAATAGCTTTAGACTGTTGGAAGCTGCCAACTGCAACTCAATTGGAAGTCACATTCATATGTACTTTTATTTCTAAGAATACTTTGGGTTGATTATAAAATAGTTATTTAAGCTACAACTATAGGTTCGTGAGGTAGAACTTTAATTTTTGTGTCACCGTGAACTTTGTTGAATGAGACACAGTCGAGTTCAATAAAACATGCGAGTACAAACAAAGCTCTTTACGAAACTGTATCGTACAACGTTTTTTCTACGACAGTTATTATCTTTTTCGTATTACCAAATGATGTCTGAGTAAAATTTGACGTAAAATTATGGTTTTTTGTATGAGCGTGTACTTTGTGTTGAACGAAGCAACAGTCAAGTTGAATAAAAACCTAGAGTGTTTTTATAGTTCTTTACGAAAATGTACCTATCACACTACGTTTTTTCTACGACAGTAAAGTTATTATAACGACAAATTATAGCAAGTTTGAATGTTTTATCTTATTTTTGTCGTATTATCATTTTATACGCAGAGGATATTTTTATGCACAGTTGATTTTTTGCGCTAAAAAGTACTCATTACCTTTTTTTTGAAAAAGCATTTATTTCTGACCTCTAATCAGAAAATCTGGCACCGAGGCCTTAGTTATTAGTGGTTATGTTACACAACTTTCTAACATCCTTCAAAAACTGCCTCAGCATTATATGTACATACACTTCGATAAATAGGAGAATCCTGTCCTTTTTTTGTCCTTTCAAAGTTATTTCTGAGTCTTTCTTTGGTTCGTAGGTTATAATTGTCTTTATTTTGTTTTAGTTGCACATATAAATAAGTTTAGTTTGTTCAAAGTTTTTTAGTTTATCTAGTTTGAGAAATGGGTATTCTTTATATAAAGTGTCACTTGATGTATTATAGTTTTTTGCAAATATGGTTTTTATTGCTTTATTTTGTAGTCTCTGCAGTTTGTTTATCACTTCAACACTAGCATTTCCATAGCATGGTATAAGATATCTTATATGGAGTTCAATAAAGCTATTATATAAGAGATATCTAGCATTTTTGCTTAGCATATGGTTGCATCGTCGTATTGCACCCAGCATCGGGGCTACTTTTTTTAGGATACTGTCTATATGGACATTCCATGTTAAGTTTTCAGTCACTATAAGGCCTAGATATTTAAATTGTTTAACTTTTTTCAGTACACAGTCATTTATTTTTATTTTAGGTTTTATCTGTTTTTCCCCACTTGATGTAGCACCATGTAAACAGTTTTTTCCACATTTATAGTTAATTTATTGTAGCACAGCCACTGATAGTATCTTTCAAGATCACTATTTATGTTTTGTTCAATTTCGATTTTATTTACTCCTGAGAAAGTAATAACTGTATCATCGCAGTATTTGTAGTACTTTACTCTTAACCCTGCATATCTTAGACTTTGTACATGTAATAGGTATTGAAGTGGGCCCAAGACTAACCCTTGAGCTATTCCTACTTCGACGCTTTCTTCATCACTCATTTCCCCATTGACATAGGTTTGTTGTCTTCTTCCCGTGGAATTTGAGTTTAGTAGTTCATGACATTTTCCACGAAATACCATGTTCTGTAATTTTGCTTTTTGTAAGTCAATAAACACTGTAACAACATATCTGTTCTCATTTAGCTCGCTTGTGATGTATTCCAGTAAATCTACCGTTGCTCCAAGTGTACTACTCCGTTTTTGAAATCCATACCGACTTTTATCAAATTTGAATGTTGTGTCTGTAAAATTTACGAGTCTTTTTTTATTATTTTTTCTAGTAGTTTGCTGAATATGCTCAACGGTGATTTTGGTTTATAATTATTTACGTTGTCATGTTCACCTTTTTTATATACAGGTAATATTTTGGATAAGTTAAGTTCTTCTGGGAAACAGCCTTACCTACCTACCCTCTTAACACACTGTTAACAGTGCGTCAAAACTTTGTTTACGCACTGTCGTAGGAATTTTTAATTTCATTGCACAAAATTCGGCATTCATTTTGACAAAAAATACCAAGTCATATATTGGTATAAAATAGTTTAATATAATAATAATAATAATAATAATAATCTCTTTATTTACTCAGGTTGATCTGTACAACCACAGGAGCAGAAGTACAAATGGAAAAGAGAAAAACGTCAGTTTACAATATATATATATATATATATATATATATATATATATATATATATAAAACAAACTATACTATATTAAAATAGAAAATGTCACAAGTATTAAAATCGAGAATGTGTAGAAACATTTAACATATATAAACATAAAGAGAAGCATACACACATATATAAACACCCATACATGCATACCCACACACATACTATATAAATATAATAATAATTGATAAATATAGTTTCTTCCTATATACACATATGTATTGGATTACAGATAAAACTCGTCTATACTGTAGCAGGTCTTTGATAAAAGGAGTTGCTTCAGTCTTGATTTGAAGATATGTACATTTCCAGAATTTCTTATGCTATCAGGGAGTTTATTGAAAAGTTTGCAGCCCAGAAACTCAAAGTTTCTTTGGTAGAGAGCAGTGCGATGTTGACTAGGTAATAATAAGTGGGCATTTCGTGTAGAATGATTATGTTAGCAGCTAATGTATTTCTATTTCGGTAGATATATGTGCAAGCTTCCATAATGTATTCTCCTGCTATTGTTAAAATTTTCAGATTCTGAAATGTTTGTCTACAAGAATCTCTATAGCCCAGCTTAGCAATGATCCTAATAGCATACTTTTGTGTACAAAACAAACTTCGAAATTACGTTAAGTAAATCTTATGAGGGAGAGTTGGTATAATTAAAATTGCTTTCATAATTTAAATGAATTTGAACTTTATTGTTCCATTTTTAATATATTTTAGCCACCCTGTCACCTAGAACATTATAATATATGTACAGAACTAAAAACAATTTTAGTTTTACAGTTTCTTAAAAAAACGTTGTTTTAATTTTTTTTTGCGTAATACATGCACTGAATTATCCAGCGAGTTTTTCATTTTGATTATTTAGTCAACCCTGAGGCCGGGCCCTACTAAAAAAGTCTTCCACTTAGATTTTCCAGATGAAATGACCGTAAAAAAGGTAGTAAAGGAAGATAGAATCAGGCATATGGGAGACGTCGAATTTTTGCGACGATCGATTTTGGGTTCCAACATTTTCAAAAATAGGTTTCGAGTAGTGTCAAACGATTACTAGTCAGTTTCTAAACAAAATTATCATAACGGAAGACACAGAAATGATCGAAAAAGTAGATGACATTCTTACAAATTGTTTTCTGCCAGAAAGATATGATTTCATCCAAATATGACTGTTATGCCTAAAACCATATCTGGTGAGTTTCCGAAGCAATATAGCATGATTGACACAGTCAAAAGCTTTGGATAAGTCACAACGCACTACTGCAGTGGTTTCTTCACTGTTGATTTCGTTATATACCATCTGCATTACTGTTGATATAGCGTCGCTTGTACTTTCAGAATTCTGAAAGCCATATACTGATGCACACTCAATATTCCGTTGCTGTTGCCGTTGCGGAAACATTTTGTGGTTCAACTGTGCGCAAGATGGTTTCTGTTCGATGAGTAGTTTTTGCAAAATCGCGTTATAAACAATTTATGTGCAAATCTTTCTATATGAGCCGATTTAAGGGAAATCATCTTATTCAAATTCTGTGATTGGCATATAGAAGTGAATTTACAATTTATATATTTTGGATTTTCACCTGGGAGGTGGGAAATATGTTGAAAATGTCAATGAAAGTTGATCAAAATGCTTCAAAGTGCGTCCGAAGTCACCCGAAGTGGCTTTGAAGTTAACTCGAGTTGTGTCAAGCGACTTCGAGTGCACTTTGAAGCATTTAGAGTAACTTTCAGTGACATTTTCAACACATTACCCACCTCTCAGGTGAAGGAGAGAAGGTCGCAATTGACCAACAGTTGGATTTCAAAGTATTCGTATATTTATTCGCTTCTGTTAAACACAACAAAGAAACAAAGTAAGAATGTCGTATCTTCAGTCTGAATACCGAAAATAACATATGTGGAGAATATCAGGAGTTTACTAAATCAGAGTATCGTATTTCAAATAACTCGAAACTTTTGCAAAATTAAATACCTCTTATCTTAGCACGGCAGTATTCTCCTCTACTTCCAAATACCATGCACAGAATTTGAATATGATGATATCCCTTAAATCGGCGCATTTAGAAAGATTTGCCCTTAAATTGTTTGCCATTGTTCAAAAACTACACATCGGACAGAAACCATCTTGCGCACAGTTGAACCACATATTATTATCTATCAGTTTCCGCAATATTGTTTGTCCAGCTTCAGATTTATAAAAATTATGGTATCTTTTTCGAGGTTTTCCCGGATTTTCTCAGTGAGAAATGCATCGATCTGGTCGTATAAAAAAAAACGTTTTGTAGGTTTTACAATTCTCTACAAAAGTTTTATCGACTGTTAACAGATTCCTCCAACACTTTTTGAGATATTTGCAAAAAAAAAAATCACTTTTTCTTGTTTAAAAAATTCCACAAAGCGATTTTGCTGGCGCGAAAACCAGGGTTTTCATTTACAAACTATCTTATAAAAATTAGTATAGGCCGTTTGCGTCTTTTATTTTGTGTGAAAAGAGCCTCTTATTTTTATCTACAGCTTGGCCTAATTGTGTCCTGTGTAGTGTAATATCATATAGTGACCAATGCATTTCTGATTCTTTTATTTGTGGATTAGGTATATTGATATTTGAGTTTGTTTAGGTACCAAAAAAACTGTTCCTTAATTGTTATTGAAAAGACTTATGTGTTCCTACCGTTTCACATTATTTGACTATAGGTTTTGAATGTTTTGATATTTGAATTTGTTTATGTTAAGCATTGTTAGACTGGTACGTAGGTACTAATGAACTGATGTTTGTTTTTACTGCGAGAATTTCAAAAGAAACAATTGTTCAATCAATTCTCCAGATAGATTAAATGAATAGTTTTGAAGTACAAATGATTTTGAGTCAAATTCATCTACTATATAAATGTACTTAACTACGTTTCTGTATACAGAGTGAGTCGGGAGGAACACACCAAACTCCGTAGCAGTACATTCTACAGATGAGAATAATTCAAAAATGCTTTTTGAATTTTCATTTCCTTTCAAGTTTTTCTTGAACAAGATTTTCATTGATATCTAAAAACGCTTTGACAAATTTTTTTCAAAGTTTGTTCTTATATGTTTATGAGGTATTTTTTGAACCAGTTCAGTAATTCCAGTGTCCAAGTCCATCGATGCCTTGCACAAAAAACGAATGAATATTTGATAACAATTTTTATTCCAATTATTTTTATGTGTAGAATATACTTGCTTGATTTTGGTCCGTCTCTCCAGACTCACCCTATATACATATGTACAAATCAATATCAGCCAAAAGGACGGAATCAATAGCCTATTATAGATTGCTAGCATTATATGACGAGATTATAATGTACTAGTTTCACATGACGAGGCTACTAGATTTATCTATATGCGACGAGATTGCAAGCCTTTATATGACAAGATTCTCAGATTAATACAAGATTATCACCTTTATATGATAGGTTCACTGGGTTCAGAAGAAGGGCTTACTAGTATTCAAATCTTGGGTACCTGATTTTATTCGACTCGATTCTTATTTCCACATGCCCAGAGCATCCTCTATGACTGGTTATTTAGGAATTTATGAAAGTTATTAAGTTTTAAGATTCCACAGCATATTTGGAAGAGGTGACTTGCGTCAGATAATTTTAGAAGTGCATTCTTCTGTCACGCCGAGCATATGATATATTCAGCTAGTGAGTATTATATACACTTCATATAGGTAGGTACTAAGTACCGGATTTTTTGCCGTGTATGTACCGCGATAGATGATCGATTAATCACATTCACAATTTGTGTCCAAAGCAAACTTCCTTCATTCTTGAAATACACTATTTGATTTCAGTGTAGATCTTGGTCTGCCGATTGAAACTGTTGTTGACAAAAGAACTCAACTTTTTAAAATACAATTATGTTGCTTTGATAGAGATCGTAAAAAAGTACGCGTTTATAAACTCCTCTAGATACTCGTTTATGTAGGTAAAGTAGAACCAACAATCTAGTAAGGTCATAAATCAATATTAGCCGACGACCCTCATTATTACCTATTGTACGGAATACAGATAAGCAATGAAATTGTATGTCCCTTAAAATATTCCCAGGTCCGGATTTAAATATCTCATGAAATAGTTTGACATTTACGTAATAGTAGGCTCTCCATTGTTTTTGCTTCTGTTGACAGTTTTGTATTTGAATATATTTGATAATAACAAATCTCATCTTGAGTTGATTTAGAACCATTGGTGAGGATAGGTTTATATGTCTGTAAATAATAAAATTTACTTGCCTGCACACCAGACTTTCAGTACTAATGGACTATTAGCGGGATTAAAGCGATAATGGTATATTTTAGAAACAGAAGGGGGAAAGTTAAACAACATTTAGTCATTACCTACCTAATATTTGGATGAAACTTGGTTCGATGCTCACGATATTCCAAACAAAAGTTGGGTAGACTCATCTGACTTGTGCCGTTTAATAAAGGAAAACGCATTACGATAATTCACGCAGAAACCGAAAGTGGTTTTATGCCAAATGAGTTTTCTTTATCGGCAAAGAATATTAAGGACTCTTTAGTCGATTATCATGATGAATACTATAGCCCAATTATTTGAAGACTGATTCCAAAATAAACTCATACCAAATATTCCACCCAACAGTATTATCGTCATGTATAATGCTAACTACCACAGTCGAAGACTAGATAAAGCACCATATTCAAATGACACCAAAGCCACTATACAAAAATATATGTTGAATAATGATATGTACTATGAGGAAAAGTACACAAAAAACAGTTACTAGAGGTGCGTTTCAATTTAACGTCTGTCGTCCGGAAACGGACGATGTATGACGTCATAGTTGTTTCGTCGGGCGATATCTGTCAGATTGAATTTTGAAACGCTCTCCTAAATCGTGGGGTAAATAGTTGACGGTCGGACGTTCCACTCAAGGAATTTTGAAACGATGGAATGAAGTTGTCGGACAAGACGTTCTAATATCGAAACGCTTCATAAGAAAAGTTATACGTCGGACGCACTCGGACGTAATATTGAAACGCACCTCAGTTTACACAGTTATTTGATAAAAAAATATTTTTGTGATTCATTGGCTGAAAGCTTAGAACATGCGGTGCTCAGACTTCCTCCTTATCACTGTATGTTTAACCCAATTGAACACATATGACATCAGCTTAAGTCAGCAGTTCGAAGAAATAATACTTCTCCAACCTTAAGTACAGCTGTGGTAGCTTTTATTCAAACAGAAACTGCAAACAGTCCTGACAGCAGCTGGGCCAAGTGTGTTTTCCATATTAAAGAGGTGGAAAAGGCAAATATGGATAAAGAAATACTTCCCAAAGAAAAGTTTTTTTATCAATTTGGGTGACGATAGTGAAAGTGAAACTGATCTTCGTGAGTAATTTTGTAAGTGTGTACATTAAATTTAATTCCAAACAACTCAAAATTATAAACTTTCTGAACTATAATCGCATTCATTATCTCTTATCAATATCATATATTATGTACATAAATAATTCTCAATTATAATCAAGCGATTTTTCTTAACCCAATATAATTATACCTACCTACAGAACAAAATTTAATGGCTAGGGCAGGTACAACTCTGCGTAGAAAGGACGGCCTGACCGCCTGCTGATACTTCAAGTGGTTGGTGATTTATGACCTTCTTATAGTTCTAGTAGTAATATACTATTATGGTGTATGAAGAACATAACTTTTGACTAGTTGAATATTATTTTCTTAAAAGCTCGAGGCGTGAAACGTCTTTACAATTAAAAAAACGCCTATTCATTTACTAAATATTATTTTTCAATTTTCAGTTCAATAGTTTCTGAATAAAAGTTTGTATTTATGTTTATTTTCTCTCTTAAAAGTAATTATCTGCGGAATGATGTAGACGCTATGGCCGGAATGCCCTGTGCAACCCGAGAATTGGGGATATATGTACATTTCAGCTTTCATCTCAGGAATTCCTATGAAAGTGCCCATTTTACTACGTTTTTATCTCAATTATTATTATTAAAAGCTTTTATTCAACTTTCTCTCTGTGTGTGTTAGATGGCTACAAATCTTGCAAGCTGAATTGGAACCACTTCCTCTTATCTTATCGAATTGAAATTTGTTCAGTTCCGATGACAATACATTATTATCGAAGAAATTGTCCCCCCTGCTCCCCGAAAGTAAGATAGAGAACGCGTAGGGTTTCGGAAGTTTTCTTGACGGATTGGACGTCAAAAATTACACCAAAAAAAATTAGGTGGGGGGGACTCCTCCCCTCGTTTTTTTCAAAAAAAGTGGGAAAACTCGTGAAATTAAAATCGGAAAAATCCGTAAAAATAGTGAAAAATATCTGACCGTCGAATATCATGGTTTCAAAAAATGTCCCCTGTCCCCCCTCAAATGCTAAATAGAGAACGCAAAGGAATTCGGAAAATGTTTCAACAGTTTCTGACATGGAAAAGAATGATGAAAAAAATCGATCGGCATGCTCGCCCCCTTTTCCGTCACGAAAAAAAATTTGAAAAACTCGCGAAATAGAAATCGAAAAAATCCGTAATAATAGTGAAAATTATCTGACCTTTGAATAATACAGTTTCAACAAAATTTACCTCTCGTCCCCCTCAAAAGCTAAATAGAGAACATGTAGAAATTCAAAAAAATTTCCAACGGTTTCATACATAAAAATTACGACAAAAAATATGTCTGCCGGTGGGCTCGCTCCCTCCCCTCTTTTCAGAAAAGTTGCGAAAACAAAATCGGAAAGATCCTTAAAATGTTGAAAAATATCTAACCATCAAATAATATAGTTTTGAGAAGTTTTATCCCCCTATCTATATTGAGAATGCGTAGAGAATTGCAAAACTTCCTGATTGTTTCGGACGATGAAAATTATGTCGAAGGAAAATATTGTTCAGTGAACTCAGACCCCCCTAAAGTAGCGAAAACTTACGAAACTAAAATACGTAATAATTGTGATAAACATGTCGGGGCGTGGCGCATTGGTTAGAGCGTCCGACTCTGAGTCGAAAGGTCCGGAGTTCGAGCCCCAGTTGCAGCTGGGATTTTTTAATTTAATTTGACCTATTAAATTATTAAAATCTCGTGGCTCGACTGGGGTGAGTCCTGCGCTACTCACTATTGCGTTCCAATTAACAGAGTTTCTCCTAATGTGGCGTATGGAGTTAGTAACAAGGCCTATCCAGAAAACATGGCTAATGACCATAGCAGTCGATGCCAAAACACAAAAGAAAAAAAAAATTGTGATAAACATCGAATCATCGAATGATTTACGAAGTAACTTGACCTGTATGTATGTATCCAAATCCAAAAATATTTATTCAAAGTGCACACATACAACAAATTAAATATGCGATACAGTTAAAACTATCCGATACCACCTCAGGTTAGAGGTAAAGGAGAGAATTCCTACTGCTCCGGAGTTGGGGTTCTATCCTGCCCTTCCGGGGCTTCCAGCGGGCGGGCAAATCTATGCTCGCCTGTCCTAGGATAGGCCCCACGGTGTTATGTGGGCGGGATTCGTTGTATGTGGTTTGTCTCAGCTCAGGTGGTTCCTGCTCCCTCCAAGTTATGCAGGTGAATTCATGTGTTTGTGGGCTTCCGAGGGGTTCTCTGGTAAAAACAGCGAAAAAACCGGGTTGTGTTCATTGTGTCTGTGGTTCATGTGTCACTCATCTTCTGGGTTGTCCTGGAAAATATCCAGAGCCTGGTACAGAAAACCGCCGTGCTTCCATCTCACATTATCGTGGACTCTCACCGCTGGAATGTTCCTAGTCAGGACGCTTTCCAGAATGAAATACCTGTAGAATTTTTCTGGCAGAGATTTAATGTGCTCTTCCAGGGTCGAGATGTTGGCCAGCTTCTGCAGATCAACCAGCCAAATGTACCTGTCACTGTTTGTGTCGATGCGGAGTACTTTACTTTGCATTCTCTCCAGTCTCAACATTTGAGTCTTGGAGAGGCTGCAGAACACTGGACAGGCGTATGTCATTGCTGGCCTAATGACTTGTTTATATATTAAAATCTTGTTCTCTTGACTCAACTTGGCCTTTCTGGCGATGAGCGGAAAGGTCTTTCTGACCGCTGTTGCTCTTCGATGAATTGCTAAGGTGAGGAGATTATTTAATGTTAAACACCTCTCCAGTTATACTCTAAGGTACCTCACTGAGTCTGACTCGTCTATCCGTTTGTCCAGAATTATGACCCCCCCACGGATCTCCCGGTTGTTGAATCTCCGTGAGAAGTTCATCAATTCTGTCTTATTCGGATTCAGCACTATCTTGTTGCTCGCCATATACGGTGTAACTAATTCCTCTAAATGCGTTCGTTCACACTGCGCGGCTGCCTCGCTGCTCTGCAGTGTCGTCTGCATAGACAGCCGTGCTAGTTTGATTGGACATGGTCATACGTATATAGCGAGTACAAGAGTTGGGACAAGCACGAACCCTGTGGCACTCCTGCTTTGACTGATATCATTGCGGAACTGACGTCGTTGACTCTCACCCTGAAGGACCTTCTAACTAGGTACGATTCGTGCAATTTTACCATGTGGGCTGGTATGCCTGCTCGCAACATCTTTATCCTCTGTCCGGACGGTATCGAACGGTATCGAACGCTTTCTTGATGTCCAACAGGATCATAACAGTGTTGAGGCCTTGGTGAAAGCCCACCTCACCTCGTGGATAATTCTGGCCGGCTGGGAGGTCGTGGAATGACCTCTTCGGAAACAGAATTGCTCCACCGGGATGAGGTTGAGGCTTCCCTCAAGGTCAACAAATCTTTTCAGGATGATCCTATCGACCAGCTTAGCCAGCGTGGCTCAACAGTTACTCCTGGGATCTGTACTTCCTCAGTAGCCTTGGATTTCGCTTTTTCTGATTTATTTTTAGCCTCCTCTGATTTTTCCCGTTATTTTGGAGGAGGTTTCGTTGTTCTGGGCTCTACCAGAGTTGTTTTCCCCTGACTGTACTTCGTTACCTTATATATTCGTGCTCTCCTTCTTGGAACTTTTGGCTTCTCACCCTCAGGCTGAGCTGGCTGGCTACTAAGACTTACGTGAAGAATTTCTGTGTGTCCTTAATGCGAGATTCTATGTGGTCGCTCTTCGGCTTTTTGTCGAAACTTTGGTGATGTTAGAAAAAATGTACGAATTTTACAGTTTATACTTCAATTTATTCAAGATTTTTCCACTTTTCCATCGAGTTGGAGAAAAACGGTTTGGAAATATCGATGTGGCTTGTGAAGAAGTATACGAAGCAATTTTCAAATTTCCATTTATTTCATTAGTACGACCGATATCTCGATTTTCCCTTTTTTCAAATATTTCCCGGACCATTGATATTACGGGCAAAGTCTATGAATATTCATTGTAGATTTTCTGAATACGGTCAAAGAATATGTTATAAATTATAAAAGTATCAAACGTTTCTGAAATATTTCGTATTTTCCATAATGCAAATTTCGATTTTTCAAGTTTTTCCGATAATTTTCGTGAAAAATAGCCTACTCCTTATGAATTCGTGTATGATAGTAATAATATTCTTCTGTTAGGTACAAATTTTGCAAACGATTTTAAAACAACTTCAAACATAGCTCAGAACTAGATGAAAATGCAATATAATTGCAAAATAAGCTAAAAATTCAATAATAATAATGTTTGTATGTTCGATACAAAATTTGCAATCGATTTTAAACCAACCCTAAACATAGCTCATAAATGAATATTAATGCGTAATACGTTAATAATAAATTTTTTTAACAATAATAGTAGTAATGATTTTTGTCGGTGAGGTACAAATTTTGCAATCGATTTCAAACTAACTTCAAACTAATCGTTTGGGAAAGCTGCAATATAAACAGGTCTTGAGTGTGATAAAATCTGTGGAAAATTCAACGTGTTTTTCCTAGTCTCATATACATCTAAACGGAATGACAATGCCATTGCATGATACATCGATGATATATCAATGATAATGTTTGTCTGTTATGTACAAATTTTCTTATCGGTTTTGTACTAACTTCTCAGCTCACGAAATTAAAAAACAGAAAATAATTATTTGAAAAAATATTTTTTTTTAATGTACTACATTACTGAAACAGAGTAGAAAGAATGAAAGAGTTTCTCCTCTCCCCAACTATATATAGATTTATCACCCTATACAGATTTCTAAACCCCATACAAATTGTTACGAAAATTTTTGATTATGAATTTTCATTAGCTTTAGCTGAAATGAAAAACGTGGTTCAAAGCAGGTCAAAAACAAGTCAAGGTTCGAACATAGTTCGATGGTACGATGTTTCTCACTATTCTTATCGATTTTTCTAACTTTCATTCCGTAAGTTTTCACAACCTTTTTCCAGAAGGAAGGGGTTCAAGTCTACCAATCGACAGGTTTTTTTTTCAGCCATTTTTCCCATCCGAAACCGTTTTTCCGAATTCCTACTCGTCTATCTAGCCTTCAGAAGGGTTGAAGGTGGTGGATAGGGGAGGGGGAAACTTGAAATTACTATATTATTGTCATCAGTTCCTAATACAAAAACGAAATCTCAGTGACATGCGTCTGTTATCTCACCAAGCAATAGAGCATAAATTAGGTGAGTTTTTACAAAAATACTAGTAGGAAAACGATTATGCCATCACATGAAAAACAGTCCGTAGTTATATTCTGTTATATTTTCGACTCACAACTCTGTCATTTATTAATCTGTTATAAACATTTAAATAACAAAAAACGTGTCTTTTAAATTGCTTTGCTTATAATATGAAAACTAAAAGAGCAATCTGGTTTCTCCGATGGAAATATTTGTAGATAATTGAAATACGAACAGAATGGAATGTTTTACGACCCGGTCGGATTATTAGTAAAGGAGTAAAACTGGAAAAACCGGAAAATTTTGAGATTTTTTGAAAAATTCAAAACTCCGCCATTTTTCAAGAAGTAGGATTGGCCTTTCTCAGGAAAGTATTGAATCATGTGTACTTTATGTGTTTACCAAACAAGCGCTGTCGGATCGTTAGTTTTGGCACAATTGCAATTACATTTCTTTTGCACTATCTTGCAGCCTGTATGCTCTAGTCATAGCCCGATTTGAATTTCTCAAACAGATTATAAAAGTATAGTGCTACAAAACGTATATTCTCATTTTGTTCTACAATGGTGCGAAATGGGTGACAAATGCATGCAAACATGACTGAAAACGGCCTATACCAAGAAAAACGGTCCAAATGCACTTGACACTATTTTGATAATAGAAATATGTTTTTCACTTACGAGAGCTAAAGTGAAGCATTTGCTGGAAATAAAAGAAGAACACTGACAATGCAGTAATTACCATTATCAAAGTTTCCATACTTCAGTCAACGGCAGGACTAAGTGCAAATAACTTGCTCCTAATCATAACTAAAGATATATAATTGGAGTTTCATTGGTAGTTATAAGCACACAGAGTGTTAGTTCCAAAGACTCTTCGTTTTGTAGGTAGTCTACTTTGGTATTTTCATTATATCAGAGTCATTAAAAAGATGACAGGCATGCGCAAATGCATTATCAACGGCCAAAGCAACGCTTCCCGAGCTATAGTCTTGCATTTTGAGATATCAGAACAGTTACGATCATCAGTATCAGTGTTCGATCAGAGTGTGAAATGTATGATTGCGTCGTATATAGACCGAATGGTGCGTCTTTACTCGAATATATCATTTGTTAATATCGTGAACTACATTCCCAAAATTACTGAAAGTTTGGGAATTATAAACATTTTTCGATAGTTTCCAATGTCAGTATTCATTATTTTATCAGGAATTTTTGTATCGACGTGTGAGCTTACTATCATTTATGTATATAAAATATTTCTTGCAGTATAATAGTTAATAATGATGTTTTTTTATATGGAATATCTCTTTTCAATTACATGCATTGTATGGAATGTAATGAAGATGTTATAATAGTAGGAAAAAAAGTACAAAATGCTGATATTATAAGTAAAAGTGAAATTTTGAATTTCCTTGTACTTATACTATCAATATTTTATAGTGGAAACGAGATATATCATATGGAAAAACATAATATATTGTTGACTTTCATAGTATGTGAAATATTTTATATGCATAAGATAGTAAGCCTAAACTTTGATAAAAACTCTCTTGATGAAAGCTTCCAGTAATATCGGGAAATCCATCATATAGTTCACGACATTTACAAGCAATAAATTCGAGTATAGACGCGTTCTGTTTATCTATCTACGACCAATACCAAATGTATACTTCAATAATGACAAATATCTATTTTCCTATATAAAATAAAACCGATAATATCAATAATAAATAAGTACTTCATTTGATAGTAGGTAGCACTACGTTCTATTTGAATTGCAGTTTGATAATGTCAAGTAAACACTGTCTGGGTCTTTTTTCCTAGTGGCAATTGAAGTGAGACCCAGTCCCAAATATGATTGACAAAACTAAAGTTTTGATAATGGTTATTAAAGTTTTATATCGGTGTAGCCCGCGTTAGCTGCCAAGTGGTAGGAGAAACCAGGAGATGAGGGGAATTTTTGTTAGGAAAATTTTTTCAATTGATTGGCTTATACTCCTTGCCATCCAAATTCTCAGCGGTACCCCACCTCCATGGTACATCTATTAGACTGAAAATATTATTCGACCATCCTATATTTTCTACTATTTTTATAGATTTTTCAAATTTTATCAATTTTATTTTCGTGAGTTTTCGCAACGTATTCCAAGAAGTGTCAACAAATGCGTGGACTCGGATAGTAGGAAGTTAGGACGCATTGCCTCTTCCGGCAAGCTCAGCACCACCTATCCGAAGTACCGCACGTCGCAATAATCTCAACAACTCCGGAGCTCTTCATTCATTTGGAAAACCAGCAGGAACGTGTCTGACATACGAATTCTTTTTGGATTTGTTGTTGTTGCCAACCAACGAGGTTCCATTAATTCGCATGCCAGGCCGAATATCACTAAAAACCAGAAATACTATTTACACTGGACTCTACTGTACACTACTGAGCCATCCAGAAGTGAGGACTTCTCTCCTGGCAATTGTCCGAGCCATCGGGCGGCTCCTGGATGACTGAAGATTTCAGCCAAATAAGCCTTTATTTATACACTGGCCGAACATTTCAGTCGGCCAATGATATAACAATTTGCTGGTAGGCGGGGCCTATTAGAGCTCTCGCCTCCAGATATACCCCACTGGGTATTTTTCCAAAGTTCAAATCTGTAGTATTTCTGTCATGACAGAAGGGGTAGGAGTTGGGGTTCACCCAATCGATTTTTTTTTCATAATTTTTGCCGTCCAAAACTTGCTGGATATTTTTCTAAATTCCTACACTTTCTCCAACTGATCTCCGGAGCAAGGACGTATACTTTCTTTAAAATTAATTTATTCGACGGTCTGATGAATGCCACAATTTTTTCGAATTTTTCTGATTTCATTCTCTCGACTTTTGCAATTTACGTCTAGCCCACACACGACATTCCATTTTCACTTAAATTCTCGATGCTCGAAACCGTCGAAAATGAAAAATGAATTGCAAATTTTGAACTGGAAAGCCAAAAGGACATACATACGAATAAAGCAAGTTGAAGAAATGCTTGTAAAAACTTGGTAACGTAAGTTGAGTTCTCTGTTTCTGGAGATTATCTCAAATTCAGTTGGTATAAAAATTCTCATGTCAATGAAATCATAAACAGTTTCTTTGCTTATTAAAACTTTGTTTTTGACCTCAACAACATCAACAGTCTATGATGATTCTTTTCTTGATAATTTCAACGATAACGTTGTTTACACCACATTATTTCAGTTTTGTAACCATCAATGAATGAATATGCAGAAGTGCATAATGAACCGAAAAGATTGAACAATACGAGGAAGAACGTGCACTTTGACCCTCTGATATGAGAAGTAATTTGCGGTTAAGTGCCTCACTTATCAATGATTGATTGTGAAAATGAGCTTGATCTTTGACTGCAAACAAAGTTGTCACTTGTCACACCAACTGCTAATCTGAAAATCAATATAATAATGATAATAATAATTTTTATTCATTGAATCAAATACAATTTAAAAAAAAGTAGTATAACAAACACATCAAATTATCTAATACAAACGAATAAAAAAGAGAGACCACAAAGCTTTCGCTGTCCGTGGTGAACTGATCATTTATAATTGTGCATAGTGTTGTGATTAATTAATAATAAACTATTTTAATTATAAAGTTGATCAAAATAAGTATATATAAATACTACAAATCAATACAGGGTGTTTTTGGCACCTGGATAAGTGATTCAATACCATATTCTTTCTCAATACCATATTTAAATTTATGCGAAAAGAGACTTACCAAAGTTAAGTGGAAGAACAATTTAGTGCTGATTCATCATCTTCACCTAAATTGAACTTCGCCTTTTACTCATTTCAACTGTATTTTCATACTTGATATATACTGGTATTATCTTGTGAGTAATAAAGACGATAATAATAATAATAATAATAATAATAATAATAATAATAATAATAATAATAATAATAATAATAATAATAATAATAATAATAATAATAATAATAATAATAATAATAATAATAATAATAATAATAATAATAATAATAATAATAATAATAATAATAATAATAATAATAATAATCCCCTTCTCTGCATGGTCCGCGACCATGAAAAAGCAGGGATTGGAGCATTTCTCTTTAAGGCAGCAACCCGTGCAGCCGATGAACTTGGTCTCGTATTCGACACTGAACGGGGTAACCCAAACTCTGTCACCGAGTTGGGACCCGTTCAGCTAAGAGCTCACATTAAAGCTGCGGAGACAGAGGTCCTCCTACAGCTGCATATGGATAAGCCAATGCATGGTGTTTTCTTCAACAACATCGAAGACCTTGGCTTATCCAAAAGCTTGACCTTTGCCTTCCTCAGTTCGAGTGAGCTAAAGTCGGAGACCGAGGGATTCATAATGGCCTGCCAGGATGGTGTCTTCAACACCCTCGTCTACCGTAGTCGCGTGATGGGTATAGACGTCCCTGACACCCGATGCAGGGCATGTCGTAGGGCACCTGAGACCGTAATGCATTTGCTATCAGCATGTCCAGCTTATGCGGTCTCTGCCTATATCCACAGGCATAACGCGGCGCTACGAGTGTTGTACTACCATCTAAGACACTCGTACGGTATAGACGAGACACCGGTGTTGCCTTATGTTCCAGGGGATATTGAGTCCGTGGTGGAGAATGAGAGGTGCCGGATCTATTGGAACTACTCATTCCCCACCCTCAGGCAAATACAAGCCAATAAGCCTGATGTTGTCCTCCTCGACCACCAAAGTAGAACGATATTCGTCATGGAGTTTTCCGCTCCAGGCGAAATGAATATCGTTCGAAAAGAGGAGGAAAAACGGACTAAATATCGAGATCTTCTCTTTGAACTCCGCAGGTTATATCCGGACCATTCTGTCAAAATGGTGGTTCTGATCATAGGAGTCCTTGGTGAAATGATGAACACACTGCTCTCCAACTTGAAGATAATACCTGCTTGCCGTAATATGGCAGAAATCTTAGCTGCGCGAATGCAGAAGGCCGTCATCCTTGGTTCGCTCCGTCTACTCAGGGCACATGATTCTCGGACCCAATAGTCACTCACCCTACGGACGTAGGGAGTGGTTATTGGGGTTGACGACACCAGCGCGCCCTCCGGATGTATCGGAGCACCGGAGACAGGGCCTGACTGGTACATTCCCAACGGGAAAAAAAAAACAAAAAAAAAATAATAATAATAATCGCATTGTTCCACTGATGGAGGATATCAGAACCCGCAGGGCACTTCACAATATGAAGCCCCTGAAGCCGCAAGAACTGGCACGGGTGGATGCGGAGATTGGCGATGTTCTTCCAGAAGAGGCTGACATCTGGCAGATCAATTCTGTCGTGTACGACGCCGCTCATGCTCTATCCCAAACGGAGAGGAGAGACACCACCGCTCTGGTAGGGAGGCATGAACGACGTGTACACAAGATGGAAGCCAAGATCAAGTCGGCGAGACAACACGCGTCTCGTATCCAGTGTGTGGTGGACTTCGTGGCGGCCAATAGGCCTTTCACGCTCGCAGTGCGGCGAATTGCCGCAAAATTGAGACGAGCTAACCACACATTAAATCAAGGTGTGCTGTTCACCATCAAACAGCACTGCCTTGATAGGATACGAATGCTAGTGGCTGCAAAGAAGTCACTAGTGAGGCGGGCAAGAGGTATCGCGGAAAACATAAAGTTCCGCGATAAACCTTCTCGCTTATTTCAAGAGCCTCCACGTGTTGTCGATAACCCGCCGGCTGCAGATCGGGTGGAAACATTCTGGAAGAATATCTATGAGTATCCGCAACCACTCAACGTAGATACTCCAGCCCTAGCGCAGTTCGAAGCATTTTGCAGGAGGCTTCGGCAGCCTGAGCTCAATGATCTGCGCATTCCGATAACCACGGAAGAAATACGAGGGCCCTAAAAGGCTCTAAGAATTTCGCTGCTCCAGGCCCTGATGGGTTGAATAACTATTGGTGGAAAAAGTTTCCAACAACCCACCGCCATCTGGCCAGAGTTTTCAACTCATGGCTAGATGGGGAGCAGCAGATTCCGGAGTGGTTTGTCGAGGGGCGAACCGTACTCATCCCCAAAAACGGAGATTTGTCTGATCCAAAGAATTACAGGCCGATAACATGCTTGAATGCGTGTTATAAGGTGTTTACGCGCATCTTATACACGCGCATTCTCTCCGCAGTTGATCCGGTGTATGAACGGATAAATGAGCAAAGAGGGTCAAAGAAAGGGGTCGCCGGATGCAAGGAGAACCTGCTCATCGATAGATGTATCACGCAGGACTCCGTGCAGTATAAGCGTAACCTTTCGATGGCCTGGATCGATTACCGCAAGGCATTTGATACAACATCACATGAGTTAATCATGCATTTGCTCAGATGCCTTGAGGTACCCGTTCAAATAGTGGGATGCATTGGACAACTGATGCCGCTCTGGAGGACTCGCTTCACCATAAGATCTGGTAGAGACATAGTCCAAACAGAGCAGGTCATCATTAGAAGAGGTGTGTTTCAGGGAGACTCCCTTAGCCCTCTCCTCTTCTGCATCTCACTATTGCCACAACTTGACGTTAAGACTCGCAAAATGATGCATCTCAATAGGAGCATGCATCCTAAATCGTCCGTTCCACGGTTATACTTTCCCAGACAACGGGGAGGCCGTGGACTTTTGAGTTTGTAGTGTCTGCATAACAGAATGGTTCTGGATGGGGCCTGTAAAGTCATCAGGAGTTCAGATCCCCTTCTCTGCATGGTCCGCGACCATGAGAAAGCAGGGATTGGAGCATTCCTTTTTAAGGCAGCAACCCGTGCGGCCGATGAACTTGGTCTCGTTTTCGACACTGAACGGGCTAACCCAAACTCTGTCACCGAGTTGGGACCCGTTCAGCAAAAAGCTCACATAAAAGCTGCGGAGATAGAGGTCCTGCTACAGCTACATATGGATAAGCCAATGCATGGTGTCTTCTTTCGCAACATCGAAGACCTTGGCTTATCCAAAAGCATGACCTTTGCCTTCCTCAGGTCGAGTGAGCTAAAGTCGGAGACCGAGGGATTCATAATGGCCTGCCAGGATGGTGTCTTCAACACCCTGGTCTACCGTAGTCGCGTGATGGGTATAGACGTCCCTGACACCCGATGCAGGGCATGTCGTGGGGCACCTGAGACCGTAATGCATTTGCTATCAGCATGCCCATCTTATGCGGTCTCAGCCTATATCCACAGGCATAACGCGGTGCTACGAGTGTTGTACTACCACCTACGACACTCGTACGGAATAGACGAGACACCGGTGTTGCCTTATGTTCCGGGGGATATTGAGTCCGTGGTGGAGAATGAGAGATGCCGAATCTATTGGAACTACTCATTCCCCACCCTCAGGCAAATACAAGCCAATAAGCCTGATGTTGTCCTCCTCGACCACCAAAGTAGAACGATATTCGTCATGGAGTTTTCCGCTCCAGGCGAAATGAATATCGTTCGAAAAGAGGAGGAAAAACGGACTAAATATCGAGATCTTCTCTTTGAACTCCGCAGGTTATATCCGGACCATTCTGTCAAAATGGTGGTTCTGATTATAGGAGTCCTTGGTGGAATGATGGACACACTGCTCTCTAGCTTGAAGATAATACCGGCTTGCCGTAATATGGCAGAAATCTTAGCAGCAAGAATGCAGAAGGCCGTTATCCTTGGTTCGCTCCGTCTACTCAGGGCACACGATTCTCGGACCCAATAGTCACTCACCATACGGACGTAGGGAGTGGTTATTGGGGTTAACGACACCAGCGCGCCCTCCGGATGGGTCGGAGCACCGGAGACAGGGCCTGACTGGTACAATCCTTAGGAGAAAAAAAAAATAATAATAATAATTAGCGCCGTGTTATGCCTGTGGATATAGGCTGAGACCGCATAAGCTGGACATGCTGATAGCAAATGCATTACGGTCTCAGGTGCCCCACGATATGCCCTGCATCGGGTGTCAGGGACGTCTATACCCATCACGCGATTACGGTAGACGAGGGTGTTGAAGACACCATCCTGGCAGGCCATTATGAATCCCTCGGTCTCCGACTTTAGCTCACTCGAACTGAGGAAGGCAAAGGTCAAGCTTTTGGATAAGCCAAGGTCTTCGATGTTGTTGAAGAAGACACCATGCATTGGCTTATCCGTATGCAGCTGAAGGAGGACCTCTGTTTCCGCAGCTTTAATGTGAGCTTTTAGCTGAACGGGTCCCAACTCGGTGACAGAGTTTGGGTTAGCCCGTTCAGTGTCGAATACGAGACCAAGTTCATCGGCTGCACGGGTTGCTGCCTTAAAGAGAAATGCTCCAATCCCTGCTTTTTCATGGTCGCGGACCATGCAGAGAAGGGGATCTGAACTCCTGATGACTTTACAGGCCCCATCCAGAACCATTCTGTTATGCAGACACTCCAAACTCAAAAGTCCACGGCCTCCCCGTTGTCTGGGAAAGTATAACCGTGGAACGGACGATTTAGGATGCAAGCTCCTATTGAGATGCATCATTTTGCGAGTTTTTACGTCGAGATGTCGCAACTCTTCCTGAGTCCACTTCATCACTCCGAAGGAGTAGAGAAGGATCGGAACGGCAAGCATATTAGTTGCAGCAACTTTGTTCTTCCCCGACAGTTCTGATGACCAGATCTGTCGGAGTTTATGCTGATACTTGCCGCGGAGAGAGTTCTTAACTGTGATTACCTCTTGGGAGCGGCGTTGCGCCACCCCTAGGTAAGTATAAGTCTCTACGGCATACAGATGATGTAGGATGCTTCCGTCTACGAGCTGGACATCCTCTCCGTATTCCTCGCATCGTCCTCTTTTGAGATGAACCGTGGCACATTTGTCGATCCCAAATTCCATTCCGATAGCATGCGTATATTCTTCCACCACCCTAAGGGACTGATGTAGGCCCCTTTCTCCAGAGGCCTATAATTTCAGGTCATCCATGTAAAACAGGTGGGTGACTGTATAACTCCGGTTGCTGGGGGTGCCGCAGCTGTACCCACGGGTATTCCTGAGTGCAACGGACAATGGCAATAGTGAGATGCAGAAGAGAAGAGGGCTGAGGGAGTCTCCCTGAAACACGCCTCTTCTAATGATGACCTGCTCTGTTTGGACTATGTCTCCACCAGATTTTATAGCGAAGCGAGTCCTTCAGAGCGGCATCAGTTGTCCAATGCATCCCACTATTTGATCGGGTACCTCAAGGCATCTGAGCAAATGCATGATTAACTCATGCGATGTTGTATCAAATGCCTTGCGGTAATCGATCCAGGCCATCGAAAGGTTACGCTTGTACTGCACGGAGTCCTGCGTGATACATCTATCGATGAGCAGGTTCTCCTTGCAGCCGGCAACCCCTTTCTTTGACCCTCTTTGCTCATATATCCGTTCATACACCGGATCAACTGCGGAGAGAATGCGCGTAAACACCTTATAACACGCATTCAAGCATGTTATCGGTCTGTAATTCTTTGGATCAGACAAATCTCCGTTTTTGGGGATGAGCACGGTTCGCCCCTCGACAAACCACTCCAGAATCTGCTGCTCCCCATCTAGCTATGAGTTGAAAACTCTAGCCAGATGGCGGTGAGTTGCTGGAAACTTTTTCCACCAATAGTTATTCAACCCATCGGGTCCTGGAGCAGCAAAGTTCTTTGAGCCTTTGAGGGCTCTTTGAACTTCTTCCGGGGTTATCGGATTGCGCAGATCATTGAGCTCAGGCTGCCGAAGCATCCTGCAGAATGCTCCGAACTGCGCCAGGGCTGGAGTATCTACATTGATTGGTTGCGGATACTCATAGATGTTCTTCCAGAAGGTTTCCACCCGATCAACAGCCGGCGGGTTATCAACAACACGTGGAGGCTCTTGAAATAAACGAGAAGTTTTATCGCGGAACTTCAAGTTTTCCGCGACTCCTCTCGCTCGCCTCACTAGTGACTTCTTTGCAGCCACTAGCATTCGTATCCTATCAAGACAGTGTTATTTGATGGTAATCAGCACCCCTTGATTCAATGTGTGGTGAGCTCATCTTAATTTTGCGGCAATTCGCCGCACTGCAGGCGTGAAAGGCCTATTATTATTATTATTATTATTATTATTATTATTATTATTATTATTATTATTATTATTATTATTATTATTATTATTATTATTATTATTATTATTATTATTATTATTATTATTATTATTATTATTATTATTATTATTATTATTATTATTATTATTATTATTATTATTATTATTTTTTTTCCCGTTGGGAATGTACCAGTCAGGCCCTGTCTCCGGTGCTCCGATACATCCGGAGGGCGCGCTGGTGTCGTTAACCCCAATAACCACTCCCTACGTCCGTAGGGTGAGTGACTATTGGGTCCGAGAATCATGTGCCCTGAGTAGACGGAGCGAACCAAGGATGACGGCCTTCTGCATTCTTGCTGCTAAGATTTCTGCCATATTACGGCAAGCAGGTATTATCTTCAAGTTGGAGAGCAGTGTGTCCATCATTCCACCAAGGACTCCTATGATCAGAACCACCATTTTGACAGAATGGTCCGGATATAACCTGCGGAGTTCAAAGAGAAGATCTCGATATTTAGTCCGTTTTTCCTCCTCTTTTCGAACGATATTCATTTCGCCTGGAGCGGAAAACTCCATGACGAATATCGTTCTACTTTGGTGGTCGAGGAGGACAACATCAGGCTTATTGGCTTGTATTTGCCTGAGGGTGGGGAATGAGTAGTTCCAATAGATCCGGCACCTCTCATTCTCCACCACGGACTCAATATCCCCCGGAACATAAGGCAACACCGGTGTCTCGTCTATACCGTACGAGTGTCGTAGATGGTAGTATAACACTCGTAGCGCCGCGTTATGCCTGTGGATATAGGCTGAGACCGCATAAGATGGGCATGCTGATAGCAAATGCATTACGGTCTCAGGTGCCCCACGACATGCCCTGCATCGGGTGTCAGGGACGTCTATACCCATCACGCGACTACGGTAGACGAGGGTGTTGAAGACACCATCCTGGCAGGCCATTATGAATCCCTCGGTCTCCGACTTTAGCTCACTTGACCTGAGGAAGGCAAAGGTCATGCTTTTGGATAAGCCAAGGTCTTCGATGTTGTGAAAGAAGACCTGTAATTCTTTGGATCAGACAAATCTCCGTTCTTGGGGATGAGCACGGTTCGCCCCTCGACAAACCACTCCGGAATCTGCTGCTCCCCATCTAGCCATGAGTTAAAAACTCTTGCCAGATGGCGGTGGGTTGTTGGAAACTTTTTCCACCAATAATTATTCAACCCATCAGGGCCTGGAGCAGCAAAGTTCTTCGAGCCTTTGAGGGCCCCTCGAACTTCTTCCGTGGTTATCGGATTGCGCAGATCATTGTGCTCAGGCTGCCGAAGCGTCCTGCAGTAAGCTTCGAACTGCGCTAGGGCTGGAGTGTCTACATTGAGTGGTTGCGGAAACTCATAGATGTTCTTCCAGAAGGTTTCTACCCGATCAGCAGCCGGCGGGTTATCGACAACACGTGGATGCTCTTGGAATAAGCGGGAAGGTTTATCGCGGAACTTTATGTTTTCCGCGATACTTCTCGCTCGCCTTACTAGTGACTTCTTTGCAGCCACTAGCATTCGTATCCTATCAAGACAGTGCTGTTTTATGGTAAACAGCACGCCTTGATTCAATGTGTGGTGAGTTCGTCTTAGCCTTGCAGCAATTCGCCGCACTGCCGGCGTGAAAGGCCTATTGGCCGACATGTAGTCCACCACACACTGGATACGAGATGCGTGTTGTCTCGCCGACTTGATCTTAGCTTCCATCTTGTGAACGCGTCGCTCATGCCTCCCAACAAGAGCAGTGGTGTCCCTCGTCTCCGTCTGGGATATTGCACGAGCGGCGTCGTACACGACAGAATTAATCTGCCAGATGTTGGCCTCTTCTGGAAGAACATCGCCAATCTCCGCATCCACGCGTGCCAGTTCTTGCGGCTTCAAGGGCTTCATATTGTGAAGCGCCCTGCGGGTTCTGATGTCCTCCATTGGTGGTATGATGCGAGCCTCCTCTGCAGCCAGACCGACACGTGGCATATCTGCCACTTCGTTAACCGGCTGAGGAGGAGCTCTAACATAGCCTCGAGCCCGGAGATAGGATACATAATCCCTGAGATTTTGGGCGGAAACGGCGGCATGCTCTGGGTGTCTCTCACACCAAAGAGCATGCATCCTTGCCATGTATCCTCTCCGGGCGGTCTCACTGCTCTCGTAGCAATGCAGAAGTCCGTCCCTTAATTCGTCCGTCCACTCAAAGCGTCCGTTGTCATTGCGGTTGTCGTCATTTGGGAAATCATCGTTGTTGGCCCCACCACCTTGCCTTTGACCCCTAATCCGAGGGGGTCGGTTGTGGGGGCCTCTTCCCCGATTATTTGGAACCGAGTAAAAGGGTTTACTGGGGGGTTAACCCAGCAAACCCACGGCCGACACCGGAGGGAAAGATGCCTTTTCCCTCCCGGATGCGCATGAGCTGCCGGTCCGATTTTGCATCCTTTGCTCGGGTAGGTGGTGTCGCAACTCACCAGGGCCTCAGGTGTTGGTTGATTATTATTATTATTATTATTATTATTATTATTATTATTATTATTATTATTATTATTATTATTATTATTATTATTATTATTATTATTATTATTATTATTATTATTATTATTATTATTATTATTATTATTATTATTATTATTATTATTATTATTATTATTATTATTATTATTATTATTATTATTATTATTATTATTATTATTATTATTATTATTATTATTATTATTATTATTATTATTATTATTATTATTATTATTATTATTATTATTATTTTCTCTTTAGGAGTGTACCAGTCAGGCCCTGTCTCCGGTGCTCCGACCCATCCGGAGGGCGCGCTGGTGTCGTTAACCCCAACAACCACTCCCTACGTCCGTAGGGTGAGTGATTATTGGGTCCGAGAATCGTGTGCCCTGAGTAGACGGAGCGAACCAAGAATAACGGCCTTCTGCATTCGTGCTGCTAAAATTTCTGCCATATTACGGCAAGCAGTTATTATCTTCAAATTGGAGAGCAGTGTGTCCATCATTCCACCAAGGACTCCTATGATCAGAACCACCATTTTGACAGAATGGTCCGGATACAACCTGCGGAGTTCAAAGAGAAGATCTCGATATTTAGTCCGTTTTTCCTCCTCTTTTCGAACGATATTCATTTCGCCTGGAGCGGAGAACTCCACGACGAATATCGTTTTACTTTGGTGGTCGAGGAGGAGTACATCAGGCTTATTGGCTTGTATTTGCCTGAGGGTGGGGAATGAGTAGTTCCAATAGATTCGGCACCTCTCATTCTCCACCACGGACTCAATATCCCCCGGAACATAAGGCAACACCGGTATCTCGTCTATACCGTACGAGTGTCGTAGGTGGTAGTACAACACTCGTAGAGCCGCGTTATGCCTGTGGATATAGGCTGAGACCGCATAACATGGGCATGCTGATAGCAGATGCATTGCGGTCTCAGGTGCCCCACGACATGCCCTGCATCGGGTGTCAGGGACGTCTATACCCATCACGCGACTACGGTAGACAAGGGTGTTGAAGACACCATCCTGGCAAGCCATTATGAATCCCTTGGTCTCCGACTTTAGCTCACTCGACCTGAGGAAGGCAAAGGTCAAGCTTTTGGATAAGCCAATGTCTTCGATGTTATGAAAGAAGACACCATGCATTGGCTTATCCATATGTAGCTGTAGCAGGTCCTCTGTCTCCGCAGTTTTGATGTGAGCTTTCTGCATTCAAGCATGTTATTGGCCTGTAATTCTTTGGATCAGACAAATCTCCGTTTTTGGGGATGAGCACGGTTCGCCCCTCGACAAACCACTCCGGAATCTGCTGCTCCCCATCTAGCCATGAGTTAAAAACTCTAGCCAGATGGCGGTGGGTTGTTGGAAACTTTTTCCACCAATAGTTATTCAACCCATCAGGGCCTGGAGCAGCGAAATTCTTAGAACCTTTTAGGGCTTTCGAACTTCTTCCGTGGTTATCGGATTGCGCAGATCATTGTGCTCATGCTGCCGAAGCGTCCTGCAGGAAGCTTCGATTTGCACTGGGGCTGGAATGTCTACAATGAGTGGTTGCGGAAACTCATAGATGTTCTTCCAGAAGGTTTCTACTCGATCAGCAGCCGGCGGGTTATCGACAACACGTGGAGGCTCTTGGAATAAACGAGAAGGTTTATCGCGGAACTTCATGTTTTCCGCGATACTTCTCGCCCGCCTCACTAGTGACTTCTTTGCAGCCACTAGCATTCGTATCCTATCAAGACAGTGCTGTTTTATGGTAAACAGCACGCCTTAATTCAATGTGTGTTGAGCTCGTCTTAGCTTTGCAGCAATTCGCCGCACTGCCGGCGTAAAGGGCCTATTGGCCGACATGTAGTCCACCACACACTGGATACGAGACGCGTGTTGTCTCGCCGACTTGATCTTAGCTTCCATCTTGTGAACGCGTCGCTCATGCCTCCCAACAAGAGCGGTGGTTTCCCTCCTTTCTGTCTGGGATAGAGCACGAGCGGCGTCGTACACGACAGAATTGATCTGCCAGATGGTAGCCTCTTCTGAAAGAACATCGCCAATATCTGCATCCACTCGTGCCAGTTCTTGCGGCTTCAGGGGCTTCATATTGTGAAGCGCCCTGCGGGTTCTGATGTCCTCCATTGGTGGTATGATGCGAGCCTCCTCTACAGCCAGACCGACACGTGGCATATCTGCCACTTCTGCCACTTCGTTAATCGGCTGAGGAGGAGCTCTAAAATAGCCTCGAGCTCGGAGATAGGAAACTTAATCCCTGAGATTTTGGGCGGAAACGGTGGCATGCTCTGGGTGTCTTTCACACCAGAGAGCATGCATCCTTGCCATGTATCCTCTCCGGGCGGGCTCACTGCTCTCGTAGATATAAAGAAGTCCGTCTCTCAATTCGTCCGTCCACTCAAAGCGTCCGTTGTCATTGCGGTTGTCATTTGGCAAATCATCGTTGTTGGCCCCACCACCTTGCCTTTGACCCCTAATCCGAGGGGGTCGGTTGTGGGGGCCTCTTCCCCGATTGTTTGGAACCAAGTATTAGGGTTTACTGGGGGGTTAACCCAGTAAACCCACGGCCGACACCGGAGGTAAAGATGCCTTTTCCCTCCCGGATGCGCATGAGCTGCCGGTCCGATTTTGCATCCTTTGCTCGGGTAGGTGGTGTCGCAACTCACCAGGGCCTTAGGTGTTGGTTGACCTCCCTGCCTTTAATATTATTATTATTATTATTTGTTTTTTCCTTTAAGAGTGTACCAGTCAGGTCCTGTCTCCGGTGCTCCGACCCATCCGGAGGACGCGCTGGTGTCGTTTACCTCAATAACCACTCCCTACGTCCGTAGGGTGAGTGATTATTGGGTCCGAGAGTCATGTGTTCTGAGCAGACGAAGTGAACCAAGGATGACGGCCTTCTGCATTCGAGCGGCTAGGATTTGTGCCATATTACGGCAGGCCGGTATCAACTTCAAATTAGAGAGCAGTGTGTCCATCATTCCACCAAGGACTCCTATAATCAGAACCACCATTTTGACAGAATGGTCCGGATACAACCTGCGGAGTTCAAAGAGAAGATCTCGATATTTAGTCCGTTTTTCCTCCTCTTTCCGTACGATATTCATCTCGCCTGGAGCGGAAAACTCCACGACGAATATCGTTTTACTTTGACGGTCGAGGAGGACAACATCAGGCTTATTGGCTTGTATTTGCCTGAGGGTGGGGAATGAGTAGTTCCAATAGATTCAGCACCTCTCATTCTCCACCACGGACTCAAAATCCCCCGGAACATAAGGCAACACCGGTGTCTCGTCTATACCGTACGACTGTCTTAGATGGTAGTACAACACTCGTAGCGCCGCGTTATGCCTGTGGATATAGGCTGAGACCGCATAAGCTGGACATGCTGATAGCAAATGCATTACGGTCTCAGGTGCCCCACGACATGCCCTGCATCGGGTGTCAGGGACGTCTATACCCATCACGCGACTACGGTAGACGAGGGTGTTGAAGCCACCATCCTGGCAGGCCATTATGAATCCCTCGGTCTCCGACTTTAGCTCACTCGAACTGAGGAAGGCAAAGGTCAAGCTTTTGGATAAGCCAAGGTCTTCGATGTTGTTGAAGAAAACACCATGCATTGGCTTATCCATATGCAGCTGTAGGAGGACCTCTGTCTCCGCAGCTTTAATGTGAGCTTTTAGCTGAACGGGTCCCAACTCGGTGACAGAGTTTGGGTTAGCCCGTTCAGTGTCGAATACGAGACCAATTTCATCGGCTGCACGGGTTGCTGCCTTAAAGAGAAATGCTCCAATCCCTGCTTTTTCATGGTCGCGGACCATGCAGAGAAGGGGATCTGACTTTACAGGCCCCATCCAGAACCATTCTGTTATGCAGACACTCCAAACTCAAAAGTCCTCGGCCTCCCCGTTGTCTGGGAAAGTATAACCGTGGAACGGACGCTTTAGGATGCAAGCTCCTATTGAGATGCATCATTTTGCGAGTTTTTACGTCAAGTTGTCGCAGCTCTTCCTTAGTCCACTTCATCACTCCGAAGGAGTAGAGAAGGATCGGAACGGCAAGCATATTAGTTGCAGCAACTTTATTCTTCCCCGACAGTTCTGATGATGTCGGAGTTTATGATGATACTTGCCGCGGAGAGAGTTCTTAACTGTGATTACCTCTTGGGAGCGGCGTTGCGCCACCCCTAGGTAAGTATAAGTCTCTCCGGCATCCAGATGATGTAGGATGCTTCCGTCTACGAGCTGGACATCCTCTCCGTATTCCTCGCATCGTCCTCTTTTGAGATTAACCGTGGCACATTTGTCGATCCCAAATTCCATTCCGATAGCATGCGTATATTCTTCCACCACCCTAAGGGACTGATGTAAGTCCCTTTCTCCAGAGGCATATAATTTTAGGTCATCCATGTAAAACAGGTGGGTATGCCTCCGGTTGCTGGGGGTGCCGCAGCTGTACCCACGGGTATTCCTGAGTGCAACGGACAATGGCAATAGTGAGATGCAGAAGAGAAGAGGGCTGAGGGAGTCTCCCTGAAACACGCCTCTTCTAATGATGACCTGCTCTGTTTGGACTATGTCTCCACCAGATTTTATAGCGAAGCGAGTCCTCCAGAGCGGCATCAGCTGTCCAATGCATCCCACTATTTGATCGGGTACCTCAAGGCATCTGAGCAAATGCATGATTAACTCATGCGATGTTGTATCAAGCGCCTTGCGGTAATCGATCCAGGCCATCGAAAGGTTACGCTTGTACTGCACGGAGTCCTGCGTGATACATCTATCGATGAGCAAGTTCTCCTTGCAGCCGGCAACCCCTTTCTTTGACCCTCTTTGCTCATATATCCGTTCATACACCGGAACAATTGCGGAGAGAATGCGTGTGTATAAGATGCGCGTAAACACCTTATAACACGCATTCAAGCATGTTATCGGTCTGAAATTCTTTGGATTTATTATTATTATTATTATTATTATTATTATTATTATTATTATTATTATTATCATTATTATTATTATTATTATTATTATTATTATTATTATTATTATTATTATTATTATTATTATTATTATTATTATTATTATTATTATTATTATAATTATTATTATTAATATTATTATTATTATTATTATTATTATTATTATTATTATTATTATTATTGTTATTATTATTATTATTATTTTTTCCATTGGGAATGTACCAGTCAGGCCCTGTCTCCGGTGCTCCGATACATCCGGAGGGCGCGCTGGTGTCGTTAACCCCAATAACCACACCCTACGTCCGTAGGGTGAGTGACTATTGGGTCCGAGAATCATGTGCCCTGAGTAGACGGAGCGAACCAAGGATAACGGCCTTCTGCATTCGCGCTGCTAAGAGACCGCATAAGATGGGCATGCTGATAGCAAATGCATTACGGTCTCAGGTGCCCCACGACATGCTCTGCATCGGGTGTCAGGGAAGTCTATACTCATCACGCGACTACGGTAAACAAGGGTGTTGAAGACACCATCCTGGCAGGCCATTATGATTCCCTCGGTCTCCGACTTTAGCTCACTCGATCTGAGGAAGGCAAAGGTCAAGCCTTTGGATAAGCCAATGTCTTCGATGTTGTGAAAGAAAACACCATGCATTGGCTTATCCATATGTTGCTGTAGCAGGACCACTGTCTACGCAGTTTTGATGTGAGCTTTTTGCTGAACAATTCGGTGACAGAGTTTGGGTTAGCCCGTTCAGTGTCGAATACGAGACCGAGTTCATCAGCCGCACGGGTTGCTGCCTTAAAGAGAAATGCTCCAATCCCTGCTTTTTCATGGTCGCGGACCATACAGAGAAGGGGATCTGAATTCCTGATGACTTCACAGGCCCCATTCAGCACCATTCTGTTATGCAGACACTCCAAACTCAAAAGTCCACGGCCTCCCCGTTGTCTGGGAAAGTATAACCGTGGAACGGACGATTTAGGATGCAAGCTCCTATTAAGATGCATCATTTTGCGAGTTTTAACGTCGAGTTGTAGCTCTTCCTTATTCCACTTCATCACTCCGAAAGAGTAGAGAAGGATTGGAACGGCAAGCATATTGGTTGCAGCAACTTTGTTCTTCCCTGACAGTTCTGATGACCATATCTGTCGGAGTTTGTGCTGATTCTTGCCGCGGAGAGAGTTCGTAACTGTGAATACCTCTTCGGAGCGGCGTTGCTCCACCCCTAGGTAAGTATACGTCTTTCCGGCATCCAGATGATGTAGGATGCTTCCGTCTACGAGCTGGACATCCTCTCCGTATTCATCGCATCGTCCTCTTTTGAGATGAACCGTGGCACATTTGTCGATCCCAAATTCCATTCCGATATCATGCGTGTACTCTTCCTGATGTAGGTCCCTTTCTCCAGAGGCATATAATTTGAGGTCATCCATGTAAAACAGATGGGTGACTTTATGTCTCCGGTTGCTGGGGGTGCCGCAGTTGTACCCACGGGTATTCCTGAGTACAACGGACAATGGCAGAAAAGAAGAGGGCTGAGGGAGTCTCCCTGAAACACGCCTCTTCTTATGATGACCTGCTCTGTTTGGACTGTATCTCTACCAGATCTTATGGTGAAGCGAGTCCTCCAGAGTGGCATCAGTTGTCCAATGCATCCCACTATTTGATCGGGTACCTCAAGACATCTGAGCAAATGCATGATTAACTCATGCGATGTTGTATCAAATGCCTTGCGGTAATCGATCCAGGCCATCGAGAGGTTACGCTTATACTGCACGGAGTCCTGCGTGATACATCTATCGATGAGCATGTTCTCCTTGCAGCCGGCAACCTCTTTCTTTGACCCTTTTTGCTCATATATCCGTTCATCAACTGCATAGAGAATGCGCGTGTATAAGATGCGCGTAAACACCTTATAACACGCATTCAAGCATGTTATCAACCTGTATTTATTATTATGTTTGAATTAAAATTCTCCAGTCGGGCCCTGGCTCCGATGCTCCGAAACATTCGGAGGGCGCTGGCAACATCATTACCCCAATAAACACTCCCCAACGTATGGGGTAAGCAGCTATTGGGTCTGGGAATCGTGTGCCCTGAGCAGACGTAATGAACCGAGGTTGACAGCCTTCTGCATTCTTCCGGCTGTAATTTCTGACATCTTCCGACATGCCGGTATGATTTTCAGGTTCGAGAGTAACGAATCCATCCATCCCTTATTATTATTATTATTATTATTATTATTATTATTATTATTATTATTATTATTATTATTATTATTATTATTATTATTATTATTATTATTTTTTTCCTCCTAGGAGTGTACCAGTCAGGCCCTGTCTCCGGTGCTCCGACCCATCCGGAGGGCGCGCTGGTGTCGTTAACCCCAATAACCACTCCCTACGTCCGTAGGGTGAGTGATTATTGGGTCCGAGAATCGTGTGCCCTGAGTAGACGGAGCGAACCAAGTATAACGGCCTTCTGCATTCTTGCTGCTAAGATTTCTGCCATATTACGGCAAGCCGGTATTATCTTCAAGTTAGAGAGCAGTGTGTCCATCATACCACCAAGGACTCCTATAATCAGAACCACCATTTTGACAGAATGGTCCGGATATAACCTGCGGAGTTCAAAGAGAAGATCTCGATATTTAGTCCGTTTTTCCTCCTCTTTTCGAACGATATTCATTTCGCCTGGAGCGGAAAACTACATGACGAATATCGTTCTACTTTGGTGGTCGAGGAGGACAACATCAGGCTTATTGGCTTGTATTTGCCTGAGGGTGGGGAATGAGTAGTTCCAATAGATTCGGCATCTCTCATTCTCCACCACGGACTCAATATCCCCCGGAGCATAAGGCAACACCGGTGTCTCGTCTATACCGTACGAGTGTCGTAGGTGGTAGTACAACACTCGTAGAGCCGCGTTATGCCTGTGGATATAGGCTGAGACCGCATAAGATGGGCATGCTGATAGTAAATGCATTACGGTCTCAGGTGCCCCACGACATGCCCTGCATCGGGTGTCAGGGACGTCTATACCCATCACGCGACTACGGTAGACAAGGGTGTTGAAGACACCATCCTGGCAGGCCATTATGAATCCCTCGGTCACCGACTTTAGCTCACTCGACCTGAGGAAGGCAAAGGTCAAGCTTTTGGATAAGCCAAGGTCTTCGATGTTATGAAAGAAGACACCATGCATTGGCTTATCCATATGTAGCTGTAGCAGCAGGACCTCTGTCTCCGTAGCTTTTATGTGAGCTTTTTGCTGAACGGGTCCCAACTCGGTGACAGAGTTTGGGTTAGCCAGTTCAGTGTCGAAAACGAGACCGAGTTCATCGGCCGCACGGGTAGCTGCCTTGAAAAGGAATGCTCCAATGCCTGCTTTCTCATGGTCGCGGACCATGCAGAGAAGGGGATCTGAACTCCTGATGACTTTACAGGCCCCATCCAGAACCATTCTGTTATGCAGACACTCCAAACTCAAAAGTCCACGGCCTCCCCGTTGTCTGGGAAAGTATAACCGTGGAACGGATGATTTAGGATGCAAGCTCCTATTGAGATGCATCATTTTGCGAGTCTTAACGTCAAGTTGTCGCAGCTCTTCCTTAGTCCACTTCATCACTCCGAAAAAGTAAAGAAGGATCGGAACGGCAAGCATATTAGTTGCAGCAACTTTGTTCTTCCCCGACAGTTCTGATGACCAGATCTGTCGGAGTTTATGCTGATACTTGCCGCGGAGAGAGTTTTTAACTGCAAATACCTCTTGGGAGCGGCGTTGTTCCACCCCAAGGTAGGTATAAGTCTCTCCGGCATCCAGATGATGTAGGATGCTTCCGTCTACGAGCTGGACATCCTCTCCGTATTCCTCGCATCGTCCTCTTTTGAGATGAACCGTGGCACATTTGTCGATCCCAAATTCCATACCGATAGCATGCGTATATTCTTCCACCACCCTAAGGGACTGATGTAGGTCCCTTTCTCCAGAGGCATACAATTTGAGGTCATCCATATAAAATAGATGGGTGACATTATGCCTCCGGTTGCTGGGGGTGCCGCAGTTGTACCCACGGGTATTCCTTAGTGCAACGGACAATGGCAATAGTGAGATGCAGAAGAGAAGAGGGCTAAGGGAGTCTCCCTGAAACACACCTCTTCTAATGATGACCTGCTCTGTTTGGACTATGTCTCTACCTGATCTTATGGTGAAGCGAGTCCTCCAGAGCGGCATCAGTTGTCCAATGCATCCCACTATTTGACCGGGTACCTCAAGGCATCTGAGCAAATGCATGATTAACTCATGTGATGTTGTATCAAATGCCTTGCGGTAATCGATCCAGGCCTTCGAAAGGTTACGCTTATACTGCACGGAGTCCTGCGTGATACATCTATCGATGAGCAGGTTCTCCTTGCACCCGGCGACCCCTTTCTTTGACCCTCTTTGCTCATTTATCCGTTCATACACCGGATCAACTGCGGAGAGAATGCGCGTGTATAAGATGCGCGTAAACACCTTATAACACGCATTCAAGCATGTTATCGGCCTGTAATTCTTTGGATCAGACAAATCTCCGTTTTTGGGGATGAGCACGGTTCGCCCCTCGACAAACCACTCTGGAATCTGCTGCTCCCCATCTAGCCATGAGTTGAAAACTCTGGCCAGATGGCGGTGGGTTGTTGGAAACTTTTTCCACCAATAGTTATTCAACCCATCAGGGCCTGGAGCAGCGAAATTCTTAGAGCCTTTTAGGGCCCCTCGTACTTCTTCCGTGGTTATCGGAATGCGCAGATCATTAAGCTCAGGCTGCCGAAGCCTCCTGCAAAATGCTTCGAACTGCGCTAGGGCTGGAGTATCTACGTTGAGTGGTTGCGGATACTCATAGATATTCTTCCAGAATGTTTCCACCCGATCTGCAGCCGGCGGGTTATTGACAACACGTGGAGGCTCTTGGAATAAGCGAGAAGGTTTATCGCGGAACTTTATGTTTTCCGCGATACCTCTCGCCCGCCTCACTATTTATTTCTTTGCAGCCACTAGCATTCGTATCCTATCAAGACAGTGCTGTTTGATGGTGAACAGCACACCTTGATTTAATGTGTGGTGAGCTCGTCTCAATGTTGCGGCAATTCGCCGCACTGCGGTCGTGAAAGGCCTATTGGCCGCCACGAAGTCCACCACACACTGGATACGAGACGCGTGTTGTCTCGCCGACTTGATCTTGGCTTCCATCTTGTGTACACGTCGTTCATGCCTCCCTACCAGAGCGGTGGTGTCCCTCCTCTCCGTTTGGGATAGAGCATGAGCGGCGTCGTACACGACAGAATTGATCTGCCAGATGTCAGCCTCTTCTGGAAGAACATCGCCAATCTCCGCATCCACCCGTGCCAGTTCTTGCGGCTTCAGGGGCTTCATATTGTGAAGCGCCCTGCGGGTTCTGATATCCTCCATCAGTGGAACAATGCGATTCTCCTCCACAGCCAAACCGACACGTGGCATATCTGCCACCTCGATAACTGGCTGAGGAGGAGCTCTAACGTAGCCTCGAGCCCGAAGATGGGATACATAATCCCTGAGATTTTGTGCGGAAAACGCTGCATGCTCTGGGTGTCTCTCACACCACAGAGCATGCATTCTCGCCATGTATCCTCTCCGGGCGGGCTCACTGCTCTCGTAGCAATGCAGAAGTCCGTCTCTTAATTCGTCCGTCCACTCAAAGCGTCCGTTGTTATCGCGGTCGTCATCGTTTGGCAAATCATCGTTGGCCCCACCACCTTGCCTATGACCCCTAATCCGAGGGGGTCGGTTGTGGGGGCCTCTTCCTCGATCGTTCGGAACCGAGTAGTAGAGTTTACTGGGGCGTTAACCCAGTAAACCCACGGCCGACACCGGAGGGAAAGTTGCTTTTTCCCTCCCGGATGCGCATGAGCTGCCGGTCCGATTTTGCATCCTTTGCTCGGGTAGGTGGTGTCGCTACTCACCAGGGCCTTAGGTGTTGGTTATTATTATTATTATTATTATTATTATTATTATTATTATTATTATTATTATTATTATTATTATTATTATTATTATTATTATTATTATTATTATTATTATTATTATTATTATTATTATTATTATTATTATTATTATTATTATTATTATTATTATTATTATTATTATTATTATTATTATTATTATTATTATTATTATTATTATTATTATTATTATTATTATTATTATTATTATTATTATTATTATTATTATTATTATTATTATTTTCCTTGGTGTTTTGGCATCGACTGCTATGGTCATTAGCCATGTGTTCTGGATAGGCCTTGTTACTAACTCCATACGCCACTTTAGGAGCAGCACTGTTAATTTTTAACGCAACAGTGAATCGTGGAGGGTTATTACCAGCCGACACGAGCCTCAGTCATTCAGACTTTCACATCTGAAAATGAAAAAAGATCGCACCGTCTGGGAATCGAACCTGCAATCTCTCGATTACCAGGCGAGCGCTTAACCACTGCGCTAATCCCCGCCCTATATTATTATTATTATTATTATTATTATTATTATTATTATTATTATTATTATTATTATTATTATTATTATTATTATTATTATTATTATTATTATTATTATTATTATTATTATTATTATTATTATTATTATTATTATTATTATTATTATTATTATTATTATTATTATTATTATTATTATTATTATTATTATTATTATTATTATTATTATTATTATTATTTTTTTTTTTTTTCCCGTTGGGAATGTACCAGTCAGGCCCTGTCTCCGGTGCTCCGATACATCCGGAGGGCGCGCTGGTGTCGTTAACCCCAATAACCACTCCCTACGTCCGTAGGGTGAGTGACTATTGGGTCCGAGAATCATGTGCCCTCAGTAGACGGAGCGAACCAAGGATGACGGCCTTCTGCATTCGCGCTGCTAAGATTTCTGCCATATTACGGCAAGCAGGTATTATCTTCAAGTTGGAGAGCAGTGTGTCCATCATTCCACCAAGGACTCCTATGATCAGAACCACCATTTTGACAGAATGGTCCGGATATAACCTGCGGAGTTCAAAGAGGAGATCTCGATATTTAGTCCGTTTTTCCTCCTCTTTTCGAACGATATTCATTTCGCTTGGAGCGGAAAACTCCATGACGAATATCGTTCTACTTTGGTGGTCGAAGAGGACAACATCAGGCTTATTGGCTTGTATTTGCCTGAGGGTCGGGAATGAGTAGTTCCAATAGATCCGGCACCTCTCATTCTCCACCACGGACTCAATATCCCCCGGAACATAAGGCAACACCGGTGTCTCGTCTATACCGTACGAGTGTCGTAGATGGTAGTATAACACTCGTAGCGCCGCGTTATGCCTGTGGATATAGGCTGAGACCGCATAAGATGGGCATGCTGATAGCAAATGCATTACGGTCTCAGGTGCCCCACGACATGCCCTGCATCGGGTGTCAGGGACGTCTATACCCATCACGCGACTACGGTAGACGAGGGTGTTGAAGACACCATCCTGGCAGGCCATTATGAATCCCTCGGTCTCCGACTTTAGCTCACTCGACCTGAGGAAGGCAAAGGTCAAGCTTTTGGACAAGCCAATGTCTTCGATGTTGTGAAAGAAGACACCATGCATTGGCTTATCCATATGTAGCTGTAGCAGGACCTCTGTCTCCGCAGCTTTGATGTGAGCTTTTTGCTGAACGGGTCCCAACTCGGTGACAGAGTTTGGGTTAGCCCGTTCAGTGTCGAATACGAGACCGAGTTCATCGGCCGCACGGGTTGCTGCCTTAAAAAGAAATGCTCCAATCCCTGCTTTTTCATGGTCGCGGACCATGCAGAGAAGGGGATCTGAACTCCTGATGACTTTACAGGCCCCATCCAGAACCATTCTGTTATGCAGACACTCCAAACTCAAAAGTCCACGGCCTCCCCGTTGTCTGGAAAAGTATAACCGTGGAACGGACGATTTAGGATGCAAGCTCCTATTGAGATGCATCATTTTGCGAGTTTTAACGTCGAGTTGTCGCAGCTCTTCCTTAGTCCACTTCATTACTCCGAAAGAGTAAAGAAGGATCGGAACGGCAAGCATATTGGTTGCAGCAACTTTGTTCTTCCCCGACAGTTCTGATGACCAGATCTGTCGGAGTTTATGCTGATACTTGCCGCGGAGAGAGTTCTTAACTGTGAATACCTCTTGGGAGTGGCGTTGCTCCACCCCTAGGTAAGTATACGTCTCTCCGGCATCCAGATGATGTAGGATGCTTCCGTCTACGAGCTGGACATCCTCTCCGTATTCCTCGCATCGTCCTCTTTTAAGATGAACCGTGGCACATTTGTCGATCCCAAATTCCATTCCGATATCATGCGTGTACTCTTCCACCACCCTAAGGGACTGATGTAGGTCCCTTTCTCCAGAGGCATATAATTTTAGGTCATCCATGTAGAACAAATGGGTGACTTTATGCCTCCGGTTGCTGGGGGTGCCGCAGTTGTACCCACGGGTATTCCTGAGTACAACGGACAATGGCAATAGTGAGATGCAGAAGAGAAGAGGGCTGAGGGAGTCTCCCTGAAACACGCCTCTTCTAATGATGACCTGCTCTGTTTGGACTGTGTCTCTACCAGATCTTATGGTGAAGCGAGTCCTCCAGAGTGGCATCAGTTGTCCAATACATCCCACTATTTGATCGGGTACCTCAAGACATCTGAGCAAATGCATGATTAACTCATGCGATGTTGTATCAAATGCCTTGCGGTAATCGATCCAGGCCATCGAAAGGTTACGCTTATACTGCACGGAGTCCTGCGTGATACATCTATCGATGAGCAGGTTCTCCTTGCAGCCGGCGACCCCTTTCTTTGACCCTCTTTGCTCATATATCCGTTCGTACACCGGATCAACTGCGGAGAGAATGCGCGTGTATAAGATGCGTGTAAACAACTTATAACAAGCATTCAAGCATGTTATCGGCCTGTAATTCTTTGGATCAGACAAATCTCCATTTTTGGGGATGAGCACGGTTCGCCCCTCGACAAACCACTCCGGAATCTGCTGCTCCCCATCTAGCCATGAGTTAAAAACTCTAGCCAGATGGCGGTGGGTTGTTGGAAACTTTTTCCACCAATAGTTATTCAACCCATCAGGGCCTGGAGCAGCGAAATTCTTAGAACCTTTTAGGGCCCTTCGAACTTCTTCCGTGGTTATCGGATTGCGCAGATCATTGTGCTCATGCTGCCGAAGCGTCCTGCAGTAAGCTTCGAACTGCTCTAGGGCTGGAGTGTCTACATTGAGTGGTTGCGGAAACTCATAGATGTTCTTCCAGAAGGTTTCTACCCGATCAGCAGCCGGCGGGTTATCGACAACACGTGGAGGCTCTTGGAATAAGCGAGAAGGTTTATCGCGGAACTTCATGTTTTCCGCGATACTTCTCGCCCGCCTCACTAGTGACTTCTTTGCAGCCACTAGCATTATTATTATTATTATTATTATTATTATTATTATTATTATTATTATTATTATTATTATTATTATTATTATTATTATTATTATTATTATTATTATTATTATTATTATTATTATTATTATTATTATTATTATTATTATTATTATTATTATTATTATTATTATTATTATTATTATTATTATTATTATTATTATTATTATTATTATTATTATTATTATTATTATTATTATTATTATTATTATAATTATTATTATTATTATTATTTCTGATTTGAATTAAAATCCTTCAGTCGGACCTTGTCCGATGCCCCCATACATTCGGAGGGCGCGCTGGCAACATCATTACCCCAATAACCACTCCCCAAACTATGGGGTAAGCAGCTATTGGGTCCGGGAATCGTGTGCCCTGAGCAGACGTAATGAACCGAGGATGACAGCCTTCTGCATTCTTCCGGCTATGATTTCTGACATCTTTCTACATGCCGGTATGATTTTTAAGTTCGAGAGTAATGAATCCATCACACCGCCAAGGGACCCTATCATCAGAACAACCATTTTTACAGAATGGTCTGGATAGAGCCTGCGGAGTACGAAGAGTAAATCTCGATATTTCGTCCGTTTCTCCTCCTCCTTTCGGACGATATTCGTTTCGCAAGGAGCCGAAAACTCAATGACGAATATCGTCTTACTTCCATGGTCGAGGAGTACTACATCAGGCTTATTGGCCTGTATTTGCCTGAGGGTGGGAAATGAGTAGTTCCAGTAGATCCGGCACTTCTCATTCTCCACCACGGACTCAATATCCCCCGGAGCGTAAGGCAACACTGGTGTCTCGTCTATACCGTACGAGTGTCGTAGGTGGTAATATAACACTCGTAGAGCCGCGTTATGTCTGTGGATATAGGCTGAGACCGCATATGCTGCATCTAATATCAGGGACCACTATACCCATCACGTGGCATCGGTAGACCAAGGTGTTGAAGACACCATCTTGGCAGGTCATTATGAATCCCTCGGTCTCCGACTTCAGCCCACTTGACCTAAGGAAGGCGTAGGTCAAGTTCTTGGATAAGCCAAGGTCTTCAACGTTTCTGAAGAAGACCCCATGCAAAGGCTTAACCCTATGTAGCTGCAGAAGAGCTGCATTTTCTGCGGCCTTTACATGGGCTTTTTGCCGAACGGGTGCCAACTCTGTGACAGAGTTCGGATCACGCCGTTTGGTGTCGAAACTGAGACCGAGTTCATCAGCCGCACGGGCTGCTGCCTTAAAGAGGAACGCTCCAATCCCTGCGTTTTCATGGTCCCGGACCATGCAGAGAAGGGGGTCCAAACTCCTGATTACTTTACATGCTCCATCCAATACCATTCTGTTGTGAAGACACTCCAAACTCAAAAGTCCTCGTCCTCCTTGTTGTCGGTGGAGATATAACCGAGGAACGGACGATTTGGGATGCAAGCTCCTGTATATGTGCATCATCTTGCGAGTCTTTACGTCGAGTTGTCGCAGCTCCTCCTGAGTCCACTTCATTACTCCGGAGGAGTAGAGTAACATCGGAACGCCAAGCATATTTGTGGCAGCAACTTTGTTCTTTCCCGACAGTTCTGATGACCAGATCTGTCGGAGTTTGTGCTGATACTTGCCGCGGAGAGAGTTTTTGACAGTTATAACTTCTTGAGAGTGGTGTTGTTCTACTCCCAAGTAGGTATACGTCTCTCCGGCACCCAGATGACGTAGGATGCTTCCGTCTATGAGCTGGACGTCTTCTCCGTAATCGACGCATCGTCCTCTTTTGAGATGAACCGTTGCACATTTGTCGATCCCAAACTCCATGCCGATGACCTGCGTATACTCCTCCACCACCCTCAAAGACTGACGTAGGTCCTTTTCACCTGAGGCATAAAGCTTAAGATCATCCATGTAGAATAGATGAGTCACCTTATGCCTCCGGTTGCTGGGGGTGCCGCAGTAGTATCCACGTGTTTTTCTGAGGGCAACGGACAATGGCAATAGTGAGATGCAAAAGAGAAGGGGGCTGAGAGAATCTCCCTGAAACACTCCCCTTCTGAAGATAACCTGATCTGTTTGGACTCTAGCTTGACATGATGTTATAGTGAAGCGAGTCCTCCAGAGTGGCATCAGTTGTTCAATGCATCTCATTATTTGATCGGGTATCGCAAGGCATCGAAGAACGTGCATGATTAGCTCATGCGATGTCGTATCAAATGCCTTGCGATAGTCGATCCAGGCCATCGAAAGGTTAGGCTTATACTGCGTGGAGTCCAGCGTAATACATCTATCGATGAGCAGATTCTCCTTGCATCCAGCGATCCCTTTCTTTGACCCTCTTTGCTCATATATCCGTTCGTACACGTGTTCAACTGCGGTGAGTATTCGCATGTACAAAATGCGGGTGAACATCTTATAACATGCGTTCAGGCATGTTATCGGCCTGTAGTTTTTCGGTTCCGACAAATCTCCCGTTTTTGGGATCAGCACGGTTCGCCCCTCGACAAACCAACCGGGAATCTGCTGCTCACCATTCAACCATGAGTTGAAAACTCTGGCCAAATGTTGGTGGGTGCTGGGAAATTTTTTCCACCAGTAGTTCCCTAGTCCATCCGGACCTGGTGCAGCTGAGTTCTTCGAGCCCTCAAGGTCTCGTCGAACTTCTTCCGGGGTTATCGGGTCGCGCAGTATTATTATTATTATTATTATCATTATTATTATTATTATTATTATTATTATTATTATTATTATTATTATTATTGTTGTTATTATTATTATTATTATTATTATTATTATTATTATTATTATTATTATTATTATTATTATTATTATTATCCTTTAAGAGTGTACCAGTCAGGTCCTGTCTCCGGTGCTCCGACCCATCCGGAGGACGCGCTGGTGTCGTTTACCTCAATAACCACTCCCTACGTCCGTAGGGTGAGTGATTATTGGGTCCGAGAGTCATGTGTTCTGAGCAGACGAAGGGAACCAAGGATGACGGCCTTCTGCATTCGAGCTGCTAGGATTTGTGCCATATTACGGCAGGCCGGTATCAACTTCAAATTAGAGAGCAGTGTGTCCATCATTCCACCAAGGACTCCTATAATCAGAACTACAATTTTGACAGAATGATCCGGATACAACCTGCGGAGTTCAAAGAGAAGATCTCGGTATTTAGTCCGTTTTTCCTCCTCTTTCCGAACGATATTCATCTCGCCTGGAGCGGAAAACTCCACGACGAATATCGTTTTACTTTGACGGTCGAGGAGGACAACATCAGGCTTATTGGCTTGTATTTGCCTGAGGGTGGGGAATGAGTAGTTCCAATAGATTTGGCATCTCTCATTCTCCACCACGGACTCAATATCCCCCGGAACATAAGGCAACACCGGTGTCTCGTCTATACCGTACGAGTGTCGTAGGTGGTAGTACAACACTCGTAGCGCCGCGTTATGCCTGTGGATATAGGCTGAGACCGCATAAGATGGGCATGCTGATAGCAAATGCATTACGGTCTCAGGTGCCCCACGACATGCCCTGCATCGGGTGTCAGGGACGTCTATACCCATCACGCGACTACGGTAGACCAGGGTGTTGAAGACACCATCCTGGCAGGCCATTATGAATCCCTCGGTCTCCGACTTTAGCTCACTCGAACTGAGGAAGGCAAAGGTCAAGCTTTTGGATAAGCCAAGGTCTTCGATGTTGTTGAAGAAAACACCATGCATTGGCTTATCCATATGCAGCTGTAGGAGGACCTCTGTCTCCGCAGCTTTAATGTGAGCTTTTAGCTGAACGGGTCCCAACTCGGTGACAGAGTTTGGGTTAGCCCGTTCAGTGTCGAATACGAGACCAAGTTCATCGGCTGCACGGGTTGCTGCCTTAAAGAGAAATGCTCCAATCCCTGCTTTTTCATGGTCGCGGACCATGCAGAGAAGGGGATCTGAACTCCTGATGACTTTACAGGCTCCATCCAGAACCATTCTGTTATGCAGACACTCCAAACTCAAAAGTCCACGGCCTCCCCGTTGTCTGGGAAAGTATAACCGTGGAACAGACGATTTAGGATGCAAGCTCCTATTGAGATGCATCATTTTGCGAGTTTTTACGTCGAGTTGTCGCAGCTCTTCCTGAGTCCACTTCATCACTCCGAAGGAGTAGAGAAGGATCGGAACGGCAAGCATATTAGTTGCAGCAACTTTGTTCTTCCCCGACAGTTCTGATGACCAGATCTGTCGGAGTTTATTATTATTATTATTATTATTATTATTATTATTTTTTCTCCTAGGAGTGTACCAGTCAGGCCCTGTCTCCGGTGCTCCGACCCATCCGGAGGGCGCGCTGGTGTCGTTAACCCCAATAAACACTCCCTACGTCCGTAGGGTGAGTGATTATTGGGTCCGAGAATCGTGTGCCCTGAGTAGACGGAGCGAACCAAGTATAACGGCCTTCTGCATTCTTGCTGCTAAGATTTCTGCCATATTTCGGCAAGCTGGTATTATCTTCAAGTTAGAGAGCAGTGTGTCCATCATTCCACCAAGGACTCCTATAATCAGAACCACCATTTTGACAGAATGGTCCGGATATAACCTGCGGAGTTCAAAGAGAAGATCTCGATATTTAGTCCGTTTTTCCTCCTCTTTTCGAACGATATTCATTTCGCCTGGAGCGGAAAACTCCATGACGAATATCGTTCTACTTTGGTGGTCGAGGAGGACAACATCAGGCTTATTGGCTTGTATTTGCCTGAGGGTGGGGAATGAGTAGTTCCAATAGATTCGGCATCTCTCATTCTCCACCACGGACTCAATATCCCCCGGAGCATAAGGCAACACCGGTGTCTCGTCTATGCCGTACGAGTGTCGTAGGTGGTAGTACAACACTCGTAGCGCCGCGTTATGCCTGTGGATATAGGCTGAGACCGCATAAGATTATTATCATTATTATTATTATTATTATTATTATTATTATTATTATTATTATTATTATTATTATTATTATTATTATTATTATTATTATTATTATTATTATTATTATTATTATTATTATTATTATTATTATTATTATTATTATTATTATTATTATTATTATTATTATTATTATTATTATCATCATCATTATTATCCTGTAAGGAATGTACCAGTCAGGCCCTGTTTCCGGTGCTCCGATACATCCGGAGGGCGCGCTGGCGTCGTTAACCCCAATAACCACTCCCTACGTGCGTAGGGTAAGTGACTATTGGGTCCGAGAATCGTGTGCCCTGAGTAGACGGAGCGAACCAAGGATAACGGCCTATCCACATTCGTGCTGCTAAGATTTCTGCCATATTGCGGCAAGCCGGTATTATCTTCAAGTTAGAGAGCAGTGTGTCCATCATTCCACCAAGGACTCCTATAATCAGAACCACCATTTTGACAGAATGGTCCGGATACAACCTGCGGAGTTCAAAGAGAAAATCTCGATATTTAGTCCGTTTTTCCTCCTCTTTTCGAACGATATTTATTTCGCCTGGAGCGGAAAACTCCATGACGAATATCGTTCTACTTTGGTGGTCGAGGAGGACAACATCAGGCTTATTGGCTTGTATTTGCCTGAGGGTGAGGAATGAGTAGTTCCAATAGATTCGGCACCTCTCATTCTCCACCACGGACTCAATATCCCCCGGAACATAAGGCAACACCGGTGTCTCGTCTATATGTCGTAAAACACGCGTAGCTCCGCGTTATGCCTGTAGAAATATTGGCTTAACTAAAAATTTCTTCACTTTTTACAAAATTCAGAAAAATATTTAATTAATACTGCGAAAAATAACCAAATAATACTTTTCCATGGCAAGAAAAAATATTTCAAGCATCTTTTATTGAAAATTTAATCCCAACTCCTGGATTTGGAATGTCCCAGAACCCCAGAACTCAATGCTGAATCATTGAAATATACAGGGTGTCATATGTAGCTGGCAATATCACCAACTCATATTCATCCATAATACTCGGTTGATTTCAAAATTTCTTTTTTTTTTGTAACAACGTGCCCAAAAATGTTGCATTATTATTGTAGAAAGTAACCAAGAATCACTTTTTCATGGCTAACCATGACCAACTGAAAATTGAAAAATTGGGAAAAACATATTATGGATTCTTTTATCACTGAACTAACATCAGATTTTGGATTACAACACTCTGGAGTGTCATCTGTATATGGCAAATGTTCAACTCCCAAATTGACTCATTTTGAAACTTATTGCACTTATTAATTTATTCCTTTTCAGCAGCTGCAAATTCACATTTTACAATATATATTTTTATTTACGTCTTTTATTTAACTAATTTTACGATTACAATTTATAGTATTGGTATTTGCAGATGACTCGGGGATTGAGATCTAATAGTTTTAGAGTATTCTGAACCCCTTTCGATATTGGTTCGGTGATATACATTGTGTCTCACTTCTCATGGAAACACCCCCGTATCTTCCGTAAAAATAGAGGTAAAATGATGAAACTCTCAGAACTGATGGAAATGCTCAAAATGCACCTACCACCTGAATGGGGTTGGCCTAAGTGATATACACTGCCCGCCACTCGCTATGGAACAACCCATTTTTACGGTAAAACATACTAGGGGGTAGAATAGGCTCAAAATTCCTACTGATTCGTGATCAGGACCACCAACTTACTACAGAGACACTGTTACAATCCACAATATCAGTGACTCGGAAGATTGTAACAAATAATGAATCGATAAACGATCAACAAATTTTATTCAGATTACACTGACAGGAAAATCTGACAGTAACAACTCAAAACTTTTTTGTGACTTTTTACAACTGTCGTATTCCAAAATATATACAGGAACGTAGTTTAAAAATATATTTAACATTCTCCAACCTCCAGCTTGAGAATACTGTTGACTGGTCTAACTAAAGTGCCCTCCTGAGTTTTAATTTCCACAGATCGGATTTGACTATCATGTCCTGGTATTTCTTTGGAAACTCTTCCAAGAATCCATTTTTTTCGGTACTTGATGTCAGGAAGAGCTACAACATCACCTACTCGCAAAGACTCCTTCTTTTCGTACCACTTGCTTCTTTTTCTTAGCGAGGGAACATACTCTTTACACCATCTTTTCCAATACCTCTCTGACATTAACTGGGCAATCTTCCACTGCTTCCGCCCATAAATATCACTAGGTCCAAAGACTCCAGGAAAGTTCGATATATTAGCTGAACCAATCAGAAAATGCATTGGAGTAAGAGCTTCTAGTTCACCACATTCACTCGAAACAAAGCTTATAGGTCTAGAATTAACAATGCTTTCAGTTTCAGCCAAAAATGTGGATAATAGCTCCTCTGACGGATGTTGTTCCTTAAGAATGACATACAAAACTTTCTTGACACATTGGATCATTCTTTCCCATACCCCTCCTTGAAAGGGTGCTGCTGGAGTATTGAATTTTCATTTTATCATGTACTTGGACAAATCTTGGGTAATTTTCGCACAATCCATCTCCTCCAAACATCTATTCAATTCATTCTCTGCTCCTACAAAATTCGTTCCATTATCGGAACAAATCTCTGAAGGGTGTCCTCGTCTAGACATGAATCTGTGAATGGCCATCAATGCTGAATCCGTAGTCAGGGAACTAGCCAATTCTATATGGATTGCTCGTGTGTTGAAGCATGTAAAGATGACTCCATACCTTTTTTCCACGCTCCTTTTCACTTTAACCAACAACGGACCGAAATAATCTAAACCACAAAAACTGAATGGTCTGGTATATGGCTTGAGACGTGAAAGTGGTAATGGGGCCTTCTCAGGTTGAACTGCCTTAGATTTCTTTATTCTGCAGAATTGACACCTTCTCACCGTCATCTTCACTGATTGTCGAGTTCTAATGATCCAAAATCTTTGCTTCAGATTATTTATCAATGTCTCGAGTCCTGTGTGTTTCAATTCTTCATGGAGATGTAGAATGAGTAATTGAACGGAAATATCTTGTTTTGCTGTTGGTAAAATGATAGGATATTTAAAATCATAAGCAATATCTGCGTACTCAATTCGGCTATTCATTCTCAGAATTCCAAATTCGTCCAAAAATGGAGACAATTCAAACAGTTTTGAAGATTTACTGGGATAATCATTTCTACGTAAGAAAGTAAATTCTTCTGCAAAATGTTTTGCTTGAATATTTTTCAGCCACAAAATTTCTGCATTCTGCAATTCTTCGGGTTGCAACTCACAAAACTTCAAAACTACGTTGATTTTTATTCTTGCATTTCTTCTGTTCATATCATGATACATTGTTTGTCTCTTCTTCTTACTGGCTAGTTCTGGCGATTTCAAATTATTGCAAAATCTCAAGGTCCATGCTATTGTACGGATAAATTTCAACCATTTAGAGAATCTGGTGGCTTCAGGCAATGCAAATGAAGTTTCTTTTAGTACTGCAACGATTTCAATAGCAACGTCTTCTTGCAATTGGTTCATCTGTTCTGTGGGCCATTGATCGATCTACTGGCTTCTTCAAAAAGGATGGGACTTCAAGCCACAATGAATTCATGAGATCTGCATCTTTCTTATATTTTGTAGCCAAATCTGCTGGATTCAAAGCAGATGGAACCCATTTCCAGTTTAAAATGTCTGAAAGTTCTTCAATTTCCTGGACTCTGTGCGATTCGTAAGACTTTAAACGTCTTGAGTCATTTCTGAGCCATTTCAGAACTATTTCAGAGTCAGTCCACCAAAACACTTGCTGAATATGGAAAGTTGACTCCTTCTTGATTCTGTTACCAAGCCTAGCAGCTACAACGGCTCCTTGGAGTTCCATTCTAGGTATAGAAGTGACTTTGTTGAGTGGACCAAGTTTGCATTTGGATGCCACAATGGATGTTTCCACATAACCGTTTCTTGACGACCGATAATAAGCCACGGTGGAAAAAACTTTACAGCTGGCATCAGAGAAGACGTGTAATTCCACTTCACCAGGTGACGATGAAAAGTAACATCTACTAATTTTGAAATCTTCTATCTTTTTCAGCGATGAAAACCATAATTTCCATTTTTCTGCTATGTTATCAGAAATCATCATATCCCAATCCACTTTCTTACTCCAACACTCTTGCATAATGAGTTTGCCTTGGACAATAAGTGGAGCAAGGAATCCTATAGGGTCAAAAATGGACATTAGGATTTTAAGAACTTCCCTCTTCGTAGGGATTTTGTCCCCTCTGGATAACTCTTCCGGAATGTTATTGAATCGTATGGTGAAAATTAAAGTGTCTTCATTGGTGTTCCATCGTAGGCCAAGTAGTCTTTCAACATTCCATGAACCTAAATTTAGTGTCATACTTTTAGCTAGGTAATTCTGAGGAAGAGCTCTCAGGATCTTTGGAGAGTTGCTGAACCAGTTCACCATCTGGAATCCTCCACGACTATGGACTTCAATGATGTTTTTGATCGTTTTCACGGCTTCTTCTACAGTGTCTGTTGAGTCCAGAAAATCGTCGACATAATGTTGATCTGTCATTTTTCTCAAAATTCCTGGAAACTCATATTCAAACTCTTTGCCATTATGGTTCTTAACGAATTGTGCAATAAATGGCGAACAGACAGCACCGAAAATCATGACTCGCATTTGGTAGATATCTGGGGCTCTATCTCTGTCCATACCTCGGAACAGAAACCTCTGGCATGATCTATCCTGTTCTCTGATGATGACCTGGTGAAACATATCTCTGATATCACCTGCAAACGCAATCTTTCTCTCTCGAAATCTCCATTCAAGTGCTACTAGTAGGGGATATAGATCGGGACCTTTCAACAGGAAATCGTTCAGACACACGGTAGAATTCTTTGCTGCCGCATCGAATACAAATCTGATTTTGCCTGGCTTATTGATATTCTTCACAGCAAAATGTGGGAGATACCAAGTTCTTCCACTGTCTCGTTCCACTTCTTCCTCAGGTACCTTCTCTGCATATCCTTTTGCAAGATATTCCTCAATTTTCTTGCAGTATTCGGCTCCAAATTGGGGATCTTGATCCATCTTTTTTTCCATGCATTGCAATCTCTTGATTGCTAACGATTTAGATTCTGGAAAAACCAAATTTTCATGTTTCCACGGTAACCCAATTTCGAATCTATCGCCAATTCTTCTGGTGGAACTTTCCAACAGCTTCAACGCTCTTCTATCATCTCTAGAATATGCAGCATGAGATGACAAACCTGAATCTTCTAGTTTGAAGTTGTCTTCGATAATTCTTTGTAGGTGCATGTCATCATGGTCACAAACGGATACATTCAGGTATAATTCGTTACCTGGTTTTGAGCAAGGACCATGAATCACCCATCCCAGCTTCGTTTTACTCATTGCAGGTGAATCAAAGGTTGGCTGGATAATTTGCTGGGATGATATCAAGAAAACATTATCTTGGCCTATTAAAACAGTGGGGCGACAGTGTTCTATACTTTTTAAGATAGATCTGTCAAGATATTTGTACCTCTGGTATAGCGTGTCAGCATCAAAGTCCATTTTTGGCAAAAGCAGGTTATCAATTGTTCTGGCATGTTTCACCCTGTACTTCTTGGTCGTCCCTTCAGCCCCGAAAATCTCGAAATTCACCAACATGGATTCATCTTCAGCATGGGTAATATCCTTGGTCCATTGTAAACAAAGTGGGACTTTCGGACCAACAAGCTGTATCGACTTGCATATTTCTGAATCAATGAGAGTGACAGTGGACCCTTCGTCCAAAAGGGCAAATGTTTCGATGTACCTGTCTTTACCGAAGAGGCGAACTTTCGCAATCTTCAAAAGTGAAGAGGATTTTCCAATAACACCTGAGAACTCAGCCGATCCGCTGCCATTATCTGTTTCTCCAATCCTTTCTGTTACAGTGTTTTCCTGGTCTCTGTTTCTTATAACTTCAGCTTCTTCTTTCGTCACAGAGTGAAGAAGTCTGTTGTGTCTTCCACGGCAAGAATCGACATTACAGAAAATTTTTCTGAAACATTTGGCAACGCCGTGACCTGAGAGCAAGCATTTGAAACACAAGTGATTTTCTTGAACATATTTCCTTCCATCATCTTGACACATTTCCAGAAAATCTTTACATTGGTACAGACGATGGTTTTCTTTCTTGCAGAGTTTACAAATTTTATCCTCTGGTTTGTTTCGAATACTGAATATCTTTTCTTTTTTCATCATCAATTTGTTTGATGAAAGCTGAGTGGGAACCGTGATGGACATTAATAAATTCACCTCAGATTTGAGCCACTCAGCAAATATTTTCAAGTTAACAACCTCCTTCAATTGCTGTTTCAAAATTTTAACTTGAGACCCCAAGAACGTCTTGAAATTCTCGGCAATTTCTCCTCCAACCTCAACAGCAGCTCGGGATTATCTAGGTGAGAGTTGTGGGTGGTACTCATAGCAACTACCATATTTGTAACAATGGTCGAGAAATCCATGAAGGATTCAATGTGATCTTCTCTTGGGTTCGCACAATTCTTAGCCTTATTGATTTGGCTCAAAATAATCCAATCGTCTCTGCCAAAGTTTAGTTTCAAGGTTTCGACGATGGTATCCACATTTTCGGGACTACAAAAAAGGTCTTTCACAGACTCTCTGGCTCTTCCTTTCAGACATCTGATAAGACGATTCAAGTTTTCTGAACGTGATATATCTTTCTCCAAGGTAGTTCGTTGAAACTCGCTGATCCAATACGGGAATTCATGGATATCACCATTGAAATCTGGTAAAGGTTTTAATGTCTGTTTGATCACCAATTTTTCAATGTTTGAACTCAGATTTTCCATACATTTCGTAAGCATTTCAGGAAAACAGTTTGAAGAGCTAGAGTTATCATTTTTATGAGTGAAATCAATTTTTTCCGCTGAAGATTTCACACACACAGAGGAGGTATTTCTTTTGTCTTCTGATTTACAGTAGGAATTCTCCCACTCAAGCTTTTCATCTTTGTGCAGTGCTGCCCTGTTCACCCAATCTGCTACGTACGGTTCAATACATTGATAACTAGATGTAGATCTTGTCTTCAATTCCTTCTGATATGTTGGTTCAAAGTTCTTCTTTGACCCTCTAGTAGATGATTTTCTTATGGATTCTTTCTCTTGGTGGATAGATTCTAACTCGAGAGAAAGTAATTTTCTTTGAATCGCCCTTTCTCTTTCATCAAGTCTGCGTAGTTTGTCATCGCTTTTACAAGAGCTGTCAGATGAATTCGCAATTTCGATATGCTCTTCTATTATAACAGGTTCTATATGATGTCTACCGGATATTCTCCTCAATTCTTCTTCATCTCCGTACCTTGCGGGAGGAACACCAAAATTGATCCTTGTACTCCTCCTAGCCCTTGAAGTTTCTGAGAATTCTGGTAGGGACATTTTCTTCTAATGATTCTTTCTCTTCTCAAAGGACCAATGTTACAATCCACAATATTAGTGACTCGGAAGATTGTAACAAATAATGAATCGATAAACGATCAACAAATTTTATTCAGATTACACTGACAGGAAAATCTGACAGTAACAACTCAAAACTTTTTTGTGACTTTTTACAACTGTCGTATTCCAAAATATATACAGGAACGTAGTTTAAAAATATATTTAACAGACACTTTTTCCCTGAAAAAATTCATTCCTGAAAAATCCGAATATGTTTCACTTCTCATGGAAACACCCCCGTATCTTCCGTAATTTTTTACGTGGAACCATGAAATTTTCAGAATCGATAGATACACTGGAAATAAACTCACTGCACGGGAATGGTCAATCTACGAAATATACACTGCACGCCAGCAGCGAAGGAACCACCCATTTTTCCATCGCTGCTGGCGTGCAGTGCACATCATGTAGGATGACCCGTTTTGTGCAATGAGTTTATTTCTAGTGTATCTATCGATCCTGCAAATTTCAAGGTTCTACGTATAAAATTACGGAAAATACGGGGGTGTTTCCATGAGAAGTGAGACAAATTCGGATTTTTCAGGACTGATATTTTTTCAGAGAAAAAGTGTATCTGTAGTAAGTTGGTGGTCCTGATCACAAATCTGAAGGAATTTTTAGCCTATTTAGCCCCCTAGTATGTTTTACCGTGAAAATGTGTTGTTCCATCGCGATTGGCGGGCAGTGTATATCACGTAGGACAACTCCATTCAGGTGGTAGGTGCATTTTGAGCATATCCATCAGTCCTGAGAGTTTCATCATTCAACCTCAATTATTACGGAAGATACGGGGGTGTTTCCATGAGAAGTGAGACACACTGTATTTTCCCCAATGTTTCTCTTTTTAGCTAATCATAGTTAGCCATGGAAAAGTGATGCTTGTTAACATGGATGAATAAGAATGACACCCTTCATATTTCAATAATTCAGCGTTGAGTTCTGGGGTTCTGGGACATTCCAAATCTAGGAATCGGGGTTAATTTTTCAATGAAAGTTCCTTAATATATTTTTTTCCAAATTTTCACTATTCAAGTGGTCATAGTTCGCCATGGAAAAGTAGTATTTGGTTATTTATCGCAGTAGTAATTTAATATTTTTGTGAATTTTTTGAAAATGAGGGAATTTTTAAAATTAAGCAAATATTACTGATGAAAAAGAGTTGATGTTACCAGCAACAAATGACACCCTGTATAATCAACTGATTCAAGCATTGATATCTGGGGGTTTAAGGGTACTCTGACATAGAATATGATGTTAATTTTGTAATGAAAAAATCCCTAATAAGTTTTCCCCACAGTTAGCCGTGGAAAATTGATATACGAATGTTTCTTCAACATGAGTAATATAATATGGAGACATTTTTTTTAAAATTATTTTATTCTCAATAAAATATGAGGGTGTGGCTGCTCAAAGTGGGACACACTGTATATATGATGCAATAGTTAACATTGATGAATAAAATTGTTATTACCGTCAACCGATTGCACCCCTACGCGCAACCCTCGGAAGTCTTCGAGAGACTTGTGTGAGCTGGGGAAGACGCAGCCCTCACCTTTTAACGTGTGATGCCATGCACGAGACCGATGACCATGCGAGGCTTTGAACCCTCGACCCTTCGCTCCAAAGGCGAACGTTCTACCAGCACGGCCACCACGGCCCATGCACGGCCACCACGGAATAGGTAATGAATAATAAATATTAAAGCTCGTAGACTTATCTGAATAAGCAGTATACGAACACATAATTATCGTTGAATTTTTTTTATCCATTTAACAACAAATAACTTCAATTAAAGAGGTTATGATCGAGTTGTCTCTGTTTACTTAGTAAAAACAACATAACTTTGTTTCTATAATAAGTTCCGGGATTAAAGGTATTGTAGAGAGAAGTTTCCGAGATAAAATTAAAAAATTGTGGTCCCAGGAATGCAAGACATTTAGCCCCCACTGTTTTATTGGCAGAAGTTATTTTTAATTTGCTACAATTCTTACGGCGCCTCTATACCATCGGCCATGATGGACGAATACAGAATGGACCATGATTTCCACCATCATTGCGTAGCTGTCCACACGATCGTGCATATTGATTGTTAATTGTTTTTTGTCCGACATGGATTTCGAAACAGTAGCAGCTGCCGCCATTTATTTATTAAGAGTATACAGTGTGTCAATTTGAAAACCTACCACCCCGAATATTTCAGCCCCTGCAGAAAATCTAAAAATATGAAAAAACACGTCAAATTTATTTTAATGGGGTACATTTTGTAGGATAGTTTTCATTCAAATTACGTCAACCCTGTAGTGGGGGTGGAAACAACCCCTAAAATCTTAAATAGAAAGGGGGGTCGAGTGATACCTCATTTTGAAGACCGTTCAATGGCCTGTTCAAAAATACTACATACTTGATATTTTTATCCAGTACTTTTGGAGAAATCAGGTGGAAACTCTAAAAGGGTTTAGGAAACAGTGTTTTGCAATCAAACATAAACAAAATAACAAATAGACCTTTATTTTATCAAATGTTCGATGTTGTCCATTATTTTGTAAACAGTAATACAGTCTGCTCTCAAACTTTTCTCTAACTTTCCGAAAAATGTCTACCTGAATTTCTCTACACGCAGCTTTTATCCTTCTCTTCAAATCTTCCAAATCTCGAGGTTGTGTTTTATAAACAACCGATTTCAGATGACCCTGTAAGAAGAAATCTAGAGGCGCCAAGTCGGGTGATCATGGTAGCCATTCAATTGCTCCTCTTCGACCAATCCATCTACCAGGAAATCTATCATTTAGCCACTGTCTAACTGGAAGAAAGTAGTGTGGTGGAGCTCCGTCTTGCTGGAAGTAAATGAGATTTTCTTCCAAAACCATATTACCAGCCGCATCTAGTCGATTTTCCAAAGTTTATGTTATTAGCGGGTCTATTACTTCAAGCAGATTCAAATAGAGCTCACCAGTTAGATTTTCCTGAATGAATAAAGGTCCAATAATAGCATTTCCCAGAATACCAGCCCAAACGTTCAATTTCTCTGGATACTGTGTGTGACCTTCCCGAAAAAGACGCGGATTTTCATCGCTCCAGTATCGGCAATTTTGTTTGTTAACATGCCCATTTAAAAAAATTTACACTCATCAGTAAAGGTGATATTTTGCAAAATATTCTGGTTGACATTTATCAGATCCGTCATTGACTACATTTATCTCACAAATTTGGATCCGCTCAAAATGGGTTTGACTTGACTGGATCCGATACACCTAATCGATATATACAGTGTTCGGATTGAATTGAATCACTCAAGTCAATTCCATAAAATATAGGATTGGACCCAACCGATCGCCTTGAAGAGAAGTGAAATTACGAGATAAACGAGTTTGAAACTGACAAATGACAGGTAAAAGTAGCCAAATTCAGATTAGTGTTTATATTGACAATTGTCTTTCTCAAAATGGAGAGCAAAATAATAATTTAGAAAAGAAACGTATTGTCCAAAGAAGAGAGCAGATTTTTCATTCAGCTGATTAAGGAAAAACATATTTTGGGACTCATGGATGGGAAAAGGATTAGGTTTCAAATGAAAACCACAGATCCACGGAACAACGATTCGTGATTTAATTCTCAGAACACAAGAAATTTACTGTTACGAAATTCGACATTTTGCTGTGAAGTTAGTTTTTTTCAATCGGATTGAAGAATAGGATTATTCGATCCACTTAAATATTGCGATATAAACTGAAGGGTGGTTTCACTCGACTGAGTGCTATTGAATTTGAAGCGGATAGAGATCGTTCAGATAAACGTAGTCATTGCTTCACCAAGTTCAATCCTTCTGTCGAAATCATCGTCAAAAAGTTGCTGGAGAATCTTCATTTTGTATGGGTGGAATTAATGTAATTTAAGTGCTTTCCTTACTGTTTCGTGAGACATTCCTATTTCGTGTGCCATACTACGAAGTGAAGTGGTCGGTTCTGCAGCGAATGAGCCTAAAACTTCTATTTGTGCAGCTTCATCCAAAATGCGTCGATTCCTTCTTTTTTTATTAGCAACGGAACCAGTTTCATTAAACTTAGCCACCAATTCCAAGACATATTTATGATTTAAATTATTATTCGGATATCGTTCATTGAACATTGCTGCCGTTCTTCTAGCGCATCTTCGACTTTCCCCATAAATGATAATAATTTCAGTTCTTTGTTGAAGTGTGAACACCATTTTACAAAACAAATTTTTGACACTGAGGACTGAAATGTCATATTTTGTTGTTGTTATGTCAATGTGAAAAACGTCATTTCAAAACATCAATGTGATAAGTTAATTACTTTTTGTACAACTTGCAGAAACGACCACTTCACTTGTGGCACCTGAAGTAGGAATGTCTTACACAACAGAATAAATTCAACCCCTATAAATTGTAGGTTCTACGGCAGATTTTCAACAATGATTTCAACAGGATTGAATATTGTGAAACAATGGCGGATCTGATGAATGCCAACCAGAATGTTTTGAACAATAATTACTGACGAGTGAAAATTTTTTCAAATGGGCATGTACAAACAAAATTGCCGTTACTGGAGTGATGATTATCCGTACCTTCTTCGGGAAGGTGATATACAGTATCCAGAGAAATTCATATTCTTGAAAATGCTATTATTGGACCTTTATCCATTCTGGAAAATCTATCTGGTGAGCTCTATTTGAATCTACTTGAAAAAATAGACCAGTTTTTAACATATTCTTTGGAAAATCATAAACATTTGGATGGTAATATGAATTTGCAAGAAAATCATAATTACTTCCAACAAGATGGTGGATCTCCATCTTGTTGGACAGTGGCTCAATGATGAATTTCTTGGGAAATAGATTGGTCGAAGAGAATCAATTCAAGAGTAAACTTACCTCGATGAAACTGTCATCGGTTTTATTTTTTCGTTTTTTATACAAATGATTTAACGCATTAATGTAAATTTGGGAACTTCAGTGACTTTTGAATAAGATATTAAACCAATAAAAATTATATGACGATTGGAAATCAAGAATATTCCGAGTTCTTATGAAACTACTTAGTATGTACAAAAAAATTATTTAGAAACGTGAAATAGCTTCACTTAAAGAAAAAATAATGAACTCAAATAGAACTAAATATGGTCTCAAAGCTGCGAGTGAGTGCCCTTCGCTCACAAGAGATTGATGAAATCACATAGTGTGAGTCTTGGTAGCCAGTGCTCAAATAGTTCACTATCGTCACTGCCAATCTTCATAAATAATGACTTCAAACTTGACCAAGGCAGGGCGTGGAAAAAATTCGTATGTTTCCTCTAACACGCTATGATTACTGTTGTTGGCCACCACAATCACCCGACTTAGAGCCTCTAGATTTCTTCCGATAGGTGCATCTAAAATCGGTTGTAAGCAAAATATAACCTCGAGATTTGGGAGATTTGTGAAAAGAGAAGAATAGAAGCTGTGAATAGAGAAATTCAGGTAGAAGTTTTTCATAGCGTTAAAGAAGAGTTTACGTTATTACTGTTCACAAAGTAATGGTCGAAATTTCGAAAATTTTATGAAATAAAATTCTTTTTGTTATTTTATTTAGTTTGATTGCAAATACGTGTTACCTAAACATTTTAGAGTTTACACCTGGTACTCGAAAGAAATATCAAGTATGTAGTATTTTTGAATAGGTAATTGAACGGTCTTCAAAATGAGGTATCACTCGACCCCCCTTCCATTTAAGATTTTAGGGGTTATTTCCACCCTCGCTTCAGGGTTGACGTGATTTAAATGAAAACTATCCTACAAAATGTCCCCCATAAAAAAAAAATTTGATGTGTTTTTGCATATTTTTAGATTTTCTGCGGGGGCTGAAATATTCGGGGTGGTACGTTTTCAAATTGACACACTGTATAATCATTATATAAAAGAGTCGTTGGAAACATATGGAGGCAAAGAAGGTGGTAGATGGAGAGATTCAATACCAATGAAAATACGACCTGCCATCCCATTAAGGCAACTTAGGCAAACTTCCAATGTTAGAAAAACCAGAATCGGAAAGAATACTTATTCTTGTCCCGCCCAGACACCCACCAGGAGGGCCCACCTGCAATTTGTGTAGTATATTTGCTACAACAGACTGTTTCAAAGATTTTTTCTGATTTTTTTTATGAAAAAATCTGCAGTTTTTGTATTTTTCTTCGACAGATATTTTCATTTCAAATTATTTTCACCAATGAATCTTTTTTTTAAATACCACGCGTCGTCCCCGTTCCATAAACAAATATACATTAGACCGGAATCCCACGCCTATTTTCAAAATTGATTAATAACAGGCTGAATCTTCCTGAGTAGCTTCATTTTGCCGAGACGCCCAACTTTTTCCTCTACGAAAATTCTCGATAGTGGTAGCTAATGAAATGCGCAGGCGTCAATCATGTCGATTTGGTGAGTGAAAAAAATTCATTAATAACAGTTAGTTTTTCAGTTAAACCTAAAGATAATTCGATAAAGTACACGAAAAAACGTTTGTCCTACAGAATGGATGGTAGGACTGAAGAGTCCCCCACTCCCAACATGTACCAATGACGTGGTCATAAAAATTCATTAATAACCAGCGGATTTTTTTTCCGTTGCTTGATTAATATTTGTATAATTGAATGGTCATGTCCTACAAATTGAATGGTAGGTGTTCCCAGTCCTACGCTCCGAACATGTCAATTCCATGGTAAAAAAATATTAATAACTGTAGGACAATGATAACACATGAAAGGTAAGTGTATCCTTCACCTAAATAATACAGTGTCCTACAAAAAAACGGGTATGTATCGCTAGTCCTACAAAAATTATTCAAAATAACTAATTATTTTGAAATTGTGGTTTAGCTCATTTAATGTACTTTTATTCGTGAAGTAATGTTACTTTCAATGTATAATTGTTTGTTCAATTCAAAAATATCATAATTTACGTGAAAAGTTTATGAAATAAGTGGGAAATTTTGTTTAGCTTCCATAATTTTTATAAACATATTGAAAACAACAATAACAAAGTAAAAACGTTGAAATAATCAATCTGCCCTCCGGGGAGGCTTAAATGAAGTAGCATGCGCTTCAACAGATGCAGGGTAACCCGGAAAAACCTGCAACATCACATCGTCGTATGAAGAGCAGAAATTTATAATTGAAAACATTCAAAGAGGTCAGACGAATTGTGAAATTCTGCTCTATGGTAAAATAGGATGTATGGTATATCCAGAGGCCTCAAAAAGTCCAGTTCGAAAGAGATATTATATTTTACGGAGGTCAAGTGGCCAAGTAGTTAAAATACCGATCTTTTATCCACTCTGGTAGTCGGTCGTGGGTTCGAAGCCTAGCGACTGCTTATATTTCTCTGAAGGCCCGAGAAAGTGGAAAAGCATGTACAAAGTGATAATTCGTTAATCCTTGGTACTCACAAGTTTCGCCTTTTGAGGGCTGTCCTTCGTAAGGGAACGGAAAAATTAATTTTAAACAACAATGTATGCAACTATCATCAAAGGACTCCGCACACTGTTAATGAAAAAAAGTCTTAGTGTGAAAATGGCTGAATTTTTGGTATGTTGTAGCTGAAGCTATTCCGAGTAAAAGTCTCCATTGGCCCTACTCGATCGTATTACCAGATTCGGCGCTAGAGGGTGACACATCATCAATTTTGAGGTTTCTGGAAGAATTTGAATGTATAAAAAAATATCAATATACCATTCATATCCAATATTGAACTGGTGAGCGACTGTTTTTAACTGTTTTTCTACAAGGTAGTCAATAATATAATCAGTTCTCCTGTGTATGAATAGAATTTGTGAAATAAAAATGATACTGTTATTGGTATTCATCTATTTCTTTGAACAGTGTCTTGTCATGCTATGAAATGCAACACCCTTTGTGAAATATAATTTCTCATTCGAATGAAGGGACGAGCTACAAATTAGATTTAATGTGTTTATTTCTAAAAAAAATCGATTTCGAATAAAAGCCAAAAAATCAAATCGATTCATAATATCATATCAAAAATGAGGATAAATGTGCCTAATTACAAAATATTTTGATTTTTTATTTCAGAAGGTATGATCGAAATATATGTAGGTTTGTTAAGCCCGTGGCTTACGGTCAAATAGATTGATTTTACTGCCTTGAAATGAAGTTAATTCAATTGGTTTGTTTCACCATGAGCCATGAGCTTCAGATGTGGGTAAAACTAATGGTTAACCATACAATTTTTGCGCTCACCAAATCAACATGACTTTAGCTTACGCAGTTCATTAGCTACTGATATCAAGAATTTTCGTGGAATTGACAATTTCGGAGCGTAGGACTGAGAACACCTACTATTCAACTTGTAGGACAATAGGGCCATTCAATTATACAAATATTAACCAAGCAACGGTAAAAAAATCCGATGGTTATTAATGAATTTTTACGACCACGTCATTGGTACATGTTGGGAGTCCTACCATCCATTTTGTAGGACAAAAGTTTTTTCGAGTACTTTATCGAATTATCTTGAGGTTCAACTGAAAAACTAACTATTATTAATGAATTTTTTTCACTCACCAAATCGACAGGATTGACGCCTGCGCATTTCATTAGCTACCACTATCGAGAATTTTCATAGAGGAAATAGTTGGGCGTCTCGGCAAAATGAAGCTACTCAGGAAGATTCAGCCTGTTATTAATCAATTTTGAAAATAGGCGTGGGATCCCGGTCTACATGAACTGTAATTGTCGATCGTGTGGGCCCGCGCACAATCATGGCCGACCTTCGTTTGATGTTTGTCTGAAAAACCGACACAGCGGCGATTCAGCTCGATCATCTCCGTTCATGGGCAATCACAGACGATTATGCCATCCACACGTTCGTGGTCGCCTGTATTCGTAAAGGCCCATGGTGTAGAGGCACCGTTAGATCTTGTTAGGTAGTTATGCGATATAAACTCGACATGAGTTTTGTTTTTATATAAGCAACATACTGTTTTGAGAAAGTTTGGCGAATGTCTTGTAGGTATCCTTGGAAGTATTTTTGTAATACATCAATTTCTGAAGGCATATTTTCGAGATGCCACCCCATTTTATAATTCCATATAATATACGGGAATCTACAAGTGCAAAATATAGCATTTTGAGGTGTTTAAGATTAAAAAAAAAATGTTCTCCGGAGTAAATAAGTGAAAGCATAGTTGGAGTATCTCCTAAAGTGAAAGTGAACTAAAAAATCTTCTGAGCAACAAAACAAATTGCATGCTTATATTCGACAATGTCAATTGTGAAGTGATAAAAAAGACCCAGTCTTCCAGCCAGTAGGTAGAACTCACATTCCACCAACGGTCAGTTGAATTGGTACAGATTGACGGATTGTACTCCTTCTCAGAAGGCAAGTTCATAGGGTAAAAGATATTTGATTTTTAATACAGCAGCCAGTGGTTCAAACAAACCTCCTCAATCCCGTCTTATACTTTTGATAGAGCTGAAATGTCGGTAACTGGAGAATTAATACAAGAAGAGATCAGAACAAGTAAACAGGAATTGAAATCACGTATAGAAGCAGTAGAGGTTAGATTGTCTATAAAGATCGAAGATCTGTACAGAAAACTGAATAAAGTTGAAGCAGAAAACCATCATCTTCTGGATAAAATTGAATGGATTGAGAGGAAAACGAAAGTTAATAATATAGTTATTTTTGGGCTCGATAAAAAACCCGAGGAAATAACGCCTGAATATATTTGTAACGAACTAGGGAGACTAGTAAACGTTACAATAAATGAAAGAGACCTGAATAATATCTACTCTTTGGGTAAGAAAGAACGATCCCCTGTCAAAGTGGAATTTGTTTTATACTTGAAAAAGTCCAATACTAGCAAAATCAAATAACCACATAAATTGTTACATACGAAGAAACAAATTATTTGTAGATGGAAAAACATATTCTCCAGAAGACTTGGAAGAAATAGAAACTACTGAAATAAACATCCCGAAATCATATAGCAAACCTGGTACACCGACCCTAAATAAAACATTGGCAAACTTTTCCAGGATAACAACAGATCAATCAGCATTTCTTCCCAAAGACACATCATCCAGTTGCGGAAAAAAGGTAGAGAATTCACTTATGGGAGAAAATAAAATAAAAACTAGAGCCCGCACAGGTTCTACACAAAGCCGCAAATAATAGACGTATGTTTTCTTCTTATTTTATTTTTCTCAAATAACTGGTGATTGATCTTTCTTTTACTGAACCAAAATCTTATACTTTGTCGATATATAATAACCGAATAATCATTGTTAAGACTGCCAGATGATTTAAAATTAGTGGGTGAATCAACATGGATGAATATATAGGAGACTTTGTAGTAGAAAAAATAACAACATACCACCTTAATAATTGTAATGAAGCAAAAGAAGTTTTATCTGTAAACAACAAATCGAATAACTTCAAGATTCTCAATACTAATATTTATAGTGTTTCAAAAAATATAGATGAATTTAAAATCTATCTTGAGGAACTTGAAACATGTTTCAATTGCATTGTTTTAACAGAAACTTGGCAAGTCCCTGATACTTCTTTCCTCAATATAGCCGACTAAATAACACTATATAATGAAGGTAGCTATAACCAAAATGATGGTGTTATTGTCTTTGTAAAAACAAACTCATACCATTCCCATGAATATATTGAGATAAATGGAGGTATACTACTGAAAATTTCAATGATAATAGATAAATTGACCTTTTGCATTTATGCATTCTATAGATCTCCAGCAAGTCGAATTGACGACTTTCTTGACCAGCTCAATAGTATACTAGATAAAGAGAATGATAAACATTATTACAGCCTTTTTGTGGGTGATATAAATATCGATCTATTGAGATAAACTGAAGACTCAAAAAATTATCTCGATATAATGAGTAAGTATGGCTTTCATTCACCAACAAGAGAGAGAAATAGATCTGAATCATTTCTCGATCATATATTTATCGAAACAAAACAACAAAACTTCAGTAACATATACTACCTCTCACTATATCAACAACAATCACAGACCACTTCATAACGATATTACAAATTGTATTGACTAAACATAAAACGATTCAACAAATGAAAAATATTTTCAAAAAGTAGACGAACAATCATTACAAAAAGCAATTAGTGGCATCAATTGGAAAAATGAAATTTACCCAATGCATAATCTCGAATCAACGACAGAAAATTTAATCAACATTATAAACACATGTGTACAAATATCAACAAAACACTCCAGAATAAAAAATAGTAAACGTAAAAGAAAGAATTGGATAACAAAACCATTGATAAAACACATCATTAAAAAAAAAATCATTCATTTTTCTTATGGAAACAAAATCCAAATAATGAAAACTTAAAAAATGACTATTTAACGAAAAAAAAAGAAACCGAAAAGAAAGTAAAGACTGCCAAAGACAATTATTATAAAAAATTAGTTGAAAAAGAACAGAATGCAAGTAAAAAACTCTGGAACACTGTTAATTAAATATTAAATATCAAAACTGGAAGAATAATTAAGAATATTAAAAATGAGATCGTCACAGATCCAAAAGATGCTGCTGATATATTTAATAACTTTTTCGCGAATGTGGGACAAAATCTGGCAAAGAAAATAATACAAAATCTTAACTACAAAAATAAAAAATATATAAATAGAATTTTTTTTCTCACACCAACGAATACTTCTGAGGTTGAAAATACTATAAATAATCTAAAAAACAAAAAGGCTCCCGGTCTTGATGGAATTAATGCTGAAACTCTAAAGACTATTGCAAAATTCATATGTGAACCTTCGACGGATATTATAAATAAATCCTTCGAATTAGGCATATAATAATTAAAAAATAATAATAAAAAAAATAAATTTAACTGTCGACATCCCAGTATGGTTTTAGAGAGAAAAAATCTACCAATGATGCAATCCATTTCTTGACAAAAACTGTCTATGAATCCTTAGACTCGAGCACTCCTTCTATCGGTGTTTTTATAGATCTGAATAAGGCCTTTGATACTGTCGATCACTCCATTCTTTTAAATTCACTAGAAGATATGGGTGTAAGAGGTCTAGCACACAACCTATTCGAAAGGTCTAGCACACAACCAAGTAGAACTCAAATAGTAAAATTCAAAGATCATGTGAGTGAAGAGATTAATATTAAATGTGGTGTACCTCAAGGAACAGTATTGGGACCGGTGCTATTCGTAATTTACTTGAATACCCTATTTGAACAAAAAACAATCGGCAAAATAATCAGCTTTGCGGACGACACTGTGATATTTTTCAAAAATGAAGACTGGTACAATCTCAAATTGAATATTGTAAAAGATCTTGGAAAACTCAAAGACTGGTTCGACAGTAGATTAACAGCGAAAAAACTATATACTTACCCTTTAGTAGTCATGAAACATCTTTGCCAAAATACAGTTCAAATATCCAAAAAGATTTTTCAATTAAACCTGCAGAAAAGATAAAATACTTGGGTATATACATTGACAATAATTTACGATGGAACCACCATGGAATATTTTAACAAAAAAACTTCGTAGCATACTATTTCGTTTCAAACAAGTTGGACCATTTTTGAGCTTCAAATACAAAACAATACTGTACCACAGTTTGGTTGAGTCACACCTTAATTATGGCCTTATTGGCTGGGGAGGGGTATCAAGAAACTACCTACATGCTCTCGATATCTCTCATCCTCCGAATGATCCTCTCTACTCTATACTGAAACACAAATATTGAATATTAGACAATTGTATATTATTCAGTTAGGATGCCAGCAATATAAAAATTAAAAAGAACTTTCCACTCAAAACCATGGATACGCGACAAGATCAAACAATCAGTATTGTATACCAATAGTTTCTAAAACAGTAGGTCAAAAATGTTACTCCTACTTGGCAGCAAAATTATTCAGAAAACTACCACAAAAAATTATCGATGAAACTTCCTTCAAACGCTTTAAAACCCAACTCATATCATTTGTTAAAATAACAGACAAAACAATAATACATAAAGTGATAGATGGCTGAATGAATACAGAGAAAGGCCCAACTTCAAATAAGTATAGAAAAAACAAAAAAAAATTATGAGACGTGTATATATATTTTAAATGTATTATTTTAATTTAAATTATTTTTAGTTTTTTAATATGCCTAACCCGCATATATTCACCACATACAAGTTTGTATAATACTTCTGTGGATGTTGTAAATATTTATTATTTTTGTATTTCTTTTGTGGGTGGATCACTGTATTGTTATTTTTATGAATAAACGTTATTATTATTATTATTATTATTATCTATTTCTAATGTTTCATACTGGGGTAAATTAATTTTGTAACTTGTTATAAGTAAAAACATCGTTTTATCAAAATTAATAGTTAGCAATTTAAGATTGAACCAGTGAATAATTTTGTTCATATCAGACTGAACTTAATTTTTTAAATTCTTCCAGTTATTGGATTTATAAAATATAACAGTATCATCTGCGGAGCTTACTATGTTTTCTGATGATCTAATGCTAAGGAGATTATTTATGTAGATGATGAATAGGATTGGTCCAAGAACCGTCCCTTGGGGTACTCCGCATTTTACCAATTCGAATGTACTACACGTTTCATCTATTGTGATACATTGTTTTCTATTATCCAAATATTAACGAAATAATTTTTGTGCAATTCCACGTATGTCCACATCCTGCAAGGACTCCAGCAGCTGTTCATACTCAACAGTGTCGAATGCCTTTGCAACATTTAGAAAAACACCAATGGCAGATTGGCTATTCTCGATTGTTTCATTCATTTTTCCAGTTAAGACTTGAATGGCTCCTTCTGTAGACTTTCCGCTCCGGAACCCAAATGGATTTTCAGAAATTATTTTGAGTTTGTTTAGAAATAGCTCCACTCTAGTTATTATTAATTTTTCAAATATTTTCGTAAAATTAGTTACGAGAGATTTATGGGTCTAAAATTTGATGGTCGACTTTTATCACCTTGTTTATGTATTGGTTTGATTATTGCTATTTTTAACTCGGTTGGACAAATTCCATTTCCTATTATTGAATTGAAAATATAACACAAGGGTGTTGCTTTTTCCCCACAAATTCCTTTAAATGCAGGTGAGATAAAATAATTGTTTCGATTTTGTTCTCGTTTGTAGGTTTGAGAAAAATTGAGTAAGGGTTTATCACTCTGGGTGGAGTTGGACGTTTTTGAATGATTTGTGCCAGTTCTGGTCCTACATTAGAGAAAAATAACTTTGAAGGTCTCAGCTATTTCTTGACTGGTATTCACACACGTACCATTCTTTGATCTGATCTGTTTTATCAATAAAGGCTTATTGTTGGTGCCGTGATGGTTTTGACTGTTTTCTATAGTTTGTTTGCATTGTTTTCATTCAGTTCGATTTGACTCTTGTTGTGATACATCTTTGCATCTTCAATGAGTTTTTTTTTCTTCATTGTCTTGGCATCGACTGCTATGGTCATTAACCACGTGTGCTGGATAGGCCTTGATGCTAACTCCATGCGCCACCTTAGGAGCAGCACTGTTAATTGGAACGCAACAGTGAATCGAGCAGGACTCACCCCAGTCCAGCCACGAGATTTGAATAATTTAATTGGTCAAATTAAATTAAAAAATCCCAGCCGCAACTGGGGCTCGTACTCCGGACCTTTCGACCCAAAGTCGGACGCTCTAACCACTGCGCCACGCCCCGACATCTTAATAAGTTTATTCAAGAGATTTCTGTAGTTTATAAAGTTTTCTTCGAGTGTTAGATTTTCTTTGTTTCTTCATTGTCTATATAACCTATCACGTTTCTGAATTGACTTCATCAGTCCCATTGTAATTCATTCTTTCTTTTTGATGTATTTACTTTTTTGTTTGTAACTTATGGTATTTTTATTAATTACTAGATTAATTTGAATAATAAAGTACGTTGTAGCTTTTTGTATATCTTTGATGTTGTATAACAGTTCCCAATTAAAACAGATTGAGTCATTTCTCAATTTTTGATAATTTATCTTTTTTATAATGTTTTCTTTAAAATTATATTCACTATAATTGGAAATATTTGCGTTTAATATTATAGTCCTATGATGTGTTATAAGAGAATCCAAATTGAAACTTGAAAATATATACAAGGTGTTCTCGAATTTGTGTACCACAAAAAAGATTCCCTTCTCAAAATTACAAATAGTTTCTAAGTGAAACTGTCTAACAAATTCCTCTGTTTTTGGGAAATTATTATGGAGTGTTGAAAAGATCCCGCACGAAAACATACGGAAAATGGGCTCTCGGTCAAATTTGCTGAAATGTCATTATGTTATAGGATTCAGGACGAAAATGTGTTAATCGGAACTTTTTTTTTTGTGATGAGGTGGAGGAAATCTTTTATAGAGAGGAAAGGAGCCTCCGGCTCAAGACTCCAGACCTACTGTGAGACTCCACTGATCACAGGGTTACTCACTAAAACCTCCACCTCTAGGCCCATCAGGTTGTTGCCCCCGGTGACACTTAGGCTTATTGGCCCATTGTATCTTGCCTGTGTGTTGTACTTTCACAGTACCCAATCCAGTAATTTCGTGCCTTGTACGAGTTTGTACAAGTCCTTTACTGGGTACGATCTGTATAGTTCTGGATCGCCAGATGGCTGCCCGAAGATTGCCTATCTTTTGCGGTCTAGTGCCTCGCAACAACACAGTATGTGTGTCACTGTTTCTGGAACTAGTTAACATGTCCAATTATAATATTATGAATGATAGTACATTAGGTTGTATACGTGGCATAGTGAAAAAAGTATTTTTTGAGATTTTTTTTAGCACTATTTCAGAACCAATGAGTCATATTTTAGTAGGACTTCATAGTTTCAGTCTATTCTAGGCGATAAAAACGTGTTTTGTTTCTTGGTTTAGTCATCGGTTGGAAAAAGAATAATCATAGACCGACATGGCAGGAAATCGCAAGATATTCCCCAGCAGTCAAATCCTACTGGGCCTAATGAAATTCCCTTACCCTGGACAATGGGTCCCTGAAACGTGTATTGGAACCGAAGATGGTGGGGAAGTCAGACGTCAGATAGTGGTGCCCAAGAACAGAAGACAGAAAGTACTCCGAAAGATCCATGATGGAGTTGCTGGAGGACATCTGGGAGTGACGAAGACCCTGCAGAAAGTAATGCAATGGTTTTACTGGGTCAATTGTCAGGTTGATGTCAATGACTGGTGCAGAAAGTGTGCTGTTTGCGCTGCCAGCAATGGACCTCGGACACGATCCAAGGCCCCGATGCGTTAGTATAACGTGGGTAGTCCATTCGAGAGAATCGCCATTGACATCGCCGGCCCCTTCCCCGTATCCGATCACGGAAATAAATACATCCTTGTGGCAATGGACTATTTCAGCAAGTGGGTCGAGGCCTATGCCCTGCCCAACCAGGAAGCCATCACTGTTGCGGACGTCTTGGTGAAGGAGTGGTTATGTCGATTTGGTGTTCTCTTGGAGCTGCACTCGGACCAAGGCAGAAATTTCGGCAGAAATTTCGAATCCAACCTGTTCCAAGAAATGTGCCAACTGCTGAACATTCGCAAGACGAGAACTACTGCTCTACATTCATAGTCCGATGGTATGGTTGAGCGAATGAACAGGACTATCAATCGCCACTTGTCCAAGGTAGTCTCTGACCATCAAAGAAACTGGGACCAAAATCTCCATTTGTTACTGATGGCCTACCGTTCCGCAGTACACGAGTCAACCGGTCAAACCCCTGCCAGAATACCGCAGGAGAGGACTACGTCAGCAAACTCCTGCAGAGAATGAAGGACATCCACGAACGAGTCCGTTTGAATATCCAGAGTGCCAGCGACCGAATGAAAGCGACTTATGACATCAATGTCGATGCTGGAGGATTTCAGGTTGGTGACCTAGTTTGGCTGTACAACCCGAAGCGTCGCCGGGACCTGTCACCGAAATTACGGAATTCATGGGAAGGTCCGTACAAGATCGTCAAGAGGATAAACGGCCTGCTTTACCGAATCCACAAGCCTCCCAGAGATAAACCCAAGGTCGTTCATTTCAACAGGTTGGCTCCTTACGCTGGAAACCATGACCAAGTCTGCACCCTCAGACCACCAGAGGATGCGATGACGTTCCAGAAATTCATGTCCTTATACTCGAATGGACAGAAAGTGTCACACGGGGTAACTCGAGAGGAGCCACGGGACCTTTTCAAAGTGCCAGTCGATTACGCCCTAGCACACTGCGTCGCAGAATATCTTCAAATGTCCAGGGGCATCGTTGTGGTGTTCTCCAAGAAAGTTGGCCAACTCCAAACACTACGGAAACAGAATCCAGAAATTGAAGGTGTGCTACAGCTAAAGAAGGGCCAGAGAAACATCTACTACCTGGTGACCAAGAAGAATTCCCAAGGTAAACCGTCCTATGAAGATGTCTGGAGGAGTCTCACCCAACTGAGAGATACGATGGTGGACCAGAATCTGGTGGACTTGGCAATCCCAAAATTATCCTGCGGTATTGATGGGCTGAATTGGAGAGTTATTGGAGAGTTATTGGAGAGTTATAAGAAGTATGTTGGAGACGATATTCCGATCCAGCGGCGTTCAGATTTTGGTTTGCTGTAATCCTATTCCCTGACCTAACATGAAGACTGTGGAGTGTTATTTCCATCGAACTTCACGATGCAGATGAGGGGAACCCTGCAAATATCGACATATATCTAAGAAGGAGGCAATGTGGCGAAACTGCGGGCGATGCCGGACCTGACGCTCACGTAGACCATACGGGAGCGCGAATTATTTCCGAGGCGCTTTGCTTTGAGAAGAATCTAGTCGAATTGAAGAACGATCCTAAGGCTTTCTAGAAATATCAAGAGCGTTCCACGAAATGAACGGTGAATATCAAAAGAACCACGCAGCAGAGTTAGGCAGTCAGTGAAGGAGAAGTCGAACATAAATAGTCCAGAGAATGTGATATGAATTAGAGTATTGTGTTGAAATTCTTGAATCATTGTATTTCGTCAAATACATTAGATTAGAGTAAATTCGTTTAATTATACTACAATACGTTCTAGATTTTGCGTGTATTGATGCAATCTTGTTGTTGAGTGTAGTTTGCGTTGTTTATAGTATTGAACAATTTATTTGAAAAAGTTTTGTAATAGAATTTAATTTATCGAAAGGTTCCTTAAAGTTTTGTTCAATCGATAGTAATATACCCATATAATATGGTAAACTTTGGAAATGCATATCTTATAAACGCAACATGCAAAGTAGACAAAACTTCCATATAGAATAATAAACATTCTCAAAATAGTGTGAGTGAAATTATGACCAAATTACCGGAACGGTTTTTGGGATATTCAACAAATGCATTGAAAATAACATAAGAAAAAAATGTATCTGAATGAAAGGTAATATTGAACAACTGAATTCAATCAACAGCAGTAAAACAAATTTTTTTGTGGTAAAAAACGACCAGTCAATTGTTTTCAGTATAGGAGTATAATTCCATATTTTAAAAATTCATACTCCAAACAGAGAGAGTCATCAAGAAACAAAACACGTTTTCATCAGCTAGGATAAACTAAAACTTAAATGTCATGTCAAAATAAAAAATAAAAATGTTGGTTCTGGAATAGTGCTAGAATAAAAATCCCGAAAAACGACTTTTTTCACTATTTCCCGTATTGACCCTAATTTACTTTCATTATTGAGATTATAATTGGACTTGTCTACGAGTTTTCATGAGTACATTTTCATCCTGAATTTGTCTTTTTTCCACTAACAAAACAGTTTTTTTTCTTTGTCAATGCTACCCAAGTGCGACGTTTTTAAGAAATTTGACCGCTTATATCTCTCTCCTCTTTGTTTTATATCTAAACGATATTGGACTTTTCGTTGAATCTGAGTTCATAAACCTTTTTGCTGATGATACATTGCTTATTTGTAGTGATATTGAACTAGATAGAGCTGTTCATAAAATGAACGGGATTTTAGAAACTGCGAATGAGTATTTATGCACCAACAAATTGAAGTTAAATGTAACAAAAACGAAAGCAATAATCTTCATTACAAAATATAAATACAATTCTCTCGATATCAACGGTATAAACCTACATGACTTGATGAATTTGAAAAATTGAGAGGTTCCGGAATTCTCATGGGACCACCGAGCCCATACAAAAAATATATTTTCCATGAATTCAATGGTTTTTGCTAGAAACGGATTCTACGATCGGGAAATTTATATCTGATTTGCGCTGTAATCGGGAACGGACAGGTGCTGTGTTGCCAATAATCATCGAGTTCATTATCTTCACCCTCATTCGTCATTCCTCATTCCATTCAGTATGCCAACAAACCTTAGCTGAAAGGGATGAAGAAGAAATTTGACTTTTCAGTAATGGTGGCTCTTAAAATTGTAAATGGTATGGCACCATAATACTTTAACCAGTATGTCAACTTGAATAAAATCATTCATTCTCACAACACTAGAAATTCAAATAATATACATATAAATCGAACGGCATTTAGGAGTACCATGAACTGTATATTTTTTAAAGGTTTCAACAAATTCAACGAATTACCTGAAATATTGAAGAAAAAATCCAATTTGGAAGATTTTAAAGCAGCACTGAAAGAATTTTTAGAAAAACTATTAATAAAAAAAGTAATAGGTACTGTTATACTCCTTTTTGTTTAATTGTATAATAATAATAATGTAATCTTAAATACCTAATTACTCTATCTATATGCGACTTTTAATTTGTCAACGTCTGATTTTACTATTTTTTTGTGTATACTTTGTTGTCTATCTAGATGGGTACTTTTTAAATTTTTAGCGCTTGATATTTATTCCATTGTGCTTGTGTCATGTTATTTTTAACTTGTAGTTGTGTATATTATACACCTAATTGGTCTATCTACTAGTGACTGAATTTTTTAACTTGTGATTTTGCTATTTTTTGTATACACTCCGTTGTCTGTCTAAATGGTTATTTTTTAAATGTTTAACGTGTGATATATATTTAATTGTACTTGTGTCATTTCATTATATTTTTTACTTATAGTTATGTATATTAGGTTTCCTATTTCAATAAAGATGTAATGTAATGTAAAAACGACACATACAAAATCATTTAAATTAACGCATTTTTCTAAAAACCCATCCTACTATAATATAATGAAATTTCAGCCAATTTGACCGAGAGCCAATTTCCCATGTTTTCGTGCGGGGTCCTTTGAAGAGAAATATGTTTTTTCTGTTTTGTTCCCCACAAAAAGAAACTCAACTCAAGTAAATCTTGATGAAACTGCTAATGGTGGAACAAGTGATGATATTCCAGAAAATCATCGGTCATGAAAAATTCTGTAAAACTTTTCTGTGGAATTCGAAAAAAGGGACATGTTTTTTTTTTTTTGGTCGAATTTGAAAGCTTTGTTGTATATTTAGGAGCTGCAACGTCAACAAGGTCCAAATGTCCTATAATAATTCCCAACCCCATTTTCGATTCATGTTAAAAAGTGTTAACTTGATATGGGTGATTCAAGCTGGCCAATAACAAACAGACCAGATTCCTTTGCTGTCGTTACTTATCGCCTAATGACCATAGAAATATATATTATATACTTAGTCTAGAATGCTAGTACCGCCCATTTTCTCGGCGAGAAGCATGCCGCGTATGTGGCCCGTTTACGATGTGCGCATGTTCGTCATCAGTGTTGGTCGTTGCCAAGTTTGAAAATCATTTGGTGCTCCAAATTAGAGTTTTGTGTCATGAGGCAAAAAAACCCATGTCATTTAAAAGAGTGAAATTTGTCAGCGCATTCAGGAATGTTTTAAACCGAAAGAACATTTTTTAAAGTTAGATTGATCCGAATTTTACATGCGAAAGAAACTTATTTAATGCAATAATGTACCCAATCTTACTGTAATTATAATGACCGTGCAACAGTGCTTTTTCATCAACAGGAAGACTTGTCACTAATGGTGGATTTATGCAGCAGTCATAAGTTTTAAGTCATAAGGAAGAATATTCGACAATGATTGGTTGAACCGTTCATTCCAACCAATCATTGACGAATATTTTTCCATACGACTAAAAAGTTATGACTTATGACTGCTGCATAAATCCACGATAAGATATGTCACTTTTGACTCTTGTCGTTTTGTGTAGTGTTTGTTGTCGTTGCTTCTTTCATAATTCGTGAATTTGCATTAATCTTTTTCCTTTAACCCTTTGAGGCCGAAATTAATTCGTATATTTTAAAATTGAAAAATAATGAGATTTTTTTTATAGAAACGTTCATTAACATAAGCTTCAGTGGAAATGAGACTTAAATAAACAAAAAATAACAAAGAATATACAAATTATCCTGCAGGATGTGGTTACTACTGCTAACCACTAGGATCTAAATCGTGCAAAATTGCAACTAATCAAATGCCTCAAAATATTAATTTTTTTGTTTACCATGAACTGAAACTTAATTATTCTTTCATTTCGAATGAAACAACGCAAAACAGTACCTGTCTTTATATAGGAATAACCCAACATGGTACGTTGAACATTTCCAAATTTTTGGATCGAAACGCTATCAATTTGACATCATATAAATGTCACTAAAGACTACCAAAACTCGTTGCAATCGGCAAGAAGAGTAAAAATGATGCGTAGGCAACACAATAAACACTGTGGCTACGATGCAAAACCGCTAGGAAAATAAAAGGGTGGCTATTAGTAATGCTGTTTTCACTGATAACCAGTAGTCCTCAAAGGGTTAAGATAGTTTCTAACAAAACCGTTTCTTCCCACAGATAAAAAATTAACTGTTAATTGTTGTTGTTTTTATGTACCTATGCTCTGCTCAAAATAGCTTATTATTATAGCTTGACACAATGCAGAACATTTGAGAGAGAAAATTGAAATTTGTGGAAGACATTGTCCTCATGAAGATTTATGTAAAGATTTGAAATGTTATACCGTACCAACACTGTGTCTGCGTAAGCATGGCGAGAGATACAACTTTTTGCAAACAAATTTCAAGTATTAGCCACACCGCTTATATTATGTTCTGACTATTTTTGAATTAGTTCCTAATTCCGACCAAAAGTACTACCTACTCAGAAAATTAATGTCAGCTTGGAAGTGCTTTTCGTTGATGATATAAATGTTATCTCTTCAAATCATTTAGATCAAATGCAGTTACATATTTTGACATGAATTGTTCTAGAAAGAAGAAAACCTTGAGCTCCTGTATGGAAGCATCCAATGTTATAAAAACAAATTTTGGGTTGAAATTATTCGTAATATTAGCTACTTTTTGTAATTTAAATTTATTTTCCAATCTAGTGCTTACTTGAAATTTGCACCGACTACTTGGGGTGATTCAGTAGTTTTTTGTTGGGTTTATCTACAGCTGAAAAGTGATTGTGATGCCAAAAATCAAATTGAGTCGCTTCAGAGTGATAAATAATGATAATAACCGTACTCTACTTTCTGAGGGCATTCGCTGAATAGTTTGGATCATAAATATGAGAAAAGATGTATTCAAATCGGCTTAAATAGCTGGTACAAAAACATTGAGTTTTTCAATACCTCATTCCCAGAGATTCAGAATTAACAACGTTTGTTAATCTTCGCCAGTACCATAATATTTTACTAAAATCGGGCCTGTTACAAAAAACACTAATGACGCACATGCGCATTGCGGACTAGTCTGAACTTTTTACAACACTTTTGACATATGATATTAGCATTCTAGAGTTATTTAAAAAAAAATGTTATTTCCGTCAACCGATTGCACCCCTACGCGCAACCCTCAGAAGTCTTCGAAATACTTGTGTGAGCTAGAGAAGACGCAGCCCTTACCTTTTAACGTGTGATGCCATGCACGAGAACGGTGTGAATTGGTGCATCGAACCCACGCATGCGAGGCGAACGCACTACCAGCCGACCACCACGGCTGGTAATAATATATATTTCTATAGTAATGACTGACCCATCGAATAGCGACATTTTTGAGTTTATATCACTTAAATTAGACTTCATTCAGCAAAGTCATCATTATAGAAGGTTTCAATATACCGTGTGTCTCACTTCGCATGGAAACACTTTCGAAACTTCCGTTATTTTTGACGAATTTCGAAAATTTCAAGTAATGCACACTGCACGCCAGCAGCGATGAAACCACCAATATTTCCAAAAAATCATTGGTCAAAATGTATTCTGATTCACTTTCAGTGTCACAATTTTCACCTGTCGTTTTTTGGAATTTCTTCCTAACGTTTCGCTAGCGCGAGTGGCTAGCTTCTTCAGAGGCTTATACATGATGAATAATCTCAGATGACTGGAGATTCCGTCTGCGGAGATTGTATTTATTCTGATTTAGGTAGTCCTGTGCGTTAATTACCGTATCTGGATTTGGTACATTCTCACTAACCCTAATTGACACCTTTCTACCGGCTTGATCTCGTTGATATCCTTTGTTATTTCTAAATTGCTTATTACCGTAACTGGGTTTTGCATATTTTCGATAACTTTCGATAGCTCTCGGAGACTGAACAGGAACAGCGGATAGCATTTCTAGATGTACTCATCGAAAGATGTGGCGCAAGACTGACCCACAAAGTATTCCGAAAACCTATGCACACGGATAGGTATCTGCTTGCTCTATCAAACCACCATCCTAGTCAGAAGCAAGAAATTATCTCCACACTAGCGGAACGTGCTCGGAGAATATGTGAACCTGAGCATCTACAGGATGAACTAGAACATCTCTAAGCAACCTCGAGATCGAACGGATATAGTGTACCCGAAATCAACAGGGCCATGAAACCGAGGCATGGCATAGCATCACACGTTAAAAGGTAAGGACTGCGTCTTCCCTAGTTCACACAAGTCTCTAGAAGACTTCCGAGGGTTGCGCGTAGGGGTGCAATCGGTTGACGGAAATAACAATTATAACAATTATAACTTTCACGAGACAAACTAGGCTCAGATAGTTGCACGTGCGGATCTTCCATATATTTCTAAGGTCACAGAGAGAATTGAAAAACTCTTAGGGCAACACAACATAAAAACGGTCTTCAAACCCACCAAGAAAATACAACAAATCCTTAGGTCGGCAACAGACAAAAGAGACCCACTATCTGCAACGGGGGTATATCGCCCACCATGCACTTGCGGAAAGGTACACATCGGAACCACAAAAGGATCGATGAGAAAAAGGCTGAAGGAACATCAGAAGAACTGCAAATTAGGCAGTGAAGGAAACCACAAGATTCTGTTTGAGGATGTAAAACTTCTTGCCCCCAACCAGGGATACCATTCTCAGAAATTCCAAAATAACAAAAGAAAACTACGACATTAAGACAGCAGAAAAAAAGGTGTCAGTTAATGTTTTCGAAAATATGTCTAACCCAGTTACGGTAATAAGCAATTTTGAAATAACAAAATATATCAACGAGATTAAGCTGGCAGGTAGGAAGGGGTCAATTAGGGTTAGTGAGAATGTACCAAATCCAGATAAGGCATTTAACGCACAAGACTACCTAAGTCAGAATAAATACAATATCCGCAGACGGAATCTCCCGTCATCTGAGATTATTCATGATGTATAAGCCTCTGAAGAAGCTAGCCACTCGCGCTAGCGAAACGTTAGGAAGAAATTCCAAAAAACGACGGTTTTCAAACCCAAGTGAAAATTGTGACACTGAAAACTTCGGCTGCGAAAGCCTTTAACCATTCTTATTCACTTTGTTGCAGTTGGCCAAAATTCTAGAAAGGGAATCCATTAACTTTGTAGAATTTAACGCAAATTTGTCTTATTTTTCTGAAACTCACAAAATACGCACATGAATATGCACCAAATAGAACGAGATTTTCGCGGTTTTCTTACAGATGCATCATATTTTTAACCGTTGCTGACAATGGATAGTTGGTATTGTCGCATGACAAAATGGCGACAGTGAATGCGACAGTGAATATGGTCAATTGTAATGTACTTAACTTGTAATAAATGTTGATCGGGTACCATGGAATTCGTAAGAATCGATTCAACCCTTCGTGTGATTTTGGAGCAGCTTACTAAAAATAACTTCAGCTCAACCACTTGGCTTCAAGCAACACTTCTTGTGAGTAAAGGTGGTCTGGAAATCCGTCAAGCATCTTCTGTCGCTCTACCAGCATTCATTTCTTCCTACAACAACATTCAACATTTCATTGATCACATTTGCCCGATTATTTCTCCAATGTACCTGATAATTACCATGTGGAATGTGAATCCATTTGGTGCTCTATAACTGGTACCTCTTTACACGAAAAAATTATTTCGCAGAGATCCTGGTATGTTCCCCTCATTGAATTTTCACCCCATCAACTCCTTGACTCGGCTGTAGACTTTACATTTGAAATGGCACGTCACAAGGCAATAAGTACGAAGGAATCTGGAGCTTGGCTCACTACTCTTCCTGTGGCGTTTCTTGGAAGTTTAATGGATGATCAATCTTTCAGGATTTCAGTGGGTTTACGTTTGGGTTGCTCGCATTTGTGTGACTCATAAATGCAGATGTGGTTCCATCGTTGACGAAAAAGGAATTCATGGATTAAGTTGTAGATTCAGTTCTGGTCGTTTTTCGCGACGCTCATCTGCGAGCTTTATCAACAGCTGATATTCTTTCTGTCTTAGAACCTCTGGGAATCACTCGTGATGATGGTAAGAGGTCTCTAATTCCATGGAGCCTCGAAAAACCTTTAGTCTGGGATTTCACCTGCGTGGATACAGTTGCTTCACATATCGATTCAACATCGAGAAATGCTGGTGGGGCTGCAGTTTCAGATGAAAAATTAAAATAAAAAAAATACTCCATTTTGAGCAACAAATTTATCTTCTACCCTGATGCCATCGAAACATGCGGTACTTTTGGTAGATATGCCTATGAATTGATAAATCATATTGGTCAAAAACTTATCATTAAAACATATGATCGAAGGGCAAGGGCTTTTTTAATACAACGTATAAGTACTGCCATACAAAGAGAAAATGCTGCATCCATTTTAGGTTCTATTTCTGCGATTAAAAGTTTGGATACAAATTTCAGTAGTCCGCAAGGAATGTTTGAATACGAAAAATTTCCAAAATTAACAAGTTCTTCCATTTCTTCGTCCAACTCGAAATCAAGCAGCTCCCACTTGAGTTCTTCATCACGCAGTTTCATTGATAAAGGCCTTTGTATATTCTTCCCAGAGAAAAATAACACCAACGAACAAAACAAATCAATCAGGATTGTTGTACAGAGCACCGTCAAAACTGTTGGTCTCAATGGGTTGGAGAATATTGGTAATACTTGCTTCATGAACAGTGTTATCCAGTGTTTATCGAAGACAAGATGGTTATTGGAGTATTTGAAAAGAGATGCCTTTGCAAAGGATATGAACAATAACAGATCTAGGAAGGGAGCTTTAATCAAAGCATTTATCCAGGTGATCAAGGAAATTTGGTCAGATGATTCATCTAGTAGAGTTGTTGAAAGGTCAAATCCAAAGAATCCGGAAGATGCTCAAGAGTTCTTAAGATTCCTGCTAGAGGGTTTACATGAAGACGTCAATAGAGTAACGGAAAAGCCGATAACCATAATGAGAGAGATAAATGAGAAATTATGTGACAGTGACAAGGCTCAAGAGTGATGGTCAAGATACTTAGGAACGGACAATTCCAAAATTGTAGAAAATTTCGTTGGCCAGTTGAAATCTACATTGAAATGTACTTATTGTGGTCAATGTTCAGTTTCCTTTGATCCGTTTTGGGATCTTTCCCTCTCAATACCACGAAGAACAGGCCAACTAAAACTACCGCAATGTTTGGATTCACTCAGTATGGAAGAAACCTTGGATGGTGACAAGAAGCCGACATGTGCGAAGTGCAAAGATAGAAGGAAGTGCACGAAATCCCTATCAATTCATAAATTCCCGAAAATTTTAGTAATCCATTTGAAACGGTTTTCTTCAACAGAGAGATTCAAAGGAAAATTGAACGTTACTATTGATTTTCCTTTAGAGATATTAGATATGATTAATTATACAGCAGAAAACGTAACCCCTTGTCGATATAGTCTTTATGCATTGTCTAATCATAGTGGGACTACCTATAGCGGACACTACACAGCCTACTGTAAGTAGACATCCGTATGCGAGCACGTGGCATGCATATAATTCACAAGTGAACCCAATTTCATCTAGATCCCTCGTGAGCGGAGATGTCTATGTTTCCTTCTATGAGCAGGAAGGCACTTATCGCTCCTTTCATATCATACTTTGTATTATTATATGTTTTATTTGTATTTTTATTGTTATAAATTATTATTATTACGTAAAAATATATAAGCTTGACTTACGTTCTCCCCTTTAATGGTCACCTGCTTTAACTTGGAAGAAAGATGTCCAAAAACTTACATATTCTTTCGAATGACTCAAATACTATCATCGCCCCTAACCCTAGTAACGAATATACAGGGTGGGGCACCGAAAACGAAACAGATCAAATATCTTCAAATCTTCAAATCTTAAAAAAATGCAAAACACGTCGAATTTTAATCCAAGAGGGACATCTTCCTATCATAACCTCAACTGTCATACCTCTCCTCCCACCCCTTGGGCACCATCACCGAAACAATTTGAATAGGGAAAGTAGTAAGTGCGACATATCATTGGAAACGTGATTCCATAAGGAATTCAGCCATGTTAATATTCGCTACCTAACTCTTCAGTTTGGCGCCCTCTTGCGGGAAAAACAACTGTTCCGTATTCCAAATTATGATACTTCATCTGCAAGCTGATTTGACAATAATTAGGTGACAATGCATTAAGGTATAAAACGAAATGGCGGTTCCAAAATGACGGACATGATTTGCAATTATGGTCCGATTCGATTTAAAATTGATATGTGGTCGTTTTCGGAGTCGGATATTATGTTTTTTTTGTAGATGCAAAAAACAAGATGGTGTGCGAAATTTGAAATTATGGTTCGATTCGACCCGGCACCGAAAATGAATTCTTCAAAACATATGTGTTGTGAAAAAAATGCAAAAACACGTCGATTTTAAATCCAAGGAGGGCAACTTCCCATTATAACCCCAACTGTCATACCACCCTCCCCACTCATTGGCCACTCATACAATTTGAATAGGGACATTCATAAGTGTGACACAGCATTGGGAAGGTAATTCCATAAGAAATTCAGACATGTGAGTGTTCGCTACCCAACTATTCAATTTGGCACTCTTTTGCAGGGAAAACAACTTTTTGGTATTCCAATTTATGATATTTGATTTGAAATTAAGTATGAACAATTCACGAAAACAACAAAAATTGAAAACATTTTATGAACTTACAAATTGGGAAATTTGGCATAAATTGCTCAAAGGTCAGACAGCGTGTCGAGACTAAGTTATACTCATGTAGTTTGGAATGAATGGATTGGAATTTATGCAAGGTTTTCCAATTTTTAAGTTCATGCAATGTCCAATTTTTTTATTTTTCAAAAGCTTTCATTCCACTTGCCCTGTTAGTTAGTATGTATGTGTGGAACAAATCTTGCAGCTGACTTTTGACCCACTTCTAGTCGTCCGAATAACTCGAACTTTGGTTTGTGTTCATAATACCTATTATGAAATTTTTGTTGAAAAAAAAAAACAACAAAATGACAGCTCCAGGATGTCAGATGAGATTTGTTATTATGGTCCGATTTGATTAAAAAAAAAATTGATTCTGTTATGCAAAGAATAACCTACGTCTCGCATTTAAATGAATATATTATTTCCTTTTTAGCGCATTTGTATAAAAGCTTTTTTTTTCAAATTAATTTATATATTTTAGTCACACTGGAAACTTGTAAAACCCCCATATGCCAATTTTGAATCGAATTTAACCACATTCACAAATTTCGTTTATCTTGGTTTTTTTCATAGACAAAAAAATCATAATTTCCGACCCTGAAAATACCCACATACTTATTTTGATTCGAATCGGACCATAATTATAAATTTCAGCCGCCATCTTGGAGCCACCATGTTATTTTTATGCATTGACAAACAAATCATAATTTCTGACCCTGAAAACCACCACATATCAATTTTGAATCGAATCGGACTATAATTGCAAATCATGTCCGCCATTTTGGAGCCGCCATTTTGTTTTTCCATAATGCATTGTTACCGAATTTATATCAAATTAGCTTGCAAATTAAGTATCATAATTCGGTATACAGAACAGTTGTTTTTTCCGCAAGAGGGCGCCAAAATAAAAAGTAAGGTATCGAAAATTGACATGGATGAATTCCTTATGGAATTACCTTTCTAATGATATGCCACACTTACTACTTTCCCTATTTATATTGTTTGGGTGATGGTAACCAAGGGGTGAGGGGAGAGGTATGACAGTTGAGGTTATGATAGGAAGATGTTCCCCTTAGATTGAAATTCGACGTGTTTTTGCATTTTTTTCAGAACACATGCGTTTTGAAGATATTCGATTCGTTTCATTTTCGGTGCCCCACCCTGTATATTATAGCATATGAAATATCGATTCGATTCCGTTGTTTGATCGATTACGTATTCCCGCATTTTAAGTTCGGAGGAACTGTATCAATCTGTGATATTTTTACTCCTTCGTCCGCAGGTTTAAAAGGGTCATAAAAAGCAGAAATCTCACTTCAGAGAAAGAATGAGTTCATGCCTGCAATAACCCGAAATTATGGTTCCTAACATTATTTTCTATTGTGCTGGGGTTCGACTTGCAATAAACAATTCATCAATTCTTTTAAAACTTGAATTTTATTTTTGGGCAATTATCTGCATTTGGCCTATTCCGTTGACTAGGTGGGCTAGTTCTCAGTGTAATTTTATTGGAACGACATCCACTAGCAATGGCGTACTGGAAGAGTTCAACCGCTACATGATCCATCACGCCTGTACTAGAATATTGTTTTTGAGTTTCAACATGACTGTGGAAACCTAAGACAGCTATCGGGGAACCGAACCACTGAGTCAGAGGATGACACAATGGTGTGACTCATTGTATCATTATCAATTGATAGTTTTATTTTAGTGGGGTCGTCCAAATATTGTTATACTCTTATAATATTATGGTGTTGTTAAAAGTTTAGTATTGTGATTAGGTGAATGGGAATATTTAATACATTGTGATATCAATATTGTACTTTGTGTTTGATTACAAACCAGGATAGCACAATGACAGAGATTTTGTCACAGAACTTGTTGAAATCCATTTTAATGGAAAATTTGGGCACCAGTGGATTAGTCATAGTGAACGTGTTTCTAATCAGCAACGTTACCTAATCTGACAGTTGATTTTTACTCTGTTCAGGAATTCTCTCCACTTCAAATTTTCACATAGTTTTTCTAATCATATGTAAAAATTTATGTTCGTTTCGGTTTTCATCAAATCGAAATTAGTATTGAATAGTATAACTGGTCAATATATTGAGTACTAGAATGTTAATTGCCCTTTTAAGAACCGGTGCTGGTAATGCAGAATTTATTAATGAAATAGGAAAACTACCTGATAAAATTTATTAGAAAATGTCGTCAAGTCTCTGATGCTTACTTTCATAAATCTGATGTTTATTTTCAGATTCAAAGAAAACACTTAGAGATGAAGCTTTTCCAGAATTCATTTGGGATATGTTTTCTGATGGTTTTGCAAATCAATGCTGCACTTCTGACAAGTTCCAATAAAGGTACCGAAAATCTGTATATGTTTTTTTTTAGACAATAGGCAACGCTAACTTTGTTATTAATATTTGTGCTGAGACTAAAATGTAGATTCAAAGAACAACGAATTTTCCGAAACATACAAAAATAAGTTTTTGAAAATGTCTGTGTGCAAAAATCAGTAAATTGGAGGCATCTGAAGATGTATCAAGGCAATGGTTTCGAGTAGCAGTACCAATTTTTTATTGGAAAATAAATGATATGTTAGATGTCAATAAAATGGAAGCCGTGAATAGTTCCAACGAGATGACTATTTCAATATAAGGAAGAAACGTTAGGTAGACATTGGAGTTATTGTAACGGAGAATATTAAATGCTTTTCCTGGAAAGAAGTGAACTAATCACATGACCAACGGTCATATTCTGGTTAACGAATGACAACAGCCAGGTATTCGCGACGCTGTGATTTTCTTATTTGAAGAAAAAACCATAACTTATACCTAATATTGTAATAATACTTATAATTATGGGTGATTATAATGTTCCTAAAATAAGCTGGTTCTTTGTTCTTGTAGAAAATTGTTTCGAGGCTTCGGAGGTATCTGATGCATATGGTGAGATTCTGGTGGATACGTACAACTTATTAGGGTTAGATCAATATGATGCAATTTCCAACGTCTACGGTGAGATCTTAGGTTCACTATTTAGCTCTCATGAGCACATTGATGATGATGATGATGATGATATATATGTTTATTGTACATAAGAATAAATTCTTATTGACAAACGCAGGTAACATTATAAATAACATGTAATATACAAACTCTTAAAATTTAAAATAAAGCCAAATATATATATAGATCCTTTATTTAGTCAACGACTAATACATTTGTCATACAATAAATGAGTTAGAATTAATATAAATATAATGTCACATACAGTCAATAAATAAATTAACGTAAAACGATCATATAAAAACATAACATATAAATAAAACATATAATAAATAAAACTTATAGGCGTAGCAGACAAGAGACTCACAGATATTCGAGTAGCTAGAAATTTTCACTCAGATATTTTTTTAACTTACTCTTGAATGACAGAAGTGTAGAACATTTTTTGATGACTAGAGGAAGCTGATTATACATTTTCAATCCTATGAAAAATACAGATGTTTCTGTTCCTTTTTTTGATACCCTCTGATTTGAAAAATCATTTCTAGATCTTGTATCATATTTATGAACTTGATACTTGTACTTTACAATATCTTGTAAGTATGAAGGAGCATCACCAGATTTCATTTTGAAAATGAATATCATTGTTTGATATTGCCAAAATATTTTGATTGGTAACCATTCCAATGTACTCAACATATTTTTTATTGGAGTTTGTTTGGAACATCTTAATATTATACGCATTGCTCGATTTTGCAATTTTTGAAATCGGTTGATTTCATTCAGATTCAGTAAGAATAATATTGTTGCACAGTAATTAAAATGCGGTAGGATGAGAGTATTGTACATCACCATCAACGACCACTGGGTAAGGAATTTGGCACATCTATATAGATAATTTATTTTGAATGATATAGTCCTAATAATATTACTTGCATGTTCGTTGAACTTCAGTTTCCGGTCAACTATAACACCTAAATATTTGAACTGCTCAACTCTTTCAATGATATCACTGCCAATTTTAATTTCATTCTTGTTATCACAAATTTCACAGAATTCTCTGTAATATCGTGCTCCACTTATAATCATATATTTTGTTTTTTTTTATATTGACTTTGAGAAAATTTGAGCAACACCACCGATAGATATTCTCCAACGTTTCATTGAGTACTTCGATAAGTCTATTACTGTTGTCACATGAATAATATATGAGGGTGTCATCAGCAAAGAGGTGCATACCACACTCTCCCGCCACTTCAACTATATCATTTATATAGAGAAGGAATAGCAGGGGACCAAGAACACTTCCCTGCGGGACTCCACTCTCACACCCTATCTCATCAGATATAATACCATTCAATTTCAACTTTTGTCTTCTATTTCCAAGGTAGTCAATCATCCAGTCTAGTGCATCCTCAACAATACCCAAACACTCCAGTTTTTTTATCAAGCGATTTCTATCAATAGTTTCAAAGGCTCTTTGTAGGTCAAGAAATACCGCACCAGTAATATGATTTTTTTCCAAATTATTCTTCCAAGCATTCAGAACACATTGAAGTGCAGTTTCACAATTATGTTTACTTCTAAATCCAGACTGTGACCTGTTTACTATTTTATTTTTTTCCAAATAATCTATAATTTGCTTTGAAATAATTTTCTCTAGAACTTTCTCTATTGAGCTAAGCATATTGATGGGACGCTGATCAGAAGCTTTATTTGAGTTTGACACTTTAGGGACTGGGATGATGGTTGATATTTTAAGTTCATTTGGTACCTGGCATAATTCAATAGATGTATTTATTAAATTCAGCGATACTTTGGAAACAATTTTTTATAAATGTCATACTAATCTCATCAGGGCTCCCCTTATTTGGCATAGATATGATGAGTTCTTCAAGTTCTGCATGTGAGATTAATTTGAAGCGTTTCAATAACCTATTATTTTGTCTCTGCATAACATGAAACTCTTGTCCAGAATGATCGAGTCCATCAGTAATCTGTTTGATACTGTCGATGTAGTAATTATTCAAACAGTTAGGCATTTCCTCTATGTTTGTAATTATTTAGTTTTCGCCTATTTCTAGTTTAGTAAATTCTGCATCAATTTTGTTTTTGGGGATTAGCGTTTTCAAAATTTTCCTCATTTCTATCGAATTGCTTTTGTTTTCATTTACTTTAGTCTCATAAAATTTGGATTTCTCTTTTCTTATTATGTTAACCGCGGTATTACGATTTTGTTTATAGTTTTCCCAATTTTCTCTTGTTTTTTTACTACTGTATAATTTATAACTTTCATCTCTATTTCTCGTAGCTATTTTCACTTCTTCACTCCACCATTCTTTAAATGCGGGTCGAATTGTGATAAGTCTTTTAGGTGCAACTTCATCCATAGTATTCATAATTGTAGAGAAAAAAACTTGATATTTTACATCAATGTCTAATATTCTATAGTTCCAGTTTACCGAGAGCAATTTTTCATTAATTTTGGAAAAAATCAATCTTCCTTCCCCTAGTTTCCAACTGATGAATAGGTCTTTTAGTGAAATTGTTGTTTAGACTAATCAATATATTGTTATGACTACTTATCTTTGGTGTGTTAACAACCTGAGCATCAATCACTTGACTATTATTTGTTAAAACTAAGTCTATGAGTGAACCACCACTTTTGCTGGGATGTGTAACATGCCTAACCATATTTGTGAATCACATGTCAATTACAATGTTTTTTAGTCTATTACTATAAGTTGAGTCTATCCACCAGTCAATATTGAAGTCCCCAGTCAAAATAACTGTAATATTAATATCACTAATAACATTTTCTAGCCAATTTTCAAAGAAATCTAAAAAGGTTGCACAAGTAGATACTATTGGGTGATCTGTATAAGGATACAATCAAATATGTAACATTTTCAAAATAATAACAATTTTTCAAAATAATAACAATGTAGGCGTGATAAAGATATGTTACGGTTGAAATAAGAAATGTAAGTATAAAGTTCATTATTTTAAAATTACAAAAGAAAACATCAAAATGAATCGTCTTAATACTCTGCTAAACTATAGTATGCCTTATCACTAAGTAGTTTTTTGTCAGGTTTCTGAAAATATTGTACCTTTTTTCCTTAATTTCACAAGGTAATTTGTTATACATCTTCACCCCATTATAGATCAGAGAGTCTTTTATTAGATTTGTCATGGGAATGGTGAGCTTTAAACTATTTTCGTTTTGACGAGTATAATAGGGGACATCCTTTACTTCGTAATCTAATCTATTTTTGTGGATTAATGAAACCGTTTCCAATATAAAAATTGAAACAAGGGTCAGGATCCCATGTTCAATGAAGAGTGGTTTACATGAGTCCCTAAATTTTATTGTACACAGGTATCTAATTGCTCGCTTCTGTAGTATAAACACTGACTGAAACAATTGGTTGTTACAAACTCCCCAAAATGATATACCATAACGCAAATGGGATTCCACAAGTGCGTAATAAACTGATTTTGCAGCAGCAAATCCCAACTCATTAGAAACCACCCTCAAAACATAACAACCAGATGCCAATTTTTTATTCATGTTTCTTATGTGCTCTTCAAATTTCAGATTCGTGTCCAAGTAAATTCCCAAAAATTTAGCTGTGTCCTTATTTACTAATATTTGACCACCTATATTCATATCCGGTATCACAGTTTTGAAAGAAATGGCACTTGTTTTGTTGATATTCAGTGAAAGTAAAGTAGAATCACACCAGTCTTTGATTAATACCATGTCATCACACATTATTTCGTGGAGTCTTTCTTTATCTTCATGGTGCCATAATATGGTTGTATCATCTGCAAATAACGTTAAATTTCCCGAAATTGGTAAAATTGTGAGGTCATTTATATACAGTAGAAAACGAATAGGACCCAGTACAGAGCCCTGTGGTACTCCACACCTTATTCCAATTGTACCAGAAGTAGTGGATAATTTTACACACTGCTATCAGAGAGATGAGATCCGAACCAGTTCAGAGTGACACCCCCGAATCCATATCGATTAAGCTTCCGCAGCAAAATGTCATGATCTACACAATCGAATGCTTTCGAAAGATCACACAGCAGCGCCGCGACAGCTTCTTTACCATTTATGCTTTTATAAATTGAATAAAATAAAAAATTGAAGTCTCTCACAATGAGTTACCATTTGTATCCGAGGACTCACATCACAAATTATTGAATTCACCGTTGTTGAATAAAGTTTAGTTCAAAAGTAAAGTTACCTTTAGTACCTACAAGTATCGATACGCTGACTACGATAAAATCAATATAAATATGTCTCAAATTGCTTGGAACGACCTGTTGAAGCCGAACATCGGTGATGCTGTAGATTATTTTTTTCTTAATAAGAAATATATAATATATAATATATAATATATAATATATAATATATAATATATAATATATAATATATAATATATAATATATAATATATAATATATAATATATAATATATAATATATAATATATAATATATAATATATAATATATAATATATAATATATAATATATAATATATAATATATAATATATAATATATAATATATAATATATAATATATAATATATAATAATATAATAATACAATATAATATAATAAGAAATATATAGATCAAAGTTAACAGAAATGAATATTCTGGTCTGGTATATTTACAACACCAAAAAAATTATTGAAAAGAAAGTCAATGTTCTTAAACGATGGAAAACCCATAACAATATAGACGACTATTTGGTATTCTCAGAACTCAGAATATATAAAAATACAGAATCTAATTTAAAAAGTAATGTTACCTAAAAGTTTTTGGTCTTATGTAGCTAATAAGAGAAACCGAAAAACCACTCTTAAATTTTCAAGGAGAATCAGATGATATCTGTAGTGCCTTTTCTAGGTAGTTCTCATCTGTTTTTGAACCATCTGATACTCCATCTAACCTCAAACTTAATCAGAACCACTCAAATAATTTCATCACCATTACATACATAACTGAAAAACAGATAATTAATGCTATTGATAAACTTGATATTAACAATGGATGTTCTTTATCTCTTGTGAAAAAAATCTGCCACCTCCGAGTGGAGGCTGAGAAAAAAAATACAAATGTTGTAGTGTATCGAAAAAAGTTACTGACGCTGAGCAACTTGCAGCCAAATAGACTAAGCTGTAGAGATGTTTCCCCCACAAAATAAAAGACGCAAATGACATATACTAATTTTTATAGCATAGTTCGTTATTGAAAACTATAGTTTTCGCCCCAGTAAAATCGCTTTGTGGAATTTTTTAAACATGCAATATTGAAAAATATTACAACTTCTTTAGTTTTTTGGTAATACCTCAAATATTATTCAAGGAATCGTTTTACAGTCAAAAAAACTTTTGTAGAAATTTATAAAACCTACAAAATGGATTGTCATACGATCGGGTCGGTGAATTTTCCACTGAGAAAATCCGGAAACATCTCGAAAAAGATGCCATTTTTCAAAAATTTATAATTTTTATAAATCTGAAGCTGGACAAACAATATTGCGGAAACTGATAGATAATAATATGTGGTTCAACTGTGCGCAAGATGTTTTCTGTTCGATTTGTAGTTTTTGCACAATCGCGTTATAAACAATTTAAGGGCACATCTTGCAAGATGCGCTCATTTAATGGAAATCGTCATATTCAAATTCTGTAAACGGTATCAGCAGTGGGACTCTGTGTCAAATTGAATTCTACTTATCGACTGAATTCGACATGACTGGTACTCTGTGCACAAAAATGATCGCCTAGAGTCGACTATCGCGGTAGCAAGAAGGCAAGACGTCGAGACATGTCGTTTTCTGTTTTTATGTATGCCAAACATATTTATGGTACAATTTCAAAAGCAAATATGCAAATAATATGAAATATTGAATAATGAAGGTACGGAGTGAACACTGGCAAATAATACTCGATATAAATCTCCCATTTATATTTACAATTCGTAAGTCTTGATCACAAATCTACAAAATTTAAATTAAATAAATAATTTCACGTAACCTACGTAATGGTATCCATTTCTATTGGAATAATCATGTTCTTCAGGGAAGTTTCTTTCCCCCGAGTAGCTTCAATTTAGGTTTTTTCCCGGTCATTTTCATGTTCTTACAAAGTACTTACAATAGCAATGGTCTCGATACAGACTGCTGAGCTATAGAAAGTTCATGACTTCTACCTATTACTCTTTGGTATGATCCTGTTGCTCAAAAACTTACTTAATAGTGTTGAAAATATATTGAACCATATCTTTATTTACTCTAGAGTTCTTCAAACCTCGTATCTTGTATTGAAAATGGATTTGTCGACTCTTCTCTCGTGAGTTTTCTCCCAATATTTTCTGAACGAATGTCTTCTAACTTTTCTTTTTCCTTCGGAGCTAATAAATTTAATCCGTTTATAGGCAAAATACTGCAATTATATCATATTTTATTCAAGTTTATTAAAAAGCACATGAAACTACTAGCCGTTGAAAATAAAAATGCGCGACAGTGACAGTAATTTTGGACACAAGAATATGAAATGTCACTAGAATATTACCAAATTTTGGCAAATGCTTTTCAATCGGGTACTACGTTGCCGAACAAACCCGATGTGTAGGCGACTAATGCACATAGTGCCAAATAACGTGATCGTCGCTTGCGATAGTAGTAATCGACTGTAGAAAACGAGGGATAGAATTCTATATGACACATAGTACCACTGCTGGAAGTAGAGATCAATATCTATAATTTGCGTATTTTGAATTTTTACCTGAGAGGTGGGAAATGGGTTGAAAATGTCACTGAAAGTTGATCAAAACGCTTCAACCAAGCCTGTAAAAACCTGTATGAGCTATTTGCACCGGTTCTCCTTAATAACAAACTCAGCTAAGTGGAGGATCAGCTTAAGGTCCACTTTAAGGTAAAGATGGTTTGCACCGTTGACTCCTTACCTGAGTATTGGAAATGTTCGGCAACAGAGCAAAAATGATCACGTAACCAATAACGCGACGTTAAACAACGCAAAGTTTCAAAAAATATGCAGATTGCACAAGCGCTGTCAGTTCTATCTAATTTGAAAGGCTGGCGGGAGTATAGCATGTTATTTAGAAAATTTGTCTCTACCGGAAAAACTAGCCACATTATCGCCAAAAGAGCTGCGTGCACATTAGATAAAGTGCGTAGTTTATTAGCCACCCTACACCCTAACCTGACCTAACTACCCTGGGCCCCTGGGTAAACAGAAAATTATCCATCCAAAATGTTTACGACACAATGTTAACAATTTTGGAGGAATAAGAAAAATTGAAAAGACTCGCCATTCCATTCCTCCAGTACAAAGCAACATAATTTTTTTAGTTCGTAAGTAATATGAATTAACGATATATCAATAGACATTTTGAATTAAGAAATAGGTACAGAGTTGGATCTGAAAATTATTTTCATACATTCACATCATAGGCATATTCAATATCAGCCTCAATCAGGTTTAGTATATAGAGAGCTGTAGGTTTGGTCACTCTAAATCGGGTGAAAAATGTAAGTTCGTCAATCATGCAAATTATTTCCGTTCTCCCACACTTGTCTAGGCACATAATGAAAAAATTTATTCAAATTCTAGGTCGTCGTCATCTAATGTTGTACGTGACATTTTGTTTCAAACCTGATAAAATCAGATACCCACAAAAATGAGCATGAGCAAAATCCAGAAAAAGTGCTCGAAATACTTTGAACATCAAGAAAATAGGAAAATATTTCGTCTAGGAAAGGTGAGGTTCATTAGTTAAGTGAAACCTAAGCCTGGAAAATCTGAGGCTTATCTTGACTGTGGCTTATGTTGTCCTCAAATCGCGGTGAAAACCAAAATCGTAATGTAAGGTCCTCTTAAGTTGAACCGGTGCAAATAGCTGTATATGATGCAGACATATTCGATGTATATGACAGTCCTCTGCAGTTTTTTATATCATCATCATCGTTTATTCACATAAAGTACCGCAAGCATAACAAGCATAACAAGTACCACAAGCATGACAAGACATACATTCTGCAAATAAACCTTGGTAAACCCACAGAAGAAACAGGTGTTGCTTGTACGTGGTAGAAAACAGTTAATACATTCTAATAACTAATGATACTGAGATTAATAATAAGTATAAATCTGCATACAAAAATTTGAAGTAGTTTGTTTAAAACATATAAAGGTAAACAGAAGTGTAAATAATATCGATTCCTAAATCTTTCATTTCATTGTAGACTACATCTGCTGAAAGTTCAGATGCATGACCTGTATTTGGTATGAAATAAATGAACCGTTCAACAGGAGCTCCATCTTCCTTTACATATCTTATAACTAGGGATAATTGATCAATGTGAGAGATATCTGGTGTTGAATCTACTATGATGGAAAATATTTGGCTTTCGTAATTCCACTGCAAACTGTTTTTACCATTTCTGGTCCTATCAGGTTAATAATTTCATTACAAATTATAGAAGATAAATATGAGCTGTTTCCTCGCCCAGGAATGTATCTGCTAGAAACGGGTCGAATTCTATAATCAATTCCAGACATATCATAAAATTGCCATCATTGTTAGGGTAAAGGGAGGGAATACCGACCGTCTAAGGGAACCATGAATTTATGGCGGAGTTTTAATAGAATAAAAAATGGTATTCAGTGACAAAACAAAGAATGGAACTGGAATATGAAATATAATTGAATACATATATAACACAAAACTAAAATTTCTACAAAATAATAACTAAAAGTCTGTTCTGTCCAGTATTACCCGCTCAATCGGGGTAATTGCGGCCGGAGGCCGAAATTGCCCTCAAGTAATTTTTAGTGACAGAAATCGCAAATCCAGTTGAGATTATCGATATCAGTACATTCTTTGTGTGCCCATTCTGAACATATTGTACATCTGACCCAAATTTGCCACATAACAATATACTCATTAATTTCATTATCTTCATCGGAATAATCTTGTTCTTCTTCATCATCATCTTGAACTTGATACTTAGCGATTTTTGCTTTTCTCCTTATTTGTTCTCGTAGCTTTCGTTTTTCCACAGTAATTTGATCGAATGAGCCAGTTTCACTTAATACATTTCCCTTAACTTTCTTAAAATTTTCTGTCTTCTTCTTTTTTTCAAACCTTTTTTGTTGTTTCTTCTCTTTCTCTTCAAGAAGTATTTTCATTGGGGTCGATGTAAAAATCTCAGAATGCTGCTTGTTCCTACCTTTTTTTTGGCATTTCCATTATATTTCGAACAATTTGGAATAGGTTCGAATAATTCGACAAATGAAGTCGTTTTGATGGTTTCATTTTTTGTGAAATTTCCATTTTGTTTCTTTAACAACTTTCATCATCAATCGTCTTTTGTCGAGCTGTTTCGAATGACTGTTCGGGTGTTTTTTCGAGTACTGCTTCTTGTGTTTTTTGGGTGTTGCTTCTGGTCTTCCTGTGGATATTTTTTCATGAGTTTCGTCAGGTATATCTTCGGCTGTATTTTCTGTATTATTTTTGAAGTTGTTTTCTTCGTAATTGGAAACAACTCTTCGAACAGCTTACCAGATGTCGGCCAGTAAAAAATCTTCATCTGAAAAAATATCCCTGTTTGCAGGAAAAAGTCCTGTGGCCTTAAAGCCATTAATTGCCTTCTCCGGAGTTACTATCCTTCTAAAAGCATTATTGAAAAGTTCGGCCAGTTCAGTAGCAGATATCCTATCACCCATATGATATCTCATATATTTGTCACTCTCTGAATAATACGCTTTTTTGAACGGACCAAAGAATGTAACATCCAGGGGTTGGATGCAGTGGGAAGTGTGAGGGGTTATAAAAAGTATGATGATACCAATTTCTTTGCAGAAATTATGAGGATGTATTGATATCTAGTTAGCCTAGACCAGTTCCCTGCACAAACAAATTATTGCGTTACCATAGCAACGAACAATAACTTATTAGAAGTGTCAGTGTAAAGTTTGACGTCAAAAAAGTAAACCAGAGTTAAGTAATAAATTAAAAGAAAAAATATGTCCACCGAAATTGTGAAAATCGAAAAATTGTAGTTTTGAACCATCATCAAGTACCTGTATTTAAAAGGGTTAAGAGGTAAGCAGATTTACGAAGATATGCTTAATAATCTTAGTGATCAATGTCCTTCGTATGCGACCGTGAAAAATTGGACTGCAAGCTTCGAAAGATGTAAATTTTCCATTGAAGATGATGACCGATCGGGAATGCCAGTTTCTGTGTCGGTCCCCGAAAATATCGATGCAGTTCATGACATGATTTTAACAGAGCGTCGAATTGGGCTAAAACGGATATCTGAAGCACAGAATATTTCATACGAACGCGTTCATCATATAGTTCACGTCAATTTGGACATGAGAAAAATTGCTGCAAAATGGATCCCCAAATGTTTGAATGTTGACCAAAAGAGTGCAAGGGTAGTAGCATCGCGTTCGATCTGTGCTCGATTTGAAAACGATGTAGACTTCTTAAACCGAATTGTTACTATGGATGAGACTTGGTTACATTTCTACGATCCAGAAACAAAGCAACAATCGATGGAATGGCGACACTCCGGTTCTCCAAGACCTAAGAAGTTTCGTGTCCAAAAATTTGCTGGAAAAGTTCTTGCTTCAGTTTTTTGGGATTGCCATGGAGTAATCATGATTGATTTTTTGGATAAGGGTAGAACAATAATGGAAATTACTATTCGACATTACTGACCACTCTACGGGAAAAAAATTTAAGAGAAAAGACTCGGAAAGCTATCCAAAGGTGTTTTGTTTTTGCAGGACAATGCCTCTGCACACAAATCTCATGTGGCCATGCAAAAAATTCGTGATTTAGGGTTTGAATTACTAGAACACCCCCCCTTATTCACCAGATTTGGCTCCGTCCGACTATCATCTCTTTCCTCAATTGAAAAAAAGTTTGAAAGGTCGTAAATTTTCTTCCAACGAGGAGGTAATAAAAGCTGTGGAGGTCTGGTTTGCAGAGAAAGAAGAAACATTTTATTTGAAAGGTCTAGAGACGTTTCAGGTTCGCTGTAATAAATGTATCCAATTAAGAGGAGAATATGTTGAGTAATAAAATATTTTGACATTGACATTTTATTTGGTTCTATAGTAGGCTAAGAATTTTTCAATGTATCCTCGTATATGCCTGTAGAGTGCAATGAGTGCTGTGATTGTCAATAGCTAACAATACAGGATCTTTTAGAAAGGCTTTGGAAATGCTTAAGTCAATCTTAAAATAAATCTTCCGTAATCCATCCATTATCTGAACACGTATAAAGCGCTTCTGGAGGGCCATTTTTTTTAGTTGTGAAGCCATTCGCTTACGAGCAAAGATAAACATTGGAGGTATGTAAATACTCGAAGCACTCATTGCACACATAACAGTTGTATTCTTTCCAGTTTCAGCACTAAAGGGTCAACATTACTCAGTCAAAAAATCTCTAAATCATACTAAAATAAATCTTCATTCTGATAAGTGAAGTAAACATTGTTGGAATAGTATATTTTGAGTACGTTTGTGATGACCCAGGTAAACTAAATACTGTTTTGGATCATATAGTGTTGCGTTTCCGAAGGCATAACATAGTCAAGCCAAATCACGAGAATAAACTCAAAGTAGTCTCAATTTGTGATAAATTACCTTAATTTTCTGTTTTTTTAACTTCTTTTAAAATCACCCTGTTTCTCCGAAAATAATCATATGATTTAATTATGGCCCAATTAAAGTGTTACCGACACATCGTGATCTACAACATACTAGAGTTTCATTGAATTCCGAAATCAACCAAAATTCCATGTATTCCGTGCGGGGTCCTTTGCGAAGATTTGCCGCCCCGTGAGATTTGCCTATTTAAGCGACTGTTTAACGCGCTCAGTAGGCCTATATCCATGTGACAGATGTACATCTGACAAAAGCAGAATACGAGTGGCGACTATAATCGTTGTAAAAAATAGAAACAACACCCTCCGTCAACATCAAACAGATTACTGAGATTACATGAATGAAAATACGAAAAAGAGTGTGTTCAATGCGTAAGAAAAATTAGTTCTCTGTCTCGTAAAAACTTTTACCTTTCTTCAATTGTACTACAATCCACAATTTTAAATTTCAGATTATCGATTCCTTCACGGAGAGCTCTTCAAGAATTATTCCATAACAGCTGAGGATATCCAAAATTCCATCGATTTTGCATACACGATAACAAATCATCTGAAACGATTAGAAGACAACATTCAATGGAAGGTGGATATCGAAAGAGGTTCACCAAACTACGGATTGTTCATTTCGTACCGACCAGATGAGAGAGCGGTCGAGAGGGGTAGAGAAGCACTGATAGCCTCCAAAGCTACCCTTCAACTTATAAACAAAATATGCGCAGGGTGAGTAACATTCAATTTAATCCAAGCTATAACTTGACTGGCCACAAAACCAGCAATAATACATAATAATAATAGTCGGGGCGTGGCGCAGTGGGTAGAGCGCCCGACTCTGAGTCGAAAGGTCCGGAGTTCGAACCCTGGTTGGACTGGGATTTTTAATTTAATTTAACCGATTAAATTATTAAAATCTCGTGGCTAGAGTAGGGTGAGTCCTGCACGATTCACTGTTGCGTTCCAATTAACAGTGTTGCTCCTAAGGTGGCGTATGGAGTTAGTAACAAGACCTAAATACATAATAATAAAGCAGGGGAGTCAACCAAAATGTGAGGCACTGTTTGGTAAGTTAGACCAGTGCTGATAGACGACGAAAATATAAAAGTGGGAAAAAAATTAACAGCATGAGACCTATTAGAAGATGAGCAGAACGGGGTGAACGGGGTGAACTTTTAGGGGTTGAAAGCGATTGACAACGAAAGTTTACCTCCTATCGAAAAAAGTTGAATGACAATACAACTTTTGTATCATACATTTTTCCACATTATCTCAAATTTTCCGGGAAAATTGAAAAAAACAATTTTTCAGTTTTTAATTTGTTTCTCGCGCCAAATTTTTTTTTCGCGAAAGTTGGTGGAAATATAACTTATTATGTTGCAAGAGAGCTGTAATTTTTTTGTAGCGGAATACAGATTTTTCCTTTTTTGTCGACAAATTCCGAAAAAACGACCTCATTTTCAACTGAAAAGTTTCACTAGTAAAGTTCGTCTTTTCAAGCCGCCAGTTTTTTGTTGAAGCGTTTACTTCCAGATCATGCAATGAAAGAGAAGCACGACTTTGGATTTTTTTTCCAGAAAACGCGAAAAAATTAAAAAAACAGATTTTCAAAAATATTTTTTAAAATTTTGTTCTAAACTCATATTTATTTATCAAAATTATTGAAATTAACAGTTGAAACCTTTCGAGAATAAAAATTTTATCTTTGTTTGTTTGTTTGCTTATTTAGCTATAACACTAATTTACATGTCGAGTTACAATTTTTGTCAATTTACAATTAATAAAACATAGATATAAATTTCTAGATATAAAACATTACAACAATAATATCAGTCAACCAAGACAGCAACGAGACAAATAGTTTGTCAACTGACTATCATCACTGCTGGGAGTAGCATTGATTCATCAAGTATCTCTTTAACTTAGTTTTGAATATATTTACTGAAACAGCACATCTAATGTCATTTGGTAATTCATTATAATGTATGAGGCCTTTAAAGTATACCGAGTTTTGCGTTGCACTTTTAGAAACAGAACTAGCATAGAAGTTGTTTCTATTTCTAGTTGGGTAGCTATGCACATTGTAATGAAGCTTTTGTTGTAAGTAAGGAGGTGATAAGCCTGTTTTCATTTTATGCACAAATATCATGGCATTATATAATGGTTATTTGTATGCTAAGGCCGCGAAATACCTTTTTAACGTACCGAAAGAACAGTTATCGCCGAGGCCGCTTGCGGCCGAGGCAAGATAATCTTGAGGTCGTTAAAAAGTTTCGCGGCCATGGCATACACACTATTTTTCGTGCAATCGTTAAAATTATTAAAATAGATAGTTGTAAATAAATATATTATTGCTCTAAAATCAACAGCAGTTCAATTTATTTAACAATATCACCGTGTGCTATGGAAATGATATGTTTCAATATATGCAAAATATTTTGACAGTTCTTGTCAAAACGCAAAATGTCTGATACTGATAGCGATATTTCAGTACCTTCCACTCCTCATGAACTGTAAATTCGGCGCTTTCCGTTTTAATACCCGAAAAATCTAAACGGCAGTACGAAAAATGTTACGGCGAGTTTAAAGATTGGTGTGACAAACAGAATGTTAAGACGATGTCTGAAAACATTTTTGAAAGTGACGTTTGGTTTCGCGGCCGTTGCTATGGGTAACGGCCGCGAAATTAAATTTCGCGGACTGTGCTGAGAATGCGAAATACTGACTTCGCGTGCGATTGCACGAAAAAAACATTCCTTGACTGGTAACCACTGTAATGTTAGTTGCATGTCCAGGATGGGAGTATACTTAGAGCAGGACAGTATTATTCTCATTGCCCTATTTTTCATTTTTTGCAATCTGAAGATTTCGTTTTGATTCAACAAGAACAGTACTGTAGAACAGTAGTTGAAGTGTGGCAGAATTATAGTGTTGAAGATTACTTCTTTAGTCCATTTTGATAATACAGGGTGTTTCCTAAGTACCTGTAGAAACTTTAAGAGCATGTTGCTAACGTCGAAATGAGAAAAAAGTTCCCATAAACAAATGTCCGTAAATTATTCGTTTCTAAGATACAGGGTGTCAAAGTTTAATTATTATATTTGTTTTTTGTGAATAAATGCCAAAATATTTGTGATATTCGAGTAAAGTTTGGTATCTGGGATGATTTTTCAATGACAAAATCAAATTTTTTGTTAATTGTAAAAAAACTAATTTGTAATTGAATTCATTTTGAATTAAAAAATCTTGTCATTCAAAATCACTTGCATCGATTATTTCAAATCTCAATAACTCGAAAACAGTTGCTCGCAGTGACCTCTATCAAGAATATATTTTTTAAACAAACTAAATAATAAATATTCCCAGACACCAAACTTTACCCAAATATCAAAATTATTTTGAAATTATTCACAAGAAATAAAAATAAAAATTCAGCTTTGACACTCTGTATCTCAGAAACGAATAACTTGTGGACATATGTTTATAGGAACTTTTCTTCTTATTTTGTTGTGAGCAATACGCTCCTAAATTTTCTACACGTACTTAAGAAACACCCATATATACAGGGTGTTAATTAAGTACGTTGACAAACTTCGGGAGGTGATTCTTTGAAGGTTTTCAGGACGAAATGTTCATATAAACATATGTCCCAAACGGCTTGGTTTTCGAGATACAGGGTGATAAAAATACATTTTTTTCAAGATTTTTTAGAGTTAACTTCGACATTTTCTACAATAATCAGTTCAAATTAGGCAAATACAATCCATTCAATAGTACGCACGATACAAAATAATGCATTTCTCAAATAATTCACAGGGTCCTCCTTTTTTCAGAGTCAAGCTTTGTTCAACCCTTCAGAATTTTTTTTTCCGCCGCCACTGACATATTATGAGAAAGGAATAATGAATGTTGTTTCATTTAACATCTTTTTGCTCTCTTGATGTTTTTCATTTACTTGTACGGTTCAGGAGTTACAATGAAAATATTAACGCAAACATTTTCCAGTAGCGCATAACATAAAGAAATTTGAGAAGCAAATAGTCTAACAAACTTGAAGGGTGATTCTTTGAAAGAATTCAAGATGAAAAGTTCATATAAACATGTCCCAAGCGGCTTGGTTTTCGAAGTACTGGGTGATCAAAATACATTTTTTAGGAGTTTTTGGAGTTTACTTCGAAATTTTCGACAATAATCGATCCAAATTAGTTCAAATTGGACAAGTACAATCCATTCAATAGTGCGCATGATATAAAATAATTCATTTCTCGAAGTGTCATTGCCACTCTCCACAGATTAGCATGTGACGCAATACGTCATTTTGTTCTCATTACACAAATAGCTATTTTCTGCTCGTGTAGAGAAAATGTAATGTTATGGAGCTCCCATACATTTTTTACCATAACTCAGGTTGAATATGCATTGCACAAAGTTAATTATGGCAAAATAATTTTGGACATTTTCAATAGTGAATAACTTTATTATCAAATACTAGAGCAAAGTAACATAAATTCCCTAGGAATAAAATTAAGTTCAGAAAAGGACCATTAATGAAATTGATATGTCAGAGCAGCTGCTGGAAATGGCCACCGCCAACTTCAATGCATGCGTTTATGCGCCTAACCATAGACTGGCGGACACGCTCAAAAATACCAAGAGTGTTTCTTATAATTCCGCATGACTCCTGTATGCGATTCCTCAGGTCTTCTTCACTTTGAACTGGAGTTCGGTACACTAATGATTTAAGGTGCCCCCAGAGGAAAAAATCAAGTGGATTCATATCGGGTGACCTTGGTGGCCAAAGTTGTGGCCCACCACGCCCAATCCAGCGATCAGAATAATTCTCATCTAAATATTGGCGTGCAACCAATCTGAAGTGTACTGGAGCAACATCATGCATAAACCAAATTTCAATTCTTTCCCTCAGTGGGATCTCTTCTAGGAGTCCAGGTAAGATTAATTCAAGAAAATGTCGATAATGGTCACCATTGAGTCTATGAGGCAGAAAATGTGGCCCGATAAGGAAATTCCCTACAATTCCAACCCAAACATTTACAGAAAACGTCTCTTGAAAATGGTTTTCAATCACGGCGTGTGGGTTTTCATCAGCCCACATATGATTGTTGTGAAAATTAATAATGGCTTTACGGGAAAAGCATGCCTCATCGGTGAATAACACTTGAGATAAAAACCATGGATTTTCCAACAATTTATTTCGAATCCAAGTGCAAAAAGTTAATCTCTTTGGAAAATCCCTTGGCAGAAGAGCTTGAACACGCTGTATGTGATAGGGATAAAGTTGTTGCTCTTTTAAAATTTGCCATACCAATACATGGGTTACGTTAAACTGTGCCGCAATTTGTCTTGTACTGGTGTCTGTATGCTGCTCAATTTCGTTAAGTACAGCTTCTTCTATCTGAACTGTTCTATCTCTCCTGGGTCTTCCTATGAGAACAGCAGACCTCTTGAAAGTACCCGTTTCACGAAGACGGGAGTGAATATTGATGAACATTTGTGTGCTGGGAATATGACGTTGTGGAAATCTTTCTAGATACATTCGTCTGGCGGCACGAGCGTTACCATCAGCCATTCCATACATTAAGTGCATGTCTGCCATTTCTGAATTTGTATATTCAACCATTTTATCCAAAGGAATATTGAATGAATCTGCTTTATAGCTTGCACTAATGAAGAATTAACAATGAGACAGTTTCTCAACTTTCGATAACTATCAAGTTGTTGATATTTAAATAAATGAATTAATATCAAAGCCCACTTTGCTATTTTTATGAATTCAAATTGATTACAAAATTTCTGCGTTACTGCAGCAGAAAAAACAAACCGAAATTTCTGATAAAATAATGTACTCCGTACGGAAACAAAAATTTGTTTGATTTAGTTTTTCGGAGTTATGACCAGAGATTCATAAATGAAAATCAAATGTGTAATGATCTGCGATTACCTTTCGGAAGTTTTTTATGTTGAAAAGGAAACGTTCAATTGAAAACTAAAAAATATCTTTTTTTAAAATAACAAAAAATTTGACTGATGGGTAAAAACATTTTTAATCAAATATCTCAATGAAAATGCACATTTTTACCATCAGAATCTTCAAGTTGAAAGTTAAGGTTTTTCCAATATCTGTCAGATCTAGTTTAATATCCAGCGTACCGCAGTGACGGGGAGATAGTAGTTTTCTGTTAGATATCACAAAAAGAAATCACATCTTTACAATAACAAGCTTTTATTTAGCTTCACTTGTAACTAACTAACAAACAATTTAATAAAAGTTGAATTTGACCCACTTCTAATACTCCGATTAATTTGAAATTTGGCAGGTTTCCGTAATTCCGGTGACAATGCATTAAAAAAATGTTTGTTAAAAAACAAAATGGCGGCTCCAATATGGCGGACGAGTTTTGTGATTATGTTCCGATTCTGTTCAAAATTGGTATGTGATGGTTTTTGGGTTGGAGATTTTCAGTTTCACATAAAAAATAAACTAAAATGTTAAAAATGAAAATTATAAAAAGAAAACATTTTAAAGTTTTTATACAATACACTGAAAAGGAAAAAATAATTCAATTCATTGTTTGATCTAGGTTATCTTGTACAGAAAGATTTTGATACTCACAGAATAACCTACAAAAAATGAAACAAATTATTTCTTTATTTTCAGTGCATTTGTATAAAAGCTTGTCTTTATATTTTTTATTGTATAATTTTCATAAAAGCTTGTCTTTATATTTTTTATTGTATAATTTTCATTCATCGTAGATTTTTATAATTCTGAAAAAATATTTCCATCAATTTACAATAATTGAAAATATTTAATTTTCAAATTTTCTAATGTTATGCCACACTGGAAAATGTTTAAATTAATATTTTCATTATAGCCCCTGAACCGTACAAGTAAATGAAAAAATGCAAGATATCAAAAAGATGTTAAATGAAACAACATTGATTATTCCTTTCTCATAATATGTCAGTGGCGGCGGAAAAAAAATTCTGAAGGGTTGAACAAAGCTTGACTCTGAAAAAAGGAGGACCTTGTGAATTATTTAAGAAATGCATTATTTTGTATCGTGCGCCCTATTGAATGGATTGTACTTGCCTAATTTGAACTGATTATTGTCGAAAATGTCGAAGTTAACTCTAAGAAATCTTGAAAAAAATGTATTTTTATCGCCCTGTATCTCGAAAACCAAGCCGTTTGGGACATATGTTTATATGAACTTTTCGTCCTGAAAACCTTCAAAGAATCACCTCCCGAAGTTTGTCCACGTACTTAATTAACACCCTGTATATATATATATATATATATATATATATATATATATATATATATATATATATATATATATATATATATATATATATATATATATGTTCGGATAGGTTTCCGCGGTCAGATATTTGAAAACTGGAAGTTCGGGTTGAACCGCGTCTAGAATTTATTGAAATTCGACGTTTCGGCTCCGATTTTGGAGCCATTTTCTTTGTCTTCGAATTCTAATTCCAAAATACTACTCAATTTAGTGTTTTTAGGTAGCATACACTCCAAATTTTTCCACAATTCTTTGGAGTTCCCTTTGGAGTCCTGAATTTTTTGTTCCATATACTTACTCTTCTCATTTCTAATTCTAATTATCTTAACAGCAATATTTCGTTTTTGTTTATAGTCATTCCAATTTTCTTCAGTCTTTTTTTGCGAGTATTTTTTATAACTCATATCCCTACTATTTGTTGCTTCTTTCACCTTTTCATTCCACCATACTTTGTATTTGGGTAAAATTTTCATTTCCTTTTTCGGTGCTACCGAATCTAATACCTCTAAGATCAGCATAATAAAGTGAACATATTTTTGGTTGATATCAGTTATTTTGAAATTCCACGATACTGTAGCTAATCTGGCATTTATTAAGTCAATCGATTTGTCTACCTCTACTTATTATATTGGTTGGGGAACATGGTTTATTGAAATTACCCATAATTTCCACTAAAATCATAAAATGATCACTTACTCTTGGGGTTTCAATGATATCAGCATGAATATGATCTTTATTTGTTAGTATCAAATCAATCATAGTACCACAACCATTCTTGTTTGGCCTTGTGTATTCATTAACAATGTTTTTTAAACCATTTTCAGTGCAAATGTTTCTTAATTTAGTACTATAGGTTTCTGTCACTAGCAAATCAACATTAAAATCTCCAGCAACTATGACGGTCGAATTGACATCACATAAATTATCTTCAGCCCACATATTGAAATACTCAGTAAACATTGCACAGCTACTGCTTGGTGATCTGTATAAGGCTACAATCAAGAATCATTTGTAGCACAAAAATAATTTAAGAGGCAATCCACAAAATTTTCTGTATACAAAACTTTTGAAAAACTTCAACGTTTATTCCTTTTTTTACATAAATTAGGACTCCTTCTGTATGCCTACTATCACTATCACATCTATAACTTTCATATCCCACTATTTCTATTTCTGAATCATAGGTCACTTGTTACATGAGTCTCTGATAAACAAATTACATAAGGGTTGCATACTAACACATATCTAGATATTTCTTCAAAATGGGATAGTAGGCTATCTGCATTCAAATACAGCACAGTAATTTTAGAATTAATTGATCTATTTGTTCCACTTTTTATCCTATGGCCTCTGCATGAGACCGATTTTGAAAATTTTGACAGTTTTCTAAGTTATTTTCTGTCAACAATACAGTTACTAGGTTTTTTTCGTATTGAGATTATTAGATTGCATCAGGTAGATTATATCATTAGCTAGTTTTGTTTTAGTCGACATTTTTCCTCCATCACTATTGATATCTATGATCATAACAGTGTTGGGTGAAAATCTGTTTAACTTGTTGGTATATTCACTTAACTTTCCATTGAATATATAAATAAATTTGTTTATATGCGCATTGTTACCCGCCAAATATGGTACTGATACTAAAATTATGTTGGTATGGGTGCCTGACACGACAATTGATATTATTAAGCATTGGACATGCGTTGTTATATTTAAAATCATTTTGTCCTGCTATAATTACTATAAAATCATTGCTAGTGAAACCCTCGCTCAATTTTTCTACATTCTCCACAATTCTATTATATTGTGCATATGGGTAGATGATTGTCTGAACACCTTCCCCTAATTTAGAAATTAGTATTTTTCCCAAATTATATCCATTTTGGTCAGCTAATAACACTTTTCTACATTCATTCGTATACTTTTTGTCCGTTACCGTATTGATACTTATATTTTCATTATGCTCACTCGTCCTTGATTTTAACATCGATAGTTCATTTCTATAGGTTTCATTATCCATTTCAGTGGTTCGCAGTGAAGCTACCATGTTCCGTTGAATTTCCAATAGTTCCATTTCTCCTTGCTTCATCCTAGCAACTTCCTCTTCATACATTTCTATTTTTGCCAACAGTTCTTGATTCACAATTTTCATGTCATTGATAATTTGTTGTGGGTTATTTATTTTTATTTTTTCTTCCTGTATTTTAGTTTCAAAATTTCTTTCCATTTCTGCGATTTCTTTGCCCTTATTGGCATTCATATTGTCAATTATTTCATCCTTTTTAGCTAGTTTGTGGTCAAGATCCTTTATTTGTTTCTGAAAGTCTTCATGTACATCCATCAACTTGCTATTTTCATTGTGGCATTCATCTGAGCATAATATTTTAAATCTCTCAAGATGTCGAACATTTTTATATCTTTCCAGACAACTAGGATGGAAAACGCTCAGACATGTTATGCATATGTAATTGTTGAACGATTTTTGTTGACAGCAAGTTTTATTCATAATTGTACAATTATTCTTCGTTTAATGTATTAGTTGATACGCCACTGGTAATTGACTGCTTTTGGAGTGAACTGCAAAAACTTCTCACACTTTTTGTTGACATTGTTTTTGCATGGAGTACATGATCAACAATATGTGCATTTCTTTGAATATATCCAAATCCTTGAAGTTCTCATGAGAACAAAATACACCATTCAAAAATAGACATTTCAGGACAGTATAGATTTTATTATTTGTTTCCAACTATCACCAACCATTTTAATTTCTGTTACCTCAATAGTAACAAAAGATAAACAAGGACATAAATAAAGATTTGATTTTGATAGAAGGGCGAAAGGAGGTGAACTTTTGGGGGTAAAAATGGTTTCTTACGATTTGCAGCGAAAATTAACCTCTTACGAAAAAAAGATTGGGGAGAAAGTTGTTGACAATAAAGAGATCTATAACTTTCGTATTTCAAATTTTTCCACATAACCTCAAATTTTACGGAAAAATCGGAAAAACCGTTTTAATTTTTTTTTGTATGAAAATTGTGTGTTTGTCGCAAAATCTTTTTATGTTCTGAATTGGGTGTTTCTTCTTTTGCAGCGAAATATCCATTTTTCTCGAACCTCTTTGAAGTACTCGGAAAGGGGGCGACTCCTAGTTAGGCTGGTGCCAAAACGAATTTTAAACGCCTAAAATAAGAACGAAACTAACAGACAAGGACCAGGTGGAGAATGTTGTAGAGGTTCCAACTTTGAGGAACAAAAATATTTAAACACAAAAACACTGAAAATGGTGAAATTGGGATACAGTTTAGGGGTTGAAAACGGTTTTTTGCGATTTGCAGCGAAACGTGACTTCTTAGCGGAAAATGTTTGATCAAAAAGTTGTGGATAATTCAAAATTAGAAAACTTTTGTATTCAACACTTTCCGACATAACCTCAAATTGACCGTCAAAATGGCGAAAAACCAATTTTTCAGTATTTGATTTTTTCTCGCTTATAAATGATTTTATGTACAGGTCGACAAGCATAAGGATGCCTCTGAGATGCGCAAACGATAGAAAGCGTAAGTAGATGTGCGACAAAGATCGACTACTGTTTACGGCTGGTTATCATCGGAATGTACAATCGGGAGAGAAATTTTTCTGCAACACGTAGGAACGTAGGTTCTTATCTGAATTTTCATTAATTCCTAATGAACTGTTCGAATAATAAAATATGTCTGTGATCACTGGACCGTTTATGAAAATTGCATAATTTTCCCGATGCCATAAATGTAAATAAAGTACGACTAGAAAAAGAATGCATCGCCACACAATATCAGAAATAGGTAAATAAATATAATAAAGAACACGAGGAACATACTTACAGAAGTTGACTAACAATATCACATGACCTCTGACCACTGCCAAATCAGCATTGTCCATGGTAACTTTTGATTTTTTGTTTCTCTTTTTATTTGGAGTTGAGAATTGTTCCATTTCACCTTTTTCAATTTTATTCATTTCTGAATTAATTTTCCAAATGCTTCTAACTTAAACTCCCGTTGCGGCAGCAACTCGTTCTTGAACCTTCACAAGAGGAATACTGGTTTCACCTATCATTGTTTCGGCCTGCATAAATTTGATGACATTACTGACAATTTCCCTACTTTGTCCACTCAGAATCTCATTTCTCACTTTACTCTTTGAAGGCATTTTCAAACACAACAAACTACACTATAACCTATCTGATAATATTTCAAAACTATACACAACATAAGGATTTCAAATTCAACACACAATCAGAATAACGCCGCAATAATTTTATTCCACTGACTGTACACTCACGACGTTAACTGCTTGAATAATGCAGAGCGAGTGAGCTCTTGCCCCACTCCAGGGTTGTGTCTACTGCGCTAACAATTCTCGGAGGCATCCTTAGGCTTGTCGACCAGTACATGAAAATTTCTAGTAGTATGTCTTGCTCAGTGTCAAATGAGCATGATTTTTTAGCAATTCCGAAGATGACCAGTTTTCCAGTTATGTACATTTTTCAAAAAAAAATATCATCCATAAGTGATCATTTGAATTGTTAAAATATCTACTTTTGAATGATTTATGTTACTTGGTGGTTCATTGATCGTTAGATCGCTTAAAATTGAGAAAAATTTCTCTATAAATCATGATTTTCTCAATATTTTCTATGATTTTCGACTTTTTTCATCATTTAGATCAATAACCTACCAAGTTACATAAACCATTCGAAAGTAGACATTTCAACAATTGGAATGATCACTTATAGACATTCAAAATACAAAAAACACCAAGACAATTATTGTTCGTGGAAAATAATGATATTTTTTTCGAAAAATTTACGTATATCGAAAACTAGTAGTATTCTGAATTGCGAAAAAATTATGCTCATTTGACACCAAGAAAGACAAATTCCTACAAATTTTCATGTGAATTGAACCATATTTACTCGAGAAAAAAATTAAATACTAAAAAATCGGTTTTCTGCCATTTTGACGGTTAATTTGAGGTTATCTTTTTGTTGCCAACAACTTTTTCCTTTAACTTTTTTTCGTAGGAGGTTAATTTTCGCTGCAAATCGTGAGAAACCATTTTTACCCCCAAAAGTTCACCTCCTTTCGCCTTTCTATCATAATCAAATCCTTATTTATGTCCTTGTTTATTCTTTGTATCTATCAAGGTAACATTAAATCAAAATTCTCGAAAGGTTTTAATTGTTAATTTCAATAATTATAATAAATAAATATGAGTTTAGAACAAAAATTTGAAAAATTGAATTTTGAAAATCTGTTTCTTAATTTTTTTTGCGTTTTCTGGAAAAAAATTCCACAGTAGTGCTACTCTTTCATTACATGATCTAAGAGTAGACGCTTCAACGAAAATACTGGCGGCAGGCGAGTTCGAAGAGACGAACTTTATAGGTGAAACTTTTCAGATTTTTCGGAATTTCGACAAAGAAAGGAAAGATCTGTATTCCGATACAAAAAATTACAGCTAACTTGAAACATAGTAAGTTATATTTCCACTAAATTTCAGGAAAAAAAAAGATTTTCAATGCGAAAAATAAATTAATAACTGAAAAATCGGTTATTCCGATTTTCTCGAGAAAGGACATGGCACTGGATACATGTATTCCTGGGGCTAGACAGATTTTTTTCATTTTTGGATAGATCATTCTAGAGATCGAAAGAAGCAACTTTCTTCATTAGACTCCTAGTAAAATTTAATATTTCAGTATATAAACATGTACAATAAATGAATAAATAAATAAATAAATAAATAAATAACCAATACAATATAAAAACAATAAAAATGCAAATGAAACATTAAATAAAACTAAGTATGATATGATCGCAGCGATTTAGTGCTTTCCTGCTCATAGAAGAGAACATAGGCATCTCCGCTCACCAGGGATCTAGATGAAATTGGGGTCACATGTGAATCATTGTATTCATGCCACGTGCTCGCATACGGATGTCTACAGTAGGATGTGTAGTGTCCACTATAGGTAGTCCCACTATGATTAGATAATGCATATAGACTATATCGACAAGGGGTTACGTTTTCTGCTGTATAATTACTAATATCCAATCCCTCTAACGGAAAATCTATGGTAACATTCAATTTTCCTCTTTCTGTTGAAGGAAACCGTTTTAAATGAATAACTAAAATTTTCGGGAATCTATGAATCGATAGGGATTTCGTGCACTTCCTTCTCTCTTTGCACTTCGCACATGTCGGCTTCTCGACACCATCCAAAGTTTCTTCCCTTCTGAATGAATCCAAACATTATGATAGTGTTAGCTGGCCTGCTCTTCTTGGCATTGAGAGGGAAAGATCCCAAAACGGATCGAAAGAGACTGAACAGTAACCACATTTCAATGTAGATTTTAACTGGCCAACGAAGTTGCCTACAATTTTGGAATTGTCAGTCCTTAAGTATCTTGACCATGACTCTTGAGCCTTCTCACTGTCACTCAATTCCTCATCTGTCTCTTTTATTGAAGGTATAGGCGTTTCTGTTACTCTATTGACGTCTTCATGTAGACCCTCTAACAGGAATCGTAAGCACTCTTGAGCATCTTCCAGGGCAAAACCGATGAAACGAGGAGCGATTCTTTCGATTTGACTTTTCAAGGAGACTATTAACAACTCTACCAGACGAATCATCTGACCAAAGTTTCTTGATCACCTGGATAAATACTTTGATTAAATCTCCCTCCCTAGATAAGTAAGTGTTTATATCCCTTGTGTGGGCATCTCTTTTCAAATACTCCAATAACCATCTTGTGTTCGATAAACACTGGATAATACTGTTCATGAAGCATGTGTTACCAATATTTTTCAACCCATTAAGACCTAGAATTTTGACAGTTATATATCCTATGGGCTAGTTGGAGCTGAAGCTGTTTTTGCTGCGTTTGCCACTGCTATCGTCTTCGGAATAGTCTATGATGTGCTGATTGCCCCTGTCACTTGATCGGTGTGATGAGGTAATTAGAGTTAAGACTGTTGGATATTGAGTCGCTTGAACTGAAACACTGATTGATGTTATTTGGTATTGGGTTAGGTATAGGAATGTGCATTTTAGACCTTGGTATGTTGAAAAATTTAACCAAATGACGATCGACAGGAACTGTTCCCAATACCGAAGCTGCATTACCTCTTTGAATGGCGATAATGATGCGTTGAAGAAGAAAGCTGGTGGAACGGCTATCATTGGTCACCTGAAAAATATTTTCGACCAATATCTCTGATTAATTCCATTGCTTGAGGACCATATACTCCATAGGTTTCGATTACAACAGGGTAGAATAGATAGAGATTTCCCAAGTTTTGGTATTTTTTTATCTTAACTTTTTCTCCAATTTCTGCAGCAGCACCCTGACGAATTGAAGTGGAGTTTGAATGTGATGCGGCCATAGTATCTATACAAGTGAAATCCCATACGACTGGTTTACCAAATTTCCAGGGAATCAGTTACATTCCTTCCGGTCGTTTACCGTCATCACGACTAACACCTGATGGTTCTAAGATTGCTGGAATTTTAGCCATTATCAAAGCTCTCTTTAACAAATCATTTACTGCATCATGGCGATATCTTCGACCAGCGCTGAATTTGCAGCTCAAACCATGGACACCTGATTCATCAACTTCAGTACCACGTTTACATTTATGAGGAACACAAATGGAAGAACCCAGTTGAAGTCCAACAGAAATTCTGAATGTCTCATCGTCAAGAAGATTACCCAAAGAAGCAACTGGTAGTGCATTGAGCCACGCTCCTGATTCCTTCGAAGACACTGCATTGAGACGAGCCTTCTGAGATGTAGATTCAGCTGTTTCAAGCAGATTATCCAAATTAATTTTCAAGAGCGGACGATCTCAGGCTCTACAAGGTGAGATACAAAATTGGGTTGAATGTCTAACGTCAAGTGTGGAAAATACTGTCTGTAAGTTGATTTTTCTTGATTTTTGGGCATAATTTACTGTGAAAAATATCAAAATATCAATTGACTTTGAATGGTGTGCATACTTAAAGGATGAGGCAGAATACGCGATTTTTCTACAAAAAATTACAGCTCACTTGAAACATAATAAGTTATATTTCCACAAAATTTTGTTAATAAAAAATGATTTTTAGGCGAGGAAAAAATTAATAACAGAAAAATCGTTTATTCCGATTTTCCCGAGAAAGAACATGGCACTGGATACATGTATTCTTGGGGCTAAACAGATTTTTTCATTTTTGGATATATCATTCTAGAGGTCAAAAGAATCAACTTCCTTCATACGACTTTTTTTCTGGCCCTACAAGATGAGATAAAAAATTGGGGAATGTATAATGTCAATTGTGGAAAATACTGTCTGTAAGTTGATTTTTCTTGATTTTTTGGTATAATTTGGTGTGAAAAATATCAAAATATCAATTGACTTTGAATGGTGTGCATACTACAGAATGAGGCAGAATACGCGATTTTTCTTAAAACTGTTCATCAACTCCTAGCCCAAGTGTGGATTTTTCATTGAGTTTCTTGAAGCCAAAAGTTGTCCCAGGGTTGCTCGTGTTAGCATATTTGTTTTTTACACCCAGATACAGATTGTTTCACTTCTCAAGAAAATACCCTCGGATCTTCAGTAACTTTTGACGTAGGAACATGAAATTTTCAGGATCAATAGATACACTATAAATGAATGTATTACATGGAAGTTATCCTACATGTTATACACTGCAAGCCTGCAGCGATGGAACCACCTATTTTTTCATCGCTGCTGGCGTGCAGTGAATATCACGTAGGATGATTATTTTTGTGTTGTGAGTTCATTTTTAGTGAATCTATTGATCCTTGAAATTTTATGGTTCTACGGAAGATGTGGATACGGAAGATACGGGGACTTTTCCATGAGAAGTGAACCAAATTAGAAATTTTCAGGACTGAAAATTTTTCAGAAGGCAGGTATTAGTAGTAACTTGGGTATCCTGAACACGAATCCAAAATAATTTCGGGCCAATTTTGCCCCTATATAACTTTCCGGAAAAATTGGTGGTACCATCGCTGCTGGCGTACAGTGTATATCACGTAGGATGAACCCTTCCGTGCTGTGGGTTTATTTCTAGTGTTTCTATCGATCCTGAAATTTTATGATTGTACGTCAAAAATTACGGAAGATACAAGGGTGTTTCCACGAGAAGTGAAACACACCATATAAGGGTGCAAACATGTAAAAAACAAAAATGCTAACACGAGCAACCGCGGGGGAACTTTTGGCTTCGAAAAATCCAATGGGCGAGAAGTTGATAAACAGGTTTTAGAAAAATCGCGTATTCTGCCTCATTCTATTCACACCATTCAAAGTCAATTGATATTTTTCACAGCATATAATACCCAAAAATCAAGAGAAATCAACTTACAGACAGTATTTTCCACAATTGACATTAAACATTCAACCCAATTTTTGAGCTCACCCTGTCAACCCCTGAAAGTTCACCCTGTTCCACCCTTCTCCATTTTTTCGACAACTATTTATTTTTCCTGTCATTCGAACAATATTTTGCTCCTCTTCCAGTAGGACTCATGCTGTAAATATTTTTTTATCCCAAAAATGCATCAGCACTGGTCTATGTTGCGACACCACGCAATAGGCATGTTGCCAACATCAGATTACTGTAGTGTATTTAAACAAATTCACTCTAAAATGATTCACAATACTTTAATTTATATAACAATCACTGGACTATTTATATTCGACTTTCGCTTCCTGACTGACTGTCCCCAATTCTGCTACGTGGTTCTTTTTATATTCACCGTTCATTTCTCATGAAATTTCGAGTAAGCCTCCGAATCGTCCAGATTCTTCTCGGCGCATAGCGCCTCGAAAGTCATTCGCGCTCACGCACGGTCTACGTTCAGGCCCGGCATCGCCCGCAGCTTCGCCACATTTCTATAATTGCAGATAAATGAGTTGACTCATTCGTACAAATAGGTTTTCAATACTATGTAATCTATAGGTATTCAGATCAAGATTAATGCTTATGAAATCGAAAAGTGATATAATAAAAGAGTATTTTATGAGGATGTTTTACTAGCAATAATGAATATTGTTTTTTCCAAGATTTAATCAAATTATGTATTTTCCTTTGCATTCTGATCTAATTAGGTCAGCGATTTGAATTAGCCAACAGGAATTCAAAAATTTGGTGTGAGCCAGTGTTTTTTGGTTTACTATTTGGATTTGCTACGTGGAAGAGCTTCACTCCTAGCTGTATTTGTGCAACCAATCAAGGAAGACCGAATTTTGTTTTTTTGCTAGTGAACCATTATGGTAATTTTTGCACATATGTTTTTTGTTCTTGCTTGTGAAAGCCTACCTGATTTATTATTATTATTTCCAGTGTCCATGTAGATTATCACAAATGCAGGGCCCAAATAAACCTAATAAGTTTCAATGAGACTCCTCTTCGATCTATCTGTAGTCACTTGGCAAAAACATGCACTCCTGAGGAATATAACTACCCCTATCGATCAACTGATGGATCCTGCAACCACATCACCAGAGGCAGTTTAGGAGAAGCTTTCACTGGATTTTCGAGGTGAGGAAATTATTTGGAATATTAATGAAAGTGGTTTTATTTTCTCCTTGCATCTTTTCAATCTCCATTCGTTTCAGAATTTTACCTGCGGAATATTCCGATGAGGTTTTTATTCCACGAAGAGCATACAGCAAGAGACCTCTTCCAAATGCTAGGAGGGTTAGTAATTTTCTCGTGGAAAATACTCAGTTATCAAATCAGGAAGTGACAATGGCTGTACTAGCTTGGGCCCAATTGTTGGAAAATGATTTCAGTAGATTTGCCTCATCGATTATGAGTAAGTGGGTATACTTGATCCAATGTGACACACATTAACATCGAAACAGTTCGATTCGCCTGTGACTTTTCGGCGAGTCACAGTAACATGCCCTCCTTACTTGGTGACTGAAACACATGTTGAAAATACTGTTGGAATAAAACTCCAGAGTATTCATTACTATACCAAAGGTTCCAAACAAGTGCAGTGGAAGTATCGAAGAACATATTTTCTCTAAAAACTCCATTCTCAGTCTAAGGAGGAGGAAGGAAAACTTATCAGACCTCCACACTGCCACGATTTGTGCTCTGCGGTTTCCACAGATTCTTCATAGAATCTACATCTAGCTGATTCTGCCAGTTTGATGTCGTTCATATGGTTATTGAGTCTACAAGCTAAACCACTTTCGGTAAACCACAAGAAAGTTCGTGATCCTTCTTGTGCTAATGACTCATCCACTTCGATGTCCATATACTTTGTGGTGCTCAGGCTACAGACAGTCTGTTTCAACTACCCATCTCTTGTATAGCTCCCAGGCAGTCCAAAAAAAATTTTAGTTGAATTGCATGGAAAAAATTGCTTTTATAGTCAGTTTGCTATCAGAGTAAATGGAAATAGTCTTTTCCTTAAAGTTTTGTCTTAGCGACTTCTGAAATTAGTGATACTCTCGTATTTTGGCTTGGCTATGTGCAGAGCTAACTATTAAAATATTAAGTGGAAAATTGAGTAAAATTTGAAAATAAACTCTTGTATTCCCAGAAACCTCCTCATTCATCAAACGAGTGACTGAAACTGGTGATTTGAAATGAAAATTTGGCATAGATCACCCTGTATATTTCTACTCCAACGCCTTCATCGGTTATAGAGCCGTCGGTATAGCAAGATAATTCGGTATCGATTAGGGGGTCCTGTTAAAATTGTTTATAAGTATTCCAAAATTACATTAGGGAAGCATCTCACCCGATGGCATTTCCTTTTGGAGCAACTCCAGAGCTCTTATTATTGTAAACCGGGGAGTAGAACAATCACGAGAAAGTAGACGTGTCCACTGCCCAAATCTAAAAACCGTATTCTTCAACTGAAAAACGCAGGTACGGCTCTCCCTGGGGATCAACAAATGAGTTGTACCGATATAAATGTAATAAACACTAGAACGCCACTCAGTTCAGAATAACGTGGTTCCCCATACGGCAGACTGGCCAACCTATGAGTTTGAGCAATAAATCGTGTTATTGAGCGGGATATGTAAAGTGTCGCCAGGGACGGTCTGAGGATTTTTGACTTCCTGTTCCTCAATCTGGTATAAGTTGTCGGTAATAGAATTTGCAATATAATAATATAACAGAAAAACAAGAATTGACTTCTTGAAAATGGAAATATTGAGTCTATGTCTATTTTGGCTTTCTCGCAACTAAGTAGGGAGAAATTATTGTGATCGTCAAAAAATTAAAATTTGATATTTTGATGATAATTGATTCTATTCCACTCATAGAGTCTGTAAATCAGAAAAAAATCTCAATTTGTATGTCCATCGGCCACATGTCTAAACCGTTGAGCCCATTATACTCGAAATTCATATCAGAGAGTGAAGGAAACACTTCCTTAAGGTAGGCATATTTTCGAAATTCTAAATATTGAAGGTGGTTTCCATGAATATTTGGGCAATTTGAATATAGTTTCTCGGGTGAAAACTACATTTTGCATTCGGTCAGAAGTACTCATCTATCATTGTAAATGTTGTTGAATCGCATTAAATTCAAATGGCATTTTTGTAATAAGAAGTAGATTATCGAATGACAAGAGAAATAAATATAAAAAGTAAAAAATTCAAATTGTCAAATGTTACAGAATATTCGTTTCACTTTATTTCAAATATGAATAAAAGGTAGGATTGGAGGAAGAAGGACTATAACAATTCTCAGCATATTTTATTTTGTAATGTTACATACTTATTTCTATCAAAAAGAAATTTTGACATTTTGTTTGAAAGTCTATCGATGGGACAATAGAATCAATTTTGTAAGTATTTTTCTCTTCAGTTCATCTCTAATTTTCTCAGTTTGAGACATTGCAATATTAAAAAATTTAATTCAGGTAGAAATTCTTGTTATTGCTTTTATCATTTTCAATTTGTAATTCATAGGGCGATATATCAAAAATGTGTTTTTTATGGAGCTGAATAATTTTTAATCCTGGAATAATTTTGCTGAAGTTTGGGGTATGAAGGTTTCCAAAAAATGTGTTCCACTTGGCTCAAAATTATCGGTAATTGCAAGAACCTGCCGAATTTTTCGCTTAAGGAAAATACAAAAATCTATAACAATTTTTGATGGCCTAATGAGACCACCTCTATCTATTCTATTCAATAATTCAAAGTTTTTTGCATCTGCAGAAGATTCTGTAATTTCTTCAAAAGAGAACAAAGATACTCTACATTTGATACTTTTTTCATAGATTTAACGACAAAATATGTTAAACCACATTTTCTCAAAGAGGGATGTCAGAAACAACTATTGTAAATACAGAAAACAGCACAAATGGCAAGCAAAGCTGCAAAGCAGTAACTACAAAACACGAAAACAAACTAGGTATCAAAAACTGCTAAAACCTAACAATGTTAATAGATCGGCCGATAACGACACATTTCTTGAAAGGTTTTTTTAACGTATGCTTTTTTTCAAATTATGATTATTATAGGTTTATAAATAAATGTTCTCACCAAATATCTAAGACTGCTCGCATGCAGCGGCGGCACCAACCAATTTCGAATTTGCCCAAAAAATGGATATCTCTGAACGATTTTTCAATGTATGCAAAGTGGTTTTTCCGACAGTTTGAACCGAAAAACCTACGAAAATTAAAAAGCATACTATTTTCTCATGTAGAAGGCCCTGAAATGATCAACTGAACATGTAAAAAAAAGGTGGTATCTAAAAACGATTTTTTAACGTATGCTTTTTCCCAGGAAGACTTTTGGTGTTATATGGATCACGAACATGCGTTGCAATTGTTTTGTTAATAAGCAAATTTTTTGTAATAACTCGAAACAATTATTTAATCCTTAAAACTAGGTTGAATATAAAGTTCATATGGCCCATTGACAGTATATTCATTTGCATACTGTTCTGGCGTGTAGAACTATTTAAAAGACAATTCAAAAATGCACAAATTTCGGCTATCTTTCAACAATTATTTAACGTATGCTTTTTCACAGGCTCACTTTTGGTGTTATACAGATCACGAAAATTAAAAAGCATACTCTGCTCTCGTGTAGAAGGCCTCGAAATTAACAACTGAACATGTAAAAAAAAGGCAGTATCTCAAAATGATTTTTCAACGTATGCTTTTTCACAGGCTGACTCTTATTGTTATATGGATCCCGAAAATTAAAAAGCATACTCTTCTCTCATGTAGAGGCCTCGAAATTATCTACTGAACATGTAAAAAAAAGGTAGCATCTCAAAATATTTTTTTAACGTTGGTGTGCTTTTTCAAAGGCTGATTTTTGATGTCATATGGATCACATATATTGAAAAGCATACTCTTCTCTCATGTAGAAGGCCCCGAAATTAACAACTGAACATGTAAATAAGGTAGTATCTAAGAACGATTATTTAACGTTTGCCTTTTAACATGCTGATTTTCGGTGTTATATGGATCATAAAAATTAAAAAGCATACTCTTCTCTCATGTAGAAGGCCCCGAAATTAACAACTGAACATGTAAATAAGGTAGTATCTAAGAACGATTATTTAACGTTTGCTTTTTAACAGGCTGATTTTCGGTGTTATATGGATCATAAAAATTAAAAAGCATACTCTTCTCTCATGTAGAAGGCCCCGAAGTTATCTACTGAACAAGTAAAAAAAAGAATTCAACAAACGTGTCCGAAACTAATTCATGTTGGTAATAATTCCATTCTTCTATATAATTTTTATCATTCATAACAACATTCACAGTAAAACATATTTAATAACTATAATAAACTATAGTTTTATTATAGATATTAACATGGATTTTCATATCAATAAAAAAAATGATGTAGTTTCAATCAAGTGGACTCCCGCGAGCCAACTCTCAAGTGAAACCATCCACATCTGAATAGCAATGATTTCATCAGACATTATACAATAACGTGTTCTGTCGTGTTAATCCTTACTATAATAGTAGTGAGATATGACACGGATGCGGTAGTTCAGAGAGTTTCTGAAAGACACCTTCACTCATGAAAAACACCAAATGGTTGTGAAATATTACTTTTCCGTCGACTGTCCATTTATGATGTATTCAAACGCACTCAAAATCTTTGATTAGTGACCCCTATCTATGAATGATTTTCTATTAATTTCGAGAAACCGACGATTTCGAGAATACTTGAACTATGAATACTTCCATGTAGTTATTAAGTCGCTATTGTCAATACAACAGATGAAATTAATCGAATAATTGAATATTTGGAACTTTTAGTTTCAAGAAATAAAAATATTTTCGCGAAAATTGACATAGTTTTGGTGTGGGTATTTCGTAGACACAATTAAGTTTGGATCAAAAGACCACGTTATGTTTTTCGAGAAAACAACTAAGTATAATTTGGGAGCTGACTATTTTCTATAGCGTATGACACTAAGGTGAACACGATTGTATTTCCACAATTTTATTGTCTTCGCAACATGTTTCGATACACGTTATCTTTTTCAAGCGATTGTACTGAGTACAATAAATTATTCTTTATTGTGAAAATACTTATTACCCTTTTTGTCAATTAAATTAATTAGTGTTTCATACAGGGTTATAAAAATTGACAAAGCATTGTACCTGGGAATCTAACCAATAGGTACTACTTAATTAACTTGATGAATTTAACAAAGGGGATCCATTTAGGTCCAATTTATTTAGTAAACAATTTGACTTTCTCAATTTATTGATTTCTAAGAAATAATATGTCGATAATTGCTTGCTTTTGCATAAAAAAACTAAATAAGTATGAGCAATACGCTTAGTCTTGGGCTGGTTTGTTTATTTTATCCATAAGCTCAATGAGTAGGAGAGATAAACTTTTTCTGGCTTGTCCATCCAACTCTCTCTTCCACTCATTGAGCTTATGGATAAAATAAATGGCGATTTCTACGTAGTCATTAGAGATATCACCATCAATCCTGGTATCGGTGGATTCCTCATGATCATCCCTAACCGATCATGTAATAATATACATGGTATCCCATTCGAAAATCGAAAGTGGATGTCATTTCCAGAATAACCGGAAGTTGAATTTGTTTTACAAATATACCAAAAAGTGACGTCTAGTGAGCATATTTAATGTTGTGAATTTCAGAAATATAGCCTGAGAAACAAAGGAGAAAAAGAGGGTGTACTATGAATCTGTGCCACACGGTATAACTTCAGGGCTTTCTACACAAGGGAAGAGTATGCTTTTTAATTTCCGTGATCCATATAACACCAAAAATCAGCCTGTGAAAAAGTATACGGTCATATATTTATAGTCTAATTCACTTAAAACTAATTTATTTACGAAATACAATGATTCAATAACACAATACTCTAATTTACATAACACTCACGGAACTAGGAATTTATATTCGACTTTCACTTCACTCTGACTCTGACTGTCTGCTGCCTCGTTCTTTTTATATTCATTGTTGACTTCTCCAAATGCTCTGGAATTTTCCATCGAATCGTCCGGATCCATCGAATCATCCAGATTCTTCTCGGTGCATAGCGTATCGAAGGTCATATGCAGCCTGCGTGAGTGTTCAGGCCCGGCATCGCCCACAGCTTCGCCACATTGCCCCCTTCTTAGAGATATTTCGTCCCGAAAAGTCATCCTTGGAGTGTATCGATATTTGCAGGATTCCCCATATCTGCATCGTGAAGTTCGATAGAAATAACACTCCACAGTCTTCATGTTAGGTCGTGGAATAGGATTACAGCAAACCAAAATCTGGATGCCGCTGAATCGGAATATCGTCTCCAACATACTTCTTATAACTCTCCAATCCAGCCCATCAATACCACAGGATAATTTTGGGATTGCCAAGTACACCAGATTCTGGTCCACCATCGTATCTCTCAGTTGAGTGAGGCTCCTCCAGACATCTTCATAGGACGGTTTATCTTGGGAATGCTTCTTGGTCGCCAGGTAGTAGATGTTCCTCTGGCCCTTCTTCAGTTGTAGCACACCTCCAATTTCTGGATTATGTTTTCGTAGTGTTTGGAGTTGGCCAAATTTCTTGGAGAACACCACAGCGATACCCCTGGACATTCGAAGATCTTCTGCGACGCAGTGTGCTAGGGCGTAATCGACTGGCACTTTGAAAAGGTCCCGTGGCTCCTCTCGAGTTACCCCGTGTGACACTTTCTGTCCATTTGAGTATAAGGACATGAATTTCTGGAACGTCATCGCATCCTCTGGTGGTTTGAGGGTGCGGACTTGGTCATGATTTCCAGCGTAAGGGGCCAACCTGTTGAAATGAACGACCCTGGGTTTACCTCTGGGTGGCTTGTGGATTCGGTAAAGTAGGTCGTTTATCCTCTTGATATCTTGTACGGTCCTTCCCATGAATTCCGTAATTTCGGTGACAGGCCCCGGCGACGCATCGGGTTGTACAGCCAAACTAGTCATAAGTCGCTTTCATTCGGTCGCTGGCACTCTGGATGTTCAAACAGACTCGTTCGTGGATGTCTTTCATTCGCTGACGAAGTTTGCTGATGTAGTCCTCTCCCGCGGTATCCTGTCCTGGTGGCGTCCCGAACTTTAGGTCACAGGGAAGTCGCAGCTCTCGGCCCATTATGATACTAGCAGGGGTTTGGCCGGTCGACTCGTGTACTGCGGAACGGTAGGCCATCAGGAACAAATGAAGATACTGGTCCCAGTCTCTTTGATGGTCAGAGACAACCTTGGACAAGTGGCGATTGATAGTCCTGTTCATCCGCTCAACCATTCCATAGGACTGTGGATGTAGAGCTGTGGTTCTCGTCTTGCGCATGTTCAGCAGTTGGCAGATTTCTTGGAACAGGTTGGATTCGAAATTTCTGCCTTGGTCCGAGTGCAGCTCCAAGGGGACACCGAATCGACATATCCACTCTTTCACCAAGACGTCCGCGACGGTGATGGCTTCCTGGTTGGGCAGGGCATAGGCTTCGGCCCACTTGCTGAAATAGTCCATTGCCACAAGGATGTATTTATTTCCGTGATCTGATACGGGGAACGGGACGGCGATGTCAATGGCGATTCTCTCGAATGGACTACCTACCTTATACTGACGCATCGGGGCCTTGGGTCGTGTCCGAGGTCCATTGCTGGCAGCACAAACAGCACACTTTCTGCACCAGTCATTGACATCAACTTGACAATTGACCCAGTAGAACCGTTGCCTTACTTTCTGCAGGGTCTTCGTCACAACCAGATGTCCTCTAGCAACTCCATCATGGATCTCTCGGAGTACTTCATGTCTTCTATTCTTGGGAACCACTATCTGACTTCTGTCCTCCCCACCATCTTCGGTCTCCAATACACGTTTCAGGACCCCATTTTCCAAGGTAAGGGAGTTCCATTGGGTCCAGTAGGATTTGACTGCTGGGGAATATCTTGCGATTTCCTGCCATGTCGGTCTTTGATTACTCTTTTTCCAACCGATGACTAAACTAAGATCTGGATCTCTTTCTTGGTCTTTCTGGACCTCGTTGTCATTCCAGTTGTTGTCAACTGCCGTGGTTCTACAAATCGCGGCTTCCTTATCTTCTGCTCGTCGGCAGTGTGAGCAGTCGTCTGGGCATGGTCTCCTTGACAGGGCATCTGCGTTCTTGTGGCCACTTCCTGCTCGATGTTCGATCTCGAAGTCGAATTCTTGCAGTCTTTCGATCCAACGTGGTACTTGGCCCTCGGGATTTTTGAACTGTAGAAGCCATTTAAGGGCTGCGTGGTCGGTCCTTAACAGAAATCTTCTCCCGTACACGTATTTGTAAAAGTGTTCTACTCCCTTGACAACAGCCAACAGTTCTCGTCTGGTGACGCAGTAGTTACGTTCCGGTTTACTGAGAGTTTTCCTGAAGTATCCGATCACCTTCTCTTGCCCATCTTGGATCTGGGAAGTAGATATCAAATGAGAATGCAACGGGAGGAGGGTCTATACAAATGAGAGAGCAACGGGAGGCACCCGTCAGCAGATAGTGTACGAGAGCGCAACGGGAGGAAGGTCTATACAAATGAGAGCGCTACGGGAGGTACTAATCAGCATATTGTACATGTGGCAATCGGTCATTGCCTTGATTTTGGTGATTACACGTTGCCGGTATGAATAGTGATGTACGAACAGATCAGAATTTCTTATACAAGGTGTATTATTGAAAAGTTTCAACTTGATGTCATACACTTGATAAGTTTAACATATAAAGTAAACATCTGAATGAATTTCAATGTGGTATGTCCCAAGGACTAGTTCTATGGGCATTTTTCTATTACAAGTTATTCCAATGTAGTGTGCTCCAAGGATCAGTTCTCTGGACAATTTTCTGTTACAAGTTATTTCATTTGTTGTGCCTCAAGGAACAATCACAGATAGATAGATAGATAGATATATAGAATTTTATTTCCCAAAAATACATCTTTACAATATTTCTGTAGGTAGCAAATACCCATACAGTTAGCTATAATCAATAATTATTTACCTTATATCTATTATATACATCTATGTATTTCAGTCGCATAGAGCTTAGGGAAAATGGCTATAACCAATTCTCATTTTGTAAATGATTACATCAATTGATTACAAGTTATTTCATTTGTTGTGCTTCAAGGAACAATCACATAGAAAGAGACTATAATATTTTTGAATTTCAATGTGGCATACCTCAAGGACCAGTTCGTTAGGGAATTTTTCACAAATAATAAATTAATTTCAAAGTGTTAAGCTTCAAGGGCCAGTTTTCTGGGAATTTTTCATCTTTCAGTTTTTGTGCCCCAAGGAAAAAACATAGACTACAACTACACCAATTCAAAATTCCATTTTAGCATTCCTCAAGCATCAGTTCTTTGGGCATTATTATATATAATAAATAATTTCAATGAGGTGAGCCTCCAGGACCAGTGCTCTGGTCATTTTTCTATTACAAGTTATTCCAATGTAGTGTGCTTCGACGACCAGTTCTCTGAACATTTTTTCTATCACAAGTTATTTCAGTTTTTGTGCCTCAAGGAACAATCACATAGACTTCAACATTTTTCAAATCTCAATGTGCTATACCTCAAGGACCTGGTAAGCCTTAAGGACCAGGTTTCTAGGCATTTTTTTACAGATTAGGTATTTCAATTTTTGTGCCTCAAAGAAAAATCTCATAGACAACGCTTTCACCATTTCCAATTTTTTTGCGGTACACCTCAAGGCCCAGTTCTTGGAATTACTTGGGATTTGCTGACGCTACAGTTCTGGTTACAGAGAGGTCAACGAAATTCAATGCGAATTCAATGACCTCTTTCAAGGTCAATAAGTGCACGTGTCAAGTATCAGATTACCTGAAATTTTCTGACGCCACGTTTCCGGTTATAGTCAAGTTTCGACAAGTGGGAGAAATCCAAGATGGGTCCAATGACCTCTTTCCATATCATGAAGTGCACGTGTCAGACGTCAAAGTACCTGGAATTCGCTGACACCATGGTTTCGGTTACAGAGAGGTCAGCAAAATTCAATACGGGTTGAATGACCTATTTCAAGGTTGATGAATAGACGTGTCAGATATCAAATTACCTGGAATTTGCTGACGCTATAATTCCGGTTACAGATAGTTCATTGAAATTCGATACGGGTTCAATCACCTATTTCAAGGTAAATAAGTGTACGTGTCAGATATCAAATTACCAGAAATTCTCTGACGACATAGTTCCGTTTACAGATAGGTCATATTACCTGGAATTAGCTGACGTCGTAGTCCTAGTTACGAACAAGTCTCGACAAGTAGGAGAAATTCAATATGGGTTCGATGACCTATTTCAAGGTCAATAAGTGCTCGTGTTAGGTATCAGATTACCTGGAATTCGATGACGCAATAGTTCCGATCAGCGAAAATCAATACGGGTTGAAGGACCTATTTCAAGGTTTATGAATGCACGTGTCAGATACCAAATTATCTTGAATTTGCTGAGTTCACGTTACAGACCAGTCTCGACAAGTACGAGGAACTTGAAACAGGTTTAATTCGTGAGTTCACGTGTTCGAGTGTCTGTGGGTTCTCGTGTATTTTGTTTGTGATCATGTGTTCTTGTGTTCAAACCTCAGATACACATAGAGCGCCACAGACAGCTGTTTGATCGCGTGTTCTTATGTTTGTTTGTGTGGCTGTTTGTTCGTTTGTTCGCTTGTTCTTGTGTTCTTGTTTCTACGTGTGTTCAACTGTCTGTGTGTTCGTGCTTGTTCGTGTGATCGCGTCTTCAGGTGTTTGAGTGTTCGTATTTGTTTGTTCGCGTGTTCAGGTGTTCGTGTGTTCTACTGTCCGTGTGTTCTACTGTCCGTGTGTCCGTGTTTGTTCGTGTGTTTGCCTGTTCGCATGTTGGTGAGTGCGTGTGTATGTGTTTGTTCGCGAGTTAGCATGTTCATAAGTTTTGTGTGTGTAGGTGTTTGATCGTATGTTGATGTGTTCGACTGTCTGTATGTTCGTGTTTGTTCGTGTGTTCTTATTTGTTCGTGAGTTCGCGTGTTCGAGTGTCTGTGGGTTCGTGTATTTGTTTGTGACCATGTGTTTTTGCGTTCAAACCTCAGGTACACATACACATACAGCTGTTTGTTCGCGTGATCGAGTGTTAGTGTGTTCGAGTGTCTGTGTGTTCGTGTATTTGTTTGTGTTCATGTGTTTCTGTGTTCTAGTCGCAGATGGTCATAGAGCGCCACAGCCTCAGATGACCACTGATAACCTCAGATCCCCACAGCTAGCCACTGCTAACAACAGAGAGCCACAGATAAAGATGAATAGCCACAACTCAGTTCTGCTGGCCACTGCTACCCACAGAAAGCCACAGATAACCAATGATAACCTCAGATCTCCACAGCTAGCCACTACTAACCACAGAAAGCCACAGATAGACACGGATAGCCACATATGGCGATGATTAGCCACAACTCATTTATTCACAGATAACAACCAGTATTGACTTTTTCTGACCTTTCTGCTACCAGAACTATGGCGTCAACGAATTTCAGGTAATATGACATGCGACACGTGCATCAACTTCGAAATAGATCATTGAACCCATCTAGGATTTCCCCGTCTAGATGAATTTGTAACCGGAAATGTGTGAAATATGATATCGTCCTACTACTCCAGTAAGTATTTTTTCAAGTCAAATCGACATTGTCTTCAGTCTTTTGGAGTAATTCATCTCGTTGGTGAAGTATTTCCCACAAACTCGCTTACTCAAGCATAGTACGAGCCTTTTTTAATTGAAACCGATGAAACTCCCACCCATGAAATCTCGCTTCGGGCTCATTTCCACTCATAAGCAATGACATTCAGTTCACTTGAAAATATTCCAAGTAAACTTGAAGTAGCTTTTTGAAGTTATTCATCTGGTAAAATCTCACTCAAAAACTTTTCTTCTAACACATTGCACGAACCTTAATATAGCAATGAAATTGAAAAATGCTAAAGTCTTCGTCTGAGTTGTCGTTCCTCGAGGTACAAAATCTGAAATCACTTATGAAAAATGCCCAAACTCCTGGTCATAGAGGCTTACCACATTGAAATGATTTACGATATAAACAATAATGGTCAGAGAATTGGTCCTTGAAGCACACCACATTGTAATAGAAAAATGCCCCAAGAACTGGTCCTTGAGGTGTACCACAACGAAATTTGAAAAATGGTGGAAGTGTTGTCTACAGATTGTTCTTTGAGGCACGAAAACTGAAATGATTTGTAAAATAAAAATGCCTCAAAAATGCTCAACGAACTGGTCCTTGAGGTATAGCACATTGTAATTTGGAAAATGTTGAAGACTCTGTCTATGTGATTGTTCCTTGAGGCACAAAAACTGAAATAGTTTGTAATAGAAAAATGTCCGGAGAACTGGTCCTTGAAGTACATTACATTAGAATAGCTAGTAATAAAAAAATGCCCAGAGAACTGGTCCTTGAGACTTACCCCATCGAAATAATTTATTATATTATAAAAAATGCTCCAAGCACTGGTCCATGAGGTGTACCACAACAAAATTTGAAATATGGCGGAAGAGTTGTCTATGTGATTGTTCTTTGAGGCACAAAAACTGAAATAATTTGTAGAAGGAAAATGCCTAGAAAACTGGTCCTTGAGGCTTACCACATTAAAATAATTTATTATATATATATATATATATATATATATATATATATATATATATATATATATATATATATATATATATATATATATATAAAATGCCCAACGAACTGGTCTTTGAGGTATAGCACATTGTAATTTGGAAAATGTTGAAGACTATGTCAATGTGATTCTTCCTTGAGACACACAAACTGAAATAACTTGTATTAGAAAAGTGTCCGGAAAACTGGTCCTTGAAGTACATTACATTAGAATAGGTTGTGATAGAAAAATGCCCAGAGAACTGGTCCTTGAGACTCACCTCATCAAAATAATTTATTATATATAAAAAATTCTCCAAGAACTGGTTCTTGAGGTGTACCACAACAAAATTTGAAAAATGGCGGAAGAGTTGTCTATGTGATTGTTCTTTGACGCACGAAAACTGAAATAATTTGTAAAAGGAAAATGCCTAGAAAACTGCTCCTTGAAGCTTACCACATTAAAATAATTCATTATATATATATATATATATATATATATATATATATATATATATATATATATATATATATAATGCCCAACGAACGGGTCCTTGAGGAATAGCACATTGTAATTTGGAAAATGTTTAAGTCTCTGTCTATGTGATTGTTCCTTGAGGCACAAACACTGAAATAACTTGTAACAGAAAAATGTCCAGAGGACTGGTCCTTGAAATACATTACATTAGAATAGCTTGTAATAGAAAAATGCCCATAGAACGGCCCTTGAGTACTACCTCATCGAAATACTTTATTATATATAAAAAATGCTCCAAGAAGTGGTCCTTGAGGTGTACCACAACGAAATTTGAAAAATGGTGGTGATTGTTCTTTGAGGCACGAAAACTGAAATAATTTGTAAAAGAAAAATGCCTAGAAAACTGGTCCTTGAGGCTTACCAAATTAAAATAACTGATTATATATATGAAATTCCCAACGAACTGGTCCTTGACGAATAGCACATTGTCATTTGGAAAATATTAAAGTATCTGTCTATGTGATTGTTCCTTGAGGCACAAAAACTGAAATAACTTGTAATAGAAAAATGTCCAGAGAACTGGTCCTTGAAATACACTACACTGGAATAACTTGTAATAGAAAAATTCCCAGAAAACTGGACTTTGAGGCTTACCTCATCGAAATAATTTATTATATATAAAAAATGTCCCAAGAACTGGTCCTTGGGGTGTACCACAATAAAATTTGAGAAATGGTGAAAGCGTTGTCTATGCGATTGCTCTTTGAGGCACAAAATCTGAAATAATTTGTGGAAGAAAAATTCCTAGAAAACTGGTCCTTGAGGCTTACCACATTAAAATACTTTATTGTATATATAAAATGCCCAACGAACTGGTCCTTGAGGTATAGCACATTGAAATTTGAAAAATGTTTAATTCTCTGTCTTTGTGATTGTTCCCTGAGGCAAAAACTGAAATAACTTGAAATTGAAAAATTTTCATAGAACTGGTCCTTGAAGCACACTACATTGGAATAACTTGTAATAGAAAAATGCCACGTGAACTGGTCCTTGAGGCTTACCACATTGAAATTATTCATTATATTTAAAAAATGCCCAACGAACTGGTTCTTGAGGTATAGCACATTGAAATTTGAAAAATGTTTAATTCTCTGTCTATGTGATTGTTCCCTGAGGCAAAAAAACTGAAATAACTTGAAATCGAAAAATGTCCATAGAACTGGTCCTTGAAGCACACTACATTGGAATAACTTGTAATAGAAAAATTCCCAGTGAACTGGTCCTTGAGGCTTACCACATTGAAATAATTCATTATATTTAAAAAATGCCCCAAGAACTGGTCCTTGAGGTGTACCATAATGAAAGTTTAAAAATGGTGAAAGCGATGTCTATGTGATTGTTCTTTGAGGCACAGAAACTGAAATAATTTGTTAAAGAAAAATGCCTAGAAAATTGGTCCTTGAGGCTAACCACATTAAAATAAAATCCTTGTTCCGCAGCTATTGAGCTTGACACAGATATGCGAAAGGTTGGAATAACTAATCAGCTCGATGTAAATGAAACTACTGAGAGTGGAATATTTCACAATATTTCAAGCATTGGAGTTGATAGGAATAACATGTGAAGGAATGGAATTGTCACACAGGAGAGAAAATAATGCTAATACATTTATGATAGAGATATTGTTACATGAATGCACACACGTTCGGTAATGGTGAGGTCAACGCATGGGTACTGAAGGATGGGAAGACAGAGCTGGTAGTGTCGATTTCGATGAATCTACCGAGCGTGGAATGATTAACAATAATAATCCTGAAAACTAAATACTTAAATGGTTTATATCAGAGATATCCTTTGAATAATAATTTCATTTTCACATCTCTGAACCGTAAGTGAATATTTTTGTGCTTTTCATACTCTATAAGATATCTTACCAGTACCTAGGCAATTGGGCAGATCTCAATTCAACTACTTGAATCGGATTGAATGGTAATACTCCAAGAATCTTTTGTCCTTCTTACGACACCAGAGGTTCTGCATGTACCTCCTCTATGCAGGTTCATTTTGTGAGAGTATATTGTGACTTTGAAGGTATTTCACACTTACTTCAAAGATGTAACGGTTGAGTAATTCGTATTCGAAAAAATACCAAACATTTCGAAATTATTAATTTGAATTTCCAAAAAAAAATTGGTAAACGCTGGTTTGATTTTACACTGGAGAAAATGATACAGTCCTATGTCGCATTTGAGAAAATTGAAAGATTTCAGTGTGCCCCGTTTGGCAGATTTTTACAAGATAAAAATATATTTATGAAAAGAATTACATTACCGATACTCCTGTGTCTCATTGATTTGGAAACTCGAATAAAAATATTTCACTAAATGGCCTATCAATCTACTTAAAAAACTCAAATATTGTTTGAAGCAGTATTATTTTAAAGAGAAATAGAAGATTTTTTTGTGTTTTCATCATAATCTTAAAGGTAGACAATGGCTACCGGAAGATGATGGAATTTTCGATAGCAAGTGTGTATTATTTTCATTGTCAAAGCCCTGAAACACCTAAGGCCGTGGCAACTGATGAGGCCCTATGACGGCCTTGGCAAATAGCTGGGACCGCAAACAGGATTTTTATACTTCTTCGTTAAAAAGCAGTACTTGTGGATGATTAAATCTTCTCATGAACTAATGTTTCCTTTGAAATTACCCTCTAAACTATGTAGAAGACCACGTGCCAAGAAAGCTATTCGTAGAAAATGTTATATTTTGGATAATTTCAGACGATTTGAACATTTGTTCAACCATAGTCTTTTAGCGGTAAGGAATGTAATGTTATGACTATCTACCACAAGCTATTGAAACTGATTCGATCTTCTTGAAACTGTGGAAAATTTCCTTCATTCTTTCCAGATATGAATACTAAGTTCCTGTAAAATTGCATCTCAATCAGTTGAGTTATTTTTCCGTAAATGAGTAACAGATGACTCGCAGTCGCACAGCTAATTTTATAATAACTACATGGTGTATGGGAAATTGTGAAGCTAATGTGTCAGAACATTCTGTAGAAACTGATAAAATATGGGCATTATTCCCAAATAATCATATTGATGAATCCCAAAAGATTGAGTCCATAAAGGTGGGGTACAACTATTATTATTATTTATCAAAGCACCAATTATTGGTTGAGTGGAAGAATAGCTCAGCAAAACTCCGCCAGGAGAAAAAATACCATTTATTATCATTATTATTATTATTATTATTATTATGCTAGCAAATTAACCAGATCAATTATAGGTGAACCCGTCAAATCCCACTATGTCTTCTCAGTTGCAGTGCCTCTGGATTCACATAGATACATCATTCTTGCTCATAATGCTTTATACTTTTTTGGAGCAAGGCATTTGTTCAGCCCACGTAAGGTCTGGATTCTGGATTACCACTGAGTTTTGTTTACGAACTGAACCACCAAATTCCCATAAACTTGTGTTCTTAGATTTGCTATTCGCTCTGTATAAATATATGTAATTAGTCTGTATATTTTATTGTAACTACAACCCCATTACACATTACATTTGCCATTTCACTGTGAATTAACTTCGATGTTTAATTCACCCGGTATAGGTATTTCTAATTAGCAGCAATTCATTTGATCCCAGTTCACCCAGTATATTTTTTATAAGCGGTCTGTTTTATTATCCTACCACAATCTTAGATGTCAGAAAAAAAGTCATAAGAAATAAGTAGGTAGGCACTGATAAACTTTCCTAAATATTAAAAAACATTTTACATTTTACTTTCTCAGTAAAGCAATGAGCACGTCATAGCCATTAAAATAATCAGGCTGAAGAAAATGCCATTTTCATACCCCAAACATACCAGAAACTATTCGATTTCGATTTGTGAAAACTCGATTTCCAAAAGGCGTTTGAATTTCGGATGATTTCACACTGTACCTACTTTCTGATATATTTTACCAAAAATTATAATTTTATAAGCGAGAATTTGTGCGCGCACTGTAAAAAATGCAGTTCTGGATTATCAGTTTTCACAAATAATTATTATTGCAAAAATACATGCCAGAGCGATCGGAAATGAAACTGAATCTAACGTGGCGACATAATGTCTGGAGGTGTACGGTTTATTCAGTTCATTAACATTAGAAATTCTCGCTTATAAAATTATAATTTTTGGTAAAATATATCAGAAAGTAGGTACAGTGTGAAATCATCCGAAATTCAAACGCCTTTTGGAAATCGAGTTTTCACAAATCGAAATCGAATAGTTTCTGGTATGTTTGGGGTATGAAAATGGCATTTTCTTCAGCCTGATTATTTTAATGGCTATGACGTGCTCATTGCTTTACTGAGAAAGTAAAATGTAAAATGTTTTTTAATATTTAGGAAAGTTTATCAGTGCCTACCTACTTATTTCTTATGACTTTTTTTCTGACATCTAAGATTGTGGTAGGATAATAAAACAGACCGCTTATAAAAAATATACTGGGTGAACTGGGATCAAATGAATTGCTGCTAATTAGAAATACCTATACCGGGTGAATTAAACATCGAAGTTAATTCACAGTGAAATGGCAAATGTAATGTGTAATGGGGTTGTAGTTACAATAAAATATACAGACTAATTACATATATTTATACAGAGCGAATAGCAAATCTAAGAACACAAGTTTATGGGAATTTGGTGGTTCAGTTCGTAAACAAAACTCAGTGGTAATCCAGAATCCAGACCTTACGTGGGCTGAACAAATGCCTTGCTCCAAAAAAGTATAAAGCATTATGAGCAAGAATGATGTATCTATGTGAATCCAGAGGCACTGCAACTGAGAAGACATAGTGGGATTTGACGGGTTCACCTATAATTGATCTGGTTAATTTGCTAGCATAATAATAATAATAATAATAATAATGATAATAAATGGTATTTTTTCTCCTGGCGGAGTTTTGCTGAGCTATTCTTCCACTCAACCAATAATTGGTGCTTTGATAAATAATAATAATAGTTGTACCCCACCTTTATGGACTCAATCTTTTGGGATTCATCAATATGATTATTTGGGAATAATGCCCATATTTTATCAGTTTCTACAGAATGTTCTGACACATTAGCTTCACAATTTCCCATACACCATGTAGTTATTATAAAATTAGCTGTGCGACTGCGAGTCATCTGTTACTCATTTACGGAAAAATAACTCAACTGATTGAGATGCAATTTTACAGGAACTTAGTATTCATATCTGGAAAGAATGAAGGAAATTTTCCACAGTTTCAAGAAGATCGAATCAGTTTCAATAGCTTGTGGTAGATAGTCATAACATTACATTCCTTACCGCTAAAAGACTATGGTTGAACAAATGTTCAAATCGTCTGAAATTATCCAAAATATAACATTTTCTACGAATAGCTTTCTTGGCACGTGGTCTTCTACATAGTTTAGAGGGTAATTTCAAAGGAAACATTAGTTCATGAGAAGATTTAATCATCCACAAGTACTGCTTTTTAACGAAGAAGTATAAAAATCCTGTTTGCGGTCCCAGCTATTTGCCAAGGCCGTCATAGGGCCTCATCAGTTGCCACGGCCTTAGGTGTTTCAGGGCTTTGACAATGAAAATAATACACACTTGCTATCGAAAATTCCATCATCTTCCGGTAGCCATTGTCTACCTTTAAGATTATGATGAAAACACAAAAAAATCTTCTATTTCTCTTTAAAATAATACTGCTTCAAACAATATTTGAGTTTTTTAAGTAGATTGATAGGCCATTTAGTGAAATATTTTTATTCGAGTTTCCAAATCAATGAGACACAGGAGTATCGGTAATGTAATTCTTTTCATAAATATATTTTTATCTTGTAAAAATCTGCCAAACGGGGCACACTGAAATCTTTCAATTTTCTCAAATGCGACATAGGACTGTATCATTTTCTCCAGTGTAAAATCAAACCAGCGTTTACCAATTTTTTTTTGGAAATTCAAATTAATAATTTCGAAATGTTTGGTATTTTTTCGAATACGAATTACTCAACCGTTACATCTTTGAAGTAAGTGTGAAATACCTTCAAAGTCACAATATACTCTCACAAAATGAACCTGCATAGAGGAGGTACATGCAGAACCTCTGGTGTCGTAAGAAGGACAAAAGATTCTTGGAGTATTACCATTCAATCCGATTCAAGTAGTTGAATTGAGATCTGCCCAATTGCCTAGGTACTGGTAAGATATCTTATAGAGTATGAAAAGCACAAAAATATTCACTTACGGTTCAGAGATGTGAAAATGAAATTATTATTCAAAGGATATCTCTGATATAAACCATTTAAGTATTTAGTTTTCAGGATTATTATTGTTAATCATTCCACGCTCGGTAGATTCATCGAAATCGACACTACCAGCTCTGTCTTCCCATCCTTCAGTACCCATGCGTTGACCTCACCATTACCGAACGTGTGTGCATTCATGTAACAATATCTCTATCATAAATGTATTAGCATTATTTTCTCTCCTGTGTGACAATTCCATTCCTTCACATGTTATTCCTATCAACTCCAATGCTTGAAATATTGTGAAATATTCCACTCTCAGTAGTTTCATTTACATCGAGCTGATTAGTTATTCCAACCTTTCGCATATCTGTGTCAAGCTCAATAGCTGCGGAACAAGGATTTTATTTTAATGTGGTTAGCCTCAAGGACCAATTTTCTAGGCATTTTTCTTTAACAAATTATTTCAGTTTCTGTGCCTCAAAGAACAATCACATAGACATCGCTTTCACCATTTTTAAACTTTCATTATGGTACACCTCAAGGACCAGTTCTTGGGGCATTTTTTAAATATAATGAATTATTTCAATGTGGTAAGCCTCAAGGACCAGTTCTCTGGGAATTTTTCTATTACAAGTTATTCCAATGTAGTGTGCTTCAAGGACCAGTTCTATGGACATTTTTCAATTTCAAGTTATTTCAGTTTTTTTGCCTCAGGGAACAATCACATGGACAGAGAATTAAACATTTTTCAAATTTCAATGTGCTATACCTCAAGAACCAGTTCGTTGGGCATTTTTTAAATATAATGAATAATTTCAATGTGGTAAGCCTCAAGGACCAGTTCACGTGGCATTTTTCTATTACAAGTTATTCCAATGTAGTGTGCTTCAAGGACCAGTTCTATGAAAATTTTTCAATTTCAAGTTATTTCAGTTTTTGCCTCAGGGAACAATCACAAAGACAGAGAATTAAACATTTTTCAAATTTCAATGTGCTATACCTCAAGGACCAGTTCGTTGGGCATTTTATATATACAATAAAGTATTTTAATGTGGTAAGCCTCAAGGACCAGTTTTCTAGGAATTTTTCTTCCACAAATTATTTCAGATTTTGTGCCTCAAAGAGCAATCGCATAGACAACGCTTTCACCATTTCTCAAATTTTATTGTGGTACACCCCAAGGACCAGTTCTTGGGACATTTTTTATATATAATAAATTATTTCGATGAGGTAAGCCTCAAAGTCCAGTTTTCTGGGAATTTTTCTATTACAAGTTATTCCAGTGTAGTGTATTTCAAGGACCAGTTCTCTGGACATTTTTCTATTACAAGTTATTTCAGTTTTTGTGCCTCAAGGAACAATCACATAGACAGATACTTTAATATTTTCCAAATGACAATGTGCTATTCGTCAAGGACCAGTTCGTTGGGCATTTCATATATATAATCAGTTATTTTAATTTGGTAAGCCTCAAGGACCAGTTTTCTAGGCATTTTTCTTTTACAAATTATTTCAGTTTTCGTGCCTCAAAGAACAATCACCACCATTTTTCAAATTTCGTTGTGGTACACCTCAAGGACCACTTCTTGGAGCATTTTTTATATATAATAAAGTATTTCGATGAGGTAGTACTCAAGGGCCGTTCTATGGGCATTTTTCTATTACAAGCTATTCTAATGTAATGTATTTCAAGGACCAGTTCTCTGGACATTTTTCTGTTACAAGTTATTTCAGTTTTTGTGCCTCAAGGAACAATCACATAGACAGAGACTTAAACATTTTCCAAATTACAATGTGCTATTCCTCAAGGACCCGTTCGTTGGGCATTATATATATATATATATATATATATATATATATATATATATATATATATATATATAATGAATTATTTTAATGTGGTAAGCTTCAAGGAGCAGTTTTCTAGGCATTTTCCTTTTACAAATTATTTCAGTTTTCGTGCGTCAAAGAACAATCACATAGACAACTCTTCCGCCATTTTTCAAATTTTGTTGTGGTACACCTCAAGAACCAGTTCTTGGAGCATTTTTTATATATAATAAATTATTTTGATGAGGTGAGTCTCAAGGACCAGTTCTCTGGGCATTTTTCTATCACAAGCTATTCTAATGTAATGTACTTCAAGGACCAGTTTTCCGGACACTTTTCTATTACAAGTTATTTCAGTTTGTGTGTCTCAAGGAACAATCACATAGACATAGTCTTCAACATTTTCCAAATTACAATGTGCTATACCTCATGGACCAGTTCGTTGGGCATTTTATATATATATATATATATATATATATATATATATATAATAAATTATTTTAATGTGGTAAGCCTCAAGGACCAGTTTTCTAGGCATTTTCCTTCTACAAATTATTTCAGTTTTTGTGCCTCAAAGAACAATCACATAGACAACTCTTCCGCCATATTTCAAATTTTGTTGTGGTACACCTCATGGACCAGTGCTTGGAGCATTTTTTATAATATAATAAATTATTTCGATGAGGTAAGTCTCAAGGACCAGTTCTCTGGGCATTTTTTTATTACTAGCTATTCTAATGTAATGTACTTCAAGGACCAGTTCTCCGGACATTTTTCTATTACAAACTATTTCAGTTTTTGTGCCTCAAGGAACAATCACATAGACAGAGTCTTCAACATTTTCCAAATTACAATGTGCTATACCTCAAGGACCAGTTCGTTGAGCATTTTTGAGGCATTTTTATTTTACAAATCATTTCAGTTTTCGTGCCTCAAAGAACAATCTGTAGACAACACTTCCACCATTTTTCAAATTTCGTTGTGGTACACCTCAAGGACCAGTTCTTGAGGCATTTTTCTATTACAATGTGGTGTGCTTCAAGGACCAATTCTCTGACCATTATTGTTTATATCGTAAATCATTTCAATGTGGTAAGCCTCTATGACCAGGAGTTTGGGCATTTTTCATAAGTGATTTCAGATTTTGTACCTCGAGGAACGACAACTCAGACGAAGACTTTAGCATTTTTCAATTTTATTGCTATATTAAGGTTCGTGCAATGTGTTAGAAGAAAAGTTTTTGAGTGAGATTTTACCAGATGAATAACTTCAAAAAGCTACTTCAAGTTTACTTGGAATATTTTCAAGTGAACTGAATGTCATTGCTTATGAGTGGAAATGAGCCCGAAGCGAGATTTCATGGGTGGGAGTTTCATCGGTTTCAATTAAACAAGGCTCGTACTATGCTTGAGTAAGCGAGTTTGTGGGAAATACTTCACCAACGAGATGAATTACTCCAAAAGACTGAAGACAATGTCGATTTGACTTGAAAGAATACTTACTGGAGTAGTAGGACGATATTATATTTCACACATTTCCGGTTACAAATTCATCTAGACGGGGAAATCCTAGATGGGTTCAATGATCTATTTCAAGGTTGATGCACGTGTCGCATATCATATTACCTGAAATTCGTTGACGCCATAGTTCTGGTAGCAGAAAGGTCAGAAAAAGTCAATACTGGTTGTTATCTGTGAATAAATGAGTTGTGGCTAATCATCGCCATATGTGGCTATCCGTGTCTATCTGTGGCTGTCTGTGGTTAGTAGTGGCTAGCTGTGGAGATCTGAGGTTATCATTGGTTATCTGTGGCTTTCTGTGGGTAGCAGTGGCCAGCAGAACTGAGTTGTGGCTATTCATCTTTATCTGTGGCTCTCTGTTGTTAGCAGTGGCTAGCTGTGGGGATCTGAGGTTATCAGTGGTCATCTGAGGCTGTCTGTGGCACTCTATGACCATCTGCGACTAGAACACAGAAACACATGAACACAAACAAATACACGAACACACAGACACTCGAACACACTAACACTCGATCACGCGAACAAAGAGCTGTATGTGTATGTGTACCTGAGGTTTGAACGCAAAAACACATGGTCACAAACAAATACACGAACCCACAGACACTCGAACACGCGAACTCACGAACAAATAAGAACACACGAACAAACACGAACATACAGACAGTCGAACACATCAACATACGATCAAACACCAACACACACAAAACTTATGAACATGCTAACTCGCGAACAAACACATACACACGCACTCACCAACATGCGAACAGGCAAACACACGAACAAACACGGACACACGGACAGTAGAACACACGGACAGTAGAACACACGAACACCTGAACACGCGAACAAACAAATACGAACACTCAAACACCTGAAGACGCGAACACACGAACAAGCACGAACACACAGACAGTTGAACACACGTAGAAACAAGAACACAAGAACAAGCGAACAAACGAACAAACAGCCACACAAACAAACATAAGAACACGCGATCAAACAGCTGTCTGTGGCGCTCTATGTGTATCTGAGGTTTGAACACAAGAACACATGATCACAAACAAAATACACGAGAACCCACAGACACTCGAACACGTGAACTCACGAATTAAACCTGTTTCAAGTTCCTCGTACTTGTCGAGACTGGTCTGTAACGTGAACTCAGCAAATTCAAGATAATTTGGTATCTGACACGTGCATTCATAAACCTTGAAATAGGTCCTTCAACCCGTATTGATTTTCGCTGATCGGAACTATTGCGTCATCGAATTCCAGGTAATCTGATACCTAACACGAGCACTTATTGACCTTGAAATAGGTCATCGAACCCATATTGAATTTCTCCTACTTGTCGAGACTTGTTCGTAACTAGGACTACGACGTCAGCGTATTCCAGGTAATATGACCTATCTGTAAACGGAACTATGTCGTCAGAGAATTTCTGGTAATTTGATATCTGACACGTACACTTATTTACCTTGAAATAGGTGATTGAACCCGTATCGAATTTCAATGAACTATCTGTAACCGGAATTATAGCGTCAGCAAATTCCAGGTAATTTGATATCTGACACGTCTATTCATCAACCTTGAAATAGGTCATTCAACCCGTATTGAATTTTGCTGACCTCTCTGTAACCGAAACCATGGTGTCAGCGAATTCCAGGTACTTTGACGTCTGACACGTGCACTTCATGATATGGAAAGAGGTCATTGGACCCATCTTGGATTTCTCCCACTTGTCGAAACTTGACTATAACCGGAAACGTGGCGTCAGAAAATTTCAGGTAATCTGATACTTGACACGTGCACTTATTGACCTTGAAAGAGGTCATTGAATTCGCATTGAATTTCGTTGACCTCTCTGTAACCAGAACTGTAGCGTCAGCAAATCCCAAGTAATTCCAAGAACTGGGCCTTGAGGTGTACCGCAAAAAAATTGGAAATGGTGAAAGCGTTGTCTATGAGATTTTTCTTTGAGGCACAAAAATTGAAATACCTAATCTGTAAAAAAATGCCTAGAAACCTGGTCCTTAAGGCTTACCAGGTCCTTGAGGTATAGCACATTGAGATTTGAAAAATGTTGAAGTCTATGTGATTGTTCCTTGAGGCACAAAAACTGAAATAACTTGTGATAGAAAAAATGTTCAGAGAACTGGTCGTCGAAGCACACTACATTGGAATAACTTGTAATAGAAAAATGACCAGAGCACTGGTCCTGGAGGCTCACCTCATTGAAATTATTTATTATATATAATAATGCCCAAAGAACTGATCCTTGAGGAATGCTAAAATGGAATTTTGAATTGGTGTAGTTGTAGTCTATGTGTTTTTTCCTTGGGGCACAAAAACTGAAAGATGAAAAATTCCCAGAAAACTGGTCCTTGAAGCTTAACACTTTGAAATTAATTTATTATTTGTGAAAAATTCCCTAACGAACTGGTCCTTGAGGTATGCCACATTGAAATTCAAAAATATTATAGTCTCTTTCTATGTGAAGTCACAGAGATGAATGAGTCGCTTGATATATTTTACTCTTTATTCAATTCATGTTTTTCTACAGCATTCCCTCCAAAAACAGTAGCCCTAACAGAAAAAAACAAATTCAAAGGATGGTTAACCACTGGCATAAAAATATCCTGCAGAAATAAGCGTTTCCTCCAAATTATGAAAAAGTATACCAATAACTTAAACATATTAAAATATATACAAACATATCAACGTATTCTAAGAAAAACCATCAATATTTCTAAACTTAATTACTACAATAGCACTATCACTGAATCAGACAACAAAAGTAAAACTACATGGAATCTGGTCAATCATTTCACTAAAAAGAAAAGTACAAAAGTCGAAAACATCTGCCTAACAAAAAACAATATGCTCATTCAAGACCCTCATCAAATTTCAGAAGAATTCAAACAACATTTTTCATCTATTGCCGCACACACAAACATCGATCGAAATAGTCTAAAGAGTAGCGATGAATTTCTTAAAAATATGAATCTCAACTTTGTTAACTCGTTTTTCTTTTCACCAATAACAGAGAATGATATGAGGAATTGCATCAATGCTCAAAAACCGAAGAAATCGACTGGTATTGACGAAATACCAATGACGTTGATCAAAAAGAATGTCGAACTATTAATCAAGCCCTTAACTTTTTTAGTCAACAAATCTTTATCCACCGGAACTTTTCCTGATTTATTTAAAACTTCAATTGTCGTTCCTATTTTCAAGAAAGGTAATAAATTAGATACCAATAATTATAGGGGGATTTCACTGCTTCCCAGCTTCTCAAAACTTCTAGAATGGATTGTAAATTCTCAACTATTGACGTACCTTAGGCAACACAATATCTTAACAGATTCGCAGTTCGGTTTTCGCCAAAACTTGAATACAACCGACGCAAGTTACGCTTTATTAGAATATGTAAATGAACTAATAGAATCAAATAAAAATCCACTTGGGATTTTTTGTGACTTATCTAAAGCGTTTGATTGCGTCGATCATAATATCATTCTGAACAAGATGGAGTACTATGGTATACGCGGTATCCCTAAACGGTGGTTTGAGACATACCTTGGCGAGAGGAAGATGCGAGTTAAAATTGAACATGAAAGAAATCGATTCATAACCGAGTCATATTCGGAAATGGCAGATGTAAAGGCAGGTGTCCCACAAGGGTCTATTCTTGGGCCCACCCTATTTCTCATATATGTGAATGATATAGTGTGCAACTTTCCTGATGTGACCTTCACCCTTTTTGCCGATGACACTAGCATTATTATCAATGACTCAGAGATACAGACATTACTTGGTCTCTCACAAAGGACTATGAATGGCATAGTGGACTGGTTCGTGGCGAATAAACTATCTCTCAACCTAAGTAAAACTCATAATATTTTATTCAATCCCTATAGAAATATTGATAATTTTCAGATAATTTTGGACAATGATACAATAAATCCATCACACTCCACCAAATTCTTAGGACTCACCATTGATAGTAACTTAAACTGGTCTGAGCACATAAAACAATTGAACACGAGATTGAGCAAAGCTATATTCGCCATTCGAACTGTCAGAATGAACACAAGTAATGAAGTCGCTAAAACCGTTTACTATGCCTATTTCCATAGCCTTCTGCAATTTGGTATAGAATTCTGGGGTACGTCTGTTGAATCATCATCTACTTTTGTTATACAAAAACGTGCGATGCGAACAGTTTTCAATCTGAGTTACAGGGATTCATGCAGGGATTATTTCGCAGAACATAAAATATTCACATTAACCACCTTATATATTTACAAACTTTCACTACTCATCCACAAAAATAGAGGTTCCCTGTTGCGCCCTACAGATATACATTCCTATCCAACGAGAAACCAATCTATAATCCTACCAAATTACCGACTCAACAGAACTCATAGGGGACCCCTGTATTCAGGGATTAACATATATAATCAGCTTCCTCAAGTTTTGAAATCTCTCTCCATGACGAAATTCAAAGCCGAATTAAAAAAATTATTACACCAACATGTTTTCTATAATTTGAATGAATTTTTCAATACTGATCTATAATAGTTTCACACTGCCTCATACCGATGACAAATGAATTGTATTGTAATACATATATATATATATATATATTTTTTTAATCAATTGATGTAATCATTTACAAAATGAGAATTGGTTATAGCCATTTTCCCTAAGCTCTATGCGACTGAAATACATAGATGTATATAATAGATATAAGGTAAATAATTATTGATTATAGCTAACTGTATGGGTATTTGCTACCTACAGAAATATTGTAAAGATGTATTTTTGGGAAATAAAATTCTATCTATCTATCTATCTATCTATCTGTGATTGTTCCTTGAGGCACAACAAATGAAATAACTTGTAACAGAAAATTGTCCAGAGAACTGATCCTTGGAGCACACTACATTGGAATAACTTGTAATAGAAAAATGCCCATAGAACTAGTCCTTGGGACATACCACATTGAAATTCATTCAGATGTTTACTTTATATGTTAAACTTATCAAGTGTATGACATCAAGTTGAAACTTTTTAATAATACACCTTGTATAAGAAATTCTGATCTGTTCGTACATCACTATTCATACCGGCAACGTGTAATCACCAAAATCAAGGCAATGACCGATTGCCACATGTACAATATGCTGATTAGTACCTCCCGTAGCGCTCTCATTTGTATAGACCTTCCTCCCGTTGCGCTCTCGTACACTATCTGCTGACGGGTGCCTCCCGTTGCTCTCTCATTTGTATAGACCCTCCTCCCGTTGCATTCTCATTTGATATCTACTCTGGGACAAGACAGCTCCAAGTCCCACGTTGCTGGCGTCCGTGTCCAAAATGAATTTTCCACTCGGAAGGGGATAACTCAGAATCGGTGCGTTGATCAATGCCCCCTTCAGTTTCCTGAACGAGTCTTGGCATTCTTCGTACCACTGAAACTTTGTTTGTCCTTCCGTGAGCCTGGTCAGTGGTTTAGCGATGTTGGCGAACCCCAGCACATATCGGCGATAGTATGTGCACAAACCAAGGAAACTACGTAGTTGGTGTATGTCTTTCGGAATAGGCCACTCCTTCACTGCTCTGATCTTCTCGTCATCCACTGCTACTCCGTGCCCAGAGACAACATGGCCAAGGTAACGTACTTCTTTTAGGAACTGGTGGCATTTCTTGGGGCTCAGCTTCAATCCAGAATTTCTCAGTCGCAGGAATACCTCCTCCAGGTTTTTAACGTGGTCTTCGAACGATTTGCCAACTACAATAATGTCATCGAGATATACCAGACACGTCCTCCATGAAAGCCCTTTCAGAACCGTCTCCATTAATCTCTCGAATGTGGCTGGAGCATTACAAAGCCCGAATGGCATAACGGTGAAATGCCACAGTCCTGAGCCGATGGTGAAGGCTGTCTTTTCTCTATCTTCTCGAGCCAGTTCTACCTGCCAGTATCCACTCTTCAGATCAAGGGTCGAGAAAATCGTGGAACCGGCCAACTTGTCTAGGGTGTCGTCTATTCTCGGAAGAGGGTAACTGTCTTTCTTCGTCACGTTGTTCAGTTGACGATAGTCTACGCAAAAGCGTGTTGATCCGTCTTTCTTGTTCACCAGCACGACTGGAGAGGACCATGGACTATCGGATGGTTCAATAACTCCATCTTTCTCCATATCACTGACTATTTTGTCAGCCTCTTCCTTCTTGGCAAGAGGAATTCTTCTAGCTGATTGTCGGATTGGTCGAGCTCCCCAGTATCAATTTTAAGTTGAACTACATTCGTTCGACCCCCTTTTCCTTGCCCGGTATCGAAGATGTCTTGGTACTTCTTGACTAATCAACAACCTTCCTCAAATCAGCAAAACTCTTTTTTAGAGAATCCTAATCTAATCAAACAAAATCTGTAAATAAAACACTACCATGTCAGATAAAGAATTTCAGTATATTACATTTAAATATCCAATGCCTTCGAAAAAAAATTAATGAGCTAGAAGTTGCTGTTGAGAAGGATTGTAAATACCCAGATATTATACTTATAAATGAACATTGGTGTAAGAAAGAAGAAATCATAAATATCAAACTATTGAACTATAATCTTGTTTCATAGTATTGTAGGGCTAAACACAAAAATGGTGGGGTTGCTATCTTTGCACTCAAGAAAATTATTTGCCCTCCTTTAAGTAACATAAACCCTCTTTCTGAAGAAATTGATTGTGAGATGTCAGCTATTGAAACTGAAAATGTTAGGGTAATGACAGTATATAGATCGCCAAACAGAAATCTCCAAAATTTACTTGGCAAGATAAATGACGCACTAGAAACATTCTCAACTTGTTCAAATTACCATTACCACATGATGAACGATAAAACTACTCAGGACACTTTAAACTTATTCAAATCCTTTGGTCTCTTACCCACAATTTTTACCTCAACTAGAAAAAATAGCTTATTGGACAATTTATTCACAAACATTCCCAAAAGTGAACTGAACTAGTGCACTATAGACCTCAATCTTTCCGATCACCTTGGTATTCTCTTTCAAACCAAGCTAACTCAAAACCAGTCAACAAAAAGAATTAACTATAGGTCCATAACAGATGAGGGATTGGTACATCTTGGGGACTATTTGGAGACGGTGAGATGGGACTTTGTATATGATCCTGATCTAGAAATCAACAAAAAGTTTGAATTATTTATTGATAAAATCAAACTGGCGATTCAGCTTTTGTTTCCTGAAAAATCGAGGCTTGTTTCAAATAAAACTGAACCAATAAAATGGTTTACGGAGGATCTCCGTAAAATGAGAGACAATCTAAATTTCATGCATGAATATTCCAAAACAAACAACAACTGAGAAATTACAGATCCACATACCGCCATGAATTAATCAAGGCAAAAAAGGTAGAAAATGAAAACTTTATTTCTAGACATCCCAACCCCCAACAAGCAATGTGGAAAATTATAAATAGTAAAATAAAAACTACAAATAACCAACAAATAGAAAATATTCTGCCAAATGACTTCAATCACTACTTTGTAAATATCGCAGATAATATATTGAGCAGCTTACCTAAAAGAAGAAGAATATACTGCCTACATGGAAGATATGAATGTATCTTCGGATGCTTTCAGCTTTAGGAATGTTACAGAGATGGAATTATATGGAGCCATAAACCAAATGAAGAATAAAAATAGTATGGACACCTACGAACTCAGTCCAAAAATTATAAAGGCTATAAAATATCAAATTCTAACCCCTCTCACTCATTTGATCAATGAAAGTATATCAAAAAATAACTTTCCTGATGTCTTGAAAGTATCGAAGGTAGTACCAATTCACAAAAAGGGCAATAAGGATGATCTTACAAATTATAGGCCTATCTCAGTAGCTCCCACACTCTCTAAAGTCTATGAAATTATTCTAAAAATCCAATTGAGTGAACATTTTCAAAATTATAACCTGTTCAACATAAATCAATATGGGTTCAGAAACAACCACTCTACTACCCTAGCAATAAATAAATTAACAAGTTTTATAAATTCTGGATTTGAAAATAATGAGTATATAAATTCCCAGTTTCTAGATTTGACTAAGGCATTTGACTGCATATCACACAATATCCTTTTGAACAAATTGAGCTACTATGGCTTCAGTATAAAAAGCATATTTCTTATGAATTCTTACCTAAGTGGCCGACATCAATTTGTCAAAGTCAACAGCAAAACATCGGATTTGCTAGAAATCAAAACAGGGGTTCCCCAAGGATCAGTTCTTGGCCCAATACTATTTCTTATTTATGTAAATGATTTCTCAAATTCAGTGAAAGGGGACATTCTGACAATAATGTTTGCTGACGATACCAGTCTCACAACAGCAGGCTCTGATTTATCATCATTACTAGCAAAAGACATCAACATCCAGTCAAACGCCCAAAATTGGTTCACCACAAACAACCTCAATCTCAATAAATCCAAAACAAAAAAAATGATATTCACTTTACGCAATAATGACACACCAAACGCTGAATCAATAAAGTTTCTAGGAGTCTACCTAGACCCAAAATTGTCATTTGATTACCACACTGCTCACGTTTCAAAGAAAATATCTAAAAACATTTATCTACTAAGAAATATAATTGGCACAGTTACACAAAGAACCTTACTAACAGCATATCATAGTCTCATCCATTCTCCCATTACATATGCTATCTTAGTATGGGGCCACTCTTCCTCTGCTGAGAATGTATTTTCTTTGCAGAGGAGAGCACTCAGAATAATAACTGTATTGAAGTTCAGAGATGACTGTAAAGATAAGTTTGTAATACACAAAATTTTAACTGTACCATGCACATTTATTTATGAATGTCTAGTCTACATAAAAAGGAATCTCAGAAATTATATTACAAGAGACCAAATTCACTCATATTCTACTAGGACCAGAAACAATCTTGATATAAATTACCTGAGACTAAATAAAACTCGTAACGGTTCTGGCTATTATGGAATCATCCTGTACAACGCCATTCCAAACAAAATAAAATTATTGCATGAAAATAAATTCAAACAGAATGTCAAACAATACCTTCTCAGCAACGCCTTTTACTCCATTACTGATTTCTTAAACAGTGACTTGAACTCAATGTGATACTTACTTTATATACATTTTTATATTTTTTATATACTATTTCAACTTTATAAACGTTTTCATCTTTATATACATTTTATTATAAATATTTTTATCTTTAAATCTATATATATATATATATATATATATATATATATATATGTTGTTTTCGTATATTATCAGATATTTACTTTACCATACCTTGTATTTTTTGACTTGTGTAAATACTATGTATAAACAGCACCAATAAACTAAACTAAACTAATTCTCTCAATCTGGGCTGTTGGGCTGGTTTAATGCCCTTGGAAGAGAGGGTAACCAATTTTTCCAGTTCCGCTGTCAGGTTGTTGTCTTGACTAACAGTACTGTGTACACTCCTGATCACAGAGGAAATTGACGAGCAGTGCCCCAAAACAGTTCCTTTCTTCAAAGTCACTGGGTAATAATTGACATTCATTACCCTTACTGGCACAATTTTATCAGCACGCAACAAAGTCTTGCCTAGTGCAATCCCTCGTCCAATTTTCTCATCATGAAGCTTGGGCTCGAACATAACCACGCTTCCATTGCTTGCACCTCCATCCAAGCGAGCCTCCAGTATGGTCTCAGCCCTCTTGGGTACACTTACATCTTCAGCCAGCAGAACACGAATCATCTCCTCACTTCTTCCATGTAGCACCAGTTCTTCTCCGTTCACACGTAGGACGCCATCTTTGAAGTTCAATTCAAACCCTCTGGAATTCATGATGTCCATTCCAATAATTGCGTCGTCCTCAATGTCCGCTACTAATGTCCGATGTTTCACTTTTGTGCTGCCTAGAATCAGTTCAATCGGTAGCTCTCCATGTACAGTGGCCGGCTCTCCTGTTGCTGTGCGTAGCTTCCAGGATGATGGTTCCATTCCCTCTGGTGTTTTAGTAAAAGTAGGTCCAAGGATTGTCCTAGTCGCACCTGTATCCAGCAGCATTGCGCAAGGCTTGTTGTTGATGAAACCGTCTACGAAGGCTCCTTTGTTCTGTCGTTGGAGGACAGCGACATATGCGTTGTTCAACGGGGCTTTCTGAGTATAGGCCGACGATTGCCTCTTCTCAACAACCTTCGTTGGTCTCGACCTCTTAAGGGTTGGACATTGACTACGCACGTATCCAAGTTTCCTACAGTTCCGGCATCTCACTAGTCTTCTCTCAGACACCATCTCCTTCACGACCTTTCTTATGGCAGCTTCCAGGTTAGTAGGCTCCTGTGGGTTTTCTTCAATAACTCGGACTTTACTCTGGCTTCTGCAGGATTGCTTTGTCTCCTCAAATTCCAAAGCGAGTGCCAGTGCATCCACGAGATGTGTTGGACGAGCTAGTGTCAATGCTTGTCTGGTTTCCTGATCACGAAGTACATCTAAGAATGCCTGAACTGCTAGTCGCTCCATTACCTTTTCCGGTGTAGCTGGGTATGCAAGGCGAACCAAGCGTGCAATGTCTGCTTCAAATTCCTGTAAGGATTCGTTTGATTTCTGGCAGCGGTTTTTCAGCTGCGAGTGGTACACATGTTCTAGATGGGTCTGTCCATACCGTAATTCTAGATCTTTGATCAGCTGCTCATAGTCCTCTTGTTCTTGAGCCGTGAGGGTTTGTAAGATATTCGTTGCTTCTCCACGCAACGCCAGTGTTAGTGCCACAGCTCTATCTCCTGCATTCCATCCATTCGCCTTTGCTGCAGCTTCAAATTGTCGGCGGTAGTTTTCCCATGGCGTTTTTCCATCAAACTGAGGAGATCTTCACATCTTTCAGACCCTTTTGAACATCATCCAAGTTCAAACTCAGTTCCAGCGTTGAATTTTCATTGACAGATTCTGTGGTGTGGTTTTCTCCTTCAATTTGTTGATTTCTTCTTCGATTCCGCCTCTGATTTCATCGCTGATTGTTTCTTTCAATTTCCCCATCTCTTCTTCGATTTCATCTTTGATTTTCTCCATCTCTGTCTCAACAGTCCCTATCCTTCCTTCCAGTCAATTCGCCACGCCACAAAGTTCTTCTTTCATGGTATTCGAATTTTCTAGAAGTTTCTCTTGAAGTTCTTCCTTCAAACTATTCGAATTTTCTAGCAGCTTTGTTTCCAAATTCCTCGAACTTTCTTGAAATTCTTCTTTCAGACCATTCAAATTTTCTAGAAGTTTTTTCTGAAGTTTTTCTTCCAGATAATTCGAATTTTCTAGAAGTTTTTCTTCCTTCATTCCGTCGAGTTTACTCATTATGGAACCCAAATCAATTCCAGAAACTTCGAATAAAAAGGTTTCTGGATCCTCGCCCTCCTGGATTGGTCCCTCGGCAAGTCTTGTTTGAAGCGCGGCCTTTTTACCACTTGTATCAAGTTCTTGCTTCAATTCCGCAACCTTCAATTCGACCAGGCGAACTTTCCTCGAACACATTTTGTATTAGTATATGTCTCACAGTCTATTTCACGGGTCACCAGTCTATTATTATTATTATTGTCTATTTCACACAGTCTATTATTATTATTATTGTCTATTTCACACAGTCTATTCCATGGCCACCAGTCTATTATTATTATCCATTTCACACGCGAGAAGTGTACCAGTTTATACCAGTTTTAATGCACACAACTGTCACTTCACGAAAAATGTTTATCAGTCACTGTCTATTTTTCGCGAAAACAATTGTCCGAAATACACAAACTGTCAACTAACACGAACACTATCTTTAGAAATCGCACTTCTAACACCAACTGTCGTATATTTAAAGTCTAATTCACTTAAAAATAATTTATTTACGAAATACAATGATTCAATAACACAATACTCTAATTTACATAACAATCACGGAACTAGGTATTTATATTCGACTTTCACTTCACTCTGACTCTGGCTGTCTGCTGCGTCGTTCTTTTTATATTCATTGTTGACTTCTCCGAATGCTCTGGAATTTTCCATCGAATCGTCCGGATCCATCGAATCATCCAGATTCTTCTCGGTGCATAGCGTATCGAAGGTCATATGAAGCCTGCGTGAGTGTTCAGGCCCGGCATCGCCCACAACTTCGCCACAATACGTTAAATAATCGTTCTAAGATACTACCTTGTTTTTACATGTTCAGTTGTTAATTTCGGGGCCTTCTACACCAGAGAAGAGTATGCTTTTTAATTTTTGTGATCCATATTACACACAAAAAATCGTTTTGAGATATCACCTTTTTTTTACATGTTCAATTGATGATTTCGGGGCCTTCTATACGAGAGAAGAGTATGCTTTTCAATTTTCGTGATCCATATTACATAAAGAATGAGCCTGTGAAAAAGCATACATTGAAAAATTGTTTAACATTACTGGAATTTTTTGCAATATTATTACTATTCTTTTCATTGATGTACATACCAGAATTGTATGCAAATGAATATTCTTCATTATTATCACGTCATTAATCACTATTTTAAAAAGCATACGTTAAATAATTGTTCAAATTGAATGAATTATTTTGCAACTTTCTCAGCGTATGCAACCATGTTATACACTTCCGCAATGCATGCTTTTTGTTTTGGGGGCCCATTTACACAATATCTTTCACATAGTCCAATTGCATACATTAAATAATTGTTTCGTGTTATTACAAAAAATTTGCATATTAACAAAACAATTGCAACGCATGTGCACGCCGCGATTGTATGCTTTTTGAAATTCGTGATCCATATAACACCAAAAGTCTTCCTGTGAAAAAGCATACGTTAAAAAATCGTTTTGAGATACCATTATTTTTTTACATGTTCAGTTGATAATTAATTTCAGGGCCTTCTACACGAGAGAAGAGTATGCTTTTTAATTTTCGTGGGTTTTTCAGTTCAAACTGTCAGAAAAACCACTTTGCATACATTAAAAAATCGTTCAGAGATGTCAATTTTTTTTCCAAATTCAAAATTGGTTGGTGCCGCCGTTGCATGCGGACAGTCTTAGATATTTGGTGAGAACATTTATAAACCTATAATAATCATAATTTTAAAAAAGCATACGTTAAAAAAACGTTTCAAGAAATGTGTCGTTACCGGCCGGTCTATAATGCCCACCCAAAAACCTACACTGTTCTCTTTCTTCGCTTGATACGTCTCGATAGGATTTTGGGGCGGAGTTGCCGAATTTACAGGATTTCCCACAATTACCTGCCCTAACCACAGATGATATTCTGAACTAGAAACACACGTAAAAAAAAACTTGGCATCGACGTGACCAGGAAAAGCATTAATTCGCAAGCGCAAAGGTTGGTGATCATTCCCTATTAGGGGTCATTCAACTAAATCTCGGACAGCGTGTTTGGCGTTCTAGTGTTTATTATATTTCTATGGTTGCACTTGAAAGCGGGTCCATATAATATGTGTTAGCAGAAAATCAAAATATCCGATAGATAATTATTAATAATGGACAAACACAGAAACATAAATGAATAGAATCGAATTATACCTACCATGAATAATAGACCTGTACTTTGGCGATAATACATTTGGTAACTGTGAATATAGCGATTGGTCCCATCAGAAATCACATTACTATAATACAAAAATGCAAACTAAAATAAGTAAAATTATTTTAATTTTGAGTAAATACAAAATAAGAATAGAACTAAATGTGCGATTTAGTGCCATCCTCCTCATAAAAGAGAACAACGGCCTCTCCGCTCACAAGCGATTCAGATGAAATTGAGGACACTCGAGAATCATCATACTCGTGCCACGAACCAGCATATGGATGTCTACAGTAAGCTGTGTAGTGTCCGCTATTGGTTGTCCCACTATGATTATACAATGCGTACAGACTGTAGTGACATGGAAGCACGTTATTTGCTGCGTATTTACTCATGTCCAATTCCTCTAAAGGAAAATCAATTTCTCTCGGAATCTTTCTATGGGTGAAAAACGATTAAAATGAATAACAAACATTTTCGGGAATTTATGAATTGATAGGGATTTCGTGCACTTCCTTCTTTTGTTGCATTCCGCACATATCGGTTTCTCGTCTCCATCCAAAGTTTCTTCCTCTGTGAATGAATCTAAACAGTGCGGTAGTCCTAGTTGGCCTGTTCTTTGAGGTATTGTCAGCGAAAGGTCCCAGAATTGATCGAAGGAAACTGAACAGTGACCACAATAAGTACATTTCAGTGTAGATTTCAGCTGACCAAAGGAGTTATCTACCATTCGAGAGTTTTCCATCCTTGAGTATCTTGACCATGACTCCTGCGCCTTCTCGCTGTCACTTAACTTTTCGTCTATCTCTGTTATAATGATTTTTGGCTTCTCCGTTATTCTATTCACGTCTTCATGTAGACCATCCAAAAGGTATCGTATAATCACAGTAAAAATTTCTGCTGGTTCTCTACCAGTAATGCAGAATATCATTAAAATGACAGAATGCTTTTCCATCTAAATCGTATCATAGCAGAAAAGGACCACGGCAGATGCGTACTTAGACCGATTTGAAATAATCCCAAACCATACTTTTTCAGAATGTATTCTGAATATCTGAAATCTTCAGAACGTACATGCCACGATTGTGCGCCGTCAGACACCAGTAAAAAATGTCGCGTCGTCTATGGACCCTTGCCAAACTGTACAGATTTTTTAAAGAGAATTTGAATGTTTTTAAGTGGAATTAAGAAATAATAAAATTATGATAAGAAACACGTAGCAGGTTCACAATACAAATGTTCACGAAATAATAGAAAAAATTGTTTATATGATGCAAGTCGAGCGATGGACTGGTATGAAGTCAAACTGATAGAATTGATAATATAACTGTTGAGTAGCAGCATTGTTTAAAGTCTTGTTACTCTGTATACAATGGTAACAGGATCCCCATTGCCATTTCCAAGAAATAATTCAGCAAAGATGATAGTTTCGAAACTTTGTACTGGTTTAGTAGTAAAAGTTCATTTGTAAAATAATGTTTATCGAATTTGAATTCTGGTGGCGTAAACGTGTGCATATATTCGGATTCATAATTGACCTGTGACTGCTCAATTTCAAACGATCTAGCCATCCTACGAATCAATTGCACGATTGAAAAGCGTAGTCATGATATTCCGGTTCATCAGGGTTTTGTACTTTCGATAATTCTATCGAAGTATTGTTCGATACTGTCCTAACGCGACAAAAATATCAATACTCTTAACATATCGGACACTCAAGATAATTACTAAATATGTACTATGGCTGAACTCGGATTTTATTCTTACATTAACAAACCAACAAGAGTAGTAGGAGATTCCTCCTGTATAATTGATCACGCTTAACTTTCTGTGGCGAAGCTTCGGGCGATGCTGGACCTGAACGCTCACGTAGTCAGCGCGTGACCGCAAATTACTGCTGAGGCGCTTTGCTTCGGGAAGAATCTGGTCTAATCGGAGAACGTTCCTAAGGCTTTTCGAGAAATATCAGGAGAATTCTAGGAAAATGAACGGTGCATATAAAAAGAACCACGCAGCAGAGGGGACAGTCAGTGAAGTGAAAATCGAATATAAATAGTCCAGTGTGATTGTTATATAAATTGAAGTATTGTGTTGAAGTTATTGAGACATTGTATTTCGTAAAATAAATTATTTTAGAGTGAATTTGTTCAAATATACTACATTTTCAATAAATTTCTAATAATTCACTTGAACATATCCAAATTACTCCTTTCATTTTCAAATGTAATATAACTATCGGATTACATGGGTGACGGGTGAGTTGTTGTAATCAAATAACGGACACAGCAGCTAATGAGTAACCAAAACCATATATTGACACATGTTACATAATAAAAACACTCAACAATTAAACGTATATACAGTTGCTAAATAATGACTATCAAGCTCGATCAGATAAATGCTAGTCGAGGAGCTCGAAAAACGGAGAACATCGCGGCTTGAAAACTGATGAACAACTTCTCCAGCTCAACCACAAGCTCAACGACGGCTGCAGAAATGAACTACGATGAACTTCTTCGTCTTCCCGATGAGTTCTTGATTTCCACGTCTACCGGAGACATGTACAACTCCACTGGCTTCATCGGTGAGCTGCGCCAGCACTTCCAGGTGCTCCGGCCAGTCAGCAGCACCATCAGCACCAGCAGCATTATCGGTACCAGCAGCACCAACACCAGCACAAGCAGCACCAGCAGCACAACCTGCACCAGCGTCACCCTGTGGACTCCGACATTGGTGACCCCGACGTGATTTAGTGCTTTAGGAGGACAGTGACGCATTTTCGTTTTTTTTTCAATCTTTCACAGACATAACCACCAAAATGACGCCTCAACAAGAACCATTGTCCGCGGTGTCCAGTGCTTCTCCAACAGACAGTCCTACTGCAGCAAACAGTACCAGTCAAAGTAAAAGTCAAAATATGCTTTATTGTCGGAAGTTAATGGTAAACTTATTGACAAAGCTTCTGCATCAAAGATAATGTTGAAAAAATTATGGAAATTGAATTAATACTTGAAAAGTATAATTGTGATACCCCCTACCTTCGGCACATCATTCTTGATGAGAGGGAACACCACCACTATATGCGCTACGGCGCGACTTAACAAATAAAAATGAAAAATATGGTGCATTTGCTATTTCAACTGCAGGGAAAACCCGGAAAAAACCTACAGTACCACCATATGGTCCTTGGTGAATGAGGGAATGGAGCAATACAACATTCGAACATAATACATGCTCATTCATCAAGGACGTCTCCATCTCTGTCATTCCAGCCCGATCACCATTTCTTCTTCAGATGAGGAGTATGGACATGAAATCAGAAAAAAAAAATCGAAGTTCAACCCCAGGCTACCCCACAACAACAGAGTCAAATGTTCATTGAATCACAGAACCTTACACCTGTGCATCAAGACCAAAGTCAAGCAAGTGTGGATACCAAAGCATCTTTTCCAGCTGAGCAGCCTCAGACATCTGCTCAGCAGCTTCCTGTAGTCCAACCTCAAGCTACAGTTCCAGCGTAACAACTTCAAGTACAAGCAAGTCAGCTTCTCAATTTTCAACCAACCACTCCAACTCAACCACAATCTCAGCCACGGCTGAGGAAATGAACATCTTCGTCTTCCCGGTGAGTTCTTGATTTCCACGTCTACAGAGACATGAATAACTTCACTGGCTTCATCCGTGAGCTGCGCTAGTACTTTCAGGCGCTCCGGTCAGTCAGCAGCACCATCAGCACCAGCAGCATCATCGGCACCAGCATCACCAACACCAGCACAAGCAACACCACCTGCACCAGCAGCTCAACCCGCACCAGCGTCACCCTGGACTCCGACATAACAGACCATTATATGACACTTTTATCTATTGAATTCAAAAATAAATTGAATTTGATTCAGTATGAATCAAACAGATCAAATGAAATAATAAATTATAATAAGCTTAAAAAACGAATGGTGAAGGAAAAGTGGGAATCTGTTCTGAATTCCATTGATCCTGAACACACTGAGAATTGTACAGAATCTAAGAAAATCATTGTGAAATTTAAAAACTCAAGCCATGGATGACGGACGGACGGACTTCTATAAAACACAGATAAAATTAAAAAGATCTTATTGACAAATACTCTACTGAGAAAGAATCTGAATACAAAAATCATAGAAAGTTTTTAACGAATCTCTTGAGAGAAACAAAAATAATTTTTTATGAAAATAGAATACGAGAAGCTGAAAACAATTCCAAAAAAATTTGGAACAATAGTAATGAAATAACAAATAACAGAAAAAAAATGGAAACTAATTACGAAATTGTGGGGCACCATGGAGAAAACTCTCAGATGATATAGATGAGTCAAATTACTACATCTAATTTATTTTTCAGTGGCATTGGGAAACAAATGGCGAATAAAATAGAAAAACCAATAATAAGTTGTGTTACTGAAAATCGAAGAAATATGAAAAACTCGCTATTTCTACACCCAGTTTCAAACAATGAAATAATCAATATCATCTCAATTCTCAAAAATAACACTTCTTCCGGTCCGGTTCGGTCCGATCCGGAAACATACCCACTTCATTCAAGGACTTTATTACTAACGAACAGTCGTTGCCAACCGATGATGAATCCTTTACTCCCATATACACCTACTAAATAGGCTTATTGAGGCAAGTACCTGACAGAAAACAACTACTCCCCTGGCTAAGACCACGATGGATATTGAATTAAATCTAACAGATACTTGTGCAATGTTCCTCAAAATATCAGAGGACGCAATTGCAAGTGCCCTCTGTGACCAAACAGCAGAATTATGTTTTGATTTGGACAGGGTGACCACCTGCAGGCTGGTTTCGAGGTTGTTGCCTCTCATCAGTGCAAAGGGTAGGTCATCACAGACAGCACTAAAGCCATCTGTTCCCCGTCCAAACCATTACACACTTAGTTGCTTGGTCAACTCTGGTTCACGCGATAAAGCGGTTTCTAGGCCGATCCACCTAGCGAGCAGAGGAAGAACACTCCGAATCTCCGGGTTGAGAGATTTATGTGACGAAAACAGAATTCTTCGGGAGGTCGTTTAATAACGAACAGTCGTTGCCGACCGATGATGAACCCTTTAATCCCATATAGTCCTACTAAATAGGCTTATTAAGGCAAGTACCTGACAGAAAACAACTACTCCCCTGGCTAAGACCTCGACGGGTATTGAATTAAATCCACACCCGATCCCTGCTGAATATCGCTATATGTCGACGATGCTAGGTGTGAAGGGTAAAAGGATCATGATGATCATTGAAAGCGAATGAGTTCCCCACTATCAATTAACTTTCCAACACCTACAAACGCCGTAGTTTGTAGGTAATTACTAACATCAAAATTCTAGGAAAAAGTGGTATCCCGATTTGCAGATGGAACACATGTCTTCTCGGTAGCTCGGTTGGTAGAGCACCAAACCCGCAATCTGGAGGTCGTGGGTTCGAATCCTGCTCGAGGAGAATCTTTTTTCTGGAATTTTAAAAATCTGCCTGAATGCCGCAAACTTATTATATATCATTTATATCACAGACACAAAACTCCCAATGTAAATACATTCTTTCTGATTGACAATTTGGCTTCAGAGAAAACAGGTCAACAGAAAAAGCAGTATGTCAGATAATAAACCAAATTGACAATTGTTTCCAAAACCAAGAAACATGCATAACTGTATTTTTCGACTTGGCCAAAGCATTCGATTCGGTAGATCATGGCATTCTCCTTCAGATTCTATCTGACTTAGGTATAAGAGGCATTGCTTTAAATATTTTTGAAGATTATTTAAAAAATAGACAGCTAATCGTGAAAATAAATAATTCAGTTAGTAACCCATTACCAGTAACCAGAGGTGTGCCTTGGAGAACAGTAATGGGGCCAATTCTTGTTGTATATCAATAATATTTTGGAAATTGTTGTGGTAAAATAACATCATTCACTGACGATACAACTATTATATTTGATGGAAACTAGTGGGAGGACGTACAAACTCAGTCTGAAACTGGTATCAAGATTATTTTCAACTTGCTAAGCGATAACTTTCACCTAATATAATTATTCGAATACTCAAGAAAATAATACTAATAATAATATGTTCTGTCAGTTCATTCCAATCATTCCATTGACTGCTGCGATAAAGATGGCTTCAATTTGGCCCCAAGATATCTCCATCCATTTTGTTCCGCCATCCCAATACCGACTGATGACAATTATTATTCCAAATATGGTATACATTGTATGAGTTACGTCAAGTCACTTCCTGCCATCCGATCGGACTGCACTCTTGGATCCAATGATCAGGTAAGTCTTTGGAACGATTGATTGATTGTCCGACAAAATTTTGGATGGAGAGGGATTATGAATAATAATAATTATAAAAGATTTTATCACTTACTCACTTTTAAGTTTTCTCCAATATTTTTTTTATCTTAAAATAAGTGGATTACAAATAGTTCATACCCAAAGAAGTGTTCCCAATCCATGCAAACATAATGAATAATTCAAATTACATCATTGTTGAAGATTGACATGCTCGACATATCGGGTTAAATATAAAACGATGAAGGTTATGTAGAAATTACATATTAGAGATTTTTGCATATATTTTTAGTTTGGATGTCCTTTTTTATATACAGGGTGAGTAATAGATTCGAAAGCTTGCCGCGAGTACAAAATAGGTACTTTTGCGAGATAAAATTTGTGTTACGCATAGAATAACCTTCGTCACAAATCTGAAAAAAATATCATTTCTTTTTTAGTGCATTTGTATAAAAGCTTTTTTTATCAATTTAATTAATTCATTTCAGTCATACTGAAAACTTGTAAAACCCATATATGCCAATTTTGAATCGAATCTAACCACAATTACAAATTTCATCCACCATCTTGGTTTTTTACATTGACAAAAATATCATAATTTTTCACCCTGAAAATCCCCACATACTAATTTTGATTCGAATCGGAACAGAATTAAAAATTTCGTCCGCCATCTTGGAGCCACCATCTTGTTTTTTTTGCATTGACAAACAAATCATAATTCCGACCTTGAAAACCACCACATAACAATTTTGAATCGAATTGGACCATAATTGCAAATCATGTCCGCCATTTTGGAGCCGCCATTTTGTCTGTTCTATTAGAAAAATTCCGTAATGCATTGTCACCAAATTTACGTCAAAATAGCTTGCAAATGCAGTATTATAATTTGGAATATGGAACAGTTATTTTTCCCGCAAGAGGGCGCCAAAATAAAAAGTTAGATGGCAAAAATTGACATGGCTGAATTCCGTATGAAATTACCTTTTCAATGATGTATCACACTTACTACTCTCCCTATTCAAATTGTTTGGGTGATAGTGCCCAATGGGTGGGGGAAGAGGTTTGACAGTTGATGTTATGATAGGAATTAGACGTCCCCCTTGGATTAAAAATCGACGTGTTTTTGCATTTTATTCACAACACATGCGTTTTGAAGATATTCGGTCTGTTTCGTTTTTGGTGCCCCACCCTGTATAATATATATATATATATATATATATATATATATATATATATATATATATATATATATATATATATATATAAAATTATATATCTATATATATATATATATATATATATATAATTCCCACCTTCCAATCCTCTGGTGTTTCTCCTTTTTGATAGCATGATTCCAACTAATGAATGTTCCGATTGTTTGCCACATTATTGAGAATTATCTCCTCTCCCTATATCTCTTCTTTCTAGTTGTATCAATTACTACGCCATCTCTCCATATTGTTTTTCTTTCATTCCATGTCTGTTTCAATTTTTTGCTGAACTTATTTCAATTCCTAGTTCCTTCTATTTCTTGATCATTTTTTTCACCACTGATTTCTTCTCTTTATATTCGTCGTATTAACTTTTTCTACACAATCGTGTACGAATTCTAGGAGAACCAATTATCTCTCCATATTATTTTTTTTGTATTTTATTTTATCCCTGTCTATGCCTTCGATTCTTTTTTATTGTTGCTATTTTTTACTGAACTTATTTTATTTCCCACATTCCTTCCAGATGTTTTCCTCCTATTTCTTGATAATTCTTTTATATTCTTTATATTCGTCGTTTTCTACAAAATCGAGCAGTACAATAAAATAGACTGGAAGATAGTGACAGATTTCAGGTGACGATTTTCTCGTTTTTGCCTCTGAGACCAGTGAAAGATATAAAAATTCTGACAAGATAGATGAAAAATTTGAGCGGTCGCCGCGTGGCTTTCATATAAAAAATTCGATTTGTGTTTTGGGACAATTTTATCGCCACTGCTATGTACACCAACGGCATGTTGAGATGGACAATAGCATCAAAAAAATTATAGGCATAATGGTTGTACATGGCCAAAGGGTACCAATAATGGCGTAAACTTGTGAATTTTTTTTTATTTTAGACAATTTTCTCGTTGCTGCCAATTGAAATAATGGAAGTTTCCATCGTGAATTTCCCATAAAAAAGTGGCATAAGGTTTGCGGATGTCGAAGTGAGGTTAAGTGCCTGAATTGAATTTTTTATACGAGGGCCTCGCGGCGACCGCTCAAATCATCATTTTGGTCAGAATTTTCTTATATTTCACTGGTCTCAAAGGTATAAACGAGAAAATCATCTCCCAGTCTGTAATACCCCTTGTCATATAGCATTACATGTTAGTAGAATTCTTCTGGACTTCCATTGTCTGGAAACAAAGAAAATAAATTATTTGCATGTGTTTGAGTCACGACGTTTCAACAGTTAACATCTACTAACTGTCGTATCACGTGTGTGAATTCACACACTTGATAACGACAGTAGATGTTGAAACTGTTGGGATATAAAAATACAGAACACCCGATATACCTCAAAGGATACTTACAGTTACAGTTACAGTATATAATTTTGTTTAATATGTCAAGTTACATCACTTTGTAAGTGTATCCGTATTTTATTATATGTTGTAAAATTTGACTAGGGTTTCATTGCAATTACTATTTGCTGCTTCTCTCATTACATTTCCAACTGGTTATGGGCCCAGGCTACGTTAAGCAACAATTGTAATCTGGCGATAAAAAAGTCAATTCTCATTAAGCAATATATACTATTCTCGAAATGAGTTTGAATAGTGGATTTGGAGCTTCAATTGAAAAACTCACTAATCGAGAAATTTACAATACATGGCGCTTCGCGGTTCAAACTTACCTAGAACATGAGGAACTATGGGAATGCGTTACTGGTTCAGAAAAAGACGAAAAAAAAGTAACAAAGGCTAAATCTAAAATAATTTTGCTGATTGATCCTATAAACAATGTCCATATTCAAGATGCGTCTACGGCAAAAGATGTTTGGGATAAACTGAAAGCAACTTGAAGATTCTGGTTTAACGAGGAGAGTGGGACGAACTCTAATTATTACAAAGCTTGAAAATTGTGATAATATTGATGATTATGTGAATAAATTAATAGGTACTGCACATAAGCTCACTGGTATTGGATTCAATATATCTGAAGAATGGATAGGTACGCTTTTGCTAACAGGTTTACCAGATGAGTATGAACCGATGATAATGGGTATTGAAAGTTCAGGCGCGACAATCGCAGGCGATACTATAAAAACGAAACTGTTGCAAGGTCATGTACCCAAAAACAATTGTAAAAAATGGGATCCGAAATCTAAAGAGATGATTTTTGTCGGTTATTGTGTTGAGACAAAAGGGTATCGGTCTATAAAACCCAACACCAATAGACTTATTAAAAGCCGTGATGCTCATTTTATTGAAAATGCGACCAATCAACAAAAATGTAAAGTATCTGAAAAGAAAAATATTCAATCAGTGGGGGATATTTTCGAAGATACGTCTAGAAACGATAATGAAAGTGTGAATGAAGCAGTCAGCTATGGCGCACCTGAACCATCTGAACATGATATAAATATCTTCGCACCTGAAACATCTGAACATGATATGAATACTTTACATCTGAGAAATTCTGGAAGAAATAGAAAAGAATAGTCAATGGATGATTATTTTCTCTATCTAACAGAAACTTTTAGTGAACAGAACGACCCTAGAGATATAAAAGAGGCAATGAAAAGACATGATTGTACTGAGTGGTTGAAGCAATGCAAGAAGAATACAACTCTTTGATGGAAAACAACACTTGGACTCTCACCGACTTACCACCCGGAAAGAAAGCCATCAACTGTAAATGGGTGTTCAAAACTAAAAGAGATGAAACAGGAAACATAACTAGTCATAAATTTCGTCTGGTGGTCAAAGGCTACTCTCAGAAAAAAGGAATTGACTACGAGGAAACGTATAGTCTAGTTGTTCGATATAATTCTTTGCGATATCTTTAGCTGCTAAATTCAATCTAGATATAGAACAAATGGATGCTGTCACTGCCTTTTTGCAAGGGGACCTTGAAGAAGAAGTTTATCTACAACCACCAGAAGAGTTTAACGAGGGAAACAAAGTTTATCGTTTAAACAAAGCAATTTATGGTCTAAAACAAGCAAGTCGCCAATGGAACAAAAAATTCAGCTACGCATTGAAAGACATTGGTTTACAACAGTCCAAAAATGATCCATGTATATATTATACTTTGAAAAGCCAACTTATTCTGTTTGTAGCAGTTTACGTGGATGATTTACTGATTTTTTCAAATGATAAGGGAGCGACAGAAAACTTGATAGAAGAATTGAAAAAAATTCAAAATGAAAGATCTTGGAGAAGCAAAATATTGTATTGGACTGAAAATCACGAGAGATCGAGGAAAGGAGACTATATATCTTGATCAGGAGAATTACATAAACTCGATTTTAGAAAAATTCAATATGGCTGATTGCAACCCAGCGCCGACTCCGTCAGATCCCAATAAAAAATTAACGAAAGAAATGTCTTCTAGTGATGAGCAAGATCGTGAAGAAATGATGAAAATACCCTACCAGGAAGCAGTAGGTAGCATTTTATACGTTTCACAAGGAACTAGGCCAGACATCACTTTTGCTGTTACTACCGTTAGTCAATTCAATAACAATTACGGAACGGCACATTGGACGGCAGTCAAACGAATTTTACGATATCACAAAGGTACTAAAAACAAAAAATTAATATTCACAAGAGAATCTGAATTAGGAATAATAGGATATTGCGACTCTGATTGGGCAAGTGATGTTGATAATAGGCGGTCATGTACTGGATATATGTTCCTTCATCAAGGAGGACCAATTTCATGGAATTGTAAGAGACAACATACCGTTGCGTTATCAACAACGGAGGCCGAATACATGGCTTTATCTGCAGCTACACAAGAAGCAATTTGGTTCAAACAATTTGAAGAAGAATTTTGGCCCAATATATCCAAGCAGCCAGTTCTAATATATTGCGGCAATAAAAGTGCCATAAATCTAGCCACAAGTAATGGTTATCGTGCTAAAATAAAGCACATTGACATTCGGCACCATTTTGTCAGACAAAAGCTGGAAGATGGTTACATTGATATTCAGCACATTGGGAAGAAGAAATTTTTGTTTAATTTGTCAAGTTACATCACTTTATAAGTGTATCCGTATTTTATTATATGTTGTAAAGATTGACTAGAGTTTCATTGCAATTACTATTTGCTGCTTCTCTCGTTACATTTCCAACTGAAACGTCGTAACTCAAACACATGCAAAGAATTCATTTTCTTTGTTTTTAGACAATGGAAGTCCAGAAGAATTCCACTAACGCTAATACATTGTCAACCACTTTCAAACAAATATAGCTTCACAGTTCAGCAGATGTGGAACACCCTGTATATGGTGCTTCACACGAAACGATACGTCGACGAGACAGCGCACTCCTATTTTGACACTAGACTAAAACAGGTGTCGAAAACAAAAGAGAATCGCTGTTACGTCGTCATATCGGGAAACCTCCTTCGAGCGGTTGAAGAAAGCTTCACTGATTTATTTATGGTTCGTCACAACACGTAGTATAGAATGCTTGTTAATATGAGAGGAGAAAGAAAAGTCAAACATTGATATAACTAAAATTAATTTATTTAAAGATAAAACAAAAAAATATAGGTTTAAATTCTCGGTGTGAAATCACAGGATCTCACTTTGTATATAGACAGACCGTTAAACGTGTGAACAACATGCAAATCTCACTGCAAAGGTATACAGTGCATCAAAACAATATTTGTTTAAAACTATAAAATGAGTGAATGGTACACAAGACAACATCAAAATAAAAAACATGAAACTCTAGCCACTCTTACTGAGTTTCAAAACGAGAAAAAGAATGGCATAATTAATCTTAAAGTGAAATATCGAGTGACAGATAAATAACTGCAAACTCGTTTTGTATCACCCGATGCAGGTCAAAAACAGTTATTAAAAGAAAATGGTAAAAACGTATTTCTTACAAAAAGAGTCTACAGCAAAAGTCATTTTCAAAATGTCAGAAATACACAAACAGAATTGATTGTAAAACAAAAACAAATATCTGAGACAAGTATAAAAGGAATATTCAGTTCATTATATAGGCCAAAATGGGTACAAACATCTGTGACAAATATTTCCTCACGGGATTTTACGGTCAATGACCTACTCACATAAGAAAAACATCAGGGTAACGCTCAGCGCCAGTTGTCAGGGAGGAACGTTGCGTGTCGAAAACGATTCAACACAATTTATGATGTGACGACGCCTTCACGGGTATCTCGGAAAGATGCGGATTTTCGTTGAAGGGCGTAGAAAAACTGTATTTAATATTGTGATCGTAGAACTTCACCTTTTTCTTTACTTTGGTACGAAAAGCACTTGTTTTGTTTTCGATAAAAAAACTCGTCGTTTATTCTTCAAAGGAACTAACAGATTGAAAACCATATACTTAGGTACACAGATCCATATGGCCGTATCTACTTTACTTAAACTTGTTGCTGGCTCTGATTTGTCTCAACAATACGCCATTTCGTAACGAACTGTCTCAAACTACATATTGAAATAAAAACGTTTTATTCTGGACATCACTGAACGAAAACTTGAATGGATGCTGCAAAAATGCTGAGATGATACTCTCGATTCATTCCTACGACTAGGAATTAAACTTCAGAACTGACTTGCGAACTGACGATTAAAATTCGCGAAACATTTTGTCTTCCGGAACTAACTAGATACCGAAGAATACTGGACTGATACTGAAAGGATACTGCAAGTACATACGCTTACGAGTCATTTTATACAGCTATAAATTTCAATATAATGAATAATAAACTAACACAATAGTGACATTAGTTACGGCTATTAATAACATTCTAATAGTCATTTTCTCATATATCATAGTGTTAATTCGGTTTTCTGTCATTCTTAACGGGTTAAAATTGAGATTTATCGACAGAAATATGTCAAAAACGCGTATTGCAATTATATTTATTACACCTATAAATAAATCCTCGTGACTTTTATTGTCTGTGAATTCCTAAGACAATAACAACTTTTGTCTTTGGCCATTTGTGCTCTGATGACTAGAATATTGAAACATTTTGTGCATCTGGAAAACGAGTATTTATGTTAGATCTTCTCCTTCTGTAGTTTGTTCTACGATAGGATTTTTATTGTTTTGATTATTTTCCCTACGTTTTGACGTTATCCTGCATTTAATTAACTGATTAAATGATTCTACAGGGGGTTGGCTGGGGGTATATCACAGAACCTCCCGGCTAATTAAAAAAATATGGGTTTGGCCGTTTTTTTTGACTTATGATTCGGTAATGCCTAATATTTTTAGTAAAAATCATTTTTTTGTATACCAAATTTAAACTATAGTTACAAAAACTCCTAAGCTTATCTAAATATGTCTAACATTATAAAACTAAAACTTATCATAGTGCATTTATATATTTGCACGCTCAAAATCTACTTATACACTCAAATAAAACGGTTTACAATACCATTTCTTATTGTCTATATTCTTCTGTGCCTTGAGGCTGAAATTCGTCTCACTTCAGAGACGTACAGGATCCTGCGACAACGGAGAACTTCGTCGTCGACAGATGATGGTGATTCTGATGGAGGGTACATTCCCTCGTGACAAGCTATGTCATCGGAAAACGAGATTGGCTCGCGCCAACTAGCTATCGCTGCTTATCGCCGTCTCAGCCATGGCAGGCGGAGTCCAAAAACGCGTCCCTGTGGTACACCTTTTTATTTTATTATAGTCCGTGATTACTCGAACTGTTTTATACTCGCACTCACGTCGCTATTTTAATGCACTTTTAAATACACTTTTTAAATTTCCAGACTACATTTATAAAATAGACGGGATTATGAGGAAGCATTCAACATGACCTTATGTTAAAACTAACAGGTAATTCTTGGTGACAATTCTCACCATGCCTAATATCTATAAATATTGGTGTACATTTCAACAAATAAACAACATTGACACTAATTCTAGCCAATATACCAGGTTCATTTTTTTTATTAAGGTTTTTATCGTATTGTACGATTGTTTGAATCATAGATAAACTGTTTTAAAAATATTTCTCTCCTCAGTAAAACACTGTGTGTGGCTTCTGCTAAAAATGAGTTGCAATTACGCTTAAAACTTTGTTCTATAAATCTCGAACTGATATATTTTGAAATATAATTGATTTTGTCAACCACGAACAACTTCGACTTACAAACTGGTCCATTCAGGACGTCAAATATAACCTTTTCTTCGTGCCTTATTTCATCTAATCGTAGTTTCTTCTTAATTTACATACTTTAAATTACTATCGTTTCTTAATCATTATTCCATAATATCTACCTGTATTATTATGACTTAATATTCATACCACATGTATTACACATCTTGCAACCTATTTTTTATTTTTTATCTATTTCTTCCGCGCTAAAATACATGGTAAATCTTCCACAGGTTCTTCTGTCCTTGTTTCATTACGTGTAATACAAGGTGACATTTTTCCGCTGATTTTCCTTTGTTTATTTTTGGCGGATTTCTTTACCATTCTCCTGCGTTCCCATCCTTTGTATCCTACTCTTTCAACTCTAGTTTTACCATCTGTTGGGATTCTTTCAGGATTAGAAAAATTGTAGCATTCTTTATATTCGGGCAAATCCGGTAAAGACGGTATTGTGTTTGTCGAAAATCTCCCTGTAAATATTTTCTTCCATGTATTCAAACTCTCCTTGATTCTTTGGGCACTTTCTCCAATTTCCCTATATTTCCTTCGCCAGTAACCTTCTTCTACCGGGCTAATTTCATATATAGGTTTATCATTAAATCCAGGGTTTCTCCACACAATATCATTTGATTTGTACTCCAATTCAAGTTTGCTTGAAACTTTTGCAAAAAGTCAAGTCCTAGTATCAAATTAGTAGTAAATTTGGATGAATCAACTACTATGAATACATGTTCAACTACTAACCTGTCATTTATTTCCAAATCCAATTTTACGTAACCCTTATTCGGTATCAATTTACCTTGTATATCTTTGAGAGTATAGTTTTTCTCTCGGACTATCTTTTCATCGAATATGGCGCTATACTGTACCAGAGACACTTGTGCGCCGGAATCTACTAAAGCCTGTCCTGGTATTCCATTAATTTTTAGAATTAAAGTATTCTTTTGTTCCTCAAATGAATTCATGCGTATCAACATATGATTTCCAATTTCTAAATTTCCGTAATTCCGTGTTCTACTTCTTGTTTTTCCTTTTACTTTTACTTCATCTTCGTCTTTACAATACGGGTTCTTCTCTGCTTCCCTCGTATACTGAACTTCCGCAAATATAATTCCTTCTTGTATTTTTCTCTCGCCTTCAAGATCGGCGGAAATGCACTTTTCTACTTTTCTCACTTTTGAATTCTCGAAATTTCTATAATCAATACTTCCTTTATTTTTTCCTGGTTTCTTGTTGTACTCGCATCTTTTTGCTTTATCAACTTTCGAATTCTCGTTTTCCTTACTAACATTTTCTGTACTTAGGCTTGGGCTATTTATTTCAATTTCTTTCATCAATAACGCTCCTTCGTTCCTATTCTCAGGAGGTATACAGCAACAGCTTCCTAGGGGTTCTCTCAACCCAAATTCCATCTCTTCTACATCAACATTTGCGCATGTTCCCGTTGCGGGTGGACAATGCTTGAACAAATGATTTCTGAAGGACTGCTCCGTTGGGGGAATTTTCATGCCAATTTCAACTTCTTCTTCGTTTACGCCGGTGCTCGGTCCCGTTGCGGGATGACGACGCAAAACCGAACGTTTCTCAAAAGATATTTCGTCTACATTAACACTTGTACATGCTTCCATTGCGGAGGGGCTATGTTTAAACAAATGCTTTCTGCAGACATTTTTAGTTGAAGGCTCTTCCATAAAACTACCAACTTTGCTAACATTCACGCCGGTGCTTGGTCCCATTGCGGGGTTACAATGCAAAACCGAACGTTCCTTATTTCTTGGGGGATTCTGTGAGCTTTCCCCGAACCTCTCGCTGGCGCAAGCTTCCATTGTGGAAGAACACTGCGACTCCAAGCGGTTCCTATAGCCTGGGAGCTTATTTAAGCTTCTACCAATTCTCTCGCTTGTGCAACCTTCCTTTGAGGAAAAACACTGCGTTTCCAAGCGGTTCCTAGGCATGTCCACTTCTGGGACTGCCATAAGCCTCTTATCGAATCTGCACTGGCGCATACTCCTATTGCAGGAGGACAATGCGTATCCAAGTGCTGTAAGAAAGTATCCTGTATACGAGGTAAAATAAACTCTTTGTCTAACTCTGGACAAAATACACTCCTGGTACCTCCCAAATCCTCTGGGGCATCAGGTTTCCTAATAAACTTCTTTAAAGGGTCAATCGGAGGTAATTCTACAACCATAGGATCAGTAGAGCAGTCACTCTCTGCCAACCCGGGCGCTCTCGGTATTGACTGTACCGAAAACACCTGAGAATTTCCTGTCGAAATCTTCCTCAATAACTCCATAACCTCCCGTATTTTTTCTTCCATGACATCCATCCTTTTGTCGAATATTCCTTGCTGTTGTGAACTCCTAACGCAAACCGGTTCACTTATCAAATCAATTTCTTCGCCTAACAAGTACATTTTGTTGTATTTCCAGTTTAACACTACCGAAAACAGCGGATAAAATCCATTCCAATAATAAATTCTGTAGATAATTCATCAGTATCTACTACTAAAAACGTATGTGTGATTACTTGCCTATTATTCAACTTAATCTGCAATTCTACAGATCCTAAATAAGGAATTAATTTTCCCTGAACATCCCTGAGGGCATAATCTTTTCCTCTGTATATTTTCTCACCTCTCACTACACCTCTCTGTACTAGAGATAACTGGGCTCCAGAATCTATTAATAAATTTCTTAGGGTTCCATTAACTTTTAACATCACAGTATTTTTCTGCTCTTCGTTCTCTGAACATGTAAATACTGAAGCCCATTCCCCAAATCTTAATTTTCTACTTCTACGGCTTCTTTTGGGAGACTTCCAGAAACCGCCTCTTCGTTTAAACGGTGCCGACTGTTACCACCTGAATCCTGACGTTGTCGAGAATTGCTATTCCGGCATTCTCGAGACCAATGTCCGACGGACCCACACTTAAAACATGTCGTTTTCTTCTTAAAACAACGCTCTACTGTGTGCCCTTTTATATGGCAAAAACTACACTCCATAGTGCTGTTTGACGGTCCTCTTGGCTGTCTGCACTGGTTTCTAGAGTGTCCGAAACGTTTACACTCTTCGCATCTTACTTGAGTTCGACGTTCTCTTGTATATTCTTGGCTTTGGCGAAAATGCTTATTTACTGGGTTAATCAATCCTTCTATTGTTTCTTCCTTCTCAGCGGATTCAATCGCTTCCTTAATTGTTGTCGGACTGGATGACAAAATCTTCCTTCTTATGGGATCCAATAAACCCATAGAGAATTGAGTAATTAATTCGCTTTCTTGTCTTTGTTTTAAAACTGCATCTACAGCGTCATCTCCTGTCCACACTTTTAGCCTAGCTAAAAATTGTCTACATTTTTCGCCTTTTTGTTGCCTGCATTCTGAAAATTTACGCTGGTCCTGTCCTGGGATCTTCAATACTCCAAATTGATCGAGTAAACCCTGTTTCAAAATATCCCACTGTTCGGTCGATTTTAAAATTATGTCTGATTCCACGAGGTGTTTCGCTATCCCTCTTAATCTTAGACGGACTAAGGCTGTAACTCGATTCTCTGACCAACCAGCCAGAGAAATCGTATCATCGATGGTTCTGACAAAATCAATCACGTTAGATTAAAAATCGGCAGATTGTCTAAGCTCAAATTTAATGGAGACGTTATATCAGACTGAACCAACCTCAACGGTGGCGTTACTGGAGGAGTTTGAGTCATTTTTGAATTTCTGACTCTCCCAAATTACACAAGCATTAACTTAACAAAAGGGTAATTTTGTTTTCGTGTCGTGAAAATTCCAAATAACTGATATTACAAAAATTCTAGAACATTAGACCTATGTCATTCAACAATATTTTTGCATAATGTCAGGTAACAGAAAAAACCCTTGACATCTGACACCATTTATGTGGAACACCCTGTATATGGTGCTTCACACGAAACGATACGTTGACGAGACAGCGCACTCCTATTTTGACACTAGACTAAAACAGGTGTCGAAAACAAAAGAGAATCGCTGTTACGTCGTCATATCGGAAAACCTCCTTCGAGCGGCTGAAGAAAGCTTCACTGATTTATTTATGGTTCGTCACAACACGTAGTATAGAATGCTTGTTAATATGAGAGGAGAAAGAAAAGTCAAACATTGATATAACTAAAATTAATTTATTTAAAGATAAAACAAAAAAATATAGGTTTAAATTCTCGGTGTGAAATCACAGGATCTCACTTTGTATATAGACAGACCGTTAAACGTGTGAACAACATGCAAATCTTACTGCAAAGGTATACAGTGCATCAAAACAATATTTGTTTAAAACTATAAAATGAGTGAATGGTACACAAGACAACATCAAAATAAAAAACATGAAACTCTAGCCACTCTTACTGAGTTTTAAAACGAGAAAAAGAATGGCATAATTAATCTTAAAGTGAAATATCGAGTGACAGATAAATAACTGCAAACTCGTTTTGTATCACCCGGTGCAGGTCAAAAACAATTATTAAAAGAAAATGGTAAAAACGTATTTCTTACAAAAAGAGTCTACAGCAAAAGTCATTTTCAAAACGTCAGAAATACACAAACAGAATTGATTGTAAAACAAAAACAAATATCTGAGACAAGTATAAAAGGAATATTCAGTTCATTATATAGGCCAAAATGGGTACAAACAGCCAGAGCCGGACTGGGACCATTTGGCCCACGTGGCAGTGTACCTATTTGACCCAACACTTCCCCACTGAAAAAAATCTTATTTATAACAAGTTTTGTCCCACCACTTCCTCATTAAAAAAATTAATTACAATGAGTTTGGTCCTCCGTCATTTGCCTACTTTTATCAATAAAACTACTAAATTACAAAAATTAATTTTTAAATTGAAAAGTAAAATAACAAACAAAATATAAAAATGGTATTTGAATTAAATCACAAGTAAAAGTTTTTTAGGATTCCTGAAAAAATGTAAATATTCGTAATATATAAAAATAAAAGCGATAAGTAGGGAGTAGGAACAGAAAATAAAATAATTTTAATAAATGTGAAATATAGAGAACACTACAACATAAGTTTGCTTCTAGGAGTTTTGTTATGGTACAAAAACCATTCATTAGATTCCATTTCAAATATCATGACATATCAATGTCAATGTAAAAGATTATCACGATTTTAAAAATCTTGTTATATTATCAAAGACAGTTGAGAAGAATCGCTTTTGCAAGTAATATTTATATAAAATTTAAAATACTGAACATTAAGGAATTATTCATACTATTTTTCAGAAATAAATTCAAACGATTTATATTTTCAATAATGATTTTCAAAACCTCGAACAAAAAACGGTAAATTGCTCCAGTAAGTGATTCTTCTGTAGTACATGAACGAAAAGACAAAAACAGTTCTGCTACTGCCCACAAAGTATTGCACAGAACTTTATATTATATACATAAAAAATAACGGCATAATAGGCAGAGTTCGGCTCACAAAGTTGAAAAATATTGATAAAAATGAATTATAGTGAGTTTTTCATATTAGCTGCTCTTTTTGAATTTTACCAACAATATTGTTGTTTGTACTAAAAGCAAATCTAATCCAAGCAAGATCAAGGACGGACTGACTATATCTATAACAAACCCATGAGCACTGCAACCCCGAATACCAGAAATACAAACGAAATGAATACAATGAATAATGTACAGGTGAACCGGAAAAAAAGGGCAATACCAAAGATTCCCAAGATCTTCTTCCATAGGAAAACCGACGGCTCAGGCATCATCAATAAACCAAACGCTGAGAAAAAGAATAAACCAGCTTTAAACGAAATGGTCCACACCTTTCAATGAGGCCCGCGAAGTCTACATTCACAAAAAAAAACCTGGAGATACTGCAAAACTGAAATATTTCGTAGACCACTGAGCAATAAGCCTATACGAAGAGCTGGAGAAAGAAAAAAAGAAAAGAAAGAAAGAACCTTGAAAACATAGCTCAAAAACATAACAATAAACTCATAATTCCGAAAAACAATGAAATAATCCACCAAATTACAAACGGTAGAAAAGGTATGGATACAATCGTTACATGTCCACTTCAAAATGGAAGGAATAATAGAAGAGAGAAGATGGCGTCTCACCTTTTCTCTCACAACCCCCTTGACAATATAGCTACATAATGCATTGAACCACATTACCACAATTAATACCAGACAATGATTAATAATCCTGTGAGCTATTTCGCAGTACTCCGAATAATGTTGAGATTTGGCACCAATGCATTCGCAGTAAGGTTGACCGTTGAATATTCGGTAGATATTCCAGCAAAAAACTGTAATTTATTTGAAAATATTATGAAAGATCGCTGTCACTATGGTAAGAAAAATATATCTTGTCAGTGCCATCTTACAGTTCAGAAACGCGAAATATTTGACTTTATATGAACCTTAACGATTACTATAAACTTGAAGATGATAAGAGATAAGGGATAAGGGTCAATGATCAGTGGAAGTGTATACCATTTAGTTGTGTAATTTTGTATTTGGCCCCACATTTTGCTTTTGGCCCCCCACATTTTCTAAGGTTGGCCCAGGCGGCAACTGCCGCCCAGCCGCCCTGTCCAGTCCGACTCTGCAAACAGCTGTGACAAATATTTCTTCACGGGAATTTACGGTCAATGACCTACTCACATAAGAAAAACATAAGGGTAACGCTCAGCGCCAGTTGTCAGGGAGGAACGTTGCGTGTCGAAAACGATTCAACACAATTTATGATGTGACGACTCCTTCACGGGTATCTCGGAAAGATGCGGATTTTCGTTGAAGGGCGTAGAAAAACTGTATTTAATATTGTGATCGTAGAACTTCACCTTTTTCTTTACTTTGGTACGAAAAGCACTTGTTTTGTTTTCGATAAAAAAACTCGTCGTATATTCTTCACAGGAACTAACAGATTGAAAACTATATACTTGGGTACACAGATCCATATGGCCGTATCTACTTTACTTAAACTTGTTGCTGGCTCTGATTTGCCTCAACAATACGCCATTTCGTAACGAACTGTCTCAAACTACATATTGAAATAAAAACGTTTTATTCTGGACATCACTGAACGAAAACTTGAATGGATGCTGCAAAAATGCTGAGATGATACTCTCGATTCATTCCTACGACTAGGAATTAAACTTCAGAACTGACTTGCGAACTGACGATTAAAATTCGCGAAACATTTTGTCTTTTGCCCGGAACTAACTAGATACCGAAGAATAATGGACTGATACTGAAAGGATACTGCAACTACATACGCTTACGAGTCATTTTATACACTCATGAAGCTATAAATTTTAATATAATGAATAATAAACTAACACAATAGTGACATTAGTTACGGCTATTAATAACATTCTAATAGTCATTTTCTCATATATCATAGTGTTAATTCGGTTTTCTGTCATTCTTAACGGGTTAAAATTGAGATTTATCGACCGAAAAATGTCAAAAACGCGTATTGCAATTATATTTATTACACCTATAAATATATCCTCGTGACTTTTATAGTCTGTGAATTCCTAAGACACAACTTTTGTCTTTGGTCATCTGTGCTCTGATGACTAGACGATTGAAACATTTTGTGCATCTGGAAAACGAGTATTTATGTTAGATCTTCTCCTTCTGTAGTTTGTTCTACTATAGGATTTTTATTGTTTTGATTATTTTCCCTACGTTTTGACGTTATCCTGCATTTAATTAACTGATTAAATGATTCTACAGGGGGTTGGCTGGGGGTACATCACACAGACTAGGATATTCTTCATATGTTTTTGTCGGTATTCCCTTGCAAAAAGTTGTGTTTCTTGTGGAGATTCAAGACAGTTTGTGAGATCACCATGGTGGAGATGAAAAAATGTAGAGCAAACACGGCAAGAAGAACATCCTGAAAAACAATGGTTCTGCAAAAACTGTTCTAAATCTGTCGTTTATATTATAGTTTTCGAACTGATACTTGAATTGATTTTTCATTATAACATGAAAAGTCTAATGAGCCTCCATGTCATCAATAAGTGACATCAGATGTCTATTACTCGATTGGATGTAATAAAATATAAGGGACGTTATCCTGTTTTCAGATTCATTTACAGCATTGTTTTTGATGTCACGATGCAGGCCTAATAAAAAATGATACACGTGTACAAGTACTCGCAACGTTGTGCTTCACGTCGTGCTCTTAAACTCGCCGCAAGAGGCTTTAGATGATCACTTGTGCACTTGTATCATATAATATTCCCTGCATTGTTTGATACACATTGATGTGTGTAAATTCGTTGAGTTGTAGTACATTATTACTATGTACAATATTATTCGCCCAACTAGGTCTGTTAACTATTGAAATATCCGATATCAGGTTGAAAACATGATAACATTTCGTCTGAGATTGCGGTTGCAAGGTTTATCACGGTTTTCTTTATATCTATTTATTGGTGAGTCACAATAAATTGTTGCTTGATTTCACTAACCCAAAGAAGTCAGTTATATCAGCCGCTCGAGTGAGTCTTCAATATTTTGGGACTTCTTTGTAGTCACCAGATCAAACTCTTGTAGGGAACGTAAGAGGGATGTCATTAATTTCAGGCGTTGATTTCTTGTCAATTTTAATGAAAAAAGTTTATAACAACGTGTGTTCTTTCTTGCACCGTTTTCAAGTAACGGGGTGTTAACATTTTGTTAAAAAATTGGTTTTTCATTAATGACTAAAAAATGTTTCTCTGATTTTGATGAAATTGCTGTATTTGTTAGCAGTAACAAGTAACTTCTATACATGAGATCAAATTTCAAATTATAAGTCGCAGAGGGTTACCTGATTGATATTTATGTTAAAAATTATTGTACGCCACTGTTTTTCTCTAAGTTCGATATTTTTATCAGATTAAACAAATGAAGATCGAACTCTTATACAGAGTATTTCGGGAATTCCTCTTTTCCTCTCGGAATTGTATAGATGGGGTGATAAGGTCAAAATATCACCAGTACGTCATATTACTGTTTTTCCTAAAATCCTTCGTAACTAATTTACGGGCCCTTAAAGTTCCAAAAGAAAAAATGTTTTTTTTTTTGATAACTTAAAAGTAAATATTGAAAATCAACCAAATGTTGGTAATTGACTAAATAAATGAATTCCGTCAATGAGGTTTCATGCATGAGTAGGGGAGACCGGGGCTGGTTGGCATACTTTTCTTATTTGAATTTTTTTATCGTTTTCTTTATTACTTTTAATATGACCTATACAACATAATATTGCCTATAGCTTTGAATATATAATCATTTACGTTAGAGTTTCAAATATAAAGTATTGGCAACCCCTTATGCACACACAAAATTTTCTGCCAACCAACCCCGATTACGGGGCTAGTTGGCGCAACCTATGAAGTACGTTGGCATAACCTTTAGGGTTGGTTGGTACAACCTATGGAGTTAGTAGGGTCATACCTATTGAAAAATTACATCATTTGTTAAAAAATATTATTAATTTGAAAACTAAAAAAAACAATAATGTAACACAACAAGAAAGTTAAAACATACAAAAAGGAAAGGAAAACAAACAGAGTGTAAAATCATTATCTGAATCATATTTCTCGCAGGTATACAGCGGAGTATGCCCATTAGTGCAGTCCTCATGTGCCCAACCTTTACATTTTGTGCATTGTATCCATCGCTCCTTAGGACGGTTATTTGCAAAACTGCCCAAACATATCAGGCAGCAGTAGTCTTCTTCTTCTTTAAAACTTTCGCTTTCAACATTTTTTCCTTTGAAAATGTTTGCCCTCTGGAATGTTTTGCTTTTGTTAGATTTTCTATCTTTGTACTTGCTTCCTTATCTGTCTTTTTCTTTTCTCTTTTTGCCTTTCTTTCCGCAATTTTCATCTTTTTCTTTTCAATTGACTCCTTTCTGCCATTAACTGATCTTTTATCGGAGTATCAGTTGAAATGGCGACGCTCCCTTTTTTTCCTTTTCTGTTATCAACTGACGATTTTGCTGCAGCTTTTGGAAAAGGTCTAATTACTTTACTTGTCTGTTTTATTTATAGACAATTCTAATTGACTGCCTTTCTTGTGTTACTTTGTTCTGTTTACAGTAGGGTTCTGTAGGGAATGTTTTAATTAAATGAGGCTTGTCTTCTTGTTTTAATACGTAGAACAACAATCTCATTTATTGCTTGCTCAATAACATCTTTCTTTACTGTAGACCTATCAGTATTTCTTTCACAATTTCTCATTTTATCTAAAAACAGATAAAATCAGTTAGAATTATCGGACGATGAAACATCTAATTTTAAAGTGAAACCTATCAAAAATAATGTTATTTTTATCATTTCAATAAAATTAATTCCCAAACAAATTAATACTTGGGTTTGGTTGGCACACTGCTAACCTGTCCCGTTTCAAATATGCCAACCATCCCAAATGCACAAATAAAAAAAGGCGGTATATCAACACTAAAAGACAATAACAAGTCTTTAGGACTACATTATGAAAAATTACTTATCTCTTAGCTGTTTAACTATAAACCATGGGCAATCAGGAACACGAAATTTACTCACCAATGTCACAAAAATTCAAACAAAAAAAATTAAATCAAGAGATCAAGAGGAGATGTGTGGTTCAATCGGTTGAACGACGAGACGAGGTAGTGGCGCGGTACTGCACCAAACGTAGAAAATATTCACGATCGCCAACCAACCCCGGTCTCTGCTAAAAAGTTAGGAGTGGTCAGAAATGGCCTGACCTTAATGGTCCATACCCCAAAACTTTGGTATGACGGATAATTTTCAACAAAATAAGGTTTGAAGTACTTATGTTTAAGTCGATCAAAACGATTTTTTATAAACATGCAGTTCACTTGACGACATCGAACCAAATCGTTCACCATTATTTGAAATGAAAATTTTTCAAAGCCGAAATAATAATTATAACGGTAATTCGGCATTATAAAAACGTTGTTTTGTAATTGTTCAATCTGATGACCATATCAAACTTAGAAAAAAAACATTGGCATAATGATTTTTACCATAAATATCAATTTGATCACCCTCTGTGACTTCACTGGAATTATAATTTGAAATACAATTTCATGAAGAGATGCCCCTTGTTACTGCTAACAAACACAAGTTTCATCAAAATCAGCGAAAACAATTTTTAGCATTTATTGAAAACCCGATTTTTTATTAAATGACACCCGCGTTAGGAATAGGGCACACGTTTAAATGAACGGTTTTCAATGAAATATAACATTGAATCACCACCTGAAATGTACACAGTACATGTATAACTATCTTCACTGGAAGTTATGAGTATGGGCTAATTTCTTGTTGTTTTAAAATAATTAGAAAAATTTTCAAATAAAATTCAACATGCTGAAATTTGGGTACAGCAGGGAAAAATGGTTACAAGACCTCAGATCTTTACTTTGCCACAGTAGAAAAATATCATTCATAACTCTTTTGATACAGATCAATCAAGCTACCCACTTTCTTGATGGTTCCCAAATATACGGAACAACTTTCGAAAAATCCTCGAACTTGCGGACGTATGTTGATGGAAAATTAGCAGTAACGAAAACACCCTATGGAGAATTTCTTCCGCTGTCGCCAAATCCTACTGAAGCTTGCCAGGTTCGAACAAATTCATCCCCTTGCTTCATTTCCGGTGACCCAAGAGTTAACTTTCTACCACACCTTACTATGATGCATACGTTGTGGCTGAGAGAACACAATAGAATAGCAGCTGAATTGGCATTACTGAATGGCTATTGGGACGATGAAACAATTTTTCAGGAAAGCAGAAGAATTGTTATTGCCGAAATACAACACATCACCTATAACGAATGGTTGGGCAAAGTTTTGGGTGAGTATTGATATTTGTGGTCTAACCGCTTGTTTCTCCGAATGAATTGGTACGATTTCACACATACATACGTAGGGGTGTCAGCACAACGTCTCTATTCTCTATTCATTCAATCCATCTTTTTTAATATTTGCTGGATGAACTTTTGCCAAGCATCGCCAAATGCTTCATAGCGTATTTTCATGTTTAAGTATACAGGGGAGACGAGTCGAATATCGATCAACAGTCACCATGCACCCCCTAGGTAGGCCTGGAAGGATGAACTCCCCAGAACTCTATGTACTCGAAAGCTCACCACCCCCACTCGTTGGAGCGGTTCCTCATCCTGTTGACTGGCATTTAGCAGAACAACATCTCATCGTTTAATACCGAGTGCTCGCCTGAAGCTCGCCTGAAGCTCCCATATATCTGACATGAGTTGAATTTTTAAAAACAATGGCGCCCCTAAAACTGGCTGAAGGCCTAGAAAAACACTTGGCTGAGGGTCAAGTGTATTATTGCATTTACGGAATTTACTTCCTGGTCGGTTCTTCTTGATATCTGAAATATAAATGTAGGATGTGACGACCATTTCCGGATGTACCGGTATTATTGTTGTAATCATCATTGTATCCAACTCCTGTGCAGTGGGGAAGCACCCTGTACATATCCATGTCATTTAGGATTGAGTACGAGCAGGTACCGGTCTCTGACTCACTTGCGTAACCAGATAAGTGAGTGACTAAAGAATTATTCATAGCTTGAAGCTGCTAAGTGAATTGTAAAAGGGAGTTTAGAATAAATCGTTGAACCGTTCGCATGTGCATTATTTTCTAGTCGTAACAAATACTCTTGAAGTTGACGTTGGCGTCGCCGTAGATTCTACTTCCGTCGAACTTCTTCAGGGGTGTCGTTGTCACCCTGGTTTAATGGTCGTCTGTATTTGTCTGTGTCTCTGTCGTCTTGCTCACGTCTGTTCTCATGGAGCTCCATGAGTAGCCGGTTCATGAGGGTCTCGCTGTCTCTGTCGAGAGCGGTCTCCTCATGTTGTCTGATCAGTCTATCGAGGTAGTCTGAATGGATGTCTAAGTCTCGTTATATAAACCTGTTAGGCATATATCGTGGTGCGTCCGTTGCCATTCTTAGACAGACGTTGAAAAAGGCCTGCATCCTTTGCCTATGCGTGTACGCGCATTACCCACAGAACTCGAAATTATATCTTATGACTAGAACGCGCTTCATGTATCGTCGACTACTCTAATCTTGAACAAATCGTGGGCTTCCGCAAAAGGGACAATTTATACTAGTAAATACATACGTCATTCCTTGTAGTTCCAAGAGGAAAGAAATGAGAAGCATCTAGAACGTTTGTCTGTCAAGTTCATCAGTTTGTTAGTAAACAGAGCGGCGTTGTCACTTGTGATTTCTTTAATACTTGGATTTTGGAGATAAAGTAAACATTTATTTATTGATTATATTGTGTTATATTTGCCATTATATACGATGAAGTGTTCCGTTAAGTTTTGTAATAATTCCTGGAGGAAAGGAAAGAAAAAAGAAAACATTTCTTTTCATAAGTAAGTAGCCACTTAGAAAATATTTCGAAAGCGTCCCTACAATAAAGAAAAACCTTTTCAGATTTCCGAAAGCTAATTTCAGGGAATGGTTCCGTAGAATAGGAAGTGATCTACATTTGGAATGGCCTCAACCACAGCTATATAAAATTTGTTCGGATCATTTTACAAGTGATTGCTTTGTACGGACAGAATTTCGGACTAGACTGAAGCCAAATGCACTTCCTACACTTGGATTACCAGATCTAACAGTTAGTGATGGTGATATCTTCAATCCAGACCAGTCAGCAATAACTGATTCCACAGTGACATTATCAGCGCCAGAGGAAAAGTATATGTCTGAATCAGAAAGTGATACTTTGGGCATACGTAAGAGCCTTCGAAAAAGATTCTTAGATTTGAGGTAATTGTTCATTCATAACTTCACCTGATTTGGTTTGTAGCAAATATCCGATCAAACTGGATTATTCGTATAATTCACATTTACAGCCAAAAACAACAATTTTCAATCCTGATTGTTCAATTAATTAAATAGTAAAAATTATTATCACTTTTTCAGTACTAGCCAATCATCATCATCAGGATCCAATAAAATAAGGAAAAGGGTTAAACTTATTGGTACCTTTCATAATTATAGGTAATATTTGAATTACATGCCTTCAAAGGAATAAACGTAACGAATCAATTAATTTCAGTACTAGTCTGGACAAGGTTAAATTCAGAACGTCGCAGATGAAGAAGAGAGCAACAAAATTCCGGACCAAATATCATAATATGAAGAAAACTGTAAAACGATTGAACCTGAAAGTTCAGTCATTATATTCTATTGTGAGTACCTTGAGGAAAAAAGAGTTTCTATCAACCATGGCATCAGATCACTTATCTCAAGCAGTTCCCAAACAGATTATGGCACGGATGCTCAGGAGAGAAAAAACAAATACTCTGTCACGGTCTAAGTATCCTCCAGAGTTGAAAGAATTTGCAATGACTCTATTGTTTTATTCTAAAAAGGGTTACGAATACGTTCGTAGAACTTTCAATTTATGTCTTCCACATCCAGCTACAATAAGAAATATTTATAGCGGAATAGACTGCAAACCTGGATTCACTGGATAATCATTTGAAGTTTTGAAATTGAAAGCAGAGCAGTACCGTGTTTTGGAAAAAGAACTTATTTGCTCACTTATAATTGATGAAATGGCAATAAAGAAGCAGATAATATCAGATGATCAAACATCATATGGTTATATAAACATTGGAAGTGAACAGGTTGATCAGCAAATGTTACCAGCAACAGAAGCTTTAGTTTTCTTAGTTGTTTGTCATACCGAACATTGGAAACTGCCAATTGCGTATTTTTTAATAAATTCTCTAGATGGCTCTGAAAAAGCAAATTTAGTTAATGAAGCTCTCATAAGGCTTGATAACAATAATGTAAAAATAACATCTGTAACATGTGATGGACCATCTGTGAATTTTAAAATGTTGAAGGATTTAGGATGTAGAATAAAAAATAATGAAAATGACATAACATATTTTTCTCATCCGAATAATGATGGTGAGAGGGTATTTGCGATATTAGATCCATGCCATATGCTCAAACTCATGAGAAATGCATTGTCAGAGCTTGGACATTTTTATGACGATGAAAATAATCTTGTTGAATGGAGATATGTTGAGATGTTGTACGAAATGGAGAAAAATGAAAACTTATCTGCAGCAACAAAAATCCGAAAAAGTCATATGGAGTGGAGAAAACAAAAAATGAAAGTAAGTTTATAGTTACCCATTACACCATCTATTTTTTTTATTCTCTATATAGTTCTAAGTATATTAATAGAATATGTGAGTTTCAGGTGAGACTAGCTGCACAAACATTAAGTAGTAGTGTGGCCGATGCACTAGAATTTTTGATGAAAGATCTGAAAATTCCACAGTTTCAAGAGGCACGTGCAACAATTCGTTTCATCAGAATAATAGACAGATTATTTGACATTCTGAATTCAAGATCTCCTGTTGGAAGAGGTTACAAAGCACCCTTGAGGAAAGCCAATCAGCATTTTTGGGAATCTTTTTTAAAGAAAACTGTAGAATATCTGAGGAAGTGTACATTAGATGGACGAACATTAATGACTTCAGTACCAAGAAAAACTCCTTTTGGTGGCTTCATAATAACGATATCTTCTACAATGGGAATTTTTGATGAATATGTTGAAAGCAATAGACTAAAATACCTGCTTACATATAAATATAGTCAAGATCATCTTGAGATGTTTTTTTGTAGTGTGAGGTGAGATTTGAAATTAACTCTATATTTTGAAACTTTGTTACAGGTATAAGTAATGATATTAAATGACTGAATTACGTTATGTTATGAAATGTATTGTATAGAAATAATAGTGCCTGAATGGTGATTTATATAACAAAAATTCTGTTGTTTATATCTGGATAACTATAAGAGACATTTCAACAGTCTGTATTTTTTCCAGGAGTCACAACGGTTGGAATAACAATCCAAATGCTCTCCAGATGCAGCATACATATAGGCGTCTACTATTCCATGCACAGGTGAAAGGAGTTGGTGGCAATTGCGAAGCCATTGATTCAACAACCATTCTTTCATTGCCCAGTAATCGATCCAAAAAATGTGACACGGATAATTTCTGCATTGATGTCTCCATTGCAAGGAAATATGATATTGATATCATACCCCCCAGGGCCTGTGAAGACCATGATTATAATTTGAAATATTCTCCATCTTTAACAGAGTATAGTGAAAATGTGGTGACATATATTTCTGGCTACGTCATTCGAATGGTGAGGAAAAGGGTGAAATGTCCTGAATGTTTGACAGCCATTCATGATTCCACCAAGTGCTCTGAATCAACCAAACTTAGCTTGATTATGAGAAAAGATAGGGGATCAGAATCAAGCGGTCTTCTGTGGCCCTCGGAAGGGTTGATTGTTATATGCATGAAATGTGAGGTCTACATCCGCAGATTACTTTCTGTTACCGAAAATAAAGTGCCGAGAGAAACCGGCTACGTAAATACTCTCGCAAATTCTATAAGTCAGATTTATTATAATAAAAATGTATTTCCCACCTTGGAAAATCATTTTTTTTTAATATGAATTCAACAACAATCATGTTTATTTATTAATACGAACCATTTGTTTATGTTACTTGAGAATAAGATTTTATAATTTGAGCAAAAATCAGACAGAAGTTGTAGTAGGTAGCAAAATAAGACAAACGTTTAATAAACTAATATTATTCAATAATCAATAAAATAAACTCAGAGTTGTTATTATTTCCCATTCCCATTTCCCAGCAAGTGCTAATTGATATTGAAATATTGCAACAAAAAAAGGTTTGTACAATTTGAAATAAATGAATTAGAGATTCAATCAACCACAGTTTTTATAATATGTGAAACAATTAATTACTTTCAGTTTCAATTACAAAAGAAATGAAAATAAGTCACAATACGATAATGTAGCCTTATTTTTATATGGTTATCAAAAAATGTTTTTTTAGATATCATACAAAGTAGAAAATCATTAAAACAAATTTTATAGTCATCATGGTTTCCTGAATGGCTATTATTTTTCCATAGCTGAAAAGATGACAGGTTCAGTTGGTACAGACTTTCATTAGATTGATTGATTGACTATGCTTTATTGTACAAAGAATACAAATCTCATTGACAAAGCTTATAACTAAAGTAAATACAAAATATAATAATATAATATTTGGCTTGAGGTAACAATGATATACCTATCATTAATCAATTAATTAAAAAAAGTAAACATCGTTTCGTCAAAATAGTTCCCAGTGACTAATGTTAACCTAGATTAATTATTTCTATAAATAAAATAAGCTAATTTTGATATGATAAGGAACTTAAAAAACAAAAAAAAAATTCCAGAATGTGTACGTTCCTTCAATATAAAAAAACAACATATTTCCGATGTCATTTTTAAAATGAGTAGTAGGATAGGGGAACTGTTCGGCAGAAATAAGAAATCATTACTTTTTGTTCGGATGTTCCATTTGAGGAAATATAGTTTCAAGAAAGCCATAACCCAGTTCCCATCCCTAAGATACGCACATTGTTTTATGCGCCGCTACTGTGAAGAGGACATTTACAGTGTTGCAGGTTTTGCATGATTTGTTCATCCGCCATATTTGAAACGCGTTCTAGTCATAAGATATAATTTTGAGTTCTGTGGCATTACCCCCAGGCAGTCGACGCGTACAGCATAGTAATTGGCAATGGGGTTGTCCTGATGAGGCGTACTTCCAACTCGAGTACCATGTTGCTACTTCCTCCGATGAGTGGCCATAGTTTTTGCCATAATGCTAATCTGAGGGAGACGTGCCTCTGAAACGTGAGTTTCTTGTACAAGGTAACTTCTAGGTGAACAGCTTCGTCCACCCATGGAATTCTCTCGTCGTTTATTATTACATGGCCCTCTGGTGTCCTACGTCGCCTCGTGAACAAGGTGGCCTTGCTTTTGTCTGCGTTGATTCCGATCTTCCAATGATTGAACCACGGTACTAGCTTGATGATCTGTTGTTGGAGCTTTGATGTAACTTCTCTCTCGTGGGATGACACGGCATAGAAGGCCGTGTCATCTGCAAAGAGCCCAAGTTTGGTCATGGTGTTGTCCGACATAGGCATGACTGCGGTGTAGATGAAGAACAGGTGTGACGACAGCACTGCTCCCTTTGGGACCCCTGCTTCTAGCTTCCTTCGTAGAGAGAGCATTTCGGACTTTACATCGGTAATGCCGTCCTCTTAGGAAGGAGTTTATCAGCTTGACCATTGGTGTGGTGTATCTGAAATCCACTAAGTTGGTGAGCAGCACATTGAGCCAAACTCTATCAAAGGTCGTGGAGACGTCTATAGGAAGACTGCTCCTGAAAGGTGTCCTTTGATCCAGCTCTGGATATTGGCGTCCACTATCCGGGTAAACTTGAGTTCCGTTAAGTGCGCTGTCTGAATCGGTATTGTTCATCTGGTAGGATGTTCACTTCCTCTAGTCGTGTCCGGATCACTTTTCCTGCGACCTTGCTCATCGCAGGTGATAAGCTGATGGTGCGGTGGTTTTGCGGAACCGTATGGTTCTTGCTGGGTTTAGGATTCATAATGACCATTGTTTCTTTCCAACTAGATGGAAAGTGTCTGAGTAAAGCAAATATGATGTTTGTCATCGCCGTTAGTCCTTTTCTTGGTGATGCTTTTAGTGCCCTGACGGGAATGTCTTCTGGACCAGTGCTTTCCTGGTCTTGGCGTATCTAAGTATGGTCTTGATTTCTTCTGGCGTCGGTTGTGCTAACCACAGAGTACACCAACTAACAAGAGGCGAAAGCTTTGTCGGAACCTTTGATGTTGAGTACACATGATTTTGAGCGGAAATACGTCACAACATTGAAAAATAAACTACCTGATACACTAAGAAACGTACCACAAGTAGTGATTTGAATTCTTACAAAACCGAACTACACTAAGAAAGGCAATACTGTTGATAAACATCATCGTTCTGACAAAATATTTGATATAATTGACGGAAATAGTTGATGACAAACTTTTACTATTAAATTTCGTAAATGTATGATAGATATCCAAACTCCAAAGTAATATTTTAACAGAAAACTTACACTTTGATTCAAAATTGTGATTTTGAAATACATGAAAATTGAAGTAACTAAATTATACCACCAATGAAATTGATACAGACACGAACAATTTTTTAAAGTTATGAATGTAGTGTTTCCAGTTTTCCTGAAACCACATCAAAATTGCTCTAAATTGAAATGGATAAAATAGGAAGCTATAAGATATAGATCATCAGGTAATTGTCGACTAACACTGAAGAAAGAAGCTGAACTTCAATAAATAGGCTATTAAAATTCTGTTAATTTGTTAGATAATTGAAAAAAAAAACAGAAAAATAAACTTTATTTTCCTTTTGACAATTAAGTATATTTCATATTATATACGAATCGTCGATATTGACCTACAAACTAAATGGACATATATTCGTCTAGACCTTAAAAACAATTACATAGGAAGTAATTTAATATATTCTCACAAAAAATATCCAATGTTTTACAGTTCTTTCTAGTAACTGGCATTAGGTTGTACATTCTGGGAGTCATGAGGTTAGGAGAATTGTAGTCCAGTTTACCTTTACCAAATGGGTAACGTTAAAATTTTATATTTAATGAATGCGTTTCTGCAAGATTCATTCATAGGAATACAGCATTGCTCATAATGACTTTTTTTGAGCAATGAAGACTTCTTTCCAGTGAGAAGATAAGCCCCGTAAACACAGACCACACCTAAGTCTGGAGTCAACCTGATCATAATACAATGTCAGCAATTGATCACAGTCCAAAACTTGTTTCAAGTTCCTGATCTGATGAGATATTGTATTCAGTTTTTTAATTAAAAGTCCACAGTGATTATGCCACCCTAAACATTGATCAATGGAGAGTCGCAAGAAGTTCGTGCCTTCGCTATCTGCGATGACAAGATCGGAGTTTTCGTTTGCTTGTAAACTAATGGTGTTTCAACTTCTCTGACGATTGTGAAACCGAAATGAAACCGTTCTGATTACATTCAAGTAAAGATTATTCAAAGGAAACAACCTATTTAAATCCTGAAAAACCTTATTGCATTTGTCCTCAAGGTCCGAATCATTCTTGTAGGAGATCATCTTCATATAGGGTTACGGATGTTTTGATTGATTTTTCCAGATTGTTAACATAAAAATGGAATAAAATATGGGATCTAAAATGGATCCTTGTGAGACCCATAAATCTACTGATATAAGGTTGGATGTAATATTGTTGATTTCCACGTATTGTTTCCTGCAACGTAGATATTCTGATATCAAAGCCAGTATGTACTTATAACATTTTCGTTTTTTATTTCAAGAATCTCAGCTCAGATATTATTTTCTCTTAGTATAACGGTAAATACCAGTAATTACTCTTAAACCGGCAACACTGCGACACAATTATGAGATAGGAAGTGGCTGAGTGACACTGACAGTTAAACTAGTTAAATCGCGCAAGCGCTCTCAAATTTGTGATCACGAAAACCGCTTATTTCGCCTCTTTTTGGTCCTGAGTCGACTGATTGTCTGGTCTACGTGCGCTTCCATTTTCTAGACTTGGATAATATATCTTATCAAAATACAGAAAATTTGTTTGAGATGTTATGTTGATAAAAAAATTAATAAATCTTACGTTCCATAAGAAAATTATATATTTAAAAAGTTTTGTTTTTGTCTTAGATATGTTTTAAGTGATCGATACTCGACCCCTTTCTCCTAATGGCAAATTGTGTTCACTTTCATCGTAATTATTTTATATCCTATATTTACTGGCCATCTTAGTCTGGTCTTCTAGGCGTATTCATTCTACTTATTACATTGTATAGTTTGTGTTGCTTTGCTATACACACATTTCATTTAACTCCCTATCACTGTTACAGATTATGATCACTTTATAAAGATTCACAACGCGGTATATGATGAGGAATCTGACCCAAGAGTGAGCAATAGTTTCGCATCGGCTGCCCTGAGAGCATTTATGTCTATGATTTCCGAAAATATGAGGTAGGATTATTTAATTTTTATAGCATTCGGGAAAAGATAACATGTATGGTTGTTTTGTAGTCTAGTTGATGAAACTCGCCGTAATTCTTCCTCTCTCAACCTACGCGAGCATTTCAACAAGCCAGAAGTTATTCTAATACCACAAGTCTTTGACAAGCTTCTCAGGGGTATCGCAACGCAGAAAGCAGATGATATTGATATACACTATGCAGAAGACGTAAGTTTTTCATCAGAAAGTTATTCCAAGTGACTACAACATGTGGAAGCAGTGAACTTGTTCAAAAATCGAGATATATTAATTTTTTGACATAAATGGACTATCAAACCTCAAATATAAAAGCATTCACTTCACTCTCAGGTCACTATGATGTTTATGGTATCATGTACTGTTTCCACATTTCGTAAGCCATTGTCATTCGATATACGGACTGATTATGAGTGCTTATTCATTTTGCAGTTGACCAACAAATTTTCAGCCAATGGGTCTTACGGTTATGACGTACTCAGTTTGGATATTCAAAGAAGTAGGGATCATGGTTTACCTAGCTATAACAACTTCAGACCTCTTTGCGGACTTGAAAAAGCAAATACTTTTGCAGAATTTGGAGATAACATGACGCCACAGGTTCGTAAATTCCTAGAAAATCTATTAAAATATCCATCAAATTGCGTTCACCTCGTTTACGCAGGACGACCGAATGAAAGTTGGTCGTTATTACAATAGTACAAATTCTAAGAAGAAGATGTAAGTTCCAAATCATAGTTGATAACTCATGTCAGTGTATATCCATATATTAGTGTGATACTTATAGCAAATCGTTTAACAGAGACAGCGAAATTCGACTACATTAACATAGTTGACAACAAAAAGATTGAAATGGCCCAATTCTTCAATTTTTATTCAAAACATTTTAGGAAACCCGGTTTCTGTGAAATGCGTCTAGAATGCTCCTCAATAATTCGTCCAGTGATTGGCATTTTTATATTTCTGAACATTCTTCTATCAACAACAATTTGTGTACAAAGTGATGAGAATGCCACTACGTCTTCATAACAAACCTGCGAAACAATGAAACTGGTATTCCCAACGCTACCATTTTTTGTAATTGGAGAAAGAAATCATTCGCAATTGCAAAATGAATCATACATCAAAGCACACCAAATCGAAAAGTTTTGAAACTTCAACAGTCCTCTTCTTGTAACTAACTACTTCATCCTCCTCTAAGGTATCTTCATCTTTCCGCTTGACGTCTTCATCCCTGTTTCACTGTTCTTCTACTCTTTCATCTATAGATATTTCCAAGGGGTCCAACCTTCGGAAGGGACGAAGATTAGTTCCCTGCTCTTTTTTCACCCGAGCTACATGTACTGTTCCCCGGTACTACCCGGTATTACTTCAAACATTTCCCAATTTGGACGTTTCTTGTTAACTGAAGAAATCTATGACATTCATGATACTTGTACTTTTGTTACCAGTTTGCACTAGTTCCGCTAGATATTTTGTTTTCCATCAAAATTGCAAGTTATCTCTAGTTCTTTGAAGGCAACGATGTCTAGTAGTCAAATGTTGCCTTTCGATCTTGTCCAGAACGGGTGTTTAGTTTTGGGCCAGTTTTGAATAAACATTGAGGTACTTGGAGGTTTCAGTTCAGTCTCGTCATCTGATATATACGTCAACTGACTATTGTTTATCCTTCTTAATCAACGGCTTCTCTTCCTAAATTTCTTCAAAGAGTTCCTCAACTACTCTGACCAATCTTTCAATATTTCCTACCATCTCCCCCCGCCAAGGAATGGAAATCTATTCAACCTTCCTACATGACTAACAATTTCGTTCGGGTCAACTTTTTTGAGAAGATTTTCGTCCCAACCATACTGGTCTCATATGTACGTGAGGTCCTTTGCAAAAAGGGCCCTTCAAAAAGTTAGTTTTCTGTCTCGTATCAAGGCCATTTCACGTTTTTGCAACTTAGGATCTATTAGTATACATCTGTCCTTCTGTCTTAGAATAAGTTTCCATGGGCCGTGGTGGCTTGTAGTGCGTTCGCCTCGCATGCGTGGGGTCGTGGGTTCGATCCACCGATTCACCGGTCTCGTGCATGCCCCAGTTAACACAAACATCTAGGAGATGTTGCTTTCTTGATTATTATGGTAACAAAATGAGTTGCATTTAGACGTCATTGTTACCACTTAGTGATGCCAAATGTTATGAATTGTTCACAATTATCTTCTCATTAGTGTCACTTTGAGCATAAAATGTGAAGAAAATTGCGAAGCACATTAACATGAATTTTGGTTTAATTGCGATTTTGTCGGTATAAAAGGAATTAGATTGGTAACAAAATTGATCGTGACATCACCATCACGGCACAAAATGGCCAGCGGCCAGAGGTATTTGTCGAGTCGAGAGTCAAGTAGAATTTGTATTTGGTTGACGCCATTCTTTGAATATTCTATAGGTACTTCTTATAGTGTGTAGGATTCTTTTGCTTCTTTTTATTCCAATAGTTGAATCAAATGTGTTTATTAATAATGCCCAATTATTATTTCTACCAAGAACTGTATCTCTTCAAGGACCGGAACTGTGAGTAGAAACAGAAAGGTAAATTCAGTGATTTACAGAATTTGGCATTTTCAGGATATGTACCTACTGATTTCGCCGCAAAGAAAATGCTGTCCAGAGGATTGGAGTTGAATTATAGATTTTTCTACATTTCTGTTAATGTTTTTTTTTTCATGATTCAGACATAGTTTGATAATTTTTTTCGTTTGTGAGAAGTATATACTACGGAATTAACTCACGCATTTGTTTTCTAGCATTCCAATCCATATGAACAGTAATTCATTAGTAAGAATAATAATATTGATGTATAATTACTATTTATGTTGAAACATGGTGAGCTTTGTTTTATTTTCGAAATACAGGTGAATCAGAAAGTGAAGCGCATTAAATTTCACATTGTTACATCGAAAGGGTCTCAATGTGCATTCGACTCCGAAGTATAAATGAAATGTCACATTGGGCTAATTTCGAGTCACATTTTGCATCACATTTTGATGTCTCGACATGATTAACAGGGCACCGAATAGACGTTTATGCGAAGTCACTTTGCGATTCACTGGTGTGATCTGAAACATGTGAATCCCACTACCATCTCTGAGACCATTCTGTGTTGACTGGGATGGCATCACACGTTAAAAGGTAAGGGCTGCGTCTTCCCTAGCTCACACAAGTATTTCAAAGACTTCTGAAGGTTGGGCGTAGGGGTGCAATCTAAATTTTTTAACAAAATTTGGAGTCCTACTCCCAAACGTCCTCCAAAACTTATAGGTTCCATTCAATTTTATAGATATTTTCGAGCTTGAGACTCTTCGGAAATACCATCAAAAGTCCTACTACGAGCAGTTTCACCGATACAGGCCAAATAATTCAGTATCCACACCCGTTACTCGTCATCCTAAAGACTATTTGGACGTCTTCTTCTCAGGGGTTCTTTCAACGAACGCAAATCTTTGGAACTCATCCAGAAATTCAAGAGAAACCCTATTTCGTCATTTTTCTTGGTTCTCGCGATGGTCTTTGAACATTGCAGGATTTTCTTTCCGTAATAATAGAAAAAATGCTTAATGAAGAGCTTTCGAAAAAAAAATCCTTTCAAAATTTGAGATACTGAAACCTGAGAGCTTATATTTCATTACAGAACCTAAACGCTTTATCTAAAGTTTACTCTCACCCTAACGACGTGGACCTAATTATTGGTGGATTGATGGAAAAGCCTCAACGTGGTTTTTTACTAGGCCCGACTTTTTCTTGTCTCATCGAAGATCAGATGATGCGGTCCAAGATAGGTGATCGGTACTTCTACAGTAATCAAGAGCAACCAAATCCATTCAGTGATTCACAATTGAGAGAGATCCAGAAGGTCACGCTGGCTAGGATATTTTGCGAAAATTCAAACGAAATTAAGGAGCTGCAACCTGATGTATTTGAAACAATTTCTGAGAGGTGAGTTGTGACGTGTATCAGATACTAATTGACCAAAAATGGTTTCACAGATCTTTGTGCAAACACAGCAAACAATGTAGTTGAAGAAATTATCGATACTGATTCAGGCCTAGCAATTTTTCGACATTTTACACTGAAATATTCCAATGAAACAAAAATCATTATACGTGAATTATCTGTTGATAATTCTGCTTCCAATTTATTTCTTAACAAATAATATGGTCCATTGTGAACTAAACCATGGACGAGTTCAGCCACATATTACCAACCTTGTAAACGATCAAAAATACTTTACCACTGGAAACACATTTTTTTTTATTTTATGTATGCCTTTCGGTTCCCTAAATCATTTTACAATCCCAGAAATGTCCCCGGTTTGAAATTCCAAGTCATTTGGTAGAAAATTGATAAAAAGTAATTTTGAGGTTAGTTCTGATAAAATATTGTCCGCCTAAAACATTTTTCATGTTTTGTGGCTGCAAAGTTTTAACAAATATTATAATTATATTAATGAAGCTATATCGCCTTCATCTATAAGTTATTATAACTCTGACAATATAATATATTTTTACTTTGAACAGACAAATCTGACATCGAATTAGTTTGTGCTTGGTATTTTACCATATTTGTATTCCCTACATTATGAAAATTATTGAAAAAGTACCCAGTTTTTGTAAAGAAAATTTTGGTATTTCAATAAAAAACAAGCTGATTTTATTTACCGATGTTTACTTCAATTTTTCATTATAAATCATGCTTTTCAGATGGTGTTTTTGATGTTTCAGACAAATTTTAATTTCGTTTCAAACAACTATTATTTCAGAGGTTATTTGACAGATTAAACTAGAGATAGAGTACCTACATACACTACGTTACCATACAATCATCAAAATTCAATAAAAAACATACAATATTAAACACGCTGGATAATATTGGTACTAACAGCATTACTAACAAATTACTCTTTCAGCATTTACTCTTGACTTTGCAGTTTTCTTCGTTAATAACTTTCCATCAGAAGGGGTTGGTGTATAAAATATCACTTTAATTTCGTCCAATGATTCTATAATAGTGAATCCACGATCAGCCATAGGTAATTGCATCATTTTTCTGCAAGAGGTTCTTCAAATCGCATTGTTCGAACAGTTCTCTGTCAGAAATTGCTCCTTCGTGCCCTTTACTGGAATATATGATGGCACCACTCGGGGTAATTCCAACTAAAAATTGTACAGTGTTGGAATGCTCGAAACTGAAAAATGTGATTTTCTAAGTGTAAGGCATTTGTAAGAATATTTCAGATCCATCATCAATCACCACTGTGACATATCTCCTCTTATACCAATCGTCTGGTGATACATGAACTGCCCATGTGTAAATTATAACAGATATCAGAGTTTCTTAATATTCTAAGAAATGAGAGAGTTCGTCAAGGGTAAAACCACGCCTCCACCTAACTAGTGTTAAGCATAAACTTTTCTCTGCTCGAAATATTTTGATGTTTGATCAGTTGCTTCTTATTACTTCTTTGATAGTTTTTAAATTGATATTTCGAGTGGTTCATCACCAATGGATCCAAAAAACCATAATGTAGAATTTTCACTCCTGTAAAAAACTTGAAATATTATTCTTCTTTCAATGAATTTTCAAAACAAGATTTGTTTGTTAAAGATGACGTCAGTTCACAGTCAGACTTAACACTTCAAATAGTCATGTTGTAAAAGTAACTTCTTCATGTGAAAAAGTTGGTTCCAGATTATCATTCTCGGTTACATTTGTTATTGGTACTTTAACTACTACTTCAGGCAAATCTGGCGGTGCTGAATATGGAATAGGATTTGAGTTTTCAGTCATTATTATCGAATCAGTACAAACGAATTTCATGAGAGTAACATGAAATTTGAAATTTTACTGTCACAAAACATGAAAAACTGAGTCAGAAGGCCAACATTTTAAATAAACTAACCACAAAATCAGTTAATCTTGATTTTCTATCAAATGGCTATGAATTGGAAAGCGGGGACATTCCTAGGATTGTAAAATGATTCAGGGGACCGAAAGGCATAGATAAAATGCTAAAAAAATGCGTTTCCAGTGGTAGAGTATTTTTGGCCATTTTCAAGGTTGGCAATATGTGGCTGAACTCGTCCATTGGAGGTACTACCCATAGAAATAGAATTTCTATGGTAATACCACACTTTGAAAAAAATTGCTTCATTCGTTGAAGTTCACCAGTACTACACATTACATCCAATATCTGATATCACGAAGTTTGATGGTTCAAATATTTTAAAAATAACATATTATCAAAAAAATTAAATTATAGTAACAGTATTCGGAAACAAATGAAAGACATGGTTCTTACTCACCCAAAACATGAATGGGTGCGAAAATGTCATGTTTGGAAACTAATGTATTATCCTTTTACCTCTAATAGAACTTATATCATTAACTTTTTTTACGATTTTAGGAACAATCTAGTAGGATGTGACAGTGAGCATGTACCACGACTGAGTCTCAAACCTTGGCTGGACAAGGAAAGATATTACAGTTAGTCGATAATGCAGTTACCTTCATTGTTGAAAATTGTTTCGTATTCCAAGGGTAATGGAGTTTTGAAGGGTATCTCTTCGAATAGACTCTTTTGAATTTGACTATTGATTATTCTTATATCACTTCACTCATCATTTTAGTTGTGAAAATGAGTGATTAAAAATGAAAATGTATTTCAAATTCAAGATTGTTCAATTCTATACAATAAACTTTTGGGACACAGATGAATGTGTTTTTTTTTCAACTTTCCTTCCCTCCATGAAAAACAAATAAATTGAAATTTAGGCTCACAGACTTGGAAACTAATCGATTTGTTGAATTCAATTTAATCAACATTCGAATACTTTGTAGAAAAGTAGTTTATCCACAGCCTTTTCTCCACAACTGGCATGTTAGTAAGCCATGATGCTTTGGCTGGTGATCAAGACCTTAGCAAAACTCTGCAGCTGCTCTTGTACGACCACACCTGTGTTTCAATGACGGAGAGTGTAGGAAATGTGATGGAAAGTGATATGGAAGAAGAATTTGCCTATTAGAATTTTATTGACAAATAAAGTTGTTCACTAAAAATCTAAAATAAATGAATTAGTCGTAAATAAAGTAAAGTATACTACTCGCAATAATAACTCGGAATGTTACTCCCTCGCCGATAACGCGGCCCGGTTCGTAAAAATTCGAGAAAAATCTACTATTATTTAACTTGCTCTGTGTGTGTGTGTTTGTTAGATAGGTACAAATCTTGCAAGATTAATTAGAATCACTTCCTCTCATTCTATAGAATTGAAATTTCACATGTTGGTTCTGTTCCGATGACAATACATTAATGTCGAAGAAATTGTCCCCCTGTGACCACCGAAAGAGAACGCGTAGGGTTTCGGAAGTTTTCTTGACGGATTTAGACGTCAAAAATTACTGCGAAAAAAATCATAGGGTAAGAGAACCCCCACCATTTTCTCGAAAAAACTTAGATAACTCGTGAAAATAGAATCGGAAAAATCCGTAAAAATAGTAAAAAATCTGAATATTATGGTTTAAAAAAAAATCACCCCCTCCTGTCCCCCCTCAAAAGCTATATAGAGAACGCAAAGGAATTTGGAAAATGTTTCAACAGTTTCGGGCACGGAAAATAATGATGAAAAAAATCGATTGGGGGACTCGCCCCCCTTTCCTGTGACGAAAAAAATTGGGAAAACTCGCGAAATAGAATTCGAAAAAATCCGTAAGAATAGTGAGAATTATCTGACTATTGAATAATACAAAGAAATGTACTCCTCTTCCTCCTTGAAAGCTATACAGAGAAAGCGTAGAAATTCGTAAAAATTTTCAACGGTTTCATACATAGAAAATTACAATAGAAAATGTCTGTCGGAGGGCTCCCTCCCCTCTTTTCAAAAAAGTTACAAAAACTTGCGAAAACAAGATCGGAAAAATCCGTAAAAATAGTGAAAATAGGGTCAAGTCACTGGAGGTCTCCTTATTGAAGAACTAGATTGTAGTAAATTAACAGGCAAGCGACCGTGCAACAATGAAGCATTAATTGAAATGAACAGACAAAGAAACATATCCACAGAAAACTAAAAAAGAAATTTAAAAAAATTAAACATAAAAAAAACTTTTTAGAGAAAAGCTTTCATTAAAATGCACTAAAAAGAAGAAAATAAATTAATTTTAAAGTGAATTAACTCATCATTTTGTTACATTAAAAATTTTTAAATCATATAAAATCTTGAGGTAATTTAAAGAGTTATGTATGCCTTCCCGTGGGAATCGCTGAACCAAGCAGTGCTGCCCATGCAGATTTCCAGGAACCCGCCTAGACGGTGTTGGATTCAACATCGGTTCATGGACTTTCATTTCAGTCAGAATAGACATAGACTTCGCGTTAGAAACATCTCTTTCTATTTTTATATTTTTCAATTAAAGTTTTTGAATTAAATTAAATTTTTTAAAAACTAAGTTCCGTGATCGGAAAACATAAAGTGGCGCAGTCGTTGTAGGATTTTGAACGGATTTTCATCGTGAATAATCCGTCAGTTCCAACTGTTTATTCAAGAGAACCTCCGTTTCTGAACAGTCTCCCTGGGTAGCAGATCAAGAAGAAGCCAAAGAAGAATGAGAACAGCCATCTTCATGATACTAATGTAAGTTGCTTTTCCTTATATCTTGTCTATGTCATTCTCCTCGAGTCCTAATTCATCTCCCGAAAATAGTGATTGCGAGTTAAATATAAGTGAACAAAATTCGCCGATACCTAGTTTGATATTCGATAATAGTTCTCGCGAATCAATAGAAATAGAAGCACTTCTTTCTAAACTATCAATCAATATAGACAACCTTTCAATCGATAAAGATAATCTATCAATCAATAAAGATAACAAAATGCCTGCTCCAAAATTTGAGTCAAAACTTTTGGATATTGTCCCAAAATTTGACGGCAATGCTCTAGAACTTTCATCATTTTTAGATACAGCCAATTCTATAATAGCTACTTACTGGGACCCAACACCTGAAAATATTAGTTGTGTTCAAAATATTACAATAATTTATGGAATTTATTCAAAATTGATAGGTCAAGCTCGTGAAGTTTATAGCATTTGGATCGATATAGATTGGCAATCAGTCAAAAATGCTCTAATTGCGCATTTTGGCGACCAAAGAGACGAAAATGGATTGTTATTTGATTTAGATCAATTGAGACAAAATTTCAATGAACCATCATTACAATTTTACACTAGGGTTATGTCGAATTTAAGTGCTCTCCATAACCATGAAAACATAGTTGCAACAAAAACTGTAAAGAAAACGTTTTATAACACTCATGCTCTCAAAATATTCTTAGCTTGCTTGAAAGAACCTTTAGGTTCGACTATTCGTGCTATGAAACCTTCAACTTTGGCAGAAGCTAGGCAATATGTTATTTCCGAAAATAATATTCGTCATTTACAAAAACCGAATAATAATGATCAATCAAAAAATAGGCCTCCCCAGAGACCCAATCACCAAAATCAACCGTCCCATTTTCGTCAATATTCAACTCCTAACCCCAATTTTCGGAATTTCAATTCCCAAATGCACACCCCCTCATTTCCTCGTGGCCCAATAAATGTCCAGCCGAAATCGGCCGAACCCCAAAAATTATTTACTAACCGGCAAGTTTTTGGCAACCCAAGAGGTTCAACCAATGTTTGGAGACCAAACAATCAAAATTATTTCAATCGCCTCAGACTGACATCAATGAGTGGCATTTCACAGGCCACCTCTTCTCGTCAACCCAGAACGATTAGACCATATCAGAACCACAATAGACCAAATTTCATTGCAGAAGAATTAATTATACAATTTTGACAACCCTCATTATCAAGAAGAAACAATACCCTTCCAAAATGAGGATGACTTCCAAAATGACTTATATTATCAAAATCAAGCATGTTCCTCCAATGAATTTGATTTTTATGAAAATACAAACTACGACCAAGTTCAACCCGAATTTGTCGATAATCCATATTCAATCGATACCCAAATCGATCAAACTCCCCTCTCACGATAAAAATTTTCAGAAAATCGAGTCTCACGAAAGAACTTCATAGAAATACATTCAATTTACGATCGAAATGACCTTCCTTATATCAAAATTTCAAATCCACCATTGAAACTTTTAATTGACACAGGAGCAACAAAAAGTTTTTTGAACCCCGAAATTGCCGAAAATTATTTTCCTAATTTTATTAAAAAAGAACCGTTTACAATCAGTTCAATATTTCAAACCACTTCAAAAGATTTTTGCGCTGAAAAATTTCACCATTTCTTTGATGGATTGATTGGATATGATACATTGAAAAACTTAAATGTTCAGTTAGATTTGGAAAATTCAAGTTTCAAAACACCTGATGTAGAGCTTCCTCTCACGCACTATGAAAGCAAAAAGAAACTACTCTTTTATGCTCGCATAGAACCTTTCACAATCGAATCAATGAAAATTCCTGTATCAATAACCAATGGTGACATCACAATTATCGAAACCCAATTATTCGAATGCCGAATTCGAGAAGGTTTGACGACCTCCCGAAACAGCTATGCCCCTATCGAAATTCGAAATAATACAGGTGAAATACAAGAGATCTACCTTTATGAACCTGTTCCTGTAAAAACCTTCCAACCTGACGAATTCGAATTGTACCACGCTTCAGTTGATCACAATGTCCCATCAAATATTTTTAAATCAGATATTACACAACTCATACGAACTCAACACATGAATTCTGAAGAAAGATATCACACTGAGAAACTGTGCTTATCATTCTCAGACATTTTTCACCGCGAAAATTCAGAGTTATCCTTCACCAACCAGGTGAAACACAAAATTAGGACCACCGATGAGGTTCCAGTTTTCACGAAATCCTATCGATATCCGTTTATTCATAAACCGGAAGTCGAAAAACAAATTAATGATATGCTTCGTCAAGGTATTATTCGACCTAGCGATTCTCCTTGGTCCTCGCCAATTTGGATAGTTCCCAAAAAGGCGGATGCCTCTGGCAAAAAGAAATGGCGTATTGTAGTGAACTACAGAAAAATCAATGAAAAAACGATAGACGATCGATACCCAATCCCCAATATATCAGATATACTTGATAAATTGGGTAGGTGCATGTACTTTTCTACACTTGATCTTGCAAGTGGTTTTCATCAGATTGAAATGTACCCTGATGATGTGAAAAAAACCGCTTTCAATGTAGAGAACGGTCATTACGAGTATTTGCGTATGTGGTTCGGGTTGAAAGGGACTCCAGCTACCTTTCAGAGGGTGATGGACAACGTCCTGAAAGATCTACAAAACAAAATCTGTTTTTTTTACATGGACGACATTATCGTTTTTTCAACGTCGCTCCAAGAACACATTGTCAACCTGAAAAAAGTGTTCCAAAAATTGCGAGAAAGCAACCTGAAAGTCCAACTTGACAAATCAGAATTCCTGAAAAAGGAAGTCTCCTTTTTAGGACACCTGATCACCACCGAGGGAATAAAACCTAACCCTGACAAAGTTAAAGCAATAATGAATTATCCAATACCCTAGACGAATAAAGAGATAAAAGGCTTTCTTGGTCTCCTGGGCTATTATAGGAAATTTATCAATAACTTTGCCAAAATTACCAAACCCTTCACAAGTCGCCTGAAGAAAGGTGCCAAAATTGACATCAATGACCCCACCTACATCAAAACATTTGAAGATTGCAAAACATTATTATCAAATGACCCCATATTGCAGTATCCTGACTTCACAAAAGAGTTCAACTTGACCGCAGATGCCAGCAACGTAGTGCTAGGTGCCATCTTGTTTTGTCACAAGGCCCAGTTGGACATGATAAACCAATCGCCTAAGCATTACGAACCGTCTCCGAAGCCGAACGAAATTATTCGACTATCGAGAAGGAGCTATTTGCAATTGTTTGGGCAACCAAATACTTTAGGCCCTATCTTTTTGGTCCAAAATTCAAAATTTTCACGGATCATAAACCCCTTCAATGGTTGATGTCTTTGAAAGAACCCAATTCCCGATTGGTTCGTTGGAGACTCAAACTTGAGGAATTCGACTATCAAATCATTTATAAAAAAGGGAAAATCAATACGAACGCCGATGCCCTTTCTAAAATCGAACTCTTTCCAAACGAAACTGTCGAACATACTAAGACACATGCAGGAATTCAACGAGAATCCTGTCTTAGACGACGAAAGACCATCCACAAGTGGAAACCCCGAAAATAACAGACCGATAATCAATCAAAATCAAGATAACGAATCGAATGTAGGACAAATCGACCCCAATGACAACGATGACAATGAAACTGTTCACACGAGTGCAGAAAACCCAATACTGAACATACACATCACAGATAAACCAATCAATGATTTCTTATGCCAAATAATGATGGTCAAAGTTGACCGAAACCCCCGCAGGGAAACCAAAAAATTATTCAGAGACTCTATCTGTCGAACCCGATGGTACCTGTATGTAACTGTTGACTCATTTCAGGCCCAAATTATTGAACATCTGAAAGAATTTGGCGTACCAAAACGCACCTACGTCTTCCACTTCCAAAATGACCTCGAAGACGTACTTTATAAAGATATGTGTAGATTCATACCACAAACATTCAAAAATTTATCTTTCAAGCTTTTCAAATCTAATAAACTTCTTTTCGATGTAACTAACGAAAATCGCCAACAAAATCTTATCAAATCTCAACATGAGGGTGTAACCAACCATCGAGGAATTCACGAAACTATTGTCGAACTCAAAACCAAATATTATTGGCCCAAGTTACACGAAGACGTAAGAATATTTATTAATAATTGTCCAATATGTCAACAATCCAAATATGAACGTCACCCTCCATTGATCAAATTACAGTTAACGCCCACTCCCAAAAAACCATTTGAAACAATACACATTGATACCTTCAAATTTGGCAGTACCATATCTCTATCTGTGACAGCTTTTCCCGATTTGGACAAGCGTACATCATCCCTAGTCTTTCTGCCCTTCACGTATATCAATCACTTTTACAGTTCATCTCCACCTTCAAACCGAAAACATCGTTTTTGATAATGGCACCGAATTCTCTCAAAATCTTTTAAAAGAATTTGCGAAAATGCATAGAGTTAATTGGCATTTTACACTTCCATATAACCGAAATTCCAATGCAATCGTGGAAAGGTTCCACTCCACCATCATAGAACACATGAGAACATTGAACCTCTCGAAACCAAACCTGAACCCCTTTGAAAATTTTTTTCAGAAACAGAAACAGAAAATGCTATGGGATTTGCGAACTTAAAAACATTACATCGCCTCTCCTGACGATTTAAAATCAATAATTGATGAACTTTCTATATCACATAGCCATTCACAATTACTTTTTGATCATGAAGAATACCTCAAATACTATAGTGTCGTTCAAACAAGAGTTTTTAACGTCGAGGACAAAATCATATTTTCACTAGACTTTCCATTAGTTCATACTGATATTTTCGATCACTATCACCTCTATTCAATTCCAAATCAGAACCAATCGATTATCATCCCACCTGCTTCCTACCTTACCATAAGCAACGAAATGTACCAATACCAAAACGAAGAGTGCGTTGACCTACAACCGAACTTCCTCTGCGAGAAGAATAACCTCCTGCCCATCCAGGAAAACCCAGACTGTGTGACGTCGCTGCTTTCATCCAGTACCATTGTCGATAAATGCCGCCAAATTCAAGTCAAAATCAACCAGGAAATAATTGAAGAAATCAATGATGCCCACTATATCGGCATTTTCCCAGAAAGCCGAAAATTCCAAACAAACTGCTTGGAAAACGATGTTGCTCTATTAAAAGGAGTATACCTCTTTGTTGTCCCACCAAAATGCTCCCTGACGACTTCCAAGTACATCTACCAGAACGAGAAAGGATCAACTATAGGACACCCCATTACATTGGAAGAAATCAAGGAAATCCACATTCCAACCCTGCAAGTCGAGAAATTTAACTTGGAAAAAGTTTCCCTGGACAAACTACACGAGCTCCAGCTAGATGAAATTCGGGAGGATCCATTGGTTTTCATCAATCTTCGCCCGGACTACTCCAGATGGTCCCTTTGGAGCGTCGCGACGCTAACCGCCTTCGCCGTAGCCTATCTTGTGGTGACTCGGAGGCAAGACATTCTTCGCCTGCTCAACCTCAACAAACCACCAACTACTGGAAGCCAGGCCATCAACGAAACTCAAGTGGTTCCACCCTCGAGTTCCTTCTTGGGGATGGAGGAGTTATGTATGCCTTCCCGTGGGAATCGCTGAACCAAGCAGTGCTGCCCATGCAGATTTCCAGGAACCCACCTAGACGGTGTTGGATTCAACATCGGTTCATGGACTTTCATTTCAGTCAGAATAGACATAGACTTCGCGTTAGAAACATCTCTTTGTATTTTTATATTTTTCAATTAAAGTATTTGAATTAAATTAAATTTTTAAAAAACTAAGTTCCGTGATCGGAAAACACAAAGAAAGAAATACATACAGGGTGGCCCATTAGTGTGCGGAAGTATGAAAAAATGTTTCAGGTCAAAGTTATACGATTTACTTTTTTGCTTGTTATGAAAATATTTCTAAATATACAGATTGTTTCTTTGAAGTGGGCAACACAAAGCATCAATTTTTTAAATGGACCCTCCTGTAAATTCTCTCACAATCAAACTGAGCAAAACGTTTTACATACGGAGGTATTTCCTTTTTTCGAAAATTTTGCTGTGTTGTCAAGTTATTGCTGAAAGAAAGAAAATCTTCGGAAAAACTGAACATCACAAATGCCATCTTAAAAATTTTATGAGTAGAATTTAAGCAAGAACATTTGAGACATGCAACACCAAGAGTGAGTTGAAACGTTAGTATGGACTGAAAATTACATTTCTATAACAGGAGATTTTATACAGAGGTATTAACATCACAAAATTTAAATAGCAAAAACTTGATTTTTTTAAATGAAACATCCAGTACTTTATGTCACCATTGTTTAGAACTATTTCTTACCTACAAATATGATAGTCTTCAAAACTGACACTTCTTGAGAAATTTACAATTCAATTCTCAATTTGTCAAAAATTGACTTCTATTTACGTAGGCTAGGATTTTGATACTTGGTTGCTGTTACTGTAATTCAACATAATTGTACTGTCAAACGCAAAACTGAAAACCAGTGGAGTAAAGTCTAGAAAACATGTTTTTGTTGAAGTATTTATGAAAGAAAATAATTGAAACAAGAATTTTAAAAAAATATTAAAAATTTATAGCAACTGCTCAAAGTGACCACAGGCAACTTCCATATTCCATATTCGGTTTTCAAATTTTCCACTGACTCGCCTCAACATATTGACCGTAATATTTTGGAATACGTCCTTAATTCTATTATTCATATCCTCCTTTGTAGATGGGGGTGTTCAGTAAACTTGATATTTAACGTAGACCCACATAAAAAAAATCCATTTTTGTCTATTCTGGTGAGCGAAGTGGCCATTTAAAAGGGCCTCCTCTACCTATCCGTCTTCTGGGAAATTCAGTATCTAAATACTCAGCAACAGGAACAGTGTGGTGGACAGGTGCTTCGTCGTGTGAATACCACATCCTTCGTTTGATTGGAATGGTAACTGATTACTCAATTGTGGTAACTGGTTTTCCAAAAAATCAAGGTAAATCGACCCATTAACTCTTACCACAAAGAAATATGGCCCAATGATAAAATTTCCAATTATGATGCCCATACATTTAGCGACCACTTTGTCTGACTGGTGGTTCGAAAGCAATGGGGCTTATCTGTAGAGTAATAATGGAAATTATGTTTATTTACGAAACCATCCTTATGAAATGTTCGGCAAATAAAACATATTTGAAAAAATCTCTGTCTTGTAGCAACTGTTGCTGAGGCCATTCACAAAATTTTACTATTTCTAATAACTCTTAACTGAATAAGGTACGGATGAAACTTACTCTTCTTCAAAATTCTTTGTATGACAGTCGGGTTTATGTCAGTTTGTTAGGATATTTTCCTATGCAAGATATAAGGATCTTCTGTAACTTTTAAGAGGATAATCATTTCAGTTTCTTCAGTTAATGCAATTTTGGTTCTTTCTGTTTTTTCATATGCGACATTTCCTGTTCGAGTAAATCGAAGAAGCAAATTTTCAAACGCTTCTTTTCTGAGTTGCCGCCTGTCTAGATATCGTTCATAATAAATTAATAAACAGTTTTTAACACTTGCCCCAGTACAAAAATCATATCGGTCAATTCTTCAGTGGAGAAATTCATTTCAAATGCTATATCTTGTATAAAATTAAAATAAATAAAATTGTTATTTCCGTCAGCCGATTGCACCCCTACGCGCAACCCTCGGAAGTCTTCTAGAGACTTGTGTGAGCTAGGGAAGACGCAGCCCTTACCTTTTAACGTGTGATGCCATGCACAAGACCGATGACCATGCGAGGCTTTGAACCCCTCGACCCTTCGCTCCAAAGGCGAACGCCCTATCACCACGGCCCGTATAAAATGATAAAACGATATACATCAAAATTGGATAACAGTTATTTTTGTTTAATGCTAACAGTTATCGATCATTTAATGTCAAATTCATAGCCCACTTTGATAACAGTTTCATTGCGCATGGTGCATTTATTTGCGCGCCATGATCCAGTTTACAAGCAACCGGTCAGTATAAACATTGTTTATATAGAAGTAAGATAGTTAGCCAGTATTATTGTAGCATTGTCGATACTTGACAGTGATTGAGTGCGCGTTTTATATGGAGCACAAACAATGAAAAACATTTAGTTCTTGAATTTTGTAAATATCAAAGTGATAAACACGCATTTTTAGTCTAAATGAAAATAAAATTGCAAATATCACAAAATCTGTCAATATTGGGGGCTAAGTCACTTCAGCAAAATTTGTAGGAATAAAGTAATTCTACAAAATGGTAGAATAATCTTATTTGAGAATTATAACTTTCAGTCCATACTGACATTTCAACACTCTCTTTGCACTCTATTGCACCATCCTTGAGAAAATAAATTTTGGGAGGATTTTTTAGTATGATCTAACCAGAACGAACTAACCTTACGTAGACATTTGAGTGCGTGGAAATCTTAGCCATCGCTGATGTTTTTTTTTTTATACAAGGTGGTTGAAACTCTTTATGGGCACCTTATCCGGCCTGACACACACATCCCATAAGGTAGTGTGGGAGTCCCCTGAGTCCGAATTGAATCCAACTCGTGCGTGGTAGGCTCGTTCAGCCACCCGACGAACTGTAGATGTTACAAAGTGTCGCCGTGCCGCACAGTGTTGAAAATTTCCAAAAACCTGGCCAAAAATTGAAGGTTGAAAAGTATTGCATTATATTTCTTACAATGAATTTTGTATATGAAATATCTTCACCTACAAAATACCATTATGCGCACAGATCAAAGACAGCTATGCTTCCATTCACGTCAGCCCAAAGTAATTTTTCGAAGTTCAACCTTCATAGTGAGATAATTTGGTGTTTTTCGTCGATATAAAACATAGAAAGAAGTGTTTAAATCAAGATGAAAGGAGTTTCTCATGGTAAGTACATCGTTAAATTATATATTAAAACAAAATTGAACGATATTATGGCAAGTTGTGGAATTCAAATATAAATAGTTTGAATATCAACAAAAATTTTGTTATAAACTACATATTATTGAAGGTTTCGTTCATCACGTATCATTTCGGAGCAAAAATGTTTGCGGCAGTTTGTAGTCTAATACACTCTTTGTCAGACGCTGAAAAGAAAATGTGCCCATTTTTGACCCTTTTCTAGAAAACATTGAAAAATATGCACGTTGCGCCCAAAATTATCCTTAAATGACCTCGAACCGCATCAATGGGAAGTTGACTTTCAGTGAATTTGCTCGAATTTTTGATATATTGTAGAATTCGTGATGCTCATCAAATGCCTTCATTGCACTATTTCTGTAAATTCAACAGTTTAGATTAAACAGGGTGCCGAAATCAACTTCTCCAAAATTTCAAATCGCCATTGTGAAGATATTTTTTTCAATACATGACTCAAATAAACTATGCATTGATTGTTCATAGGCCAATAAAATAATTATATTTTGAGGAATTAATTTCCAGCAAGCTGGAAATCATTTAATTACCTTCATTCGGTCCCAAATGCGTGTAATCTAAGTTTGCACCATTCCAGGAGTTGAGCTTAACTTTTGATAGCCAAAAAACCGTCAAATTTTTGCACTTTCTTTATTTTTTTGCTTATAGCTGCAAAATGGTTCATCGGTCGAAAAATGTCATTCTATTCAATAATATAGAAGGCAAAATTCTGCGTCGAATGACATCTGAAAACATTAAATTCGGTTTAGTAGTATAGCCGAAATCGAATGTTAAAAAAGAAGAAAATTTCGTAGTTCGGTGCTAGCTTACATTTTGCGGCTTTCCAAGACGACATATCTTGAAAACAGATACTCCTATTGAAAAAACCCATGAAATAAAAGTTGTAGAGAATAAAATTTTACGTTATATGCAACGGCCAGTCATGCTCGAATTCAGAACAATTCGAGGATGAGGATGTGACCTTCATTGCCGTAGAAGCAGAAATAGGTGAGGATAGTCCCTTTGAAGATGATCCAGATGAAGGGGGCCTCGATATGCAATCGCGCCGTCTGAGCTTCTCAGATGAAGGACCATCGACATCAAAGAAAATGCGAACATGAATGCTGCCACATTTTGTGTTGCATGCCTATTACATATTGATTTATGCCACAAACTGTTCATCAATGCACTGTTTTCGTTCCTTCATTGCACCTTAACTATTAGGAACTATGATTATGACATTTTATTCTCTACAACTTTTATTCAATGAATTTTTTCAATAAGACTATCTGTTTTAAAGCCGCAAAATGTAAGTTTGCACCACACTACGAAATTTTCTTTTTTTTAACATTCGATTTCGGCTATACCTCTGAACGGAATTTGATGTTTTCAGATGTCATTCGACGCAGAATTTTGTCCTCCGTATTATTGAATGGAATAACATTTTCCGTCCGACGCACCGTTTTGCAGCTATAAGCAAAAAAATAAAAAAAATGCAAAAATGTGGCGGTTTTTTGGCTATCAAAAGTGCAAACTCAGATTACACGCATTTAGGACCAAATAGAGGTATTAAAACGATTTCCAGTTTGCTGGAAATTAATTCCTCAAAACGGTTTTTTTCGATTTAATTTTATTAGCCTATCAGCTGATACAAATCCACTATAGAATATAAGAATCCCTGCACGTATCTGCGATATACAGAGCGAGTCCAAAGATAGAGAGATCCCAAAAACCTTAAATAATCAGTTCGGAAATAAAAAAACTACATTTTTCATTTAGCAGCCGCCATATTGGATCCACCATTAGGAACTTTCCAGTTGTAATGATGAATTCGTATTCAGCGACCCCAAAAACATACTCTTTGGAAGATGCATTTTTGTTGCTTGATTTTTGGCCAGGATTTCGAGATTTTTCAGCACTGTGCGCCGTTACAAATTGACGGCGTTACCTATTGTCCGTTACCGTTTGTGGGGTTATGAACTGTCGCAATACGATATGTCTTCCATCGATATGTCACCATAGCCTTCACTTATTTCAGTTTGACATGTGACTTCAACTGATGGTGAGCATTTCTCAAATATATCTTGTGGAGACGACTTCGAGTTTTACTTAGTTTCTTTATACTGAAACTCCACTTTGAGGCTGCACTACTTCTTTCATACAGTGCGGCTTTTAATAGTCCCCCCTCCTGTTAACTTTTGAACAGTTCGACGTAGAAACATGAAAAAAAAACATTTCGAGGGTTTCACCAATACTACTTTTTGAAATAAAAAAAATAGTGATTGCACGATAGGGGGCGCAGGGGGGCCCATCAACTCAAAATTTTTAAATGGCATGTGGGGTCAAGTGTCACATCGTTGAAAAGAGAATTCGATTCTCTTTACAACCATCTAAATATTTTTGAATTTTGTTTATAATTTTTTTCCCATTTTCGATTTTTATACCTTTCTAAATTTTTAAATTAATGTGCCCCCAATGTGGAACACCCTGCATATTCTGCTTCACACGAAACGATACGTTGACGAGACAGCGCACTCTTATTTTGACACTAGACTAATCAAGTGTCGAAAACAAAAGAAGAACGCTGTCACATCGCAGTACCTTGAATCCTTCTTCAAGCGGCAGAAGAAAGCTTCACTGATTTATTTATGGTTCGTCACAACACGTAGTATAGTATGCTTGTTAATATGAAAGGAGAAAGAAAAGTCAAACATTGATATAACTAAAATTAATTTATTTAAATATAAAATAAAAAAATATCGGTTTAAATTCTCGGTGTGAAATCACAGGATCTCACTTTGTATATAGACAGACCGTTAAACGTGTGAACAACATGCAAATCTCACTGCAAAGATATACAGTGCATCAAAACAATATTTGTTTAAATGGGTGAATGGTACACAAGACAACATCAAACAAAAAACATGAAACTCTAGCCATTCTTACTGAGATTCAAAACGAGAAAAAGAATGGCTTAATTAATCTTAAAGTGAAACATCTGGTGACAGATACTGTAATCTAGTTTTGTATCACCCGGTGCAGGTCAAAAACAATTATTAAAAGAAAATGGTAAAAACGAATTTCTTACAAAAAGAGTCTACAGCAAAAGTCATGTTCAAAACGTCAGAAATACGCAAACAGAATTGATTGTAAAACAAAAACAAATATCTGAGACAAATATAAAAGGAATATTCAGTTCATTATATAGTCGAAAATGGGTACAAACAGCTGTGACAAATATTTCTTCACGGGAATATATGGTCATTGACCTACTCACATAAGATAACCATCATCGAACGTAATACACCAGATGTGAGAGGGAACGTCGCGTGTCCCCGGTTCAACACGATTTATGATGGGACGGCGCCTTCAGGTATTCCAGAGAGATTGCTAATTTTCATTGAAGGGCGTAGAAATACTGTACTTAATATTGTGATCGTAGAACTTCACCTTTCTTTACTTAGGTACGAAGAGCACTTGTTTTGTTTTCGATATAAAAACTCGACGTTTATTCTTCACAGGAACTAACAGATTGAAAACTATATACTTGGGTACACAGATCCATATGGCCGTATCTACTTTTCTTAAACTTGTTGCTGGCTCTGATTTGCCTCAACAATACGCCATTTCGTAACGAACTGTCTCAAACTACATATTGAAATAAAAACGTTTTATTCTGGACATCACTGAACGAAACATCTAGTTGACGACTACAATAGAAAACCGTCGATTCATTCCTACGACTAGGAATTAAAAACCTCGGAACTGACTTGCGAACTGATAATTAAAATTCGCGAAACATTCAGTCTTTTGCCCGGAACTAACTAGATACCGAAGAATACTGGACCGATACTGAAAGGATACTGAAAGTACATACGCTTACGAGTCATTTTATACACTCATGAAGCTATAAATTTTAATATAATGAATAATAAACTAACACAATAGTGACATTAGTTACGGCTATTAATAACACTCTAATAGTCATTTTCTCATATATCATAGTGTTAATTCGGTTTTCTGACATTCTTAACGGGTTAAAATTGAGATTTATCGACAGAAAAATGTCAAAAACGCGTGTTGCAATTATATTTATTACACCTATAAATATATCCTCGTGACTTTTATAGTCTGTGAATTCCTGAGAAAATAACAACTTTTGTCTTTGGCCACCTGTGCTTCCGATGAATAATCGATTGACACATTTTGTGCATCTGGAACACGAGTATTTATGTTAGATCTTCTCCTTCTGTAGTTTGTTCTACGATAGGATTTTTATTATTTTGATTATTTTCCCTACGTTTTGACGTTATCCTGCATTTAATTAACTGATTAAATGATTCTACAGGGGGTTGGCTGGGGGTATATCACACCAGCACCATCTGTCGAGTAATTGCAATGTTTCTTCTCTCAAAAAGTAGTATCGGTAATACCCTTCAAAAAAATTTTGGTTTCGTTCAAATTTATCGAGGTATGAGTAGTATTCAGATCCGCATTTATATTTGATATTTCGATTTTGAATTACAAAAAAATATTACCGAAATTCAAAAATATATAGATGGATGTGACACTTGACCCCACATGCCATTTAAAAATTTTGAGTTGATGGGCCCCCCTGCGCCCCCTATCGTGCAATCACAATTTTTTTTATTTCAAAAAGTAGTATTGGTGAAACCCTCGAAATGATTTTTTTTTCATGTTTCTACGTCGAACCGTTCAAAAGTTAACACGGGGGGACTATTAAAAGCCGCACTGTATAAATAAGAGCTGATGTTTAAAGCTAAAATAAGCCACGCTGGACATTAAATTATCAGATGAAGTTCAATATTCATTCCAGAGGAGTCATGTTTCGAGAATGTTTCCCTTTTCAACGTAACCTCAGGCTTATGACTGTCAATGATTTAAATGAAACACTCTTTATGGAATGATGATAGTTTTTATTTTATAATTGTTTGTTGAGAAATCTAACCACTCATATAATCTAGATTAGTGAGATGCATATATGTGGTTTTTCGAAAAAGATACAGCAGAATGTGGTTTGAAATGTTCAAATATGACTATATCATTTGCTCCGGGCTTCAAAAATGGTGCAGGTAAGTACAACGTTTGAATCGGACCCATTCTAGCGTACCTTCCCAAAACGAACCCATTCACCATAACAATTCCTTTCGTCCAGTTACTCATATCCAGAAAAGTATCATTCCTTGGATCTTCTACTACGAGAGAGGCTTTATATAGAGATGGTCCAATTGAATTTGTATCAAATGTTTGCCATGCACTCAATGTATTCGTCCAAGATTTTTTAAATTCCAATGGAAAAACCATCCATTCGGAAATATACTCATCATTCAACAGGACACCACCTTGCCAAAGACCTTTGAATTGTTTGTACACCCTAACGTTCACCCTGCCCCAGTTTTCCACGACCAAATCCAGTGTAGCACCAGTTAATTGAACATTTGGAAGAACCAACGTGCCATTTTCCACTCTAGTTGTCCCAAATTTGTTTAGATCAGCACCTCTTTGCAACCAAGGAGACACCAGTTTACCATTTATCAGAACCATTACAATATCGCATACCCTACCTTCTATTTTCAATACTGCATTGGCAGGTATATCAATATTTTCCTTACGATACACTATGTATCCGTAGCTTTGACCGCTATTATTGTTTATATCTAGCATTTCCATCGATATCAGTTCTTTGGATTTTATTGGCGTTAAAGCTTCCAGTGCCGATGCAATGGTCATTTGCTTTTGGATAGGGATGGTATCATAGGCAACTGTTTCTGATTGTTCTGGAAGATTGGGTAGTTTTGTTTTAATAGTGTTATATTTTTCCAACAGTTCCTTTGTAGCGTAATATTTCTCGGTGTAGCGTCCAGCTTCATCCAAGGGGGCATTATATTCGTAGCTCGATATTATCGAATGGTAATCTGAAAATCAAAATTTAAATAGAAAACATAATCATTTTCATTTCAGAAAAATTGTAGAAATGGGATGATGCACACCTGTGGTGTCAAACAATGAGAAAAAAGTAATAAGTAATAAGTAAGCAATTCCTCTTTAGAAAATAAATGTTTCTACTACTCAACCAGGAAAGCCTCTGAGATATACAAACAATGAACAAAGGGAATAACTGTGGGACAAAAATCTACCAACAAAGGTTAACACGTTGAGTGTCCAGCCAACTCTTGCTATACCGAGTGACACAGGAGACATTTAGCAGCCTGCAGTTTTTTTATTTTTTTAATTGAAGGGGTAAAAATTCAAAATTCACATGAGATACGTAATCAATGATATCGCTTTCTTTGAATCTAATGCAAATATTTTTCAAACACCTTTTTGACCAGAAGTAATTCCAACCTCTTTTTGTCAAATATCACTATGTTTATTTCACTTGTCTGTCTTATTTGCATCTTGCATCACAAACTGGTATTCGTTTCTTAGTTGGCTTGAATGCATTTTACTGAAAAACATCAAGTTGACTGTGACCCGAATTCGATGATTATAAATTAATATAAATAGAGAACCGTGCCTCAGGAGGGCACATATAGTTACAGTCGAACACCAGACAGTAAAGATTGTTGTAATATAAATTAGCGTTAATACACAAACTAGATCGATTCAAAACATTAACGTTTTTATTACAATACTATGTATTCAGTTCAGAGGTAACAAACTTTCAATTGAAAAGCGGCTAATGATTATGTTATTCACATTGAACAACCCTATCTCCTCATCTGTTAGAATATATAAGTCAGCGGAGTTTGTTAACTTCCATTTGAACTTGACCATTTTTGACGTAGGATGTTCATGTTCAAACGATAGTTACAAATTCCATCAATTCAAATATATGAGATGCTTCTTTGAGGTGAATAATATGAATATAATTTATCTGTAGTAAAATTTATCATACAATATGGCATAATACACTGGGGATGTCCTCAGTCCTATCCAGGGAAAGATTGAGCACACTGATACCTCTGTCAATTGTCCAAAACGGAATTTTAATAGTAATTTTTGATACTCTTTCAATTTCTTCTTAAATGAAGTTCAAATTATGGACCCACGACAGCTCTTCTGTAAATTTATTTAAACATTCATCACATACAAAAAAAAATGTATCTCATATTCTTGAACAAACCGTACCAAGGAAAAAAATACCACAAATGAGTTTTAACTGTACGCAAAATGTTAATTGGTCATGTCCACATGAAATGATGTTATTTGCACACTAATATATCTTTAACGAAGTTTCCAGCAATTCTATTGTAACGATTATGTCGCTACGGGAAGGTGTCGAGAGTATTGGGTCAACGCTTCTAGAAGCGAGCCGTCAAATCAACAAGTGATCTCTCTCGTATTTTCTAGATGGACCGGAATATTCCAGAGAAGAACACTTCGTATAAAAGCATAACACCTCGAGCAGACACGGACAGAGTTTTTGGTATTTCGGCATCCACCGCGGAGGTCATATAGCCATGTGTTCTGGTAGGCCTTGTTACTGACTCCATACGCCACCTTAGGAGCAGCACTGTTGATTATAACGCAACAGTGAATCGTGCAGGACTCACCCAAGTCGAGCCACGAGATTTTAATAATTTAATCGGTTACATTATATTAAGACTAGAATTAGAACTCGAAATCCGGACTTTTGGCCAGAGTTGGACACTCTTACCACTGCGCTACGCCCCGACATCTTTATTGATTAAAATGGAAACTGATAGTGAAATTGACTTAGATATGACACTTTCGAATACAATAGAAGCAGCGAAGGTAACAATACTGAATGTATCACCGGAAACATCGAAATATATGTATAAATGAGCTAATAACTCATTTTTTGGAATGGAAGGTTGATCAAAATTCAAAATCGTTCTCCGAGAACGTTTTGTAGAAAAAGTATAGTATGCAACAAAATGGCCATTCTGTGCTCATTGCAGAATATACTATATCAGGAATATATTATTGAACAATTTTACAAAAACTCGAAGAGTCAGAAACGGTTCCCAGATTGTTTTGAAACACCATCAGAAATTGAACAAATTATTGACTATATAGAGAATTCTATGACAGTTACCTGATTCGAAGTCATCATATTTCCTATTCTCAGCACCATTCATAAATCCAAAGTTTGTACCGCCATGAAACATATATATGTTAACAGATGAAGGATATTTCAGAATTTCTTCATACACCTCTTTGAAAATTTCCACAGATCTGTTAGTATGACCACTTCCCCAAACATCGTACCATCCTGACCAATATTCCATAGTCATTAGGGGCCTGTTGGGCTGTAGCTGCTTCAACATGTCAAGTTGCTTTTGTGGCTCTTCGTTGTAATTACCTGTCATGAAAAACAATTTCCGAATTGTGCCCGATGTACCTCGAACTGGATTATCAGATGTTACTAGTAATTCCTTTATTCCTGAAATTTGTATTAATTCGCAATGAGTATTAATTATCAATAAGTGAGAGTTGGCGTATTTTGCAATATCACTTGCTAATCCTTACTAGCATGTTTGTGGCTAATTAATATGAAAGAAAGAGGAAATTATTCTCCTGTTTTCATTTAAATTTTGGGGGAATATTGTCGTGATATATTTGAATTGTTTTAGTGCACTGATCTATTGTTTCTTGTTATTAATTGATTAGGTCATGACCGCAGGTCATTATCAATTGCGGGTTTGATGACTAGCGAATTGTATGACCGTGACAGTGCACACCAAATAAAAATAAAACATTTCTATCTATATATAAATATAAGGTGATTTGCATCAAAGGGGATAGTTAGTAATACACTCCTGTAGAGGAGAGAGCCCTAGCGGTCAGCTAGCCTTATAGGCTAGGCCCTTTTGGCCTTAGCTGTAAGTATTGGTTTAGTTTTGGTTTTAGGTAAGAGTTTTATTTGATCCCTATTATATTATTGAATGTCCCTTATGTTACAATGTAAATATAACTTTCCCCAGTATCCCTGTTGTATAATAAATGTTTATATTCCTTTGATGCTACCAATAGCTACCATCTGTAGCTACACCCCAAGTCGCAGTTAGTATAAGGGAAACAACCCCTTATACGGCTCAGGATGCTACCCTAGTAGCCCTAGTCGCGACATATAGTGGAGGCGCAGTGCTCGTCCCGGGGGGTTGATTCTTCATAATTAACCCCTTCCACCCCCATAATTACTCCACCCATAGTCCAGGACTGTGGTGGAGACGCCTTGCTCGTCCCAGAAGGTTAATTCTCCATGATTTACCCCATTCTGCCCCGTTTCACCCCAACCATAGCCTAAGGACTATGATGGATGGGCTTTGCTCGTCCTGGAGGTTGATTCGTCTTAATTAACCCTATTCAGAATTTTGTACAAAATGTTTCACGGTATCTTCCTCTCAGCCAGGAAAATATAAATGTGAACAAAGAAATGGGTGAATCTGGAGTAATTTTTTTGTCCAAATAGAGCAAAGTTTTTTTTTCCCCTATTGTGTATTGCTAGTATAAGAGTTTACTTTTAGTGAATATTCAAAATGGGTTTGAGTTGTTGGGCCAACTTGTGTCTAATATTAGTAACTTATTTTGTCATCTATAAAATGCATGATAGAGACTTTGCTTTGAGTTTACTAGTATTTTCCGCAACAGGAATGTTATATCGAATTGAGGAAAAGGTATTCAATTCGAAAAACTTCAATATGAGATGTTCAGTTAAATTTAATGGAAGGTTTTCAATATTCTTATTAACTTTTACTATAATGGAATTTTCATACAGAGAAGTTGTACCAAACCTTGAACATATATCCAGGAGGATATAAATGAACACTGTTGATCTTCGGTACAGAGGGAAATAATTATTTTGTTATTTTTATTAGATGATGATTTTTTTTATATAGCAGGAACCGTCAACGACAGCAAGAAGGAAGGAAGAAAAACACTACGGCTATGAAAAGTATTGCGAGTATGAGAAAATAAGATAATATAACTGAAAGAATGCAAAGAAGTGAGATGATTGAATGAAAATGAGAAAATAATGTTTAAAATATGAACGAAGGTGAGAAAATGATTGTCAAAAGTACCTTCATGAGAAATAGGTGTCACTGTGTAAAAATGCGAGTTCTATTGAGAAAACTGTGGAGAAAAATGTAGATGAATGCCCGAATGAAAGGGCATGTTGAGAAATGTTAGGTAAGAGGGAAATATTGAAGCTGCATATTTGCCTGGAAATTTTTCTTTTTCTTTGAAAGTGTTGAGGATGAGGAGTTGCCTCAATTGTTGTGCATAATGGTGATAAGTGATAAGTGAAAGGGTTGAATGTATTTTTGAAACACACTTAAGGTGAAGAATTTTTTTTTTTTTTAAAGAATGGTGTCTCATTTTTAAATTAAATTTTAAATTACTCACTTGTAAATGATATATTTTGAAGTTTTTTATTTTTGTTTTTGAAAAATATGTTCTGCTTTGCATGCTCTTGGAATTATGCTCATGACGTCTTCGAAATATCTGGTGCAATTGGTGTATGATCGACTTTTCAATGAAATATCGTGATATGAGAATATTTATAAGGTAATAGGTTACCAATGTCTATAAAGGAGTTATAGAAGAATTGAATGACGGCCGGAAGAGGCTGTTATAAAGGACTTTGCAGGAGTGACGTGGGAGAAAATCCTCAAAATGGGATTGAGCGTCTGTCTGCAGTATCGTACTCTTGAAGTGTTGCCAAGAGTTTTGAGATTTTTTGGTAAATGGTATATAGTGATATACATCCTCTTGATGGGTTTCCAAGAGAATCATTGGTGAATGATGTTGTTTTTTCTCGATGTGTTGCCGAGAAAATGGATGAATTGCGCTAATGTGAGATGTCGATATATGAGAGAAATAGTTGCACGGAGAAAGGTTTTTGTATGAGTGAGTCATGAGATATTGTAAAGAGTGTGAATACGAAATTTAAAGTATTTACTTGAACTGCAAAACAGAACATTGAAGAGATGAAAATTATGTGTGTCATAAAGGTGATCAAGAGGTCTAAATTTCTAATTTGAAATTTGTGATATAATGTGATTGAAGATTTGTATGACTGTCCTAACCAAATTGATGGCATACCAGTGTTACACTCAAGATGGTGATCAGGAGGTGTGAACTGATATCTAACATTCACTTATTGATAAATTGTAATTTGGCCATCCCGAAAACCTCAAATGATATTTTTTCTGAATCATGCAAAATCATTTTCTCATTTACAAGAAGCATGAATATTAGAAAGTATATCGTAATTTGCAATAGTAAATAATGAAATGGGTCAAAACAAACAATCGTGTTTTGATTAATATTCCCAAATTGATAAATAATACTTTGGCCATCTCGATTTTCTCGAATGATTTAATTTTTTTGTTGAATTCCTTAAAACCCCCATTGTCGGTATCCTATAAATATATTCGGAATTTGATCGGAAAATGCAATACTGAAAATATTGAATGAAATGTGATGAACAATTGTGTTTTGAAAACAAAGTCGAGTAATACGTTGGCGAATCAGCGTTTTATATGGCCAGTAAATAGTCAATTGATTTGTCGAAAGAAACATTCGACGGTTTCCTTTTGCTATTAATGTGAAATATTTGTTGATAATTCGAAATGAACTACGAGAATAATTGATCGTGTTTTGAAAACACTCACTGTTTGCTTACAAATTGTGGACTGATAGTTTTTGGCAATAAAGCGTTTTTATATGGCCCAAGTTTATGAAGATATTCATTCAATAAGAAATATTTGACGGGTCATTTTTATCTCAAGAGGGAAAAAAAAAGTTGGTCATTTAAATTAAAGTTTGAAAATTATTGGTTAGATAGAATATAATATTTTGTAATGAATTTTGTTTTGAGTAGAATTATTAAAGATTAACCTGTTAGAAAAAAAAATATTGAATTTTTCTATTAGTCATAGAAGCTGGAAAAAAACTAATCGTAATAAATATAAATATGAAAAAAAATAGAAAATAGTAATAGTTGTTGTAGTTTATTTTTTGATTATTTATTAGATATGGTTAGGTATTTATTTGTATCTTGTTTTGTTTCTCGGGTATGGTACACACACAATCCTGGAGAGAAGAGATCAGGACAACCAAGTACCCAGTCTGGTATTTGGAGAATAGAATTTGGACACCCAGCATGGCTGACAATAACAGAAAGTGGAAAGCTGCGATATCCAATATGGTACAAAAAGGGTTGGAACACTGGATGAACTGAGTAATCCAGATGTTTCCTTCCCAAGAAGTGGAATGAGGATGCTGAACGTGAGTCCGGCGAGGATCCCAGAAATAATCAAGGATGAAAGCTCCCAAACTGACCCAGGGAATGCAGGTAAAATGGTATCAAAGATCGGCAGCAAATCAGGATAGAGAGTACGGTCTAGATTCATCTGTATGCATGCCCTTATGACATGTGTATCTGCTTGGAATACTGTGGTGTTGTTGCCAAGGGGTACGTTCTTTTTTCGCCTCACCCATCACCTGCTCCTGTTTCTACATCTATTTTGATACCATCTGTGTACCAGATAATGTTTCCAGATAATAGTGATTCTACTGAGTCCCATTCATCCCACTTGAGCTGCGTTTTGAATGTTTTTTCATAGGAGTATTGTGGTAGCATGTAGTTTGTTATCATTTCCAGTTCGATAATGTTGAATTCATGGATGATTTTGGTGTACCGAGTTTGTGGTTGGGTTATACAAGAAGCGGCTACATCTTCATTGGAATCTAGTGAGCATGATCAGTAGATTCCAAATATGGACAAATATGGCTGCTCCATAGCTGATCTCCCTGAATTTTGGATAAATAGGTTAGATTTGTGTGTAAATTGCGAGCGAAAAACTAATTCAAGCATTTTCGAGTCTCGCAAGCTAGGTTAGCTTGCTCAGGTTAAATTTATGTGTCAATTACGAACGAAAAAACAAATTTACGCATTTTCACCTAAACACCCCGCCATGTGGTTATTGCTTGTGGTCATCCAATTACCTGTTTGTTTAAGTCTGTATGCACTCATCCTCGCCACCCCCATGACTGTGACGTCTAAAGGTGGGAGGTTTAGGATAATATCCATAGCAGCGGTTGGAGTGCTTCATAGCACTCGTGACACAGACAGGCGATCCTGTCTATTTTACTAAGGTTGGTTTTCGACTGTCTCTGTTTCATCTTGGGCCACCACCGGTGCAAAGCCAGTGTATGACTTTCAACAAAATTACATCACTGTAATGACACATGTTCACATACCTGCGATATCAAAATGGTAACATCTCGTATACATTGCAAAAAGAGATCGCAGTTACATCTCAAAATATATCGCTGTTACGTCGCAGCACATGTTACAGCGACATCGCATGGATGAATCTTGAGTGGGACAAACTAGCATCCCTGCGATATCGCAGCGAACTCTATTTGACATAGAATGCGATATCGCAGGTCAAATTGTCAGATAGCTGCAATATCTCTGTGATGTAACTGTGTTTGCTGGGAACTAAAGCGACATTAACTATGATTTATCAAGTCTATTCTTGGACACGTTTAGTAAAGAAATACCAACGGCTTCTTCAGTAATGCCATTCCGTGATTCGACAAGACTGAACAGTCGACTAATTCAACCTTTTAAAATTTCGGGGTCCTAAACCAATCCTGCCGGAAGCCAAACAAAGTGGTATTTAAATCAAAAGCTGAGCGTCTCAATAACTTCCAAGTTAAGTTCCGGAGGCCAGTAAGTGAAATGAGTCTACCAATATGCAAGAAGAGTACATTTCCAGAGGCAAAATTCAGTGGGGGACGTGGATGAAACTCTGGAAGAAAAGGAGTTAGCTCTACTCTGTAGATGGATCGAAGGGAGGCTTGAAGGTAGTTTCGTCGCCACTTCACTTGGGGGCATAAGATAATTCGGAATAGTCAGACAGCATATAAATATATTATCTTCTATAGCTATACTTTTTTTTCCTTCTTCTTTCTATGCATTAGACAAGACTTGACAACCCCAAAGACGTCCTAGCACAGCGTTGATGTAGTTACTCTTTTTACAAAGGTCCCTAACTCAATGGAAACAGCAAATTTAGGATCCATAGTATGGTTGTGGTAATGAGACCTAGATAATATTTTTGTAATTTAGAGCCATGTTCCTGAAAAACTTAATGAATTCCTCAACCACATCAACAACATACACCTGAATATCGATAGAAATTTGAAAGGAGGAAAAGTCTGGGACACCAACCATACCAACGCATACTAATCGATACTTCGACAGTACAGTAGGTGATGGTTAGAGAACATCACCTACAAAAAAACCAAGATTTAATTAAAGCATTGGTAGAAATAACTAAGAAACCTCAAATAGATACAACGAAAGAGACACACATACAGGTGTATATCCATATACCTCTTGAGGCCCTTTCGAGGCTTTCACAACAATGTCCTCAAAATATCGAGAGCCAACTCGAGGACTTTTCTCCTGTTACCATAAATATCCTTATATATTCTTCTGGAACGACGTATGTTATGGGAACAACTTGAGGCTGTATTCATAAATGTCTAGTGGACGTCACAAATAAACCTCTTGAAGCGTTCACAATAATGTCCTGAAAATGTCTAGGGCCAACCAGAAAACATATCGAGGCTGTCCTCCTGTAACGTTCTAGTTCTTCTGTGTCGTTTATAGTATGTTCTGCTCTTTATCTGCTGAATGGCATTCCCGACATCATTTATAGACTGACAGTGTGAGGGGAAAATTTTGATTGGCGATGATTTAAATTGTTTAATTTGGACTGCAAGACTTTATATTCTTCAGTAGGTTCCGTATAAATCTTACTTTCAAACTGACTGTTGACAGCATCTACATCTCTTAGACTATGAGGTACATCACCAGACTGAACACTCTTGTTATCCATTTTTCTCAGTGTAGTCCATAGCAATTTACAATTTTCTGACTCATGAGATACCTACTCTGCTTGAGCACGTTATTCTCTTCTAATAGCACTGGATACATAATTCGTAAACTCCTTGCGAAAAAATCAAGTCCTCTACTATTTTCGTTGATTTATATTTCTGAAAGCTTTCTCGCAAACTTTGCACAATTATATGTATGTATACGTGTACCAAAGAGAGTAGGGTTTGTTGACTTCGACTTGTCGAATAGGAGCGTGGAGTTCAAAAATTTAAAGTAGATTTTTATTTGAAAAATCAACTTGATCGTTAACATCATCACAATAGGCAATAAAAATCAAATAAAAATAATTGATATTTCGTACGTTATACATCCATGGATTCCAGCAAAAATAAAACAAATGGTGACGCATTATATACATTGATTGCCCTTGAAATGGCAAATAACAACTGTAATTTATAAAAAACTGCTTATTCCACAAGTTAACTTACCATGATCAATCATTTGCTGTCTCAGTAGCTTCAGATAGTCCAAATCTTTTTTTCCTGAAACTGCGTATTCGTTTTCCACTTGCATCATGAATATTGGCCCGTCATTAATGAACTGAAGAGATGCGAGAATTGGTAGAAGAACGCTGAAATATCTGCTAACGAATTTCATGTAAGGAGAATTCGAACTTCTCACTTCAATATCCTTTTCTCTCAGCAACCAACTCGGAAAACCTCCAAATTCAAATTCGGCACAAATGAATGGTCCCGGACGAATGATAGCAAATAAATCCTCTTCTTGAGCGGTTTTCATAAACTGTTCCAAATCCAAGAATTCAGACATGTCGTTGTTGCCATCTCCAAAGTCAAATTCACCTAGGGAATGAGATATATCGTTTAAAAGTATCATAGACAAATATTCAGAAAATTAAGTAATTTTTAGGAAAGCTATGGATTCCAGTAAAATGTGATAAACTGAAGTTGTTAGTACGGAATAATGTATTTATTCATGATAGTACACTACAGAAAAAGCCAAAATTCCAAATGGTACATTGATAAAAGTATTAAGACAATAAATGACATGAAGAAAATCATAAAATCTGAACAATACAAACAAAAATATATATACACAAACACACACACACACACACCCACACAAACCATATTACAAAAGATAAAAGTTTTATTGACAGGTCAGCAATTATGCGGCAATTTTAAGGTTGTTTGTGATTTGAAAAAGTTGAATGAACGGTTCAGAATGTTTTGGAGCTTTGATGTGAACGCAGTGCTACTATAATTAGTTCTATGATTTTGCGAGTAGAAAAACTGCCTGTTTCTAGTATTCCGGGGATTAGCATGTATGGACAACTTTGCTAGAATTTCCGAGCAGTTAATGGCATTATTAAGAATTTTGTGAAGGAAAAAAACCAAGGCAAGTTTGCGTCTATCATCTAGAGTTTGAAGGTTTACTAGAGATAGCCTCGTATAAGAATCGAACCTATGAAACGACATTTTCATTTTATAAATAATAAATTTAGTGAATCTACCCTGAATTCTTTCTAACCTTTCCTTGTGACCAAGATAAAATGGAGACCAAATAATACTGTTGTATTCTGGAATACTACGGACCAAAGACAAATATAACGTTTTTATTGCATTGGTGTCATTTATGTTTTGGTTTTGTCTCTTTATGAAACCAAGCATTCTCAAGGCTTTATTACCGATACTGTTTATGCGATTAGTAAAATTGAGATCTTTGCCAAACACTACTCCTAAATCGCATATATTCTCAGCTGATTTCAGAATGACATTACCGATGAAGTAATCACACATGATGGGATTATTTATTTTATAGAAACGCATCAATTTACATTTTTCTTTATATCTAATAGGTTGAATTCACAATAATTGCAAAAATTCACTAAGTCTTTTTGAATAAGTTGGCAATAATTTGAGGAAGTAACTTCTCTATAAAATTTGAGATCATCAGCATACAGTGAAACTGTAGTGTTTTGAAATGAGTCATCAACATCATTTATAAAGAGAAAGAGTATTTGGCCAATATGGAAAGCTTGCGGAACACCAGAAGTCACTTTTGTTTCTTTCAATAAACTGTTAGCAATTTTAACGTATTGTGTTCTGTTACTCTATGATCCAATAAGAGCCAGGTTGTTGCCAACAACACCAAGTTTCTCCAATTTAGCAATCAAAAGTTCATGATTGACAGAATCAAAAGCTTTTGCAAGATCAGTGCATGTGACATCCACCTGGAACCCCTTCTCGAGTTTATTGCACAACTCATTTTGAAAAACTCCTAAATTTGTAGCTGTTGATCGACCTTTATAAAAACCATGTTATTGATTAGAAATAGAAATACCTCTATAATTCTTAATATCATTTTTGCCACCTGATTTGAAAATTTTCAAGGGCAGAGATATAGAGGTGCAACAACTGCTCAACAAAATAGGTGGAATCCCATCAGGACCAGCACTTTTGTTTTTATCTAGATTCATTAATTTATTTTTAATTTTGTTTTCTGTAAAAGTATGATTGTAAAGTAAAATTGCGTGTTGGCCAACATAAGTGTTATTCCGATTTACAGGTACTAATTCTTTAAAACAAGATTGAAAGTGTAGTATGACAATGAAGGGTATGATACTGTTGCTTCTTTCAAACTGGATGTATTGAATGTTAAATACAATAAACTGAAGTATGTATATATGTAAAGTCTACGGAACTGTATTCAGCCAGTTAGCGCCTCAATTCCTTCGAGACTGCCCCAACTGCCAACTTGACATATCTGAATCCCTCATTCTCCGTTTGACTACAGGGTGACTATACCACATTCCTCCTTGTCTTTTTTTTTTAATCCGTAAAGCGATTGGGAGGTTTTCTGTCTCGAAATGGATTTCTCCTAGGTGCAATACACTCATCATGAAATGGATGGTCTACATTGTTCGGTTCGCATTCTTCGGCTTCCACTTCATTATATGATCTTTCATCTTCATTTGAACTCGCTGATTGATGAAATTGAGGGTGCTGGTAATCTTCGAATTCGTCTGATGTGTCCTGGTGGGAAGACTCGTAGGCGTCAGTCACTGATCTCCGTTTACGCATTTGGTCGCAGTGTTTACGACGAATAATTCCATCGATTTCTATTAGATATGATAGAGGTCCAGTACGTTTAACGATTTTCCCCGGAAGTGAGCCTTTACTTAAAGGATTGTTTACCTACACTTCCTTTATGAAAATCTGCTCTGATGCAGCAGAGGAATCATGATATTGTTTTTGGACGAATTTCTCATGCTCAATATTTTTCATCACATCTGGTTTTAAAAGATCAAAACGAGATCTGAGATGGCGGCCAAACATCAGCTGACTGGGTGTTCTTTTCGTAGATCTTCTCACTGTATTTCTATAAGAAAATAAGAATTTTTGTAATCTTTGTGATTGGTTCAATTTTTGATCACTAGCACTCTCGGCAAGACCATTTGATTTAGGGTGGTATGGTGTTACTTTCACATAGGCTATTCCATTATCATTGCAAAAACATTCGAACTCGTTTGAAGTGAGTTGTGGACCATTGTCTGTAACTAAAAATTTTGGTAATCCAAAACGAGCGAAAAAAACACGAAGAGCTTCGATTGTACTTGTCGAAGTGAAATCTTTCATTGGTATGACTTCCAACCAATGGGCATATGAATCAATAAGTATCATCCACATTTTACTTTCAAAAGGTCCAGCAAAATCCAAGTGGAGTCTAGACCAAGGTTCTGGTGATATACCCCATGGATGTAAGGGTGCGTTACGGTCGTTCTGTCTCGATTGTTGACAGGTGAAACATTTTCCTATTTCTTGAGCAATGTCGGAATTGATGTTTGGCCAAAAAACATGGAGCTTTGCCGGTGACTGCATAGCAGTTATTCCTGGATGTCCGTCGTGTAACATACCCAGTACTGCTGGTTGTAGGACTAGAGGTACACAGATACGCCAGTTCCATAGTAATAAATCTTCTTCGAATGACAACTCCATTCGTTTTTCATAAAATGGAACTAGATCTCTATGTAAATTCTTCTTGCTTGGTCAGTACGTTTGTAAACAGCGAATTACATTTGAGAAAATTGTATCATTCATTGTTTCTCTTTTAAGTTGACTTTTTTTTACAGGTAAATTTCGAACCCTCATATGTAGTAATTTTGCATGATTTGGCAATCCTGGTTGTTCGGGGATTACTTGTATTGGTAGCCTTGAAAGAGAATCCGCTGGATAATTTTCTCTTCCAGGTTGATCTATAACATTAAAATTGTAACTGTTTAGTGTCATAGCGTAATAGTCGGTTACTTGCAACCTTCGGAGTCTGGCGGTTCTCTCCAAATATATGTTCCAGAGGCTTATGGTCTGTGATCAAGGTGAATCGTCTACCGTATAAATATTGGTGGAACTTGGTATAGTTGTCGTCAAACATATAAGATAAATAAAAAAAGGCGCAAAAAATGGTCGATTAGCATGAAATTGACTCCCATGCCGCCAACCAGGGTCGGACTTGTACATATGCCGCTAAATATTGTGATGCGTGCAGATTATTCAAGTTAATTTAACAAAAGCACTGTAACTTTTGTATTCAGAATCATCCATTTTTATAATTATTAGTATCCTTAGATTGGGTAAACAACTGCCCCGTCGAAATCTAATTTGCTAATTGCTGGTCGTACCGCAAACAGCTGCGATTTCTATTATAACTACGCCCGACCCTGCATGGAAAAAACATTCCTAATTGCTGTGCGGGCCTTTACATCTTCCGCGCTAAGTGTTACGTGGGGGCGATAGGTGGAATAATTTAATTAACGGTAGAGATGTCAATAATTTTATTTATTGATTTAGTGCGATTTTAGTCTGAAAAACTGTTTGGTTATTGACAAAATAGGAATTAATTTCCTGGTAATTTCCTGAAGTCATGTAAGTATTGATATTGACTCACACTGATTTTAGCCAATATTCTCATGTGATTACCATATAAGGTGTGTATGGCGTGGTACTATGCATTTTTGGCAGAAATATATATTTTGTCATTGGTTTTTTTTGGAGGAAATGTGAGGACTAGCACAATATTTGCTTATACAGGATGATTCCTAAGGTGGACCGGTACTTTCATTAATTTCTCACATTGCATAGAAAATAATGGCTATAGGTGAACATGTAAAAGACAACAATTCGTTTTTGAGATGCAGGGCGTTAAAGTTGAAAATTAATATTGAATTTACTTTAATTACTGAAGGATCACCAATCACATACTATTCAAAATATCCAACGAAGGCGATCCATTACATCCAGTGGAAATGAGATATAACCAGATGGTGGGAGTTAGACTGTATGTTTTTCACCCACCCAGCTATTCAGAATATTTTAGGGAGTCACAAAATACCCAAGAGCAGATGAATAAAAATATAACTGTACGAAACAGAATGCCAGTGTCCAATATTGATTATATTCCCAAATTTGATTTTAGGATATGAAAGTACATTAAATTTTATGTAAGAAATAAATATATGATTGCACTAAAACTTGATAGAAATCACCGATAAAAATCGAGTAAACTATATTTGGCAACAAAATTTAATGTAATTGTGTCGGATGAAAAGTCCGTTCAAGACACCCATATGATAAATATAATTTTGGAATTTTAGCACAATTGATCATTGACATACCACACTGAGAGCTTCAATCAGAAAAAAATCACACATTGTGTATATCATCTATTAGAAAATCTTCAAACACGAAAGTATTATTCCAGTTCAAAGTGAAGTGATTTTTCGCAATAAAATCTGTATAAATAATGATAGCGTGGCAACGCACTATTCAATCTGAAAACATAGAATTACAGAGAGTTCATATAAATGAAACACAGAGCGATCAATTGGAAAGTTGAAATTAAGTGGGCCCTTCACGTGCAGTTTTTCGTGACTTCCAAAGTGGCACTCCATCGCTCCACTCCAAATTCGAACGTGAAGTGTCAACATGCGCCTGGCGCTTCTCGCATCTGACGCGGCGCGAGACGTTCCAACCTTCTTAAACTTCTAGCGCGATTCGAACAGAGGAGTCTACCAAAACTGAAAGTGATGGGACAATTCCCGCGCCGCTCCGACTGTAGAGAAGAACAGTCGAATTGAATTGTAACGATAAGACAGGTATAGTTGCTTCGAGTAGTCTTAATGTGATTTCGGCGCAAGTACCATTTTTGGAGCAATACTCTGTGTCTTTCTTCTGGAATCTTCATTTTCTAATTTTATACATGCAATTTTTCTCTTTGAATGTAAAGAACACATCGCGAAAAAAGGCCCACTAGCTATCGAGAAGCTTCGAGGAATGAAGTTGGCGTACTATATTTGAATGTGCGTGTAGTTTGGCATGCAACTTCGCTCCGAGAGTGACGCGAAGGGAGTGCGAGTCGGGAATCGAAAAATAACTGCACGTGAAGCTGGCCCTTTTTATTTTCATGGAAGACCATGTTGGTATATGCATTTATTTGAGAATTCCCTTCTCTAGATCACTTTTAAATTATCTGAACATAAATATCTGAATTCCTGACAATCCAGATGTTGAGTCGTGAAGAATGCAGTACTGAATGACCACCCTGTATATACAAGAATGTTTTTATTTGTAATTTTTTTGTTGAATAACTTTTACATTAATGATAAATTGAATCATTATACTGCATAAATTTTTTGAATTACTCGTATCTATGTACTTAGTATCGATCTCTAGTATACTCATTAATCTAAATAAAATTGGATTAATTAATCCTCTGTCAATAATGAATTTGATGCAATTGAAAAATTCTTTACCCATGGCGAAGTTACCTATAATGCACTAGCTATTTCAAACTCTTGCACCACTTGCCCCCACATTATGTGGCACGTTCCAGGAAAAGATAAGACCATTTTTTGCGGCTTTTTTTATTTATCTTATATGTTTGACGACAACTATAACTGCATATACTAGTCCTAGTGCTTCTTTGTCGATAGTGGAATAACGCTTTTCTACGTCGCTAAATGAACGTGATGTGAAAGCAATAGGTTTTAATGTTCCATCCGGACATTTATGTGACAATACACCACCAGTACCATCATTACTCGCATCACTGGTGACAACTAAGGGTAGTTTGGGATCATAATGAATTAGCGTATCATTTGATATCAGGTTTTGTATAAGCTGATTCATCAACTGGGTATCTTCGGTCGTCCATTCCCATTTTGTATTTTTCTTCAAATGGCGATGTAGCGGAACGCACTTGACATGCAGATTTTTAATAAATCTACCATAGTATGTGATAGCTCCCAAAAATTACCGTAATTGAGTAGTATTCTGTGGAACTGGCATAAGTTTGATTGCTTCAATTCTTTCTTCCGTTGGATGTAAACCAGTTTCATCAATATTATGGCCCAAATAAGTGACACTTTTTGCGAACCACTCGCATTTGGATTTCTGCGTGTTCATCCCGGAATCTTGTAGTCTGCGCAAAACTTTCCTCAATCTTTGTGTATGAACAACTAAGTTGGGAGCTGTTATCAGAATGTCATCAAGGTAACAAACAACGCCATCTATACCAGCAAAAATTTGATCCATGGTACGTTGGAAAAGAGAAGGTGCAAAACATATCCCGAATGGTAAACGCCTATAAGTGAAATAGCCTTTGTGAGTGGCAATAACTAAATATTTGCGAGATTCACTACGAACTTCCATCTGTAAATATGTGTCTTTTAGGTCAATTTTGGTGAAATATCTGCCTCCAGAAAGCTTAGCTGTGATGTCTTCGAATCTGGGCAACGGGTAGTTGTTTATCTGAACATACTTATTGATGGTTACCTTGAAATCGGCGCAAATCCTCAATCTTCCATTCGACTGTATGGCTACAACAATGGGGGATGCCCATGAATTGGAGTATTTGTTGTATCCTCGGGCTCTAATACACCTTCTTGAACTAATCGATCGATTTCCGCAGATACTTCATCTAGTAAAGCAAGAGGAACGCTTCTTTGACGAAAATTTTTTTGTGTAATGTCTTCATCGATATGAATTTTTGCTTGATGTCCTTTGATGTGGCCAAGACAATCTTCGAAAAGTTCTGGAAATTCTTTCAGAATTTCGTCGATTTGAGTGTTCTGAATAGTTTCCTCCCCTTTATTCATTTTGATGTAACTCGATATTATTTTCTTTGGAACCAAATCTTTTGTTATATGCATTACTTTTGCACCAGGTGGAAGGGTTAGATTGAATGCCAAACACCAGTCTAATCCAAAAAGTGGTACATCCTCTTCTTGAGTGACGTATATAGGTAACGTCATTTTATTTCCGAAAGCCCTCACGTCTACCATTGATTCCCCTAGAGTATTTATCGGTTTATCGCCATACGCCACCAAATCTGCTGATTTTGAAAGAGATGGTTCACCAATTTTTTTCCATATTGATTTACCTATAACAGCATGCACTGAGCCTGGGTCGTAGAGCATATCAATGTCATTGTCATTAATGCGAACAGATAATATAACTTTACCTTAGCTACCAATTTTCCTTACATTGAGTAAATGTGATATTTCATGTCTTGAAATACTGCCAGAGTCTGACGAATCATTTTCATCATCGCTTGTTTCTCTGACATGGCGAGTATAAGGCTATGCGCAAATTAGGACACGTATAGCACGTCTGAGGTGACACAGCACCGCACGTTGTTTTGTAATCTACAGGATTGAATACATTGGCGCAAATTGACGATGCAGCGCGACCTGGCATGACACGCGTCATCTTACAGACGTGTCACGCAGTAGTTCAGACACAGTTTGTCGTGTCACGCGTGTGTCTACAACAGGTGTTTTCCTTGTTTTTTTTACGAAAAAATTACGGAAGAAAAGTTAATAGAGGCTTATGGGAATTTTTCTGGGGGTTCCTAACGAAATTAAATTTCATTCTGTCGATTGCCATAAGCGAGAAAATGAATCAGCAACCAACTATTTTTTTACAAGATCGCTCCCTTTGAGTACGTGCAAACCTTTTGGCTTTGGTTTTTCTCTATTAGATTGTTATACCTATTCATGTGTTAGAATGCCATAAACGAGAAATTAAAAAAATTAAACAATTTTTTTCTGCAAAAGGAAAATAAATTTTCTATTTATCAGTACTCGTCCGATCGCTAAATTTTCATTTCTTGAGCTCAACCCTGACATAATCTTCAGTGGTTAAATTCCCAGAAATGAGAAAATGAGTCAGCCAAATATGTCGTTATCTGACGGTCTATAAGTTCAATAACAACAATTGTTTCGTTCGTTTGTCAAAAATCTCAGATTTTTTTGATGCCGGCTAGTCGCGAACTGCCAATCAAATCCAAACTCCGCCGTTTCCTATTTGAAACCGCGTGTCTCAATATGCGGATCACCACGCAGCACGTGTAGCATGTACGAGTCGTGTCTCTCGTGTCACGCCACCTCCCAATTTGCGCCTTGCCTAATGTTTTGGTTTACTGTCATATTTCGCTTTCGAAGTTTGTTTGATGACAGCGTTTCCTGAAATCACACACACTCGAGAAAAATGGTTTTCTTCACCACCACTACTACACTTTCTTCCAAAAGCTGGGCAATTCTTTTGTCTATGTTTTGAATCTCCGCAGTATAGGCAATCGAAATCAGGATGAAGTTCTCGAAATTTATTTTTCGAAGACTGATTTTGGGACAGAATACTATGTCTAGTCTGTGGTTTATTCACTCGATTTACATAACTATTCTCCATTTTGACACTACTTGTTTGAAAAAGGATCATTTCTTTCGTTTGAATAGATGCTTGCTCAAGAATGCAAGCCGTTGATTCAACATTTTCTAGCGTTGTTTCAACAGAAGGATGTTCTTGTATTAATTTTTCTTGCCATTCGCGATTGTTTATTCCAAAAAGTAACTGATCGCGAAAACGTTCATCTAAACCTTTTCCGAAACTACAGTCTCCTGCTAAAGTGCGTAATCGATTTACATATTCAGTTATAGTCTCATTTTCTTTACGGAAACTACTTGCAAACTTAATCCTTTCTGCAAAAACATACACCTTTCTGCCGTAGAAATGGTTCAATACTTCAACCAGTTCCTTATAAGTCTTTGTGGTTGATTTTTCTGGTTTGAAATGATCAGCCAAAATTTTGAAACCTTGGAAAGTAGCAAATTCCGTCTTGTTGATGCATTTTCATCTGTCATTAATCCACGAATTTCCAATTCCAGTTCAAATCTTTCTAAATAATAGTCCCACTGTTCCGTTTCAGGCACAAAATTATCAAAACGAAAATGTTTGTACACTTCGTCAGCCATTTCTGCAGGTACGATAGTCTCTCGTCGCCAAAATGTAGTATGACAATGAAGGGTATGATACTGTTGGTTCTTTCAAACTGGATATATGGAATGTTAAATACAATAAACTGAAGGATGTATATATGTAAAGTCTACGGAACTGTACTCAGCCAGTTAGCGCCTCAATTCCTACGAGACTGCCCCAACTCAACTCAACTGCCAACTTGACATATCTGAATCCCTCATTTTCCGTTTGACTACAGGGTGACTATACCACAGAAAGTGTTCAGCAAAAGCGATTGCAATGTCCTGTGGGGTTTCCAAACACTTGCTATTTATTTCCATTATCTTTGGAAAACCAAATTCTTTCCTCAAGGAATTTACGTAAGACCAAAAATTTTGTAGTCATAATGTGTTCTGTATTTGATAAATATAGTAGATAGCACATATCAATATGGTACTTTGTTTCTTTTCGTAACTTTGAAAATTCCAGGTAGTCTTCATTGGAGCCAGTGTTCTTGAATTTCTTGTGGATTTATTTTTCAGTTTTATTAATAAGTTAATAAGTTGATTAAGATCAAATGACTGCTATACCATTTAGGATATTCAGATACAGATTTTAATTTCTGCGGTACAAACTGTTTGAAGCCTGCTGATAATAATTCATAAAAAAACTACAACAGCCTCATCGATGCCACCAATTATGGATAAAAAAACAGTCAATATTATGAAAAAAGTTATTCAATCCAGCATAATCAGCTTTATAGAATAGATTAACTTTTTCCTTTACGCAATGAGTAGATAATAGTGACGTTGCAAATGTTGAGGAATTGGAAATTGGGGAGATTAAAGAAATGTAACGAACTTGGAGCCGGACCTGTCGCTCAGCGTTTTTCGAAAGAGATAAGGTCACCGCTACATTCCAATGAACCGAGAATTCTAATTGATTTGAGATGCGCGTGATCTCGAAACGAGGGGAAAAACACCGAATAGTCCCACCGATCTGATATTACAGATCGGTGAATAGTCCTGACAGGCGATCTGCGGGGATATAAGGAAGCACGGACACTTGAACAGTTAGTTGTCTATACACCGTTGATTTAGCGAAATGTAGGGTTGCATACCAAACGTTAGTGGTGTGGAATATAAATTACCGATAAATTGATTATAAAAATAAATTAGTGACACAAAGTTGAGCGTATTTTTACATCCATTTTATCTTAATTTTGATTAAATGCTAATATACAGGCTATCGATAACAAGATATGGGATCATGATTCACAATAAAAAGTTGATACGAATCCAACAACTATCGAAATCAATTCAAGGTTATTGATAAACACTCAAAAGTAGTAGTATACACTATGATAGAAGTGTAGAGGTGAGCCTTTAATGCACGCGCAACTAGTTTGAGGGCACGACGCGAAGTGCAAGCGATATGAAGGTGATTGAATGCACGTGTAGCGTTCGCTGTTTTATTATGTCTCCATTGTGACTTCAAAAACATTGCAGGAAATGAATTTTACTTCAGAATAATGTCCCTTATATTTTATTACATCCATTCGAGTAGGTAATGGACATATGATGATGTCATGTATTATTGTTGATATGGAGTACGATGACTAAAAACCATAGAAATATATATTATATACTCTAGAATGCTAATCCCCATGTCAAAAGTGTTGTAAAAAGTTCAAGCGCGTCATTAGTGACTTTTGTAACAGGCCCGGTTTTAGTAAAATGTCATGGTACTTGTGAAGATTAACAAACATTAATTCTGAATCTCGGAGAATAAGGTTGGAAACCTCATTGTGCTTAAACCTGTTATATGTATTTAGCCGATTTGAATACATATTTTCACATATTCATGATCCCGAATATTCTGCAAAGGCCATCAGATAGTAGAGTATGGTTATTATTATTATTTACCGCTCTGAAGCGACTGATTTTTGGTATCACATTCACTTTTCAGCTATAGTTAACCAACAAAAACCTACGGAACCATCCCAAATCGTCGGTGCGAATTTCAAGGAAGCACTGCATTGGAAAATAAATTAAAAGTGCAAAACACTGTGAAAATTTATTTCAGCAATTTTTTTTTTCTTTGGTGTTCTGGCATCGACTGCTATGGTCATTAGCCACGTGTTCTGGATAGGCCTTGTTAATAACTCCATGCGCCACCTTAGGAGCAGCACTGTTAATTGGAACGCAACAGTGAATCGTGCAGGACTCACCCCAGTCCAGCCACGAGATTTGAATAATTCAATCGGTCAAATTAAATTAAAAAATCCCAGCCGCAACTGGGGCTCGAACTCCGGACCTTTCGACCCAAAGGCCGACGCTCTAACCACTGCGCCACGCCCCGGCATTATTTCAGCTATTATCATGAATAATTTCAACTCAAATTGGATTTATCAAATTGGATGCTTGGAAGTTCGAGGTTTCTTTTCTAGAACGATTCATGTCAAAATACGCAACTGCATTTAATTTAAATCATTTGAAGAGTTTAATATGCTATTTCTACGAGTATTTCTGGTTGTATTACCTTAGTGCAATTTCCACAATGGGGGTGCATGAAAAAGTGAGGCCAGAAGCATTTTCCTTACCATCAAAGAAAAGCACTTCCATATCGACATTAATTTTCTGAGACGATTCTGTGTATGTTTAGTACTTTTTGTAGGAATCTAGAATAAGCGGTGTGGTAGAAAGTTGTATCACTCGCCATGCATGCTTATGCAGACACAGTGTTGGTACTGCACTAGGTTTCAAATTATTCTATTGTCGTTTTCACATGAATCTTCACGAGGAAAATGTCTGCCACAAAATACAATTTTCTCACTCAAATGTTCTGCTGGGGTCTCTTCTTGAAAACAATAACCAAAAATCATGCCTTTTTTGTCATCTAAAATAATAATTAAACTATTTTGAGCAAAGCATATAGGTACATACAAAATTTCATTTTCTACCAAAAATGATTTATTTCAGTTATTTTTCCTTTACACAACACTAAACAGTTCATTGTTTATTCTTAGAAAGAAACGGCTTTATTAAAAATTGTCTTTAAAGGAACAAGATTAATGCAAATTCACAAAAGATGAAAGAATAACCAATGAAACAAACACCACACAAAACGACAAGAGAAAATCTGAAATTCTAAAAACCGGCTCTGTCTCTGACAAGAGTGACAGATCTTAGTGACAAGTCTTCCCGTTGATAAAAAGGCACTGTTGCACGGTCATTATAATTACAGTAGCATAGGGTACATTAATGTTTTAAATAAATTTCTTTCGCACCTAAAATTCGGAGTAATCTATCTCTAAAAGGTTCTTTTCGGTTTTAAAAAGTCCTAAATGCGCTGTCAAATTTCTCTCTATTTCAAATGACATGCGTTTTATTGCCTCATAAAAAAAACTCTGAATTGGAACACCAAATTATTTTCAAACTTGGCAACGATCTACCCAAACTACACTGATGACGCGCATGCGCACATAAACGGATCGCATAAGCTGCATGCTTTTTGCCGTGAAAATTGGCGGGATTAGCATTCTAGAGTAAGTATATAATATATATTTATGCACTAGCGGGCGGTAAAGTACACTTTACCGCCCGGTTCGCCGGGCGTGAAGTGACACTTTTCCGCCCGTGGGCGCATTATGGCCCGGCGGGCCGTAAAGTAGACAAAATTCTCAAATTGTCTATACTCACACATCATTTCATGCAATTCCTAACACGAATTAGAATCATTTCAGTTCAATAGAGCAATACTCTTTCTAACATTTGTTCATAATCATTGGCAATTTTTTCGGTGATGATCTATTTATTTGAAATATAGCACTCAGCTACTATAGTTTCACATTCCTCATATTATGTTACCCTTAATTATTGTATGCATAACGTATGAAACGTGTAGACCATTGCAATTCAAGTCAGTATTTGTGATTCGCGCTATAAAACCGCTAGTGCATAAAATTTTCTATGTATCACGTGCGTAAAATGCGTTTAAGGCCTTCGGCGTGTGATGGCCCTCGGCTAACGCCATCGGGCTATCATCCACGCCGCAGGCCATAAACGCCTACTTCACGCCCTTGATACATAAATAACTATTCTATGCTAAAAACCCTGGTGTGTCGAGGATTCGATTTTGTTTTGATTTTTCAGAAGACAAATAAACAAATGAAATAGTGGTCTAGGGATATGGTGATTGACAACTGTTGTCATTTTCATGGAATTTCAACAAACTTCAAATACTGTTCAAAAATTAATAGTTGTGACGGAATCTAAATTTCATAGTGCAATTTTCCTGAATTGATAACTATTATTAATGTGTTTGTCCATTTTGCTGTATATTTTCTCAGAAATTCATCATTCATTCAATGATAATTCAATTTGTCTGATTGACTCGGCCGTTACTTGATGAAGATCCATAGTCATTGTATAAAATACACAGAAAACGATTCAATCTCTTTATCCAGATCCCTCGTGAGCGGAGAGGCTTATGTTCTGTTTTATGAACAAGAAGGCACTAAATCGCACCTTTGAGATCATATTTAGTTCTATTTTTATTGTAAAATTTCATGTTATTGTGTTATTGTGAAATGTATTACATTACACTCGACCGGTGTGAACTGATCGGGATGAAAAACTCCCTGAAATTCTCTTTTATTGTCTACGTAATGCGAAAAGATTGATTAACTTTGAAATATAGCAATTTTTCGAATAAAAAAAAATTAATTGTTCGAGAAACCGTCAATCAAGCCTCAAAGAACCTTACCTGCGCGATATATTTAACAGAGTCAGACCTTTCATTATTTTCTGAACGTAACTGTTCTTTCAACTGGTTCAAGGTATGTTCTAGATTACGATTATCTCCAAATTGTTGCTTCAGAGCTGTATTCAAATTTGACTTTTCGATTATCAGACAGTGAAGAAGCTGCTGTGCTGGCGAAACATTGAATAAAATTTGTGAATATCTAATGGTTTTCTGTGTAGTCTGTACAATGATAATTTGATCATGTTCCGTTTTTGTATCATTTGTGGGCAATCCAGAGAGACGAACAAAATAATTCATCTATATCCAGTACCGAAAGTGAGTATGTACCACCATATTATGAAGATTATCACATAGTATCTTGTATTATTGGAAAACATTTGAATGAAAATAACGGCACTAATTAATATATCTCAAGGAATCCCGCCATTCCTGATTATTTAAGCACAAGATTGACAGGTTCAAATGGTGAATTTTCATGAAGCTTAATTTCGATACTTCCAAATGAAATGCATGGTTATTATTGTAGTTAATTTGATTTCAGTAAAAAATTATAAAAATAAGTCGAAAATGTAACAAATAAAACTGATTGGTGATAGTGATTCAGTAAATTTCAATAATTAGGTTTCTTTATTCAGTTTATCCGTCGACAATACTTGAAAATTTCTGTGCTTGTAAATTTACCCTAACAGGAAAACCGACCGTGGCGGTACACGCAAATGCGGAATATTTGGGAAACAGGTCACGATTTCAATGAGTCGACACACCATGGTTTTTAGACATCTTAATATGGAGGCTTTATTTGACATTTCTATGGAAAACTGATAAATTTGCGTTGTTACCTAGTAACAATAACCTTTCTAGCACAGAGTGTTTTAATTTGAAAGATTTTGCACGCTTTTCAATGCATTTGACAAGGATTTATGATGTAGGTATAAGAAAAATGTTATTATTCCACAGGTTGAATCCATTATGATTTTAATTGAAAGAGCCAGGGTGTGGTGTTGTGGAATAGATCAAATTATGAAATTTCGTAGTAGGCCAGTAGATATTATAGACAATCAATTTACATTAATTCTCAAAGTCAACATTGTTTGAATGGCAGAAATCGTTTTATTGCTCTATTTTGGAACTGAGAATAGTTCTGCAAACTAGGAATACTGCTGGTAATAATTTTTGTAAACATGCATTGAGGTTACAACATTGAACCTTGTTTTTTCTCATTTGTTTTAGTTTTCCATGGGAAAATTGTTGTGTGGGAGTTTACGATTTTGTCGTAAAATTCATAAAATCAAGATGGAGGACCAGTTTTGTGATTTTTGTCCAAATCTATTGAATAGGAGTATATAGGAGCTTTGTGGTCTGAGTTTATGAACTTGTTCGAAGATTATGAATTCTCTTTCAGAATTCGTGGATTTAGACCAAGCTATAGAGGTTTTTTCCCACACAAAATAAAAGACGCAAATGGCCTATACTAATTTTTATAAGATAGTTCGTTAATGAAAACCCCAGTTTTCGCCCCAGCAAAATCGCTTTGTGGAATTTTTTAAACAAGAAATAGTGAAAAAAATTACAAATTTTTTGGTTTTTTAGAAATATCTCAAAGATTATTCAAGGAATCGTTTTAAAGTCAATGGAACTTTTGTAGATACTTATAAAAGCTACAAAATGGATTTTCATACGACCGGATCGATGCATTTTCCAATGAGAAAATCCGAGAAAACCTCGAAAAAGAGACCATTTTTCAAAAATTTATAATTTCCATAAATCTGAAGCTGGACAAACAATATTGCGGAAACTAATAGATATTAATATGTGGTTCAACTGTGCGCAAGATGTTTTCTGTCCGATAAGTAGTTTTTGCACAATCGCGTTATAAACAATTTAAGGGCACATCTTGCAAGATGTGCCGATTTAAGGGAAATCGTCGTATTCAAATTCTGTAAACGGCATTTGGAAGTAGAGATCAATATCTACAATTTGTATATTTTGAATTTTTACCTGAGAGCTGGGAAATGTGTCGAAAATGTCACTGGAAGTTACTCTAAATGCTTCAAAGAGCACCTGAAGTCGCCCGAACTCAACTCGTATTAACTTCAGTTCGACTTCGGGTGACTTCGGACGCACTTTGAAGCGTTTTATCAACTTTCAGTGACATTTTCTACACATTTCCCAGTTCCCCGGTGAAAATTCAAAATATACAAATTGTAGATATTGATCTCTACTTCCAGATGTCGTTTACAGAATTTGAATACCACGATTTCCCTTAAATCGGCGCATCTTGCAAGATGTGCCCTTAAATTGTTTATAACGCGATTGTGCAAAAACTACACATCGGACAGAAAACATATTGCGCACAGTTTAACCACATGTTATCATCTATCAGTCTCTGCATTATCGTTTGTCCAGCTTCAGATTTATAAAAATTATGAATTTTTGAAAAATGGTCTCTTTTTCGAGGTTTTCCCGGATTTTCTCAGTGAAAAAGGCACCGATCCGGTCGTATAAAAAACCTTTTTGTAGGTTTTATAATTCTCTACAAAAGTGCTTTCGGCTGTAAAACGATTCCTTCAATACTTTTTGAGATATTCGCAAAAAAACAAAAAAGTTGTAATTTTTTTCACTATTTCTTGTTTAAAAAATTCCACAAAGCGATTTTGCTGGCGCAAAAACCGGAGTTTTCATTAACGAACTATACTATAAAAAGTAGTATAGGCCGTTTGCGTCTTTTATTTTGTGTGAATAGAGCCTCTTATTTTTATCTACAGCTTGGCCTAATTATAGAAGGCGTCTCCAAGATGTCGGATGAGTTTATCATAGTCCGTTTCTATCCAAAATTGGCATGGCAGGTGATGGGAGGGGGGTTTGAGAAAATAAACAAGTTTTTGTCAAAATTCGAAAGATGAATACTAAAAAGAATAGAATAAAACTAATTGAAAACAAAGGAAATCTTTCCTGTAACTGACTAAAAATGAAGATACAAATTCACTAAAAAGGAAAAAACAATTATTTTCATTGTTTTATCAAAATTTTTCTATGAATCAAATGAATAATTCTTTTCTTTTTTAACATTTGAATTTACTGTTTTCCAAAGGATTATCATTTCATGTGTAAAATTACTATACGCTTTATATTAATTAGATCATATAGTTCATTTCTTAAATGTAACCATGAATATGGCATGATCGTAGCATTTTATATAATGTAAAAGTTTGAATAAATGTGAAGAAAATCTACTTTCACCTGAACAGTAGAATTACAAAAGTTTTGTAGAGCCCAAAGTAAGAAGAAAAATTAATCCGCAATGGCGGGGTTGCCAAAAACCCATTACAGGTTGCAAATTAAATCACAGGGCTGTTTCAGATTATCTTTTCAAGTTTTGGAATTTTAGTCAACAAATTAGGATTAATAACAATTTTTTTTTTCAAAAAACATTTCCCTTTTGTGTGACTGGTTGCAAAGGACCCCAAACTTTTTAAAGGTAAAATGGTTCTCGGTGAAATTGTCTGAATTTTTAGTATATTGTAGTATTCGATGTACTGATTGAACGAACAGAATGGCAAAGTTCGTTCATGGATAGATTTTGAAATACAGGGCGTTCAAGTTAGAAATCAGTAATTTGTATTTAATTATTTTCTCGTGATTTGAAAGTGCTAACTGCATTTTTTTTTTGATCTCATCATCAACGTACCTTCATATTACTAAATATCATTCAGATGGGGCAGATTATATCATTGTGTACAGAGTGAAAATAAAAACATTTTAGTAATGTCTGAAAATTCGATGTAATAATGAAATATTGATAAAATTATTTTGGAATGCAATATTCCTTATTCCATCATTAATCTCAATTCATATATTTCGTACAGGGTGATTTGAAAAATTGGTGAAATATATGGCCGGTTCTTTCGTTCATATCCTGTATATTCAAGTGAATTATCATCCTCCGAAGATAGCTGATACCATATAAACATGATTTCGTTGGGATATATAGGGTGATCATGAACATTTTCGGTGATAAAAATGACAAAATATCAACGTTTCAGAAATCACTCTGTAATTCACGATTAACTCGGTGAAATTCCTTTATTATTATTTAATATATTCATCGTTCTCTCCTCAACACTGTCCCAAAAATGCAGTTTCCTATTATGACTAGTTTCATAGTTTTTAATTGAGAAACTTATTACCACTTGCATGACGAGTTGAAGGACCTTTTTCACGCGTACATTCTACTAGTAGCCAAGATTTTTCACAAATAGTCAAACATGAGAATATGGAGATCAAAATAAATGTAACATTATATGCAGGGTGATGACCAATTATGTCTATCATTTAGGAACTGACTGAATATATGACACATCAGTTACAACTTTCAACTCAGATAGTTTGACTCGCCCAGTCGTGTGTGAGGCCCCGGTACGGGAAATCACTTATCACTGAAGGTGACAAGGAACAGCCTTAACCGAATCCACCTCCCCCGTAGCAGCGCTACGGTCTTCATACAACAAGAAAATCCTATCGGCTATCGGGTACATTTCGACGACGACATGACGAAAAGTGAATGAAATTGAGAAATCAATTAGTTCCATCAGTGATAATTATTATTACCTTTACGTATTAAATTGCCTATACTGATGAAATATAATAGATGTCTATATGTTTCTATGGATAGCCAGCAAATATAAAAATTATGGAAACCTCTATCCGAGTGGAACACGCATTGGAAAAAAACCGTCGCTGCCCAGATTCAAATTCTCCTATCAGAAATAAAAGCGTCCTATCAATCATTTTCACTTTTCCCAGATAGTTCGTTTTTTATTCCGACAAAGCTTAAACCAACAATATTCACTTAACTATCTGTGCCTTACATTATTAAATTCATTTATCGGATGTGATTGTTTTCTCTAATGTTCACACTCTTTTACATTTATTTTGATCTCCACATTCTCACGTTTCACTATTTGTGAAAAATCTTGGCCACTAGTAGAATGTACGCGTGAATAAGCTCCTTCAACTAGTCATGCAAATGGTAATAATTTTCTCAATTAATTACTATGAAACTAGTAATAGTAGGAAACTGAATTTTTGGGACAGTGTTGAGGAGAGAATGATGAATATATTAAATAATAATAAAGGAATTTCACCGTGTTAATCGTGAATTACAGGGTGATTTCTGAAACGTTGATCTTTTGTCATTTTTATCATCGAAAATTTTCATGATCACCCTATATATCGCAACGAAATCATGTTTATTCGTTATCAGCTATCTTCGGAGAATGATAATTCATTTGAATATACAGGATATGTACATTTATTTCACCAATTTTTCAAATCACCCTGCACGAAATGTATGAATTGTGATTAATGATGGAATAAGAACAGTATATTGCATGCCAAAATTTTATTAATATTTCATTATTACATCGAATTTTCAGACATTACTAAAATGTTTTTATTTTTCACTCTGTACATAATGATATAATCTGCACTATCTGAACAATATTCAGTAATATGAAGGTACGTTGATGATAAGAACGAAAAAAAAAATGCAGTTGGCACTTTCAAATCCCGAAAAAATAATTAAATAAAAATTACTGATTTTTAACTTAAACGCCCTGTATTTCAAAATCTATCCAACGAACTTTGCGATTCTGCACGTTCAATCAGTACTTCGAATACTAGGATATACTAAAAATTCAGACATTTTCAACGAGAACCATTTTACCTATAAAAAGTGCGGGGTCCTTTATCGAAAGGTCTAACCTACTATTTTTCAACACTTTGAAAGTTTGCAAAACTTTTGCTTCATTTGGTATTTGCCGATACTTTAAAAAAACACACATTAATGTAAAAACATATTTTCAGTTTGACGCAAGAGGTTTCAAATTAAAAAACTTCTCAAAAAAAAATAAGTAATTTTTTCGAGTTTGCAGAAGAAGTTTCTTAGAAAAAGTTTGATTAGAAACATAATTTTTTTATAAACCAACATTTCCGTTTTGTTTAAATGGTTGCAAATTCACTTCGAAATTCTGCAGAACTTTTACAATTTTTTTTTTTCGCACTAATGGTACGAAAACTCATTGAGTTCTGGTTGCAAAATCAGACCTAATATCATTTGAACATAGTCTTATTCATTCTACCGAAGTTTCAAACTTGTAATTACTATTAAATTTTGGATAAATCATGCTTCTATTCACAGGCTTATAGTTCGACTCGGATACGGCGTGCACGGTTTCCTGTTGCGTTCAAATTAACAGTACTACTCTCAATGTGGCGTAGGAAGATAGTAACAAATCCTACTCATAACACACCTGGCTGAAGGACATTTCGAGATTTGATGTGTAAAAATGACAATTACTACTACTGCCCCAATTACAAGGTAACCATTCACACCATAATATTTTCTAAACATTCACGAATTCAAGAAGCAAACAAGTGAAACTTGGTGAGTTCCAGTTGTTGCTTAGTAGTGAGTATTTTACCTGACCGGGGTTCGTGTAAGTTCCAGGGAACATATGTTTCCACTGTATTCAATCCGGCAGCTCTCATTTTTCTCAGTCTGTCTCTCCAATATGCTTTTGGTACTCTGAAGTAGTGCATGGCTCCACTGTATATGGAGATATTTCTGTCGTTCAAAGTAAAATGGGGCTGATCTGCAGACAGACCTTGTTTGATACCTCCTGAGGTGTAATATTCATAGTTGGTCGGCAAACCAGTTGTGGGACCGAGATCTAATAAAGCCATCTTCAAATAAGTTCACTCACAGGATACGATTTATTCTGAATGAATAATTTGTGTAAGACTGGATAATTTAAACATAAATCCAGTTCAAGTACTGAGTGTTTATATCTATGAGATAAGTAAATTTTTCTGATTATAATCTTAAAATGTACTGACAATGTTCCACTATCCATTTTCACATCGTTTTCATACAGTGTACGCAAAGACGGAGAGCTCATGAACCCTTTGGGTAACGGTCTTCCCGTAAGGTACGGTATAGTTTTTCTAATATCATTTGCAACAACTCGTATAGGTTTACAGGAAACCGCGGTCAACGTGACCTTAATTGACGTTTGGCAAAATACAAAATATTTGGATGGAGAGTCACAAATCATCATATATATGAGGTGTTGGCATATCAAACGAAATTGTCGGTAGGACTTTGAAACGAGTTTTTATGATCTGCAATTGATATTGGAGAGACTATAACAACCTCCTCGCAGGCATCAGCCCTGCACGGCATCAGCACTCATATTTTTAAATGTGTAAATATTTTTTTAAAAACTTGGCGGTGTAAGCTTGAAATTCTAATATGTGTTAGTTAATTCACTGATGAGTAGAAAAAACATTGACAGGCGATTCCGGAACCTGACAGGTGAATCGGAAGGTGTGCAGTATATGAGTTAAAATAAACTTTGTCCTGTAAAGCTGATGAAATTTATATACATATATGTTTGAGTATGCGATTTAGAAAATATGGGTACAATGACAGGCGGTTCTGGCTAGCATAAGTCCTTGACATGTGAGAGCTAGGAAATATGTAAATAATGAACGCTATGAAAAATTTATCACAACGTTAAAAGACAGATGGTACTGAAGTACTGATCGACAAGCGACAAGGATGCCTCCGAGAAAAACCCTGGAGTGGGGCAGGAGCTCAATCGCTCTGCCTTATTAAACAGTAGTCGATCTTTGTCGCACATCTACTCACGCTTTCTATCGTTTGCGCATCTCAGAGGCATCCTTACGCTTGTCGATCTGTACTCACTATCAGTTATGATTCGGCAAAGGACTCCGCATAATATAGCTTAGGAAATTGGCCCATAGTAGGATTTGCCTGAAATGTGTTATTGGTATTGACTTTCTGATCAAATGTTCTCATGGGCCCAATTCTCTAAGACCAATGATTTAGTTTTCAGGACTGTATTTGGTATAGGTGCCAAATAAACATTGGCACTTTTTTCGTCGATAATTATTTTATTTCCAATTAGAATTTAATTAAATAAGAAGTATTGCAAAATCTATGAGCATTTGTATTTTTACACGAGTGCTATGTGAAACATGTTTTGTCCCACAGGACCGTATTCAGTAAAACTGTTTTTCCAAGTGATCTATGAAAAACTGAATCAAATTGATTTTGTTACAACTTTCTTAGTTCTTCGTCTGTCAGTGGTTGATAGCTCGTTTGATAGATGAATGTAGCTTTATTTGTGTACATTCCAAAAGTAATCGTCACCTTAATAGCCAACCTGACCTATAAACTTTATGTAGGAATTATCTTGTAGCGTTTTAAGAAATATAGTAACAGGAAAAAATAAGAACTACAACATTTTGATCATTTACTTTTTGAATTAGTTAACTCTATAATATAAATCTCACTCTACTAGGGAAACTTTCAGAACAGTTACAGTTACGATCATCAGAGCTCGATCAGAGTGTGAAATGTATAGATAGATAGACCGAAACGGTGCGTTTTTACTGGAATATCGTGAACTATTATGATGGAATTCCTGAAATTACTGGAAATTTGGGGATTATCAACATTTTTCGATAGTTTCCAAGGTGAGTATACATTATTTTATCAGGACAGTTTTTATCCACGTTTGGGCTTACCTACTAGCATTTATGCATATACAATATTTCTTGCAGTGAAATAGTTAATAATATGGTAGGTATATTTTTTGTATGGAATATCTCGTTTCAAGTACAAAATGAAATATTATAAGTTAAAGTGAAAATATGAATTTTGTTGTACTTAAAATATCAATATTTTATACTGGAAATGAGATATTTCATATGGAAAAACATAATATATTGTTGACTTTTATACCATAAGTAATATTTTATGTGCATAAATGATAGTAAGCCTAAACTTTGATAAAAACTTTCATGATAAAAGCTTTCAGTAATTTAGGGAAGTCCATAGTATAGTTCACCATATCCACAAGCAATAAATTCGAGTATACACGCGTTCGGTCTATCTATCTATACGACCAATACCAAATGTATACTTCGCAACAACGACAAAAAATATCTCTTTTCTCAAATCAAATAAAATCGACAATAACAACAATATGATAAGGGCACCTTACCTATAGCACTACGTTATATTTGAATTTCAGTTTGATAATGGCAAGTAAACACTGTCTGGGTCTTTTTTTTTCTTGTGGCAATTGAAGTGAGACCCAGCCCCAAAAACAGGTGATTTTTTTTATTGCTAATACTAAAGTTTCAATAATGGTTATTCAAGTTTTCTCTCGGTGTATATCCAAGTATGTTCCTTTCTGGATTGTTCTGGAGAACTGGAGTTATTCGCTCGCTGATCGCCTGCTCGGTCCTAGATGGCTCTCGGCATGTTCTAGAAATGCTAACTGGCATATACCAAAGCGATGCGGAATCAGATACTTCGTTAACATGTTGTCACAACGGATGGCTCGGCAGTGGATCTGGTCCGGCCCAGCTTCAGTTCGATACATTGCCATCTTCTAGAGGTATTTCGTCCCGAAGTGACATCTTTGGAGTTTGTCGATATTTGCAAGATATCTGCACCGCGAAGTTCTATGGAAATAAAACTCCACAATCTTCAGGATTGGTCGTGGAAAATGGTTCTGAATATCGTCTACAACATGCCTTATAACTCTTCAATCCAGCCCATCAACCCCACAGAATAAGTTTGGGATAACCAGATCAACAGGATTCTGGTACACCATCTCTCAGTTGGGTGAGGCTCTTCCAGACATCTTCATAGGACGGTGTATTTCGGGAATCCTTCTTGATAACCAGATATATAGTGGATGTTTCTCTGGCCCTTCTTCAATTGAAGTACCCCTCCAACTTCTGGATTCTATTTCCCATAGTGCTTGGAGTTGACCAAATTTCTTAGAGAATACCACAGCAATGCCCCTGGCCATTCGAAGATCCTCCGCCATACATAGTGAGCTAGTGTATAATCAATCTGAACTTTGAAAAGATCTCGTGGCTCTTCTCGAGTTACCCCATGTTGCACTGTCTGTTCGTTTCAGTAGGTACTAGAACATGCACTTCTGGAACGGCATCTTATCCTCCGTTGGTATATGAGAGTGTGGATTTGGTAGTGATTTCCAGCGTGAGGAGCAAACCTATTGAAATTAACAACCCTGGGTTTCCCTCGGGGTGGCTTGTGGATTCAATAGAGCAGGTCATTCATCCTCTTGATGATCTTGTACGGACCTTCCCACGAATACCTCAACACGTCGGTGACAGGCCACTCTGGATGTTCAAACGGACTCGTGGATGTCGTCCATTCTCTGACAAAGTTTTCCAACGTACTCCTCTCCCGCAGTGCCTTGACCCATTATAATACTAGTCGATTCATGCACTGCTAAACGATAGGCAATCAGGAACAAAGGGAGGTACTGGTAGAATTTGTGTCAATGTTGTCTTGTACAGCCCTGGGGCGTTTTCGAACTTTCGATTCGATCAAGATATCATGATATTACGATTACGATCAACGATTGCAGCTGGAGATAACCACAAATCGTCAATTGAATCCGGCACTAGATGATAATTGAGCTAATGAGCGTAGAGGGAGAATAAAACTTTCATATTCCACAAGTGAGATATCATGGTAGGAATTGTCATAAAATATTGAGAAATATAAAGTTTTTATACTGACTGAGTGAATGAAGCACATATATTCTTGAATATTCCCAGAACTGTCAACAACAAATACTGATCCTTTTTTCAATAGCAAACTAGGTATATAAATTTATTCATTTTCTACGTGTCGCCGATAAACGAAGAGTTTAGATAGAAAATCGTTTTTTTATGTACTTTATAGATTATTATACTGTAAACAAGTGTGCATCAATTATAAATGAAAGATAAACATAATGTAAAATTTAATTAACAATAAAATTATAACAAAAATATCGTATGACTTCATTTATTGTATATCCTATAATATTATACATATACATTATAAGATCTACATGAATTCTATAAAAAATCAGCAAGAAATCTTATTTTGTGTACAAAGGTAGTATTCAAGGGCGTCCCCCCTTAAAGAACGATAATCCTAAGATAAAAATCAGTAATCCTTTGTTCCAAAAGTTCAAACCGACCAAATTTTTCTTCTTCTCTTCTGCCTCACTTATCACCTGATGAACCATCCCAAGGCGACCTCTTCGAGATTATCACTCAAATTAGACTTTTAGTCAAAGTTATACAAAATAAAAGACGCAAATGGCCTATACCAATTTCCATGAGTTGGTTCGGTTATGAAAACATCAGTTTTCGCCCCAGCAAAATCGCTTTGTAGAAATTTTCAAACAAGAAATAGTGAAAAAAATTACAACATTTTTGGTTTTTTAAAAATATCTCAAAGATTATCCAAAGGAATCGTTTTACAGTCGATGGAACTTTTGTAGAGATTTATAAAACCTACAAAATGGATTTTCATACTTCCAGTGACATTTTCAACACATTTTCCACCTCTCAGGGGAAAATTCAAAATATACAAATTGTAGATATTGATCTCTACTTCCAAATGCCGTTAAAAGAATTTGAACAAGATGATTTCCCTTAAATTGGCGCATTCAGAAAGATTTGCCCTTAAATTGTTTTTTCTACGGCAGTGCGTAAACTAAGCTTTTACGCACTGCTGACAGTGCGTAAAGTAATACTTTTTCGCACAAGTGCATAAAAAGTCACCTGTGCGTAAAATCATCAACTGTGCGTAAAGTAATTTTTTACACACTGTTCATAACTTTGCGAATTTTGATGATACGACGACAATTCAACAAACTTCACGCTCATACAAAAAAGACCTACTTTACGAACTTGTATCCTAAATAGCTATATAACGCGATTGTGCAAAAACTACACATTGGACAGAAACCTTCTTGCGCACAGTTGAACCACATGTTATTATCTATCAGTTTCCGCAATATTGTTTGTCCAGCTTCAGATTTATAAAAATTAGTAATTTTTGAAAAATGGTCTCTTTTTCGAGGTTTTCCCGGATTTTCTCAGTGAAAAATGCACCGATCTGGTCGTATAAAAAACCATTTTGTACGTTTTATAATTCTCTACAAAAGTTCTGTTGACTGTGAAACTATTTTTTCAATACTTTTTGAGATATTCGCAAAAAAACTAAAAAGTAGTTATTTTTTTCATTATTCCTTGTTTAAAAAATTCCACAAAGCGATTTTGCTTGCACGAGAACCGGGGTTTTCAATTACGAACTATCTTATAAAAAGTAATATAGGCCGTTTGTGTCATTTATTTTTGTGTGAAAATATTCATTTTCATCTACATCTTGGCCTATACTAGACATAGAATAGTATATTCTGTAACAAGGTTAGAATGAAAATTCGATGCGAGTAGAGAGTTCCGAGCGCGAGCCGAAGGCGATCAAAGATAGTTAACGTGACAGCAATAATTTTGACACCTACTCAAATTTTGCCACTACGATGACAATCAACTGCGTCAAGGCTGATGTTATTATTGCTAACCAGTGTGAGAATATTATTCTATCACAAGAGAGATAATGTAAATACATTTAAATTGCATGGGGGCAGAGGTGTTGCAGAATATTTCTTCAATCTCAAGAGAGAGAATTCCAGCATTCTGTAATCAAATTTGATTTCAGAATTGGCAAATTCTGTGATGATCGTGGAGAAATATATTATATATACTTATTCTACAATGCTAATCTCATATGTCAAAAGTTTTGTAAACAGTTCAGATTAGACCGCAATGCGCATGTGCGTCATTACTGTTTTTTGTAGGCCCGGTTTTAGTAAAATATTATGGTACTGGTGAAGATTAACAAACGTTGTTAATTCTGAATTTCGGGTAATAAGGTAGTGGAAAACTCAATGTTCTCATACCTGCTATTTATCTTTTCATATATTTATGATCCCAGGTATTCAGCAAAGGCCATCAGAAAGTAGAGTACTGATATTATTATTATTTATCGCTCTGAAGCGACTCATTGATTTTTGGTATCGCAATCACTTTTCAGATGTAGATAAACTCAACAAAAAACTACGGAATCACCCCCAAGTAGTTGGTGCGAATTTCAAGCAGGCACTAGATTGGAAAATAAATTGAAAGTACACATAAACTATGAAAATTGATTTCAGCTAATATCATGAATAAAATTGGATGCTTGACAGCTCGAGGTTTTTTTTCTAGAACGATTCATGTCAAAATATGTATATAACTGCATTATTTAAAACATTTCAAGAGATTAACATGCTATTTATACGAATATTTCTGGTTGTGTTACCTTAGTGCAATTTCTACAATGGGAGTGCATGGAAAAGTGAGACCAGAAGCATTTTTCTTATCATCAAAGAAAAGCACTTCCATATTGACAATAATTTTCTGAGGCGATTCTATATGTTCAGTACTTTTTGTAGGATTCTAGAACTCATAATATAAGAGGTGTGGCTGATACTCGAAATTTGTTTGCAGAAAGTTGTATCACTCGCTATGCATGCTTACGCAGACACAGTATTGGTATTGCACTAGGTTTCAAATGATTCTATTGCCGTTTTCACATAAATCTTTGTGAGGAAAATATCTGCCTCAGATTACAATTTTCCCATTCAAAAGTTTTGCTGGGGTCTCTTCCTATAAAGACAATAACCAAGAATCATGCTTTTTTTTGTCAAGCTAAAATAATATCTAAGCTATTTTGAGCAAGGCATAGGTACATAAAGATTTCATTATCTACCAAAAATAATTTATTTTAGGTATTTTTCCTTTACTTCCACACAACACTAAACAGTTCATTGTTCATTTGTAGGAAGAAGCGGTTTTATTAGAAAATATCTTTAAAGAACAAGATTAATGGAAATTCACGAATGATGAAAGAATCAATGACAACAAACAGCACACAGAACCAAAAGAGAAAATCTGAAATTCTAAAAACCGTCTCTGTCTCTGACAAGAGTGACAGATCTTAGTGACAAGTCTTCCTGTTGATGAAAAAGCACTGTTGCACGATCATTATAATTGAGGGTACATTATTGGCGAAAGAAAATAAGATCGCAGCGCCACCTATAGCAAGACTTTGAACTACCAATCACGGACAAAGGTTTTTGACTTTACACGTGTTTATATGGCGTTTTGACGATCTGTGCTCCTATTTTCAAACAATTTGTGAAAATTTGTGATTTCTATAACTAAAAAGTGATTGTGTTTCTATTGAAAGACTCTAAAGAACGTTTCAGTAAGGTGATTCAAAGGTATTTCATCTCCGATTAGTTTTGAATGCTTCTGCAATTCAAGGTTGTATGGCGTTTTGATGATCTGTTCTACTATTTTCAAACAATTTGTGAAAATTTGTGATTTCTTTAACTGAAAAGTTATTGTGTTTCTATTAAAAGACTTGAACGATAGTTTCAGTGTAGTTTACAAATATTTTACTTGTTTTTGGAGGTCATGATTGGCGATCAATTATTGATCTGATCATTCAAGCATATACTTCGATATTATTTAGCTTGCCAATTTTCAGTTTCAAAATCCATGCTTTCCTTTGGTCAATTTCTTCAATCTGGTCGAACCAATTGGTGATTTTTTAACCTTGCTTTTATTTTTGGGGGAAATTTGGGATATCCCACATTTTTCTTCTTGCCATATGTCCTGCATCCTGGGACTGAACAACTAGGATTGTATTTTCCCATATTTGGCAGTCTATCAACAGTATAAACCAAAAAAATACGAACAGAAACATAAATCGAGTATGGAAATATCCTTAATCAACAGAATGAATCAGATCAATAACTCACAAATCATGACTTCAAAAAACACGTAAAATATTTGTAAACTACACTGAAACTATCGTTCAAGTCTTTTAATAGAAGCACAATAACTTTTCAGTTAAAGAAATCACAAATTTTCACAAATTGATTGAAAATAGGAGAACAGATCATCAAAACGCCATGCAACCTTGAATTGCAGAAGCATTCAAAACTAATCGGAGATAAAATTCCTTTAAATCACCTGACTGAAACGTTCTTTAGAGTCTTTCAATAGAAACACAATCACTTTTTAGTTAGAGAAATCACAAATTTTCACAAATTGTTTGAAAATAGGAGTACAGATCGTCAAAGCGCCATATAAACACGTGTAAAGTCAAAAACCTTTGTCCGTGATTCGTAGTTCAAAGTCTTGCTATAGGTGGCGCTGCGATCTTATTTTCTTTCGCCAATTGTTTTAAATAAGTTTCTTTCGCGCCTAAAATTCGGAGTAATCTATCTCTGAAAGGTTTTTTTCGGTTTTAAAAAGTCTGAATGCGCTGACAAATTTATCTCTTTTAAATGAAATGGGTTTTATTGCCTCTTGACACAGAACTCTGAATTGGAACACCAAATTATTTTCAAACTTGGCCACGATCTACCCAAACTACACTGATGACGCAGGCGCACATCGTAAACCTGTCGCATACGCGGCATGCTTTTCGCCGTGAAAATTGGAAGGATTAGCATTCTAGAGAGTAAGTATATAATATATATGTCTATGCCACTGAAATGAAATTATAATATGATGACATTATAATTTCATTTCAGTGGTCTATACCTACTAAGAATGTGTTGTTTAAAAATGGTCCAAAGTAATCTGCCACGTTGTAACACCGATTTTCATTTCCCACGGGCTAGCTGTATCGAAATATTTCCTACGACTTTCATGAACTACTAGACTGTCATTATAGGTATGGGTATTAACGAATTTTAAAGTCCGGCGGGTATCAACCAAGGAAATCCAAAACATTTTCTACATATCAAATTAATAAATTTATATCAGAAGCTCCTGATAATGCCTATCTTCTGACAAAGGTATGATTTTATTTTCATAAAACCAGAATAATTTAAAAAGATTGATTACAATCGGATTCTATATTTTTGAATAGTTGACAGATACTTTCTATATAGTAGTTAATTTGAACAAATTAATATGTGCTCTAGTAACGACGAATGTTGATTCACACGGACTTTGGATGGTGAGAGCGAGGGTTCAAATCCACGCAGCCACTTTTTTTTTCATTTTATGAAATCGATTAGTGTTTGATTTTTATAATAATTTTCACTACGTAGGTAGGTACGTGTACAAAAAGAAAAAATAGATGTTTCATTCAACGGGTGAAGAAAGAAAAAAATATCTAAACCGTGTAAAAATGAAGGCAGGAGAGTTTATGATAAAAAGAATTATTAAAAATTTTACAGATTTGTTAATGATTCAGATGGTCGTAGAAAAAGTATAGTGTACAATGAGCATGAAATGACGCTCGTACTACAAAATTTCATATATCTATATGTGGGAAATGTGTGTCATTTCATGCTCATTGTACAATATACTAATATTGCACATGTTTCACATGATCGGGCAATATACCTTCTATGGTTTCGTCAATATTAGGCCACCAAACATAAGAACGTGCTAAAGCCTTCATTTAAACAATGCCAGTATGTGTTATAGATGGAGTTCTTCCAATATAATGTTTTGGTAGATAGGTGGCACGATTAACGGTAATTTTATTTCTTCTAATAAAGAATAATTGTTTGAATTCAGCAGAAGAGTAGGCGAAGGACAAGTGTTTGCCCAACCACTGCGAACATAAAAAATTACCTTTCCTAAAATGTGGTTCTTAATCGTTTGTTTCTTGATTTTCAAGAAATTAACTCCCTGAATTTTTTATGTAATTCACATAAGAAATTTCAACTTTATCACTGGAGGCAAACTCTAATGAATTATTTGCGTGATAATAAAAAAGGTTCAGTTTTGTTCCCTAACCGTGACAAAAATCCGAACAATTTTGTTTAGTGTTAACAGATTTGATTTCATAATTGAATGAGGACAAAATGTTAACCCACCTTTGAAGGTAATTAGCTGCGAAAATCAGTAATCCCTTTTTTTCGCCTAAAATCGCCAAAAGATGTCGATGTACAAGGTATATCTCGTCCCATACAGATATTGATACAAAAATTTCATTTCAAGTAGAATTACTAAGGCCTCTTTTTCAATCTGTGAAAAAGATAATTAGTTTTTGTTCAATAACCTAGACGCGAACGCGATTATGGTCTCTCGGTCCTCTCCGCGAAAATATGGCTTATGATCGCCCCCCATGACCGACGCTAGATGCATCACCCAATAATTTAATTTGTTGTTTGGGATCAAAATGAGCCTGCAACATTTCTCTAGTTTTAGAAAAACTGCTTTCGACATTCCTGAGTCCATCAGTTCCATATGAAACATGTTTTTTCAATAAATTATATAAAGAAAAGAGAACAGTGGAGGCGTTTGGCAAACATTTTACATAATCATACTCACTAGATCAATTGAGAAAGTTTGAATCACAGATTGAAATAACTGAGGATGCCTTGGATATTCACTCTGATAGTGAAGAACACGTGAAGTCATCCAGTTCTCCCTCCACTCCTTCAATAATACCAACCGAAAACTCTAGTCTGTCCCAGTTCCAGTTCCAGATTTCAAATCATACTCTCAGTAGTAGTCGATCATCTAAGACAGAGATAAGTACCGGTGCAAAAAAGAAAATCAACAACTTACCTCCGGATCACAAGAAAGAAAAAGATAGAAAGAAACAACAACGCACCCTTTCCAATTCCAGTACCAGAAGTGACAAGTCTGACTGCATCACCAGACATACTAGAAGATAACATTACATTTAGAAATAATTATTTATATATAACTAAGATAATTTACTTCGTTATCTATTTTTTTTTTGTTTCTCTCAATTGTGGTTCATTTGTATTTAAAATTTAAAAATTTCTGGGTTAAAAGATGAATAGGTACATCAAGGATTTTCAAATTAAATCGATTGAAACAAACAATGCTAAGAATATTGTCGATTTCAATAATATATTAGAAAAAACAAATGGCAATACAAATCTTAACATTATGCACTCTAATATACGAAGTATATCCAAAAACTTAGACGAAATGAAAATCATTCTAAGTCAATTAAAAAATGATATGGATTTCATAATAATGTCAGAAACATGGAATATTCAAGATCTTTTTGTACACGGTATAATTGGCTATGATATTTTTCATAATGAAGGTGATATAAACCAAAATGACGGTCTTGTCATTTATGTAGATTTTTCATATAAAATTGTAAATATAGGATTAGTCAAGGCTGTGGAAGTCAAAGCAAAATTTAATAATAGAAACATTTTAATTACAGGCATATACAGACCCCCTTCAATAAGTATAAATACATTTAATGAACAGTTTGATGAATATTTGAAACATTGTCCAAAAACAGACACACATATTGTGGTAGGAGATATCAACATAAATATTTTGAGCAATGATGAACTAGTACAAGACTATCTAAATATAATGAGCTCACACGGGTTCTTATCAACTATAAATTCATACACAAGGATACATGAAAACTCAAATTCTTGTATTGATCACATTTTCCTCAAAAATTCTATTCTTGAATGTAACTGCACCCCAGTAGTGATGGAACTGGCGGTCACTGACCATTTTCCTACCATGATTCAAGTAAACTTCCCTGAAAAAATGAAACAATCAAATAATACTTCATTCACAAAGCAATTTCTCAACAAAAGGAAACTGGAAACACGCATACAAAATGAAAATTGGTCTAGAGTGTATGGATGCAACGACCCGGATAGTGCCACGAATTGTTTTATTGAAATTATAAAGAAACATTTAGAGTCATGTACATCAACAATAAAATATAGAAGATCTGATATTAAAAGGAAAGAGTGGATCACCAAAGGTATAATTGCATCCATACATAAAAAAAATTAAATGTTCATTATCATGAAAAACGATCCTAACCCGATAAATGCTACGAATTTTAAAAAATATCGTAATAAACTAAACGACCTCATTAAAGAAACCAAAATGAAATATTATCAAAAAAAAATAACTCAGAATCAACATAACTCGGCAAATCTTTGGCAGTGTTTAAATGAACTTTCAAACAAAAATAATGTACATAATGAGTTCACTGAGATTGAGGGTGAAAATGGTGACATTCTCAAAGATAAATTAGATATTGCCACCAGGTTCAACGAGTATTTTGGAAATATTGGGAAGGAACTGGCTGAAAAAATCAAAAAGAAAAATGACTTCAGAATCAACAAACCAAAAAAGCGCATCATAAATACGTTTTTGTTGGGGAATACCAAATTTAGATACTTTAGTACCCCAATAATAAATAATAAAAAGTCGAAGTCCTTTTACAACTCAGTATATTGCAGATCAAGTTACAGACAGTTAGTGCAACAGTTGAAGTTTGATGGAGAATGTCCCCGTTTTCAGGGGTTCACTAGTTTTTATGAATGACACATCATGTGTTGTTGTAGGCGTTGCCATATGAAGAAAAAACAATCAATAATTATTTATCGATGATTAAATGCATGCAATACCTAGTGCACATGAGGTGTCAGCAATTTGTAATAATATGATTATTATGAGGTGAATTAAGTAGAACAATGTTTCATGTAGTGTTGCTAAAATATAATATACAGTATGATAAAAGAATGGATAACAATACTAATAGCCTGAAAGGCGCACTTTACAACATCCGTCCTCCTCATGAACGAAATTTGTAACTCGGATTGTTGCAAATTTCTGGTAGGTTTATTTTCATTTTGTATAGCTGGAGGCTGAGAACATACATTTTCCTCATTTAATTCTATAGAATTTTCATAGTAATTAGGGTTGTTACTCGGAGGTTTTTTTTGACACTTTATATAATTCCAATACTTATATATAATAACAATAATTACAACACTAATGAATAGGTATATGAAAATGAAATGATGTACGTGATTGACATTCATACCCTGATTTTCAAACATCTCTTGTTCCTTAAGTTTCAAAGCATTCAAGGCATAACTTAATTTTTCCAGTTTATCAGTGTGTTGGGAAGTGACTAGTAAAGTTTTATTCAATAATGGAAAAGCATTAAAATTCAATGAATGTTCGAGCATATTGGTGTTTATGTCAAATTTTGGATAATATGAAATATAAGTTGACTCACTGTAAGCTTGTGCGTCTAGAGAATTCAATATTATAGAACTAGTAAATTCTGAACAGTGGGGACTCAACTTCAAAATTCCTGTATGGAACAAGGAAACTTGTTTTTCTGTTTTTCCACATTTTACAGTTAAAAATTCTTTCTTTGGACTGTTGAAAATCCAAGAATTTGCTTGATGTAATTGAATAAAGATAGTGCTTTCTATAACAATTATTCGCTTTTCACATGTTTCTGGCATAGTAATGATGGGTAGAAACAACAGAGCTTCACATGCTTTATGCAACTGTAATAGGAACAAAGGATATTTTTGCTTACAATTATACTTATTATCTAAAATGAGACAATCGTTAATGTCTTGATGATCCAAAAGAAAATAATGTTGGTTCACGTTATCTACTGCTAAAAATGGTTTTTCTGGGATGATAAAGGAAAATAAGTTTTTCTCGTAATACATTGGTAAACTGGTAATTTTCAACAATTTATATGAGGTTATACTAACTAAGGGTATATGTAGGATAAATAATAAACATTTATCTACTAATATTACGTTAGGCGACATAGATTTGTACAGTTCTAAAGAATTTTTCTGAGTTAATACGACAGGAAAAGTTAACCCTGAAGGCATATGCATACTAAATTGCACCAAGTGGTCAATTAAATTTTTAGGGCTCATAATAAGCGGGTGAACATTGCCATTTTGCGCCGCAATTATTATATTTAATAAATCATTTTGATACAAATCGAACTGATTTGTTAGCATGTCGAACATCAATAAGTGTTGATCGATTTCTTCCATAAATCTGAAATGTAGTGACGAATTATTTATAACCCGCGTAAGATTGTCAACATAATACTCCACCTTGGCAAACCTTTTCCCAAAATCACGTAGATTTATCATAGAGGAAGAATTCATATAGTTGAGAGCGCTTTGGAAAACGCTAGTTTGTTCTAGTAACAGTTTTTGCAAAGTTGATTGCTTGTTTTCAAGTTTTGTAATAGCATTATTATAATAAATAGCATCATCTTCATCTAAAGTTCCAAAAAGAACTTTAGCGGTACTTCCAAAAATATTTAATAATCCTCTTTTCGATCTGAGTTCGCCCACGCGAAATTATAAGTCAACAATTTATAGAGGCTGAAATACGAATTCAAGTCTAGCTTTGTCAGCATTTTCCAATAGCTGTTGTATAAAGAAACTGTATTGAATTGCTCGTAAAAAATCCCAGCACTTTCATTAATCTGGGTCACTTGATATGTACTCAGATTGGAATAACTTTCATTTTCATTGTCGCCTAGAGTAGTACTACGTGTTAATTGAAGTAAAAAACCAAATGCTATAAATAACTTCATTTCGGTGGCGATTTGCATTCTAGATTACCGCTCGGATTTCGCTGAGTTAACTGAAACAAAGAAAATTTTTAATTTTAATTATTATAAAGTTTCAATCTGTTATTGTGGACTTTGGTTCGTTTCTTGTTTATTAAGATTGTAGTATTTACATTAGAGTTTATTTCAACTACTTCATATGGTCCATTCCAAACTGGTAGTAATTTTTTACTCTTCCCCTTAATACTCGATTCATTTTTTAGCAAGACAAAATTTCCAATTTGAAATGTAACAGCGTTCACATTTTGATCATAATATTCCTTAGATTTTTCTTTACTCTTGATAAGATTTTCACGAGCTACTTGATGAGCATGCTGAAGTCGAGACTTCAACTCACTATCATAATCTTCGTAGTTATACGAGAGTTCAGGAGGTTTTTTGAAGGTTGACGGAATTTCTAATGGGCCTCCATAAAGTAATTCAAATGGCGTATAATTTGTTGCGCTATTAAGTGATGAATTAAAAACGAACTGAGCGTATGGCAGCCATGTGTCCCAGGAATTTTGATCTTTATCTATATAGGTTCTTAAATATTCCTTTAGAGTTTTATGCGACCTTTCTAGTGCTCCGTTTGTTTGAGGCCTGAAAGCGCATGTCTGAATTTTATGTATTTTTAAAAGTTTGCATACGTTTTTAAAAATGTTACTCAAAAAGTTCTGGCCTTGATCAGTAAGAACTGATTCGGGAATTCCGTGTCGACAGATAATGTGAGTTACAAAATGTTCGGCTATTGTATTAGCTTCTTGATTTTCTAAAGGGACTAATTCGCAAAATTTCGTTAACTCATCTTGAAAGGTAAGTATATATTTGTTGTGATTATTCGTTAATGGTAGAGGCCCAACAATATCCAAACTCACCTTATCAAAAGGTTTTTTTGCTGTGGTAGTAACAGTCATAGGCATTTTTGTATATTTGGAAGATTTATTCTTTGGCAAAATTCACACTTTGTTATGTAATCGTGAATGTCTTTATACATTCCTGACCACTTATATTTGATTCGAATTTTTTTAAAAGAACGATTTACTCCTAGATGTCCTCCTAGAGGGTTGTCATGAAATTCCTTTAGAATTTGTTGTACTTCATCCTTGGATGTAATTTTTATAGTGTTACTATGAAAGAGTGTTACTTTGATGTCTACGTTTTTGAAAATATATCTCATCATGGTTCTGATATTTTCTATTTTCAGACTTCGGTATGGTGGAGATCTTGTAAAATTTATTATCGATAAGTTAGTTATATGGTTGAGTGTCGCGAATTCCTTGACTTTTTGTAGTGCGTTGAAAATATTTTCATAGCCGACCATTCTGTCATGATTGTGTGTGGTTATGAACAAGGTATTATATTCTTGATTATATTGTATACCCAGTTCTGTAAGGCTTTCCGATTTGAGTTTAGCTAGAATATTTTCCTTGATTGACTCATGAAATGTCGTCCGGTCTGTACTAATAAAATAGACATGTAATGATGCAGGGTCGGACTCTGCGATATTTGTATGACTGTCGACGATATTAGAGTTCATAATGACCCGACCTTCCTTCTCCTTCACGAACTGTTCGTATTCGGAGGTCATGGTACTGATATGATGTATTCTGCTCAAAGCATCTGCATTCATATTTTGCATACCAGGTTTGTGTCTAATTTCGAAGTGAAATTCTTCTAATTTCAATCGAAATTTCATTAGACGACTGCCTGGATCCTTTATTGAGAACATCCACAACAGTGGTTTGTGATCCGAGCAGATAAGAAACTTTCGACCAAACAAGTACGGCCTGAAATGCTTGCAACTCCAGACTATAGCGAGCAATTCCTTCTCTATAGTACTGTAGTTTTTCTCGGCTTTGTTTAGGGTACGGGAAGCATATGCAACAGGGAGGTCCTTACCGATCTCTCCTTGTGATAGGATTGATCCCAACGCTGTGTTACTTGCATCAGTTGTCAGAATAAAAGGGTTGGCAAGGTTAGGAAATTGTAAAATTGGAGGGTTACATAGTTTTTCCTTCAATGTTTCAAAGGCTTCTATACAAGAAGGTGCAAAATCAAAAGGAGTATCCTTCTTCAAGAGATTATTTAATGGTTGAGTAATTTTTGTAAAATTTTGGATGTGGCGTCTATAATATCCAGCCAATCCTAAGAATGACTTAATTTCCGTTACATTCTTAGGAATCGGAAATTCCTTCACCGCTTTTATTTTAGCAGGGTCAGGACATATACCATTTTCAGTTATTATGTGACCTAAATAACTCAACTCGGGACGTAAGAATTCGCATTTTTCAGGCTGTAGTTTGAGATTATACGTTCGAATATTTCCACTAATTTTTCGTTATGCTCCTTGAGCGTTTTAGCATAGATTATTATATCATCAAGATAAACGAAACATTTGATGCCTTGTAGTCCTGAAAGGACGTTATTCATCATTTTCATGAATGTACAGGGTGCTCCCTTCAGCCCGAAAGGTAAGCGATTATATTCGTAATGTCCGTAAGGGACAGTAAAAGCTGTTTTATGTTTATCACTAGGATTCATTAGTACCTGGTGGTATCCGGATGCCAAATCTAAAGAACTGAAAAATTTCGAGTTTCCTAATTGATCTAATATTTCCGTAATATTCGATAAATAGTAAACTTCGTCCAACGTTTTTTCATTTAATTTTCGAATATCTACCACGATCCGCCATTTTTTATTTCCGTTGGAATCGGATTTTTTAGGAACAACCAAAAGGGGACTTTGAGTCTGAAATAATTCCATCCTTGAGCATTTTGTCAACCTGATTACGAATTTCTTCGTGTTGTTGGAAAGGTAGTCTGTAAGGCTTAATGTTTACTGGAATGTCATTGACAGTCGGTATAGAATGTTTAATTGCGTCCGTGTAGCTTAATGTATCACCCTGTAAGTGAAATATGTCATGAAAGGATTTACAAATTTCAAGAATGCTTTCCTTTTCATTCGTTGGCATGTGAGTCATACGTAAGGATTCGGTCAAGTTTCTCAGTCTGTCAAGGTTACAAGTAGGTTTATCGACACTTAGAACCTCGTAATCAGCGACATTTTCAAAAGAAAGAGATGGTGGATTCTCAAAGCTTATATAATGTTCATTTGTGTTTATAAAAGCTACGTTACAATATCCGTTATGTGGTTGAACTATGCAGTTCCCCACGAAAACCCCATCCAAAATTTCAGAAGACAAGCATAAAGAATCGGATTCTTGGTTTATTTTTATTCTACGTATAACTTCGCTTCTTGCTGGCACTGAAATTTTGTCTACGTTTTGTTTATGTGCATTTATCAAATCAAAGGAGAATATTTCGTTCGCTTGCGTAAATGATAGCGAGAAGTTTCAAAAGAATATCCTTACCTAAGATTCCATTTTGAGGAATAGGAAAGTCGTCGTTCACGATATGGACAGGATGTTTGAAAATATGTTTACCTAAATGAATTTCACCATAACATATGCCATAAGTTTCAATGAGAGATGGTGAGATGCCTTTTAAGAAAGATTTATATTCGGTGTGACAGATGGCGTCACCTTTAGTAAAAGATTTTTTCAAAAGACTGATAGAACTTCCAGTGTCAAGTAAAAGATTAGCTGTATTATTTGTAGCTATTGATAAAGGAATGAGGACACTTTCAGCTTCTTCAGTGTTACAAGGATCTAAGCAAAAAATTTTATGTTCATTTGTATTCGGAGATGATTTAGGATTTGTAGTAGGGTTGAAAGAAGCAATACAAGTATTTTTTATAGGACGGCAGTTTAAAGCTCGCTCACTCGACGTGCACTGCTCGTCTCTGCCGTCGGTGATTGGAAGTTTTCCGAATTCGTGGAAGAATTGTTGGATTGATATTGATCAACCCTTTTCTTTTTAAAACAGTCACGTATGTGATGGCCCCTTTTTTTGCAATACGCGCAGACTATTTTGGTAACATTTACTTCGGTTTTGATTTCCCTTTTGTGATACGATGGAAGTAGCTGTGTGGAAGATGATGGTTTGTTTTTAAATAAACATTCTGACTCCAGATGGCCATTTCGATTACAGAAATTACATTTTTTGGAAAGGTTTCATTTTAGACACATTATATTGTTGTTGGTTATAGCTACACCGCTCTTCTTCCACGGCCGCTTCGATCGCTTCCGAAAGAGTTTTGAAACGAGATGCCTTTATTATTAATTTAACATTTGAATGGGGACCATCTACAAAGGATTTGAAAGCAGTTCGAGAATTCAGGTTTTTAATGGTATCAGCTGCATCGATGCCTTCTGCCTGAATGCAGGCATCGTTGAGATCACTTAATAAGTGCTCAACTCGATTGCCAAAATTACGGACAGATTCGTTATGTTTTTGTTTGATACGAGGCCTTCTGGGTTGACTTCTACTGTACCTGGCATAGATTCACCCGAATAAAATCAAGAAAAATTATGGGCTACTGTGACAATGAGTAAAATGAAAATCACACAAGAGTATCAAATAGAGAAAAGAGACTGCTTGAAGTTGCTAGTAGTGGTGGACATCACCATTCAAATCCTCGCCTACTGCAGTGGAGTTGCTGAATAACTTACTTGCTGTTGTATGCTGGATCTCGAAGTCTCCTCACCAACAGGATCAGGAATACTTTGGTTGCTTGGATTGTTAGCCTTAGTTGTCCAATGACTTCCGTTGTTATCTCGCACGACCCCAAATGGAATGCTAGGCTTCACTGTGGTTTGCAGGTACCATTGACTCACAGATGCTGCACCATTGGATCACAAGATGACTAGTGGCTTGCCAGTTAACCGGAACAACTCAGGAACTGCGATGGGCTGGTTTTCGACCACTTTAACCCCACATCTGACACCAATTTATGTTGGGGAATACCAAATTTAGATACTTTAGTACCCCAATAATAAATAATAAAAAGTCGAAGTCCTTTTACAACTCAGTATATTGCAGATCAAGTTACAGACAGTTAGTGCAATAGTTGAAGTTTGATGGAGAATGTCCCCGTTTTCAGGGGTTCACTAGTTTTTATGAATGACACATCATGTGTTGTTGTAGGCGTTGCCATATGAAGAAAAAACAATCAATAATTATTTATCGATGATTAAATGCATGCAATACCTAGTGCACATGAGGTGTCAGCAATTTGTAATAATATGTTTATTATGAGGTGAATTAAGTAGAACAATGTTTCATGTAGTGTTGCTAAAATATAATATACAGTATGATAAAAGAATGGATAACAATACTAATAGCCTGAAAGGCGCACTTTACAATAATACCACTGAAGAAGAAATATTGGAAACTATCAAATGCCTGAAAAAGAAGAAAGCACCTGGAATGGATGGAATAACATCCGAAATTCTACAAAATATAGGAATTTACATCTGTAGACCGCTGACATATGTGATTAACAGCCTTGTGAAGCCACTTTTCAAATGTGGGTCAAAACGAGATGTCTCCAATTACCGTCCAATTTCGCTGATCTCAAATATATCGAAAATTTCCGAGAAACTCTTAAAGAAAAGGATGCTCGCTTTTATTGAAAAATACGAAATTCTGTCAGAAAAGCAATTCGGGTTCAGGGAAGGAAGGTCCACGGAAGATGCAATAAATTATTTAACAACCCAGATAAGCCAAGCAATAGACAAACAACAACCTGCATTATGCATCTTCGTGGATCTAAAGAAAGCATTCGACACGGTCAGTCATGAATCACTTTTGTGTACGTTGGAGAGTATGGGTTTCAGATATACATCACTTGCATTATTTAGTAGTTATTTGAATGACCGGGAACAATGCGTAAAGATTAACGAATGCTACAGCTCCGCCAAATGTGTTGAATTTGGAATACCACAAGGCACTGTGCTCGGACCTATACTCTTCAATATATACTTGAACGACTTATTTGAACTTCAGGTGAAAGGAAGCGTTGTGAGTTTTGCCGATGATACAGCATTATTTTATAAAGCCAGCGATTGGAAACAATTAAAAATATTAGTTGAACAAGACTTGAAAGTTATCCTCGATTGGTTTGATGGACAATTACTGACTGTGAATGTTGGCAAAACCCATTTTGTTCCTTTCACCTCGTATTCAATAAATCTGCCATCTTTTGACAAATTAATATTTCAAAAAGTGAATGAAATCGTAAATATTGGAAAAGAAGATAGTGTCAAGTATCTTGGAATTTATATTGATTCCAACTTGAAGTTGGATGTTCAAACAGCGTATGCGGTGAAAAAGATGAGAAGTATTTTATATCGAATAAAACATTACACCAAAATACTCACCTCGAGTCAAATGAGGATAATATATTGCGCCCTCATCGAGAGCCACCTGAACTATGGAATTGTCGCCTGGGGAGCCGCAAATAATTTATTCCTTAAAAACCTGGAAAAAATACAGAAGCTGATTCTCAAAGTTATTCATAATAAACCATATACTTACCCTTCTGAAGACCTGTATAATGAATCAAATATACTGGATCTACGTCAATTATATTTTTTAACAGCGGTAGTTCGCCAACATAAATATAGGGCCAATTTAGAACCTATCAGCCACCCGTACGAAACAAGACATAAACCTAATTAATATGTCACGAGTCACGAGACCCTCGAAAAATGTTCTACAGCGAAGTTTTTCATACCTTGGCCCCAAACTCTACAATCTTATTCCAAGAGATTTGAAGCAGTTCCAGAACATAAAATTTTTCAAAAAGAAAGTAAAATCATGGATTTTTTAAATCCCCCGCCTTCAAGTCCACCAATACGTGGACTTGAAGAATGTTTATTATTTCTGAGTCAATGATCATTGTCAGTGAAAGCATGGACACACAGAACCTTTATTGATATCCACAATTCTCATCTTGTTGAATCAACATAACAGTAGGAAATATTGAATCAAATTCCCAGTCATTTTAGTTAGATTGCCTTGAACAATTATTAATTATTAATATAATTTTTTTTACGTTCCTACCAGGACGCTATGGACATATCATAATTTTTACTTACTATCATGTTTCACATATATGTGTATTTATTTATTTATATATGTATCCAATGTTATTTTTAATTTTTTTTGGTTAATAATACTGTATTGAAATATATATCTATAGCTTAAATACTTGAGCATCCCGCGCTCAAGGTTTTCCTTATGCGGGTTACTTTAATTTATTTGTGTTAGATAAATATATGTCACATTAATGTATTACCATTACTTGAGCAAATAAATTATTATTATTATCATTATTATTATTATTATTATTATTATTATTATTATTATTATTATTAATATTATTATTATTATTATTATTATTATTATTATTATTATTATTATTATTATTATTATTATTATTATTATTATTATTATTATTATTATTATTATTATTATTATTATTATTATTATTATTATTATTATTATTATTATTATTATTATTATTATTATTATTATTATTATTATTATTATTATTATTATTATTATTATTATTATTATTATTATTATTATTATTATTATTATTATTATTATTATTATTATTATTATTATTATTATTATTATTATTATTATTATTATTATTATTATTATTATTATTATTATTATTATTATTATTATTATTATTATTATTATTATTATTATTATTATTATTATTATTATTATTATTATTATTATTATTATTATTATTATTATTATTATTATTATTATTATTGTTGTTGTTATTATTATTATCATTATTATTATTATTATTAATAGTTTACAACCACCAAAAAACATTTTAATTCCGTGATATTCGTGGAAACCTTTGTTTTGACAATAGCCTCCACTCTTTCTTGTGTTTTATGTAACCCAAATCTGTCTATTCTATGCACAGAACTCATACTTATATCTTAGATACAAGTATGAGTTCTGTGATTCTATGTCCCATAAATGTGAAACTTTCAAAAAAACTACATTGGTTGGCATTGGTTGGAGCGCTTATGCCGTGCTTTTAATTGTATAGTAACTTTTTCCCTTTCTAAAAATAGTAGTAGCATCCCAGCATGAGCACCCTGTAGGTGCGTTTGGTTAATACATATGTTTACCCCTTCCGCGATTGTGGTAAAACGTTGGTTAAGGCTTGTTCATACCTTCGCAAATTTCGCAATTTTTCTGCGAATAAAATGGCTTCCGACATGGTTCTGCATCAACGATTGGTCTGGCATGACTGGCAGCTGGCAGCCATTTCATTCGCAGGAAAATTGCGAAATTCGTGAAGGTATGAACAAGCCTTAACCAAAGTTTTACCCCAATCGCGGACGGGGTAAACATGTATTAACCAAACGCACCTACAGGGTGCTCATGCTGGGATGCTACTACTATTTTTAGGAAGGGCTAAAGTTACTATACAATTAAATGCACGGCATAAGCGCTCCAACCAATAATAGGTTATTAACAATTTTGAATGAATAATCGTTAAATCGCTAACAATTTTGAATGGTTATTCTGTCTACGCAAGGTTAGTCAGGTTGGGTTAGCTTCCCAGCAAACACAAATATATACATATCTGATACGTGACAAATACATTTTTTTGTTCACATCAGATGTTGCAGACATGTAATTTGTACAGTTAACGTATCTTGCATGTAACGTCAAATTTTCCGCCTCCTTATGGATATGTCCTCAACATGTCTGACATATGTTTAGTGTCTCCAAAGTAACATTGCATCCATGGATCAGACACATTATCAGTAACGAATTTGTTACTGTACAGATACTTTAATGAACGTTACAAAGTGATACTTAGGGTGAATTAACAATAACATATACTAGTTCATTTCAGAAACTATACTTGTTTGTAGAACGACATATTCTTGATTGTTTTGAATGAATGGGTCGAGCTAAATTAATACTTCACAATTTACACAACACTAATATTTATTGCTAACAATATTGTTTCGACACACTGTGTCATCCTCTGAGCGAGATATAAACTAAGCGAGTCAGTCAGTTTATAAATTGCTCGGAAGATGACTCAGTGTGCCGAAACAATTCTTAGCAATAAATGTTGGTGTTGTGTAAATTGTAAAGTATTATTTTCACTCGACCCATTCATTTAAAATGAAATTACACATATTAAAAGCCGAAACTGTAGAACATGATCTCTGGATTTACCAACGACTGGAAATAATTTTTGACGTTTTGTCTTTGTTCACATAAAGTAAACTTACTTGAATTAAAATTAATTTGAAATTAAGGACTATATTATTCACTGACAAAACATCATGTTAACAAATACCAAATTTGTACACTTAGTATGAACAATGCTGAATAAATCTTCAAATGCCTCAATCAAGTCTTCCCAAGATTTGGTTGGAAACAAATTCAACATGGCTTGAATATCCCCATACATGAAAATGTGCATCCTGAACTTAAGATTAGCCAGCCTCTATTTCTTCCAGTCTTTGATAGAATTCAACCAGATGTTCAAATTGATTTCTCGTAATTGCCTGAAACAAAAATCCTGTAGTGTGAACCAAGTATTAAACTAAAAACCAGCTATGGAACAATTTTGATTGGGCATACCATTTGGCTAGTAATTCAGGCATTTTCAACTCAGTTTGCCTTCTTCTTGTCTGTCATTTAAACTTACCGCTATTACAGTGACCAATCACAGAGCGTGCGGCCGTGACGTGCAATATTAATTGTCGTCTGCTAAAGAGAGTAAACTAACAAGAGGGTTTAATAAGCTCTAACCAATCAGCATAGGGATCACGAGACTCGACTCGATCAAATCGACTTAACTCGTTATCGTATCTATGAAGTTGTTCACGAACGTCGATCGAACATGGAAAATGCTATCCTAACTCAAGAAGACTAAGTGACGTACTTGGACATGAGTACAGAGTCGAACCAAGAACCAAAACTGTCTCATGTAACTCTCATATAGTGCGGAGTGCGCTAGTCCGTTACTGTCTATTTAGAATGGCGGCCATGACCAGTGTTTCCACAATGAGGGGAAATTCCCCTTTTGAGGGGAAATTAGGGTCCAGAGGGGAAGGAAAAGGGGAAAGACACGAAGAGGGGAAATTGCGGAAAATCATGGGTAAAGCCTAGCCTAGAATATTGCGGAAAATTTCGGAACTAATTTTTTATGGACTATACCGTGGGCTAGTGTTACCTTATGAAATAAACAGTGGCAACACGTGCAGGTTTTATATATTTCTGGTCAGGCTATCCATACTAATATTGTAAATGGGAAAGTGTATATGTATGTGTGTGTGTATCTGTTTGTTTGTCCGTCTTTCACGCTAAACCTACTGAAGTACTGATCCGATTTAGATGAAATTTGGTACACGGATAGTATAGAGCCTGAGAAAGGACATAGGCTACTTTTTAAAGCGATATAGAATATAGGGTTGATAGGGGTCGCGGGCGAAGCCCGCTGGCGGTACTCTAGTAAATAATAATACGAATTGTTGAATTATAATTTATTCATGCTTAGTGTCGTAGCATTAATTGTATCTATGATGAGAGAATTGTTGTTATGAGTATTTGGCAACATCGTTTTCCCGCAGTGTTCACTTGAAAACGAAGAGAGTGTCGGTCGGTACAGAAAAGAAATAAAACTTCTTGTTGTAGTTGATTCGGTGAACAAATTTATTATTATTACGGTTCGATTACGGAATTGGACGTTAAGTTTGGTGTTCTCCTCATATATCCTTTTTGGCCTCCTTCTAACCCCCTAATTGTCCTTTCACCACCAAGAAATCGAAGAAAACGAACTACTGCAATAAAGGTAAGATTTTACGTTATTTATAATTTCTTAAAGCATTTCGGGGTGCACAAGAAAACAAAAAACATAACATTTATTGGTCCTTCGAGCCGGATTTTGCAGAAAATAGTTCGTGTGATTAGTCTTTAATGAATGCGAAGTTTATCTTGGTTGCGGTGATAACAAAAGATTATAATTCTATAGACGGTTCATGAAAAAGTACATTGAAAGAGTCAGTGTTAGTTAAATAATTATTGAAATATTGGTCAATTTGGAATAAAATCCAACGTTTTTTTTTATGTGCTTCGTGATAAGAAGGTAAATAGTTTTTTTGTTGCTGTTAATCTCTCGCTTCTAAACGGTTCCCGGGAAACGGTGTTGCCAAGTCTGTGAAATATAATTAAAGTCAAGACATAAATTAACTTTAGTGTTGTTATTATTGAAAATAACAATAAACTTCTTGTAACTGAGAATTTGAATAAAAACAAAATGGGAACTGTAGCGGAACGACAACTAAAGATGCTAACGGCTAAAAAGCAGTCCCTATTTTTAATATTACAAAATCTTCTAGATTTATCGAAGTCATTACAAAATCAGTTGGAAAAATCTAGATTTTCAACTCTATATAAATCAATGGAATCAACAAAAGCGGATTTGCTCCGGGTTATTGACAATATTATGGAGGTTAGTTTTGAAGTGAATGCGGATTTTAAGCCAGATTATGCCATTATTCAAACAATTGATGAAATGTGTTGTCATATTTATATGGCTGCGGCAAAATTGGACAGAGAACAACAACAAGCGAATCCTATACAAGGTAGTACGGGCAATACAAGTACTTCACAGGGTAATTCGGGTAGTACCAGTTTAGCAAGAAATCTCCCTTCCCTTCCAAAGATAGAACTTCCGGAGTTTTCGGGCGACATTCGAGATTGGGAAACGTTCTATTCAATTTTCAAAGGTTTAATTCACGATAATGCACTACTGACTGATGTTGATAAAGTTAATTATTTGGTAGGGCGGTTGAAGGGCCCTGCGTTGGGTATTTGTACGGGATTGGCTCCTACAGGAGATAATTATGAAATTATTTGGAAGGCTCTTGTTGACAAATATCAAGATCCACGTTCGTTAGCAACTACTTACTTGAATCAAATTTTGGAATTCAAACCGTTACAGGGAGAATCAGCGAAACAGCTCAATGGGTTTTTGGAAAAGCTTGATTGTGCGGTTCAGGCCTTAAAAAAACTTAAGTTGGCGGATTTGGCGGATTTTATTTTAATGCAACAAGCTTGATACAGAGACTGTTAAGGCTTTCGAAATGTCCGTTCGTGGTAAGGGGATGCCCACATATGAAGAAGTTATTAAATTTGTCAAGGAGCAAGCGAAAATACTCGGGTTGAACAGAAAGGCAATAGTTAGTAGCGGTAGTTATGCTGATAAGATGAAGTCGCGTTCAACAAGATCTTTTTTTGTAGGTCAAGATAGTCAGGTTGACAATAAAGAAAACTCAAATACTTGCATTTTTTGTCATAAGAGTTGGCATATTTTGGGGAAATGTGAAAAATTTAAACGGATGACACCATCCAAACGATATGCATTAGTACGTGATAATGGTTGGTGTTATAATTGCCTGTCTTCAAATCATGGTGTAAGAGCGTGTCCTTCTGATCGGGTTTGTTATGAATGCTCCAAAAAACATCATTATTTACTGCACTTAGGAAGACCATCCAACGGGGTTCAGCAGGAACAGGTTTCGAAAAATTTGTCAAATGAAATTAATTCTAATCCGGATTCCAATTCGAGTGGAATTGTATCAGAGTCAACGGATACACTTTGTGCAACTGCGGGAAAAAATTGGAACAATTATACAGTTTTGTTATCTACGGTGGTGGTTAACGTTATGAATAGTTTAGGTTATATCCAGACGGCTAGATTGTTATTAGATAGTGGAAGTCAGGTTCATCTTATCACATACAAAATTGCCAAAAAATTGGGACTAGGAGTATCTCAATGTTCTACTTCGGTGCAGGGAATCGGTTCAAAGTCAAACTCAGTTCGAGGTGTTACGGAACTCAGCATATCGTCACGCTATGATAATAATAAAAAATATTTTATTGACGCGTTGGTAGTTAATAAAATTTCGGATACTTTACCTAGGGTAAAAATTGATCAAAGGATTCTACATAGTTTTGGGGATATTCAATTAGCGGATAATACATTTTATGAACCTGCTGAAGTTGACGGAATCATAGGTGCTGAACTTTTTGCAGCGGTATTGGGAAACGATAAGCGTTATTCTTCTACCGGCTCGCCAGTGGCGCTACAAACTGATTTTGGATATGTTCTAATGGAGAAAAAAAACTATTTTTGATTCGTCATCAGATCTGAATGTATTTTTAGCTTTGAAAGAGGAGATGTCTTTAAATGAACTTGTACATAAATTTTGGGAAATGGAGCAGGTGCCAAAGAGTAATGTGCTGGATCCGGAGGAATTAAAGTGTGAAAAAATTTACACTAGTACATTTAGTAGAGATTCAGAAGGAAGATTTACGGTTTCGCTTCCTTTCAGAAATTCTCCAAGCTCTTTGGATGATTCTAAAACCGGTGCACTAACACGGTTCTTCTCATTAGAAAGAAAATTGACGCGATTTCCGGAATTGCGTTCGGCTTATAATGCAATAATGAGAGAATCTATTGAAAACGGTCATATGCATTTGGTAAGGGATAATAGTTCTAACTATGCGGCGCCTGCGTATTACATTCCTCACCATGCCATTTTCAAACCAGATAGTTCCAGCACGCCGATTAGAATTGTTTTGGATGCTAGTGCCTTATCTGATACCCATATTTCTCTGAATGAAATTTTGTACGGGGGCCCGAAATTGCAGACGGATATTTGTTCTTTATTGTTAAACTTCAGACTGTTTCGAATAGCGATTACCGCAGACGTCCGTAGAATGTACCACCAAATAAAGGTTGCAGACTATTATTGGCGATTCCAAAGGTTACTTTGGCGTTTCAGCTCTGAGGAACCACTTCAAGTATTCGAGTTCAACCGCTTAGCATTCGGAGTCAAGGCTAGTCCTTACCTAGCTCTACGTACAGTTAAACAATTGACCAAGGATGAGGGTTATAAATATCCTTTGGCAGCAGAGGCGGTTGCAACGGATTTATACATGGATGATTTAGTTTGTAGTGTCTCTTCTGAAGAAGAGGCTTATCGGTTATTTCTGGAGTCGGTAGCTATGTTTGCAAAGGCTAAATTTGATTTGACCAAGTGGTCTACAAATTCTACGGATGTGCTGGAAAAAATGCCATCGGATAAGCGACTGTCAAAACCTGTTGTTTTCAAAACAGAAACAAAAATAGTGGGAATGGTCTGGAATCCAGAGAAAGATAGTTTGGGATTTAATTTTCCAGTTCCTAGTTCTACCTGCACTAAACGCATAATCTTATCCGCAGTGGCACGCTGTTACGACCCTTTAGGATTGGTGGCACCCTTTATTTTGTACTTGAAACTTCTGGTTAAAGAGCTCTGGAAACTCAAATTAGGCTGGGATGACGAAGTTCCCGTAGAAATTTTCCAGAAATGGTCGAAGGTCATGGAGGAATGGCTAAATCTCGGAGAGATTCAATACATGCGTTATTTAGGGACTGTTAAAACAGCTCCAGTTATGTTGGTCGCTTTTGCAGATGCTAGCGTGGATGGATATGGTTCCGTGGTATATGTTCGAACAGTAAAAGAAAAGGGGGAAATAGTTGTCAATTTGTTATGTGCTAAATCCAAGGTCCAATGGTCACGATTCCAAGGTCAGAATTAGTTGCCGCTCTTCTGTTATCTCGGTTAGTCAAACATGTGTCGGAAGTCTTTAGTAAGAAGATTTGTATTTCCAGGATAGTTGCATTTTCGGATTCGACGACAGTTATTCAGTGGTTAAAAACTGATTTCTTAAAAGAAGTTTTTGTCGCTAACAGGGTTTCACAGATCAAGGAAAATATTCCAGGTGCGGAATGGTGTCACATATCTGGAAAAATTAACCCTGCAGATATTCTATCAAGAGGTGCAACTCCTTCCCAGTTGATCGAAAATCCATTGTGGGCATCGGGACCAACTTGGATCAAATCACCTGTGGAAGATTGGCCTATAAATGAAGAACAGTTCTTCGAAAATAATGAAGAAAATATTGATTCTGTTCCATGTCTCGTGGCGATTCAGGAATCCGAAATTAATCCATTGTATGATTTGGTTGAGAAAACGTCATCGTGGACTTTGCTTTTGAGGGTAACAGCGAGGGTGCTTCGCTTTGTAAAATTGCTTCCAGTCAGAGAATTTATCACAGCAAGTGATTTGAACAAGGCTGAAGAAGTTTTGGAAAAAATAGTGCAAAGTAAACATTTTGGGTCGGATATCCAACTTTGGAAGTTAGGAAAGAAAATTTCGAATCGTTTACTCAAGTTGCACCCCTTTTCTCAAGACGGAATTCTCAGGGTGGGGGTTAGATTAAAAAATGCATCACTTGCTTTCTCCGGTCGGCATCCAATTATACTACCTGGTAAAGATCCGTTTACAATCAAGTTAATTGATTACTATCATAAAATAAATCTTCACACTGGTCCATACTTGCTTGAAGCCTTGTTGAGGCAAAAGTATTGGATTTTGGGTGGTTGAAATATTATTTGCCAACGGGTTCATGCCTGCAATCAATGTTTCAGATTGAAACCAACCGCATTAAATCCGATGATGGCGGATTTGCCAGTTTCACGTTTACGTCAGGCCAAAGTTTTTTACCATACTGGTGTCGACTATTTTGGGCCATTTAATTTAAAGGTTGCTGGGCGTAAGGGAGTTCCCGCCCTCAAAGGGTATGTGTGTTTATTCGTGTGCATGAGTGTGAAGGCGGTCCATTTAGAACTTGTCAGTTCACTTTCTACTGACCATTTTTTACAGGCTTTGAAGCGGTTTCTAGCTCGAAGGGGTCCATGCAGCGTTATCTATTCTGATCGGAGTACGAATTTTGTGGGCGCAAAGAATGTTCTTCGGGAACTCAATGAATTTATCAATTCCGAACGGTACCGAGAATCATTTCAAACCGAATTAGTTTTAAACGGCATAGAGTGGAAATTCAATACACCTGCTGCTCCTCACATGGGAGGATTGTGGGAAAGCAACGTGAAGAGTGCAAAAAATCACATATTCCGAGTAGTAGGCACTCAACTTCTGACGTTCGAAGAATTCAACACCCTTTTGACTCAGGTCGAAGCCCTGTTGAATTCTCGGCCTCTTTGTAGCTTATCAGCTGATCCATCTGCACCCGAAGCATTGACTCCATCCCATTTTTTAACAATTTCTCCATTGATAGGTTTTCCGGCGGACAATTTAACAGATGTTAATATAAACAGACTTGATCGTTTTCAGTTGATAGATAGGATGGTCCAAGATCTGTGGAAACGGTGGAGGTTGGAATATCTTACTATGTTGCAAGTTCGAGAAAAATGGAATACACCATGTCCAAATATAAAGGTCGGTACCACGGTAATTTTGAAAATTGACAATTCGCCACCACTTCATTGGCCACTATCTGTTATTACTGATGTCCATCCCGGGAAGGATGGTATTATTCGCAACGTTTCCGTCAAAACTAACAAAGGCACCTATGTTAGACCAGTGGTGAAAGTGTGTCCTTTACCTACTCAGTAGTTGAAGGTAGCCCAGAGGAAATTTTGTCATTTATTTTTTTTTTCTCACTATTGATTTTGTTGATTTATTTATTATTAAGGAAATGTTACTAATTTGGGTATTGAATATATTTGGGTATTGAATATATTTGGGTATTGAATATATTTGGGTATATTATAAGTAGTAAGTTATTTTTACAGTTACTGGTATAGCATCTCCCACATGTTCATTTAGAGTTAGCAAGTTAGATGAAAAATCATTTTCATGGTGGGGGGTATGTCGTAGCATTAATTGTATCTATGATGAGAGAATTGTTGTTATGAGTATTTGGCAACATCGTTTTCCCGCAGTGTTCACTTGAAAACGAAGAGAGTGTCGGTCGGTACAGAAAAGAAATAAAACTTCTTGTTGTAGTTGATTCGGTGAACAAATTTATTATTATTACGGTTCGATTACGGAATTGGACGTTAAGTTTGGTGTTCTCCTCATATATCCTTTTTGGCCTCCTTCTAACCCCCTAATTGTCCTTTCACCACCAAGAAATCGAAGAAAACGAACTACTGCAATAAAGGTAAGATTTTACGTTATTTATAATTTCTTAAAGCATTTCGGGGTGCACAAGAAAACAAAAAACATAACACTTAGTCTAATTTTTTTGGAATCGCTTGCAGTTGCATTGGACTGTACAAACTTAAGGTGTGGTATTTCTATCTGATTTTTCATTAGTTGCACAGAAGTTGTTCCCGTTCTTTTCAAGCCAGATTTTACACACAGGATTGATCCAACCGTTTCATTATCCAGCCTATTGCGTTTATCCGTTTTGATATTTTTTAGATCACTAAATAACCGTTCTACGGCAGCATTGGAAAAAGGCAGTGACATAAAATAATTTACCAAAATTGGCAATTGAACGAATTTGCGTCTGCCGTCAACATTTTTTTTTTCAAACATTTTTTTCCAATAGCCTACAGTATCCGTGGAATCCATATCTGATTCTGCAAGGAGACTTTGATTTCTCCATTCCTTGTCCAGCTCTGTTAAATCTACTGTAATGTGCGATGGAATGTGTTTTTTCGCGATTTCGTACAATGATGTAGGGTGCAAATCAGTAGCATTTTTCGGGTTTAAAAAAGACGAATCATTGTGCACATCTTCAAATACAAATCGTTTCTTAATTTGTACGATCGCTTCAATATAAAACAATTTTGCTGACTGAAAAATTTTCTGAACTTCACAGTTTTCTTTATTTTCCACCTCTGTTAATAAATGAGTTGCATCCACACCTAAATAAATATGTTTCAATTCAAGATGTTCTTTTGTCTGATAAGGATTGATTTGGTTAGCAGGAGTTTGTTTTACATAATTTCCATTCATGAAATTTAACGCCAATGTCTTGATTAATTCCTCAGTTTGAATCTTTTATTCTGAGAATTTAGGATAATCAGCTTGGAACATGCAATTAAAATCATTAAACAGTCCAAGAACGTAGTCTACAAAATGCAATTGGCATTTTATCAAAGGGTTCTCCAAGGTTTGGAGAGTGTGGCGGTTCGCATGTGTTGGATCTTAGAAGCTTAATATTCTCCAGTAACTCTTCAATGGATCCCACTGTTCTAAAATTCTTCGCACGCATGCTTGAAGCGACAACCATCTGGTTTGACAAGCTCTCAATATCTTATGAGGTTTGACTTCATGGAAGGTTTGAAACTCTTTGAAAGCAGCAGAATTTTTAGGGCTCCTCCCAAAATGATTGTATACATTACGGCACAAATCTTCTAAAGAGTTGCTTAACTTGGTGCATGCGTTACTCGCCACCAGATGTATCATATGGCAAGAACATTTTGACACAAATACTTGAGGATAGTTTAGTTTGATTAGTTGAGACACAGAGTTATGCTGTCCCATCATGACTGCAGTTGTATCAGCACAAAAGCCTATCCAGTTTTGCAGAGGCACATTATTTTCTTTCAGCATGTTGATCATTTGTGTGTACAAACCCACAGCGGTCCCGTCTGGACAATCTACTACGTCGATCACATCTACTTTTGTTTCAAAATTATGGCAGTAGCTGACTAGTATCGCTAGTTGCTTTTTGACGCTAACATCAGTTGTTTCGTTAATATAAACGGAAAACAAATGATGGTTCAATTCACTAACAAGTTTTTGATTAAAAAATGGGCGCAACCCGTTCCTAATGACATTAGTAGCTTTTTGTTTGGCTAAAGAGATTTGCGATGTGATTGCCTTCTCTGGTAAAGATTTAATCAATTCAATCAAAGATTCAATTGATGAAAGAGGAAGATTGTTTTCGACGATATATGAGCAAATGGCAGCTTCAGTGTTTTTCAGCTTTGTATTTTCTGAAACAAATGTTGTAATACTAGGTTGATTTGTATTAGACTGAAGCCAAGCCTCCATATTTTTTATGTGAACTTTTCCACCACCATGCTTTTTAAGCTCTGATTTTCCCGCCTTCATAATCACATTGCACACCTTACAAATTGCATTGTCATCTATATTCCCATTTAACAACCATGCTTTGAACTCAGGTAGCTTAAGCCAATCATGCTGAAACTTCTTCTTAAATACCCTTTTTATACCTTTTTCTGTAGACTTTGAACCAATTGACTGCTTTTTCGTCTTCTTTTCATTTTCAGTACTGCATCTCTCTTCTTCATCTTCAGTGCAGTAATCAACCTACAAAATACAAGATAGAAATAGGTAAATTTTACAAAACTCATTTATGTAGGTAAATTACAGAACAGACTTCCATGTCTGACGAAGTTTGAGGATTTAATTGTTCTTTCTGATCCTCGACATAATTACTGGACTGAAAACTCGTTCCGGGCTGAGGTTCTGAATAAAAGCACGCACTACGCAAATACGCCTGGTATTGGAACTTTCGACTTCTGCCGCAATTTCAATTTATTTGATTCTGAAACTATGAACACTAAAGAATATCACTAAACTCAATTTGTTGTCCAAAAATCGATTAATAAGGCGGAAATAGTGAAAATATATACACTAGCTCTTATGGCAAAAAGGACCTTTGTGACTTTACATCAGTTTAACAAAATAATTATAGATGTCGCACCCTTCGCGCAGGTCGCGAAATGCACCAAGAGGGAGTAAGAGCAAGGGTCATAAAATTAGAAAAAGAAGAAGAACGTAAAAATTGACAGTTAGTGATGCGCAGTTTTTTCTAGTCATTACACTAGTGCCAAAGCTAAAAGAGTAAAAGGGGAACAGAGTCCCGAGAAGGGGAAATCTGAATTGAGGCGTGGGGAAAGGAAATCTTTGAAGTGGAAACACTGGCCATGACATGTCCAACTACTGGTGCGTTTTATTGTAGGCTCTTCACGTAGAAGTAGAATTTGACACATCTGTTTTTTTGACACCAAATATATCTACTTCCTCTACTTTCGCTACGATCAAATTTGAGGGTAGCAAAAGTAGATAATTGGTTGAAAAATGAAAATTCCTAAGTCGTAGCAGAAATTGACACTATTGACATTGAAAGTAGTGTCTGAAACATATTATGGACTTTTATTTCTGTACATTTCAGTTTGGTTTTATTTTGAAGCTCAAAAAACTTCATTTACACACATTAAAACGATTTTGGAAGTGAACAGCCTCTAGTTAAAATGAATATGAGTGTTATGGATGTGAGTAAAGTTATAGATGGAAATGTTCAAATACTTATAGGTTGTACAACGACTTTTATTGATATAATAAAGAAGGTGGGTTCACATTGATTCTCAATTCATTGAAAACATCTGCTAAACCTTCTTTTTAAAATCATATCCTAAACAAATATACAAATGGATACCAAAAAAGAAGATGATGACCCTGAATGTAGCGAATGTTCAAAAACATCAGTGGGATGATATAGAAACATTGTGTCAAATCGATTTATGTATGATGAATTGAGAAAATTGTCCAGTTAAATATGAAAGAAATATTTTTCAGTTCCTATTTGTTTCCAACCTACAAATGTCCTATCATTTTTAAAAGATAATTCCGGCTTATTTGCTACTTCACTCAAAGCTGCCTCGAAAGTGGAATGTGTGAAGGTTTAGGAATCACTTCTTCATAATGATTTTTACATTCTGAAAAAGTTTCCTGAGTGAAAATTATTCAAGGAATTCGCATATATGATAAGTTTATTGCACTTGAAATATTCCCGCCTAGATCTAATCCTCGAATAGATATAATATTACTCGCGACTTCTTCCGTTGTGAATTTCAGCTGTGGCAGTTGTTAATGAAAGCATATTATTCATATTGAATGTAATGAAAAAACTATGAGTTTCAAACTTTTTACCGATATTTAGGAAATTTTAGAATTATCTGACTTCTATTGGAAACCCTGAAATTGCGTTTTTATCATACTCTAATAGAGGACTTCGGATAAGGATGCAGTCATGCCACCACACAACTTTTGGCTTTAAAACTACTGGCACGTTTTTCGGCATTTTTTCTTCATGTCAGGGTTCCTGGCAGCCTCAGGAACCCCATAATATGATTGAAATTGTTCACAACTACGGGAATATTGAGATTTTCCATAAAATACAAAACACTACTTAGGGACTTTAATTTTGTTTAGGGATTTTTCTTTCAAAATGGCGGTAATTTCAAAATAAATCATTTTCCTGAATTAAAAAAAAAGTGCGTATTAAACTTTTCCTAGTTGCCAAATAGTTAATCGATCTAGAAAATATTCTGAGCTTGGTAACTTTCAAGGATAAACAAACCTTATTACCTTTTTGATTAAAATGCTCTCGGCCTTTCATTCAATAAACTTTGACGTTACATCACAGAACTTGTATCAGTTTTATGTTAACTGTTACATTTTAATCATAATAGTGTTAAAATGGTTCAATATCATTTTTACATTTGAATTTTTTCATTGAACAAATGTACACTGACAAAGAAATAACCCGACCAGTTAGCAAATTAGCACGTAAGCAAATGCTACGGGCCCCGCGCCTGGGGGGCCTCGCGCCTGTGCGCAAAGTAAAAAAAACTATCAAGTAAGATACCACCTACCAAAAATGAATGAAGTTAGTAATGGGAATAATTACTATAGAGTGGAATGAAATTCTAGAACAATTGCAAGCGACTAACACTTCATTGCAGTCGTCCGATCAAGATCTTAACACGAGATACGCTCTTTATAAATCATTACAAGGCTGTTTCCAAGCAATCCAAATTTTCAGATATAGAGGCCAAAGCCCTAATTGGCTGTGAAGAATATTAGCAATCGACTTTAAGAAAATGCAAGTGAAATACAAAGTACGGCCATTTCAGCAGCAGCTCTACTCTCAGACCTCTTAAAAGAAGGCTCAACTACACTCGAAGAAGTTGTAGAACATCAAACACCTGGACAACGTTTTGAAATTCATGTTTTTATTGTCGTAATTGTCTGAATTAGCTAAGCGCATTGAAGCTTACCATCAAGTGACTAGTGTATTTGGAATACTTCGGCAGAAAAGAACTTAAAAAGAACTCCAATTATCGTCAATTCTTTCCTAGACGATGTGGAAGACAGTCTGGGCAATGAACTGGTGCAGTTTGCTAAGCTGCTGAAAACAGATGTGGCTGCTGATATTGACAGCAAAAAGAAACAGCAAGAGGCTCAGGAACTTCAAGTTTATAAATTGTTAACGGAAAATTCACTGGAATCGTGTTTCCCAGATGTTGGAATAGTGTTTCGCATATACTTGATTTTGATAATTACCAACTCTACAGTGGAGAACGTTCTTTTTCAACGTTAAAGCGTTTTAAAAATGTGTTAAGGAGCACAATGGGACAAGAACGTCAAACGACCTCACTATAATGAACATAGAAATATTGAATTGATGAGTGTTATCTTCAAATTTGCCCAGATTAAATCACGGAAAGTCTTTTTGTAAATGAGCTGTTTTATTTCATAATCTATACTTTAATACTTAATGCAAATCAAGTGCCTCTTGTTCACATTTGCTACAGGCCCCACGGTGGCTTTATCCTTTATCCGGCACTGCCTAGACTACACATTGCCTCTTTCAATAACAATACTCTCTAGTTTTGAATTTAGCGCCATTTTGAAACAAAAATCCCTAAACAAAATTAAAGTCCCTAGTGTTTTGTATTTTATGGAAAATCTCAATATTTCTGTCGTTATGAACAATTTCAATCTTATTACGGGGTTCCTGAGGCTGCCAGGAACCCTGGCATGAAGAAAAAATGCCGAAAAACGTGCAGTAGTTTTAAAGCCAAAAGTTGTGTGGTGGCATCACTGAATCCTTATCCGAAGTCCTCTATTGACCATATTCACCGTCGCCATACTGTGATGCGACAATACCAACTGCCCCAGGGTTCTCAACTAAGAATAACGAAATTAACTCATTCCACACAACCGCGAAAGTTTGAAATAAGAATATTTGGAAATCGCATTCCTTTCAAGTAAAAATTTAACTCAAAAATGTAAGTAGAGACTGTAGAGAGGAACTGAAAAGGCAGTGAAAAAATATAATGTGTTGTATCTACATTTTCAAATATATAAATGTGACTTGTGTAAATCAGTTTCTTTTCTAGCTATACTACACCATGATAGGCTTGATTAGGACAATACTTTGCAAAGATTTCACCTCTTGGAAATAAAAACATTGGTGTAAGGTGGTTTGATAAAAAAAACTATGTTTGAGAGGGATTAAAGTTTTGATTCTTTTACATGATTTTTAAATTTTATCATCGCATATATTATGTACACGTTAATTGTTCATTTCCAGTCAACTTATGGATCCCACCAAAAAATTAAAATAGTAATTTATCTAAGTGCAAAAAGTGATTGTTTATTGCACAGAACATAAAAATTGTTTTATAGGGCCGCAACAATAAACACCAACTCTGTGCATTCAAACTTTTTACTATTGGAATGATCATAAAAATTGTATTTATTGGCATTACTTAAGATATCACAACAAAACTAATTAATAATATACATCTGTAGTGTAGTCAGCCATAGTATTTGGAAGGCTACTGCATAATATTCTGTTCAACTTCACATTTTTTATCAATATCTCTCGACATGAACCTGATCACCTAAAAATGAAGATCATTTGTTAAACTGTTTAATAAAAAATATCACACCTTACTTGCAATATCCCTAGTCAGAATTTCATCTGCATCAGTGAACTGTTGATTGTTGCTATATGAAAACGGTGGTATATTCAAATCAACATCAATGGCTGCTAGTTCTTTGCAAATAGTGAATCCTTCATCAGCCATTACTGAGTCACCTGGTTCAAGCTTTTCCAATATGCCATTTTTCTAAAATGATTTCTTTTTCAGAAGTTCTACCTGGGTAGAGTTCTGAAACAAAACACACAAATCTATTTGGTGTTACTCTGATTATGCCTCTGGCAGTATTATGTGCCTTATACACGCAATATGTGCTACTCTGCACTATATACTCTGAAGGTTTTTCAATGAAAATCTCAGTTCCATCTGAAGATCAGTATTGTACTGGGGTAGTTATTGACGAAACATTCTGGCATATATTTTTCACAATTTCTCTTGAAGGCCAAATAGGTATCTGTATGAAATATGAATACATTACGTTTATCCAAAACCTAAACATTCTGGAGACTGTAGACTGAGAAATATTGTATCAAATAGCAATATCTTCTTCCAAGAGACCAAGACGAGGCCTTACGAAAATTAAAAATCAATAAATCTGATTTTCATAGTCCAATCCCAAATTACTGTTGTCCTTGCGCAAGTACATTTTTTTGTATGCCACTGTATACTTGATAATTAAGCTTGTGAAACTTCTCTAAGTAATGATGTTACTGAATCCTGTGTAGAAGCTCAGAAAGAGGTGGTTATTGATTGAAGATTGAATGGACTTTGGAAATTTTTTTGCCTTATCTTCCTCGATCTTCAGTTCGAAGCGGTAAACATATCTCAGCAGTTTTTGTAACTTGGTTGAGTAATCTTGTAGGAAATATAAGTATGGTCGTGGTTCACAGATTTATGGTTCGTTGATGGTTTAATTTGGTCCTGACATTCTGAAAAATCATTTGTGTACAGAAGAAATTATTTTACTGGGGATGACATTATACAAGTTTTAAAAAGTGTTTCATGCGGATTTACCTCCAACATTCCAGTTAGCATCGGGCGAATCATTAGGTAGAAGATTCACTGGATTCAGAGCATTTTTTCGAGTGTGGTAATCTGCAACAATTCGGATTAATCACCCTGACAATACTTTAGGATGCGATCAAACTTTACCTCTGAGATGTTTCAGACAGGATTTGAGAATTTTTCCAGGATATCGTGTAGAAAATATTTTGGTGTTAGTTTTTTTATTCTTGGATCTGTTTCTTGCCGAACAATTACTGACACAACAACTAAGGCCTCCACTATTATACTATTTTCTTTCGATTTTCTGTTATATTTTTCGGAATGTCACAAAAACACAATGACATAACCTTTAAATCCGTCACATTTTTAATTTTCGCGGTTTTATAATAGATAAATTATATTTTTAACCGTTGGTTCGTTAATAACACTAAACAGTTGGTATTGTCGCATCACAGTATGGTCAATTCTTCTACCAGAGGTGCGTTTCAATTTAACGTCTGACGTCCGGTAACAGACGATGTATGACGTCATAGGTGTTTCGTAGGGCGATATCTTTCGGATTGAATTTTGAAACGCTCTCCTAAATCGTGGTGTAAATAGTTGACGGTCGGACGTTCCACTCAAGAATTTTGAAACGATGGAATGAAGTTTTCGGACAGGACGTTCTAATATCGAAACGCTTCGTAGGAAAAGTTAGACGTCGGACGCACGTCGGACGTAATATTGAAACGCACCTCAGAGGTGCGTTTCAATATTACGTCCGACGTGCGTCCGACGTATAACTTTTCTTATGAAGCGTTTCGATATTAGAACGTCTTGTCCGACAACTTCATTCCATCGTTTCAAAATTCTTGAGTGGAACGTCCGACCGTCAACTATTTACACCACGATTTAGGAGAGCGTTTCAAAATTCAATCCGAAAGATATCGCCCTACGAAACAACTATGACGTCATACATCGTCCGTTACCGGACGTCAGACGTTAAATTGAAACGCACCTCTAGTGGTCAATGAAACGCGGCTTACGTCACATTTCGTCACAAATGTTCTTTCATCTCTCTCTATTAGTGCCCCCATTGTCTTATGGGGATTAGACTCTCCTAGTCAAATAAAGTTTAGTCTCCTTGGTCGTCTGCTACAGGCTACAGTAGGGCATCGTACCAATGTTGCCATATCGTCGTTTTAACAGCCATACGTTGTATGTCCATTATGTCATCTTTGCAAAAGTCTATGAATTACGTCATATTACTGTAACCAAATCGCATTAATTGAAATTTTGTCATATTGCAACAAAGATGCTTGGTCGATACCTGGTTGGTTGATTGACATATAACATTGCCGTGCATAACGTTAGAGATTTTGATTACATACATTCAAAAATCCAAATATTAATTTTTCTGACATACGACATATTGCGGTAACCACGACGATATATTTGATATTTGACACGATGATGAGTAATTTTTTCTACTAATCTCACGTAGACATTTGAATGCGTGGAAATTGATAACTTATATATGTAAATTTTGCATCATTTTTCTTTGTGACACTACATTTTGTGAGGGGTAATTCTTTAGTTTGATCTAAACAGAATGAACTAATCTTACGTAGACATTAGGCGTTCTCGATTGACTCTGGTATCACCGAAAAGTTAACCGCAGTTGAACCAACTGTTCTCGATTCATTATCAATGACGTCACGGATATAACCCGGTCCTGATTCCGTAGAACCAGCAATAGGAGAATTTCTAATGAGCGGTATACTCTTTCTCTCTCTGATTTGTTGTTTCTTTTTGAGCCTAATATGAATGTGGCGCTAAAAATGGAGACTAATGAACTTTTTTCGGATTTGTTGTGAAAAATAATTTAGCTATAAATTTATTTCATCAAAGGAAAATTGAAATCTTTTGAGGGAAAAGAAGATGAATGCTTACTTTTATTACCAGGTGTATGTAACACATCTGCCATTATTTCTTATTTAGACAGTATCGAAAGTCTGCTATTATGTGAAAATATTTATTACTTTGCAACAATTACAAATTAAAAAATAAGAAGATAGTTGGTGCTCTGGGCCAGCTTAAATAAATTCCCGTGGAGCATTCGCTTTCACAGCTGTACGAAAACCCGGAAAAACCTGCAACACACATCATCTGAAGAGTTGGAATGTACATTGGTTGAAAACTTCTAAAGTTGTCCGGAGAATTGAGAAAATCTGCTCTACTGTAAAATAGGATAGGATGTATAGGATTTCCAAAGGCAACTATCATCAAATTCATACACCAGTCTGTTCTGTCTTCGGCTGAGGTGTAGTAGTGACCAGAATTGGGGTGTTCTTCCAGCTTGATACATTGAAATAGTTTAATAATACATCTTTGAGATGCTTATTAGTCATAGTTGAAGAGCACCAGAGTTCTGATCAGATTTTATGGTGCTTGAATTAATACTCGTTACTTCATGGTTGTGCTGTTTTGGTGCAGTTTCGACAATACAGTTGATTATCACCTGTTAGGTGTTCTCAGATGATGAATAAGTAGGTTCTGCTTCTGCAGGACTCTGCACTTGATTATTTCACAAGATCTGTATGTATTTGCATGGGATCGCTATGGGACATAAGGAAACTTGAATCACTCCAACACTTTTTCTTCTTTTAGAGCCCAACCAAGTAATTCTAGATGAAAATTCTAGAGAAAGAGTGTAATTACGATACAAAAGACTCATTTCCTCTTGAAAATTGAAGATATAACAAAGTATTTGAGTATTAAATAGGTTATGATGAATTATGTTAACCGCAACCGACTAACCTATCCATTCGTTTCGGTGTTCACCATGACGTCACTATTTGAACCAGAAACTGAACCGCTGTCAAAAATTCTGTCATTTTAACGTCAACCGTTACCAGAACCGATCGCCAATCGAGAACGCCTATTGGAGTGCGTGGAAATTTGGGCCATTTATCCGCCAAATTTCACAAAACACGAATAGACATTGGTATGATGTCCTAAGCCAAAGAGCCTAAACTAACAGGAGGGTGTAATAAGCTCTAGCCAATCAGAATCTTGTAGCATCTACGCGTCATGGTGACGTACTTGGACAGAGTCGAACACGAACCAAGCAACAAAACTGTCAGCAGTAACTCTCATATACCAAGAGCTAGTCCGTCACTGTCCATAGAGAACGGCGGCCATGACATGTCCAACTACGTCACATTTCGTCACAAATGTTCTTTCATCTCTTTCTATTAGTGTCCCCATTGTCTTATGGGATTAGACTCTCCTGTTAAATAATGTTTACATATATCTATTAACTACAAATATTGATAACACTCCGTAAGACACAATGTAATCAAATTGAAGCCAAAAATATCTATCTTACCTTTTCTCAAACTGACGCTGGGAAACTATTGCGCATGCCGAATTCTGAATCACGAGAAATGTCATACATTTTTAAGGTTATGCTTCTTTTGACATTTTCAACCGTCCCATATTGAAAATGGGCTAACATTTTTCTATAATGTGGATAAATGAAGAATGAGAATTATGCAAGATGGTCAATTAAACTTCGTGTCATTAAAAAACCGATTCATTGATCCATTTGCAACTCTAACAATAAAATGTCTGTTTGTTACCTGCTACCAGAGTTTTATCAATCAATGTTCTGCCAAAACGGTTGAAAACTCATTAAACTTGAAGAAATATGGATTGGGTATGTGACGGACAATTGTTTGAAAAGGTAAATCTCATTCCACATCGGCCTCATAACCGCCGAGAAAAATAGTTTGCTAGTAAACAATGCTAGTAGTGATGTATTTTTTGCTTCCTGAACACGAACTCGAATTAAAACGCGGCGATCTTAAATTCTTTCAGGCATGAACCTAGAAATTTATAAAATGTGTAATATTCTCAGTAATAAAACCCATATAGTGCCGCCCTCTTATAATTTGCACAATCTACACTTGCTCTCTGTAAACTTATCCATATTATGAGGTTATGTTGGAATTTGCCGAATCAGCACCACATAAGATATGCTTCTCATACCTTCGATAATTTTTGCTGCCGAACCATGCACGCTAGAAAGAGATGAAAAAGCAAAATCGTGTCTTTGAATAGGAATGTCTGGTGCAAGCGCATTAATTCAGCAGCGTCCAATTCGAAGTCGATATTCATTTTTTTTTGGCATCACATAGGCTTTCTTTATTATCCATATTCGTAGTTAATAGATATATGAATGTTTAGTCTCCTTGACTTTAGCCCACAGACCTCATTAGGATGGCGTTACATGCATCCGTTATACGACGACACGATGTCCGAAAGTACTCTAAATTTCAGATGAGTATTTTTGTTGATTTACATTAATCCGATTGTCGTATCCGAACCGGCAAACCCTAACCTAGTAACCTCTAACCTACAAGTACAAGACTCTTTGGGTATGGTCCGTATATATCCTTGGTTACTTTGGTTAGTAACTGGGCGGTCCGTATATATCAAATTCCTGAAAAAGCGGTGACCATTTCCTGAAATTTCGGTGAATTATCTGTCACCAGAGCAACCGTACTTTTAATTGTGGGAAGTTTGGTTACCAAAAGGATGTTACGACTTGTCCTGTCATATGTCACTTTTGTTTATGTTTATTAGAAAATTTGATTGATTTAAGAGAAGTTATTACTCAAAAGAATAAAGATGTCTTTGCAAGACACAGAGGTAATTTATTTCTTATGAAATAAAAATTATAATTATAAAACAATTATTTTAGGATAACTGTGTATTAACATGCGGCCATTGTAATGTCGATGTGGGGAGGATTAATAATATTATAGAGGAAGATCTCGCTTCAAAGCATCACTGTTTTAGGAATTTTGAAAATATAGAAATGGATTTTGATACTAAAAAAATATATGGATCCATTCGCGAACTAGACTCATCTTCAGAGCCAAGCACCAGCACCTGTTGTGCCTCTACTGTGACTGACCCTGCTCCTGCATCTACTTTGCAAGAAAATATTAACCTAGCAAACGCAAGGAACGGTGAGACTGGCGAGGGAAAATGTTCATGGACACACGAAGCTATAAAGCTACTGATATTTAGCTTCATCAAGAATAAAGATAAGTTTGATAGTCCAACATATACAAAAAAAAAAGTCTGGCAAATCATATGTGATGAACTTGAGAGAAAGGGGATAGCACGAACTTATCAAAAATGTGATGAGAAATGGAGGAACCTCAAAAAAACATACGACAAAATTCGGGCAGAAAAAAATAAAACTGGGAATCACGCTGTACACTGGAGATATTTTGAAGATTTTCACGAAATATACTTTCGTGATCCATACTTCAAACCAATTGTTTCTGTGAGTAGCACTGGTTTAACAAAGACTACAAGTAGTGAAAAACCAGTTGATAATGATGCAAATAAACCAGGTGGAAGCAAAAATTTTTCTCCAGGAGAATTATCCAGGAAAAGAACTCTGTCTTCTTATGAAATAGAAAATAGAAGGCAAAAGCGCCATGAGGACAAAATGAATTTAAAAAAAGAAATGTTTCGTTGGATGCAAGAAAATTTCGGTAAAAAATGAAAGGGTATATGTGATTTTTGTTATTTAATAAGAGAAAATATATATTTTGTTTGTAATAATATATACAGTGAGGTCCTAAAGTAACAGATACATTCATTTTCTACGTTATTAGCCATATTCAAGAAAAACCCTGAAACACATGACATAAAAAAAATCGCCTCTCTTCCACCCCTCAAATTGACAGCCACCCCTCCATTTTTTTAAATGATACCTCATTTCGAAGGGTATTCAATTTTCTATACAGCCATGTCTATTTTTTTAAATTGAATATTTTTCAAAATGTTAAAAAGTATCAAATATACTATTAAATTCGCTGTATAGTCAATGCACCTTAATTTTTTTTTTGGTTTATTTACCAACTGTCGTTTGTCATACGTGACAGTAGAGTAAAAAATTGTATGTGAAAAAATCGAGGTGCAGTGAATATTACAGCGAGTTTAATAGTATATGTGATACTTTTTAACATTTTGAAATTTTTTTTTTATAACTCATGATCGAAATTCAAAAAATAGACTTGGCTGTATAGACAACTGAATGCCTTTCCAAATGAGGTATTACCTGATACACTATTTCATTTAAAAAAAAAATTGGTGGGGTGGCTGTCTCTTTGATGGGGGTGGAGGGGCGATTTTTTTATGTCACAGTGTCAAAGACAAATTGACGTGTTTCAGGGTTTTTCTTGAAAATGGCTAATAACGTAGAAAATGAATGTATCCGTGTTACTTTAGGACCTCACTGTATGTTCTACTATGCCTATGCCAGCAGATGAAAATTTTGGTCAAAAATGAAAGCTTAAGTGTGATGTTTGTTATTTAATGAGATAATGTATATTTTGTTTCTACCTTTGTAATGTGATGTTTTTTTAAGTTCCTATTAATATATATATATATGAATATTTCTTTTTGGCAGAACTATTGTTTCCCCATCTATTTTTGACTTACTCGTTTTTTGAAATGAAAGCTACAATGTGATGTTTCTTATTTAATAAGAGAGAATGTATATTTTGTTTCTATTTTTGTAGTTTTTTTTAAGTTTCTATTAATATATATTTCTTTTTGACAGCTATTATTTTTTTGTTACCTCATCATTCTTTTCACTTATTAATTTTTTTTTAAATCCACCCCAAAGGGCAAAAACATGTATGTTCTACTCAGTAGATTGACCGATGATTCAACTCAATATGCCAGCAGACATCCTGAGATGTTTCCACCTCTAAAACTTTTTGATTAATTTGAATGTATTTTGCTCATTTCTAATTATATTATGCAATGCCTAAGGGATGAAAAAAAAACAAACTGTGACAATGAACATTTTATATGGGTGAAGAATACATGATTGTTGGAAATTTCAATTTAATTCTTGACAGATTCGGTTGCGTTTGGCTTGACCCTGTACAAGTCTTGGTCTAATAGCTCCAACAAAAATGTCATCATTGACATTTGGATCGTTATCAACCGCCTCAATTGCTTCAATCTCCAGTATATCATTTTGCATGATGCATATATTGTGAAGCACACAGCAAGCAATCACATACTTGGCGATCCAATCTATACGGCGTACATCCAATAGATCTTTTAACGTCCTAAATCTTTTTTGTAATAAACAAAATGCTCTTTCAATTGTACTTCTGGTTCTTGACAATAAAAAGTTGAAATTTCGTTGAGAGACAGTAAGATGACCGTTATCTTTATATGGGGTTATTAGTTGAGGAAGGCAGGGATACGCTTTATCACCTAACAGGTGTGTATCATTTGGAAACTTCTCATTGAAATTTTCATTTACATAAGTCCATATCTCACTTCGTTTCAGTACTGTAGCATCATGGTTTGAACCAACTTCTCCTGCATATGCATGAATAAATTTTAGGCGGTGATCACATACTCCCTAAAACAAAATCAATGAACATATTTTAATAAATATCAAGATATTTTTAACTTACTTGTAATAGAATGCTAGGAAATCCCTTTCTATTTATATAAGAAAGTCCATGGTCATTAGGCTTAGGAATTCGAATATGCATCCCATCAATACAGCCAATGGTATCTGGCATTCCCATTTCATGAAAACTATTTTTTATTTCATCAATGTTGTCCTGTGATGGCCAACATATTACATTGTTACTTATTTCTAGGAGAGCATTTGTAACTCTTCGCACACTTCTAATTGCGGTTGCTTTGCCTATATTGAAGCGACTTATAATTGATCTACAACAGAACTTGAAATTATTAATAGCTAACTAATAAATTTAGATATGAACAACCAAGTCAAGACATGTTTTGAAGGGAAATGGTGGTCAATATGTTTTATTTTTGATATATACAAAAATACTACACCTATATGAATCAGGAGTCCCAAAGTACCAAAGGGTAACTAAAAGTTGAACCTTTGGTGGTATCACTTGACGGCCTCTCTCGACTATAGGTGCACTGATTTTGTCTTCAATCAATGACAATATATGCTGGAATGTTTGCCTATTCATTCGAAAATGTTCTCTGAATTCTGCGTTGCTATAGTCATCCACAACATCTTCCACAAACCCAAGAATTCTTGGACGCAAAACTGAAAAGCAATTTTTTTAATATTGTAAAAATATTGGCAACTTTTAATGGATAACACTTTCTACTCAATGACATCAAGTCAGGTCACCTTCGATCCTTTTGAAGTAGGTACTCACCAATAGGGCCCCTTGGAACAAATTCGTCTTCACTAGAACTGCTTTCTGAAGAAAAAAGTTCGTTGATAATAACCCAGAAACCTGCAGCTTCTTCCATGGCATCCAACACTCAAACTGTCTGGCACTAATAACTTTACAAATACACAAATAAATATTTTTCAATTCAAAAACAGAAGTACAGAAGTATCAACGTTACATTAACCTCCAACCTTCTTTAACAAAATTTTGTTGACTAATGACAAGTGACAAGCGGTCCGTATATAGGGAGCCGGTTACCTGAAATGTTGAAAACCACTAGTAACCGTTCTAAAATTCTCGGCGATATACGGACCATACCCTTTGTTGATCTTTTACAAAAATTGAATTTAACATGCATTCGCAGCCAACAGAGCTAGTTGAACACAATGATTCATCGGCATCAGTAAGTATTTAGGTTTTGTAAAGAAAATTAAAAAAGAAATATAATAAATAAGCATAAACCACACAAAAAGCCCGAATAATCTAAACAGCAAGAACTATTATCATCTATATGGTCTATATTGGTTCTCGTACAGGAAGGAATCACTAGACATTCTCAGATAATTGAAGTACTTTTCCGAATCAGTAAGCATCATTTCATTTAACAAGTTGTGATAGGCTCCTTGGTTTTTTCTATTCAAGAAAATGTCACGGACCCATAGTCTTCTTGGTCTTTTTTGTTTTTTTTTTAAAGCAGAAGTGATAAAAGCAAAACATTATTAATATTGCGTTTTCTTTGCCTTTGATATGAGATATACTGGCGCAAATTCATAATTTTTGTAGAGTCAGCAACTATACACACATAAAATGCAAAAACGTGGGTTTAAAGTTCATCCGACATCGGAAAAAATAGAAAATAGTTTAACTCTGTACGACATCGTATGAAAGTTGAAAACCATCGGAAGTAAAATGACATTTGAATTTTCTGACCAATAGGGTTCAAGCCGCTCTTCTAATTTTTTATCAAGCTGTGGCAACCGAACACGGAACTATAGTTCTGTCATTGTCTATAGGCAATGGTTCTGAGGCGGCAACGCTGGCGCGTGTCAGCGCAATTTACCTCTCTGTGACTCTGTGCTCTCTTGCCCCTCTGGCCCCTTGCCGATTATCTGATCCGTATTATCCTTGTCCGTCCACGGCGTTAACTCCCGCACTCCGTCCTCCTTTTAAGACGCCCCGCCATCTTGATTGTGTGAATCTGTTCTGGTGTTTGGTAGTGTTTATTTGATATTATTTAAGTGCGTTATCAACAGAGAGTTGGTCTCTGTATTTTGTTTACATTTCCATTCTACACAATCAGTCACAATATCTAGAAACAGGTGAGTTTTTCTTTTATTTCGCTACAAAACAAATGGGTTGGGCTTTGCCTGCTATTTTCTACAAGTGCAGGTACATGTCCTAAAATCTTGTTATTATTGTTTGACTTGGTAACGGTGATGTTTGTGGTGTACTATGAGCATTTTTCTAACTATATTATTTAATGCTGGGTTCATGCACCACTTCTGCTTCTCAACTTTTATTTTTGACTATGAATTCGTAAAGCCGGGTATAGGCCAAACAAATTTAGAACAGGATGAGACCCATTGGAAAAGTAAGAAAATATTACAAAAATCAAAGGAAAAATAATTTAAGGACGATTTGAGTTCGGGAAGTGGAAGGGGGTGAGATTATAAGGGTGGAAATCGGTTTATCACGATATCCGGCAAAACTACAAGTCTTATCGGAAAAAGTTGAATGGCAAAGTTGTAGGTAATAAAAAGATTCATACACTCACACACACTCTTTTCACATAACCTCTAAATTTTTGCGAAAAATCCATAAAACTGACATTCTGGTTTTTTATTTTCATCTCCCACAAACAAATTTTTCTTACCAAGAAATTTAGTGAAAACTTACCTTTTTACATCCCAAAAACACCATAATTTTTTGGTTTCCAAATATTTATTGTTTTCCCTTACGTCAAAATATCTGCTTTATAAAATAAAAATATGGTTTGCTTTTTGTTTGTTGAACTCTACTTTCTTAATGGTGGTAAAGGTCAAACAGTGTGGATTCATGCAGCACCAAGTAACAATTATCAAGTAGCAATTATCAATTAACAATTATCAATTAACAAGTATTGAAAATATAGCATTCATGCACCCAAATTAACAATTACCAAGTTAACCTAACTTTTTCGTGGATACTGTTTAAAAATTCAGATTCTATTTGTTCTTCGAAAATAAATGATCAGTTTTGTGTACTCATGATGGTCACTAAATAGGCGGAGAAAATAATGTTTGACAATCTCATGATATCAGTGGGATTGCATTTTGCATGACCATATGCATGTGGCTTTTTTTTTATACACCGAATGACAACATCAAATGTATGGCCTGCAAGAACAAAAATTGCAATGTGAATACAAACTATCAACACTGAGAGGGTCCCTGCTATTGTTTCTAGCATTAAGCATTATCTCTGATATTTTTATCTTTGAAGATCGTAATTATGCCCTTATCATATACAATTTGGGAAATTGCCGTACAAAATCAGCCAAAATAGCATCATCAATTTCCATTTCGATATGAACGAAAACCGAAAACACAACACAATAATACAAACTGCCCCACAAATATTTGAAAGAGATTCATTTTCGTCATTATACTGACCAATCCGCGTTCACCTGCGTACTAGTTGCGCACCAGAAGAAAATATTGTTCAATTAGAGTAAAAAGTTAAAAGTTGGCCAACTTCCACTTGTTACTTGTTAATTGATAATTGTTAATTGTCTGCATGAATGCATTCATTGTAAAACAATAAGTTCAACTTGTACTTGCTAATTGTTAATTGTTACTTGATAATTGTTAATTGGTGCTGCATGAATCCACACTAAACTAACAGTAGGGTTTAATAAGCTCTAGCCAATCAGAATCCTGTAGCATCAACGCGTCATAGTGACGTACTTGGACATGAGTACAGAGTCGAACCAAGCAACAAAACTGTCGGCAGTAACTCTCATAGTCTCATATACCAAGAGCAAGTCCGTCAATGTCTATAGAAAACGGCGGCCATGACATGTCCAACTACATCTCATTTCGTCACAAATGTTCTTTCATTTCTTTCTATTAGTGCCCCCATTGTCTTATGGGGATTAGACTCTCCTGTTAAATAACGTTTAGTCTCCTTGGGTAAAGGTAAGCTTATCGGGCTCATTCTCGGAACAAAGAAAAGAGTGGTGTTACTTACGTATTTTTATCTCCTGAACACGAATCCGAAAGAATTTCGTGGGGGTCTCCTTTATTTTTCCAGTTATGACCTTTTGAATCTTGAAAATCGACCATTTTCAAACACGATTTTTTTGGTAAAAATCGCTGAAAATACCCCCTTCTTTTTGTCGACACTTTTTTCATTCCCTAATCAACTCTTATTTCACAATTACAAGCACCAAAACCAAGCGTTTTACTGAAAAAATTAACCTTATATTTCACTATTCTTAACCTCACTCATCATTGGCGTTCGTTCTAGAGATGTGGGAAGGGTTATGTATACTTTTATAAGAAGGTTGATTTTTTGTATAAAACGTTTGGTTTTTGTGCTTGCAATCGTGAAATATGAGTTGATTACGGTCAACAAAAAGGAAGCATTTTCTTCGATTTTCTACCGAAAAAATCGTGTTTGAAAATTGTCGATTTTCAAGATTCAAGAGGTCATAACTCAAAAAGTATATGAGACCCCCACGAAATTCTTTTGGATTCGTGTTCAAGAGATAAAACTACGTAAGTAACACCACTTTTCTTTTTGTTTCGAGAATGAGCCCGATAAGCTTACCTTTCCCCTTATGGTATCTAAAAAAATACATAACTATGGCCAATTTTCTCAGAAAATGCAAAAAACGGAAAAACACGAATTCGAATTTTTTTTAGTTATTATGTAAAATTTAGAGCTATTTATTAAAATTTACACTTCAATTATTTGAAAAAAAAAGTTTCCATGTTACAACTACTGACATAGCTCAACTCACCTCCTTTATCTATGACACACTGAATAAAAAGAAACTCCAATTATTGCACTCTATTTTGAAAATAGGGTATTTGATATAGATAATAAGCTACTTCTTGATAAACTGGGAGTATCTGGGAATAAGAGGAATAGGCAATGACTGGCTGCGCTTCTATTTTGACGAAACAAGGCTGTAGTACTGAACAATAATATATCTGATAAACTATATGTAACACCTCAGGGTTTGGTACTTAGTCCACTATTGTTCATAAATGACCTGATTCACTCAGATACACAATCAGATCTAGCAATAGTATGTTCTTGAGGAACCCAACAGCTCAAGAATGTACTGCCAGAGCAGATGTAAGTGTTCAGGCATTTTATAATTACTGCCTCAATAACGGATTATCTGTTAACACAGAAAAAACTTTTTATGACATTCTTGTCTAAGAATGGCAGCTATGATGCCAGTCTAACTGTAAAAATGAATCACCAAATAATTCAGCAAACTGAATCATTAAAATTTCTAGGAGTCGCAGGAGACCATAAGATGACCTGGGAAGAACATATTAATAATCTGGTAGCCAAATTAAGCAGTGATTATTTTTTAATGAGAATTACGAAACACTGTCAGTTTTGACATCTTGAAAATGGTATATTTTGTACATGTAGAAAGAATACTGTCATATGGTCTCATTTTCTGGGGATTGTCCAGTCATCTAAATGGTGCATTTATTATGCAGATAAAATAATGAGATGCATGATGGGAACGTCATCTACTGTATCTTGTAAAGAATTGTTCAGGAAAACTAGAATCTTAACACTACCCAGCCTTTACATATTCAAATTCATTATAGATTTCACACAGCAAAGACTCAATATCCCTAAGAATCGAGATATTCACAATTACTATACAAGAAAAGGGAATGAAATTCATCAACCTTTTTCGAGATTGACTCAAACAAGCCAAGAAATGTAAGAATGAGCTTCATACATTTCTCTGTAATGGTACATTTTATTCTCTGGATGAGAACCTGGGGACATGATTATGGTTATTACTATTGTTAACTTCTAAGTACAAAGTCCAATACCTTATTTTATAGAATTTTAAACATGTTTTTATAAATGTCTTATATTTGTGTAAATGTGTATTGCTTAAACTGTTAAAACTTAGTTCTAAGATTTTGACTAGTCTGATAAGCATCTATCTACATGTTCACCAGCAGACTGATATGTGTATGTGTTTTAAAGATGAATGAAGCTACTTACTACTTACTTACATTTTACATTGATAATCTAAAAAATTGCAAATCCATGAAACAGAGATTCCAAAAAACATGTGAAAAAAGTTAATTTTAAAAGTATTAAAGATAGGATTTGAAGGGGATTTTATATTTATAAATACTTTATCTTGAATTATTATTAGTTATCCATTAGTTTTTGCATCTTTGATAGCATTTCTTCATCGTTAGATTCGACAAAATGTTCCCGATTATAGTAGATCTTCAAGACCATCATCGTCTTCATCTCCAATATTTTTTCCGGTATGCATTGGTTCTTCAACATTGGCGCATTTTTCTGAACCTCGACAATTTTAACATGAAATTCTGCATTTTAAAATGTTTTCAGCAGCCACATTTTAGACTGTTACATCCAGTTTCACAGCAGTATTTTTATAAATGATGTTCACTGCTCTGTGTCTTGAACACTGTCTAACGGTTTTTGCAGCTGCTACGACTCCACATATTAGGCCCATCCTAGCCCCTTTCACACTTCTCTATGAAATATCTTCTGATGGCTAAAATGATGGGCTAACATTTTCCGTAGGCCATTCAGGTATTCAAGTTATCGTATCTTATCTTGTATTGTCTTATCTTGTATTACTGTCTTATCTTGTATTACTGTCTTATCATGTATTACTGTCTTATCATGTATTACTGTCTTATAATGTATAACTGTAATATTTTTGAATATGTGTGATGTGAATTTTTTATATTTAATCAAGATGTTTGTATATTAGGCTTACCTATTTTAAATAGACTACTAGTACTAAAATAGCAATAAATAGGCATCTACGCATTTAATTTAAAAATTATATTACAACTTGCTCAAATTATTGTTAAAGTATTGAGTTTATTAACTTATTTGGTTGTTAATTGTAGTAGTATATTTCGATTTGCAATTTTTTAATTTATCAATGTAATATGCTTAAATTTTTTGAGTAATTGAAGTATAAATTTTAATAAATAACTAAAAATTTTACATAGTGATTGAAAAAAAGGTCGAATTTTAGTTTTTTCGTTTTTTTGCATTTTCTGAGATAATTTGCTAATGTATTTTTTTTATACCATCAGAAAGTAGAGATTTCAACGAACAAAAAACACAGATTTTTTTCAAAAATCAGATCTGATATTTTGACGTGAGAATTTTCGATTGAAAATTGTGGTGCTTTTTTGATATTAAATCAAATTAAGGGGAAACAATAAATAATATCAACCCAAAAAGTTACAGTGTGTTTGGGTCATAAAAAGGTAAGTTTTCACCAAATTTCGTGAAGGAAAAATTTTTTTGTGGGAGATAATAGTAAAAAACCAAAAAGTCGATTTTTTTTTAGATTTTTCGCATACATTTTCAGGTTATGTGAAAAAAGTGTGGATACAAAAGTTGTGATTTTTTTTTTTTCTACAACTTTGCCTCTTAACTTTTTCCGATAGGACTCTTAGTTTTACCGGAAATCGTAATAAACCGTTTTCCACCCTTAAAATTTCACCCCCATAAATTGTTACAAAGTGAACAGGTTTGCAGGATTTTAAATGTTTAATGCTTTTAAAAAATATTCCAGGAGAACTATGTCTCGTTATCGTGAGTGGGACCTCTCATGTAAGGTTTACGTAGGAAACCTTGGCTCTTCTGCTAGCAAACACGAAATCGAAAGTGCTTTCGGGAAATATGGACCTTTGAGAAATGTTTGGGTTGCAAGAAATCCCCCAGGCTTTGCATTTGTAGAGTACGAGGATCCCAGAGATGCAGAGGATGCAGTCAGAGGATTGGATGGAACGTAAGTCAACATTATCAACTCCACAGCACTAACTTCGAACTGCAATTCAACATCTGCAGTTTCAATAGTTTCACCAGAACAACAAATTCTTCATCTGCAGGTGTGATATTATGGTAATTTTTTTTGATATGCAGATGGTAATGATTGTCTTCAAAATATGTCTGTTACAAACAAGGAGGTTTTGGATAGCGTCTCATCAATTATAACTTCGTAATTGTCTGGTTCATACTTTTTTCAATCGTGCTTGTGGTAAAGGTAAGTTTATCAGGATTTTTAAAAAAGAAAAGTGGTGTTACTTACGTAGTTTTATCACCTGAACCCGAATCTGAAAGAATTTCGTGGGGGTCTCTTATATTTTTCGAGTAATGTCCTTTTGAATCTTCAAAATCGACCATTTTAAAGTTTGATTTTCTCAGCAAAAAATCGCACAAAATGCCTCCTTTTTGACAGTTTTTTGACACCCTAATCAACTCTAAAATCAGACGTTTTACACAAAAAATCAACCTTCTTATAAAGTATATGTAACCCTTCCAACACCTCTAGAATGAACGCCAATGAAATGATGAAATAAGAGTTGATTAGGGTATGAAAAAAGTGTCGACAAAAAGAAGGAGGCATTTTCTGCGATTTTTTACCAAAAAAATGGTCGGTTTTCAAGATTCAAAAGGTCATAATTCTTTCAGATTCGTGTTCAGGAGATAAAACTATGTAAGCAACACTACTTTTCTTTCGAGAAAAAGCCTGATAAACTTACCTTTACCCAAACATTTTTTAACCAAATGGAAAGATTTGTTTTCATTAGGTAGACATTCAGAAAGTCTTCTAGGACAACAAATTTCATAAACGAGTCTTCATTTCTCACGGCGAAGTATTCCTATTTTCAAGATATAAAATGTAAAAAAATTATCAGCAATTTTTTTTTCCAGAAAAATCTAACCACGCCACTAGGTTCATGACGTTATCTTGCATTTTTCACCCATTTCGCACCATTGTAGCGCAAAATGAGGATATACGTTTTGTAGTACTATACTTACTTTCATAATCTGTTTGAGAAATTGAAATCGGGCTATCACCAAAGCATCCAGGCACCCGGCAAGATAGTGCGAGAAAAAAATTTTTAATTGCAATTGTGCCAAAACTAACGATCCGACAGCGCCTGTATGGTGCACACATGATTTAATACTTTCATGAGAAAGGCCAATCCTACTTCTTGAAAAATGGCAAAGCAATGAATTTTTCAAAAAATCGCAAAATTTTCCGGTTTTTCCTGGTTTTCTCCGTCACTAATGATCCGACCGGGTCGTAAAACATTATTGTTCGTATTTCAATTATCTACAATTCGCCATTTTCCTAAAACTCCAAAATCGAAATAAATACTATTTTTTGAAACCAGTTTGCATTAGCTCTCCACCTTGGGAAACATTCAACTCAACATCTGAAACATGTAAAAAATTTGAATATGTATACTCTTGTGACGTAAAAAGTCTACACTAGATTCTAGTATTTTTTGTTGGCCTAGGTTGATGGTACTGATACGAATCTGACAACAGTGGAACCGCTGACATTTCCTCACATTGTTTATGTTGTTCTTGTCAGTCGTGAAATTTTTATTAGAAGATTACTTTTACAACATGTGAAAATGGAGAAAAACTTTTTTAAAGCTAGCAGTCGACATTTGCCACCCGTAAATTATATAATGATTCACGCATTTTTATCTCGAAATCCAGTTCCTGAGCACAAAGTACGGAACAAACCGTACTTTGCTGTAGCTACTATTGACTAAAGTAGTGATGAAATAAAAAATTGTGACTATGAATGTTGTGTAGCGTCCCAAGGTGATTTTAGGATTATTACCATTTTCGAGCATACAACAAAGATTTCGGTATTTTTGCTATCATATTTTTATACTGGTTGCTCTTTCGAACCGATGAAAAGAGTCGGTGAAGTGTTATCCAAGAATCTAAATAGTAAATATTATAATATCAGCAATTCCCTTTTCATCAACAGTAAGAGTTCTGATAGATTGTACATTGAATGATATTAGTGACTTGACAATAGTGATAATACAATGACATCTTAACAATACAATGGGCCGTGGCCGTGGTGGTCGGCTGGTAGTGCGTTCGCCTCGCATGCGTGGGGTCGTGTGTTCGATCCACCGATTCACCGGTCTCGTGCATGGCATCACACGTTAAAAGGTAAGGGCTGCGTCTTCCCTAGTTCACACAAGTCTCTCGAAGACTTCCGAGGGTTGCGCGTAGGGGTGCAATCGGTTGACGGAATTAACAATTTTAACAATTTAACAATCGACAAATGCATCCAGGATTCCAACGTTGTCGGATTGAGTCAGTGACGTAAAATGTCTGGGAGAACACTTCGGAAATCCGAATTTTCATAACTAAATACAGGCGAAAACCAATATGTAAAAATTAAACAAAGTTATATTTCGATATATTTGAGATATGAAGATTTCAATGACATACATTTTAAAATTCAGGAAATCAGTGAATTATTTTCATTGGTGCAACCAGCATGCTCTTTTAGTTTTCATTTTAAAAGCAAAACAATAAAAAACACGTTTTTTGTTATTTAAATGTTTATAACAAATTAATAAATGACAATTGCGAGTCGAAAACATAACCGAATATAACTACGACCTGTCCTCATGTGATGGCATAGTCGGTTTTCTAATAGTATTTTTGTTAAAAACTGACTCATTTTATGCTCTATTGCTTGGTGTACAATGTACGTACAAACATGTGACAAAAACTATTGTGAATGGTATCACTAATACTACTTTTGGAAATTGAAGACATAACGCAGAGGGGGCATATCAATTTAAAAATTTCAAATGCTTGTTTGGGGGGGTCAGGTGTCATTGTAGAAGATATAATTCAATGCTCTTTTCAAACATCTAAAAATTTTGATTTTTTTTTTTTCACCATACACATTAGGAATATTAAGTGCGAATCTACTTACCCTTATCTCAATAAATTTGAAAGTTTTGATGTGGAACAATGGTACAGAAAAACGATTTAAATAGCATTACCAATACTACTCTTTGAGAGAAGATACATTGCAATTACCCATTAGATGGCGCTGGGGCAACATAAACATTTCGAATGTCGTAGAGATTGAAATTTTGAAAAAACTTATCAACAAAATTCGAATAAATTTAGAAGGTGGAAAAGAAAATTGAACCGAATTTTCAAGTTGATGTGTTCACCCGCGCCATCTGTCGAGCAAACATCATATCTTTGATTTCAAAAAGTAGTTCTGGTGATGTTATTGCGGTTTTTGTTTTTGATTAGTTTTTTAAATGGATCACCCCGTATGTGTACAATAAAAAGTATGTCAGTATAATTTAAATGTCACGCACAAGCACCATAATGACTGCTTCAGTGATCTTGTCCCTGTTTATTCACAAACATTTTTTAATTATTTTACATTATTTATATATTTTATATGTACCTTGAAAGAAAAAAAATCTGTATTTGTATTATTGTGTACTTTGTGAAATTTATCTGAAAAAATCTGTGAATAAACCTTTTTATTATTTATTATTATTAGAGTAACTTTATATTTGTAGTAAACTGAATCTAGCTATCGGATCAAAATTGTAATCAATATGAGTGCTAGTGAAAGATAATGTTAGGTTTCACAATTTCGTGGCGTTAGATCATACTCATAAATTTTTCAGGCGCTGCTGTGGATCCAGAGTGAGAGTTGAAATGTCAAGTGGCCGTTCCCGAAGAGGTGGTGGTGGGGGTGGTGGCAGAAGAGGTGCTTCTCGATATTCCAGGTCAGTATTGTTTCAAGTTGACTGCATTTTTTTTTGTAATTTCGACCATTTTTGTTAGGTTTCAACTCACAAATTATTTTGAAGTATTCCCATTTTTAGTTATTATTCTGTTGATTATTTTCTATTATTATTAGTCCAGTGTTTTCCTTATGCCCCTATTTTATTTTTCTTGTGTAAGATAAAGTTCGAGTTGATGACAATTTATAAAAAAATCAATTATCTAGAAACGATTTTGTTAAAATGAATATTTTTTACATTTTTAGGCAATTTAACAAAATTGAAAACAATTTACTGATTTCAGATAATTTGTTGTAATGCATTCTATGAATAAATGATATATTTATAAAATCCAAGGCTTCAATAAAATCCTGTATACCAATTTTTATTGGTTACTATCTTAACATAAATATTCAGTATCCTGGCTGATACCTAGGTGACTATTGAATTTTTGGAAGTCTTGAATTTAATATCCTTTTGTCCATTGTATATTTAACATTTGTGCTACCAAGGGTGTACATTGTGTACTCCACACGCACCAAATTGCGTGTATTTGAAAGATTTTTTTTTTTTAATGTGTTGTCCTTTTGTCACAGCTATTAATGATACGTTAGTGAACTAATAATATCATAGTAAATCATTTACAATTGAATTTTTGCACATTAGAACCAATTTTGTTGGCTGGGGTACCCCACTTGTGGTTTGATGTCTTTGCAAAATATTTTCATGCGCAGTCTTGACGAATACACCACATTTTTGTAACCTCGAACTGTGCGCCTCGACTGATGTCTTAGGACTTGTCCTTATAAAACCGCACGTAGCCAGAAAAATGACAAATCTGAACGGTATCCCACAAAGTGTAGTAGCTATGAGTCAAGTGCTACGTGAAGAAAACGCTCCTATCACTCCAAACCCAGAACGATCATTTGTACGCTGCCATTATTGTCCAAGAAAAGATGATAAGTATCGGCTCTATTGTGAAAAGTGCAAGTTTTTTTAAAATCATAGCCATCAGAGAAAAATCAATTATTGCAACAGGTGCGATGAAAATGGAAGTTTAAATTTTCTGATTTATAGAAATAACGTTATTTTGAATAGAATTTGAACAAATCTTTAGTATTTCTTTATGTTTAGCAGGATTTTTCAAAACAAACTTTCAAAAAAGCAAGGGGTACCATATGTACCCCTTGGTACTCCGCGTTCGTTCAAAAGCTTGGTAGCAGAAATGTTAATGGAATTTCATCAAATATTGTCAGGATTCATTCCAATGGGGCAAGGTCAAAAATTTTCTTTTTTCAGGATCTTATTTTGCTACTTAAACTGAGATTAATTGTTTTTTCAACTAACTTGCAACATCCAGCTTCATTCAAGCTTGAACTTTACTTGTATTCATAATATAATTTTCCATAACTTCTGCAAGCTATAAAAATATAATGTTAAACATTACGTTAGTGATACTTACAAAGACCAAAGACGTAGATCAAATAATTAGAACGGAAATATATATCATTTATTGTCGTAGAAGCATCGTCCATAGATATACTAATAAGTCTCTCAAGCGACCCAAATCATCCCCTCCGGTCCTCGCGCGTCCCTTGCCCTGTCTGTTTGGCTTTAGCGCCGGCCTGGTGGGCTAGCCAGTAACAGTTCGCATAGCGGCAACGATGTCCGTATGATTTACGACCGCTCACATAAAGAGCGGCACTTTTCGACCACATCAAAGGAGTTACCAGACTTATTAGTATATCTATGGACGATGGTAGAAGTTAGAACACTATTAGTAAATACTTAAGAGTAACCACTACCTTGATTTAATAAACGAAAATCGGTTTTATGCCTTCAGTTTTTTTATAACGATTTTTTTTTGGGATAAATAATTCAACGCATTTATGTCAATTCTGGAACTTCCGTGATTTTTGGATATTTGAGGATTTTCAGAAATAAAATTAATATGACATGATGAATGGGAAAAATTGATTCCCGAATTCTTATTCTTCGAACCACGACGTCCTATCACGATTTAATTGGTTTTTGCATAAAACCGATTTTACGATCGGGAAATTTGTATTTGGCGCTGTAATCGAGAACAAGCTGGCGCTAGTTCCAGTGTTCAACTTCTTCACTCCTCTTGTTAAATGCACATTTATTGTGAAAACTTGGTTTTGACGAGCAACCTTTTTTTGTTGATTGTAAAATTTTGTATATTGGTGTTTTGACATCTATTGAAATAACTATTATTGTTTTGGTTTAATTATTTGCACGTTTCATGCTCTCGTCTAAATTGTTTGACTATATGTCCAAACAATAAATATTTATTTTCCAGACGATTTTGTCACTGATATTACGTATCCTAACATTTTTTATTATTCATCCATTTTGTAACTCACTGTTTCACAATTTCGATTACTCTCAAAATGGGCAGTAGCCAATTTGTGTTGTATGCTTAAAATATGTTTGTGAATATATTCTCAACGCAGCGACGTACACGTCTGGCATTGATATGTTTTTGAAACAAATTAACAATTATTTAATTGAAAATGCAGTGACCTACATGTCTGGCATTTTTTTTTCAGTATCGATGTAGTTATTCCAACATAATAACCAAGTGTAGACAACAAAAAATAATTTTAGAATCCTTGCTAGATAATTTACCCTTTTCACAAGCATCAAATCTCGATTCTCTATATTTCCTAACGATGAGCAAATCATATGCCTTTTTTGCTGCCACCCCCATGACGAGAAATGGAAAAATGGAAATCACGACTTCTTTTTTATCAGAACGGAAAACTCAAATTTTCTGATGCAAACTGTTTTCGGAACCACCATTCAAGCCGCTTTTTGAATCGACGCTCATATTCATCATGCTGTCCCATTTTTTCAAATTTTGGTTTTAAGCAATATAACAGATAAGGGGGATAAAATTATTAGTATTACTTCTTGCGATCTCAAGTACCGTTGAGAGTCGATTGAATGATCTATTCTATTAGTTCACTGAAGTAAAGCTGTCGCGTCTCTTCTATCAACTCTACCAGGCTCATCACCGTTAAATTTTTTCGAAATCTTTGGACAAATATTGAATATTAACATAATTTTCTATAAAGTTTCTTTGAAGGTTGTATTTTTTAGAATATTTCCTCATTCGAACATAAGGATTTCGCTTTCTACATATTAAATTGAAATTTCACTAATAATCTTGGAATATAACTATAGACTATAAAACTATAAAATATACTGAACTACGAAAATCAAAGTACATGTGTGTACATGTTAGTGCTGTATGTAAATTATTGTAGATGGTTTTGGTTTTCATTTAAATATGAATAAAATAAATTCCAATAGGAATATATCATACAACTGAATTCATGATAACCTAGAGTGGCATATTGGTGTCATTAGCAACTACCAAATAATTTTCATTCGTATTACCGATAGTTGTTCTTCTTTTATCTTGATGAATTTTCCTTTTCATTGTTCTGCCTACATGCTCAAGACTTCTAAACCAAAAATTATACTTAAGTTGCATTTTGTCAGACAAAATTTACATTGGTATCACAGGTGTCTGAAGTCCGTAGCATAGCAAGGTCATTGTAGAGTTGTAGGGGTAGTTAAAGTGAGGGTGATGTTTCTATATATTTTATGGTTATTGACCTTGATTATGAAGTGATTTGGTCCTGAACTTTCTCACATATACAATATTTTCATTGAATATGTTGCTCTAGGTTATTTGTATGAATGAAGTCGTTACAAAAATGGGATACTTCTGTTTATTTTGTTAATATAGTTTTAAAATATTACCTCTGTAATTTGTGAGTTGAAACACATTATATCTGCTCTCGCTATGGCAGCAGTTATAATTAGGTTTGGGGCTCATATTACAGGCCACCTGCAGCGCCACTACTGTTGTATTCTCCCCCTTGAGATTGAGACCTACACCTTCCTCCCCGGCCTACAACACATCTCATCTTACATCGAATAAACACCCACCAGCCAATCTACCTGTGGTGGTGCTATGACAGCTTACCGACTCGCTAATGAAAAATGACATCTCGCGCAACTCAACTGTCTCACCACTACTCGACAAATATTTGCAAAAAAATCCACAACAGCATAAGGGCTATGCGGCAACTTTCTTCTCACCGACAGTCTGCCCAACAAGCATCAATCCATCTCATCTCTATTTTCTTCCAAAACAACGCGAGACTGGTGGGATATATTAGAAATTTAAAATAGATTACAGTTCATTGGGTGATGTTTTGATTGGATTTGTTTTAGTGATATGTGGGTAAGGTATTATTAGTCAGAGTTCTGGATTCTCGAAAATGAATCTTAATTTTAAAGACGAGATTTTCTTCTAGGAAATGGATATTTCATGAAACTCTCTGTTGAAAATTTCTGAAGAAATTGTCATTAGCAGAGCATAAATTCAAAATTATATTTATCTTGATTTTTCAAGGAAACTGACAAATTTTATTTAATTTTATGCAGGATTTCCATAATTATACCCAGATATATATGGACAGCATAAATCAGGCAATGTTATACAAAATAATTATCATGTTTAATGATTAATTTCTGCCGACACAGGCTTTGATCGAATTTTGCATCCAACAGTTTCTGCAGAAATGGAAAGTACATGTTGAATTTGGTGTACTTAACTAAATTAAAAAGATGAATGTATGCCACTTTAATATTACAATTTGATGACGTTATTCCTCATTATTTTATGTCCATTACCTCTTATTTGATTTATTTCTGATGATGAAATGATTCTAATTTTTTTCTACCCACAAATCACTAGATCAAATTATCTGATTAATAATGGTGCAGTTTTAGCGTATCTATTATTAATTTGTAACTACTTTTCAATAAGATGTTTTAATATGATTTATTTTAATGTTTTGTACTATAACATTTATATATTTTATAGGTCAAGATCACCAAGGCGTTCGCGTTCACCCCGCTCCAGATCTAGAAGTAGAGATTCCCGAGGACGTTCAGATTCTAGGGACAGACGTTGAATTGTGTTTTAGATACATTCAAGCGATTTTTTGACATTGGATGTTCCATTATTTGCTTTTTAATTATATTATACTTTGTGTTATTTTTGTATCATAAACCTTTAATTTAAATGTATAGAGACAATGCAATTGGACGATTAAATTGAGATTGAGCTCATTGATGAATTTCATTTTTATTGGTTTAATTTTGCAGCTTCCATGCATACCGCACTAATTGAAGTAAAGTACAGGTCGACAAGCATAAGGATGCCTCTGAGATGCGCAAACGATAGAAAGCGTGAGTAGATGTGCGACAAAGATCGACTACTGTTTACGGCTGGTTATCATCGGAATGTACAATCGGGAGAGAAATTTTTCTGCAACACGTGGGAACGTAGGTTCTTATCTGAATTTTCATTAATTCCTAATGAACTGTTCGAATAATATGATTGTCTGTGATCACTGGACCGTGAAAATTGCATAATTTTCCCGAAGCCATAAGTGTGAATAAAGTACGACTAGAAAAAGAATGCATCGCCACACAATATCAGAAATAGGTAAATAAATATAATAAAGAACACGAGGAACATACTTACAGAAGTTGACTAACAATATCACATGACCTCTGACCACTGCCAAATCAGCATTGTCCATGGTAACTTTTGATTTTTTGTTTCTCTTTTTATTTGGAGTTGAGAATTGTTCCATTTCACCTTTTTCAATTTTATTCATTTCTGAATTAATTTTCCTAATGCTTCTAACGCAAACTTCCGTTGCGGCAGTAACTCGTTCTTGAACCTTCACAAGAGGAATACTGGTTTCACCTATCATTGCTTCTGCCTGCATAAATTTGATGACATTACTGACAATTTCCTTACTTTGTCCACTCAGAATCTTATTTCTCACTTTACTCTTTGAAGGCATTTTCAAACACAACAAACTACACTATAACCTATCTAATAATATTTCAAAACTATACACAACACAAGGATTTCAAATTCAACACACAATCAGAATAACGCCACAATAATTTTATTCCACTGACTGTACACTCACTCCTTGGCCCCACTCCAGGGTTGTGTCTACTGCTCAACCAATTCTCGGAGGCATCCTTAGGCTTGTCGACCAGTAAAATAAAATTCATTTTCTAGCACTAAAAATTTCATCACTTAACATCTTGTTAATATTAGGCCAAGCTGTAGATAAAAATAAGAGGCTCTTTTCACACAAAATGAAAGACGAAAAACGGCCTATACTACTTTTTATAAGATAGTTCGTAAATGAAAACCCCGGAATATCTCAAAGATTATTCAAGGAATCGTTTTACAACCAATGTAACTTTTGTAGAAATTTATAAAACCTACAAAATGTTTTTTTATACGCCCAGATCGGTGCATTTTTCATTGAGAAAATCCGGGAAAACCTCGAAAAAGAGGTCATTTTTCAAAAATTCATAATTTTGATTGATCTGAATGTGGACAAACAATATTATTGAAACTGATAGTAACATATGGTTCAACTGTGCGCAAGATGATTTCTGTCCGATATGTAGTTTTTGCACAATCGCGTTACAAACAATTTAATTTAATATTATAGACATACGTTTTTCCAAATTGCATAATCAGAAGTTAACATTGGTGAAATGCACATTAAGAAGTTTCAGAATTGTATTGAATATTGCGTGAAGTAATTGTATTTTGTGAGCATGAAAAAAAGCTGCTTTGAAAAGTACGAACATTGTTTAAAGAGAAAGAAGATAGTAGTCAGTCACTGTGGAAAAAGCGTTTGATGCAATCGCGCGTGACATCTAGGATCTTTCAATAGAACCTTGCAAGAATGGCATAATTTAAGGCACTGTACTAGTACGCTACCTAGATGGAATGTACAACTTGAAAGGAATTTCTTGCACATTTCCTTAACAATCTCATAATTTTAATAATTTCTGAAACATCCATGATTTGCTTGGAAAGGGTCGGACTTATTTGTTTTAAATATTATGTTTTTACAAGTTTTACGAACTTTATATTAGTAATTAGGTACCTAGAAGAGATTATAAAAAAGATGCATACCATTTTTACAAGATTGAATTCAACTTGCATGTTTGTTTGCATGTAATGTTTGGTTAGGTTAGGTCAAATATTGCAACTGAATTTGGAGCCACTTCTAGTTGTCCGATTTACTTGAAATTTTATCAGGTATTGGGCTTAATCATTGTTTATATAGAAGTAAGATAGTCAATGCCTGTGTAATTGGTGTTGGACGTAGGGTCACTGAATCCTAGAAGGCTTTGGCCTTCTTACGGGTATGGCCAATGGGTAGAGTCTAAATAGCTCCAATGTTCCAAAAACACCACGAAAATTAAGTCCGATGTTTGAACTAGTGACACATGTCAAAAGCAGATTCACAGAAAAAAAAAAGCAGATTGTTCCAACTCCCAAGATCTTCTGATGAGCCCTGCTTTCACTGATTCAACCTAGGAATATGTTGTTTACTTTTTTACTGATGAAAATATTCCTTTCTTTTGAAAGTGATGTACCTATTGTGCAGTAAAAACCCGCAAGAATACCGACAAAAGTCATAAATTATATTGTAGGTACTCTCAGAGGTGAGTTTAAGACCATTTTGTTTATAAATTGTTAATTAGTAGATTGAAGAATACATTTGTCCCATTTTCCTTACTAAAGACAATTACAGATTATATTTTCATTCATACTTTTTTTTTCAGGATTGAAAAAGGAAACCTTGAGAAAGAAATGGCTATCAATATTGAATAGTTTAGTGGAAACATGTGACAGAAATTAGGACTAAAACTAAATTCAAAAATGAATTTAAGAGATGTATACTTAACAGAATTCCTATAATATAACCATTTCACAAATTACTCTCATCATTCCTTTTCTAATAATTGTTTGATTTCTTCATCAGTTTGTATCAAATAGGTATTGCTCTTATACAATTTATGTAAAATGTAATCCCTCTTTAAACAGAAATGTTTCTAGGGATCAATAAATAAAGTGTGTGCAGTGTAAGTATTGATATTTTTGTGTTCACTAGGACTGACAAATTTTTTCTGAATTGTTCAGATTATCAACCCATTTTATCAATTTTCAGATTCATTTTGGAACCAAAGACCAAAAAATGGTCTTTGAAAAAAAAGCACCTAGAAAAGAAAAGTTGTAAATTGCAAAAATGGAACCTTTTCTTTCGAACAAGATTAAAAATTCTATATGGACTTTTATCTTGAAAGATAGTGTTAGAGTATTGGTAATCTCTTTAGAACAGCTATTTCATTAAAGTGAATGGCTATATTTTCTTGTTTCAGCCATGCCATGTGGAGGTCATAATTCATATTTAGATTTCGGAGATATTTGTGAAGACTGGAATTGTCGTTGCTGGATGTTTTTTGGTTATTTATACACTTTCTCAAGAAACTTCATAATTTATGGTAGGAATACAAAAAAAACGAATTCATTAGGTATATAAAGGAACTTTCGTACTCATACAAATAAGAATGTACAAAAATGAAAGATTGTAAATGGGTGAGTAAGAAATGTAGTATTTCAATCATGTCAATATGTTCTGGATGTATTAATGTATGTCGGATATTAATGTGGCGAAGTTGCGGGCGATGCCGGACCTGAACAATCACGTAATCAACGAATGACCGTGAACTACTTCTGAGGCGCTCGCTTCGCGAAGAATCTGGTCTTATCAGGGAACGCTTCTAAGAAATATCTCGAGCATTCTAGCAAAATGAACGGTGTATATAAACAGAACCACGCAGAAAGACGGCAGTCAGTGAAGTGAAAGTCGAATATAAATACTTAGTTCCGTGATTGTTATGTAAATTAGAGTATTGTGTTATTGTATCATTGTATTTCGTTAAATAAATTATTTTAGAGTGCATTGGACTATAAATCTATTACATCTGGTGTTAGAAGTGCGATTTTTAAATACAGAGTGTTCGTGTAAGTAGAAAGTTTGTGTATTTCGGACAATTATTTTCGCGTGTGAAAAAGACAATAATAATAATACTAGACTGATGGCCGTGGAATAGACTGTGTGAAATAGACAATAATAATAGTAACAGACTAGTGTCCGGGAAATAGACTGTATGAGATAGACAATAATAATAATAATAGACTGGTGACCCGTGAAATAGACTGTGAAACATAGACTAAGACAAAATGTGTTCGAGGAAAGTTCGCCTGGTTGAATTGAAGGTTGCGGAATTGAAGCAAGAACTGGAGGAGAGGGAACTTGACACAAGTGGTAAAAAGGCCGTGCTTCAAACAAGACTTGCCGAGGGATTAGTTCAGGAGGGCGAGGACCCAGAAACATTTCTATTCGAAGTTTCCGGAATGGATATGAGTACCATAATGAGTAAACTCGACGGAATGGAAGACAAAATTCAGGAGAAACTTCTAGCAAATTCGAATAATCTGGAAGAAAAACTTCAAGAAAACTCGAAAAATCTGGAGGAAAAGATGCTAGAAAATTCCAATAGTCTGAAGGAAGAACTTCTAGAAAATTCAAAGATTCTGGAACACAAACTCCTCGAAAATACAGAGGGCTTAAAAAAAGAACTTTCCGGGGTGGCGAATCGACTAGAAGGAAGAATAGGGACTGTCGAGACAGAGATGGAGAAAATCAGAGACGGAATCGAGGAAGAAATCAACAAATTGAGGGAGAAAATCAGTAAGTTAGAAAACCAGAATGATACTACCCACACCACAGAATCTGTCAATGAAAATGCAATGCTGGAACTGAGTTTGAACTTGGATGATGTTCAAAAGGGTTTGAAAGATGTAAAAATCAGTCCGGAAACAGGAAAACTCTCTATGAAACCACCTCAGTTTGATGGAAAAACACCATGGGCAAATTACCGCCGACAATTTGAAGCTGCAGCAAAGGCGAATGGATGGAATGCAGGAGAAAGAGCTGTAGCATTAACACTGGCGTTGCGTGGAGAAGCCACAAATATCTTATAAACCCTCACGGCCCAAGAACAAGAGGACTACGAGCAGCTGATCAAACATCTGGAATTACGGTATGGACATACCCATCTAGAACATGTATACCACTCACAGCTGAAAAACCGCTGCCAGAAATCAAGCGAATCCCTACAGGAATTTGAAGCCGACATTGCACGCTTGGTTCTCCTTGCATACCCAGCTACACCGGAAAAGGTAATGGAGCGACTAGCAGTTCAGGCCTTCTTAGATGGACTTCGTGACCAGGAAACCAGACAAGCATTGACACTAGCTCGTCCAACTCATCTCGTGGATGCACTGGCACGCGCTTTGGAATTTGAGGCGGCGAAGCAATCCTGCAGAAGCCAAAGTAAAGTCCGAGTTATTGAAGAAGACCCACAGGAGCATGCTAACCTGGAACCTGCCATAAGAAAGGTCGTGAAGGAGATGTTACCTGAGAGAAGACTAGTGAGATGCCGGATCTGTAGCAAACCTGGACACGTGCGTAGTCAATGTCCAACCCTCAAGAGGTCGAGACCGACGAAGGTTGTTGAGAAGAGGCAATCATCGGCCTATACTCAGAAAGCCCCGGTGAACAACGCATATGTCGCTGTCCTCCAACGACAGAACAAAGGAGCCTTCGTAGACGGTTTCATCAACAACAAGCCTTGCGCAATGCTGCTGGATACAGGTGCGACTAGGACAATCCTTGGGCCTGCTTTTACTAAGACCTCAGACAGAATGGAACCATCATCCTGGAAGCTACGCACAGCAACAGGAGAGCCGGCCACTGTACATGGAGAGCTACCGATTGAACTGATTCTAGGCAGCACGAAAGTGAAACATCGAGCATTAGTAGCGGACATTGAGGACGATGCAATTATTGGAATGGACATCATGAATTGCAGAGGGTTTGAATTGAACTTCAAAGATGGCGTCCTACGTGTGAACGGAGAAGAGCTGGTGCTACATGGAAGAAGTGAGGAGATGATTCGTGTTCTGCTGGCTGAAGATGTAAGTGTACCCGAGAGGGCTGAGACCATACTGGAGGCTCGCTTGGATGGAGGTGCGAGCAATGGAAGCGTGGTTATGTTCGAGCCCAAGCTCCATGATGAGAAAATTGGACGAGGGATTGCACTAGGCAAGACTTTGTTGCGTGCTGATAAAATTGTGCCAGTAAGGGTAATGAATGTGAATTATTACCCAGTGACTTTGAAGAAAGGAACTGTTTTAGGGCACTGCTCGTCAATTTCCTCTGTGATCAGGAGTGTACACAGTACTGTTAGTCAAGACAACAACCTGACAGCGGAACTGGAAAAATTGGTTACCCTCTCTTCTAAGGGCATTAAACCAGCCCAACAGCCCAGATTGAGAGAATTAGTCAAGAAGTACCAAGACATCTTCGATACCGGACAAGGAAAAGGGACTCGAACGAATGTAGTTCAACATAAAATTGATACTGGTGATGCCCGACCAGTATCATGGGGAAAGATGGAGTTATTGAACCATCCGACAGTCCATGGTCTTCTCCAGTCGTGCTGGTGAAGAAGAAAGATGGATCAACACGCTTTTGCGTAGACTATCGTCAACTGAACAACGTGACGAAGAAAGACAGTTACCCTCTTCCGAGAATAGACGACACCCTAGACACGTTGGCCGGCTCCACGATTTTCTCGACCCTTGATCTGAAGAGTGGATACTGGCAGGTAGAACTGGCTCCAGAAGATAGAGAAAAGACAGCCTTCACCATCGGCTCAGGACTGTGGTATTTCACCGTTATGCCATTCGGGCTTTGTAATGCTCCAGCCACATTTGAGAGATTAATGGAGACGGTTCTGAAAGGACTTTCATGGAGGACGTGTTTGGTATATCTCGACGACATTATTGTGGTTGGCAAATCGTTCGAAGACCATGTAAAAAACCTGGAGGAGGTATTCCTGCGACTGAGAAACTCTGGACTGAAGCTGAGTCCCAAGAAATGCCACCTGTTCCAAAAAGAAGTACATTACCTTGGCCATGTTGTCTCTGGGCACGGAGTAGCAGTAGATGACGAGAAGATCAAAGCATTGAAGGAGTGGCCTATTCCGAAAGACATACACCAACTACGTAGTTTCCTTGGTTTGTGCACTTACTATCGCCGATATGTGCTAGGGTTCGCCAACATCGCTAAACCACTGACCAGGCTCACGGAAGGTCAAACAATGTTCCAGTGGTCCGAAGAGTGCCAAGACTCATTCAGAAAGCTGAAGGGGGCACTGATCAACGCACCGATTCTGAGTTATCCCCTTCCGAGTGGAAAATTCATTTTGGACACGGACGCCAGCAACGTGGGACTTGGAGCTGTCTTGTCCCAGATCCAGGATGGGCAAGAGAAGGTCATCGGATACTTCAGTAAAACTCTCAGTAAACCGGAGCGTAACTACTGTGTCACCAGACGAGAATTGTTGGCTGTTGTCAAGGGAGTAGAACACTTTTACAAATACGTGTACGGAAGAAGATTCCTGTTAAGGACTGACCATGCAGCCCTCAAATGGCTCCTACAGTTCAAATACCCCGAGGGCCAAGTAGCACGTTGGATCGAAAGACTCCAAGAATTTGACTTCGAGATCGGACATCGAGCAGGGAGTGGCCACAAGAACGCAGATGCCCTGTCAAGGAGATCATGCCCAGACGACTGCTCACACTGCCGACGAGCAGAAGAGAAGGAAGCAGCGATTTGTAGAACCACGGCAGTTGACAATAACTGGAATGACAACGAGGTCCAGAAAGACCAAGAAAGAGATCCGGATCTTGGTTTAGTCATCGGTTGGAAAAATAGTAATCAAAGGCAGGAAATCGCAAGATATTCCCCAGCAGTTAAATCCTACTGGGCCCAATGGAATTCCCTTACCCTGGACAATGGGGTCCTGAAACGTGTATTGGAGTCCGAAGATGGTGGGGAGGACAGACGTCAGATAGTGGTGCCCAAGAACAGAAGACAGGAAGTACTCCGAGAGATCCATGATGGAGTTGCTGGAGGACATCTGGGTGTGACGAAGACCCTGCAGAAAGTAAGACAACGGTTTTACTGGGTCAATTGTCAAGTTGATGTCAATGACTGGTGCAGAAAGTGTGCTGTTTGTGCTGCCAGCAATGGACCTCGGACACGACCCAAGGCCCTGATGCGTCAGTATAATGTAGGTAGTCCATTCGAAAGAATCGCCATTGACATCGCCGGCCCGTTCCCCGTATCAGATCATGGAAATAAATACATCCTTGTGGCAATGGACTATTTCAGAAAGTGGGCCGAAGCCTATGCCCTGCCCAACCAGGAAGCCATCACCGTCGCGGACGTCTTGGTGAAAGAGTGGATATGTCGATTCGGTGTCCCCTTGGAGCTGCACTCGGACCAAGGCAGAAATTTCGAATCCAACCTGTTCCAAGAAATCTGCCAACTGCTGAACATCCGCAAGACGAGAACCACAGCTCTACATCCACAGTCCGATGGAATGGTTGAGCGGATGAACAGGACTATCAATCGCCACTTGTCCAAGGTTGTCTCTGACCATCAAAGAGACTGGGATCAGTATCTCCATTTGTTTCTGATGGCCTACCGTTCCGCAGTACACGAGTCGACCGGCCAAACCCCTGCTAGTATCATAATGGGCCGAGAGCTGCGACTTCCCTGTGACCTAAAGTTTGGGATGCCACCAGGACAGGATACCGCGGGAGAGGACTACATCAGCAAACTCCGTCAGCGAATGGAAGACATCCACGAACGAGTCCGTTTGAATATCCAGAGTGCCAGCGACCGAATGAAAGCGGCTTATGACATCAATGCCGATGCTGGAGGATTTCGTGTTGGTGATCTAGTTTGGCTGTTCAACCCGATGCGTCGCCGGGGCCTGTCACCGAAATTACGGAATTCATGGGAAGGTCCGTACAAGATCATCAAGAGGATAAATGACCTGCTTTACCGAATCCACAAGCCACCCAGAGGTAAACCCAGGGTCGTTCATTTCAACAGGTTGGCCCCTTACCATGACCAAGTCCGCACCCTCAGACCACCAGAGGATGCGATGACGTTCCAGAAATTCATGTCCTTATACTCAAATGGACAGAAAGTGTCACACGGGGTAACTCGAGAGGAGCCACGGGACATTTTCAAACTGCCAGTCGATTACGCCCTAGCGCACTGCGTCGCAGAAGATCTTCGAATGTCCAGGGGCATCGCTGTAGTGTTCTCCAAGAAATTTGGCCAACTCCAAACACTACGGAAACAGAATCCAGAAATTGGAGGTGTGCTACAGCTGAAGAAGGGCCAGAGGAACATCTGCTACCTGGTGACCAAGAAGCGTTCTCAAGATAAACCGTCCTATGAAGATGTCTGGAGGAGCCTCACCCAACTGAGAGATACGATGGTGGACCAGAATCTGGTGGACTTGGCAATCCCAAAATTATCCTGTGGTATTGATGGGCTGGATTGGAGAGTTATAAGAAGTATGTTGGAGACGATATTCCGATCCAGCGGCATCCAGATTTTGGTTTGCTGTAATCCTTGTGGTGAGCCCACACTCACCCTGTATTGCGCGAGCAGATATCGTAGTTCAAGTTGTTAAAAAGAAAAGAGTTCAGATTGCGAGGCTAGTTGAATAATGATCGTCAGCTGCTCCTCCCTGTATGAACCGTAACCGAGTTCATTTCAGGCGTAGAAAACATCTGGCCCCGTGTCGACGACCGTCACTAGATGTGCACGTGTTCGATAAGAATTCATAACCCCGCGTACAAAGCCGCCGAAATCGTAAATCATATCTCAAAGAAGTACCGCTGCAAGCCGTGTAACATAAATCTGTCAGATCGAATGAATTAAGAGCCGCGAGTGACCAAATAAGGAAATTTCCCGTCTCGCGCAAACTATAACTCACGGTTACAAAGGCCGCCGCTCAAAGAAGCCGACATCATAAATTTGTCATGCGCGACTGATTAACGACCATCAAATGACCACGTGCAAGTTACCCCCGTTTGGACGTTACTATAAAAGCCGCGGTTCGCGTTCGGTGCAGGCAATTCGGAGTTCGCAGTTCGGAAATTCGGAGTTCGCAATTCGGAATTGGCAATTCGCAATTGGTAGTTCGTAATTCGAATAATATATTCTTCAGACTTCAGAATTCGATTCCGTCAGTTGTTTATTCAAATGTAAACTCGGAGTAGTGTTTTTAATCATGATTATTCATTCGAATCAATTCGACAATCAGTATGAAGTGATTCAAATCGGTTCAAAATGAATTCGTTCTTCGGTAATTAAAGTCATTTGGAAGAGAGTCAGTACAGTCCAGACCGGCCAGTGTTCAGTTAATAATAAAATGTGGAAAGATTATGCAGCTACAGTTTTAATTCGTAAGTGAAAAAATAATTCATCGGATTGAAGATATAACTATTAATTCCGCTATGATTTACCCGAGAACCTTTGAACTAGAATTTTAGTCGTATCGGTATGAAAAGAATGTTTGTTTTTGTTGTTATTAGTTATTATTGTGCATGTAGTATTAGATTATGGGATTTCAAGCTGTGAGGTACTGACTTGCTATATTATCCAAGATTAATTATGTGTCAATCTGATTTATTTAGATATTCCGATATGTATGGCACAGTGTGCACCAAATGTTTATGAATTTGTAACAGTATATTAATGATTTCGACATAGGAAGTGTCCTGATGTATCTTATGTTCCTGCGTACTTCAATAACTGTATTACGTGTGTTTATTATTGATTTGTGTTGAAAAACCTGTTAGCGATACGTAATCCTGCGCTGCAAGTTAAGTTTCGAGTAATGTAAAGTAATTTCTCCGCACAATTCGTAGTAGATTCGCTGGCAAGCATGATGATAAATATTTAAGGAATTTTGTCTCTTTTACAATGTTTGTTTTCTTTCTAAGAATATGATATCTGCCGACAACAGGCAGATCCGATGTTCGCGTGGAAGTGCTTATTTGCTTTATATTTAAAATAGATGTTTGAAATGACTCGTGCCTTTTTGTTCATGATTTCGCTGATAGCCGTCTTAGAACAACTGTGTTAGTAATAGGATAGTGAGAAAAATCCACATGGGGTTACATTCGACAGCCGCTCGACGAATGAACCTTAATTATATGTCACGTCCCGACGTTTCGATCCACTCGTCCATCCTTGTGGCTCGGGTCCTTGCTCTCGGACCTTCGAGCGTGTGAGGAAGAACCGAGGAACGTGTTAATGGCGACTGAGATTAGTCTAGAGCGCTAGGGTTCCTTCCTAGGTTTGAAGACGAACTCTTGGTTGAAAACCGAGCTGAGTGAAAGCGTGTGTCCCGCGTGGTCACGAAGCCCGGCCATTCACATATTTGGTGTCAGATGTGGGGTTTTACTATCCTGGCTAGCGCCCCGACAGCTATTAGAAAATCTGAACAAACCAGAAAGACGGCCTAAAAACCCGCGAAAAGTGCGCCAAACTGTACAGGAAGGTGAATACTCGTAATAGAAGTATATGTGTCAAGTTACCATTCTGACTATTGCCCCGTTCAGCTGTTGGAAGCATTCAAAAACCGAAAAGAAGCCCCTGAAATTTGCAAAAAGGTGTAATAAGTCTTAAGAGGAAGAATCATAGATATGGCTACCGGAACAACTACTCCGCCGCTTCAAGGCATCGCTGCCGATACAGGAGCGCCCATAAATCTGAGTTTGGAGAACTTGCCCCTTTTTAGTGGAAATACGAATGTCCTGGATTTCGTAAGGGCCATCGATGATACTACGGCATTGGCGAACTGGAGTGACAACCGCATACCTGCCTTAGTATGTCTAAGATTGAGAGGAATTGCGAAACAGCTGATCGAAGCTGATGAGGAATTAAAAGTCACTGGAGACTGGAATGTTTTGAAAAAAGGGTTACTCGATCAGTTCGGAGTCCTGAAAATTCCGGGACAAGACCAACGAAAGTTCTCAGAGTGTAGGCAGATCAGAGGTTAGGCGTGCCGCCAATTTTTGGCGCGATTGAAAGTTTGCGCGGCGAGATTAGCAACTCTCACAGGTGTACAAGCTGTCGACGACGTCCTGAAAAGAAGGCAGGAAACAGACATCATCATGCAGTTTACTATAGGTTTACAGGACCCTATTAGAAAAAAGGTAATGTTCACTAGCCCAGCTACCTTACAGCAAACCTTAGAAACAGCCGAAAAAGCGGAGCTCATAGAAAATATGACGAGTTCAGGACAGAGGCATGTGCGGGCCTCAGATACAGACTACAACGGAAAGCGGATGAACGATAATCGGTCTTACACGCGTCCCGACCGCTTCGGGAGCGAACATCGCCAGCTCAGCGCCACGACGCTCAGACCCGCGAGAGAGATGCGGCGACCAGAGGCCTACCGTCAAGATGGGAGGCAGCGCGAGGAAATTTTTAGTACAGGCGCGCAGAAAGAGTGCAGGTTTTTTAAGAGGTCTGGACATCAGATCGGTGACTGTATGAGGAAACGCGGATTATGTTTCCGGTGCAAGAAGGGAGGCCACATGATGCGGAATTGCCCGGAGCTACTAGATACAGTACATGCTAGCAATGAAACCGGAGGAAGCGATTTAAACGCTCACGCGACTCCTCGCCAATCCCGAGCGGGAGTCGAACAAGAAGCAAGAGAATAAATATGAGGGATTGGGCTACTGTAATGGCGTGCTCCAGTATAGCAGCCCAGAAAAATACCATGACCTTGGAGGTCGATGGTGAAATGAAAATTATTTTAATAGACACGGGAGCGCAGTGTAGTTTAATTTCGGCGAGCGCCGCCGAAGGTAAAAGAATAATACAAGGGAAGGAATATGCTTTAAGGGATGTGCAGGGAAACTTGATTCCTTATAAGGGTTCAACAGTAATAAATATAAGGCTCGGTAGGGATCGAATAATTAATTATGAGTGTATAGTTGTAGAAGTGGATGTCTTTTCCGCTGATATATTACTAGGGATGAATTTTCTACAAGAATTCCAGGTTAAACTAGATTGGAAGGAAAATAAAATGTTTTTGTTAGGTCACGAGATTGATCTTAGGAGTGAATCACAACACGTCCTAGGACCCAGAGAAGCAAATGTAGTCCAGGAGAGGCTGGACAAAATGGAAGCTAAGTTGGGAAAAGTAATGAATAAGTTAGATTCATTGGCAGAGAAGCTAGGGGGAAGGTTCCTGGTGGATTTGATGTCACCACCATCAAATTCATCCGGTCAAGAAGGAAGTGGTGAGCCTTCGCGACCTCACGGAGTTGGATCTTTCTCAGCTGTCTCGTGCCCGGCCGAGATGAAAGCAGAATCATGTACATGTGTATGTATGACGAGAAGGCAAAACGGCCTCTGTCATAAAGTCAGTTACGAGAAAAATGTGAATCCAGAGTCTTGTGTATATATGACGAGGAGGCAGGACCGCCCCTGTCATGAATCAGTTCGTGAAGAAGGTACAGAAAGCCAGGTGAAGGCAATAGAGCGTTATGAAAGGTGTAAGGGGAAAGCAAGATTTCTAGAAGAGCGAGTTAAATCGAAGAATGGAGGACCCCTTCAAGAGACCAAGGAGAGAAGTATAGGGCCGTTGTTTTCTCCGTATGCGGAGCGTTGTCCTTTTTCAAACCAGTATGGCACTCGGAAGGACCTACAGAGAGAGTCGGATCGGAGGAATTGTCCAAAAGTGGAGCCCCATCACTCTCGTAGTAAGTTAGACCGCGTAACTAGAATCGAACACCCTGTATACAAGGAAGCAGAGGAACTCTTGGAAAAAGATGCTGATATAAAGAAGTGTCAAAATGCCGCTGGAGCGCAGAATTTGTATGGCAAGGAGGTAAGTGACCCTTGGATAAGTAGGAACGAACGGAAAGAAGCAGGTATGCTCGAAGCAGAAAAAGAATCCCCCAGTATAAAGTCGAACAGACAAAGAACGGCCGAGAGATATAGAAAAGTGACAAGTGAATCTCCCTGTATTAATTATTAACCCGAAACAAGAGATGTAGAAGAAATATGCGCAAAAAGACGTAAGAAGCAAGTGAGGTTTGAAACTGAGAATAATAGAAATCTGTGTGAAATTTCGAAAACTAGCACGAGTTTGTCGAAAAATAGCCACGAAGTTAGGAGTACAGATACTGAGGGAGGAGCCGAGAAAAAGGGAGGCGAAAATGGAAAATTGAGAAAAGGGACGAAAGCAGAAGAAAAGTCCCAGGTTGCGGAAATTTCACGAGAAAAGGCCCTGTTGAACGCGGATAACAGACAGAGTTACCTAAATGTCGCCCGGAAGAATTGGATAAATGGCTACAGGAAAATTCACCTTTACCGGACAGAACAGAAAATTACAGAGCAAGAAGGGTGACTAGCGAAGAAAAATTGGAGGAAATTATAGAATATGCCGCAAATAATGAGTTTTTCCCTTGGTTGGAAGAATACAGTGTGAGAGGACTACAGAGTGAAAGGAAAATGGAGAACGGTAGTCAAGAATATGGAAAAACGAAAAAGTGCCAGAGACGCCACTGAACTCATAAACGAACCTGTAGCAGAGAAACGATTGCAATGAACGCGTGGCATCGAGAGGCAGTGTCAGAAAAACAGATGTTATAAGAGTGCAGGTAGAAGGATTCCCGAAATTGCAGATTATTAGATGAACGAGTGTATTTAGATTTTGAGAGGTTGGAGATAGGAAGGCGTCATTAACGATTAATAATAGAATAGATACATATATATTAGGGAAGCAAATTCGTTAAACTATTATCAAATAATTTGAGAGATTAGATAATGTTGTTAAGTATTAGCAAGAAAGTTGATACGAAATTAAGAATAAGAAAGTTTAGGTAAAAGCAATCTAAATCATGAGTATTTGTAAACGATTCGACTTGAGATTAAGTAGTGACTCTTGAGGTGAGATTGACGAATTCATACACTCTAGTTGAGAGAGATGAGTGACATCTAGTCAAATGATAGAAAAAGAATTACGTATTTTGAGTATAGAGTTAATGCATTATGTATCAGATAACAGAGCACGGAGTTCCCGTGATTGATTTGGTAGATTATTATAATTCTGAATAAATTTCAGTACTGAGAATAGTGGTTAAATAAGATTTCAGTTCAACATTGCAGAAATGGAACTCAGAGAATTTTGTTACATTTGAAATACTTAAGAATTGGGTTAGTGTTGTCTCGATACCCAAGTAAATGCTGTCGCATAACTAACAATCGACAGGCCGGAATTTAGCGCGAAGGTTGTGGAGAAATTATCTGTTTTTATGCAAACCTGTTCGTAGCTGTAGTTATAGAGTAACATGAATTGTGTTTACGATAATGTCTTGAAAGTTATTATAATTGAAAGCTATTCATGGCCCCAAGTGTCAGGACTTAAACATTAACGTGTTTTTGTGTTAAAACCAACACGACTAAAAATATACAAGAAAGAGGAAAACCCAGACAGAACCCATTGAATCGCAGCCGCAGTTTCCAGCCGAGGAACCATTAAACGTCGAACAAAGCCCTACTTCAAGTGTAGTGCCGAAAGAAATTGAGAAAGGCAGCGTTTCTCACAACCCTTTCTTGAATGTTTACTGGAAGTACGACGATACAGTTTAAAATTAAGGCAAGCGATCATTGTCGCTTTGCGATATGTAAACCGTTAGGAAATAAAAAAGACACTTTTATGAAGAAATGCTTTTAATGAAGTAAAATTGTGATTTTTGCTTTGTTGACTTTGATGTGAATAGGTACTGTTGATGTAAAGACATTTTTATGAGAAAATGCTTTTAGTGAAGTATAATTTTGTTGTGTTTTTTTTTTATTGAATTTGATGTGACTAGGTACTGTTGATGTAAACAGTTAGAAATAAGAATGACATTTTTACGAGAAAATGCTTTTAATGAAGTAGAGATTTGTGTAGTTTTTTTAGATTTTTTGTATGTAACTAGGTAATGATGTAAAAAAAAAGGAGAATATTTTCTGGACTTACTATATAAGGTTCAGGGTAGCAGCTTGGCGTCAGTAGTTTAACAGACGCGCGAATCAGAAGATTAAACAGTGCAACGCGTTTAGAACTTTGTTTAAATAAAAAGTGACCGGTGTATAGAAGGAAAGGTCGAAAGCATTATGGAAGCTCTAATTGACGCTTTAAAATTTGTGAGGGACCCTGCCTGCCGGAGGGACATTTTACGAATAGTGTTGCGATATTTGGTACGCGAGGTAGATCACATCCCCGTGGTCCCAGAACGAGAGGAAACCAGAGTGAGGAAAAGCTATATCATAGCGTACATCTTGGTTTTCCATCTGTCCTACACCAGGACATTGGATGAACTACGGATCGCGAGGTGCGATTGTGATTGGTGCCCTCCACCAACGACAAGAGTTGCAATGCCACATGAAGCCCGGTTAGCCCCTCAAGAGCCTTTCCAGCCCTATTTGCCGCCCCCTTGGCAAGAGCTGGGAAACAGAGAGCCAGTGCTGAACTGTCAACTACCTTGCTGTAGTACGGATCCAGCGTACTTCTGCCCGGTTGGAGGTGCCGTTCCCGCAGAGCCTATGGTTGCTTTGCCCGAACCGTGGGAAGGACCAAGACAAGAGGTAGAAGCCCACGAAGATGAGCGCCACATGGAAGCCGCCCCGACATCTAGTAGCAATGCCCGTAGAACCAGAGGAGAGAAGCGACGTCGTGTACCGTGGACGCCGCCCCCATCGTCCGCCACCGAGGATTCCGAATGGGAACAGGAGATTGGTATGTCGCAGCAGCATGCCACGTTTGAGGCAGGTAGAAAGGTCCTATTTGGCCCAAACGGCAGGATGATCGTTGTCTGTCGACGCTCCTGCAGCTCGACCAGTGAGGACTGACGGTGCCGAGACACAGCTCGCCGCCCCCGAAGACAGCCATCACGACGGGAAGTTGCGTAAGACTGTTTATGAATATGTGTTAGAGTTGGGATTTTTGATGAAAAATATAATATTTCTGTTAGAAAGGAAGGTTAGATTAAGGAATATCTGTTTGCCAGTGAGGAGTAGGTTATAGGAATCATTGTTAGAATATCATACGAAAACATTCTTTTTCATGCACGAACTATTGAAACTATAATGAAACAGGACGACGAACACATATTTAATGTGCTCGTGTCTTTTTAAGAATGGAGGTTTGTGGTGAGCCCACACTCACCCTGTATTGCGCGAGCAGATATCGTAGTTCAAGTTGTTAAAAAGAAAAGAGTTCAGATTGCGAGGCTAGTTGAATAATGATCGTCAGCTGCTCCTCCCTGTATGAACCGTAACCGAGTTCATTTCAGGCGTAGAAAACATCTGGCCCCGTGTCGACGACCGTCCTAGATGTGCACGTGTTCGATAAGAATTCATAACCCCGCGTACAAAGCCGCCGAAATCGTAAATCATATCTCAAAGAAGTACCGCTGCAAGCCGTGTAACATAAATCTGTCAGATCGAATGAATTAAGAGCCGCGAGTGACCAAATAAGGAAATTTCCCGTCTCGCGCAAACTATAACTCACGGTTACAAAGGCCGCCGCTCAAAGAAGCCGACATCATAAATTTGTCATGCGCGACTGATTAACGACCATCAAATGACCACGTGCAAGTTACCCCTGTTTGGACGTTACTATAAAAGCCGCGGTTCGCGTTCGGTGCAGGCAATTCGAAATTCGGAGTTCGCAGTTCGGAAATTCGGAGTTCGCAATTCGGAATTGGCAATTCGCAATTGGTAGTTCGTAATTCGAATAATATATACTTCAGACTTCAGAATTCGATTCCGTCAGTTGTTTATTCAACTGTAAACTCGGAGTAGTGTTTTTAATCATGATTATTCATTCGAATCAATTCGACAATCAGTATGAAGTGATTTAAATCGGTTCAAAATGATTTCGTTCTTCGGTAATTAAAGTCATTTGGAAAAGAGTCAATTACAGTCCAGACCGGCCAGTGTTCAGTTAATAATAAAATGTGGAAAGATTATGCAGCTACAGTTTTAATTCGTAAGTGAAAGAATAATTCATCGGATTGAAGATATAACTATTAATTCCGCTATGATTTACCCGAGAACCTTTGAACTAGAATTTTAGTCGTATCGGTATGAAAAGAATGTTTGTTTTTGTTGTTATTAGTTATTATTGTGCATGTAGTATTAGATTATGGGATTTCAAGCTGTGAGGTACTGACTTGCTATATTATCCAAGATTAATTATGTGTCAATCTGATTTATTCAGATATTCCGATATGTATGGCACAGTGTGCACCAAATGTTTATGAATTTGTAACAGTATATTAATGATTTCGACATAGGAAGTGTCCTGATGTATCTTATGTTCCTGCGTACTTCAATAACTGTATTACGTGTGTTTATTATTGATTTGTGTTGAAAAACCTGTTAGCGATACGTAATCCTGCGCTGCAAGTTAGGTTTCGAGTAATGTAAAGTAATTTCTCCGCACAATTCGTAGTAGATTCGCTGGCAAGCATGATGATAAATATTTAAGGAATTTTGTCTCTTTTAAAATGTTTGTTTTCTTTCTAAGAATATGATATCTGCCGACAACAGGCAGATCCGATGTTCGCGTGGAAGTGCTTATTTGCTTTATATTTAAAATAGATGTTTGAAATGACTCGTGCCTTTTTGTTCATGATTTCGCTGATAGCCGTCTTAGAACAACTGTGTTAGTAATAGGATAGTGAGAAAAATCCACATGAGGTTACATTCGACAGCCGCTCGACGAATGAACCTTAATTATATGACACGTCCCGACGTTTCGATCCACTCGTCCATCCTTGTGGCTCGGGTCCTTGCTCTCGGACCTTCGAGCGAGTGAGGAAGAACCGAGGAACGTGTTAATGGCGACTGAGATTAGTCTAGAGCGCTAGGGTTCCTTCCTAGGTTTGAAGACGAACTCTTGGTTGAAAACCGAGCTGAGTGAAAGCGTGTGTCCCGCGTGGTCACGAAGCCCGGCCATTCACATCCTATTCCACGACCTGATATGAAGACTGTGGAGTGTTATTTCCATCGAACTTCACGATGCAGATATGGGGAATCCTGCAAATATCGACACACTCCAAGGATGACATTTCGGGACGAAATATCTCTAAGAAGGGGGCAATGTGGCGAAGTTGTGGGCGATGCCGGACCTGAACAATCACGTAATCAACGAATAACCGTGAACTACTTCTGAGGCGCTCGCTTCGCGAAGAATCTGGTCTTATCAGGGAACGCTTCTAAGAAATATCTCGAGCATTCTAGCAAAATGAACGGTGTATATAAACAGAATCACGCAGACAGACGGCAGTGAAGTGAAAGTCGAATATAAATACCTAGTTCCGTGATTGTTATGTAAATTAGAGTATTGTGTTATTGTATCATTGTATTTCGTTAAATAAATTATTTTAGAGTGCATTGGACTATAAATCTATTACATTAATCCTTGCCAAAGCTTGATTTCATCTGAGAGGCTTTCAGCAAATATATTTGACATGTGTTATGTTCGCGAATTTTAGGCACTTCTGTAAGATTCAAAATCGATATTATTTGGTTTTTGAGTTATTAGCAGAACCTCAAATGGATACGCAATTTTGAAAATTTGTGTTGATCAAACAATGGTATACCTATATTAACTAAGAAGTATTTGGGACAATACTCTCTAATTTTAAATAATGAACCCAATTAATGGAGAAGTTTCAGTGTTTTTATAAAGGGTTTGTTAACTCTGTGGATATCTTTAATCAACCATCAGCATTGGTAACTTTTACAAATCATTCTGAAAACAACACTAGGTTCTGCCCTTCTAAAAGAAACTTTTGTGTCTGCAGCAGATGAGATGGTCCACGGCTTGTCTTCTGTCTTGTCTCCATGTTCCATAATGGCTGGTGGCCGGGCCACATAACATCGGGACCGTACACGGAAGTCGGCGCTTTTTTGTAATTCGAGTCAATTGTACACCTTACAATTTCCTTCCATAAAAAAATTAGAATTGATATCTATCCATTGAAATTGAACATGATATACATACATATAATAACAATTTACTTTATTTGACATTCTGACTTTCAAAAGAAACATAACCCAACTTTTTCTTCCAAAATTATCTGTTCTCTCTCACTTATGACCCTTACTTCCTGATTGGCGCTTTTGTGGGTTATTTGTAACATTAGAACCATATATCTATTAACTGATTAGAACTATTTAAAGAGATTTTGACTATTAGGCTCACAGAAAACACTGACACACACATAGAAAGGACACTCCATAGGGCTGCCCCCGTTATAAATTCCATGCAACAAGATGCTGTGCTCACCGGGCAGATGGCGCAAGCGAATAGTTTTCCTGACGTTCAAGCAACCCTAAATACAATATTGGCAGTTTTTTTTATGCAGTTGACAAATGACAGCCACTGAGAAGTTTTTAATTAGTGCGAATGAAAATGAAAATAGGTTTATTGTTCAAATTATTTGCAATTGTTTTATTTTTATTTATTTTAAGCTTTTGCTGTCATCAGTGTGTGTAATTGTGCCGATGTGAGTGATTTTCGTTTGTGTTTGCCCGTAATTTTCAGTATATTTTAACGTTGTTATTATGGAAACCAACTGACTTTTAAGAAATGTTGCTTTCCCAATTGTGATGAGGATAATCACAGCAAACACCACAGATTCCCAAAATCGGATGAGAATCTTTTTAAAATTTTAATTGAGCAAGTGAAAAATCCAGTGTTTGTGGAGAAATCAATGGAACAGATCCATAATACCTATGTTGTGTGTGATACTCACTTTGCGATCAAAGTGGTTCAAACTGTGCAGCAGTTAATGGGCTCATCAAGGACACTAGAGAAGATTGTATGAGACAAGGAAATGCAGATTAAGATAAATGTAAAATATCTAAATTAAAATTTATTTATTTCCTCTGACAGTATGTTTGTTTCTATTTCACATTGCAGATTCATAAAATGTGTTATAACAAGGGACAAGCACTTGTCAACTTTAATTTCTCTCATGTATTCCTGGGGCTCGTCAAATTTTTCGGATTTTTGGATATAGCAATTTGGAGGCCAAAAAAAATCAATTTTCTTCGCAATCCTTTTGTTTTCTGATTCTACAGGCTGACCCGAGGGCTGACCTACAAAAGTGGGTTGAATTTCTAACGCCAAATATGGAAAATACTGTCAGTGAGTGGATTTTTCTTGATATAATCAATGGTTATAATATGCTTTGAAAAATATCGATTGACTTTGTATATATCAATTTTGGTGAACATACTCAGATATAGAATATTATAGTAGACAGTATTTTCTATTAATGACGTTATACAGTCAACCTGTTTTTGTAGCCTGTAGAGCCAGAAGAAAAGGTTAATGAAGAAATTTGCTCTTTAGACCTGTAGAATGATATATCCAAAAGTCAGAAAAATGTGACGAGTCTTAGGAATACATGTATCCAGTGCCACTTCCTTTTAAATGCTTCAAATTATCACCGTAAGATGTCACCCTGAAAGTATATTCAAATTGAACTGTAGCGACATCTGTTGACTAATAGTTAAACTACGGAAACTTACAGAATACTTGAACTTCAAGCCCACTTACGCCATCTACCCGGTGAGCACAGCATCTTGTTGGCATGGAATTTATAACGGTGGCAGCCCTATAGAGAGTCCTTTCTATATGTGTTTTCTGTGATTAGACTCCACCCATTGGCCGTACCCGTAAGAATGCCAAAGCCTTCTAGGATTCAGTGACCCTAGTTGGACGCAAACGCGAGTGTCATCTAGCGTGATTAGTTACAAACATGAATATTTGACGTCATTTTAATGCAGGTTTCTTCAAAAAACCCTGATTTTATTGCTGTCCTATTGTTTCAATCAAGTTACGACATGACTTGGAGGCCAGATCGCTGAAGTTACGACATGACTTGGATGCGAGCTCACTATCGCCATCTACATGTCGCATCCATTTTGATCCAATTATAATCCCATAAGGTTGACTATGTTCTACATAAACAATGGCTTAATACTAGTCGGAAGTACAAAAAATTGCCACTAGATGGTAAGGACATTCAAATGGCGGGAAGTTAATTCTCATAAGAACAACATGTAAACATGCAAGCACTGAATTTGAAATTACATCATGAATATGCAGATATTCAGGAATTATTGAATTCCACACTAAGAACAATATTATGTAGCCCTATAAATGCAATAAAAAACAATCCGAACAACCTATAATTATACCCATATAAGACTATTAAAAAGTAGTATAATTTTCAGAATCTTCCAATTTTTATTATACAATGATGCAAAGTGTCAGTATAATTCATGATATTTTGGACGATATTTAACAGATTTCCACACAGTTCAACAGTTTCATGAACTTTGGCAAGCCAAATAATCATGAAATCATTGATATCACCATAAGAAGTATCAATAGTTCATGCGCAAATTAATAACAAAATTATTGGTGGTAACTGGAATGGCACCCCCTTACACATTATGGACTTTTGGAGTATTAACTTGACAACACCGACAAAAGTTGTTGATAGTGTCCGATGTGATATAACTCTTGTCTATGATGTGATGTTTTGTGGTTAGAATTTGAGAACGAAGGTGGAGAATCTCATTTTCTCATTATTCTTTATTCAGTTGAGTATCGAGCATCGTGTTAAGTCGAGTTATAAATATTATCAAAATGGTGAAACATTGTTCATATGGATTGTGTTCGTCCGACAGCAGATATCCCAAGGATGGTATATTCTTTATTCGATTTCCGAAGCCATGGATTGATTTGCCAAAATGCAAGCGATGGCTTTCATCCTGTGGAAGAAAAAATTTCGAAGTGAAGAATATTAGTAATAGTACTAGAATTGTTCCCTTCATTTTGTTGGTGAAAATGGACCTACTGTAGAAAATCCGGATCCTGTTTTAAATGTAGTTACTATGATATAAATAGATTTATTTTGATGAATTATTCTATTATCTACCTTTAAATTTTAGAAGTCTATAGAGTCTTCTGAGAAATCATCTCGGAAGAGAAGAAGACAGCCATCCTCACACACTGATGAAACTTCAGAACCATCATGTTCGAAATACCTGAGAAGTGACAGTATCAACAGTAGCAAAAAGTCATTCAGTGAAAATGTTCAGGTAGATGAGGTCAAGGCAACAGATATTGAAGTAGAGAATGTTCAGGAAAAGGAAGTCGAAGCAGATGAGGTTGTTGCCAATTTTGATCAAGATGAATCACGTGAACCTGTAGTGCATGGGACTATTTCTCGTGATAATATTGAAAAAAGCACACAAACTGGTATTGAAGTGGAAAATCCTTTAATTCGAAAAATGCAAGCTGAAATAGCAATTCTCAAGGATAATTTAAGAGTTGCTGCAGTCAGATTTTCAAGTATCGCCACAAATGATAAGAAATTCAAATTTTATACTGGACTTGCTTTACAGCAGTTTGAAGCTCTGTGGGAATTTTTAGATGAAAATAAAAATTGTTTGAAGGTGTGGTCTGGAAAAAATAGTAAAAGGGGAGCGTCATTACCTAAGAAAAAATTATCTCCTAAAGACCAACTGTTGATATTCCTAATGTGCCTTAGATGTGGATTTCTAGAGCAAGACTTAGCATACCACTTTAATGTGAGTCAAGGAATGGTCTCTAGAATTATAATAACTTGGATCCAATATTTGTTTCACTACTTTAAACAATTGGATAGTTTTCCTTCCAAAGAGAGAATTAAAAAAAATCCACAACCTAAGGTATTCAAAAGATTCAAGAATCTTACAGCCGTATGCATAGTCAATCGCCAGCGACTCGCCAGAGTTTCGCCGTTCGCTACACAAGGATTATAATGCAGAGACGAGCTCCAAAAAAGTGTCAACTACGCGATTAGTCACATTTTGGCGAAACGCTGGCGATGTACCACTTTTTTGGAGCTCGACTGTGCATTATAGTTCCTGTGTAGCGAGCGGCGAAACTCTGGCGAGTCGCTGGAATTGACTATGCATACGGCTGTTAGAGTATTATTGGATGGTTTTGAAGTAAATACACAAAAACCGCAAGATTATCGTGAGCAGGGAAATATGTTACAGATACAGATACATTTATTTCCACAGAGTATTTTATAATCATTCACAAGAGTGGCAGAATATTTTTGTCTGAGAAATACGTCAAAAACTTCTAAAATATCAAAATTTTTACATGTAACTTTAAAAAAGATATGAAACATTCTAAATGAATGGATTCAGGTTTCAAACACAAAGACAAATAATTTAAAATATATGACATTTCACATTGTTATTAAAACTAGAGATAATTTTTTTACTAAATTATGTATCAATGTATAGCATGATTTTGTAGATATAAAATTGGATTCATAAATTTCTGCAGGCCAGAAAATATTCATCAGTATCGTAGGGCTCTAAGTTACATAGAAATTCTCTTACAGATTTCAGAAAACTGTTGGCAACTCCAATATCTTTTATATCTTGTGGGAGGTTATTATAAAATTTCATTGCGCTATAGACAGTGCTACGTTCATATGAGGATGTTGCATGAATGGGATATGCAAAGTCTTTTCTTTGCCTTGTCCCGTAAAATGTACTCTAGTTACAAGGCACATTCAACTTTCAAGTTTATTTTGGGAATCATATACCTACAGGAGGTATCTGCTTTGTGTCTGAAGCCTTTGAAGGGTCAATCAGTGAGAGAGAAATATTTATTAAAAGTGGATTGTTTGATAAACTTGAATATAAAGATGCCATTATGGTTGATAAAGGATTCAATGTACAGGATATATGTAATCAAAAGAGTATTGATGTTTATATATGCCCCCTTTTCTCAAAGACAGACCACAGTTAACTGCAGAGGAAGTTCAGTTAACAAAGAACATAGCATCTGCTAGAATTCATGTAGAAAGGTGTGTTGGTGCTATGAAGCAGTTCAGATTGTTGCAGAAAACTATTCCAAAAAATCTCATACCCATTATTTCCCAAACAGTGTTTGTCATTTCTTGTTTAGTTAATTTACGGGAGCCCATGGTCTCCTGAATATTTCATAACGTGAAACAATAATTTGGACATGTATTCCAAAAGGATTTTTATTATTTAAACCTTATAGTTTTGTTTTTTACAATTAACAGATTCAATGATTTTCATATCCTAAACAGTATCTATAGAGCGTTTTGTTCCTAATCAGCAACATGCTGGTGACGGAACATTACAACCTTAATCTTAATGTAGTCCTAAATTTTTTCTCTTTTTTTACAAACAATATAATTTTTTGTGAAGCAGTATTGCAACAATATAATTTAACAATCAATAACTGCTGTACATCATTTTAATATCTATTACTGAATACCTATAGTTGTCCTCAAACATATAAGATAAATAAAAAAGACGCAAAAATGGCCTTATCTTGTCCATCTCTGCCTGGAAAGGGCCACTTAATGTTGGGGGCAAGTGGTGCAAGAGTTTGAAATAGCTGGTGCATTATAGGTAAATTCGCCGTGGATACAAAATTTTTCAATTGCATCAAATTCATTTTTGAGAGAGAATTAATTAATTCTTTTTGTTTAGATAAACGAGTATACTAGAGATCGATACTAAGTACAAAGATACAATTTAAAAAATATATGCAGTATAATGATTCGATTTATCATTCATTAAAAAGTTATTCAACAAAAAGAATAACAAAGAAAAAAAATTTAAACATTCTCGTATATACAGAGTGTTCATTCAGTTCTGCATTCTTCACTACTCAACATCTCATTGTCCATTGTCAGGAATTCAGATGTTTTTGTTCAGATAAATTAAAAATAATCTAGAGAAGAGAATTCTCAAATAAGTGCATATACCAGCATGGTCTTCCATGAAAATAAATTCAATTTTCCAATTAGCCGCCCTGTGTTTTATTTATATGAACTCTCTGTGATCCTATTATTTCAAATCGGATAGTGCGTTGCCACGTTATCATTATTTATACAGATTTTTTTGCTAGAAATTACTTCACTTTGAACTGGAATAATACTTTCGCGGTTGAAGATTTTCTAATAGATGATTTGCACCCTGTGTGAATTTTTCTGATGGAAGCTCCCAGTATGGTATGTCAATGATCAATTCAAAAATTGTATTGATCATATGGGTGTCTTTAACGGACTTTTCATCCGACACAATAACATTGAATTTTGGTGCCGAATACGGTTTTCTCGATTTTTATAGGTGATTTTTTGAAGTTTTAGTGCAATCATATTTGAAGGGGCCAGTGGAAAAACGATGAGGTTAAATTTTTTCCGAAATCGATATTTTAGCGGCATCTGTAAGCTTATAGCTCACAGTATCAACATACCAATCCTTACTGGGGACAAACAATGACATTCCATAAAAAACTGCGGTCGAAAGTAGGCAGCACAGTGTAAAAACGATGACACTCCCACATTAGATTTCGCTTTTCTCAACTTTAAAAAGAGGAACCTCATCGTTTTTCCACTGGAACCTTCATTTATTTCTTGCATGAAACTGAATGTTCTTTCATATCCTAAAATCAAATTCGGGAATATAATCAATATTGGACACTGGCATTCTGTTTCGTAGAATCATATTTTAATCATCTGCTCTTGGGTATTTTGTGATCCTCCAGTAATTAAAGTAAATTCAATAATAATTTTCAACTTCAACGCACTGCATCTCGAAAATGAATTGCTGTCTTTTACATGTTCACCTATAGACATTATTTTCCTTACAATGAGAGAAATTAATGAACGGATCCGTCCACCTTAGGAATCATCCTGTATAAGAAAATATTGTGCTAGTCCTCACATATCCGTCAAAAAAATTAAGCAGGTTATCAATCCAAAAGTATATATTTATAAAATGCATAGTACCACGCCATACAAACCTTATATGGTAATCACATGAGAATATTGGCTAAATTCAGTGTGAGTCAATATCAATACTTACATAAGTTCAGGAAATTACTAGGGAACTTATTCCTATTTTGTCAATAACCAAACACAGTTTTTCAGACAAAAATTGCAATAAATCAATAAATAAAATTATTGACATCTCTAACTTTATTCAAATTATTCCACCTATCGCCCCCACGTAACACTTGGCTCGGAAGATGTAAAGGCCCGCACAGCAATTAGGTAAGTTTTTTTCAAAGCAGGGTCGGGCGTAGTTATAGAAATCACAGCTGTATGCGGTACACGCAGCTATTAGCAAATTAGATTTCGATGGGGCAGTTGTTTACCTAATCTAAGGATATTAATAATTATAAAAATGGATTATTCTGAATACAAAAGTTGCAGTGCTTTTGTTAAATTAACTTGATTGATCTGCACTCACCACAATATTTAGTGGCATATGTACTAGTCCGACCCTGGTCGGCGGCATGGGAATCAATTTCGTGCTAATCGACCATTTTTGTGCCTTTTTTTATTTATCTTATATGTTTGACGACAACTATACATAATATTCACAACAGCATGGTATTTCGATGAGTTTTGTGATGGATCAGGTTTACTTAGAAAGAAGAATAACTGTCTTTGTTTTTCAGGGGATTTGGCAATGAATTGAATGTTTCTAGACATTTGCATTGAGTGCTTTATTCGTTTGTATATTTGATAAGTAGAAGTTATTTTGATTTCTAGTCTGAAATGTGTGGGTTTCGCTAAGTTGATTGTAGGATTACATTGTTTAAAAAAAATTCTGGATTTTATAGCTATATATGCATTGTTCTATTTGTTCCAAAGGTATTATTTCTGTTTCTGTATGTGTACTGTAATTAAATCCAAATAAAAATTTCACTACTTTATTTTGAACTGTGTTCTGTGTTGGTGTACATATACCCCAGGTTGTTAAAAGAGTAGTTTTATATTTAAATATGAGAATTATTTTTGGGCAATATGTTCTTGAGCAGATGTGACATTTTTTCACATTCTTCATAAATTGTATCATTGTTTAGGAAATTATTAAGTCAACTTCAGGTGTTAGATGAAGCATCAACTTTCATAAAGAACAAAACTTGCTGATGAATGTATGAAGTGAAAATAAATTATTTTGCAACTTTCTAAGAAGTAGGTGTGTTTGAACATTTGTCGGATGTAATCACAAAAGAAAAAACAACATATTTTCAAAAACGTATATTCTCAAGAATTATTATACACAATTAAAGCAAAATCTCACTCTATAATAAATAATGGTAAATCCCTTGGAAGTCTCATTTCCAGAAATTCTGGAATAAGAACTCCTTCATGAATGGAAGAAGCTTTTTTAATAACTTCATCTATGAAACCATGGTCCAAAAATATTCTTCCAGTTAATACACCCCTTGGAGTCCAAATGATAAAATCACACCAATCTACTTGTAAAATGACCATGCTTGTTTGCACCTAATAATAGTAGGAATGATTTTCCATTTTCTATACTATAGCATACTTTTTTATTAAAAATTTCCATTGGAGTACAACTCTTCAAGACATAAGGGCATTTAATTTATATCATACCTATTAAAGTATCGACGTTGTCGTAAACGAGGCCATCAGGGCTGCATCCTATGCCAGGATATTTTTTGTTAACTAAAAAACCACATATTTTTAATTTAGAATTAAAATGATTTTGATAAAAATTAAATGCATCTATTTCATGTTCTCTTCCCCATTTTATGGCAGGTAAATGTTCTAAGTTTTGACGACAAGCCCACAATTTCTTATAAATTACATTTTTGTAGCTGTTAGCCACAAAAAAGTTTTCATTTCAGAAGCAGTTATGAAAGTTCTCCTATAACGAAGCCATTCATCAGAATTTTGTTGAAGACAATTCCTTGACACCATCTTGAACATGAAGACTATCAATGACAAATTTCACTCTTTGTAATAAATTTAACAACAAATATTCGTCCAAGTCATAATCATCATATCTGATAGATATCAAATGTTCGCAAGCATTACTCAAATTACGATGATGAATTACTTCTAATAATTTAACATTAATATTTTGTACTGATATTCATTACATGACCACTGTTGCAGCTTAGTCTTCCTCATCTAAGCGCTTTACTATTTGATCCAGTATCCACAAATGGATCCAGGAGATCTTCAGAATCTGATGAATCTTGCTGTGCCGAGGAATCACATTGTTGACCTACCATCCAAGAGTGGATTAAAGGTAGGGAAAAAATTCTTGGTATTGACACTGATGGAAACGGTTTCCATGAACAATTACTGATGTTGTGGCTGACAGGATCAGTAGACTGAGTAGAAGACACTCCAAAACGTTTTTGTCTGTACCAGATGCCACCATCAATTCCAACAAAAACGTTATTTTCATTTCCACTGGCTATACAGTCTTGAACTCTGTAACAAAAAACATAACCGAATATGTACTACAGAAAAATGTAAAAGTAATTATAACAATTCTACCCCGATCAAATATATGTTTCATCCTCAATAAAATCTAATTACTTGATTGGTTCAACACCCTTGAGTGATTCCACTCAGCATTTGTATAAAAACTTATTTGAAAGTCACAAACTTACCTTTTCACTTAGTCTTTCTTCTGTCCACCAACGGGCGGGCAAACTTCTACAGCATAACTTAAGCATAACCATCTTTTCAAATCTGCGACGCTATGATCCTCTACTCTCAAATTTTTAAGCTTGGCTCCAGGTACATCATCTTCGTTAAGAATATTCATTGTATTCAACTAATACAAACAATCGTCACAAGAATACTAACATTTGTTTTAGGTTAGTTATCTATTTAAATACTACAGGCAGCAGGGCCTTATTTGTTTTGTAAAATTAGTGTTATCCGGAATCATCTTTCTCGGTACGATCCCTTATTCATTACCTTATTTCACTTATTTCAGTCATTTCTAACCTGAGTTAACAACATAACAAAGCAAATGAGGTTATCAGGTACCACAGGTACCTATCAGTTATAGTTATATTTTAATGACAGGAAATTCACATTTTGCATGGGGTGTCCAAGAGAAAAATGAAAGCAACCTAAGGAAGGTATAAATAAAGTCGGGCACTATCTTTAATAAGAGAAATATAAAATAAGTTGAACAACTTTCATCATTTTTAACCAGCCGATTTCATAACATGTAAAAATCGTAGGCATAAGATTTTTGGACTCTGAGAATAAACAACATATTATTTACTAAAGTTACCCAATAAGTTAGCGGAAAATACCCTCGTTGAAGCATATTTTCAAATGTACTATATGGACTGTTCTACATACATTTCTTATGGAAAATCCTTTGGCGGGAAATCAATGTCCACACGGCTATGGTAGCGCCAACTAGTGAGTACATATATGAGTTCAGTAGTAATAAGCCCAATTCCAATGCCAACGCATTATGAAATTCATGTTAGAGAAAAAAAAAATTGAGTCTCCAATTTGGCGGTTTTGTGATCATGGTCTGATTCGACTCAACATTGGGAGTGTGGGTTTTCAGGGTCGGAGATTATGTTTATCAAAATCAATATTGCAACATGGCGGACGAGTTTTGTGATTATGGTCAGGTTCAGGTTCTATTCATAATGGGAGAGTTTCGTCCAAGTTGCCAACCTACATTATTCGTGAAAACCTCTATCGCTTCAATTGCCCTAATTTTGTTATAATTGTGTAGAAAAATTAAAAATATAGACTCTGCATATATCAGTTTTGGTCATAATGCAGTTGTTATGTCTTCCACAAAGGCAGAGTATGTTGCTCTTGCAGCAGCTGAAGTTCTTTGGTTGATGGGCATTCTTTCTGATATGGGAGTAAGGTGTACTAGTCATACGAGGATGTATTGATATCTAGTTAGCCTAGACCAGTTCCCTGCATAAACAAAATATTGCGTTACCATAGCAACGAACAATAACTTATTAGAAGTGTCAGTGTAAAGTTTGACGTCAAAAAAGTAAACCAGAGTTACGCAATAAATTAAAAGAAAAAATGTGTCGACCGAAATTGTGAAAATCGAAAAATAGGAGTACCTATCAAGCCATCATCAAGTACCTGTATTTAAAAGGGTTAAGAGGTAAGCAGATTTACGAAGATATGCTAAATACCCTTGGCGATCAATGTGCGACCGTGAAAAATAGGAGTGCAAGCTTCAAAAGAGGTAAATTTTCCATTGAAGATGATGACTGATCGGGATGGCCAGTTTCTGTGTCAGTCCCCGAAAGTATCGATGCAGGTCATGACATGATTTTAACAGACCGTCGAATTGGGCTAAAACGGATATCTGAAGCACTGAATATTTCATACGAACGCGTTCATCATATAGTTCACGTCAATTTGGACATGAGAAAAATTGCTGCAAAATGGATCCCCAAATGTTTGAATGTTGACCAAAAGCATGCAAGGGTATTAGCATCGCGTTCGATCTGTGCTCGATTTGAAAACGATGTAGACTTCTTAAACCGAATTGTTACTATGGATGGATGGTACATTTCTACGATCCAGAAACAAGGCGACAATCGATGGAATGGCGACACTCCGGTTCTCCAAGACTTAAAAAGTTTCGTGTCCAAAAATCTGCTGGAAAAGTTCTTGCTTCAGTTTTTTGGGATTGCCATGGAGTAATCATGATTGATTTTTTGGATAAGGGCAGAACAATATTTGGAGATTACTATTCGACATTACTGACCACGCTACGGGAAAAAATTAAAGAGAAAAGACGCGAAAACCTATCCAAAGGTGTTTTGTTTCTGCAGGACAACGCCCCAGCACACAAATCTCATGTTGCCATGAAAAAAATTCGTGATTTAGGGTTTGAATTACTAGAACACCATTCACCAGATTTGGCTCCGTCTATCATCTCTTTTAGACCGTCAGATAGTGACAGATTTAGGTGCCCCATTTTCACATACAAGCCTCGAGTAGCGTTGCAAAGAACATCGATGTTGAGTAAAATGGAGGGAAATTTACGAGTGGCTCCTGGGGAGAACATGTGGAAAATTCGATTTTCCATGGAAAATTAGATTTTCCATATTTTAACGCGAGCCGTGTTCACCTAATCATTAACTAATAGAACCTGGCTTCGGAATACCAAAGGCTTGAGTATTACAGGTGGCTAAAGGGTTCAAATGAGGGCGTAATCTAGTAGGGAAAAATCGAGATTTCAACAGATTTTCCCACACAAGCCTATCGAAACAATGAAAACCTACATCGTAACTAGACCGATAAACATTGGCTTGATTGGCGCCAATGGATAAGTAGATTTTGTCGTCGGAAAATTCATTGGAAATTCTTTTTGATTTTTCCATATGTTCTCCCCACTCGTAAATTTTCCTCCATTTTACTCAAAATCGATGTACTTTTCAACTCTATTCGAGGCTTGTATGCGAAAATGGGGCACCTAAATCTGTCACTATCTGACGGTCTATTTCCTCAACTGAAAAAAAGTTTAAAAGGTCGTAAATTTTCTTCCAACGAGGAGGTAATAAAAGCTGTGGAGGTCTGTTTTGCAGAGCAAGAAGAAACATTTTTTTTGAAAGGTCTAGAGACGTTGCAGGTTCGCTGTAATAAATGTATCCAATTAAGAGGAGAATATGTTGAGTAATAAAATATTTTGACATTGAAATTTTGTTTGGTTCTATAGTAGGCTAAGAATTTTTCAATATATCCTCGTATAACCATATATGACGACAATCAGTCTTGCATAAATCTTCTAAAAAAATGGGAACATCGTCGACTAAAACACGTAGACGTAAAGTACAACTTTGTTCGAGACCTATACAATTCTCAAGTAATTGACATCAAGTATATTGAGTCTAAGGAACAAAAGGCTGATATACTGACGAAGTCTCTAGCAATTGATCATTTCATGAAGATGAGATCAAGTTTGGGTGTAGTTAGTGTCGACTCCATTAGGTTGAATTGAGGAGGAGTGTTGAAGAAAAACAATTCATCAGATTGTATTCATTTTTCATGTATTGAAATATTTATTTAAGTTGTTATTGATAATGTGTCAATGTTCGCTTGTTATGTATTTTGAGTGAGAAATATAAAAGATATCTTTGCCTTTCTTCTGGAAATACTTATTATTCATTGCAATTCTATCAGAAACGACACATACAAAATCATTTAAACTCACACATTTTTCTAATGTCTCATCCCACTATAACATAATGAAATATCAGCCATTTTGACCGAGAGCCAATTTCCCATATGTTGTATTCTTTCTGGGTATAATTGAAGATGCATTTCTGCAGTTCTCTCAGTATTATTTTCTATTTATAAAACAGTTTCATCCCTTTTTTCTTGGTTTTAAAAACCCACTTTACGTTTATTATCACTTTGATGGTGACAGCAGATGTGACTACTCGACAAATAATAGCGTAACAACGAATCAAGTCATTTAACAAGACGAAGTCAGAGCCAACTTATTGAAAGTTCTAGTTTTTGTGAAATATGAAAGGTTGTGACATAACAAAGTCTCACTTGTTAGACATCGTTGCAATCAGAATGAAAAACTTTATTTTGATTTGTTACAATTCAATACGACACCCATAACAAAGTAAAGTTGATGGCCAAGAGACGAAACGTCTGAAAATACCGTCGTATAGCGGGGTCAAAATGGCAATGAAAATATGCTATTTCTTTTGATATCCTTCTTGAAACAACGCCAGATAAAAATAAAAATTGTTTTTCAAAATTTCTTTTTTTGCCAGTTATCTCCCGGATACACTCGGAATTTTGAAACTTTCTTAACGACATATTGTTGGTCACATAGATGCGCAAATTTGAAATTATTTTGTGTTTTATTTTTTCTGTAGTAAATTAACTGCTATTGAATTTCAGGGGTGGTTATAACCAATGACATATATTACCGTTAGACTTCGTTATTTACATCTCGAGCTGCGGCCAAGGCAGAGTCACATTCTAAGAACAATTTTTACTGCCGCTTGTTACGCGGCTATTATCTGCTTGTATACAATGTATATGAACTGATAATTCAGCAGAAACTCATCTTTGCCGACTTTTGAGTTAAGTGACATTAATATTCCGCGAAACAAGCGGTAATAAAAATTGTGCTTAGAATGTGACTGCAGCCCGAAATGTAAATAACGGAGTCTATCCGTAAAATATGTCATTGGTTATAACTCCTGAACCCCTCCCCCCCTTGGGTGCGCTCTTGAAGGGTCTGAATGAGTAGGGTTGGTCGTCCAACAATGAACCAATGGTACACAATGAACCATTACGATATTGACGAAGGGCGACTTCGGCTAATGTCGCATTGATGGCCGTTAGGCTCGGTTATGTATCATTTCTTACACCCTCAGTTATCTTGTCTCTGCCGTACTGTGTAGACGTGTTTTTGTAGGTAGGTTTCAACATTTGAAAGAAAAAAAACTGATAGCTATAATATTATTCTTTCTATTCTACGTCATTGAGTGTTACTTTGGCTGGTAAATGACGTATCCAAAGTTCAATTATTATTTTGTTTGTTGGTGTTTTTGGAGGGTTTATACAAAATGGTTTGGGTAGTACACATTGAACCATTAAGGCGTGTTATTCAATGAACTCTGGTTCATTGTGTACTACACATTTGTTCACTGTATACCAATCATATTTTTATTTCAGAACGGCGCAGAGCAAAAGCAAAAAGAAAACCAAAGGGATGCATACATCTAATTCTATCATAACAGCTTAGCAGTTAGTTTGTATCGGAGTGAAATGAGCACCCGTAAAGCGGCTGCAGAATGTTATTTGGCGTATCCAACATTGAGACGTTATATCGATAAAACTTAAGACTTCAGTATTGAAGAAAACTAGGTTGACACCCAATTATGAGGTCTATAAAGTATTCACAAAAGATCAAGAAGGTGCTTTTAAAACATACATAAAAGAATGTGCGTTAATGTTTTATGGTTTGACCACGAAATAGTGCCGTCGTGTTGCAATTATAAATAAAATTAATAAGATCCCAGAAAGTTGGAAACGAGATGAAATGGCTGCTTTAGAATGGTTGCGATCTTTCAGAGCGAGATATTCAGTCTTGAGCCTCAGGAAACCGGAACCCTGTTTGGCAAGGGCAACTTGTATTGTATTGATTTTTCCTCGAAAGAATTATACAGATCACATGCTTTCAGTCCTTCTGGCTGGATGAACTCTGAGTTATTTGTGGAAGAAATGAAGCATTTTATTAAACATACATCAGCAAGTATGGAAAATCCTGCCTCACTCATTATGGACAATCACGAGTCCTATCTGTCACTTGAGGCCTTAAATTTAGCGAAGAAGTCTGGTGTAACAATTCTTACTCTCCACCCTCACGCATCAGCTAAATTGCAACATTTAGATCCTTGTACGCTCCATTCAAGGTTAACTATAACTCGGCTGTATAGAGTCCTGGCTTCTTAGAAATCCTAGAAAACCTCTAACCATTTGTAATATAGCCGAATGGGTTGAAACTGCCTATGTAAAATTCATGACGCTAAAAAATATAATCAACGCTTCCAAGAAAACTGGAATTTTTCCCTAAAATCAAGACATATTTACAGAAGTAGCGTTACCGACCGACCAGAACATGATCCTGAAAATGTCATTAATATAGATGATGAAGAGATGTCCACAGATAATGCCTCATCTAATGTAAGTAATAAGGCAGATGTAGATCCTCAGCAAGGTGAGCATCAATCAGAAATTGCTGACTTGATTCATGAAGAAATTTTCAATAATGCTACGACTCTTGCTGAAACTAATGATCCAAATCCACAGCCTGGTTGCTCTGGTATAACAGACTGTCATTTCACCGAAAAAGTGTTTACCTCCTTTAAAGGCGGGACCACGAACAAATAATAGGAAACCAAGGCGGCTGGGGAAAAGTATGATAGTGACCGACACGCCCGAAAAAGAAGCAATAGCCCAAGAAAGATCGAGAGCAGAAGACAGAAAATCTAAAGTAAAAACAGTGAAACGGCAGGTTCTACTAGGTAGTCCACAAAAGTTGAAAAAAGGAAACTCGAGAAGAAATAAATTGGTTCAGATTCAGATGGTAGCTAAGTCTTAACTTCCGGTTCCTCAGAAGAGTGGTTTGAAAAAGAAATTGAAGAAAACTGTAGGGAAATACCGCCACTCGCTACTGATTTCGCGCCATTGTCACGAAACCCTATAAAGAATGACTATGTATGGGTGATATTTAAAACAAAAAAAACAACATATATTATGTTGCCAATATACTAAAATGTGTTAATGGGGCAAAAGAATATTATGTCTCTTATTTAAGGTTGAAGGATGGGGAAAATTTTCATTTTACCCCGCCTTATAATCCGGACATGGCAGTTGGACGATTAGATGACATCCAATATATTCTTCCACCTTCAAAAATTCATGGAACTGAAAATCGAAATATGACAAATCGTTTTGATATTGATATGAATTTGTTAAATTTGCATTAAGTCCTGTATGAATTATTTAATCTTTGTTTTAAGTTTCATTTTTCACTTACCAATTTGTTCAATAAACTCAAGTTCTACCTATAATTGCATTATTCCAATCCACCAATAAGACAGCCAAGTCTGAATATTCTGAAACCTGGTTAGTATTATGTGGTTCATTGTTGAATTTACCCTGGTTCATCGTGAACCAACCCATGTACACAATGAACCAATCACTACTTTTTCTAAAATTCAATTTTTCTGCTAGAATATAGATATCTAGTGAATATTACCTCTATTTTGATATTACCCAATACATTACTAGTAAACATGTCAAAATGTTTTCCTTCATATTGAGGAATAGAGAAAATATCATGTTTTAAACTTTACATGGTTCATTGTTGAACGACCCACCCTAATGAATCTAATTGGAAGTTTTCCTCAACTAGAATGAAATATTTTATTAGAAACATAGAAGTTTGGATTGAAACAAAATTTCTAAAACACAGGCTATTATTGAAAACAATTCATGCAATTCCACGTGACTGAACTCCACTAATAACACTTAATTAACCAACAATTTTTTCAGTCTCTTTCCAAAGTGCTTTGGCTAATTTTTGATTTCTGATGGCCATTATATACGTGCTCACTGGTGTGCAGTCATGGAAATGCTGTCCACTGTATTGTTCCAAACCATTTTCTATGGCGCAATATATTTGGGTTTGAGCTCCTTCAACAGGGGTCTGAAAATCAACATAGATTAATTATGTGCCTGAACAGTGGTAGGGTAATATAAAAATGGATTTGATAATCTTTCACATAAACTTATACTAGAAGTATTTTCGTCGGCAAGTCTCCATCGACAGAAAGCAGCAGCTGCCACCTACGACTGTTGGATTATTGGAATATTGGAAAAGTTTTCGACAAAACCTTCTGTTCTCATAGGAAAAATATGCTTCGATTCAAATAGACGAAAGCTAGCTAGCTAGGAAAGGGAAATAAGCTAGCTTACCCAATTACTCCGAAATAAACATTCTTCTTGAGCATGGAATTCCTAACATAAACACTGAGTATACAGTAACATTAAAAAAGTACGCCTCAAATGGAAAAAATCTTTATTGTGATTTTTCAAAAAAAAAGTCACCAACTTAGTCTCGTCTTGAAACCTACTTGGCCCATATCAGATATTCTGAGTAATTTTCAGTTTCTTTGGAAAACCACATTTTTCAAAATTAGCTAAATCTCAAACGTTAAATTTTTCGAAAAATAAGTAACATTTGGATGAAATTTTTCAAGGAGGTTTTTTTCCGATTCAAATGGCTTGCAAAAACTCTAATCATCGATCTCTGCCAATGAATTAGGTACTATCACAAAGATCGTGAAAATCTGCTTTACAATTGGCTACTAAATGAGGGAACATAATATGAGATGGCTCAAAATTGCTTTCCTGTAAAACTGAATGACGTAATTATTTGCGAGTTGACAATTTGTTCAGGGTTTTTTCAATAAGTGAATCTATTAAGAGCAGTTTTATTAATAGCAAGAACACGTATAAATTCGGGAAAATTCGAGACGAAAATTACTGCAAAAAATGTCGGGCGGAGAGCTCAAACCCACTCCTTCTTGAAAAAAGTTGAAAAAACTCACGAAGAGAAAATTTGAAATATTGAAAAAATAGTGAAAAACATCAGGCTATATCAAATAATTTTCGGAGAAGCTGGTAGCACGACGCATGTTACTAACGTATCCACCTGGAGGGACCTGGGGCAGCTATGGAGACAGATAATTGAACAAATTCTAATGCTAAAAGTTACCAAAATAAAATTAACGTAAAAAATCTTTCGAAAAACAAGCTTCATTTCTATAAAAGATTGAACTAAAAAGTAAAAATATTTTTAAATATTTTCTTCCCTTAAAAAGATTTCTTAAGTTTATTTTTTCTCAGGAAGATTAAATGGATTAATAAGGTATGTTGTAATTTACAGTACATTATTAACAAGTCATCCCCCTAAATACCTTGTAAAACAGATCCAAAAACAGTAAACATAATCTTCTTAGATGGTTTTCAACATGCCTGTAGATTCCTGTTGTGATCAAACCTGGATGCAAGGAGTAAGCTGTCACATTCGTATTTTCAAGCCTTCTTGCCAATTCCATAGTGAATAAAATCTGACAGAGCTTCGAGCGACAATACTGACGGATGTTACCTGTATATGCGGTAAAATTCTTCAAATCTATGATACCCAGCCTTGCCATAAACGAAGACACATTGACGATTCTACTTGGTCTTTTCTTGAGCAGATCTAAAATGTAATTCGTACCAACTCGAATAAAACTGAACTGTTTATGAACAAATTATACAGGGTCTTTCATGACGAGCGTTCGTTAGGAATATATATGGAGAACGATTCAAAATAAAAACTTGAAATTTTGTGGTACCTAGTGGTTTTACAAAATGGCATTCTCAACTAAAATATTTTCAACTTCCTGTCTCTTTCCGTTATACCGGAAGTTGAGGGCAACTTTCTTATTTCAAATGGAACACCCTGTATTTTATTACATTTTTGAATTTCTTAGCACATTTTAGGCCCACTTTGTATAACAATGCCTATACCCAAATTTGTTAGTTTTCGAGATATTGATTTTTTTCTGAAAAATTTTACAGTTACAGCACCACTCCGAAAAAATCATAACTCATAGACAGTAACAGTTGAAAATGTGAAATTTCACAGAATCACACCTTAAGCACACCTTAAGTATCAGGTCTATCGAATTTTTGAAAATAATTTACAGGGTGGTCGAAATTTCCGCCTAAAACAACATCGAGAAAACTGATGAAACACGATTTTTTCATATGGAAACCATACACTATTCTATTATTTTTGGATACTACGAAAAAAAAGATATCAAGTTCATGAAGAATGTCCTATACCTAAAATACACCCCTGGCAAGATATATCCGGTTTTGGGAAATATTTGAAATGTTTTCGAAGCAATACCAAACCAAGCAAGCTTTGAAAACAAATGAAGTTACAACAAATATGTCAAAATTTGATGCGATTTAATAGGCCTTTTCATTTAGATGATTTTTCAAGGAGCATGCGCTCGTTTCAAGACCCAAAGTCTGATTGGATAGTGAATAGCCATTGGTTAGTTTTGAAATAACAATTTGGCATTGGCTCAGTTCAAAATTAGCGGCTTGAAAATATATTCAGAATACCAGGGCATATTTTCCTAAGTATATTGCCAATGACATAATAAACTATAGAGTTGTATTTGTTTTTGATCAGTAACCTCAAAAATGGAGTTATATTTACCACTTGCTCGTGAAATTTTTTTCTTCGTATTAAAATAATAGTGCTAGTAGTGGAAAAACGTTTGTTATTACTATTATCATAATTTTAACTGACTAACTCAATTTTTGTTTCAAATATGAATTTTTCAAAACGATTTATCTAAACAGGGTGTTTCATAATAAATGCGCAGGACTTCAGGATGTGATAGCTCGTCCAAAAATATGAAAAAAGTTTCTATTAACTTACCCTCTAAAATGCACCATTTTCGAGATACAGGGTGTTGAAATTAAAAAAAAATTATCGATTTTAGCGAATATCTTTGGAACCGTTTATCGTACAAAAAACAGATTTCGTAGGCATTTTCCACTCATAATAAGCTATGTTTTGTGCGGATTTTTTATTTTTTCAAATTCATAATTGGTGAAAATTTTGAAGGGGTAGTGTGTGTTTTTTTCTCCAACTTCTACAGTTTTGAGCCTCCTATATGAACCGCCAATGTTTTCTACACAAAAAAGGTATTCCTGGTCATAAGCTCTAAAGTTGACCGTTTTCAAGAAAAATCAACTTTCATGTTGTTTAATTAATGTTTTTTCCTCGAAAAATTGCTGCGTGCATTGAAGCTAACGGCGGACATTTCCAACAATTCAACTGAGTATGATTGTTATTGTTTTTTTTTTTATTTTGCAATTAAGAAGTCAACGTTTGGTTTTGTTACTTGTTCTAACGTTTAAATAAATTTTGTATAATTAGGAAAAAAATTATTTTAAAAAAATTACCATGTTTTTCAACATGAAAGTTGATTTTTCTTGAAAACGGTCAACTTTGGAGCTTATGACCAAGAGTACCTTTTTTGTGTAGAAAACATTGGCGGTTCAAAGTAAGCGGCTCAAAATCATACTTTTTCCACTGGCGCAGAAGTTGGAGAAAAAATACCCACTACCCCTTCAAAATCTTCACCAATTATGAATTTTAAAAAATAAAAAATCTGCACAAAACATAGCTTATTATGAGTAGGAAATGCATTCAAAATCTGTTTTCTGTGCGATAAACGGTTCCACAGATATTCGTAAAAAACTATAATTTTTTCTAAATTTCAACACCCTGTATCTCGAAAATGTTGAATTTTAGTAAGTTAATAGAAACTTTTTTTCATATTTTTGAACGAGCTATCACATCCGGAAGTCCTGCGCATTTATTATGAAACACCCTGTATATTGGTAACAGTATGCAATTAAATGACGTATTGTGTGCGAAGAATCAGTTTCAGTTCAGAAAATATCATAATTTTAAACTAAATATTCACTGATTATTTGCGTATTTCCCTAAAAATTACCACATTTTCCAGAGCGTGTAATCCACCTGATAAAGGATACTCTGAACAGAGACCTGCTGGATTTTCTCAAACAATTATTGATAATTGCCATGCAAGGTATATTACTTAAAAGCAGAATTAAACGATTCTCTTATTACAAACACCTATTCACTAATCTGCGGCGGAAAACTCTGAGGAACAAATAACACCAAATTTTAGATCTTTCGAAGATATGGGATCACATTGAGCCATAGATATAAACCATTGCTTCGTAGATTATTACTGATTTCGATGGTCATTTGAGGTTAAATATAAATAAGTTTAAATAGAGATCATTCTTATTTTCTCAAATCAGCATTGCTCATCAACAATATTGCTATACTTACATCAAATGAAAAAGCATTGGATTGGAACTCCGAAAATGAGGAAGCAGTAATATTTATAACGAAAAAAGAAATGCTTTATAGGTTAAGTAAATATTACCTACTTTATACCACCAAGAACATTTCATTCTTAGATAAAATAGTGTAAACGAATATTTTCTACTAGTGAGTTTTCTTCTCCATGAAAATTGAAGTCGACTATTCATGAGCAAAACTCGGAAAGATTAATTCATTTCCTTCAAAAAGAAAAAATATTCGCCGGCACTGCCGTTGGGTCTGACAGGTAAACAAAGTTAGTCATTTGTCATCTAAATGAAAAGGCCTATAGAGATTTCTAATGGCTTTGGACAACCTAATAAAAAGAGACAAAAGTTCTTAATTTATCCATTCTTGTTGCCAGGGGCGTACTCTGTGATTGGTCACTATAATGGCAGGTAGTTTGAATGTCATTTTCAACTGTAGCTGTCCTGTCATTCAAACTCCCTGCCATTATAGTGACCAATCACAGAGCGCATACCCTATCAACAAGGATGGAAAAATTAAGAACTTTCTTCTCTTTTTATTAGTGTGTTCAAAGCCATTAGAAATCTCTATTGATATAATTGACGGGTATTTCGTAGTTTTCTATTTGTGTGCAAAATTTCTCGTTTGGGGTATTCTAATGAAAATTTCATGATTTTAATAATCATTTATGGCGAATGCAATAAGATAATGGACAGAACTTGTCGTGTTTATGCAGAAAGATTTCCAAATCTACACAGACCCAAGAAAAATATTCTGAGAAGACGTCTAAGAAACTGCCGTGATTTCGGATCTTTTTCGTCTGTCTTCAACAAAAAAAAAACACTTGTAAACAATGAGGACATCGAAATTGTTTGAAAATTCGTTGAAAGACGCAGAAAAGTCACTTAGAATTTCATGTTCGTCAGTAAACCGGATTTTAATCAAACATAATTAAATATCACCAGGTTCAAAATCTGAAACCTCACGACTTACCTGCACGAGTGGAATTCTGCGAATGGTTTCTTATCAAGATACAGGAGGACCCTGAGTTTATGAAGAACATTATATAGACAGATGAAGCCAAATTTGCCAAGAATGGTATGTACAACCGCCATAATAGTCATTTTTGGGCAGCAGAAAATCCAAAGCTCGTTCGCCAGCGCAACTTCCAGGATTCATGCATGGAGTTTTAATGTTTTTTGCGCTATAAAGAAAGACCGAATTTTATGTTTATATCTTTATGATGAGAATTTGAACAGCGATAGATATTCGCATATAATTAGGAATGTGGTTGGTGAATCCATAAGGCATATGTTATGGTATCAGATGGATGGAGCCCCTGCACATAGTACTGCTACCGTTGCTGGGTTGTTGTATGGGAAGATCAGTGGCTTTGCTACAATGGGCCATTTAAATTTCCTCCTCGCTCTCCAGACCTGACGCCACTGGACTTCTTCATCTGGGGATATATCAAAGAAAATGTTTTTGCAGATCCTGTGAGTGATAAAGAAAACATGAAACGAAGGGTTCTAAGAGCTTTCAATAATTTGATTCCTGACTCCATACAGCAAGCTACAAATAGTGGTATGCAAAAAAGAATATATACTTTTTTAGAACAAAACGGCAATGCCTTTGAACATCTGTTGAAATGAACCAAAATATTATTTGAATTTAAAGAAATTATGTTAAATTCTAAAATTAAAGTAAAATCTAACCTTAAAAAATATAAACAAAATAAAATTACTGTATTCGATATCAATAAACAAATATATAATTTATCTCTCTGATAGTATTTTATTTCAATCCATCCATTTTCATGTTGAGTTACCTTTTACCAACGACAGAGTTAATATTAGTTCATTTGTTTTCAAAGCTTTCTTGGTTTGGTATTGCTTCGAATGATTTACATTTCAAATATTTCCCAAAATCGGATATATCTTGCCAGGGGTGTATGTTAGGTTTTTTTTTCGTAGTATCCAAAAATAATAGAATAGTGTATGGTTTCCATTTGAAAAAATCGTGTTTCATCAGTTTTCTCGATGTTATGTTTTAGGTGGAAATTTCGACCACCCTGTAAATTATTTTCGAAAATTCGATGGACCTGTTCATGACTTGATGCTTAAGGTGTGATTCTGTGAAATTTCACATTTTCAACTGTTACTGTCTATGAGTTATGATTTTTTCGGAGTGGTGCTGTAGCTGTCAAATTTTTCAGAAAAAAATCAATATCTCGAAAACTAACAAATTTGGGTATAGGTATTGTTATACAAAGTGGGCCTAAAATGGGCTGAGAAATTCAAAAATGTAATAAAATACAGGGTGTTCCATTTGAAATAAGGAAGTTGCTCTCAACTTCCGGTATAACGGAAAGACACCGGAAGTTGAAAATATTTTAGTTGAGAAGGCCATTTTGTAAAACCCACTACCACAAAATATCAAGTTTTTATTTTGAATCGTTCTCCATATATTCCTAACGAACGCTCGTCGTGAAAGACCCTGTATAAGTACTAAGTTGGGGAACTTGGAACCTTTATGGCGTCTCTACTTCACCAATACACTTTTCTACATATGTACTTGTACGTTTCGTCAACAAGTTAGCATCCCCATCAGGAGACGCTATATCATTCAAATCAGTTATAGTTGTGGTCAAACATATAAGATAAATAAAAAAAGACGCAAAAAATGGCCTTATCTTGTCCATCTCTTCCTGGAAAGGGCCACATAATATTGGGGGCAAGTAGTGCAAGAGTTTGAAATAGGCTAGTGCATTATAGGTAAATTCGCCATGGGTACAAAATTTTTCAACTGTATCAAACTCATTATTGAGAGAGGATTAATTAATTCTTTTTGTTGAGATAAGCGAGTATACTAGAGATCGATACTAAGTACAAAGATACAATTTAAAAAATATATGCAGTATACTGATTCGATTTATCATTCATTAAAAAGTTATTCAACAAAAAGAATAACAAAGAAAAAAATTAAAACACTCTCGTATATACAAAATGTTCATTCAGTACTGCATTCTTCACGGCTCAACATCTGGATTGTCGGGAATTCAGATGTTTTTGTTCAGATGATTTAAAAATAATCTAGAGAAGAGAATTCTCAAATAAGTGCATATACCAACATGGTCTTCCATGGAAATAAATTCAACTTTCCAATTAATCGCCCTGTGTTTTATTTATATGAACTCTCTGTGGTCCTATATTTTCAGATCGGATAGTGCGTTGCCACGTATCATTATTTATACAGATTTTTTTGCTAAAAATTACTTCCCTTTGAACTGGAATAATACTTTCGCGGTTGAATATTTTCTAATAGATGATTTGCGCCCTTTGTGAATTTTTATGATGGAAGCTCTCAGTGGTATGTCATTGATCAATTGTGCTAAAATTCAAAAATTATATTGATCATATGGGTGTCTTGAACGGACTTTTCATCCGACACAATTACATTAAATTTTGGTGCCGAATATGGTTTTCTCGATTTTTATCGGTGATTTCTATCAAGTTTTAGTGCAATCATATTTGAAGAGTCCAGTGGAAAAACAATGAGGTTCTATTTTTTCCGAAATCGACATTTTAGCGGCATCTGTTAGCTTATAGCTCGAAGTATCAACATACCAAACCTTACTGGGGACAAACAATGACATTCCATAAAAAACTGCGGTCGAAAGTAGGCTGCACAGTGTAAAAACGATGACACTCCCACATTAGATTTCGCTTTTCTCAACTTATTAAAAAGAGGAACCTCATTGTTTTTTCACTAGACCCTTCATTTATTTCTTGCATAAAACTGAATGTTCTTTCATATCCTAAAATAAAATTCGGGAATATAATCAATATTGGACACAAGCATTCTGTTTCGTAGAATCATATTTTTATTCATATGCTCTTGGGTATTTTGTGATCCTCCAGTAATTAAAGTAAATTCAATATTAATTTTCATCTTTAACGCCCTGCATCTCGAAAATGAATTGTTGTCTTTTACATGTTCACCTATAGACATTATTTTCTTTGCAATGTGAGAAATTAATGAACGACCGGTCCACCTTAGGAATCATCATGTATAAGCAAATATTGTGCTAGTCCTCATATTTCCTTCAGAATAATTAAGCAAGTTATAAATCAAAAAGTACATATTTCTGCCAAAATGCATAGTACCACGCCATACACACCTTATATGGTAATCACGTGAGAATATTGGATAAATTCAGTGTGAGTCATTATCAATACTTACATAAGTTCAGGAAATTAATTCCTATTTTGTCAATAACCAAACACAGTTTTTTAGACAAAAATTGCAATAAATCAATAAATAAAATTATTGCCATCTCTAACTTTATTCAAATTATTCCACCTATCGCCCCCACGTAACACTTGGCGCGGAATATGTAAAGGCCCGCACATCAATTAGGTATGTTTTTTTCAATGCAGGGTCGGGCGTAGTTATAATAGAAATCACAGCTGTATGCGGTACACGCAGCTATTAGCAAATTGGATTTCGACGGGGCAGTTGTTTACCTAATCTAAGAATATTAATAATTATAAAAATGGATTATTCTGAATACAAAAGTTACAGTGCTTTTGTTAAATTAACTGGATTAATCTGCACGCATCACAATATTTAGTGGCATATGTACTAGTCCGACCCTGGTCGCCGGCATGGGAATCAATTTCGTGCTGATCTACCATTTTTTGCGCCTTTTTTTATTTATCTTATATGTTTGACGACAACTATAATAATGGTTTCCGGAATTGTTTGCTGTAGAGGAAAGTCGCCTAATATTGGATACTTCTTTTTCAATTTTTTTGAATTCACCTAATAATTATCTTGTATCTAACAAAAAATGCTATTATCTATACGTGTGGAAAAATGTATTTTAATTTCAAAGTACAAATAACATAGGCAAAAGTCACGAAGGGAACTTTTTAAAATTTGCTTTTTTCACTACCAGCACAGTCCTCATTTGCCAATGGTAAATAAATTGAGAGCTGAATCCCGACTTCGCACCATGTTGGTCCTCTGAAAATATATACGATCCATTCCTATATTTTTATAGCCAAAATTAGGCACCCATCACGTTTAAGGTAATATTGTCAAAATCAGAAAATCCGTGATGTAATTTGTGTTTCAAACACTTTGGCTCATTCTACGACTATTCACCATCCATGCCAAATTGTACTACTTTAAGGCAAAGAGACTAAACTAACAAGGAGGGTTTAATAAGCTCTAGCCAATCAGAATCTTGTAGCATCAACGCGTCATAGTGACGTACTTGGACATGAGTACAGAGTCGAACTCGAACCAAGCAACAAAACTGTCAGCAGTAACTCTCATATACCAAGAGCTAGTCCGTCACTGTCTATAGAGAACGGCGGCCATGACATGTCCAACTACATCACATTTCGTCACAAATGTCCTTTCATCTCTTTCTATTAGTATCCCCATTGTCTTATGGGGATTAGACTCTCCTGTTAAATAATGTTTAGTCTCCTTGAGAAAGTAACAGGCAAGGACCAGGTGAAGAGTGTTGTGGAGGTTCCAACTTTGAGGAAAAAAATTTAATTACGAAAACACTCAAAATGGTGAAATTGGTATGCAGTTTAGGGGTTGAAACGGTTTTTTTGCGATTTGCGGCGAAACGTGACTTCTTAGCAGAATATGTTTGATAAAAAAGTTGAAGATAATGAAAAAATCAAAAACTTTTGTATTTAACACTTTTCGACATAACTTCAAATTGTCAAACTGGCGGAAAATCGATTTTTGATTATTTTTTTCTTGAGTATGTACAATACAATTCACATGAAAATTTTTAGGAATAAGTCTTTTTTGGTGTCAAATGAGCATGATTTTTTCACGATTCAGAAGACTACCAGTTTTCGATTTATGTAAATTTTTCGAAAAACATATCCTAATCTTCCAATGGTGTTTTTTGTATTTTGAAGGTCTATAAGTGATCATTTCAACTGTGGAAATGTCTACTTTCAAATGGTCTATGTGACTTAGTGGTTTATCGATCGCTAAATAAGCAAGAATGTCGAAAATCATTGAAAATATTGAGAAAATCATGATTCATAGAGACATTTTCAAATAAACCATTTAAAACATTTCAACAATTAAAATGACCACTTATAGATAATTTTTTTTTTTTTGAAAAATGTACTTAACTCAAAAACTATCCATCTTCTGAATTGCGAAAAAACCATGATCATTCGACACCAAAAAAGACATATTCCAACAAATTTTCATGTGAATTTAATCATTTAGTGGAGAGAAAAAAATTAAACACTGAAAAATCGGTTTTTCGCTATTTTGATGGTCAAGTTGAGGTTATGTCGAAAAGAGTTTGATACAAAAATTTTCAATATTTTTCATTATCCACAACTTTTTCATCGAACATTCTCCGCTAAGAAGCCACGTTTCGCCGCAAATCGCATAAAACCATTTTCAACCCCTAAACTGCATCCCAATTTCACCATTTTGAGTGTTTTCGTGTTTTTTTCTTCAAAGTTGGAACCTCTAGAACATTCTCCACCTAGTCCTTGCCCGTTACTTCATTTCTTAGGCGGTTAAAATTCGTTTTGGCACCAGCCTAACTAGGAGCCGCTCCCTTTCCGAGTACTTGAAAGAGGTTCGAGAAAAATAAATATTTCGGTTAAAAAAAAAAAATCAATTCAAAACATAAAAAGTTATATTTCCACTAGATTTTGAGACAAACATACAACTTTCATAAAAAAAATCAAAACCAAATTGAAACGGGTTTTCCGATTTTTCCGAAAATTTGAGGTTATGTGGAAAAATCTTAAATACAAAAGTTGTAGATCTTTTTATTGCCAACAACTTTTTCCTTCAACTTTTTTTATTGATGGTTAAATTTCGCTGCAAATCGTGAAAAACCATTTTTACCCCCAAAAGTTCACCTCCTTTCGAACAAAAATTTAAAAAAATTGGTTTGTGAAAATCTCTTTTTAATTTTTCCGCGCTTTGTGGAAAAAAATTCCAAAGTAGTGCTACTCTTTTATTACATAACCTAAAAGTAGACGAAAAAACTGGAGGCTGGCGAGCTTGAAAAGACGAACTCTATCATTAAAACTTTTCAGTTGAAAATGAGGTCGATTTTTCGGAATTTGTCGACAAAAAAAGTTAAAATCTGTATTCCGCTACAAAAAAATAACAGCTTTGAAACATAATAAGGATATTTTCACCAAATTTCGTGAAAAAAAATTACTTTTGCGAGAGAAAAAAATTTAAAACTGAAAGATTGGTTTTCTCGACTTTCCCGGATAATTTCAGGTGATGTGGAAAAATGTTTGATACAGAAGTTGTAGATCTTTTTATTTTCAACAACTTTGCCATTCAACTTTTTTCGATAGGAGGTCAACTTTCTTTGTCAATCGCGAAAAACCGAGAAAAATCACGATCAACCCCTAAAAGTTCACCCCGTTCCACCCTTCTCCATTTTTTCGCCTCCAATTCATTTTTGCCGTCATTCGAACAATATTCTGCTCCTCTTCTAGTAGGTCTCATGCTCATGCTATTAATATTTTTTCCCGCTTTCATATTTTTTGTCGTCCATCAGCATTGGTCTATATTATAAACGGAGGTATGATAGGAAGCGTGTGAAAAGGAGTTTTTTCTTCCATCATCATCGAATCAACAGACCCGTCCCAAGCTCAGAACAATGGACGATTCCAGTAAACCTATTCAGTGTTGTCACAAATGATTTTCTGGTGGAAACCTCTGACATTTTTTAGACCTTTTCTGATATGGTTCAGGGTTGGAATGGATACAATTTTCAATTAGAAAGATTCCTGGATGTTCCCAGATATGCGAATTAAAATACTAATGGTGATATTGTCAAAAATGAAATATTCTAGGGAATTTCACGCTGGTACGTTTTTCAATATGACAGATAAAATTCCCTAGAAATTTTTTTTATTTTGTCCATTTCATTAATATTACTTCGATTCATGTATCCGGGAACACTCGAGATTCTTCATAATGGAAAATTGTATCCGTTTCGACCCTGAACCATATCAGAAAAGGTCTAAAAAATGTCAGAGGTTTCAACCAGAAAATCATTTGTGGCAACACTGAATAAGGGTAGTGGAATCGTCCATTGACCATATTCACCGTCGCCAAGTGTTCTCAAATAAGGATAAAGAAATTCACTCATTCCATACAAACCATCACGATTTACATCATTCTCACACAAGACTTGCACTGCTAATAGACGCACAGGTTGACTATAACGGAGGAGCGGATGAAACTTGCAAGGATTCTCCATTTATCTATTTAGAGGAGATCTCCTTAATAATAAAATTTAGGAGATGTATGTGTATTTTACCTTTAGATCAGAGCTTATGACTATAAGCATGTGTCCTAATTGCTTCATTTAGAGATGTAGGGTGTCAAAGTTTTCATAAAAAATCAGTTTTTCATTAATTACTGAAAAACCTTTGGGCTGATTTTGATAAAACTTGGCATGCTCATTTGAGGTAATAAGGGACTCCTGTTTACTGTTTACTTAGAATAAAATTATTATTTCCAGTAGCGACCCAGAGGGTAATCTATCTAATATTAGGATAAACCATTGTACGCCACTGTTTTATTTGTATGTTTATTTTTTAAATTAAACTTCCAAAAATACAATTTTTTTGTCTCATCAATTTGTTTATTATATCTATTCTTTTTCGAAAAATTAAAAAAAAGAACGTTTCCCTGCATGTAGCAGGATAAAACTATCTGACTGATATTACGACAAAAACTGCTCAAAATGACCACCATCTTTTAAAATACAAAGTTCGCACCTACGTACGACAGATTCTGCAGCTGCACGGCACTCTGCTGGTGTGATCTCTCGTGCTGCTTGGACAATCCTTTGCCGGAGAGTATCTTCGTCATTGATGGGCTCAGCATAAACTTTGGATTTCATTGAACCCCATACAAAAAAATCCATAGGGGTCAAGTCAGAAGAGCGAAAAATGTTGTCGAGATTGTGCCTGGCTACCTTTGATCAGATTTTTGTTAAAACGACTCTGTTCCTGTTACATGCAGGAAAATTAGTTTTTCCTACAACCGCTTACCAAAGTAGTCCCTCACGCTTTCATATCTCAACTCAAAATTGACGTTTTCCGTGAGATGTAATTTTCTCACAGCTTTATACAAACTAGCTATTGCATTTTTTCAAAAAAAACAATGGATGCAAAAAAAATCGTGGAGACAAAAAAAATGGATTTTTGAGTGCTTCCTTAAACAAAATAAACATACAAATAAAACAGTGGCGTTCAATGATTTATCCTAATATTAGAATAGAATAGAATTTATTTATACTGCATTACAAACAGGTTATTACCCACTGACATGTACACAGTGTAACACTTAAGTCTAAACCTAGTACTATAAGTTGTAGCAAATAGTATATAAAATAAATAATAAAAACATCTAACAATCACAAAGTAGTATTGGTTAATAGGTGCAAATTTATAGTAAAAATAGTGGTTAAAATACATAAAAGATAAACTAAATAATAGTCATCTAACAATCACAAGATATCACATTAGTATTTTGTGCTTTATTTCAGTTGCTGTGCTGTTGAAAAAATCGAAAATCGAATGCTTTTTATTTATGTCATTAATTTCCTTAAGGCAGCGATTGAGTGGAGATTCCGATTGGACATTTGTCATGAAAACACGATTTCGATTTCTGAGTCTGTTATCTGGAATTTGTATATTTATTGCAGACAACAGCTCAGGTGTATCGATAGCTTGGTTAAAAATATTGAAAATAAATAGCGCATCATTCATTCTTCGGCGATCAGCCAGAGTGTTCATCTCAAAGAGTTCCAGCTGTGTTTTATAGGCAATCATAAAGGCGGATACTTTATATTTTCTATAGTATGTGCATCTTAGGAATTTTTTCTGGATTTTTTCCATCATTTCTGAGTGGAGTACTGTTTGAGGGTTCCAAATTGTTGATGCATACTCCAGTTTCGATCTGACAAATGAGTTGAATAGAAGGATGCCCACATCCCATTTGAATTCTTTGGAATTTCTCAGAACAAAACTTAGTTTTCGGTTTGCATCTCTAGTTATGTAATCTATGTGGTTATTGAAACTGAAATTGTTACTGAATATCACTCCCAGGTCTTTAATTTTCTCTAGATTGTCTAATTTGGTTTCATTTATAGTGTATTCAGTGTGGAGGATACATTTTTTGCGTGAGAATGACATGCTTTTGCATTTTCCCTAGTTTAGTCTTAAGTCGTTTGCTTTACAAAATAAAGAGATAGAATCAAGGTCTGTCTGAAGGTTCAAATAGTCGGTCTCATTGTTGATAACCTGATATAGTTTTAAGTCATCTGCGTATAGTAAGAATTTTGATGTTTTTATATACCTACCTATATCGTTAATGAAAATAACAAATAATAATGGCCCTAAAATTGAACCTTGAGGTACGCCTGACGTAGGTCTAATTATTTTCGATTTTTTTCATTGAATGAGACAAATTGATCTCGGTCCGTCAGATATGATTTCATTAGCCCTACCAATGAGTCATTCAAGGAATAATTTTTCAGTTTAGAAATTAGTGTTCCATGGTTCACTTTGTCAAAGGCTTTCGCTAGGTCTGTGTATATTACATCTACTTGTTGTCCTGTGTCAATTGAGAGTCCAACATCATTGCTAAATATCATAAGGTTTGTCACTGTTGATTTGCGGCTTACAAATCCATGTTGTTCTATGCATATTACATTTTCAATATGTGCATAAATTCTATTATACAGGACCCTTTCTAAAATTTTAGATGGTGATGGAAGTACTGTCACCGGTCTATAATTAATTATCATGCTGTGATTACCAGATTTATGTATTGGGATAATGCGACCTATTTTAAATCGCTTTGGAAATACACCACTTTGAGTTACCGTATTAAAGACTATGGCCAAAGGCCCCTTGAGACTATCCATGTAGCATTTGTAAAAGTAGGGTGGAATGCCATCTACACCCGCCGACGCTTTTGGTTTTAATGACCTTATTGCATTGCATATTTCTTGTTCAGTAATAGAAGATATAATCAGTTCCTGAAGGTTCATATTTTGATTGAATTCATTCGTTTCTCGAGGGTTATCATTGTAGACTGATTGAAAGAAATCTGCAAATGCATTTGATATAGCTTGATCATCCGTAACGGTTTCATTATTGTATTTGAAGTTATTTCCTATTTTGTTATCTTTCTTTTTTTTTTGTTTATATAAGACCAGAATTCCTTAGAATTTGAGCTAATATTACTCTCTATTGTTCGTAAGTACTCCTGTTCGCATTGGATAATTAAATTTTTTACTTTTGTCCTCAATTTTCGGAAATTAGCCCTATACTCATTTTGCCTTGGTGATAAGCGTTTTGATTTTCTAAAGAGTGTTTCCTTGTCTTTAATAGTTGTTCTGAGTTCTGCACTATACCAGAACGGAAATTTATTTTTATTATTGGACTTCATTTTCCTTTTCGGAAGGCATTCATCAAAGATTCCGTTCAGTACTTTATAAAAAATGTCTATGAGTTCATCTGGGTCTTGTGATACCAGTACGTTTCCCCAGTCATATTGACTTAGTAGGTGGTAGAGTGTATGAAAATCCCCTTTCCTGAAGTCGTAAGTATTGTCCTCTGTATTGTCTGTGTCAGTGTCACTTACTATAGTTTTCTGTAGGGTGAAAGATATCTCTAATGGAGGATGATACTCGTCCATAAAATCAATGAAACTTAAATCGGCCTTTGTAACTTCGACTTCAACCATGTTAGTCAGAACCAGATCAAGTGTGCTGTTGATTGAATTAGCAATATTATTTAGTGAGAAAAGATCATAATTACTCATTAAGTCACCTATATATTTACCTTTACCTGAGCAGTTTTCAAAGTTGAATGATGCGCCATTCACTTCAGGTTTATTAAAATCGCCTAAGATATAGATAAAATCACAACCGTTCATGTCAGTTACTTCTTCTAGTTCTATTAGAAACTCACTGTATGCTTCCGCTATGGAGTTAGGTGGGATATACACGCAGCATATCAAAATTTTCATATTCCTAACCTTCATGGACACAATTAGCCAGTCACAGTGTATACTGGAACTTTCAGCTATCATCACTGGTGAGAGTCTCTTCCTTGCTAGTACCATTACGCCTCCTCCCCTCGTGGCATTCATAAAGTTGTACTTTCTATCGTTTCGGAACACTGAGTATCTTGTATCTCCAATTTCATTGTCGTAGAAAGAATCGTTCATCCATGTTTCCGTTATTACTATAGCATCACTGTTTTGGGAGGCAACATTGTCGTTGAAAGACTTAAGTTTTGTGCGCAAACCTCGCACATTCTGGTATAGTATCTGAAAGGACTCATTGCGTATGACTTTATGAGTGACAGTCACTTTTTCTCTAAAAATACTGGGTTCTATTTGGTTATTAACAAATCCCTGGACATTTACATGACACACACTATTTATGGAACTTATACTAAAGTTTACATTGTTTTGTAGAACATTTGTTACATTTGTTGCAGATTGAACTGCGATAGTCTGGGGTATAAAAAATGATCGTTTTTGTTGGTTTCCGTTGAATTTTCAATTAAAATATTATTGGAGATAGTATTGTGTTCTAAATCCGCTGAAGGTTTCATGTTGTTCGATACTGCCTGTGGTTTGAAGTATGCTTGGACTATTTCTTTTTTTTCAAATAAACAGCATGTATCCGTAGAATTGTTATTCAGAGTGATGTACTTATCTATATGGCGAAGAAGAGATTGCATTAAATACCACTTTCCAATCCTATTTATAGTGAATCCATCTGAATGATAATTTTTCTTCCTTAGTGCAGAGTTACACTCAAAAACAAGCCCAGGTTTTTTGTTACTAGTAAACACAGCCTTGACAAATGTTAAGATTTCCATATATATTCCATGGTTTTTATATATTTGGTCATATCTGTATGGTCTAGTGATGATTATAGGGTTTGTATGCATAAGTTTCTCGATACATTTCTCAATTAGTTGAAGATGGGGGATTTTGGTCCAAATGAGCACAATATCGTTTTTTGTAAAGCTTGCAGAATAGTAAATAGCAGTTTTTATGAGTTCATCTTCAGGGGCATTATGCTTTATAATTGCTTGTACGGTGAACTTTTCCGTTTGCCTCAATATAATATTCGCTAACTCCTTCCCATTTGAACCTGCAACTATCAAAATCCTGCTCTTGATTACAGGAATGACGTTTTGTATTGGGATACTCTGAGCTTAGCAATTTGAGAATATTTCATCTGCAAGTGATTGTGTAGCACTGTCTTTTTTGTCTGTTTGAGTTTGTTCCGTTTGACATGCCATATGTTTCCTGTTTTGAGAGTTTGTCTGACACCCGATATTTATCATTTGCTTGCTATTTGCAGCATCAATAATTTCCTGCAATTCTGCATTTTCATTTTGAACATCGTCTAGTTTTTTTTTCAGTAATTTTATTTGTTCTTTTGCTTCAGAGATATGTCCTTCCTGTTTCCCTAATAACTCACTCAGTTCCTTTTCATTCTTCAAAGCTTCTTCCATATAATATTTGGCATCCTTTTTCAACTTTTCAATATATCTGTTTTGTTCTTCTTGTTCCTGTATATACTTTCTTCCAATAATGACTTTTCTTCCAAGATCTCTTCCCTGTATGACAGGTTTTCAGTTTCACAGCATATGATTTTATGATTTTCGATGAATCGCAATTTTCCACTACTCCTCAGCGCACATGCTTTGTGGAATATAGAAATGCATTTGATACAAACATAATATGATGGTGCGGGTTTTTGTCTGCAGCATTTGAAATTTGCCATGTTCATCACTTTTCACTTCTACTCAAGGTCTTCGCACAAATTTTTATTTTAATAAAATGAAAGTTGAAGCCGGTCCTGTACACTTCGTTTATCGCCAGCAGAACAAATTGAAAATGGCTTTAGCTCAAAAAATCTTAAGAGATCATACTGAAATTCAATTTAATTCTCCAACCAATAGTATACATCCGAATGATGTTCAAAATAATAATTCTCTTCCAGTGGTTGATAAACAAAACATGAATAGCATAGGGGAACAGGGGGCACGGTGTTACACGGGGTACAGTGTTAAACTACGCGCCAACTTTTTAAATTTGAACTGAAAACCGTACCGCCGTCACACTGTCGACACTTCCATTGTTTGTAGAGCGCTAAAGTGCATTGAAGAAGAAATATAACCATTAGAAAGATTACCTTCTGGGACGCTACTGGAAATAATAATTTTATTCTAAGTAAACAGTAAACAGGAGTCCCTTATTACCTCAAATGAGCATGCCAAGTTTTATCAAAATCAGCCCAAAGGTTTTTCAGTAATTAATGAAAAACTGATTTTTTATGAAAACTTTGACACCCTATATCTCTAAAATGAAGGAAGTTAGGACACATGCTTATAGGAAGAAAAAGTCTTATTTTTGACTAAAAATCTGATCCTAAACGTTTGGCGGTTTAACCCTGGGTCACCCTGTATATAAATTATCAGTTATAAAAAAAACCACTTTTTTAAATATCTCTTAACTCACCTAACAGCAGATTGGTCAAGAGAAAATGGGAAAAGTAATTTATCTGCATGACAATTGGTAAGTCATCATCTGTTCTCCCATCACCTAACATAGCAGCTCCTGCATTGTTCACCAGTATATCTAAATGTTCTTCTGTATCTTTCACTTCTCGGGCAAATTTTTTTACGGAATTGAATGATGCTAAATCTACTAATCTGTAAACTACATCATCGTTGTTGGTTTCTCTTACTATTTGGTTACATGCTTGTCTAGCTTTATTTTCGTCTCTGCAGGCTAGAATAACGCGGGCGCCTCTTTTGGCAAAATCCAGGGCAGTTTCGTAACCAATACCTAAAAAATCAATATATTCATCGATACAAAATAAAGGAGATACGCGTCTGTAATTCCGCATGCCTTTTATATGCTACAGCTTATGTCGTATATTGAAAGAGTTTTATTTTACAGAAGCGCATCAAAAGATTTCCTTACAACCTCCCCTATAAAAGGACTTGTCGTGAGCCATTAACAAAAAATGACCGATTACGATTAGTTAATAATATTCCCTCATAAAACTCATAGGAACATAGTGGCATAGCCTGTGCGGTGAGATGACGGCAATACTAACTTTCTGTGGTGCACTCACTTTTCAGTTTCAGAGATACCCAGAAAGACCTAGTTGGAATAAATAATATGTTTACTAACATAAGAACATCAGTAACACTGGATTTCAGTTCACTTTAAGGACTGTATTCAAAACTAGGTCACATGGACGTCAAAAAATGAGGGATCCCCAATCAGTGGAGTTCTTCTCGAAGACTCGCTAATCTTCGAAAATAACTCTACAATGGGTATAATGCCAAAGAGTATGCTAATCTAATCTTTGATAATGCACAGAACTAGTGGTATAATGGCAAAAAGACTAAACTAACAAGGAGGGTTTAATAAGCTATAGCCAATCAGAATCTTGTAGCATCAACGCGTCATAGTGACGTACTTGGATATGAGTACAGAGTCGAACTCGAACCAAGCAACAAAACTGTCAGCAGTAACTCTCATATACGTCCAACTACGTCACATTTCGTCACAAATGTTCTTTCATCTCTTTCTACTAGTGTCTCCATTGTCTTATTGTTTAATTTTAGTCTCCTTGGTATAATGGTTGTAACAAGAGATGATCACAGAAGTAGACAACTCACCATTGACAGAGCTGAATAAACAGTTGCATAGCGTGATAAATTAATCAATTATTTAGTTTGTAAATATAAATTACTCAAATTAGTGATATTGTACCAGTGTAAATAAATTAGTTGAACCCATGGAAATATAATAAACACTAGAACGCCAAACAGGGAATGATGACCAACTTCTGCAATTGCACATTATTGCTGTTTCTGGTCACATCGTTGCCAAGTTTTCTTTTTTTTTTTCGTGTTCCAAATGAAGTTCGGAATTTCATCTGTGGTTAGGGCAGGTAATTGTGGACAGTCCAGTAAACTTGGCAACACCGCCTTAAAATCCTATCGTCACGTATCAAGCGAAAAAAGATAACATTGTCGGCTTCTGAGTTTTGTCATTATTAAGGCGGATTTCCACCAAACGGACTCGCTTGCGACTAGTTTCAATTTCAAAAGCAGAAACAAAAAATTAGTCTGTCGTGTGTTTTGTTTTGCAAGTGTTTTCTGTCGTTTCCACTAGACAAACAGTTTTCATCATGCCTTCTCTAGACGATGTGTTTATAATGGCGTGAGGTGTTTCTATAATTGAATCTTTTGAGCAAAAGAAGCGAAAGCGAAGAAAGCTAAGATACTGGATGAAATAATTTTTAAGAAGACGAATAGATTATGGAACGGACAAAATTATGGCAGATTTGGTATGTACAAGAATGTCCAATCACGAATTTGAGAACCACCAAATCACACACCAGAACAAAATACCTAGTGAACTGTTGTCGGTTGTCGCCAGCCGTTTCCACAAAGCGAACTCTGTTTACAAAAACAGAGTCAGAACACCGAAACCTTTTGATCTTTCCGCCCGGCGACGGGACTTTTCGTAGTTGACGAAAACACTAACTCGCGACACGAAGTCTTCAAAATGTTTCTTATTTTGACAAGAAAAGTTTTTGTTTTGTCGAAATCGACACAGTTGCTGTTTTGTTGTGGTTTTGTCCGTTTGGTGGAAATCCGCCTTTAGGTTTTAGCAGTTGTTCATGGAAACTGTGAATCTGGATAACACCATATTCTGACGACGACAAAGTGCCAAAAAAAATCTATACGGACTTGAATTTGGATGATTAGTCCATTATAAAAAATGATACATTGATGTCAACGACATATTAATCGAAGATGGGGAATTTTATCATTTAATTTAATTTATCCCTTCTTTGAGTACTCTGACTGAAAATGTGGTTACACATACATCAGGATTTGTCGTTAAATCTATAAAAAAAATATCAAATTTAGAGTATGTTTGTCTACTCTTGAAGACATTACAGAATCTTCTGCAGATGCAGAACACTTTAAATTATTGAATAGAAAAAATAGAGGTGGTCTCTTAAGGCCATCACAAACTGTTATACTCGTAGATATTTGTATTTTCCTTTGGCAGGTTCTTGCAATTACTGATAATTTTATGCCAAATGAAACGAATTTTTTTGAAACCTTCATACACCAAACTTCATCAATATTATTCAGGATGAAAAATTATTCAGCTCCATAAAAAACCACATTTTCGATAAATCTCCCAATAAGGTGAGTCACAAAATGAAAATGATAAGCAATAACAAGTATTTACACCAGAATTAGATTTTTCAATATTGCAATGGCGCAAACTGAGAAAATTAGAGGTGAACTGACAAGAAAACACAAAATTGATTAAATTTTCTCATCAATAGACTCTGACAAAATGCCACAATTTTCGTTTGATAGAAATAAGTTTGTAACATTACTAAATAAAATGTGTTGAGAATTATTATGGTACTTTTTCCTCCAATCCTACCGTTTTAACTTATTTAAAACAAAGCGAAACAAATATCCTGTAACAAATTGAATTTTTAGCTTTTTATATTTATTTCTCTCAACATTCGATAATCTACATCTCATTACCTACAAAAAATGTCATTTGAACTTAATGCGATTCAACAACATTTACAATGATAAATGAGAACGTCTGACCGAATGCAAAAATGTAGTTTTTTACCCGAGAAACTATATTTGACAGTTGTTTCCCAATTTTATATCTCCAATCAAGGACATATCTGTTTTTCAACAAAAATGGTGGAAGAATTATAACAATAGTCAACAAGTAGTTTGAATTCATGTAAAAACATTGTAATGTCTTGTCAACAACAAAAACCTTTGTTATTATTATTATCATTATTTCGCCCTTTTTGAATTAAAAACTAATGAATTAATCATTCAATTTGTAGAAATAGATTATCTCATCCCATAATATGATTCAATATCACCACATACATTGGGTTCTTGATTGATTTAACTCACATCATTTATAACAAGAGCGTTCGTAATCTCTTGAACACAAATTACTCAAATATTCATGAAAACAGAATTTCGAAAATTAAAAATATGCCTACCTTAAGAAAGTGTTTCCTCACTCTGATATGGATTTCGAGTATAATAGGCTCAACGGTTTAGGCGTGAGGCCGATGAACACAAATTTAGTTTATTTTTATGATTTGCAAACAAAGTGGAAAAGAATCAATTTCCTTATAAAAAAAAAATTTGAATTTTTTGACGATCACAATAATTTCTCCCTACTTGGTCTCGAGAAAGCACAAAATAGAAGACCTACACTCAATATTTCTATTTTTAAGAAGTCAGTTATTAGTTTTGTGTATACAGGGTAATTCAAATTCGACCCCCACCATTGGGATCTCCTAAACTACAGGAGATACGTCGAAGCTTAAATTGGGACAAAGTTACGTATTCTGGTGCTTAACAAAATACTGTTTTGAAACTTGGAAAATTCCGAGTATTTCCGAAAATATCGGGAAAAATTTAAAATCGGAATTTTCGTTTTTATTTTTTTCTATTTGACAACATAGCTCAAAACCAAAAGTACATTTTCATTGATACTTTTTTCAGCTACACTTTTTCATGTTCAGATTTACTATCCGACGTTTCGTCTTCTGGCATTCATCATCAACTTTTTTTTCTGTTATGGGCGCCATATTGTTTTTTATACAGAAAAATAGTGATTCTCATTCTGATTTCATTGATGTATAATTTGTTATGATTTACACTTCTGAAACCACAGATATTTAAAAAAAACAACTTCATCTGAGATGGTCATGACTCCATAGAAAAATTTTGTTTAATAAACACTAGTTATCAGAACTCATTAAACATCATAAGTTTGCACAAATACTTCAGTCGAAATGTCCTCATTCTCAAATGAAGAAACACGAGATATGTTGAAACTTTATTATAAATTTGATAGGAATAGTACGAAAACAGCACAAATTTATTTTGAATTATATCCGGAAATACAATAGCCGGATAGAACATTATTCGGAATGTTGGACAAACACTTGGCTGAGTACGGTGCGTTTCAAAAACCAAGAATGAAATATGGAAGCAGAATGGAACAAAAAATTAGACGTAACTTATTAGCCGAGGTAAAATAATTGTTCATTCCATATTCAAAGAAGTATAATTATTTTTGGTACTTTTTTAGATAAATGCAGATCCTTCCAAATCAACACATCAAGTCTCGGCAGAAATGGATGTGCTACTGACGAGCATTTGGAGGGAATTCAAAAAAAGTGGTTTGAAATGTTATAAGATACATATTTCACAAAAATTACATCCAGGTGATCCTGAGAGAAAGATGGAATTTTGTAGCTGGCTCTCGAATAGGGTAGACCATACAAATTTCTTGAAAAACATTATTTGGACCGACAAAAGTACTTTTTCGAACTGTGGTGTTTTTAATAGAAATAATGAGCACATTTGGAGTGAAAATAATCCACGGCACTTCAGAGAAGTCAGACCACAAGTTCGGTTTCGTTTGAATGTGTGGTCTGGAATTTATGACGACCGAATACTTGGACCTCATTTCTTCTCTAATACTTTGAACGGGGAAACCTATCTTCGGTTCTTAAGAAACGAATTCGAAGAATACGTTTCCCCTTGTTAATTGTAATAGCTGCTGGTTTCAGCATGACGGGGCTCCTCCACATAAAAAGAGCAGTTTGCGAATATTTACACCAAAGATTTCCTAATAGGTGGTTAGGAAATTCTGGACCAGTGAGGTGGCCTGCTTACAGTTTTGGATACTTTCTTGTGGGGCACTTTAAAGAACAGAATCTATGGAGAGCAAGAATATGACACAGTAGATGAACTTAGAGACAATATCATCACGCAATTCAGGTCTATCAGAAGAAGGGATATTGTTAGGGCTGTTCTTAATTTGAGACGACGAGCTCGGTTATGTATTCAAGAGGAAGGCCATCATTTCGAACACTTGTTGTAATACTTTTTGTACATTTTTTACAAGCTCATGATTTCATTATTATTTTTTGAAACGCACCGTACTCAGCCAAGTGTTTGCCCAAAATTCCGAATAATGTTCTATCCGACTGTTGTCTTTCCGGATATAATTCAAAATAAATTTATGTTGTTTTCGTACTATTCCTATCAAATTTATAATAAAGTTTCAACATCTCGTTTTTCTTCATTTGAGAATGAGGACATTTCGACTGAAGTATTTGTGCAAACTTATGATGTTTAATGAGTTCTGACAACTAGTGTTTATTAAACAAAATTTTTCGATGGAGTCATGACTATCTCAGATGAAGTTGTTTTTTTTTTATATCTGTGGTTTCAGAAATGCAAATTATAACAAATTATACATCAATGAAATCAGAATGAGAATCACTATTTTTCTGTAAAAAAAACAATTGGCACCCATAACAGAAAAAAAAGTTGATGATGAATGACAGAAGACGAAACGTCGGATAGTAAATCTGAACATGAAAACGTATAGCTGAAAAAAAGTATCAATGAAAATGTACTTTTGGTTTTGAGCTATGTTGTCAAATAACGATAATTTCAGTAGCAGCGGTTGTATAGCACTCGTGATATTCAGACAGGTATTTTACTAAGGTTGGTTTTCGACTGTCTCTGTTTCATCTTGGGCCACCACAAAAGTGAGCCATATGTGATTCTGGGATTCTGATCGCGGTGTAAAGCCAGTGCATGACTTTCGGTTTCAGTCCCCATGATCTTCCAAAAGCTCTTCAGCACATCATGAACGATGCTTTGCTTTTGTTGACTACATGTTGTAGATGCATGTTCCAGATTAGTTTCTTATCTAAGAACAGCCCTGAATATATGACATGATCAGCGACTTGTAGTGTTACGCCAAAGAACTTAGGTGACTTCATGTCTCCCAGAATTCTTCTACGTGTGAAGGGAATAAGTGTGGTTTTGCTGGGGTTTGCCGCAGTCCTTCTCTTTTGCACTATTCCTCTACGGTCCTCAGTGCATTTTGCATTAGCTCAGTGACTACTATGTCGCCGCATAACCTTGATAATTTGAAGATTCCAGAATAGTCCAAGAGCTAGTGAAGCACGGTTCATGAAGTGTCTGATGCACCTTGAAATTTTGTGTGATAATATCTACTGGATAGATGAGCAGGTGTACATGTGTTGGTTATACCTACCTGGGGACACCAGGTACTGCGCATAAGAGAAAGGTGTAAAAAAATATGGCCCTAAAGAAGTTTTCGATTCCGAGGACAACAAACACTAATTGAAAGTTTAGGTAATTTAAAACACAGAAATAAATAAGACAGACACTTTTGAGGGGGTTAATTTTGAACAAAAACACCCCAAAGTTATACAGGGTGTTTCCTAACTACGGTTCCTAATTACAGAAGGTGGTTCGTTAGGTCATTTTAGGAAGAAAAGTTCCTATGAACATATATCCGGAGTTGCTTCGTTTCTGAGATACAGGGCGTTGAAATTTAAAAAACAAACAGTAATTATAAAATATCATGAATTTCCTAGGACCGATTTGGTTGAAATTTGGGAAATTTATTTAAACTAATAAGGCGCTCATTTATCACTAACTAGATTGAAATTATTAGTGCCAGTGGAGTCTCAGTGGGCACCACAACCAACAATATAGTAAAAAAGTACGCCACTGACTTTTTTTCATAGAATTTTATTTTTTTAGATAGAGCAACTGAAAATACAATTTTTTGTTATCATGTATTTTCTTCATATCTAGCTTCGTTTTCGGGAAAAAAATTAAAGCCACTCCATTGCATATCATGAACACCTGCATTGGAGACCAGCTAACATTGATAGTAGGGTTTTTCCTACACATATTCCATTCCAAATTGAAAAAGTTCATTTTTGTTTTGGATTATTGGTTGTTATTTGTTCACCATCCGTAATAAGTAATTTATAAGCCTAATTTATGATAGGCGTACCTGTATACGATAATGAATAATAGCCATTAAATGTAGGTAAGGTCGCTTTGTCATTATGCTACTATGAGAGTTAGCAAAACATAGTGTAGACATCATTCGAATATCTATCTTACTACAAATTGGCGACTGAGATAATCGAAAACACGTGGAGCAGCGGCTGAACATTGGACAAGATATGCCAAAAGAAACGAGTACTACAATTCAAACAATTTTTGTTATTGAAACCTTCGATGGTGGTAAAATACGATTCGATCGTTGGATGAAAAGACTCGAAAGTGCTTTCGAAGTATTCAAGGTGGAAAAAGGCATGCAAGTTGCTTATCTACTACATTATAGGCTCTGAATAATACGATATCATTTGCGACAAATTATCACCAGAGGACCCTCACAAGAAAACTTTCCAGGAGTTAGTGGATTGCATGCTACAATATTACCATCCAGAACCTTTAAAAATCACTGAAATTTTTCGTTTCACCAGAGAAATCAACGTGAAGGCGAAACATGTCAAGAATATGTCACTGCATTACAGAAACTGGCAATTCACTGTAAATTTGGAGAATATCTGAACAGATTCTAGAGAATTCAACTGTTAAATGACTATACTTTTGCAATTTATTAAATAAAATTACATTCAGCAACGTTTGCTTTTCATTGAATCATAATATCGATGGCCTAATTCTAACATGTCGTAGCCAACAATTTTATCAAAATTGGGGTTTCGACGTTTTTATATCAGTCCACCACATTCGCAGCTAATTCTGAAAGCTAGTGTCACCAAAAGAAATATTTTATTTTCCCATTTTAAATAAGATCGTATCCCCATCATTGAAGCATATTGTCGTAAGCCACCACAAGCAAGTTGATTATCTCGTATTCAACCTCTAATTCGAACTGATGGGTACAATTCAAAAATCAAATTATCGTAAGACACCCAACATAAAATCCCAAAACGACGTAACCCACAATCACAGAAGAGCAATAAGTCGTAATCCACATTGCGATAGCAATAATAATTAAAATAACACCTCATAGTAATGGATTACTTCTTTGTGACTCGAATGAACATTTAGCTATTTTTTCACATTTACATTTTAACATCGTGCCCCTAGGAACGTTTATTGCCTCTCCTGTAAAATCTGATGAAAGTATGATACGAGTTATTAGAATTAGGCCATCGATATACTACATATATATCTATCTATCATTCGGTCTTACTATTCAGTTAGCAGCTCGAGTTCTACAGTTCTACGCTGAAGTCCTACACTCCAGTTCTACGGTTCAGCTCTACGCTTTAGTTCTTCGTGACAACATTATTGTCATAGCAGTAAAATTCAGAGTTGTTAATTAGCAGGGATTTCATCATGAATAATTTCCCTAACACTGAAATGGCTGACATGCACCTTATTTATGGATTAGCAAATGGAAATTCGGGAGAAGCACGGAAAATTTACCAGGACAGATATCCTTACAGAGTTATTCCTTGTGCTAAAATATTCAGAACGCTACATGCAAGATTATGTGAAACTGAACTGAACTAGAAGGAGCTATGCTTGATGCGATAGAAGAAGATCCTTCAAATAGTTCCAGGAACACTGCACTGCAGCTTGAATTCAGCCCAAAAACCGTTTGGAAAGTTCTAAGAAGAAACCTTCTATACCCATTTCACATACCAAGCTTTATTGCCTCGAGGTTTTCATCCAAGATTAATGTTTTGCACGCAATAATATTTTTTTACCAAATATTTTATTTACAGACAAGGCAAATTTTTCACCAAATGCTATTGTGAACTGTCACAATAACCATATTTGGGCCGACGCTATTAGAGAAAATCATTTTCAGCATCAATTTTTGCTGAACGTTAGGGTAGGAATTATTGGTGAGTACCTAATTGGCTAATTTTTTTTACCAGAAAGATTAACAGGTGAATCCTACACGGTCTTTTTGCGAGATCATTTACCCATTATGGGTACAATGTACCCATACTTGAGAGGCAACATGTTGTTTATGTACGACGGGGCTCCAGCTGATTTAAGTGTTCTTGCTCGTCAGCATCTCGACATCACCTACCCTAATCCCTGGAATGGACGTGCAGGACCTCAACATTGGCCAGCTCGTAGTCCTGATATGAATTCTCTAGAGTTCTATTCATGGGGTCATCTGAGGGCTCTTGTTTATAAGACTCATGTATTAGATAAATGACTTATTGAGGAATCGCAAAATTGACGATTGCAATGTAATAAGAACCATTCAAGGAATTTGTCAAGGTGTCAGACAATAAATGGCAAATCGATTGCGGTCGTGTATTCCATCAGAAGGTGGACATTTTGCTCATTTACTGTAATATCGCAATTGTTAATATTTTTATTTTTGGTTTTTATTTCATGTTTTTTTCTCGAAGATGAAGCCAGATATGAAGAAAACGCAAGAAACCAAGAAGTTGCTCAATCTAAAATTATTCAATCTGAAAAAAAGTCAGTGGTGTACTTTTTTTTAACAATATTGTTGGCTGTGGTGCCCACTGAGACGCCACTTGCCCTAATAATTTCAATCTAGTTAGGCCTAAATGAGTGCCTTATTAGGTCAAAAAACGACCAAATTTCAACCAAATTGGTTTTAGGATATTCATGATACTTTATAATTACCGTTTTTTTTTAATTTCAACATCCTGTTTCTCAGAAACGAAGCAACTCCGGACATATGTTCATAGCAACTTTTCTTCTTAAAATGACCTCTGCAATTAGGAACCGTCGTTCGGAAACACCCTGTATAACTTTGGGGTGTTTTGTTTAATGTTAGCTCCCTCAAAAAAGTCTGCCTGATTTATTTCTGTGTTTTAAATTACCTAAACTTTAAATCAGTGTTTGTTGGCCTCTGAATTAAACACTTTTTTTGGGCAATACTTGTTTACAGCTTTCTCTTATGTGCAGTATCTGGTGTCCCCAGGTAGGTATAGTCTAGCCAACCTGCCCGTCTATCTAGTAGATACTATCACAAAATATTTCAAGGTGCATCAAAACGTGTATCATGAAACGTGCGACATTAGCTCTCCGTCTACTGGACAGGCTGGTCCAGAACGAGTTGTAGATTGCCACGAAATTTAAATTGGCAAATTAATAAAAAAACCCAAATGGGTATTTGAATAAATTTTAATATGTTAAATGTATGTCCGTTCAAACCATAGGAATATATATTATATACTTACTGTAGAATGCTAATTATTCTTTTGTCGTTTTCACATGAGAATCTTCATGAGGAAAATGTATGCCACAAATTACAATTTTCTCACTCAAATGTTCTGCTGGGGTCTCTTCTTGAGAACAATAACCAAAAATCTTGCCTTTTTTGTCAAGCTAAAATAATATTTAAGCTATTTTGAGCAAAGCATATAGGTAGGTACATAAAAAATTTCATTATCTACCAAAATGATTTATTTCAGGTATTTTTCCTTAACACAACACTAACCAGTTCATTGTTTATTTGTAGGAAGAAACGGGTTTATTAGAAATTGTCGTTGAAGGAACAAGATTAATGCAAATTCACGAATCCTGAAAGAATAACCAATGACAACAAATACAACACAAAACGAGAAGAGAAAATTTGAAATTCTAAAAACCGTCTCTGATCTCTGACAAGAGTGACAGATCTTAGTGACAAGTCTTCCTCCAAAACTCACCCTGGAGTAAGAGTAAAAGAAATGTCAAGGTACTAGCTTGACAGAGAGTGAGCAAGGTTTTGGAACAGTGTTCTATCTTATGACGTAGGAAAGCAAATGAAACTTCAATCGTTTCTTGTTGTTTTATCATTGAAGGATTTCTCATTATCTTTATATAAATATATCAGGCACCTTGTAGCTGCATCATTCAAAGAAACTTTTTCTGGTTCTTTTTGAGCGACCTGAACCGAGTTGTCTCTCACACTAGATTTCTCGGGGTTTCTACCTTAGCAAGCAAACCTTAGAAGCAAACATCCCTAGAATCATTGGATTCAGGGAGTTATATCACCGATTCGTCTAAAACGAACTTTGAGAATTATGTATCTACGTCAAAATCAACAGAATTCTATAACCATTAATTAATCTTATAGAATTAATAGAAATCCATTTTATTAGATAAAAGCAGACAGAACAATCAATTTGTTATATCGTACTTTTGTTTTGAATTTTTAAAATGAGAAGTGTGACAGAATAACTGTCAGGGTACTCTTCTACCCTCCTTTTTGGTAGAGTACGGTTGAGTAAGCTCTGGGGTAAACCCTACATGTTTTTGAACGTTTGACAAGCGCAAAATAATTCATCAGAGTAAGTTTTGGAACAGTAAGAGTATACTTCGGGTAAGAGAGTAAGGTTTTGGAACACAACCCTGTTGATGAAAAAGCACTGTTGCACGCAGTGGTGGCGATAAGGATTAGCCCCCCCCCCCCCCGCCAAATTTTGTTTGGATATTTATACATGTGGCAATAAAATCTGGAAATACCAGACACAATGTGACATAATTCCACATAATAATGCACAATACACTCATTTGTTATATTATATCATTAATATTAAAATATTGTCCAAAGAAAAAATGAAGAAGTGTACATTTTTCTTAGAAATTAGCGATGTTCCGGTATATGGTTTTCTTGCCACTCTGGATAATATAAATGCTATAATTTGCTAGGTGATTTGAATATAAAATCTTATCATCACAAAAACTGTCTGGTTTTCGGTTTTCTCTTTGACAGTATTAACTTCTTGATGTGTTCGAAAGTGACGCATTTTTTGTGATCGGAGAGTGGGTGGACTTATTGATACATCTATATGTACCTACAATGGCATTACCACCGCCGCCGCGTCAACATTCCAATAGGCCATCAAAGTCTACCGCAAATTGCTTTTTATTTATTGTACTACTGCTTCATCGGATCGGCGAATGAAGACAAAACAAATACACTTTTTTGTTGACGGAGAAATCTGAATTTGGTGTGTGAACTTTCATAGAAGATCTAGAATAAACACTGCTAAATAAGCAATGATGATAATACCAATAGCAGTTTACAGAATTATGTGAATAGGTAAACTTTGATTGAACGTACAGGTGCCTCTTTTCGTGTTATCAATATGTGTTATGTATTTTTTTATTTGGAGCAATTAGAAAATTAAAAGTTTTAGCAAAGAGGTCGAAGGGCCTCCCCCGCACGGCGGGCTGTGCGGGCCCCTTATCGCCGCCACTGGTTGCACGGTCATTTTAATTACAGAAGCATAGGGTACATTATTATTTTAAATGAGTTTATTTCGCGCCTAAAATTCGGAGTAATCTATCTCTAAAAGGTTCTTTTCGGTTTTTAAAAGACCTAAATGCGCTGTCAAATTTCTCTCTTTCAAATGACATGTGTTTCATAACAAAAAACTCTGAATTGGAACACCAAATTATTTTCAAACTTGGCAACGATCTACCCAAACTACACTGATGACGCGCATGCGCACATCGTAAACGGCCGTGAAAATTGGCGGGATTAGCATTCTAGAGTAAGTATATAATATATATTTCTATGGTTCAAACAAGTATCAATAAGCATAGTTTTATCGATTTTTATTAGATCTCCTGTATAGTACTTGATAATGGCTTAATAGCCGAAAGCGCTTTGCAAATGTAATAAAATGTACACGAAATACAACTTTTTCATTTTATTGAACTGTTACTTGTGTACAGCTTTAACAAATTTCACCTTTATAATAGTATCCCGACATATTTGAAAACCTTGTCAACGACTGCATTCAAAGTATATAAGAGCAGCCGACGAATTTTGGGAAGGTCCTTTTGGCAAATGGAAATTGCGAAAAATTATAATTTTATCAATTAGCGAATCCAGACTCGCGAGTCTGGGAGAGCGTTTGCGGTTATTTCGTTACTGCGCAGCATATAACACTTGCAAAAAAAATAAAAAAAAAAAACATATTTTTGGCAACTTGATTTTTTGTCACCTTTCAATTTAGTTTTAATACAATTCAAAACAAAAAACCCCGGACATTTTTGTTGGTTCTAAATTATTACCAGACCCCACCAAAATATTTTATGAAAATTCCTAAATAATATACTATTAGAATGGTGCCTATAATTTTTGTGAAAAAGAAAAGTAACAGGAAAAGACCAGGTGGAAAATGTTGAGGTTCCAACTTTGTGGAAAAAAATATTTAAACACGAAAACACTCAAAATGGTGAAATGGGGAAGCAGTTTAGGGGTTGAAACGTGACCTCCTAGCGGAAATTTTTTTATTCAACACTTTTCGACTTGACCCCAAATTAACCGACAAAATTGCGAAAAACCGATTTTTCAGTACCTATTTAATTTTTTTATCGCGTAAAAATAATTTAGTCTAGATGAAAATTTGTAGAAATATGTCTCTTTTGGTGTTGAATGAGCATGATTCTTTCGCAATTCAGAAGACGACTAGTTTTTGAGTTAGGTACATTTATCGAAAAAAAAATACCCTCATATTCCACGAACAATTGTCTTGGTGTTTTTTTGTATTTCGAAGGTCTATAAGTGATTATTTCAATTGTTGAAATGTCTACTTTAAAATAGTCTATGTGGTGGTTGATTGATCATTAAACCGCTTAAAATTGAGCAAAAAGTCTCTCTGAACCGTGATTTTCAATAGTTTTCAATGATTTTCAATAGTTGTGAAAAAGAATCAAAATGATTTTAATCAATTAATTTTGTAGTGTGACTATGTATTCAAATATTTTATTATAAATGATTTAACATAAAATATACATTTAGTTATTGAATTAATGAAGAAAGCCGAAAATCATTGAAAATATTGAGAAAATCATGAGTCATAGAGAAAAATTTTCTCGATTTTTTAAGTGGTTTGACGATCAACAAACTACCAAGTTACATAGACCATTTGAAAGTAGACATCTCAACAATTAAAATGATCTCTTATAGACCATCGAAATACAATAAAACACCAAAACAATTGTTCGTGGAACATAAGGGTATTTTTTTTCGAAAAATGTATGTAACTCGAAAACTGGTTGTCTTCTGATTTGCGAAAGAATCATGCTTATTCAACACCAAAAGAGACATATTTCTACAAATTTTCATCTAGATTAAATTATTGATACGCGCGAAAAATATTAAATAATGAAAAATCGGTTTTTTCGTTATTTTGACGGTTAATTTGAGGATAAGTCAAAAAGTGTTGAATACAAAAATATTTGATTTTTTATTATTTTTTTTTTTTGGATTATAAATTATTTAGTTCAGATGAAAATTTGTAGATTTTTTTTTGTCGAATGAGCATGATTTTTTCGCAAATGAGAAGACTTCTAGTTTTCGAGTTATTTACATTTTTTGAAAAAATACCCTTATCTTCCACGAACAATTTTCTTGATATTCTTTTGTATTTCAAAGGTCTATAAGTGACCATTTCAATTGTTGAAATGTCTATTTTAAAATGGTCTATATAACTAGGTGGTTTATTGATCGTTAAAACGCTTAAAATTGAGAAAAGTCTCTCCGAATCATGATTTTCTCAATGTTTTCAATTATTTTCGACTCTCTTCATTATTTTTATAACAAAAAGTAGTTTGTATTAAATTATTCATGATAAAATATAAGAATATTTTTTTCTTTTTTACAACTATTTTATTCTTTTCTGCAACTATTGAAAATCATTGAAAATATTTACAAATTTCTACAAATTTTCATCTAAATTAAATTATTTATACGCGAGAAAAAAATTAAATATTTAAAAATCGGGTTTTAGCCATTTTGACAGTTAATTTGAGGTTATGTCGAGAAGTGTGAATACAAAAGTTTTTAATTTTTTTACTATCTACAACTTTTCCATTGAACATTTCTTGCTAAGAGGTCACGTTTCGCCGCAAATCGCAAAAAAGCGTTTTCAACCCCTAAACTGTTAAGTGTTTTCGTGTTTAAATTTTATTTTTCCTCAAAGTTGGAACCTCAACAACATTTTCCACCTAATCCTTGCCTGTTATTTTTTTCTTTTTCACAAAAATTATAGGCACCAGTCTAATAACGTTAATTATTTACTCAAAGTTAGTTATTATTCCTGAAATTAATGATATTAGAATCATGTATCAAGCGTTGCAAAGGTTGGATGTATACCCATTGTTGATTTATAGATTTATTGTAACTCATCTACGAACTGTCAACTTTGTAGCGTTCATTTCAATTTATTTCTGTTGAGGTGCAATAAGTCAACATCATTTTAAAATTGTGCTTAAATATATGATAAAAGCGAAAGTTGAATATGTTATATCAAATGGCACCATTTAATCCGCGGGGATAGCTCGAACGGAGAGCGCCGGTTCACCGAAATGTGAAGCCAAGCAACGCTATGCGAGGCCGTGGTTTGGATGGGTGGCCAACGGACCTCCTTTCGATATTCTCCTCGGATCGTGCTAGGAATCGCACGTAAAAAGGTAAGACCTCGTTAATCCTTGGCTCGCACAAGTTTCGACTTTTGAGGGCTGCCGTTCGTAAGGGGACGACAGCTGGTTAACGGAAAAAACAACAATGTTAAGTTTATGCTAAAAATCTTTGATGTTGCCGTTATGTTTATGATAATGCTTGTGCTAAATGCATTAATATTGTGTCTAATTTATAATAAATTAGTTCTTGTTTCCTTTTTGATTGAATAAACTGAAATTTAAAAATAGACAAAAATAGAAATGTATCAACTTTACCGCATTAGTGCGGTAAAGTACCACTTTACCGAACTAGTGCGGTAAAGTATCTCATCAGTATCGTAATGTTCCACATTACATATTGGAAGTAGGTAAATGAATTATATATTAGGATACTGTTCCTTGTAATTCATTACATCTAATCAATTTCGTAATGGACATCACCATTTCTTGAATAAATGCTGTTTAGATAAGTGATTAAATTACAAGACCTTTTCAACCGCGGATATTTTTTTACTTCACATTGGCTTTCGTTTTATCTTTTATCACACAATTCTTACAATAAATTTTTGGCAAAATTGAAAACATTAATTTCTTAATCGTTTGAATGACCTACTATTGATTTTATCAACAGTAAAAATACAAGAGCTTTTTTTTATCGGATAAATTTCTTTTTGTAACGAAATAATTTTGCCAATCAGTAATTTTACGAGAAAAACTGACATGACAAAATCGCGAGACCGAAGGATTCTGTCAAATGTCAGTTTTTCGAGAAACATTACTGATGGAAAAATTTTGAGTTAAAAAGAAATTTATCTTTAAAAGAAAAGCTCGAGTGTTTTTTGGCAAAATAAATTAACGACCGAATATAAATTGTCTCCATATTGACGCTTTAGTATTTTTTGTAGATTGCGGGATTGCTTTTTCTATATTTTTTGTTATTTGTTGAGTCGAAACTTCCCCAAAACGACTCATGTTGTAATGTTTCAGTATCAACTATCAACAATACTTAAATAACTGACAGAGCAGAGTGCAGACATTAAAGTGACGTAAGCATACTAGATGTAGACGCTAAAGAGGAACAGGCGTTTTTATCGCTGATAAAAAACGATGCACCTTTTTTATCGCTGTCAAAATGACAATACAGTCATCTTTAAATGACACATTTTATACAGGAGTTAATTTATCAGTAGTAATATCCCGACAAAATGCTGTCACGAAAACTGTGTTTCTTAGAAACACCACGAGAGCTTACTCGAGTGGTGTTTTGTACAGCAACACAGTTTGAGCGACTGGCAAGTTGAAAGTATTTTGAAAATTCTGCATTTTGAAGGGATATTCGATCAGACAATTTCACGAATACATTAAGTTATTATGTTGAAGAGTTGAACCTTCAAACTGACGTTTCTCTATTCACAGAAATTGTTGTAACTATGGAAACGTATAAATAAGGAAGAAGCGTTACACCGATTTGAAAATACCACAGGCTGGAGACAGTGTTTCCGAAAAGTCCTTTTCTCATTGGTTTGAATTCAAAAAATGATGGAATTTGGTTGGTTTATATAATATGAGGGAAATTGTCAGTAGTAATATCCCGACAAAATGCTGAATTTTCAAAAAATACTTTCACCTTGTTGTCACAAAAACTGTGTTGCTTAGAAACACCACGAGAGCTTGCTCGAGTGGTGTTTTCTCATTGGTTTGAATTCAAAAACTGACGGCATTTGGTTGGTTTATATATGAGGGAAATTGTCAGTGAAACTTCACTTTTGACTTTATTCAACTATTTTGACATTAGGCGTACGTCAGAATTTGAAACGTTTACTTACAAATTCTGCCAAATAGACTAGTGTATATAATTTTTGTGAAAAAGAAAAAGGTAACAGGCAAGGACCAGGTGGAAAATGTTGTTGAAGTTCCAACTTCAAGGAAAAAAAATACATGACCTCTTAGCGGAAAATGTTTGGGAGCAAAGTTGTAAATAATAAAAAAATCGAAAACTTTTGTAATTAACGCTTTTCGACATAACCTCAAATTAACCGTCAAAATGGCGAAAAACCGATTTTTCAGTATTACATATTTTTCTCGCGTTTAAATGATTTAATTTACATGAAAATTTGTAAGCGTGTGTCTTTTTTGGTGTCAAATGAGCATGATTTTTCCGCAATTCAGAAAACGACTTGTCTTCGAGTTATATACATTTTTCGAAAAAATACCCTCATCTTCCACGAACAATTGCTCTGGTGTTTTTTGTATTTCGGAGGTCTGTAAGTGATCATTTCAATTGTTGAAATGTCTACTTTTAATTCTATATAATGAAACTATTTATAGTTCAAATGATTTTCACATAAAGAGGGTTTACAAAACCACGACAATTGTTTCGCTTTACAGAAGCTTCTTCAAGTGGTGAAGATATACAAAATTACATATTTGCTATGTTACTTTAAATACCAATCCAAAATTAATTAGGGTTCAGTTGTATACCTAACTCCCAATAAATTCCCGATAGGTTCTTTTACATTTCTATTAATTAAATCTAACCTTTCCAGGAAAACAAATTGATTAGTGGTGACGAATTTAATTCGAGTTGGTCATTGAGCAAGTACTGAGAATTTTTCCATTTATTAATCTCCATACTTTCTGAAAGATTTAGCTTCTTACCTTTGTTTTCGACATGAAGGATTTCAAAATCAAGGTCGAAAGTATGGTTTTCAAGTAATAAATGGTTAGCATGAAATTTGTTTTCCCGTTTACAAAACTACTTCTGTGCTCGGCTAGGAGTTGTTTGAAGGTTCTACCAGTTTGGCCAAGATAAAACTTGGGCAACTACCACAGTTTAATTTATAGACTTCACATTTTTCATGTTTATCCACCCTATCTTTATTATTTTTAATATGTCTGCCTAAACTATTGTCTGGCTTAAATGCAATATTTAAACCTTGTTTTTCGAGAAATTATCTATTTTATTGCTTGGTTCACCAATATATGTAATTGTTTTGAACCTTTGGTGGTCTTTTGTAGTAGGATAACCTTCGTGAATAGCTTTTTTGTATTTCTTCTTGGTCAGAAGGTTGTCTATCAATAGCCATTGTTAACTGCAATTTGTTTAATAATATTAAGTTCTTTATTAAAATTTGAAGTACTAAGAGGAATGCTAAGTAATCTATGTATCATACTGTTGTAAGCTGCTACTTTGTGTTGATATGGGTGTGATGATGATAACACAAAGTAGCAGCTTACAACAGTATGATACATAGATTACTTAGCATTCCTCTTAGTACTTCAAATTTTAATAAAGAACTTAATATTATTAAACAAATTGCAGTTAACAATGGCTACAAATCATCTTTGATAGACAACCTTCTGACCAAGCGAAACAATTGTCGTGGTTTTGTAAACCCTCTTTATGTGAAAATCATTTGAACTATAGTTTCATTATATAGAGTATAATGGATTTTCATCAAGTATCGGCTATATCAATTCAAAAAAAGTCTACTTTTAAATGATTCATGTAACTTGGTGGTTTATTGATCGTTAAACCGCTTACAACTGAGAAAAACCGTCAATAAGTCTCTCTGAATCATAATTTTCTCAATATTTTCAATGATTTCCAATGGTTGTAAAAAATAATAAAAGAGATATTAATAAATGAATTTTTTAGTGTTAATATTTCAGTGTAAAGATTATAATATGAACTACTTTTGTTATAAAAATAATGAAGAAAATCGAAAATATTGAGAAAATCATGATTCAGAGAGAATTTTTTCTCAATTTTAAGCGATTTAACTATCAATAAACGACCTAGTTACATAGACCATTTTAAAGTAAAAATTTCAACAGTTGAAAGTGTTACACACACACATATATATATATATATATATATATATATATATATATATATATATATATATATATATATATATATATATATATATACAGTGACCGGCAGAAAGTACGCATCATATGGGAATTTTTTTTATTAATAAATTTTGACAAATATTGATACTTGCAATCGCTTCTGCATCAAAAGAAACCCCAAAAGACGTTGTACAGTGCCGTTCGTCTTTTCGAGGTTGGCGGGAAATTTAAAAAAATTGAAAATTATTTCTCAAAACACACTTGTTTGTGAAAATATCGAGAAATGTTAATAAGAAAAGTTGTTCAGATTGACATTTTATAGCTATGTACAAGTTTTGAAAAAGATCTGAGATAAAAAAATAAAAATCAATTTTTTGCCACAAAAAAAAATCTTTTTGGAAACATTTTTGACGAAGAAACTCATTAGTAAAGCCAACACTAATATTTCAAATAATGTTTTGTGAAGATTCGCAAGCTATTCCTATTTTATTCGGAGAAAATTTGAAATCTGTGATTTTGCAGTGTGATCAGCTGCTTTATAAGAAGTCACTGAAATATCTACAGGACATTATAATTCCGATACTTTTTATTATTAATTAAGAACCAAGTATCTACACAATTTCAATTTGAAATTCTTAATATGTCCTGTAGATATTTCAGTGACTTCTTATGAAGCAGCTGATCACACTGCAAAATCACAGATTTCAAATTTTCTCCGAATAAAATAGGAATAGCTTGCGAATCTTCACAAAACATTATTTGAAATATTAGTGTTGGCTTTACTAATGAGTTTCTTCGTCAGAAATGTATGTTTCCAAAAAGATTTTTTTTTTGTGGCAAAAAATTGATTTTTATTTTTTTATCTCAGATCTTTTTCAAAACTTGTACATAGCTATAAAATGTCAATCTGAACAACTTTTCTCATTAACATTTCTCGATATTTTCACAAACAAGCGTGTTTTGAGAAATAATTTTCAAATTTTTTAAATTTCCCGCCAACCTCGAAAAGACGAACGGCACTGTACAACGTCTTTTGGGGTTTCTTTTGATGCAGAAGCGATTGCAAATATCAATATTTGTCAAAATTTATTAATAAAAAAAATTCCCATATGATGCGTACTTTCTGCCGGTCACTGTATATATATATATATATATATATATATATTTATATACAGGGTATTCCACATTCGATGGCCTATTAGACGTTTTGTGGGCGTGGATAATCAAACATGCTCTACCCGCCTAAAATATTTTCGTCAATACAGTGTTGCCACTTGTATCAGAAAGTAGTAGATACTTTGTTAATTTGAATGGAACGCCTAGTATATTACTTCATTTTTGGAATCTTTCTAAAATTCCTCACATCTTTCCCAGTTAATTTCCTATACCTATCTGTGACGGTTTTTGAGATAAAAAATAATTGTCAAATTTTTGTGTAAAACCTTACCATTAAAAAGTAACTTTTTTTTCACGATGCAAATTTACAAAATATTGCAATTTGGGTCATAGCTGTATAACACCTTTAAGTATTCTGGTGATGAACTGGATCTCAGTTTCAGCATACAGGAAGGCTCAGAAGTAAGTTCCTTCCGGGGAGTCAGGAAAATGAGTGAAACTCTGTTTTTTCAAATTGAACATCCTGTATACTATCTAATTTTCGAATCCAACTAACCAGTTTGGATAAGTTTCATCGACTATGTCCTATACCTATCTCCTACCGTTTATGAGATATTGATGAATTTATGATTTTTGAGGTCTGTGCAAGTATACAATTTCAGGAATAAATTGTGGAAAATCTATCGAATAATAAATAAGAGCGTAGTTTTTTTTGAAAAAGGTGTAATTGAATACATTAACTTTTCTTTATACTGGGTGTACGATAAACATGGTTATGTTGACAGTTTGAAGAATGAAAAATGAAATTGATTCGACATAAGATTACAAAATTCACTTAGCAATAATTATAACACATTTGATACTGAAAAACAAAAACTCAGTAGCTCAGGTGCTTGACTGACCATTCACTTGTAAACATTGATGGATTGACGTTATTACATGATCAGTCGTGGCTCTGGAGTTCCGATGGGTCGATTTCCCCGAAAGCACTTCTTACCCTGTTTTTCAGTTCCTGTTTCCAAACGTCCAGGGTGTTCTATTTAAAAAAACTGAGTTTCAATCATTTTTATGAGTCCCCGAAAGGAACTTACTTCTGAGCCTCCCTGTAGGCTGAAACTGAGATCCAGTTCTTCGCCAGAATACTTAATGGTGTTATGCAGCTATAACCCAAATTGAAATATTTTTTCAATTTGCATTGTGAAAAAAAAAGTAATTTTTCATTGGTCAGGTTTTACACAAAAATTTGACAACATAATTTTTATTTCGAAAACCGTCACATATAGGTATAGGGAATTATCTGGGAAAGTTGTGAGGAATCTTATAAGGATTCCAAAACTGATGTAATATATGGGATGTTCTATTTAAAATAACAAAGTATCTACAGCTTTCTGATACAAGTGGCAACACTGTATTGACGAAAACATTTTGTACGGGTTGAGCATGTTTGATTATCCATGCCCACAAATTTTTGAAATGATCCTGCGTTCTCCAGAAACGTCTAATAGGCCATCGAATGTGGAATACGCTGTATATATATATATATATATATATATATATATATATATATATATATATATATACATTACTAAGTTCATGGGTTGAACCGCGTTGAGAGTTTATAACTCGACGTTTCGGCTCCTGCTTTGGAGCCATTTTCAAGAGTGTGACTGCGAGGCCTCTATCTGCCTACTCCTCGAGTCGTGGTCTTGAGAGATATCAAGGTCTCAACCTGCCTACTCCTTGATCTCAAAAGACGATCCGATGTTGGTTGCACTGTAGTATTTATAGGTGGTTGGCTACCTGGAGGTGGGCGGGTCTTACGGGTTTTCTCGTTTGTCTTGTCTGCTGGTGCCTGCTGTGTAGTTGGAGTTAATGGGATAATAATTGATTGCGGATAAGTTTCACGTGGCCTGGTAATTACGGTTGGAAGAAGGGGCTTCCAAATGGGGTTCAATTTACGGCTATCATCTTTAATGTTCAGGCAATCAGGCCGTTTTTCGATTTCGATGGCTTCTCTGATAAAACGAGAAGTTCTTGAACGTACTGGGGCGATGGTTTTCGTTTTCTCGAAATCTATGGGGTGACCCGTTTGGATGAAATGAAGAGCTAATGCGGAGCTGATGTCTCGATTTCTAACTGAAAGGGAGTGTTGATAGGATCGAAAATGGATCTGTTTCAAAGTTTCTCCTATATAAGAGTGGGGGCAGATAGAACAGGGAATTTCGTAAATACCATGGTCTTCGTTGGGAATTTTGTCTTTTGTTGGTCTGATGAGGTGTGATAGTTTTTGTTCTGTGGTAAGGATGGTTTTGATATTTGCTTTTCTGAAAAGTCGACTGATTTTGTCCGTCACCCCTTTGATGTAAGGGAAGAAGACTTTGGATGGACGGTCTTCAACTTGTGGTTCGTTTTTGGTTACTAATGGTTTCTGAAGCTGTTTTTGGATGTTTCTGTCTATGTGGTCTGGTCTGTATCCGTTTTGTAGGAGAGCTTGTTTCTAACATTCTTCAACCTATAGTTGAAATATCCGAATCCCACGTGAAAAACTCCTACCACTTCATCAATCGAATTAAGGAATTCAACATATCTAACTCCGACATCCTAGTCAGCTTCGACATCGTCTCTCTTTTCACCAACATCCCTATTGACGAGACCCTCACCATATTACAAAACAAGCACGACATATCACAAGACATCCTCACTCTAATCAAACATTGTATGTCCAACACATACTTCACCTTCCAAAACTCTTTTTATAGGCAAATCAAAGGTGCCCCTATGGGATCCCCTCTCTCACCTGCGATTGCCAATATATTCATGGAAGATTTCGAAACCAAAGCCCTTTCATCAGCCACTCTTCAACCTTCCTGCTGGTTACGATACGTTGATGACACTTTTGTCATCTGGCCCCACGGGAGAGATACCCTGGATTCTTTCCTGACCCATCTGAACGAAGTACACCCTTACATTCGCTTCACGATGGAGATAGAAAGCAATTCAACTCTGCCATTCTTAGATGTACAAATCACTAAAATTCCTCAACAAGGTTTCTCGTACACGGTTTATAGAAAACCCACCCACACCAACAGATATCTCAACTCCAAGTCCCACCATCATCCCTCACAACTCAACTCAGTCGTAAATACTCTGATATCTCGCTCCATCCGACTAACCGACGACCACAACAGACAATCCGAACTTCACAACGTAAAACAAGCTCTCCTACAAAACGGATACAGACCAGACCACATAGACAGAAACATCCAAAAACAGCTTCAGAAACCATTAGTAACCAAAAACGAACCACAAGTTGAAGACCGTCCATCCAAAGTCTTCTTCCCTTACATCAAAGGGGTGACGGACAAAATCAGTCGACTTTTCAGAAAAGCAAATATCAAAACCATCTTTACCACAGAACAAAAACTATCACACCTCATCAGACCAACAAAAGACAAAATTCCCAACGAAGACCATGGTATTTACGAAATTCCCTGTTCTATCTGCCCCCACTCTTATATAGGAGAAACTTCGAAAGAGATCCATTTTCGATCCTATCAACACTCCCTTTCAGTTAGAAATCGAGACACCAGCTCCGCATTAGCTCTTCATTTCATCCAAACGGGTCACCCCATAGATTTCGAGAAAACGAAAACCATCGCCCCAGTACGTTCAAGAACTTCTTGTTTTATCAGAGAAGCCATCGAAATCGAAAAACGGCCTGATTGCCTGAACATTAAAGATGATAGCCGTAAATTGAACCCCATTTGGAAGCCCCTTCTTCCAACCGTAATTACCAGGCCACGTGAAACTTATCCGCAATCAATTATTATCCCATTAACTCCAACTACACAGCAGGCACCAGCAGGAGCCGAAACGTCGAGTTATAAACTCTCAACACGGTTCAACCCATGAACTTAGTAATGTACATATTTCTGACCGCGGAAACCTTTCCGAACATATATATATATATATATATATATATATATATATATATATATATATATATATATATATGTATATGTGTGCACGGCTATCTTCGGTGCATCCATACGCCGAAAAGGCACCCACGCCTCCTATCTGAAGAATACCATTATAGTTGTATGCTGTAGACAGATGGTACATAATTTCTATCGTCTATGCGAGCACCAAGAGAGGGGAAGAGAAAAATGCTTTACTAAATATACAGATTTTTGACATAGATTGCAATGCAGCACTCCTCCGAATAGAAGGTGACGAAATGACCTCTTCTGTATATGTTTCTACACGAATTTTTACCAAAACGCCTCCGGCAGTGTTGCCATACTTATTTGACCTTCAAACAGGATTTTTATGATGGTGGGGGAGCGCTATTTTCATATTTGGCTCCGAGACAATTCCTCATCTCTTGGAAGGTTCGCGTTTTTGAAGATCGTATAGTGTAGGTATTACATGAACAATGAAGTAGATGAAATGTTTTATCAAAGTTTATTGAAATAATTGCCCAAATCTTGAGTTTTCAAGAGACCAAACAATTCTTCATTCAGCACGAAAAAAATAACTAGTTTATGAAGATGATATTTATTGTTGCACATACAGTGAGATGCAAAATTATGCAATAATTAAATTTTTTCGCGAATAGTCGACTTTGGAGACAAATCCCGAAAGGTCGATTTTTATTTTTAAAAGCTTTTATTTAAGTTGCTCTGTGTGTGAGTTTATTAGATGGGTACAAATTTTGCAAGACGGTCGAATATCATCTTCTGAAAAAAATTCCCTTCCTTATTCCCCTCAGGATCTAGATAGAGAACGCAAAGGAATTCGGAAAATGCTTCAACGAAAAAATCCGTACAAAAAAAGTGAAACTTATCTGACCTTGGATTAATACGGTTTAAAAAAAAATCATACCTCTTCCCCCTCGAAAGCTAGATAGAGTTCGCGTAGAAATTCGGGAAAAAAGTTTCAACGGTTTCATACATGGAAAATTACGACAAAAATATTAATGCTGGTGGGCTTGCTCCCTCCCCTCTTTTCAAGAAAGTTACGAAAACAAAATCGGAAAAATCCGTAAAAATTGTGAAAAATATCTATCCATCGAATGGAAAATGTCACCCCCCTATCTGAAATAATAATGTATTCGATTTGATGCGCATCAATAAATATCAGAAAAATAAAACTGTACCTAAATAAATTACAGCACGCATATTTGAAACTAAAAATGAGGTGACATGAATTATTGAATAAAAAACTTTGGTTTATACTGAATGAAGATTAAGGCAATTTATGGCGGAACGAATGTTGTAAATGATTGGGAAGAGAGAGGATCCATGAAGTCGATACAGGTAAGTGAAGCAATCACTTCCAATGGCAGTGTTCACGTCCCTCCATTTTTATCTCATCAGAACTGGATCTATAAGTGTGTGCCAGATAGGGAGTGGGAGCAGATGAATTCCATTTCTTTATTTTTCTCACCACCGATTTTCAAAATGTGCAAATCTGTATTTTCAATATGCTGCTGATTTTTTCTCTCTCGTGCTTATGTTTCAATATTCTAGTGAAAACGCTATTGGCTGGATAACGTAATCAATGAAATCATTTGAAAAGTATTTCCATATACTGGGAGAATGAAATTTTTAAATCATGTGACAAATAAAATTTTTAATTTTTTTTTCTTTGGTGTTTTGGTATCGACTCCTATGTTCATTAGCAGTGTATTCTGGATAGGCCTTGTTACTAACTCCATACGCCACCTTAGGCGCAGCACTGCTAATTTTTAACGCAACAGTGAATCGTGGAGGATTATTATTATAATTATTGTCAAATTAAGAGGATGAAAATTCTGAAGAAAGTCGACTTTTACTTTTGAGAGGGGTTAGTCATCGGTATTGACGTGATGTGTAATCGATTATGTTTTTGGTCATCCTGTCGATATTAACCATTCATAAGAGTACATGACTGAATACGGAATACAAAGATAATCGAAATAAGGTATCACCTGATAGGTACCTATTCTTATTTGAAAAATGAAATGAATTTAAAAAATCTCTTTGATATTTGATAACAAGATTTTGTTCATAAAGTATCTAACTAAAAAGTAAAAAATAATATTTAGTATAGCGAAGAACTTTCCAAAATTTTAATATTTTCTTAAAATATCGAGGCTTTACTTCAAGTGTTATGACTTCTGAGGATTGCCCTGCATAAGGGGACGACAGTTGGTTAACGGAAAAAACAATTTTAACAAAAAAATCACCCTAAAAGCTTTCAAAAATTAATGAAATTTTTTGCTACCCCTGGCCAAACAGCTTTCCGGCACGTAACCCCCCTTACTGGCATCGTGTAACTGTACAGATATACCTAACAGAAGGCTCCCTCAGAGAAAATGTTCTAATGACTTCTGATAAAGTGACTAGAAGAATGAACACGATATACACATGCGTTCATATTGGCCTCCGATTTTTCGAAAACTATTCGACGGCTCGAAGTTTTTCACTATTTTTACGAGTTTTTCAGATTTTATTATAGTGAGTGCTTGCAAATTTTTTCGTTAACGTTTTCCTTCGTTATTTTTGACGTACGAATTATTCGAAAATGTTTACGAAATCTTACGAATTTTCTAGCTAGCTTTCAGGGGGTAGGGAGTGGAATTTGAAATCAATTTATTTGACGATGCGATGCATTTCATCATTTGACGGATTTTATTTTCGCGAGTTTCAGCAACTTCTTTCGAAGAGTAGGGGCTTCCGAGCCCCCAACAGACATATTTTTTTCAGTGGGACAGAGAAGTATTTTTTTATTATTATATTGTCACCGTTTCTTAGGTGTGCAGAATTTCAGCACGATCGGATGTCAGCAATTGTTTGATAATTCTACTGCAAATTTTAAAACCAGAAAGACAGACAAACAGATACACGAAACAAGCAAGTTATAAAAATGCTTGTAACAATCCAATTTGTCATCAATTCGAAAATTAAAAATGAAATCGACCAATTTCACAATTTTGTCAAAATTCGACTCTTTTCAAATAATTGCTTGTGTAATAATACATATATTTTAGGTGCAGGTACTGTTTCCATATATGAAGTTCAGCACCTATTATTTCTCTAAGAATAAATCCACAAAAAGGGCAAATCTCACAAACTCGCTTACTCCACCAGAACATCGCAAGAAGGTTGAATATTTGTTCTTCTATGAATATTTTCTTGTCCGATTCTCTACTGTCTCCAAAATAAAAATACAAAGAAAAAATCGGTACCTGAATACAATAAAAAAGTAGTGACTCATTGAACAGATTCATCAATATTGGTCCAATGAACGCATTCGTTATGTCAATTTAGCACTGGTTATCGATACTAAGAATACGGATGTTCATAAAATCAATGAATACATTCGTTAATTGCATGATCTAGAACATTGAATGAGTTCGTTATTTTAACATCCCATTCATCAAACGAATGATAATTATTCATTGGATTGATGATTCCTCTGCATCATATTCATCATTATTGTTCTTTCTTGGTATTATTGATAATGCACTCGTTCATTAAGACGAGGGGAATATTTTAGATCAATTCAATGAATAGTGATCAGTGAACTCATGAATGTTGGTCGTTACTATAATGAAGTTTTCTTGAAAGCAATGAATAACATTCGTTGATTCGATCATTGGTGTAAACTAAATTATTGAATTGTGTTTATTAATTGAATGAGCGGTTTTCATTCAACCAATGCAAATGAATAAATGCAATGAAGGCTACTGATATTGACGATACAGTGAGCTTCAAAATGTATGCATCATCTAAAACATGAAATGTATGGAGAAAATGTTCTAAATTACACCATATGAAGTAATATTGGACTCCAGGGCTAATTTTCAAGAGTATAAAGTGATCCCTGTTTTGGGAATGAATAGTGTTATTTAGTAAAGTTGTCCATTTTTTTAAAATTATAGTATGAGCTATAATTCAATAACTTACAGTTTCGAATTTTCTGATAAATTTAATAAATATTTTCAATGATATTTTTTTCGGGTCTGACAAAGTGGCCTCAATCTTTCAAGATGTATTTGACTTTTGCACTATTTTCATTTTCTTGGAGAACAATTGATACACCCTCAAGTTTTTCTCTGGTAGGTGAATGTTTGCTTCAATGAAAAATTGTTCAATGCATCAAATACTTTAGTTGATAACGGTTCATCAGATGGAAGAGTAAATAATAAGCCTATTATTATTATTGATATCATTCATTTCCGAAAACGAAAAATTCATCGTATCCACACATGAATAACTTCCATGAGAATATTAATTTATATCTAGCTGAATTGCTGATGGTTGAACCTAAAACTGAATACAATTTTCAAGTAATGGAACCCAATGGTTTACGATATCGGTACCTATATAATAAAAACTTACTTTTACTCATATCTGGGTTGCTCAGACTATGCAGCAATGTTTTTACTTCTTTGTGTTTCACAATTTGAAAAAAGTTTCAAGTTTTTTCATAAAAGGTTCCTAATTATCTAGCAGTCCATTAGCAGTGTCATATAAAACGTCAAAATCCATATCAATCTTGAAAAATAAAAGTTAACTCAAAGCCCTTGTTAGGAATAGGTATACTTATAGCTTACCAAACGAATTTCACATGGACTTTTGTATGGAGATCAGTTCTTAAATAAGTCTGCTTCCCTCAAATATTTTGTAATATCTGACAGAAAACAACTACTTTCCCGGCAAAAGCCACGCTGAACATTGAACTACATCTGATAGATATTGTGGAAAGAATCTAACGAAAATGCAAATTTTTACTTTCGGATTTTTTCTCTCAAGTTATATACGGTATTTTCACAATATCTATCAGACTCAGTTCAATGTCCAGCGTGGGTTTGAACGAGGAAGTAGTTGTTTTCTGTTTGTCCAGCGTGGCTTTAAACGGGGAAGTAGTTGTTTTCTGTTAGATATTACAAAAAAGTTAGTTCAATTTATCCTTGGTTTTTTTCGATTTCCAGAGGAGTCATGTTTTGTTTCAATTGAGAATGTTCCCCTTCTCAGTATCTGATATGTTTATATCATAGTAACTCAAGATCTTACTTAATTTTATTTCAAAACTACTTATTTTCGTTTGTGGTCCCTTCTGAGTCTTCACCTTAATATGCTGTTACACAGTTTTGAATATTTTCTTCAAGTACTTATTATGAAATTTTCCCCATTCAATTCTTTGATGATACTCCTATAAGAAACTTAAATGAATTTATCATATATGAAATATCATTTCTTCATTTTATTCCATTCGTACCAACTTTTCGGTAAGAAATCTTGCCAAAATCTCTCACGTCGGAAGCTCTTTGACTTAGACATCTGAAAACCCCCATCTTCAAAATATTGTGAACCGGTTTTTATTAACAATGTCCTCTGTTCATTTTGATTTTATTATTTTTTTATATAAAATTCTACCAGCAATACCCCTTTTGCAGTTTGATTTCTAATATTGGCTAACGTTATTCCTTTAACTTCATCGCGGCTTGTTGATCTACTGTTACGTGAACTAGACTATGAACCAGCAGAAGTTGATGTGACGGAGAGGTAATAAACGGTTTTCATTGATATAATGTACCATATTTTTTTCAGTGTACACCCAATTGTTCCAAGATTATCATCCAGAGAGTTCTGTCTTCATATTCACCCTTCTCTGTCATCACTTCGGATACTATTTCTCCAGAGGGCCCGTCCAATGTTGCAATTCGTGAGTCACTACCGTCAAGAAGGTTCACTAACTGCTATGATCCCGAGCCCTTCATTCGTACATTGTATAGTACGCTGTCTCTAATGTCTTTCAATTAGGGTCTGCAGTGCGAGTTGTCTTCAGTCAGTCCCATATTCAACAGGTATTCCTCTTAAGAGAGTGTGCACATTCAGATTCAATAATCTTCAATTGACTCTAACTTTGAGTGCTGAGTGAACAACAACTATCGAGTTCATTTTTCGCACTGTTTAGCAATTGAACTTTACCGCGCTTTTATCCTGGTACATTTTCCACTGTTTCTGTTGCTTCATCTGGATCCTTTTGTTCAATAACCTCCACACTGCAGATTTTGGCCCAGAAATGAGGTGGCCAATTCTTACTTAGCAAGTTCGTCAGGCTTTATTTTTCCCTGGAGTTTATGATCTGGTACCAGGCTAGTATTACTCTAGTCTGCTCTGATATATTCTTCTGATCTTCAAGGGGTTCCCCACTAGTCTGGTCATTTTTTGGCACATCAAAACCTCCAGTGCCGACTGACTCAGAAATAATATGGATCTGCTTATTCACAAAAACTATTGGTATATATATACATTTTTGTCAGTATTCAGTACCCATTCCTGCATGACTGCCAATCAGTTATTCTCGTGGTGGAAACATATCTTTTCTAGGACTCTTCTATTCATTCAACGGCGAAGCTTTGAAATTAATCGCGTAGGAAGGGGTTTACAAGGCATACAACTTTTCGAAATTCAAGAAGAACACCAATTTCAACCTATCAATCGTTGGTTTTTACGATATTTCCTTTCAATTTCGTTCATTCTCAATACCTCTTTCGAAACTTCCAAAAATGTATTATTTTCAAACTATTGGACAGCAATCGCGATATGACTAGACGACCATTACCGATTATATACACTTACATTTTTGGAGTCCGAATAGCAACGCGTGCGAAACTACGAAAAACGTGAATTTCAAATAATAAATACATTTATAATTTCATCACTCTAATTCACCTCCACACAGCGTTGCCATATTTCGGAGGCCTATCGGAGTGGAGACTATACGGATGCTTCGTCTGCAAAGCCATTATTTTTGGTGTATATGCATATTAAACGGTGGCGCCCCTTAGGGAGAGAACAGTACACTACATCGTGTAACTGTACATATATACCTGCCGAAAACACCTCCTTAGAAAAATTTGTTTAATGACGTTTCATGAAGTTTTATGACCAATGAACACGATATACACATAGGTTTGAATAAGTCAGAATAAGACCGACAAACTCCGACTATAGATTCCTTGTTTCATTTTGAGATGAAAAGTTTTTATCAAGGTATGTCCTAAAATGCATCCCCTCTGAGATACAGGGTGTCAAAAGTGCGAAAAAAATTTAGATTTATTTATTTTTCTCTAAAACTCCTGGAGAAAAAAATTTCAAACTTGGTGCATTAATCAAGGTTTATCAACGTGATAATTTGAAGTAACAATTTTCAATTTTCGTAAACCAGTGGCGTAGTTAAGATGGTATGTGGTCATATTTTCCTTCATATTTTCTTTGGACAACTGAATTGACAAATGAGCGTTAGACAATAGTTAGGCTCATCCATACTCAACCTAAAAGTCATAACATTCCATTTGCCTAAAAGTGACGGTTTCTGAAATATTTGCAAAAAACTGAAGATATGTCCTGAGAAGAGACATAACATCCTGTGTGCTATAATCGCATGATGCAACTTTATTATAACTTATAGGAATAATTGTCAACCTCTTGAACGTTTTTTAATGTTGGGAATATTCATAACATAGTACATGTAAGTCAGAATGATACCGACGAACTCGTTTTTTTTTATTCGTCATAATATTTGAACAAATCGATTTCGTAAATTCACCGATATGTGACCATACATTGTTGCATAATGATTATTCTGAAAGATCCACTAACAAACCCAGCCTCAAATTATAATACTCCTGTTAGAGGAGAGTTAAAGCCTAAAATAATATTTGCGAAAAACTGTAAATAAGTACCTACTTTTAATTTGTTAAATTTTATGTTGGAGTATCATTATCAAAATCATGTCATACTGAATTATCTAGGAAAATATTTTCCAATCATCATGTTTTTGGTGAAGAAAAATAATTATTGTGTATTTATATCAACTCAAATGATAGAAACGGTTTATAGGGTACACAACATGAAAACAAAAAAGGCTCAAAGTAAATATTCAAATGGACCACCATTTTGTTCGATACACAATTGGCATCTCCGTATCATTGACTGTCGCACACTTTGGAATATTCCTGGTGTATCCTGTACATGCTGCTAAAATTCTTGCCGTTAAATCTTCAACAGATTCTACAGGTGTCGAATACACCAGGGATTTAAGGTATCCCCACAAAAAAAGTCTAGTGACGTTAAATCCGGAGAACGTGCAGGCCAGTGTATGGGACCACGTCTACCTATCCACTGATCATGGAATATTTCATCAAGAAATTGACGAACGATTCGTCATATTGAAACCATATTCTTTGACGAACCAATAGCGGTAGTTCTTCGAGTAGCTCAGGTAAAACATATTCAAGAAAAGTTCGGTAGTTCTGTCCATTCAAATGTGGAGGAAGAAGATATGGTCCAACGATATGATTTTCGATAATTCCTACCCAAAGATTTACTGAAAACTTCTGTTGGTAACCTTTTCGGAACATTCCGTGCGGATTTTGTTCATCCCATAAATGGCTATTCCTACTATTGAAATACCCTTCTCTTGTGAAACTTGCCTCATCCGTGAATAAAACATATCTGGGAAAGTCGTTTGCTTCTTCGTACATCCTCAAAAACCATTCACAAAACAATCTACGAGGGCTATAATCACCAGCATCTAGGGCCATCACCTTCTGCAGGCAAAATGGGTAAAATAGTTGTTCACGTGCTACCCGACTTACTGTTGATTGTGACACTTGTAAACTATACGAAATGGCCCGAGTGCTCGTAGAATGATCTGCTGCTAATTGTTCAATTTTTTTTTTGATTATTGCACGTTGATACTCAGGACATATCTTCAGTTTTTCTCAATTATCTCAGAAACCTTCACTTTTAGGCACATAGAATGTTGTGACTTTTAGGTTGAGTATCGATGAGCCTAACTCATGTCAAACGCTCATTTATCAATTCAGTTGTCCAAAGAAAATTCGTTCAAATAATATGACGAATAAAAAAAACGGAGTTTGTCGGTCTCATTCTGACTTACCTGTACTATGTTATGAATACTCCCAACATTGAAAAATGTTCAGGAGGTTGACAATTATTCCTATAAGTTATAATAAAGTTGCATCATGCGATTATAGCACACAGGATGTTATGTCTCTTCTCAGGACATATCTTCAGTTTTTACGTTGATAAACCTTGATTAGTGCACCAAGTTTGAAATTTTTTTCTCCAGGAGTTTTAGAGAAAAATAAATAAATCTAAATTTTTTTCGCACTTTTGACACCCTGTATCTCAGAGGGGATGCATTTTAGGACATACCTTGATAGATACTTTTCATCTCAAAATGAGGCAAGGAATCTGTAGTTGGAGTTTGTCGGTCTTATTCTGACTCACCCTGTATATATATGTTTGTATAAAAACAAGGAATGTGTAAAGATAAAAACTAAAGTAAATAATCAAAAAACCTCATGAAATAAACGATCAATTTGTATAATATAATATCAAGATAATTGTTCGAGGAAGATAAGGGTATTTTATTCGAAAAATGTAAATAACTCGAAAACTAGTAGTCTTTTCCGAAAAAATCATGCATATTCGGCACAAAAAAGACATATATCTACAAATTTCCATCTGAATTGAATCATTCATACGCGAGGTTCCAACTATGGGGAAAAAATATTTATACATGAAAACACGCAAAATGGTGAAATGGGGATGCAGTTTAGGGGATGAAAACTGTTTTTTGCGATTTGTGGCGAAACGTGACCTCTTAGCGAGAAGTGTTCAATGAAAAAGTTGTAGATGATAAAAAAATCAAAAACTTTTGTTTTCATTACTTTTCGACATAACCTTAAATTAACTGTCAAAATGGCGAAAAACCGATTTTTCAGTATTTAATTTTTTCCCGCGTATAAATAATTCAATTTAGAAGAAAATTTGTAGAAATATGTATTTTTTGCTGTCAAATAAGCATGATTTTTTCGTAATTCAGAAGATGACTAGTTTTCGAGTTAGGTACATTTTTCGAAAAAAACACCCTTAACAAACAATTGTTATGGTGTTTTTTCGTATTTCAAAGCTCGGTTGGTGATCATTTGAATTGTCGAAATGTCTACTTTCAAATGGTTTATGTATCTTGATGGTTTATTGATCACTGAATCGCTTAAAATTGAGAAAAACCGACAACAATTATTAAATTAATTCCATAGTGTAATTATGTATTCCAATATTTTATTATGATTTCAAGCGGTTTAACGATCAATAAACCACCAAGTTACATAGACCGTTTATTTTTAAGTAGACATTTCAACAATTAAATTGGTCACTTATTGACCCTCGAACTACAAAAAAATATGAAGACAATTGTTCGTGGAAAAAATGTAAATAACTCGAAAACTAGAAGTCGTTTCATTTGCGAAAAAATCATGCTTATTTGACACAAAAAAAGACATATATCTACAAGCGGCCATTAGTCTACCGCAGGCATGTGTCATGAGAGGCAGCAGCATGCTGGAGGGCATAATAGCTCACAACATTCTGAGAATGCCCTCAGACTTCATGCCTAAAACTATCAACCTTCACACGTCCTTCACTGTGGTCTTTCCTGAAAGAGAAGACTGGGTCCGGAATGAAACCGACCTATGTAGAGCAAATGAACGTTGGTTCCAAAACTTTGGAAGGCGTAGGAGCCGGAATATATGGAATGAACCCAGTAGTGAAACGCTCATGCCATTGAAATGTGTGTAAGGGAGCTGTAAAATCGACACCACACACGAAAAACAATTAAAAATATTTTCTGATAGTCAAGCAGCACTGAAAGCGCATGAATCTAAATGCTTAAATCTAGAGCAGTATGGAACTGCAGGGACACCTTAAACCGACTAACTCAACGCAACAAAGTTACCCTAGTCTGTATACCAGGTCACACAGGCCTAGAAGGAAACGAAATAGCGGACGCCCTAGCAAAAGGGAGGGCCGAAACAACGTTCACAGGACCAGAACCGGTAATCGGTTTAGCATATATAGCACTGCCAAGAATAACATAACAGCTTGGGCAGAAAATAAAAGTATTGGCGTAGTCTACCCGGTCTAGCCCATTCCAAAGCATTTATTGCTTGTACAAGGAATAAACAAGACTCTGACAAACTGCGTCATCTTAGCGCATCTTAGAGTTATAGTAGGTTTGCTTATTGGCCACTGCAAACTCAAACATCACATGCATAAAATCGGACTTGCATAAGATGCAGAATGCCGGCTATGCATGGAGGATGATGAAACGGCTAAATACATTTTTTGTATATGTCCTGCAGCGGCCAGATCCAGATTTTTAATATTTGGCGATACGACAGTAAGACCAGAAAACCTGGTAAATTGTTCTCCCAATACATTCCTTATTTCGTTAAGAGATTGGATATACTGGGAGAAATATAACAATAGGGTGAGCCACAATAGGCCATTGGCCGCAATGGAGGGCCTGATACGGCCCCACTCACGTTCAAACCTAACCTAACCTACATGTTGTCGGTTTTTTCTCCATTTTAAGCGATTTAATGATCAATAAACCTCCAACTCACATAGACCATTTGAAAGTAGACATTTCAACAATTAAAATAATAACTTATAGACCTTCGAAATACAAAAAAACACCAACGATTGTTAGTGAAAGATAAAGGTATTTTTTTCGAAAAATATACATAACTCGAAAACTAGGCGTCTTCTGAATTGCGAAAATTATGCTCATTTGATACCAAATATACATTTTCCCAAAAATTTTCATTTAAATTAAATCATTGATTTAAGAGAAAAATAGTAAATACTGAAAAATCGGTTTTTCGTCATTTTGACGGATAATTTGAGGTCAAGTCGAAAAGTGTTGATACAAAAGTTTTCGATTATTTTATTATGTACAACTTTTCCATTCAACATTTTCCGCTAAGAGATAATGTTTCGCCGCAAATTCTGCCTGCATTCCCATTTCACCATTGGTGGTTTCGTATTTAAGATTCATATAAACCAATGAAAAAATTTACGGCAAGGTAAAAATTCTGAAAAAAATTCGAGTTATTTTGGCATTCAAATTGAATAATTAGAGAGATGTAGAAGAAAATCTGATGAACAGTTTTCGAGGAAAAAAATAAAAACCTAATTTTTAGAGGTTTTTTAAGTTTTATTAAAAACCATTCATCAGATTCCATTTCAAAAATCATGACATATCAATGTCGAAGTAAAAGATAATCACGATTTTTATCAGAATTTTCAACTTCAACGTTCCCTCACAATTTAAAAATTTCTGAAAATCTTGTTATAAAATAAAAGACAGTTGAGAAGAATCGCTTTTGCAAGTGATATTTATATGAAATTCAGAAGACTGAATATTGAGGAACTATTCATACTATTTTTCAGACATAAAATCAAACTATTTATATTTTTAATAATGATTTTCAAAACTTCGGACAAAAAACGGTGAATCGCTCCAGTAAGTGATTCCTCTGTAGTACATGAACGAAAAGACAAAAATGGTTCTGCTACTGTCCACCAGGGTTCCTTGATAGGATGGTTATGATAGGGTCACTGAATCCTAGAAGGCTTTGGCCTTCTTACGGGTATGGCCAATAGGTGGAGTCTAATAGTTCCAATCTCTTTAAATAGTTCCAATGTTCCAAATAACCCACAAAAGCGTCAATAAGGAAGTGAGGGTCATTAGAGAGAGAAGAGTGATAGGACCGATAAGAAAAAGTTGGGTTATGTTTCTGTTGAAAGTCAGAATATCAAATAAGTAAATTATGTTTATATGTTCATTTTCAATTGACTCGAATTACAAAAAAGCGTCAACTTCCGGGCACGGCCCCGATATTCTGTGGCCCGACCACCAGCCATGGCAGCCATTATGGAACATGTAAATTCAGCCGTTGACCATCTCTGCTGCAGACACAAGAGTTTCTTTTAGAAGGGCAGAACATAGTGTTGTTTTCAGAATGATGTGTAAAAGTAGCCAATGATTGATTAAAGATATCCACAGAGTTAACAAACCCTTTATAAGTACACTGAAGCTTCTCCATTAATTTGTTTCATTATTCGAAATTAGAGATTATTGTTCTCCCAAATACTTCTTAGTCAATAAATACCATTGTTTGATCAACACAAATTTTCAAAATTGTGTATTCATTTGAGGTACTGGTAATAACTCAAAAACCAAATGTCGATTATCGAATTTGAATCTCACAGAAGTAAAGTGCCTAGAATTCGTTAACATAACACATGTCAAATATATTTGCTGAAAGCTTCTCAGATGAAATCAAGCTCTGGCAAAAATTAATATTAGACATACATTACAAAACATCCAAAAAGTATTGACATGATTGAAATACTGCATTTCTGACTCGCCCATTTACAATCTTACATTTTTGTACGATCTTATAGACCGTCAGATAACGACAGATTTTGCTGACTCATTTTCTCTCTTCTGGGATTTTAACTACTGGAAATTATGCCAGTGTTGAGCCCAAAAAATTAAAATTCAGCGATCGGACGTGTGCTAGGCATATAGAAAATTAATTTTCCTTTTGCAGAAAAAAATTGTTTTTTTTTCATCTTCTCGTTTATGGCATTTTAACACATGAATAGGTATAACAATCTAATAGTGAAAAACCAAAGCCATAAGGTTTGCACGTGCTTAAAGGGTTGAAATAGGGGCGCGATCTTGTGAAAAAATAGTTGGTTGCTGATGCATTTTCTCGCTTATGGCAATCAACAGAATGAAATTTAATATCGTTAAGAACCCGAAAAAAATATCCCATAAGCCGGTCAGCTGTTGAAGTATATTTTCCGGTTGGAAAATTTTGTGATTTTTTTTTCTCGTTTATGGCATTTGAACCATATGATTCTGTTGATGGATAAACATCATAATAAAATTCCCATAAGCTTTGCATGTACCTCAAGAAAAGCCATAAGTTGTAAAGTTGTAGGAAAATTTGTGGAAATTTTTTCATTTTCTCGTTGATGGGAATTGGCATGTGAGAAGAAAATAGTATTTCAAGACCAGAAGAAAAAGCCATAAGTCGGAAACATGATATCGATTTTTATACAGTGTGGCCCATTTAAAATGGAAGCACCCTTATAAATCATACTTTTTTCAACCGATTGGAATGCATTTTTTTCATTAGGAAGATAATCAGAAAATCCACTGGGATACCAAATTTCATGAATAAATCTTCATTTTCAGGGCCAACTATTCTTTTTTTTTTGAGGTAAAAAACTGAAAAATGTATTAGCAATTTTTTGAGGAGAAATCAAACTACACCTCTGGAATTGTGACATTTTCAAATGGTTAATTTTGGAATTTTGTTGACATTCGTCCATCGATAAAAAAGTTATGGGAGAATTAAATTTAAAAAATATGCCGTTTAATCAACCCACCATTGCAATTTCTACTCTTATCCAAAATTCAGAATACACCACTGGATTCAGGGAGTCCCAAAATATCAATGATCAGAATTTTATCAAAATCTATTGATAAATAATAATGAAAAATCATTAAATAAAATGATATTTTCATGAAATTCCATCAACATATTTTTCAAATTTTATTATTCTGTAATTTTCTTATTTATGAATAGATATTGATGAAATTCTGACCAGTGATATTTCGAGACTTCTTGGTGTATTCCAAATTTTGATAAGAGTTCTGAAATTGAATTGGTGGGTTAATTAACCGGCATATTTTTAAAATTTCATATTTTTATTTTTTATAACTTTCTTATTGATGGACGAGTTTCAACAAACTTTAAACAAGAACTATTTAAAAATGTCGCGAAAAAATAGTTATAGATTTTTAACCTTGAAAAATGAAAACGGCCCAGAAAATGAAGAATTAGTCATTAAATTTGGTGTCCTTTTTGAATGTCTACCTATTGAAAAAATCGGTTGAAAAATTAAAGTTTGATATGAGTGCTTCCATTTTAAATGAGTCACACTGCATAAATAAATACAACTATTTGAAAATTCTGCTGCGAGAAATTAGTAAAGATAAAATTGCTCATTTCTTCCTCCATGGGATTTGGCACATGCATTGCAAACTTCATTCTTAGGCCATAAAAAAAGTCGGAAGATAGTAATATTGGAACCAAATAATTTATTTTTTTAAATAATTTTTTATAGAGTGAAAAAATAGTCATGTGCATTTTTGTGACAAACTGATAAGGGTTGTAAAGACAATTCAATCAATTTTGTGTCAACCCCTATAAGTTAAATATCTTAACTGCGTAATTCCCCCACGCCTACTGGCATGCTGTGTCATAATCGGATGATCATTCGAATTTGAATACGAAGTATCAGATTTTTGAAATAATGTGATTATGCCCTTTACCTGTTTATTGTGACTTTGTGACACGATGTGGCGAATCAAAGTTCACAAACAAGTAAACACAGCGAGCCAGTGTGCGCAGGAATATAATAAACGCTAGTTCGTTTCCCCACCACCTTAGAGGCAGAGCTTCCGGCGCGTTTTTTTTCATAGTGACCTGTCCTTCAGGCCTAGTTCACCTTTTAGAAGTGAAAGTTCCAGAATAATAAATTGCTTCTATGTCTAAATGAAAAATCGTACTCCTTTCCAGATTAGAAGCAGTTCTGGACCATAGGTTGAAATCGATTTGCAGTGTCTTCGGTGAACAGAAGGAAATGTAATATTTTGTTGGTTCCTGCGTATCCTAGGAACCATATCACACTGGATATGTGTGCACAAGTCTCTCATGTCCTAGCACTGGACTTACAAGTACCGTTGTGACCTAAAATGGGCTGATCTTCTAGATTATCATTCTCAGTTTCTCTAAAAACTACCCATAACATAGGTTCCTTGGAATTTATGAAAATATTTGAAACCCCAAAAAATTCTGTTCTTCAATGGATTGGTGAATCTCAAGGATTTTCAACTGACCCCCTGCTCCATTAAAAAAATTGGGTGAATGACTGTCACCTTGAGGGGGCTGCAGGAGGGGTGATTTTTTATTGTCACAGAGTGTCTTTTCGAAAACATAACTCGACGTTTTTCTTAAAAAATAATAACGAAGAAAATTAATGTATCCGTTACTTCAGGACCTCACTGAATAAAACATCGTAATCATGTTTCCGACTTATGGCTTTTTTTTTCTAGTCTTGAAATCAGTTTTTCTTCCTACATGCCAATTCCCATAAACGAGAAAATGAACAAAATTTCCAGTGTTTTTCTGCAAGTTTTCCAGTTTCATATAGTATGATAAGCACGAACTAGACTTATGGCTTTTTATATGACAGACTTTTACATTAATAAATTTCTATTGCACATTATTTCGTTCACGAGAAAGTTTGTCGGAAAACGAAAAAAATTTTAACAAAATTTTCCGTCCGGAAAATATACTTCAACAGCTGACCGGTTTATGGGAAACTTTTTTCGGGTTCCAAACGATATTAAATTTCATTCTGTTGATTGCCGTAAACGAGAAAATGCATCAGCAACCAACCATTTTTTCACAAGTTCGCGCCCCTATTTCAACCCTTTAAGCACGTGCAAATCTTATGGCTTTGGTTCTTCACTATTAAATTGTTATACCTATTCATGTGTTAAAATGCCATAAACGAGAAAATAAAAAAAATAAAACATTTTTTTCTGCAAAAGGAAAATGAATTTTCTATATGCCTAGCACACGTCCGATCGCTAAATTTTCAATATTTGGGCTCAACACTGACATTATTTCCAGTGGTTAAAATTCCAGAAGAGAGAAAATGAGTCAGCAAAATCTGTCGTTATCTGACGGTCTATTATTTGTATGAGTATGAAAGTTCCTTTATATACCTACCTAATGAATTCTTTTTTTTGTATTCCTACCATAAATTACGAATTTTCTTTAGATAGTGTTGTATAAATAAACAAAAAACATCCAGTTTTCACAAATATCTGCGAGTTGGGACAATCTGCTTTCTTTTTCTTTTCTGGGAATCTGCTAAAACTATTTTTGAACATTTTCAATGACATAAAAATTGACTTTTGTTCAAACATCGGACCTAATTTTCGTGGTGTTCTTGGAACATTCGAACTATTTAGACTCCACCCATTGTCCATACCCGTAAGAAGGCCAAAGCCTGCTAGGACTTAGTGACCCTAGGTTATGAAATGTCATCGATTTTGTCGGGCATCTTGTTTCGTCATTGGAGGGAAATTAAAGTGGCTATCCTGAGATTAGAGGCGCCAAATTTGAATTACACTAAAAATCCCATTTTGTTGGATTGAATTCGAAACCAATCGGTGGGAGTAAATTGAAAAACGTGCGAGTGATTAATACATATTTGTTATTAATATATTCCTTAGTTCGCACAAGTACCTCTGAGAGTTTCAAAGTTGACGAAAATAACAAATTTTTAATGAGCCGTTTCAAAAAGAAAGAGAAGGTGGAATCTGAGATTTGAAATATATTTCAAAGATTCAAAGACTAATCTCAATATATCTGTTGTAACACTAGTTGAATAAATTGCACCATTCAAAGATAAATTCTTTTCATGTCTAATGAAAGAAATCAAAACAACTTTCTTATGTTGACATTATTCCAGAACCTCAGTGTGAATGTGAAATGAGGTAAATGATTAAAATGATATATAAATAAATATTTATTCGTCCTTGAAGTTTACTCAAATATAAAAACTTATCTATAGTCACTGTCATTCACCCTGCCTTGTTCACAAAAGTAACTCACATTTCATCGACAACATTTATAATATTTTCAGAAATGATTTGAGTACTGTTATTTATGATATGAGTCAATGTTTTATTTTATAAATTTCGGTATCATTTATACATTGTTTCATAAATAGTAATTTACAATTTCTTTATGTAGAAAAAATTTACCATTTCTATATATCTACCTAAAATCCTAATTGAATGGCAAGTAGTAAAATTGTGCATATCTAAATATTTTAAATAAAGCTGAACATATCATTTGTTTCTGCAACGTTCCATAATAATTTTGAGTTTGGATAGTTCTTACACTTGGTAATGGGAACTTTTCTTTCAATTTTATTTCTTCCTTCTGATAATTGTTGTACAATAGTGTTATTGAACAGAACTGTTCAATGAGTTTTTCTCGTTGTTTGTAATGTTGTTGTAAACAAGGGGTGCAAGGAGACTGTGAATCCTCATCTGAAATGGCATAAAGACCTATCAATATCAATCATTTCATAGCACCAGGAATAGAATTTAATGAATAAACCATTATTTGATGGTAAACGATCAGCAATGGGTACAGATTCTAACAAGTATCTGCCTATCTCCAATGGAACTCCAACAGATTGATACGATATAACTAGGATAGGAATAACTAAAAAGGAACACTAACATTATATCATATTGTCATAGCAGAAATATTGGCTTTCAACAGTTTCTATCCAAAACCAAATTGAGTTCTGTTTCTCATTAGAACAGTTTGAACTCACCGTTGTTCTAAGCAGTTGTCTTGACTTCTTATGTAGGAGAGATTCTTGAAGATTGGTTTCATAATCTCTTTATTAAAATGGTCTGAACAAATCCTGGAAAAATCAATTGGTACCCATACTACAGAAATTGATCCATTGCTGCTTTACCCATCTTGGGGAATATATGGAACGACAATTTATCATCATGGTATGATGTAGGAGTATTGTTACAATATTAAACAAGTAACTAACAACTAGCAATACAAAATACAAGAAATAGGCACAATATTTTATTATGATTTATCATCTGATCTGAGCCACGGGCTTTAGTAACTTTATTTATTCGCAAATTGACGTAAATATAACCAAAGTTACCAATTTTAGGATAGCCACTTTAATTTCCCTCCAATGACGTATTCTCTCCCTTTCCTTAGTCTGCCCCTTGTCTAAATGCTCACTTATTTCATAACCCCTTCCTATCATAAGAACCCTGCTGTCCACAAGGTATTGCACAGAATTATTGTCACTGTCATATTTACTGTACAGCGTTGCCAATAGTTCTAGACAGCGGTAACCGATGTAATTTGTTTAATTTTTCGAAAATACAAGTTACGTTGATAGGGGTTTGTCAGTTCATCAGTTGGATGTTGGATTGGTCCGCTTAACCCTAAAGCATTGGAGTCCTTAGACACAATTGAAGAAGTGTGTAAGTAATAAGTTTTATATTTTGCGATTTTAAATATCAGTTTTGGAAATAAAACAGGACGCAAAACAGAATTGAAAGATAATAATAATGATCATAATAGCGCCTTAGATAGATAGAACAAGGTATGTGGGCGGACGAAGCCATAAGCATGTAGGCCTCTCAATCGGGCTCGTTATGCACCCACTACTGCTGGGAGATGGTTCAGTTTTGAAGGTAGCCTATCTCGCGAGCGAGAGAGGCCAGCCTTCTGACCGATACCACCCTCACACTCTCCGGGTTCAGTACGATGCTCCCGAGGTGTGCTTCCCGTATTGCTGCCACTGCCGGGCATTCCGTGAGGATGTGAGTGGCTGACTCCTCATCCTCCAAGCACCACCTGCATTCGGTATCATCCGTGAAACCTAAAATGTTGATGTGCCTGTTGAGGTGGCAGTATCCCGTCAGGAGCCCTGTCACTAATCTGATTTCCTTTCTGCTCAGTGTGGTCCTCCTGGTAGAAGGGCCTCCGATGTGGAGTTTCGATTGCCTCATGCCTGGTGTATCTTTCCATGTATCCTGGAGTGTTACTTCCAGAATTTCCTTCATGGGTGAGACGCACCATGATCTTGAAACTCCTATGATAGGTTCTGGTCCCATCGCTGGGCTTTTCGCACCTTGTCTGGCCAAATAATCAGCCCGTTCGTTTCCAGGTACTCCAGTATGACCAGGGACCAAAAGTAGCTTTACTTTATTGGCGGAAGATAGCCTTTGCAGATCATCGATGCATTCAGACACCAGCAACGAAGTGACTCTGTATGATGTGAGAGCCTTGATCGCCGCTTGGCTGTCGGTGCCTATCGTGATTTGCTGGCCGCGGTAGCCTCTGTTGAGATTTTCTCTTACACAGGCGAGTATGGCAAACATTTCTGCCTGAAATACAGTAGCAAAAGTTCCTAGAGCGTAACAAAGTTCCGCTTTCGGAGACTGTCCGTATACCCCGGCGACAGCTGACTTACCCATTCTGGAGCCATCTGTGTACCAAATGATCCCCTTGGTGGGAAGCAGGCGGTGCCCGATCCGCTTCCAGTCTTCCCTTTTGGGAATTACTGTCAGCGGCCTTTTACTGATTCGTATGGCAGGTAACGAACTGTCACCCGGCATTTCAAGAAGGGGACAATCCCTTACCGTCTGATTCCATAATCGAGAATGTCCATACATTCCTTCGCTCCGCCATTGGTTAGAACTTCTTAGGCGAGCTGCGGCTTTGCGTACCTCATGTTCGATAAGGAGGTATAAGGGAGGCAGTCCTACGAGCGTCTCCAGCGCCCTGGTAGGTACCGTCCTCATTGCACTTGTTATCGCAAGGCAGGCAAGCCTTTGTACCCTATCTAATTGGGTTCTCGACTTGCCGGATGTTGCACCTTGCCACCACACGATGGCTCCGTACGTAATCATTGGGCGTATGAGAGTTGTGTAGATCCAATATAGAATCTTGGGGCCGAGCCCCCACGTACTGCCAAATGCCCTTCTACATGCCCAGAAAGCCGCTGTGGCTTTCTGAACTTTATGATCAATATGCTCGTTCCAGTTTAGCTTGGAGTCAAGGATGACTCCAAGGTACTTGACTGAGCTTTTATATTGCAGGGACCTTCCAGTGAGTTGAACATCTGGGAGGTCCACTGGTTTGCGTTTTCTGGTAAAGAGAACCAGTTCAGCCTTTTCAGGGTTTACACTGAGTCCCACCGAACGGCACCATTCATCCACCCCGCTGAGAGCCCTTTGTATCGTGCCCCTCACGAGGCCGGACCCCCGGTCATCGACCAGAATAACAATGTCGTCAGCATAGGCCTGAGATCTTTTATTTTTACTAGGAGGCCATCCACCACGAGGCACCAAAGTAGAGGGGACAAGACTCCTCCCTGTGGACAGCCCCTCATGGGTATGGCCTCGCTGGAGCTACTTCTAAGAGTTGCTCTGGCTAGTCTTTGGGACAGCATGGCGTGAATCCATGCTATTACGGTTGGGTTCACGCCCCTTTCCCTTGTTGCATGACATATGGATTCAAATGACGTGTTGTCAAATGCCCCTTCAACGTCCATAAATATACCTAAGATGGCGCCGCCACGATCTAACCCTCCCTCAACTCTATGAACAAGTCGATGGAGGGCAGTCTCCGTGCCCTTGCCAGTCTGGTACGCGTGCTGGAGGTCGCTAAGCGGGTTTAGCTTCAGCACCTCCTCTCTTATGTATCTGTTCACCAGTCTTTCAGTTGTCTTCAGGAGAAACGACGTGAGGCTGATGGCTCTGAACGCTTTTGCCTGAGTGTAATCACTTTTACCAGGCTTGGGGATGAAGATAACTTTGGCTGTCCTCCATACCTTGGGAACGTATCCGTATGCGAGGCAACTGCGGAATATCTTCAGAAGATGGGGGATTAGGATTCCTTTGTCCTTTTGTAGTAGGGCTGGAAAAATACCATCTTCCCCCGGAGATTTGAAAGGTGAAAAAGACTCAATGGCCCAGTCCACTCTTTCATTAGTTACAATCCCAGCAGCCGTCTTGTAGTCGACCTTTGTTTTGGACGGTACAGTTGGCTCTGGCGTGGGTGTCGCAGTGTCACTGCCCGGAAAATGGACTGAGAGCATGTGTTGGAGTGTTTCCCTGCGCCTTTATTGTCCATTCCAATTGTTTTGAAATAACATATTATATTGTATACATAAAAAATAACGTCATAATAGGAGGAGTTCAGCTTACAAAGTTGAAAAATATTGATAAAAATAAATTATAGTGAGCTGTTCATATTAGCTGCTTGTTTTGAATTTTATCAACAATATTGTTGCTTGTGCTAAAAGCAAATCTAATCTAAGCAAGATCAAGGACGGACTGACTATATCTATAACAAACCCATGGGCACTGCAAACCCGAATATCAGAAAAACAAACGAAATCAATACAATAAATAAAATACTGGTGAACCGGAAAAAATGGACAATACCAAAGATACAAATTAATGAAATATATAGACAAATAGGCACATTGGAGTCAAATTAATTTTTCATCATTATCATCCCTTGGTTGAATTTGTAGTACCTCTGGTTTTTTGTTGGGCGGAGACCTCGCCGGGGGCCTCGTTTTTCGAATTCATTGGCCTCTGCTGAATTCTGTCTACGAATTTGGTTGAATTGGTAGTGTCTACGGTTTTTCAGTTGGGCGAGACCACGGGGACTCCGGTATTCGAATTCAGTGGCTTTTGTTGAGTCCTGTCAATAGATTTGATTGAATTAGTAGTGTCTCCGGTGGCGACCTGGTAGACCTCGTTTTTCGAATTCAGTGGCCTCTGCTAGGTCCTGTTTATGAATTTGGTTGAATTTGTAGTATCTCCAGTTTTTTATTGGAAGTAGACCTCGGGGATCTCGTTATTCGAATTCAGTGGCCTCTGTTGAGTCCTGTCTATGATTTTGGTTGAATTTGTAGTGTATCTGGTTGTTTGTTGGATGGAGACCTCATCGTTATTCGAATTCGATGGCCTCTGAAGAGTATTGTCTGTGAATTTGGTGAAAAGTGCAAGGCTTCAGGTTTTGGTTGTATGGAGACCTCGGGGGCTTCATTATTCGGTTTCAATATCCGTTTCTGTGTTTTGTCAACAAATTTCAGGAAAGGACCCCGCACTTTTTATAGGTAAAATGGTTCTTGGTGTAATTGTCTGAATTTTCAGTATAATGTAGTATTCGATGTACTGATTGAACGTACAGAATCGCAAATTTCGTTCATGTATAGATTTTGAAGTTTTTTCAAGTTAAAAATCAGTAATTTTTATCTAATTATTTTCTCGGGATCTGGAAGTGTCAACTGCTTTTTTTTTCGTTCTTATCATCAACGTACCTTCATATTACTAAATATCATTCAGATGGTGCAGATTATATCATTATCTACAGAGTGAAAAATAAAAACATTTTAATAATGTCTGAAAATTCGATGTAATAATGAAATATTGATAAAATTATTTTGGCATGCAATATACTATTTTTATTCCATCATTAATCACAATTCATACATTTCGTACAGGGTGATTTGAAAAATTCGTGAAATATATGGCCGGTCTTTTCGTACATATCCTGTATTTTCATGTGAATTATTATCCCCCGAAGATAGCGGATACCGTATAAACATGATTTCGTTGGGATATATAGGGTGATCATGAAAATTTTCGATGATAAAAATGACAAAATATCAACGTTTCAGAAATCGCCCTGTAATTCACGATTAACTATGTGAAATTCCTTTATTATTATTTAATATATTCATCATTCTCTCCTCAATACTGTCCCAAAAATTCAGTTTCCTACTATGACTAGTTTCATAGTTATTAATTGAGAAACTTATTACCATTTGCATGATGAGTTGAAGGAACTTGTTTATGCGTACATTCTACTAGTGGCCAAGATTTTTCACAAATAGTGAAACGTGAGAATGTGGAGATCAAAACAAATGTAACATTATATGCAGGGTGATGACCAATGACGGTCCATCCAATTCCATTTACCATTTAGGAACTGATTGAATATACGACACATCAGTTACAACTTACAACTCAGGCATGAGCCAAATAAAATTCTTAATGCTTGGATAGTTTGACTCGCCCAATCGTGTGTGAAACCCCGGTACGGGACATCACTTATCACTGAAGGTGACAAGGAACAGCCTTAAGCGAATCGTCCTTCCCCGTAGCAGCTCTACGGTCCTCATACAACAAGTAAATCCTATCGGCTATCGGGTACATTTCGATTCTGTCGTTGACGAAAAGTGAATGAAAAAGAAAAATCAATTAGTTCTATCAGTGATAATTATTATTACCTTTACGTATTGAATTGCCTATACTGATGAAATATAATAGATGTCTATGTTTCTATTGATAACCAGCAAATGTAAAAATCATGGTAACCTCTATACGAGTGGAACACCCACTGGAAAAAACCTTTGCAGCCCAGATTCAAATTCTCCTATTAGAAATAAAAGCGTTCTATCAATCATTTTCACTTTTCCCAGATCGTTCGTTTGAAACTAGTCATAGTAGGAAACTGAATTTTTGGGACAGTGTTGAGGAGAGAATGATGAATATATTAAATAATAATAAAGGAATTTCACCGTGTTAATCGTGAAACGTTGATATTTTGTCATTTTTATCATCGAAAATTTTCATGATCACCCTATATTTCCCAACGAAGTCACGTTTATTCGGTATCAGCTATCTTCGGAGGATGATAATTCACTTAAATATACAGGATATGTACGAAAGAACCGGCCATATTATATTTCACCAATTTTTCAAATCACCCTGTACGAAATGTATGAATTGTTATTAATGATGGAATAAGAAAATATATTGCATGCCAAAATAGTTTTATCAATATTTCATTATTACATCGAATTTTCAGACATTACTAAAATGTTTTTATTTTTCACTCTGTACATAACGATACAATCTGCACCATCTGAACGATATTTAGTGATATGAAGGTACGTTGATAATGAGAACGAAAAAAAATGCACTTGGCACTTTCAAATCCCGAGAAAATAATTAAATAAAAATTACTGATTTTTAACTTGAACTTTTCGATTCTGCACGTTCAATCAGTACATCGAATACTATTAGAATATACTAAAAATTCGGACAATTTCACCGAGAACCATTTTACACATAAAAAGTGCTGGGTCCTTTGTTGCGCGCGCCCTCAGATTTGTTTCGGATGGAGACCTCATTGTTCAAACTCAACACCCCGTACTGAGTTATGTGTGCAAGTTTCAAAAAATATAATAGGGATGTTTGAACCAAAATTATTATAATAATTATTAAAAAAGGAATCGGATGTTTTTCACCATCATGAATCATGACTTTGTATGGGTCTCATCAATGTTGACTTTTTACTATAAACCTCATGTTTAATGTCTTGTTAAAAAAAATAAACATTTCATTTTGACTGCATACTCAAGATCCATCTGCATTTTTCCTTAACTAGTCAGTCAAGACTACACATATTATACAGATCATCTCACAGCACTTCGAACATAGGAGAGGATATGATCAATTAACTATCGTCCAACCCTTTCCAGTTTTCGCCGTTTTCGGTGTCGCTGTTCACGATGACAATAACTGTCACCGTGACATCCAAATAATTATCTAGCAAAGATACTCATAGGTAGTTCATAAGACGTGGTAACATTTGTTGAACATGGTTTACGAAATTGCTGAGAAAGTGCAAATTGTCAATATTTTCAAGGATCAAGGACGTACATTGTACGAAAGCGTAGAAGGGTCACAATGAATAAAAAAAAGTATTTCGTCTAATTCCGACTTCGCAACTCGGAATTAGCCTAATTCCGACTTCACAACTCAGAATTAGCCTAATTCTGACTTTGCAACTCGGAATTAGTATAATTCTGACTTTACAACTCGGAATTAGTATAATTCTGACTTTACAACTCGGAATTATCCTAATTCCGACTTCACAACTCGAAATTAGCCTAATTCTGACTTCGCAACTCGGAATTAGTATAATTCCTACTTCACAACTCGGAATTAGTGTAATCATTACGATTCCAAGAGTTGGCTGGAGTTATGTGAAAATGTAAACTTGAACCGTCCAGCGAGAACTTTGAAGATTTAATACAGCTGATGGTTGACCCTAAGATCTATCAAAGAATATAGCAATTTTAGATATGCTATGTGGTTGAATGCTTGGCGGTACCACTAAGATTTTTGGAAATTGTAGATTTTAATCATAGCTTGATGTACCAGTTCACCCGACATACTGCATATTTATCCACATCATCCACAGCACCTAGGAGTTCGCAAAGATATACTGGAGGGGTTCCTGTTTTTCTTTGTTTTTCAATTAAGTACACACAGCACCGAAAATGATGCCAGCAATGACAACAAAGCAGAAAACCGTTGATGTTTACCGCCTTCCAACAGGACCGCGAAAAGTTACTGCAACACAACACATTTTGTTGATAAAAAGTTTCAGCTTTGTTGTTAAATTGTTAAAAACATGTTTTGTTTCTGTTTTGTTGGTTTGATGTGGACACGGGTTGAAAACGTGTTTTTTTCCTTTTTTTTGGAAACGGGAACGCGAAAAGTTTGTTGCAACCAGAAACACAACAGACTCGTTTTGTTGAAGAAAATTTTCAGATATGTTGTTGAATTGTTGAAAAAGATTGAGTTGATGTTTTGTTTGTGTTTTTTTGGGTTGATGTGAACACGGTATAAGAGTTGAAAACGTTGATTTCATTGAAAATATAAACAGGATGTTCATAAAGTCAGTTGTGGAATCATCTACGACTGAAAGTTGGAATTTAGTCTCTATTTTCCATCGTACAAGATTGAAAATTGAATCAATACATGACTCCTCTGGAAATGGAAAAACCCTACGATAAAATTGAAGTAACTTTTTTGTAATATCTAACAGAAAACAACTACTTCCCCGGCTAAAGCCACGCTGGACATTGAACTACATCTGATAGATATTGAGAAGACCCTATATAACTTGAGAGAAAAAATCTGAACGTGAAAATTTGCATTTTCATTCAGGTAGTTGATTATTTATAAAATGTCCAGATCCCATTGGAGATTCTTATCTATGAATGAGATAAGGGAGAATGTTATTCAGAAGTATCACTCACAGAAAATCGCTCATTCCATTGATGCGTGAATTGCATCTCTTTCGCTAGGCCTCCAATACATTTTGGTCGACAAAAATCTATTTCACTCTTCTAAGATCATCAGGGAGGTCGGAAGAAATGGAAAACATACTCTTCAGAAGCAATTTCAAATTTCACACTGTACTGAGGAATTGTACGATGGAAAATAGCGACTAATTTCCAACTTTCAGTCGTAGATGATTCCACATCTGACTTTAAGAACATTCTGTTCATGTTTTCAATGAAATCAACATGCCATACCCATGACAGGTTTTATGTAAGAAAAATATTTTCAAAGTTTCACCGCACAAGAAATAATCCAACAATTCCTCATTACAGTGTGAAATTGCTTCTGAAGAGTATGTTTTCCAATTCGTTCGACCTCCCTGATGATCTTAGAAGAGTGAAATAGATTTTTTGTCCACCAAAATGTATTGGAGGCCTAGCGAAAGAGATGCAATTTACGCATCAATGGAATGAGCGATTGTCTGTCAGTGATACTTCTGAATAACATTCTCTCTTATCTCATTCATAGATAAGAATCTCCAATGGAAACTGGACATTTAATAAATAATCTGAATGAAAATGCAAATTTTCACATTCAGATTTTTTCTCTCAAGTTATATAGGGTCTTTCTCAATATCTATCAGATGTAGTTCAATGTCCAGTGTGGTTTTAGCCGGGGAAGTAGTTGTTTTCTGTTAGATATTACAAAAAAGTAACTTCAATTTTCAATCGAGAATATTTCTCTTTAAAACATGAATCCCTTCTAAGAGAGATTATCTTGTACGATGGAAAATAGAGACTAAATTCCAACTTTCAGTCGTAGATGAATTTAACAACAAATCTGAAACTTTTTATCAAAAAAAATGTGTTGTGCTGCAGTAACTTTTCGCGGTCCTGTTGGAAGGCGGTAAATATCAAAGGTTTTCTGCTTTGTTGTCATTGCTGGCAACATTTTCGGTGTTGTGTGTACTTAATTGAAAAACAAAGAAAAACAGGAACCCCTCCAGTATATCTTTGCGAACTCCTAGGTGCTGTGGATGATGTGGATAAATATGCAGTATGTCGGGTGAACTGGTACATCGAGCTATGATTAAAATCTTCAATTTCCAAAAATCTTAGTGGTACCGCCAAGCATTCAACCACATAGCATATCTAAAATTACTATATTCTTTGATAGATCTTAGGGTCAACCATCAGCTGTATTAAATCTTCAAAGTTCTCGCTGGACGGTTCAAGTTTACATTTTCACATAACTACAGCCAACTCGTGGAATCGAAATGATTACACTAATTCCGAGTTTTGAAGTCGGAATTATACTAATTCCGAGTTGCGAACTCAGAATTATACTAATTCCGAGTTGCAAAGTCAGAATTAGGCTAATTCTGAGTTGTGAAGTCGGAATTAGGCTAATTCCGAGTTGTGTAGTCGGAATTATACTAATTCCGAGTTGTGAAGTCGGAATTATACTAATTTCGAGTTGCGAAGTCGGAATTAGACGAAATAATTTTTTTTATTAATTGTGGCCCTTCTACGCTTTCGTACATTTCTCCGAACTTTGTGAAAACATTCTGTCTTTTCGCATTTATTTCCAATGAAGAACTTCTCATATTACCTATTCCAATTCCCTGTACTTATGGATGAGTTGTAGGAAAATTAATCCCACGTATACCTGGGTGTTTCTTAGCTTCAAGATTTACAATGTGGTTTGGTAGTCGAAATGTATTCAATTAGAAGAAAAGTACAGAAACCAATAACACTCTGAATTCCAAAATTTCCCCCTTCAAATGTAACCATTTTCTGAATATATAATTATTTCAATAATGTCTTGAGAGGTATGATTTCTGCATCCGATCCGATCATACGACTACTTTCCTAGATACACAGCGGAGGCCGATTCAGATACATGGGTGCACAAGCAGGGTTTTTGACCCTGCATGAGAAATGCATGCCTGTCGACGTTCACATCTGTGCCTGCCGGCTTGCGTCAAAAACGCGGGGTGAGCATGCACGTGATCTAGTGATTTCCCAACATAGATGCGTTTTTGATGAAATATCCCTAGCTTTCCGTTGTTGGCAATAATGAACTAGGCAAAATAATAAAGATTAAAAAGGTTAATAAATAATAAAAAAGTATTAATTTTACAACTGTATCCTGAACTAAAAATTATCATTTATTTATAAATTCTCCTTCTATTGCTCAGAATTCCAAATGAATTCGAATTTACAACTACCCTTAAGACCTACTGAAGCTGCAGGTAAAAATAGTTTAACCAACTTCTTTCGATAAGGAAATGGTTTCATGACATTTTATTATCAAGGGCTGTATCTCGGTGGTCACATATTATCGAAGTGGGTTAGTTTTGCCTGGTAGTGATACAGAACACACACCATCTAAAATTCTCCCATTTGTGCCCTCATCAAAATACAAAAATATATAGTTTAGTTTGAGAAAGTTGAGCCACTACTACTAGCAGGTGCTTGAAACATGATGTTTTGCATCAATTGCTCCTAGTGCTTCAGGAAATTGCCAATTCTGCATATGGTTATCTACTATAGTAATCCACTCTTCTGTTTCATTTGAAAACTGACAATGGTAAAAAGATAGATAATCATGTGCGTTGGACGATATATTACTAATGTGGTTGAGAAATGTATTGAATACTAATATACTATTAAACATAATATACTTGATTACGTTGCAGTTCGGTTGATACAATGATACCTACTTTCAAGTTGTAATCCTTTTCTGCAATATTTTCAGGATGTATTCCATGTTTTCATTTTTGTATAGGAAAAGATGGAATATCCAGGGAAACTGTATGAAAATGCAAAAAGAAAAATTATGCAAGTCTTTCAAAAACCATTCTTTATAGTGTTTATTATGCATTGCATCGGATACCTCTGGAATTATTGCAGAGATTGTGGAATGACAGACTCTGAAAGAATAGTTCAAACTCTAGGTAATGGTGGGTTATATAAGCCTATAAATAAGCTGAAATAGTGTCTCTGAATGAAAGATTTTTTTTCTATCAGCAACTCTACTCGTTAAAGTACCTAACTTTTGATAGAATTTTTGAAACTTTCAGGATCATCTCCCACATCATCCATGTAATTTGAAATTTCTTATATCCTTTCAATCGTCTAACCCACTATCTCCTTTCATTTCTCATTAATAAAGATAGAGCTCCATAAATGAAATAATTACAGACTTCCAAATTATATATAAATATTTTTCTGTAGGAGCTGAAGTATCCATAAAATATGTTAGGATAAAAAAAGGTTGATACAAATAAACCAATAATAAAAGATTCACATTCAGTGAAATGGTGCGGAATAATTTGAAAAACTCAAAATTCATTCTTCCAGTATTGACAACATTATTACAGAACCAAATGAAATATCATCTTGAGATAAAAACGCACGTGAAAGGCACGTATGTGGATTGTCGTGGATTGTCGTGCATTTTGCAGGCACAAGCGTCAAAAATGCATATGTAAATCGCACGTGCTTCAAAAACCCTGCGTGGGCACCCATGTATCTGAATCGGCCTTTTAAATGGACGATTGAAATGATTTTCTGGTTGAAACCTCTGACATTTTTTAGACCTTTTCTGATATGATTCAGGGTGTAAACGGATACAGTTTTCAATTATAAAGAATCACGAGTGTTCCCGGATACATAAATCGAAGTAACATTGATGAAATAGAAAAAATAAAAATATTCTAGGGAATTTTATCTGTCATATTGAAAAACGTATCAGCGTGAAATTCCCTAGAATATTTTATTTATGACATTATCATCATTAGTACTTTGATTCGCATATCCGGGAACATCCAGGAATCTTCATAATTAAAAATTGTATCCATTCCAACCCTGAATCATATCAGAAAAGGTCTGGAAAATGTCAGTCAATTCAACCAGAAAATCAATTCTGGCAAAACTGAATATGGGTACTGGAATCGTCGATTGGAGAAATGTTGATTTAGTTGTTTTCCTCAAATTGAGAAACTGCATTGACAATTGCGTGTGTTAGTTCAATATAAGTTTTGGTCAGATGTACAGGGTGATTCACGAATGATTTACAATCCGTTTTCGTCGTTTTCCAAACACAATTTGCGACACAGAGAACTCATTTCCTCAAGTTAATACTAACACGTTCACAATTTCGATGCTGGAAGATTTCGGTATCATTATTTTTATACAGGGTAAGCCATTCATCAAACCAACAAATATAATTACGCATGGACATTATTAAAAAGAGAACTTGCAATTTTTCATTTACTTCTGAGTAAATCAATGATATTACATCAGGTATAAATAACCGTAACATTTTGAAATATACAGGGTTATTGAATAGTTTTATAATATCCTATATACATATTGGTAGCTAGTACAATAAGTTCTTCTACACGGGGCAATAACGATGATAATTTTCCATTTTCTACCTAGGTATTATTCAAATATTGTACTCATTTTATACTTCACAATATACGTATGAGGTGAGTTTGACAGTATATGAAACTAAGAAGTAGCGACTAAATTTTGTCTTTCAATCGCAGATGATTCCACATCTGAATTTATGAACGTTCTGTTCATATTTTCAATAAAATCACAGTACAAACGATTCTGCAACAACTATCAGAAAAATTAACACTGAACCGGTTAAGTCATTTCCACAACACCATACAAAAGTACAGATTCTGGGGCGTTTTTCTTCATAGTAATTTTTCAAGTTATTGTTGTGTAAATCGACATCCCACAACGTTTGTTTGGCAGCATACAACTATAGGATTCATTCCTAATTTAAACCCATTATGTTTCTTATTGCACAAGTCCATTTGAATGAAATGGCGCTTCTGTCCTTGAACATTGTCTTGTATGTAAGATGCCGCTAAATAAATCTGGTAGCGATCCACATCAACATTGGTAAATAGTCGGGTTTTCAAGTGATTCCGCAGATAATTATACCCACAAATGATTCTAATTCCAAGCAAGAGTTTGGACCCCATTAGTTTGTGTGGTTTGTTCAGCATTTGAAGTGATTCAGATGCTTTTTGAATATTTCCAATTGAAAACATACTGTCACTATAATTCCTCCGGAGTCGGATCTAAACGATCTTGCAAACAGTTGGTGAGAGCATCTGAAGCATCCTCGTCCGTGATGTTTCTAGGCTGTTCAACGGTATTCGAGAAAGATCTCAGCGTCGCATCTAAGAACGCTCCTGAGGCTTCGGCGACATCAGGTGTATATATAAAAAGGCAACACGCCCGCGGACGAAGTTAGTTAATCAGATAGTTTAGTTTCAAATAAATAGCGAGTTATAATTGTTACCTAGTTTGTATGTGAAATACATTAATTAAGAATAGACCAGGATCCCACGCCTATTTTCAAAAATGATTAATAACAGGCAGAACCTTCCTGCGTAGCTTCATTTTGCCAGACTCCCAACTTTTTCCTCTACGAAAATCCTCGATAGTGGTAGCTAATAAAATGCGCAGGCGTCAATCATGTCGATTTGGTGAGTGCAAAAAAGTCATTAATAACATTAAGTTTTTCAGCTGAACCTCGAGATAATTCGATAAAGTACTCGAAAAAACCTTTGTCCTACAAAATGGATGGTAGGACTGAGTCCCCCATCCCCAAAATGTACCAATGACGTGGTCATAAGAAATCATTAGTGTTATATATGTTGTTTTCCCCTCTGTATATATTGAATAATTTATCGAGTTATGAGGAGTCACGAAGTGACATGCTGTATTTTTGACGTGTTAAATAAAATAGCTCTACTTAATAATCGCTTATTTCTCAAATTAGAACATTGGCGACGAGGATTACAGCACAGTACATATTTAAACACTTCGTTATACAAAAAGTAAAAGAAAATGGCCAGTGCGTTGTTGGGATCTCTGACTTCATTTGATCCAAAACTTTCCGATTTTGCTGTATTCTCAGAGAGATTGGACCAATTCTTCCTGGCAAATAACATCACAGAAGAAGCACGGAAAAGGGAAATTCTTTTGAATACTTTGAGTGAAGAATGTTATGTGCTTCTGAAGAATTTATGTATTCCTAAAACACCCAAAGAGAAGAGTTTTGCTGAATTGAATGAATTATTACGTTTTCATTTTTCCGTGGTGAAATCAGTTTTTGCTGAACGTCTCAAGTTTTACAATGCAAGAAAAGATCCTAACGAGAAGGTTTGCGGCTGGGCAGCTAAGGTGAAAAGTTTGGCGGTAAACTGCAAGTTCAGTTCGGCAATGTTAGACATAGTCATGAGAGACATTTTCGTGATTGGAATGGGAGAGAATAAAATAATGGATAAGTTATTCGAAGAAGATGCCAGTAAGGATACTTTATCAATGTCTAAAGTTATAAGTATTGCTTTGGTGAAAGAGTCAGCATTGATTGAACAATCACGAAGAACATCTATGAAGAAAATACGTACGACATCGTCTTCGTTGGTGGAAGTTGGGGAACTACATTTCAATAAGCATGAACGATCTTCGGCTCAGGTAAATTCACTGATTTCCTAAATTTCAAAATGTGTGTCATTGAAATCTTCATATCTCAAATATATCGAAATATATATTTGTCTAATTTTCATATTTCGTTTTTCGCCTGTGTTTAGTTATGAAAATTCGAAATTCAGAAGTGTTCTCCCACAGACATTCTACGTCACTGACACAATCCGACAACATTGGAATCGTGGAGGTATTTGTCGATTGACTATTGTCAAGTCACTAATGTCATTTAATGTACGATCTGTCAGAGCTCTTAAGGTCGATTCATAAACTTTCCGTTTCGTTCACCGTTACCGTTGCCGTCTGCGTTCGCGTTTCCGTTGCCAGTTCAGTACATTGAAATGCATAAGATCATTCATAAACTCCGTTGGCCGATGCCGTCTACCGCTCGCATGAGTTTATGAATGATCTTATGTATTTCAATGTACTGAACTGGTAACGGAAGTGCGAACGCAGACGGCAACGGTAACGGCGAACGGAACGGAAAGTTTATGAATCGACCTTTACTGTTGATGAAAAAGACTGCTGATGTTATATTTACTATAGATTCTTGAATAACCGTTCACTGATATGGGACTCTTTTCATCGGTTCGACGGAACAACCAGTATAAAAAAGTGACAGCAAAAAATACCAAAATCCAAAATGTTGTATACTCGAAAACGGTAATGATCTGAAACTTACCTTGGAATGCTTAACAACATTCAAGTCACAATTTTTTATTTCATCATTACTTTCGTCAATAGTAGCTACAGCAAAGTATGGTTTGCTTAATAATAATAATGAGATTCTTTATTGGGTATGAAAAATACAACAAAAACTACAGTGGGACACCATAGTTTTTGTGCTTCGTACTTTGTGCTCAGGAACTATTCGGCACTTGATACAAATAGAACCCTACCTTTTCAGCTGCATATAACCCACAACATCATCATCATAGCCTGATCAAGCAGCCCTATAAAGGATATTCATGCCATCAGAATGAATTCCGAATAAACATAACTTTCTTCATCTTTTTCATACCTTTCATCTCCACTCTCGAATAGTTTGGATTGCGAGATAAGAATGCGTGAATCATTATATAATTTACGGGTGACAAATTTCCACTGCTAGTTTTAAAAGTGTTTTTCTCCATTTTCACAAATAGTAAAAGTGATCTTCCAATAAAAATTTCACGACAAGAACAACATAAACAATGTCAGCAAATGTCAGCGGTTCCATTGTTGTCAGATTCATATCAGTACCATCAACTTAGGTCAACAAAAAATACTATCTAGTGAAGACATTCTACGTCACAAGAATAAACATATTCTTATTTTTCCTATGTTTCAAATGCTCTAATTTTTTCATAACTGAATGTTGAGTTGAATCTTTCACAAGGTGGGGAGCTAATGCAAAATGGTTTCAAAAAATAACACTCATTTCGATTTTGCAGTTTTAGAAAAATAGCGAATTCAAGAGGATCTAATCAACAGAAAGCAGGCTACTCTCGAGGTCAGCCGAGGGGCCGTAATTATGACAAACGATATTCTGCTCCGAATAGCTGCTGTTCTGTTTGTGGTCGTGGAAATCACAAATCGACGGAATGTTATTCTCGTAATTTTATATGTCATCGGTGTGGTGTTCAGGGTCATTTAGCGCCAATGTGCAAACGTTCTAATGTGCAACATTTTTTGGCTGACAATGATGCCGAGTCTGATGATGCAATTGAAAATATTTTTAGTTTCACTGAAATTGATATTTTTGACGAAAAAGGAAACGCCAGTCAATTACAAGGTGGCAAAAAATTTTCAAAAATTGATCTATCCGAAGCTTATCAACAAATAAATGTATCGGAGGAATCCTCTAAATTAGTTACCGTTTCCACTCATAAAGGATTATTCTCCTATAAAAGGCTACCGTATGGAATTCACTGCGTGCCTTCTATCTTTCAGAATTTGTTAGAACAAATACTTGTTATACCAGGGGTCGTCTCGTTTATAGATGACATCCTGATAACTGGTAGAAACGATGAAGAACATATTGAAAGATTGGAGAAGGTTTTAGAAAGACTCAAAGATTGTGGGCTGAAAGTTAAGAAAGAAAAATGTGCATTTCTCCAGGACTCGATAAATTATATGGGTCATATTATCGATAAAAATGGTTTACATCCAACTCAGGAACGGGTAGAAGCAATCAAATCATCTAAAATTCCTTCGAATGTCACAGAACTAAAATCATTCCTTGGCATGGTAAATTATTATTGTAAATTCATTCCAAATGCTTCTACTTTGTTACAAAATGTTGATTGGTTCTGGACAAGTGAGTGCCAGAAAAGTTTCGATAAAATTAAAACTCATTTAGATTCCCCGTTAGTACTCACCCATTTCGATTCTGAGAGACTATGTAGTAAAACTCACGGTTGATGCATCCAGCATAGGTTTGGGTGCAATAATAAGTCATATTTACGATGATGGATCAGAACGACCTATTGCTTTTGCTTCTCGTTTATTGAATTCGAGTGAAGTTTCTTATTCTCAGATTGAGAAAGAGGCAGCAGCCATAATATTTGGAGTTAAAAAGTTTTTTCAGTATTTATACGGTCGGAAATTCCTACTTTTTACTGATCACAAACCACTTCTTACCATTCTTGGAGAAAAGAAAGGTTTGCCTGTCTTTGCAGCAAATCGTTTACAGCGTTGGGCTCATATTCTGTTTGCCTTCAATTATGAAATAAAATATATTAGTTCTGATAAGAACTGTGCTGACTTTTTGTCTCGTTTGTCTGCACCTATTTTTGAAAATGAGTATAGCAATTCATTCTATTTTTATGGAAACGAAGATAGTGACAAAATATCATATTTGAATTACCTAGAAAATTCTGACTTTCCAATCAATTTTAAAATAATAAAAAATGAAGTATTTAGCCAGGTCTTATATTTGGTGGCCTAATATAGATAATCATATTGAAAATTTGGCAAATTCTTGCGATACGTGTGCAGTTTATGCCAGTAATTCGCCCAGAGCATCACTGGTTTCTTGGGATTGGCCTAAAAGAGCATGGAATCGAGTCCACGCAGATTTTTTTGGGCCATGCTTAAATAAGAATTTTTTAGTAGTTGAAGATGCGACTTCAAAGTGGATCGAATGTTTTGAGGTTAAAAACATAACAACGAGTACCACAATAAAAATTCTTCGCAAGTTGTTTGCACGATTTGGACTGCCCAAAGAATTATGTTCGGATAATGCACCTACCTTCTGTTCACGAGAATTAAAATTTTTTTAAAATCAGTTTGGAATTAGACATACAACAGGCGCTCCTTATCACTCGGAGACAAATGGTTTAGCAGAGTCTGCTGTGAAAATAATGAAAAAGGCTATTTTAAAAGCATACAACGATGGTGTTAGAGATATAGATCTTATTTTAGATACTTTTTTATTGCATTACCGTAACACTGAACACACCACTACAGGAATGTCGCCAGCACAGATACTTTTCGGTCGTAATTTACGAACAAAATTTGATTTATTATTGCCATCAACTGAGGATGTAGTGAGAGAAAAACAACTTCGCATGGAAAAACATTTAATGAATAGAAGCGAGATCATTTTTTCTCAGGGTGAGAAGGTGTGGGTTAAAGATTACCGTAAAAATGCCCAAAATTGGTGTAAGGGTAAGATTCATCAGGTACTTGGTGGAAGGACCTATATTGTAGAAGTAGATGGTGGTATTACACGGAAAAGACATACTGATCAAATGAAAAAAGATGGTAGTGCTTCCGGGCAAAATGTTATGCAAAATGTTTCTGTAATACCGCGATCTTCTTTGATAGATGCTCCTTTACCCACTTCAGTTTCTAATATCGATTTGGATAGAGAAACTCATCGAGATGAGACTGCTCGTGTTTTGAGGAGACGAAGTCGATTAAGAAAACCAGATAGGTTAGAATTTTAGTATAGAAATTTTGATATTAGAGAAGGAGGTGTTATATATGTATATAACCTAACCAGCGGATTTTTTTACAGTTGCTTGGTTAATATTTGTATAATTGAATGGTCATATTGTCCTACAAATTGAATGGTAGGTGTTCCCTGTCCTACACTCCGAAATTGTCAATTCCACAGTAAAAAAAAAATATCAGTAACTGTAGGGCAATGATAGGACAAGCAAGGTTGGTATATTCTTCACCTAAATAATACAGTGTCCTACATAAAAATGGGTATGTATCGCTAGTACTACAAAAAATATTCAAAATAACGAATTATTTTGAAATTGTGGTTTAGCTAATTTAATTTACTTTTATTCGTAAATTAATTTTACTTTCGATTTATAATTGTTTGTTCAATTCAAAAATATCATAATTTACGTGAAAAGTTTATGAAAAAAGTGGGAAATTTTGTATAGCGTTCATAATTTTTATAAACATATTGAAAACAACAATAACAAAGTAGAAACATTGAAATAATCAATCTGCCCTCCGGGGCGGCTTAAGTGATGGCGCATTCGCTTTCACAGATGCAGGGAAACCCGAAAAAACCTGTAACACCACATCATCTGAAGAGATGAAGAGATCAGACGAATTGTGAAAATCTGCTCTGCGGTAAAATAGGATGTATAGTGTCTCCAGAGGCCTCAAAAAGTCCAGTTCGAAAGAAGATATTATATTTTAAGGGGGTCAAGTGGCCAAGTAGTTAAAATACCGACCTTTTATCCACTCTGGTCGCCGGTCGTGGGTTCGAAGCCCAGCGGACTGCAGATATTTCTCTGATGGCCCGAGAAAATGAAATAGCACGTAAAAAGTAAGAATTCGTTATTTTTTGGCTCGCACAAGTTTCGTCTTTTGAGGGATGTCGTTCGTACGGGAACGAAGGCAACTACCATCAAAGGACCCCGCACACATTTATTAAATTTTGGGTATGTGTTAGCTGGATCTATTCCGAGTAAAAGTCTCCATTGGCCCTACTCGATCGTATGACCAAATTTGGCACTAGAGGGCGACACATCAAGAATTTTGAGATTTTTGGAAAAAATTTACCATTAGGGAACATTAAAATAAATAATGAGAACGTGTTGCCCTCTGAGTTCTACATAAAAATTGATACCAAATTTCGATTTCCACCTCAAATAAACCCCGTTCACCAAATTTTATTCAAAAAGTTATTCAAAATAATTCAATTTAACATATCAACTTCAATACCCTGTATCTCCTATTTGAAACATTTGCGGACACATGTTCATATGAACTTTTCATTCTGTAATTATTTAAAGATTCACCATTTGAAGTTTGTACAAGAACGTGAAGAACATAATAGAGCACCCTTGATACTACGGCTTTTGCACGTAGGACTGGGAAAACCTACCTAGGACAATGTGAACATTTAATTATACAAATAAAAAGCAAGTAACGGTAGAAAAATCCGCTGGGTACTGATGATTTCTTATAACCACGTCATGTTGGGAGTGGGGGACTCTTCAGTTCTACTATTCATTTTGTAGGACAAAAGTTTTTTCGAGTAGGTACTTTATCGAATTATCTCGAGGTTCAACTGAAAAACTAACTGTTATTAATAACTTTTTTGCACTCACCAAATCGACATGATTGACTCCTGCGAATTCCGCCTGTTACTAATAATTTTTTTTACCATGGAATTGACAATTTCGGAGCGTAGGACTGGAAACACCTACCATTCAATTCGTAGGACAATTTGACCATTTTATTATACAAATATTAACCAAGCAACGGTAAAAAATCCGCTGGTTACTAATGATTTCTTGTGACCGCGTCATTGGTACATGTTGGGAGTGGGGGACTCTTCAGTTCTACCATCCATTTTGTAGGACAAAAGTTTTTTCGAGTACTTTATCGAATTATCTCAAGGTTCCACTGAAAAACTAACTGTTATTAATGACTTTTGCACTTTTGCACTCACCAAATCGACATGATTGACGCCTGCGAATTTTATTAACTACCACTTTCGTGAATTTTCGAAGAGGGAAAAGTTGGATGTCTCATCAAAACGAAGCCACTCACCAAGATTCAGCCTGTTACTAATAATTTTTTTTACCATGGAATTGACAATTTCGGAGCGTAGGACTGAGAACACCTACTATTCAATTTGTAGGTCAATATGACCATTCAATCATACAAATGTTAACCAAGCAACGGTAAAAAATATGCTGGTTACTAATGATTTCTCATGACCACGTCATTGATACATGTTGGGAGTGGGACTCTTCAGTCCTACCATCCATTTTGTAGGACAAAGGTTTTTTCGAGTACTTTATCCAATTATCTCGAGGTTCAACTGAAAAACTGTTATCAATGACTTTTTTGCACTCACCAAATCGAAATGATTGACGCTTGCGCAGTTTATTAGCTACCACTATCAAGAATTTTTGTAGAGGAAAAAGTTGGGCGTCTCGGCAAAATGAAGCTACTTAGGAGGGTTCAGCCAGTTATTAATCATTTTTGAAAATAGGCGTGGTATCCTGGTCTAGAATATTCTACAATACTAAATAACTCTGTGGTGCAAATGTTTAATTTTTTTTTTATTGATTTATTAAGGCCTTCAACTACTGAGGTCATGTGGCAAGTAAATTACATTTCTAAATTTTAAAAAATATGTCTAGTTTTAGCATGAAGATTACAATTTTTTTCAACATATTCGTATTGTCTGCTAAACAGGATTCTACATTGTGTGGTACATCTAATATCTGCCTTAGTTCCACCAGCTCTTCACAGCACAGTATATGTTCTTCTTCCACATAGTTCGCATCTGGGTTGTCTTTCGCCACTGAGCATAAAACTGTTGGTGAGCCACGCATGTCCAATTCGTAGTCGAGTTATTATCACTTGTTCCCTTCTGGACAAGTTATATAAAAATTTCCATGGTTTCACTGACGGTTTTACTTTTCTGAGTTTTGATTCAGATCCAGCCCAATCTGCTTCCCATTTCTGCTGTACCATATGTTTCAAGTAAATCTTCACGTCATCTGGCCTCACTGAGATATTACTAAGTTGGTCTAGTCTTGTCGCTGCCTTTGTGCAAATGTTTAATTATCGACTGTTTGGAAAACTGTGAATCATTCGTGAATCACCCTGGAGCTGTACATATTTTGAGCAGTACCTTTCAATGTACATCTGACCAAAACTTGAACTAACATACGCAATAAAGTCAATGCAGTTTCAATTTGAGGAAAAAACTGATGAAATCGCCATTTCTCCACTTTAACGCCCTCTAACTAGAAAACTGGTCATAGGATCGGATGCAGAAATCATACCTTCCAAGACGTTAGTTACTAATATAATATACTGCGAGAAAATGGTTACATTTTCCCGGGGAAATTTTATGGTTTTTGTACTTTTCTTAAAATTGAATACCTTTCGACAAATAAAACACATTTTAAATCTTGTAGCTTAGAGACACCCATATATTAGCGGAATCAACTTTCCTACAAATCAATCCCTAAGCACAGGGTATTGAATTAATCCTTTGATATTGTGGTTCTCTCTATGAACCACCCTCAAAATACCGTATTGAGGGGTACCTTTCGAAAACGTGCTTTCCTAAGGTCACAGTAGAAAAAGTGAGATTTTGCAAAAAACTACTGTCATTCATTTGACCGGTCGCGGTTTGGAGTTGGCAGTTAATTTTCAGCAGTAACTTTCGACCAAGCAGTAAAACCATCAGTGGCATCGGTAAAAATATAATTTTCACTAGTTTAGTTTAGTTTTGAATTACTGTGAAAAAACTGAAAATAATAAGTATTCACAAAATGCACGTCCCGTGTCAATTTCATCCACTTGCAAAGGGGTTGAAGGGTTGAAATCGTTTCTCTAAAAGAATTGAAATGGACAAATGCCTTCCGAAAAAACCTGCCAACTCATAATTCACAGGATACATTTGTATACATGGAATGAACGTCCCGTATCGATTTCATCCACTTGCAAAGGGGATGAAGGGTTTAAGTCATCCCTTTAAAAGAATTGAAATAGAAAAATGCCTTCAGAAAAAACCTGCCAACTCATAATTTACAGGATACATTAGTATACATGGAATGAATGTCCCTTATCGATTTCACCCACTTGCAAAGGGGGTGAACGACTGAAATCAACCCTCCTATAAATTGAAATATCTTCAGAAAAAAAACTGCCAACGTGGAATTCACAGGACACGTTTGAATACATAGAATGACCCGTGTCAATTTCATCCACTTGCAAAGGGGATGAAGGGTTGAAATCATCTCTTCAAAAGAATTAAAATCGAAAAATGCATTCAGAAAAAACCTGTTTACAAATATATCCTGTGAATTATGAGTTGGCAGGTTTTTTTCTGAAGGTATTTGTCCATTTCAATTCTTCTGGAGGAATGATTTCAACCCTTCATATACCCTTTGCAAGTGTATTAAATCGATACAAGACGTTCATTCTATGTATATAAACGTATTCTGTGAATTTCAAGTTGGCAGGTTTTTTCTGAAGTCGTTTATTCAATGTATTTCTTCCGGAGGGTTGATTTCAATCAATGCTTTGCAAGCGAAGAAATTGATACGGGACGTTTATTTCTTGTATACAAACGTATCATGTGAATTATGAGTTGGCAGTTTTTTTCTGAATGCATTTATCCATTAAATTTTTTTTGTAGGGGTGATTTCAACCGTTCAACCCCTTTGCAAGTAGATGATATTGATATGGGAGGTGCATTTTGTGAATACTTCTTATTAGATTAGATTAGATTTAGACAATTTTTTTTCTTTAAGAATTTACAATTCTTATAACAATGAGTTTTGTGTTCTGTACCTGGCTGGTATGAGCAAAAGTAAACAACAATATTAGGTAGTTCACTCAGTGCCAGTAAGTACAACAATATTTTCAAAAGAATTACAAAAAAAGAGAAAGAAAAAAGAAAAAAAGGGTATTATTACACATGAGCAAAGAAAATGTTGAAATGTTCAGTATGATAATAAATTACAATAACTTAGCACTGTTGTTATTCATTCAAAACGAAAGAGCGAAGCTTCAACTCAAGCATCAAGTGGATGAAATTGATACGGGAGGTGCATTTTGTGAATTTCCCTAATTCGGAATGAGTTTTTTCACATTAAGTAAATCAATTTTTATCCGAACTTGTGAAAATTATATTTTTACCGACGCCACTGGTGGTTTTACTGCTGAATCGAAAGTTACTGCTGAAAATTAACTGCCAACTTCAAACCGGTATTTATTTGTGAGTCACCGCGTAAAAATGAATATTTTTAATCATACCTATCCACCATTGTATTAATAAAACATGTAGAAAACGTGTGTATGCAACAGAAATTCAATCTAGCTCGTAAGTTAACAAAAAAAATCGAAAATCTGGAAAATTATCAGCTTCGACACCCTGTATCCAGAAAACTAGACAGAGGATTGTGTTGGGCCCATCGACTTTTTGGTGACTTGTCACCACATCAGACACTGTGGTGTCTGCGGCCAATAAAGTGTGCATATCTTCACACTAATTTAGGAAAAATAAAAAATTGTCAATCTTAGTCGACTTTTTTATGGAACATTCGACTTTTATGTCGAAAATTCTACTTTAATGTTGAAATTTCGACTTTTGTGTCAAAATTTCGACTTCTTTCTCGAAATTCCATGTATTTTGATTTTTATGCCAAAATTTTTACTTTTCTTGATATTAAAGTCGAAATGATAAAAAAACTCGTTTTTCTCAAATGTGACAATTGTGGCATATATGTACATATTTGATTTTTTTTTCGAATCGATATGTATATTTCGAATGTTAATAGATACAGGGTGTTCCAAACTCGATGGCCTATTGGACGTTTCTGGAAAGCGGGACGTAGGATTATTTTGAAAATTTGGTTTCTCTGATAATCAGTTCTGCTCTATCGATCTAAAATATTTTCAGAGCTGTGGAGTTGCCGCTTCTATCGAAAAGTAGCAACAACTTTGATATTTAGAATACCCTGTATATTATTGCATTTTTCGCTTTGCTATTGCTTTTCGATTATTTTCGTATGATTCTTTCCTATACCTATCTTCAGTGGTTTTTGAGAAAATCAATAATTTCCTTATTTTTGTGCGAAACATAGCTTCAATTAAACGTTTATCACTGCAGTATGTGAATACGTAGAAAGCTGAAATTTCGGATGTAGTTTGACAATGTCCTGTGAATTAGTTATGACTAAGGGAATTCGTTATTCATTATACAGGGTCTTTGAAAATTTGTGATTTTACCGATAGATACAAAAGTGGTGAAAGGTGCATTTTTTCAAATGGAACAACCTGTATATTATCGAATATCCTGAAAGACAATTGAATTTCCTTTCAAATGATCTATTCTGTTCTTATACTTGAAGAGTCAGGTTTACGAAATAAAAGCAATAAAAATTGGATTATTTTGCCACATGTTGAATTGGGTAGATATGAAATGTCATGGAACATGTCATTAGAAAAATTCGAAAATTAGTACACAGTTTGCTCGTACATTAACGTAAATTTGATAAGAAAAGAATCGATTTGGAAGACAATAATTATTCAAATAAAAATCTGATTAATTTTTGTCGAATTTGTCCCATATTTCTAACTGTTCATTAGACATTTATATTTTCAATACTGTTTTTTCCAAAACTAATAATGCAGTGATTTGAAATTTTAATTCAGATTTGAACAAAGTGTGCTTGGTTCGGTTTTTCATCTCGATGATAATTTTATCTCCCATTCAGGGTATCTGAAAAACGTGTGTCAGTTGAGAAATCAAAAACAAATGAAGGTCCTATTAATCGCTAATTCATGTTTTCGAATTGATGTTTTATTTGATTCAATGTGAAAATTTAGAAGAGTCAGATCTGGGGATCGCGGTGGCCACTGTGGACCCAAGTATCTTATCAACCGATCTTCAAAGGTTTTAGTCAGTTCTTTGCTCATTTCTTGTCTAGAGTGAAGGGGGCACCGTTCAACTGCTACCAACAACTACGATATACACGAAGCGGCAAATTGCCAAAAAGTTCATAATTGTTGTTCCCATATTATTAAAATATTTTCCATATAATTTTCTAAAGGAACTTTGGATTTTCATACGTCCATATTTGAATTAATTCACGGAAATCAATGTTTTTGAAGGATCACCTCTTGGCACCTCAACATTCCCAAACACAGCATAATTCCGTTCGATTCTTCTGAACTGTGGACCCAAGTATCTTATCCACCGATCTTCAAAGGTTGTAGTCAGTTCTCTGCCTCACTTCTTGTCTACAGTGAGGGGGAGGCGACCAACTGCTACCAACAACTTCGATAAACATGAAGCGGCAAATTGCCAAAAAGTTTCTAACTGTTGTTCTCATCTTATTCAAATATTTTCCATATAATTTTCTAAAGGAACTTTGGATTTTCATACGTCCATATTTGAATTAATTCACGGAAATCAATATGTTTTTGAATGATCACCTCTTGGCACCTCAACATTCCCAAACACAGCATAATTCCGTTCGATTCTTCTGAATTTTGTGGTAAGTTCATTGAGTTTCCTGCATGTTCTTGAAATAATATTTTTGCACTAACCGTGAATATAAAACAGATCAGAAATATCAGCATTTCAGATTCGAAATAGATATTATTGCCCAATTGAAATAATCTCTAGTATGCAGTGGCCAGAAAGAAGCAAAACAACCTGTCAGTTTGACAAACAGTGGATTTAATTGTGTTTCTGTCAGAAAAAAGTATGAAAAATGGATTATAATGTATATTCAAATGCAGATATTTTGATTTTATTTTAAATTCATGGTGAGTGCCAAAGAAATGTTTTCAGAACGTGCTGGAAATTAAATTACCCCCATTCAAATTCACGAATGAATAGAACAACATTTATTGATTGAAATAAAATTGAGTTCTGCAAGGACACACGTTTTTCAGATACCCTGAATGGGAGATAAAATTATCATGGAGATGAAAAACCGAACCAAGCATACTTTGTTCAAATCTGAATTAAAATTTCAAGTCACTGTATTTCTCGGTTAATGCAATATTAGTTTTGGAAAAAACTTTTTTGAAAAATTACGAAATATCAATATCCAATGAACAGTTAGAAATATGGGACAAATTCGACAAAAAATATTCAGATTTTCAGTTGAATCATTATTGTCTTCCATTTTGATTCTTTTCCAATCAAAGGACCCTGCAAACTCCTTACGGAATTTGGGTCCCGGTGGATTTTTTGAAATTTTGGTATGATGTAGTCTATGTAATTCTCAACCAATGTTACCATTGCACCAACCCAAAAAAATTAACACTTTTGCTGCTAGGGGGCGATGAAATCACCCCTTAAGCAGATTAGACTATTTACTTTTGAACCCGGTAATAATATTTTCACTTGTTTCATTGTTGCTAATGTTGCACAATATTGTGCAGTTTTAAAAACAATTCTTACCCCCTCCCCTTTTCCCCCCCAACTCCTATTACGAAACGCAGAAAAAATATTTCTCGAGTGCCTGTAAAGGAATCTTCGAATGTTTAAACATGCCTAAATGAGTGAAATAGCAATTTCTTATGATTATCTCCCCACCCCCCAAATGACACAAAACGAAAAAATTTCGGTGAATTTTTCTGAATTTTTGATATGATTCAGTTCAAGTTATTTTGAATAGAAATAATGGATGACAAACCCCAAAAATGAATAGTTTTGATGCTAGGGGGCGTTGAAATCATCCCTTGTTCAGAATATTATAGGCAGAAATAATAGCTCTACGTATTTTAGTTCATCAATTGCGTAATTTTTTATGAATTGGAAATCTGAAACCTCCCCCTTACCCCCTACCCCTATTTTAAAACACGAATAAAATTAATTCCCGACTACTTGTAAATGCTTTATCAAAGCAAATGTGTTAATCAGCTCAAATTGAGGAAATCGTACAGTTGTTTGACTTTACCTTTTCCTCCCTTCATAAAAATTTTGGTGGAGTTCGCTTACTTCTTAGTAGGGCGTAGTTCATGAATTTTTAATATCAATTAATTGGGCGAATATCTTGAAAATAAATAAAAATTAGACATCCACACTTTGAATTTGAGGTGGTGCCTGAATTAATTTTTTTCGTGTTTTGAAATAGGGGTTGGGGGTAAGGGGAAGGTTTTAGATTTTCAATTTATACTTTACACAATTGTTTGGCATAAAATAAAACAAAAATACGTAGAGATATTGTTTCCGCCTATGAAAATGCATGGTCTATTCTGAGCAAGGTATGATTTCGACGCCCCCTAGCATCAAAACTATTCATTATTGGGGTTTGTCACCTGATTTATTTCTATTCAAAATAACTTGATCTGCATCATATCAAAAATTCAGAAAGATCCACCGACATTTTTTCGTTTTTTGTCATTTGGGGGGTGGGGCGGAATATCATAAAAAACTGTTATTTCCCATATTCAGGCATATTTAAACATTCGACGATACATTTGAAGGCACTCAAGAAATATTTTTTTTTGAGTTTCGTAATAGGAGTTGGGGGAAAAAGGGGATAGGGAAAGAATTTTTTTATAAAACAGCACAATATTGTGCAACATTAGCAACAATGAAACAAGTGAAAATATTATAACCGGGTTCAAAAATAAATAGTCTAATCTGCGCAAGGGGTGATTTCAACGCCCCCTAGCAGCAAAACTGTTCATTTTTTTGGGTTGGCGCAATGGTCACATTGGTTGAGAATAACATGGACTACATCATACCAAAAATTCAAAAAATCCACTGGGACCCAAATTTGCGGGGTCCTTTACGTTATATTATTAATGTACTAATTTTCGAATTTTCCTAATGACATTTTCCATGACATTTCAACCCAATACAAAATATGGCAAAGTAATCCAATTTTTATAGAAAACTTGCTTTTATTTCGGAAATCTGACTCCTTAGGGATAGGAACACAAGGAATCATTTGAAAGGAAATTGTCTTTCAGGATATTTGATAATATACAGGGTGTTCCATTTTAAAATGCACTTTTTACTACTCTTGTATCCATTGGTAAAATCACAAATATTCCACGACCCTTTATAATGAAGAACGAATCCCTTAGTCACAACTAATACACAGGACATTGCCAAATTACATCCAAAATTTCAGCTTTCTACGTATCCAAATACTGCAGTAATAAACGTTTAATTGAAGCTGTGTTTCTCACAAAAAATAACCCGGTGAACATTCAACTTTACAATTATAAGTCATATAATGGTTTTCATCAGATGTCTCATGCGTTATGTTGAATGAACTTAACCGATACGCACTTCAAAAATCGGTCATACTCATGACTATATGATATACCAAAATTAAACCATTTTACATCGAACGTTCACTTTAACACATTTCAATTATGTTGCATTTTTGATCAAATTAAACGATCAATACTGCATAATCATGAATATATCACTTGAATGATGATAACTTTGAAGATTGCATATAAACATATTTTTTAGGTACTTTTTCAAATAGACAATATTTGCAGACATCAAGATAGATATGAAAATATCTAACTTTTTTAAATATAATCGTATATACATCTTCGTCAATATAATCAATAATAAGACCAAATAACTACGTATTATTGCATATTTTGCCAGACGTAATTAGTGCCCCAAAAAATATATATAATTATTGATCGAAATAATCAATAAAAATTATTATATCATTAATACATATCTTGAGTGATAATGATTTTGAAAACCGAAAATAGACGAATTATTTATATGTGTTTCCAAGAATCGTCTCCCCATAGTTTTCCTGGCATCAGGCAAAATATGAATATTTTACATATTTCCTAATATTGTACTGAAAATGTTATATTGTATTCGATCCATTCAACGACCGAACAACTATGTATTTTTGCATACTTCACCTGACGTAAGTTGAATGACTAAAGAATTATATTCATTTATTGATCACAATAATCGATATAAACTATTCTATCGTGGATACATCTCCTGGGTGATGATAATTTTGAAAATCGAAAGTAAACATATTATTTATATATGTTACCAAACTTTGTCTCTTCAAAGTTATCCTGGTGTCAGACAAAATATGTGTACTTTTCGTTTTCCACGATATGGTAATAAAAAGTTTCATTCAGATCATTACATTTTCTGACCAAATAACCATGTATTTTTTTGCATACTTTTTCCAACGTAAGTTACATACTTGAACAAATATGTTCACTTATTGATGTAATTAATCATTAAAAATTATTATATAATTTATGTATCTCTTGAGCGATGTTAATTTTGAAAATCGAATATAAACATATTATTTATACGTATATGTTTCCAAACATTGTCTCTCCAAAGTTTTTCTGGCAACAGGAAAAATATGAAAATTTTACATATTTCCTAATATAGTAATGAAAATATTGTATTAGATTAGATACATTTAACGACCAAATAACTATGTATTTTTGCATACTTTTGACGTAAGTTGAATATCTAAAAAAAATATTTATTTATTGATCAAAATAATCGATATAAACTATTATATCATAAATATATCTCTTGAGTGATGGTAATTTTGAAAATCGAATATAAACATATTATTGATATATGTTTCCAAACACTGTCGAACATTGTCTCTCCAAATTTTTCCTGACATCAGGCAAAATATGAATAATTTACATATTTCGTAATATAGTAATGATTATTTTTCGACATATCTTGCAACCAATAAAAACCATCAATTTGAAGCTATGATGTACTTTCAAACCAATCACAACATTATTATAGTGGGAATTTTCTACTTAGATTATTGCCTCGGGAATATTCGTGGTATTTTGCTTTTATTGTGTGACAACAACTGATACTTTTGATTTGACGTCTGTCATCAGTTTGCATGCAAATTGAAAAATGAATTTAGATAACCGTAATGAATAAAAATGTTATATAGAGAATGTGTCTATGATTGGGGCATCAAAAAATAATCTATCGAATACCACAAGAGAGTTCTATAAAGTAGAAAATAATTCTCCATATTTTTTCTCAAACTTGTTGCCATTTGGCAATAGCCACTGGAGCCCTTTGGGCTCTCGTGTCTATTGCCTGGCAACAAGTTTTCGAAAAATCTGTCCAATTATTTTCACTTTATTCTCACTCTCTAGTGGTATTACAACTGAAAATATCATATTTGAATCGATCCATTTTATGAACAGATAGCTATGCAACTTTGTGTACTTTTTGCATACTTTGCCTGACGTGAGTTGAATATCTAAAGAAATATGTTCATTTACTGATCAAAATAATTATATATCGTTCATATATCTCCTGGGTGATGATCATTTTGAAAATCAATCAATAAATGTATCATTTATATATGTTTACAGAAATTGTCCCTTCAAAGTTTTCTTGGTATCAGACGAAATGTGCATATTTTTCATTCCTCTTAATAAGTTATGAAAATGATTCATTCAAATTGATACATTTAACGATCAAATAATTATGTATTTTTTCATACTTTTCCCGACGTAAGTTAAATACCTTAAAAAATATGTTCATATATGAATCAATCAAATCAAAGTATTCTACCCAACGATAGGTGTCGCTGCTATTGAAGTTACGAAGCATCATCTCAAACTCAGTAACAGTATATGAATACTATCAAAAGCTTTATTAGTTATTGGACCTCTTGGGTTACCATGATAACATGCACGAAAGGCCTAATAGGCTGCTTAGCTTGTACCTACAATATACCATGATAACCATTTTCAGTCTTTGGACATTGTGCATAATACGTCATTTTTATAATGAAAATATGATCAATGAAGTATGACGTCAATACAACGCTGAAACTTAGGACATATCGCCTCAGAAAAGACCGTAGTATTGGGAACATTACTTTTGAATCACTTACTCGATATATATATATATATATATATATATATATATATATATATATATACCACTGGAGATAGGTATAGGGAAGTATCATTTGAAAATTATCGAAAAGCAATAGCAAAGCGAAAATTGCAATAATATACTGGGTTTTCTATTAAAAATATCAAAGTTGTTGCTACTTTTCGATAGAAGCGGCAACGCCGCAGCGCTGAAAATATTTTTGATCGATAGAGCAGAACTGATTATCCAAGAAACCAAATTTTCAAAATAAACCTGCGTCCCGCTTTCCAGAAACGTCTAATAGGCCATCGAGTTTGGGACACCCTGTATATGTATAAGTTCTTATAATAATTAGTGAACAATAAAAGATTCAAAATCAAGTAGAGACAAATTTTTTTCAAATGATATTAAATAAAAAAACATAAAAAAGATTAATTTGTGGTATCAAATGTTCCCAGGACACTAATTGCGTTCCCCCTCTGACCTTTTAGCACCGAGCCACATATATTTATCCAATTGAATTTTAGAATGAATTTACAAATTTCACTACAATTTCCCGCCTCTGTAGGTGTCCAAGGAATTTAGTAGGTACCCAAACCTCAAATTTGAATCCAAGTAATTTTTAGTACCTACACACCTGGCGAGGAAAGTCAGAAAAATACTGAACAGTGAAATAAATCGAAAAAATTACATACCGGTATTAGCTCCTGTAATGAGAGCTGTTTTTCCCTTCAAACAAACTTGACTTCTGCATAACCCTGTAGTTGCTTTTACGTATAGTTTCAGGCTCAGTAGAGTAAGTGCAGTAGCTAGTAAAATTTCCAGGTACCACATGATATAGGTACTCATCCACAACTTGACCACTGTCAGTTACATAAACCACAATAACAGTGTTACAGTCCCACTAGCTACTTCCACAGCTTATATACCACTAGCGCACTAGCTGTGCTACTTCCACAGCTTAACTTCTATGGAATGTGGAATGAAACATATATGTGCGCATAATCCAATCGTGGCAGCTTGATAAAATAAAAGTCAATGTTTTCCGTGCAACATTATTTTCTTGAGTCCTACGACTTTTGTGTACGAAAGATCAGAGTTTAAAGGACATCACCTCAAATAAAATGAAATGATTACTTATCTTCCATCATCTGAATTGGTTTAATTTTATCGGTTTTTTTTCAAGTCGAACTTCCAGTGTTGCCAGTTAGCGGAGAATTCACCGCTTTTCGGAAATACTGTGGGTGGGCGAAGAATGACACTTAGTGGAGAAGAAATCACTTGTACATATAGGCCAAGCAGTAGATAAAAATAAGAGGCTCTTTTAACACAAAATAAAAGACGCAAACGGCCTATACTTTTTATAAGATAGCTCGTGAATGAAAACCCGGGTTTTCGCTCCAGCAAAATCGCTTTGTGGAATTTTTTAAACAAAAAATAGTAAAAAAAATTACAACTTTTTTGGTTTTTTGAAAATATCTCAAAGATTATTCAAGGAATCGTTTTACAGTCAATGGAACTTTTGTAGAGATTCATAAAACCTACAAAATGGTTTTTTATACGCCCAGATCGGTGTATTTTTCACTCAGAAAATCCGGGAAAACCTCGATAAAGAGACCGTTTTTAAAAAATTCATAATTTGTGAACATCTGAAGGTAGACAAACAATATTGCGGAAACTGATGGATAATAACATATGGTTCAACTGTGCGCAAGATGGTTTCTGTCCAATATTTAGTTTTTGAACAATCGCGTTAAAAACAATTTAAGGGCAAACCTTTCTAAATGTGCCGATTTAAGGAAAATCATCTTATTCAAATTGTGTAAACGGCATATGGAAGTAGAGATCAATATCTACAATTTGTATATTTTGTATTTTCACCTGAGAGGTAAGAAATTTGTTGGAAATCTCACTGGAAGTTACTATAAATGCTTCAAATTGCACCTGAAGTCGCCCGAACTCAACTCGTATTAACTTCAGTATGACTTCGGGTAACTTCGGGTGACTTCGGACGCACTTTGAAGCGTTTTGATCAACCTTCAGTGACATTTTCAACACATCTCCTACCTCTCAGGTGAAAATCGAAAATATACAAATGGTAGCTATTGATCTCTACTTCCAGATGCCGTTTACAGAATTTGAATACGACGATTTCCCTTAAATCGGCGCATCTTGCAAGATGTGATCTTAAATTGTTTATAACGCGATTGAACCAAAAACTACACTACATCAGACATAAAATATCTTGCATACACTTGAACCACATATTATTATCTATCAGTTGCCGCAATATAATTTGTCCAGATTCAGATTTATAAAAATTAAATTTTTTTTTCGAGGTTTTTCCAGATTTTCTCAGTGGAAAATGCACCGATCCGGTAGTATGAAAATCCATTTTTTAGGTTTTATAAATCTCTACAAAAGTTCAGTTGATTGAAAAACGATTCCTTGAATAATCTTTGAGATATTTCCAAAAAAACAAAAAATGTTTAAATTTTTTTCACTATTGCTTGTTTTAAAAATTCCACAAAGCGATTTTGCTGGGGCGAAAACCCGGGTTTTCATTTACGAACTATCTTATAAAAATTAGTATAGGACATTTGCGTCTTTTATTAGGTGGGGAAAAAACCTCTATTGCTTGGTCTAATACCTAAACGGTGTCTTTGACTCTTCAAAGACGTGTTACGCACTAACACGTTGTTATTATCATTCTCCCTGATCGACGTGAACACACACAAAACCCTCAAACTATGATTTCACTGCTGACCCCTTCCAAACAATTTTGTCGTACTAGTACCCCTTTTATTATACTCATTCCATTCTTATGTTGAGTTTACATGCCAGCCTTATGTAGTTGAGCTTATACTGTTTTCCGATTGGTCACTGAATGACGCCATAAGTACTGTTTTCCGATTGGTCACTGAATGACGCCATAAGTGTGAGATTACTGGCGGATATAGGGAGTTTTTCAGTGGGGTGGGGCATGAGTTAATGGAAATTTTCAACCCAAGTAATAAAATCCACAGGAATGAAATTTAATTATGCGTTAAATAAGTGTTTTTTTAATGGCACATGAGAGTGTTAATTTTTGGCCGAGACTGCAGGCTGCTCTTAACCCTTTTAAATACAGGTACTTGATGATGGCTCGATACTCCAATTTTTCGATTTTCACAATTTCTGTGGACATATTTTTTCTTTTAATTTATTGCGTAACTCTGGATTACTTTTTTGACGTCCTTTACACTGACACTTCTAATATGTTATTGTTCGTTGCTATGGTAACGCAATATTTTGTTTCTGCAGGGAACTGGTCTAGGCTAACTAGATATCAATACATCCTCGTAAGTACATTATGAATAAACGTTGTTAAATGAGTATTTCTTCATTGAGATGAATTGATTGTTTCGTGGTATGTCTTGAATTGAAGTATAAATGTGGGCAATTTGAGAACATTACCAACTTAACGGTTCGCTTGCCATAATGGGCCCGCAGGCGCTAAAGTATCACTTACGCCTGTAGAACCGAGCGGTAAAGTGTACTTTACCGCCCACTAGTGCGTAATAGTTATCAAGGACGTAAAGTAGGCGTTTATGTCCTGAGGCGTGAATAATAATAATAATAATAATAATAATAAAAGCTCCAGATGATACTTTTCTGCTACATGAAGTTGTTCTGGTAATTGGCGTATTTGGAGGCTTTAAGACGTGATGAAATGGTCAATATGACAATTGATGACATTGAAGACAGAGGAGCCGTTTTACTGATCAAGGTACCAGAAACCAAGACTTGCACCTCAAAAAGTTTCACCATTGTTGAAGAAAGCAAAATAAGAGCCTTGAACTTAGTTAAAAAGTACATTGCACTACGACCAAAAGGATGTAAACAACGTTGGTTTTTTTTAACCTACAGAAATAATAAATGCATTGAGTTACCTGTAGGTAAAAATACTATAGGAAGTCTTCCTTCTATCATAGCAAAATACTTTAATTTGGTAAACCCGAAAGGTTACACCGGACATTGTATACGCCGAACGTCGTCAACGCTTCTTGTTGAAGGTGGTGCTTCCTTTGAAACACTAAAATTACATGGAAAATGGAAGAGTAGTATGGTAGCGGAGAGCTATATTGAAGAAAGTATCTCATCGAAGAACAAAATTGCCACAATGATAGCCCATTCCGTTTCCGAAAAAGAAAATGTTAACGTTCCGAAAGAAACCGAATGCACATTGAGGAGTTCATCATCGGTCAACTCACAGAACTTCAAACTTGGTGCTAATTAATCAGGAACATTTGAAAATTTTAATTTCTATTTGAGAGAAAATAATTAGTCCCTTTTTTATGTACACTTATAATTAAAAATTTTCTGAGTAATTAATTTATTGAACTACAGAAAAAAACATTTAGCGGGCGTTATGATTGATAATGCCCTCCATAACGCCCCGGGCGTTATGGGTCTGTTAATAGCAACCGTTACCAAGGTATTATAAAGCAGTAATGGACAAGTGAAAAATAAATATATCTATCCGTTAGTTTGGTGGCACATATTTCAAACCGCAAGAATATTACCAGGCACCTATTGATGAAATCCTATAATCCTCAGCGAACCATTCTGCAGGATTTGCAAGAATGGTTGTTCGAGTCGAGTATTTCCAAAATTGAAGTAAATAAGTTATTGTCTATTCTTAATAGGCACGGTTTACAAGTTCCTAACAAGTTTTTTGAATTCCCTAGAAAAAATTAATCAAGGTTCATCTTACCAAAATCAAATCAATCGTTATCAAGATATTTAAACAAAAGATTGATAATTTTGTGTATCAAGTAGAGAATTTAAATTTTCAAGTGAAAATCACTACTAAATTTTAATAGAAATAATTCAGAAATATTGATAAGTTATTGCGAAAACAAAATTTTTCATTTTTAACCAACACTTTGTCCCAAAGTGCAGTTAAATGTATTTGTATTATTTTCCAGAATATTATGTTTTACCATTTACTTTCACGTACACCGAAGGTGACAGACTGCTAGATTTATGCTTAAATGTAAATTTTTTCAGTATTTTCTGATTCTGTTTTAAAATACATTATGAAATGTATGATAAATTTCATATTAGTTCATAACTTTGTTTCATTATTCTTCTTCTCTTACTGCAATCTGCAATTATAATAATACAAAGTGTAGTGTTTTGATCTTAATACTGTTGGTGTGTAGTTCAATCCCTATTCCAAGAAGACCTACCAACACAGGACCCGAATCATGCAAAATGGCTATTTTAGCCTTTCTTTATACTCCGTCCATGTGAAAGTAAATTATAATCATGCATATGAGTAAGTAGAAACATTTTACCAATTCGAAGCTGAAAAACATGCTGTGGTCCTATATACTTAGGTATATTGAATCTATGAATGAATGGCATTTCATCTTATTGATGTACGATTTGTCGATTTACCTGATTTGTTCAAATTAACGTGTGAAAAAAGTTTTAAATTGTATTACCGATAGAAGGCGCGGGGAGGGGGTACATCAATTAATTTTTTTTTTCAAATAGAATGGGGGGTCAGACGACACATCGCTGAGAATTGAGTTCTCGTTTCAACCATCCAAATTTAGGACTTGGTTAAAAAAAATGTACAGTGTGCACTCGAAATATCAAGTATAACAACAATGGAAAAAGAAATTGAATGCTTCATTTTTCAGTAACCTTATCCTATGACTTGAAAAACAACCACACTATTGTGCGTTTGACTAAGTTTGAGTATCCTGGGAATTCCTTCTCACAGAATAGATATGTCTCAACTTCCCAGCGATTTATGTGCGGGATGTACATAAGAATTTTTTACTTTTTTGAAGATGAACAGAAGTTCATAATATAATACCAGATGTGGAATCATATGCTACTGAAATATAAATTTTACTCACTTTCTTCGTTCAGTAGGTTTTAGTAGGTCTTTGTTGGTTTTTCGTTTTGAAAAAGGAAATATCGTTAATTGAAAATTACAAAAAAGATTTTTTTCAGCAATAAAAAAACTACAATGACAGGAAAAAAACTACTTCCTCGCCACTATGGTACGCTGGACATTCAACAACAACTGGTAGATATTTTGAAATCCTTATCTTCAAAACTAAAAAAATCGTATAGTACAAATTTGCATTTTAATTCAGATATTTGATTTAAATACTTTTTATCCAGTCCAGCGGGGAAGTAGTACCTAGTTTTCAGTTGAGATCGTTTCCTTTTTTAAAGTGTAAGAATATCTTGGACAACTCTCAATGCGAACTCGTGAAGACCACACCAGAAGCGCTACATGCGAATATCAGAAACCGATTTCACATAGATCTCAACAAAAGCAGTTGACGTGAATTTCTCAAAGAAATCGCCAACAGGCTATATATTCGAATTTTCTACAGAACTCGCCAGAGGCACTGCCTGCGATGATCAATGCGAGTTCACAGAGACCTCGTTATGAGCAGTACTTGTGAATTTCTCAAAGTACTCGCCTCAAGATTTTGCAGAGATTTCACCATAAGATTTCGCAGAGAACTTGTCAGAGTATTGTTAGAGAATTTCCACATGGGATTTCGCTAAGACCTCTATGGGAATATCCCGACGGTGGAGATTTAGAGGTGATATAGCGCTCTTTGAATTTCTCATAGAAGTAACAAAAGTTGTCACAATTTCCTAAAAAGAGGTCACCGAGATATCTTAAGAACCTCTTTGTGTGTTGCCTGGGTTGCATATCCAGACTGGTTGTTGAACCAATAGCAATTACTTATCTAGAACTGCCACCACCTCAGATCTGCCAGTGTGTGAGAGCTACCATAAGTGCTTTCACACCGAGTGTAGAAAAGTGGTAGACTTCCATTCAAACGAAAGGACCTCATGTGTACCTAGCGCAGTGAGCTCTATACTGTTACGAGTAGTATTGAGAGTTCGATGACCTAGCATTGTAAATTTATAATTATGATGAGTTCGGTCGAAAATAAATAAGCATGCACCGCAACCAAAATTGACCAAGTTTACCCATAGATATATATTATATAGAGTACATATATATACAGGGTGGCCCACGAAGTTTAGGACAGGGAATATCTCGGAACTCGAGAGTAGTGGAGAATTGTAATTTTGGGGTTCTGAATAAAAGCAATTGGTGCAGCTTTTTTTTATATAATGTTACCCAGTGAGCTTTTTGTTTTCGGTCACGTGACATCAGATTCAAAATTATTAATGGAACACCCTGTATATTTTGGCATTTTTATGTTCCTCCCGGCGATGAAACAATTTCAACAAAATATCACACTTGTGTTTTAAAACGATCAATTCAAAAAATACAGTCACTTCAATATCCTCTGTCCCACGACGTATGAAACGAGCAATTGCCAAATTATTCAGGTTTAGGGTCACCCTGAGTATTTGGGCAGTCCTTTATTTTATGTGATGAATGAAACAAGGCAAAATTAAATAAAAAATCGTCGTGGGACAGAGGATATTGAAGTACCTGTATTTCTTTAATTAATCGTTTTAGACCACAAGTGTGATAGTTCGTTGAAATCGTTTCATCGAGAGGAACATAAAAATGACAAAATATACAGGGTGTCAGATTAAAGATTTTGAATTAGATGTCACGTGACCGAAAACAAAAGGCTCATTGGGTAACATATAGTATCAAAAAAATCTGCAACAATTGCTTTAATTCAGAACCCCAAAATTACAATTCTCCACTACTTTCGCGTTCCGAGATATTCCCTGTCCAAAACTTCGTGGGACTTCGTGAGTTTACCCATCAAAAGTGGAGGCGGAAAATTTCGCGCAATTTTTGGTTTCATCGCGGATAATCCAGGAATAGCGCGTTGGCAACACTGGAACTTACATCGATAGAGACCTACCGTTTGCGGTAAATAATGAATATTCATCATTATCTGAAACTTTGAAACAAAGTAAAACCACAATTATCTCCCATTAATGTCACAGCGTTTGCCTGCTATTATCTTATCAATAGTTCATTTCAGTGTCGAATCCAAAATTTTGTCCTAGAGGTAGGGAGGGGGGGGGCTACGGTTAAAGAAACTTGTATTGCCGTGACGTCCACACGTTATTACTAAATAGATGGAACGAAGTATTAAAAAAAAAGAAATCCATTTTCATTCTCCAAATAAGTTGTTGGATAATTTTTCGAACGTTTCTTTCAAAACGTTGCCAAGGCTGATTCCTGCTTCAAACCATAAATTGATATTTAAAGTTTGCAGACCCTTCTATCATCATTTTCAGGAATATCTGATTTCGGTTGTCACATAAATTTTCTCATTCTAGTCTACAACATCTATTTGGTCCAATGACATATTACCGTTACATTTTTATCTGCAGTCAACACAGAGTCACATTCTAAGCACAATTTTTACTGCCGCTTATTTCGCGGCAATTATCTGCTTATATACATTGTATATAATCAGATAATTCAGAAGAAATTTAGCTTTGCCGACTTTTGGTTTGACTGGCAACTATTTTCAGAGAAACAAGTGTCAATAAAAATTGTGTTTAGAATGTGATCGCAGAGGAAATGTAAATAACAAGTCTATCCGTAATATGTCATTGATTTGGTCAATATCGAAGTCATGTTCTGCAGCTAATCCGAAAAGAAACCTGAGGACTTCGTAACGGACCACGAGGGCATAGATTTTATCTCTATTATTGAGAATCTCATTTTACTATAGGTAAGTCGGGCTTTGTACCGTTCGACTCCGCCATTGGGATCTCATTTTGTTTCAAATAATCATTTACAGCATATAGGTTATTTGTTCTCAGGTAAGTCCAGAGCAGGGATATTCTTTTTCACGACCGTCGACTATCGTACGACACGATGATAAACTCGATATGGAATTCATAACAATATCAATATTCTCATCAAAGTTCGCTAAAACAGGATACGAACTCACTAATTATTTTATTTCATTCAACGCCTCAGATTGTCTTTGCGTCCATAAAAATTCTACATTCTTTTTTAAAAGTTCTCTTAATGAAGAGGAAATACTTGACAAGTTAGGAATATAGGCCTGCAAATAATTGATCATTCCTAGTATGTTTTGAAGTTCTTTTTTATTGGCTGGCTCTCTCAAATTTTGAATATCATTATCAGGTCTCATTCCTTCTTTGCCTAATATATTGCCCAAGTACTTTACTTCTTTAACTCTATACTGTATTTTCCTATTATTAAATTTTACATTCAGTTCCCTAGCTCTATCAAGTACTCTATTTAGGTTAGCATCATGCTGTTCCAGTGTATCACCGAAAACCAACAAGTCATCAAAATAAATCGTGCACCCTGGCAAGTCACCAAAATTTTCTTGATTTAATTTTTGCAAATATTCCGGAGCACAATTCAAACCCATAGGTTAGCGATTAAATTTAAAAGCTCCAAAAATAGTAACAAAGGCACATAACTCACTTGATTTTTTATCCATTTCTACCATGGTAAAACCCGTCTTTAAAATCTAAAACTGTAAAATATGATTGATTTTTCAATTTGACTCTTATCTCTTCCAAGGTGGGAATTACACAAAATTCTCGTTCGGGGCCAGTTTTTTGAGTTCTAGTTGAACTCCATGTTAATTAACTAATTGTTAGAATGTGATCCTTCAAACGTCATTTAATGAATGTCATTACCATCTAAACTATGTTACTGGAACTCAAAAAACTGGCCCTCAAGTGCCTTATTCAAATCCTGAGGATCCATGCATAGCCTAAGCGACTTATCATTTTTCTCTACAATCACCAGATTGCTTAACCATTCTGTGGTACCTTCACACCGAGAAATTACTCATTTCTTAACCAAATTATCAAGATGTTCCTTTAATCTACTTTGCAAGGCCAAAGGAATCCTACGAGGAGATCTCGCAACTGGTAATGCATTTTGTTTCATTTTTAGAACACATTTTTTTCTGAATCTACCCAGTCCTTGAAATATCTCAATGTTATTTTTAATAAACTCTTCCTTTGTACTGCAAATTACACTATTTACTTTTGGTAGTTAAACATATAATGTTCAATGAACAAGCAAAATTAGCGATGCCCGTAGAACATAACAATAATAATAATACTTTTTTTCTCAAATACTTTCACAAACAAGTATAGAATTTGTCAGAAACTAGTTGATTATTGTTGATTGCATAAAGAAATCACGTATTGTAATGATAGGTTAGCGTATGCCTAGCATAGCAAACGATATTTCATCGAATAAAAATCAGACGGAAACCGATCGGCATACGTGTCGTGTTGGTCCGAATAGTCACCATATGCCCTCAAATGTGTTGAGAATAGGGCATTGTTGAGTCTATACGTGTTTATGCATGTATTTGAGAAAATAAAGTATTCCTAATTTTTTTTTGTGTTTTGGCTTCGACTGCTATGGTCATCACCCATGTGTTGTTTATAGGCCTTGTTACTAACTCCATACGCCACCTTAGGAGCAGCACTGTTAATTGAAACGCAACAGTGAATCGTGCAGGACTCACCCTACTCTAGCCACGAGATTTTAATAATTTAATCGGTTAAATTAAATAAAAAAATCCCAGCCTATCAGGGTTCGAACTCCGGACCTTTCGACTCAGAGTCGGACGCTCTAACCACTGCGCCACGCCCCGACATATACCTAATTATTATTATCATTATTGTTATGTTCCACGTGCAAGCGCTAATTTTGCTTGTTCCTTGATCATTATATTATTAACTACCAAAACCGTTTTATAAGTGTTTCAATTATCTACAATTCTTTCCATTGGAGTAGCCAGATTGCCCTATTAGTTTTTATTTTATGAACAAACCAATTAAAAAATAGTATATTGTGTATCTAGTGCGTGAAGTATACTTTTTTACGCGAGTGTGGAAGTTTGTGGAACGAGCCGCAGGCGAGTTTCACAATCCGCACGAGTGTAAAAAAGTCTTCACGCACGTGGTGCACACTATACTTTTTCTACGACCTTTTACTTAGAGATTGAATTAAAGAAAAATTTGACTAATTTTCTTTATTACAATAATAATTATTATGAACAGTTATATTGTAGTGTTTTCGTAAATTCCCAACGATTTTTGTGGCAATAACGATGAACTTGCTTCACTGGCTGCTAACGTTATATTTGGAGGAGTTGATGGGAGTACTTCAATGCTGTCCATCAGGAATTTGCGTGAAATACACGGCTAATCGGTTTAAATCAAAATTTCGTCGTACTATTTATTAATTCAGAGGGTAATTAATTACTATTTACGGTCTATTAACTGATGTAACTCTGAACTTCACTCTGCGGGAACTGTCATATTTGTCAATTTATCTCGCCACCGCTACCTAGACCAGCGACCGGTGTGTGAATTTGTATTGACTCTTATGGCACCGGTGCGTGAAATAAATCCCATAAGAAAAGCATGGCACTTCACACACCGATTCGTGAAATGAAGCTTTACACATTTTTATCGATGTGTGACGTTAGTAATTCACATACGGGAGTAGAAAAACATGTTAATTGTTATTTAAATGTTTATAACAAATTAATAAATGACAGTTGCGAGTCGAAAACATAACACAATATAACTACAGACTGTCTTTCATGTGATGGCATAGTCGGTTTCCTACTAGTATTTTTGTTAAAAACTCTCTCATTTTATGCTTTATTGCTTGGTGTAATATGCATTTCAAAGCCCTCCTCAATAATCTCATTTTAAGTTTTTTAACGTTGGTACAGAGTACAGAAAATTGTCAACAGGTGGTACTTAGTGACGGTTTTCAACTCTATATGCTGTTTTAAATTGGTAGTATCTGGGCGACCGAGCTTCGCTCATTTTGCAACCTAATATGAACTGCAGTCATTTAAATAAAAGCAGCAAAACCGAAAAAAAATTTGGCAAACATCTCTTCTTGAGTGGATTCGTGGAATTCAATGTACTATTTCACCAAAAATTCTAATCCCTAATTCTTCAATTCGAACTAATTTTTGTTTGTGTAAAATCGCGTTTTTTTCACAACAGACGCCTATATAGAGGAACTTACAGGGCAAACTCTTATCTAAACGCAAAATTTCAAATCATTAGAGCCATTTCCGAGATACCCAAAATATATGAATAAATATTAAATTATATCTTATTGGGACTATTGGAAGTGGGTGAAAATTTGAAAATTCTCATATGTACATTAATAACATTACATCAATATTATGAAATTTTTGAATTGCCGTCGATCCTTGATATGTGTGCCAAATTTCATAGAATAGAATAGAATATTTCATTTAACTACGTTACACAATATAATGTTTGTAGCAAATCAAGTTTGATTCACTTCTAAAAGTAACGTAAATAGTGTTAAAACAAGACTAACAAATAAAAAACATCAATCACAAACACAAAAAAATTGTATAATTATTATATAAATATAATAACCTTTTGAATCAAAGAGAAGTAATGAGATGTTTATAGTACAAAAATGAATTATGAATTCTGAATTCATCGACAGAATAGAAGCAAGCTTGCCAAGCAAATATCTTTTCAATTTTCTCTTGAAACTGTTCAGACTGAGCTTTTTGAAATCTTGAGGTAGGATATTGAACAGAGAAAAATCTAGGGAATTTTTTCTGGATAAGTGAAGACGAAATCGTTCGAGACGTATGTGGTGACAGTTACGTGTATTATGATCGTGAATATGAGATTGTTTTGTCAAGGTTGATTGCTTTTTATGTATTTCAATCAAAACGTAATATAGAAATAGAGTTGGCAGTGGCACAATTCCAAGTTTTTTTAACTACTCTTGACAGCAGCTATCCCTGTACCCAACATTAGCCAGTACTCGCACAGCTTTCTTATGCATCCTAAATATCTGAATGACGTTACATGAATTTGGAGGAAATTTGGACGATTGGAAGTGGTTGAAAATTGAATTTAATCAAAAGTTCTCATTATTATTATTATTATTAAAATTTTAATATTATGAAATTTTTATTTTGCCATCAGTTTTTGATATGTGTGCCAAATTTTAATTATTCCTGTATTAATTGCCGTCGGTCCTTGATATGTAAGTATGCCAAATATCAGATTATTTCGGCTATTGGAATTGAATTGGAAAATTATCATCATCATCATTATTATTATTATCTTGAATATCGAATATTGAAAAAATCGCACGAAATGCCTCTACTTCTTTTTTTGTTGACACTTTTTTCAGACCCTAATCAACTCATACTTCACAATTACAAGCACCGCACCCAAACGTTTTACACAAAAAATCAACCTTCCTATCAAGTATACATAACCCTACTAACTTTACCTCAAGAATGAATGCATATGAAAAGTGAGGTTGAGTATAGTAATATGAAAATTTTAATTATATTTGGAAAAAGATTTGGTCTTGATGCTTGTATTTGTAAAATATAATTTGATTAGCGTATGAAAAAAGTGCCGACAAAAAGAAGGAGTCATTTTGTGCTATTTTTACTGAAAAAATCGTGTTTGAAAATGGTCGATTTTCAGGATTCAAAGGTCTTAACTCGAAAAGTATTAAAGACTCCTACGAAATTCTTTTGGATTCGTGTTCAGGAGATAAAACTAAGTATGTAACACCACTTTTTTTTGTTTCGAGGAAAAGCCCTTTACCACTCTTATTATAAAAAAATATATCCTTGACCACATTTTGATATAAAAGCCATTTTAGGCGTGTATGCGTCTATTTATGAAACTTCATAGAAAATTTGTTTCATTCTGTTAACAGAGAATAGCGTTTATTGCCCAACAGTTTCCCATTTACATAAAAATTTATAAAATAAAATAAAGTCACATTAAAATCTTAAGTAGTAGCACTAATTTCTAAATATGAAAGAATGACAATCCCAAGTCCTAATTGAATATTTCAATTAAAAAAATTCAAAGATGCGCACGAGATGTGTTCTTCAGTTCATAAACACTGCAAGAAAATAAATCACAGACACTAGAAAGTTCAGTGGATAGGGTGTTAGTAATTTGGTGGAACACAGAATCTGATCATTTCACTTTTCAATTGAGATTTCACAAAGTCACAGAAAATATAGTGAACAGCATAGAGAAACCGACAAAGAGACAAGTTTTGACATTACTAATGTCGATTTTTGATCCATTGGGTTTTTTAACGTGGCTTATCTTCAAAGGGCGTATCATTCTACAAAAAATTTGGACAAGTGGAATAATATGGGATGATGTAATTTCTGATAGTATTCATATCGATTGGTTGGAATGGGTAGGAAGTTTGAAAAACATTCCCTCGCTACAATTACCTCGTTGTTATTCACTCGCCTTACCTTACGCCAAATCATTGGAAGTGCATATTTTTGGAGATGCAAGTGAAGAAGCATTTGCAGTTGTGGCGTATCTAAAAATTGTGACAGAAAACAGTATTAATGTATCATTCATCACAGCTAGAGCTAGGGTGAGTTCACTGAAACCAATATCAATCTCGAGGTTAGAACTCCAGGCTGATGTGATGGGATGTAGACTGTTGAAAACGGTATTAACTGAAATTGATATTCCGATAACCAAGTCTTATTTATGGTCTGATTCCAAAACTGTTTTAAATTGGATGAAAGGTGATGCTAAAAATTATAAACAGTTCGTGGCACACAGGGTAGGTGAAATCCAGGAATCAATTTCTTTTGATCAGCGGAGATATGTACCATCTGCCTTCAATATTGCTGATTCGGCTACCAGATGTCAAAATGATTGGAATATAGATGATAAATGGTTCTCTGGTCCAGATTTTTTATACCAACCAGACAGTCAATGGCCATCTAATAACATATTTCAAAATTTTGATTTGGAAGACAACCAAGAAAGAAAAGCAACAGAGAATTTTGTTGGAGTCATCAAAGTTGTTTTTGAAATACTTCCAGATGTCACTCATTTGTCTAAAGATTCGTTAGAGCCACTGCTTGATTTTTGAGATTTGCTAAGAAGTGGATAGATAAAGTGAAAAATTCAAATTCAGTTCACCAGAAGGAGTTGACTATTGAAGAAGTTGAAGAAGCTGAGAAAAGATGTCTAAGAAGTAGTCAAGCTGATAAGTTTCCCTGAAGAAATAAGTGAATTGACCAGTCAGAGACCGATTGATAGAACCAGTAAACTTGTCCAACTTTCACCATTTTTAGATGAAGACAATCTTTTGAAAATGCATAGTAGAATAAATGAGACAATATGTTTGGATGACATGGAGAAAAAACCGATTATTTTACATCCGAAAAATCGAATAACGCAACTTCTTTTGATATATTACCATGAGAAATTCAAACACCAACGTGAGAACTAAATTTTTAATGAGTTGAGAAGAAAATTCTGGGTGATAAAGGGAAGAAGTTCAGTGAAGAAAACCTTCAGCAACTGTTTTTATTGCCGGAAGAGAAAAGCTGTTCCAGAAAATCCTATAATCGGAGAACTACCCATCATGAGATTAACGCCTGGATTGAAACCTTTCACTCACACAGGCATTGATTATTTTGGACCAGTTTATGTAACTCACGGAAGACGCAGAGAAAAACGATGGGGAGTTCTGTTCACCTGCATATCCGTGAGAGCAATTCACATTGAAATTACAAATTCCCTCACAACAGATAGTACCATAATGGCCATAAGAAGAATGATAGTCCGAATATGTACTCTAAAAATGGGACCAATTTCCGGGGTGCAAACGAAGAATTACTGAAATTTTATGAAGACACAAATGAAACCGATCTCATTTCTCGCTTATCTGAGATGGAAATAGCGTGGCATTCCATTCCACCTGGAAGTCCTCACATGGGAGGATGCTGGGAACACCTGATCAGATCTGTTAAGAAAATACTACAAGTAACTCTCAAAGAAGAAGCACCAAAAGAGGAAGTTCTACACACTCTATTTTTGGAAGCAGAATATATAGTCAATAGCAGACCCCTTACTCATGTTTCAACCGATCCAGCAGATCCAGACTGTCTAACTCCTACCGTCAGTTCTTGTTCAGAAAGTCCGTTCTTAGATAAATTCGTAACTCCGGATTTGAAAAGCCAGTGGCAGAGATCCCAGTGCTTGGCTGAAAAATTTTGGTCCAGATGGGTGAAAGAATACTTGCCAAGCATAACTAGGAGAGGAAAATTGATTAAAGACGGAAAACCTATTGAACTCGGAGATGTGGTAGATCCCCAGCCAACCCCCTGTAGAATAATTTAATCAGTTAATTAAATGCAGGATAACGTAGAAACGTAGGGAAAATAATCAAAACAATAAAAACCCCATCGTAGAACAAACTACAGAAGGAGAAGATCTAACATAAATACTTGTATTCCAGATGCACAAAATGTTTCAATCGATTAGTCAACAAAACACAGCTGGCAAAAGACGAAAATTATTATTGTCTTAGGAATTCACAGACTATAAAAGTCACTAGGATATATTTATAGGTGTAATAAATATAATTACAATACGCGTTTTTGACATTTTTCTGTTGATTAATCTCAATTTTAACCCATTAAGGATGACAGGAAACCGAATTAACATTATGATATATGAGAAAAAGACTATTATAGTGTTATTAATAGCCGTAATTAATGTCACTATTGTGGACCCGTAAGCGTATGTTCAGGCAGTTTCCATTCGGTATTCATTCAGTATTCAGCGAGTATTCAGTCGGTGTTCAATCAGTATTCATTCAGTATCCAGACAGTTCCGGGCAAAGGACAGAATGTTTCGCGAATTTTAATTGTCAGTTCGCAAGTCAGATTCGGCAGTTCCGGAGTTTTAATTCCTAGTTGTAGGAATGAATCGACAGTTCATATAGTTGGTAGTCGTTATCCATGGAGTTCGTGATGTTCAGCCCCGAGACAGAGAGTTCTTAGTTCCAGTTCAAGAACAAAAATCAGAAATCGACGTTTCGTGATGTTTAGTTTCGTGTGTCTAATTGAAAGTAGCAGTGTGCTAGTCGTTAGGAGATAACTCAACATCGCCAAACATTCGTTGGAAGGTCTGCAACGGAACAGCAAAGTTGTAATCGAAATCCACTAGTTTTTGCCAGTAAATAGTACATTTCTATCAAGCCTCGCAAACACGTTCCACAGTCATGAAGAAAGCTCCCGAATTATCGTTCTCGCCATAAATTTCCCTTTAGAGAATGTGCATCTTTGTTTGTCAACAAGTGTAACTTTTTTCTGCCACGCGCCGGAATAACAGCTGATATAGGTTACCCTCGAGATGTTTCTCTTATGTAAGTGATAAATTATCCTCTCATTTTGGTTGACATTCTGGCCGATTTACTTTTAGAATTAATAAGAAAACTTCTTGATTACTGTTCGTCAATTATTTACATGTGATGTTTTGAAACTCACGTAATATTTTAGTAAACTTATAAATCAATACAGTGTGAATGAATGATGGTTTTTCGGGTTTTTAGGCCGACGTTTATTTAGAGAAAATCTCGACGTTTCGCCAACACGATTGGTTGGCATTTCCAAGAGAAATGTTTACAGCTTCGATCACTGAACAGTACTTGTTTTGTATGCGTTGTATCAGCCAGTATTTATGGGTCGACATACTCGTACCTGCGTCCGGTGCCATCGTTCCTGCGTCGGGTACCCCTTCGGATTCATTAATTACCCGGTATGGTGTTATTACCGTTTTCTTGAGAACAGGTAGCCATGCTTCGTTCAATTGTAACCCTTCTTCAGTTCTGTTGAAGTTGTTGGGATGTTTTTTGATTTCGATTGCTTCTCGGAAGAGTCTTGGAGAGGTACTCCGCTAGTTGCAATATAGATATTTGAATAAAAACCATTGTAACGAACATACTGTTTACGTTGATGCAGACATGATTCTAACAGTTGTAAGTACGTTTCATTAAAGCCCATTATAGAAAGTTTATGAAGGAGTATATTATGACTGATCTCATCGAAAGCTTTAGAGAAATCTGTGTACACCGCATCGACCTGCCCCCTAAGGTCTGAAGTTTCACACAAATATTGATTTAAAATAGCCAGGTTACTAATGGTGGATCTAGAATTCAAAAAACTATGTTGGTATTCAGATATAATATGTTTGGTAGTCAGATAGATGCGACTGTTCAAGATGATCTCCAGGATCTTCGCAAAGTTTTTCAGGATAAATATCGGTCTATAATAATTAATCTTGATCTTTATGGATTGGGCAAACTTTGGAAATCTTCCTTTCTGGAAATACTGGAAAAACTGATGGCTGAAGGTCGATCTCTCTCCAGCTCTTAGACTAAACCATCAGCCTTCTCAATTAACTTGTCAATTGATATCCAACCTACTTGAAACTGGGCAAAAATATACCTATATATAAAAAACGATTGTACCTCTATGGATAATTACAAACAAGTGACAATTAACTATTAAAAATACCAGTTCCATTTTTTTAACGATCGTATTATGACAGAATTTTATGTATTATTTTATTCATGTTTTGTAATTAGGTATTGGTATTTTGATAAATGTGACTAACGTGTACATTCATCCCCTGCTGTTGCCAGTACAAATAAATGCATTTTATTTTATATTCAGCCTCAGTAGTAGACAGGGCTAAGGTAGGTTGATGGTTAGTGGCCCATGAGATTCGGAGTGAGGATAATCTGCTGCCCAGAAAATAATTCTGTCGAACAGGACATTAGGATGCATATTGTAATATATTTAAAGTCCAATTCACTCTAGAATATTTTATTTAACGAAATACAATGATTCACAATACTCTAATTTATATAACAATCACTCTACTATTTATATTCGACTTTCACTTCCTAACTGTCCGTCTGTCCGCTGCGTAGTTCTTTTTATATCCGACGTTGACTTCTCCGAATACTCTTGAGTTTTCCATCGAATCGTCCAGATTCATCGAATCGACCAGATTCTTCTCGGTGCAAGCGCAAAGACGTTCACCCGCGGCCGGGCGCCGGCTACGTAAGAGTTCAGGTCCGGCATCGCCCGCAGCTTCGCCACATTGCCCCCTTCTTAGAGATATTTCGTCCCGAAATGTCCTCCTTGGAGTGTGTCGATATTTGCAGGACTCCCCATATCTGCATCGTGAAGTTCGATGGAAATAACACTCCACAGTCTTCATGTTAGGTCGTGGAATAGGATTACAGCAAACCAAAATCTGGACGCCGCTGGATCGGAATATCGTCTCCAACATACTTCTTATAACTCTCCAATCCAGCCCATCAATACCACAGGATAATTTTGGGATTGCCAAGTCCACCAGATTCTGGTCCACCATCGTATCCCTCAGTTGGGTGAGGCTCCTCCAGACATCTTCATAGGACAGTTTGTATTGGGAATGCTTCTTGGTCACCAAGTAGTAGATGTTCCTCTGGCCCTTCTTCAGCTGTAGCACACCTCCAATTTCTGGATTCTGTTTCCGTAGTGTTTGGAGTTGGCCAAATTTCTTGGAGAATACCACAGCGATGCCCCTGGACATTCGAAGATCTTCTGCGACGCAGTGCGCTAGGGCGTAATCGACTGGCAGTTTGAAAATGTCCCGTGGCTCCTCTCAAGTTACCCCGTGTGACACTTTCTGTCCATTTGAGTATAAGGACATGAATTTCTGGAACGTCATCGCATCCTCTGGTGGTCTGAGGGTGCGGACTTGGTCATGGTTTCCAGCGTAAGGGGCCAACCTGTTGAAATGAACGACCCTGGGTTTACCTCTGGGTTGCTTGTGGATTCGGTAAAGCAGGTCATTTATCCTCTTGATGATCTTGTACTGACCTTTCCATGAATTCCGTAATTTTGGTGACAGGCCACGGCGACGCATCGGGTTGTACAACCAAACTAGGTCACCAACCTGAAATCCTCCAGCATCGGCATTGATGTCATAAGTCGCTTTCATTCGGTCGCTGGCACTCGGGATGTTCAAACTGAGTCGTTCGTGGATGTCCTCCATTCGCTGCCGGAGTTTGCTGACGTAGTCCTCTCCCGCGGTATCCTGTCCTGGTGGCATCCCAAATTTTAGGTCACAGGGAAGTCGCAGCTCTCGGCCCATTATGATATTTGCAGGGTTTGGCCGGTCGACTCGTGTACTGCGGAACGGTAGGCCATCAGGAACAAATGGAGATACTGGTCCCAGTCTTTTTGATGGTCAGAGACTACCTTGGAAAAGTGGCGATTGATAGTCCTGTTCATCCGCTCAACGATTCCATCGGACTGTGGATGTAGAGCTGTGGTTCTCGTCTTTCGGATGTTCAGCATTTGGCACATTTCTTGGAACAAAATGGATTCAAAATTTCTGCCTTGGTCCGAGTGCAGCTCCAAGGGAACGCCGAATCGACATATCCACTCTTTCACCAAGACGTGATGGCTTCCTGGTTGGGCAGGGCATAGGCTTCGGCCCACTTGCTGAAATAGTCCATTGCCACAAGGATGTATTTATTTCCGTGATCTGATACGGGGAACGGGCCGGCGATGTCAATGGCGATTCTTTCGAATGGGCTACCTACGTTATACTGACGCATCGGGGCCTTGGGTCGTGTCCGAGGTCCATTGCTGGCAGCGCAAACAGCACACTTTCGGCACCAGTCATTGACATCAACTTGACAATTGACCCAGTAAAACCGTTGCCTTACTTTCTACAGGGTCTTTGTCACACCCAGTTGTCCTCCAGCAACTCCATCATGGATCCCTCGGAGTACTTCCTGTCTTCTGTTCTTGGGCACCACTATCTGACGTCTGTCTTCCCCACCATCTTCGGACTCCAATACACGTTTTAGGACCCCATTGTCCAGGGTAAGGGAATTCCATTGGGCCCAGTAGGATTTGACTGCTGGGGAATATCTTGCGATTTCCTGCCATGTCGGTCTTTGATCACTCTTTTTCCAACCGACGACTAAACCAAGATCTGGATCGCTTTCTTGGTCTTTCTGGACCTCGTTGTCATTCCAGTCGTTGTCAACTGCCGTGGTTCTACAAATCGCTGCTTCCTTCTCTTATGCTCGTCGGCAGTGTGAGCAGTCGTCTGGGCATGGTCTCCTTGACAGGGCATCTGCGTTCTTGTGGCCACTCCCTGCTCGATGTTCGATCTCGAAGTCGAATTCTTGGAGTCTTTCGATCCAACGTGCTACTTGGCCCTCGGGGTTTTTGAACTGTAGGAGCCATTTGAGGGCTGCATGGTCAGTCCTTAACAGTCCGTACACGTATTTGTAAAAGTGTTCTACTCCCTTGACAACTGCCAACAGTTCTCGTCTGGTGACGCAGTAGTTACGCTCCGGTTTACTGAGAGTTTTACTGAAGTATCCGATGACCTTCTCTTGCCCATCCTGGATCTGGGACAAGACAGCTACAAGTCCCACGTTGCTGGCGTCCGTGTCCAAAATGAATTTTCCAATCGGAAGGGGATAACTCAGTATCGGGGCGTTGATCAATGCCCCTTTCAGCTTCCTGAACGAGTCTTGGCATTCTTCGGACCACTGAAACTTTGTTTGTCCTTCCGTGAGCCTGGTCAGCGGTTTAGCGATGTTGGCGAACCCCAGCACATATCGGCGATAGTATGTGCACAAACCAAGGTAACTACGTAGTTGGTGTATGTCTCTCGGAATAGGCCACTCCTTCACTGCTCTGATCTTCTCGTCATCCACTGCTACTCCGTGCCCAGAGACAATATGGCCAAGGTAACGTACTTCTTTTTGGAACAGGTGGCATTTCTTGGTGCTCAGCTTCAATCGAGAATTTCTCAGTCGCAGGAATACCTCCTCCAGGTTTTTAACGTGGTCTTCGAACGATTTGCCAACTACAATAATGTCATCGAGATATAACAAAACACGTCCTCCATGTAAGCTCTTTCAGAACCGTCTCCATTAATCTCTCGAATGTGGCTGGAGCATTACAAAGCCCGAATGGCATAACGGTGAAATGCCACAGTCCTGAGTCGATGGTGAAGGCTGTCTTTTCTCTATCTTCTGGAGCCAGTTCTACCTGCCAGTATCCACTCTTCAGATCAAGGGTCGAAAAAATCGTGGAGCCGGCGAACGTGTCTAAGGTGTCGTCTATTCTCGGAAGAGGGTAACTGTCTTTCTTCGTCACGTTGTTCAGTTGACGATAGTCTACGCAAAAGCGTGTTGATCCATCCTTCTTCTTCACCAGCACGACTGGAGAGGATCATGGACTGTCGGATGGTTCAATCACTCCATCTTTCCCCATATCACTTACTATTTTGTCAGCCTCCTCCTTCTTGGCAAGAGGAAGTCTTCTAGCTGATTGTCGGATTGGTCGGGCATCACCGGTATCAATTTTATGTTGAACTACACTCGTTCGACACCCTTTTCCTTGTCCGGTATCGAAAATGTCTTGGTACTTCTTGACTGATTCTCTCAATCTGTGCTCTTGAGCTGGTTTAATACCCATGGAAGAGATGGTTACCAATTTTTCCAGTTCCGCTGTCAGGTTGTTGTCTTGACTAACAGTACCGTGTACACTCCTGATCACAGAAGAAATTGACGAGCAGTGCCCCAAAACAGTTCCTTTCTTCAAGGTCACTGGGTAATAATTGACATTCATTACCCTTTCTGGCACAAATTTATCAGCACGCAACAAAGTCTTGCCTAGTGCAATCCCTCGTCCAATTTTCTCATCATGAAGCTTGGGCTCGAACATCACCACGCTTCCATTGCTCGCACCTCCGTCCAAGCGAGCCTCAATTATGGTCTCAGCCCTCTCGGGTACACTTACATCTTCAGCCAGCAGAACACGAATCATATCTTCACTTCTCCCATGTAGCACCAGCTCTTCTCCGTTCACACGTAGGACGCCATCTTTGAAGTTCAATTCAAACCCTCTGCAATTCATGATGTCCATTCCAATAATTGCATCGTCCTCAATGTCCGCTACTAATGCTCGATGTTTCACTTTCGTGCTGCCTAGAATCAGTTCAATCGGTAGCTCTCCATGTACAGTGGCCGGCTCTCCTGTTGCTGTGCGTAGCTTCCAGGATGATGGTTCCATTCTGTCTGAGGTCTTAGTAAAAGCAGGCCCAAGGATTGTCCTAGTCTCACCTGTATCCAGCAGCATTGCGCAAGGCTTGTTGTTGATGAAACCGTCTACGAAGGCTCCTTTGTTCTGTCGTTGGAGGACAGCGACATATGCGTTGTTCACCGGGGCTTTCTGAGTATAGGCCGATGATTGCCTCTTCTCAACAACCTTCGTCGGTCTCGACCTCTTGAGGGTTGGACATTGACTACGCACGTGTCCAGGTTTCCTACAGATCCGGCATCTCACTAGTCTTCTCTCAGGTAACATCTCCTTCACGACCTTTCTTATGGCAGGTTCCAGGTTAGCATGCTCCTGTGGGTCTTCTTCAATAACTCGGACTTTACTTTGGCTTCTGCAGGATTGCTTCGCCGCCTCAAATTCCAAAGCGCGTGCCAGTGCATCCACGAGATGAGTTGGACGAGCTAGTGTCAATGCTTGTCTGGTTTCCTGGTCACGAAGTCCATCTAAGAAGGCCTGAACTGCTAGTCGCTCCATTACCTTTTCCGGTGTAGCTGGGTATGCAAGGCGAACCAAGCGTGCAATGTCGGCTTCAAATTCCTGTAGGGATTCGCTTGATTTCTGGCAGCGGTTTTTCAGCTGTGAGTGGTATACATGTTCTAGATGGGTCGGTCCATACCGTAATTCCAGATGTTTGATCAGCTGCTCGTAGTCCTCTTGTTCTTGGGCCGTGAGGGTTTATAAGATATTTGTGGCTTCTCCACGCAACGCCAGTGTTAATGCTACAGCTCTTTCTCCTGCATTCCATCCATTCGCCTTTGCTGCAGCTTCAAATTGTCGGCGGTAATTTGCCCATGGTGTTTTTCCATCAAACTGAGGTGGTTTCATAGAGAGTTTTCCTGTTTCCGGACTGATTTTTACATCTTTCAAACCCTTTTGAACATCATCCAAGTTCAAACTCAGTTCCAGCATTGCATTTTCATTGACAGATTCTGTGGTGTGGGTAGTATCATTCTGGTTTTCTAACTTACTGATTTTCTCCCTCAATTTGTTGATTTCTTCCTCGATTCCGTCTCTGATTTTCTCCATCTCTGTCTCGACAGTCCCTATTCTTCCTTCTAGTCGATTCGCCACCCCGGAAAGTTCTTTTTTTAAGCCCTCTGTATTTTCGAGGAGTTTGTGTTCCAGAATCTTTGAATTTTCTAGAAGTTCTTCCTTCAGACTATTGGAATTTTCTAGCATCTTTTCCTCCAGATTTTTCGAGTTTTCTTGAAGTTTTTCTTCCAGATTATTCGAATTTGCTAGAAGTTTCTCCTGAATTTTGTCTTCCATTCCGTCGAGTTTACTCATTATGGTACTCATATCCATTCCGGAAACTTCGAATAGAAATGTTTCTGGGTCCTCGCCCTCCTGAACTAATCCCTCGGCAAGTCTTGTTTGAAGCACGGCCTTTTTACCACTTGTATCAAGTTCCCTCTCCTCCAGTTCTTGCTTCAATTCCGCAACCTTCAATTCAACCAGGCGAACTTTCCTCGAACACATTTTGTCTTAGTCTATGTTTCACAGTCTATTTCACGGGTCACCAGTCTATTATTATTATTATTGTCTATCTCATACAGTCTATTTCCAGGACACTAGTCTGTTACTATTATTATTGTCTATTTCACACAGTCTATTCCACGGCCATCAGTCTAGTATTATTATTATTGTCTTTTTCACACGCGAAAATAATTGTCCGAAATACACAAACTTTCTACTTACACGAACACTCTGTATTTAAAAATCGCACTTCTAACACCAGATGTAATAGATTTATAGTCCAATGCACTCTAAAATAATTTATTTAACGAAATACAATGATACAATAACACAATACTCTAATTTACATAACAATCACGGAACTAAGTATTTATATTCGACTTTCACTTCACTGACTGCCGTCTTTCTGCGTGGTTCTGTTTATATACACCGTTCATTTTGCTAGAATGCTCGAGATATTTCTTAGAAGCGTTCCCTGATAAGACCAGATTCTTCGCGAAGCGAGCGCCTCAGAAGTAGTTCACGGTCATTCGTTGATTACGTGATTGTTCAGGTCCGGCATCGCCCGCAACTTCGCCACATTAATATCCGACATACATTAATACATCCAGAACATATTGACATGATTGAAATACTACATTTCTTACTCACCCATTTACAATCTTTCATTTTTGTACATTCTTATTTGTATGAGTACGAAAGTTCCTTTATATACCTAATGAATTCGTTTTTTTTGTATTCCTACCATAAATTACGAAGTTTCTTGAGAAAGTGTATAAATAACCAAAAAACATCCAGCAACGACAATTCCAGTCTTCACAAATATCTCCGAAATCTAAATATGAATTATGACCTCCACATGGCATGGCTGAAACAAGAAAATATAGCCATTCACTTTAATGAAATAGCTGTTCTAAAGAGATTACCAATACTCTAACACTATCTTTCAAGATAAAAGTCCATATAGAATTTTTAATCTTGTTTGAAAGAAAAGGTTCCATTTTTGCAATTTACAACTTTTCTTTTCTAGGTGCTTTTTTTTCAAAGACCATTTTTTGGTCTTTGGTTCCAAAATGAATCTGAAAATTGATAAAATGGGTTGATAATCTGAACAATTCAGAAAAAATTTGTCAGTCCTAGTGAACACAAAAATATCAATACTTACACTGCACACACTTTATTTATTGATCCCTAGAAACATTTCTGTTTAAAGAGGGATTACATTTTACATAAATTGTATAAGAGCAATACCTATTTGATACAAACTGATGAAGAAATCAAACAATTATTAGAAAAGGAATGATGAGAGTAATTTGTGAAATGGTTATATTATAGGAATTCTGTTAAGTATACATCTCTTAAATTCATTTTTGAATTTAGTTTTAGTCCTAATTTCTGTCACATGTTTCCACTAAACTATTCAATATTGATAGCCATTTCTTTCTCAAGGTTTCCTTTTTCAATCCTGAAAAAAAAAGTATGAATGAAAATATAATCTGTAATTGTCTTTAGTAAGGAAAATGGGACAAATGTATTCTTCAATCTACTAATTAACAATTTATAAACAAAATGGTCTTAAACTCACCTCTGAGAGTACCTACAATATAATTTATGACTTTTGTCGGTATTCTTGCGGGTTTTTACTGCACAATAGGTACATCACTTTCAAAAGAAAGGAATATTTTCATCAGTAAAAAAGTAAACAACATATTCCTAGGTTGAATCAGTGAAAGCAGGGCTCATCAGAAGATCTTGGGAGTTGGAACAATCTGCTTTTTTTTTTCTGTGAATCTGCTTTTGACATGTGTCACTAGTTCAAACATCGGACCTAATTTTCGTGGTGTTTTTGGAACATTGGAGCTATTTAGACTCCACCCATTGGCCATACCCGTAAGAAGGCCAAAGCCTTCTAGGATTCAGTGGCCCTACGTCCAACACCAATTACACAGGCATTGACTATCTTACTTCTATATAAACAATGATTAAGCCCAATACCTGATAAAATTTCAAGTAAATCGGACAACTAGAAGTGGCTCCAAATTCAGTTGCAATATTTGACCTAACCTAACCAAACATTACATGCAAACAAACATGCAAGTTGAATTCAATCTTGTAAAAATGGTATGCATCTTTTTTATAATCTCTTCTAGGTACCTAATTACTAATATAAAGTTCGTAAAATTTGTAAAAACATAATATTTAAAACAAATAAGTCCGACCCTTTCCAAGCAAATCATGGATGTTTCAGAAATTATTAAAATTATGAGATTGTTAAGGAAATGTGCAAGAAATTCCTTTCAAGTTGTACATTCCATCTAGGTAGCGTACTAGTACAGTGCCTTAAATTATGCCATTCTTGCAAGGTTCTATTGAAAGATCCTAGATGTCACGCGCGATTGCATCAAACGCTTTTTCCACAGTGACTGACTACTATCTTCTTTCTCTTTAAACAATGTTCGTACTTTTCAAAGCAGCTTTTTTTCATGCTCACAAAATACAATTACTTCACGCAATATTCAATACAATTCTGAAACTTCTTAATGTGCATTTCACCAATGTTAACTTCTGATTATGCAATTTGGAAAAACGTATGTCTATAATATTAAATTAAATTGTTTGTAACGCGATTGTGCAAAAACTACATATCGGACAGAAATCATCTTGCGCACAGTTGAACCATATGTTACTATCAGTTTCAATAATATTGTTTGTCCACATTCAGATCAATCAAAATTATGAATTTTTGAAAAATTACCTCTTTTTCGAGGTTTTCCCGGATTTTCTCAATGAAAAATGCACCGATCTGGGCGTATAAAAAAACATTTTGTAGGTTTTATAAATTTCTACAAAAGTTACATTGGTTGTAAAACGATTCCTTGAATAATCTTTGAGATATTCCGGGGTTTTCATTTACGAACTATCTTATAAAAAGTAGTATAGGCCGTTTTTCGTCTTTCATTTTGTGTGAAAAGAGCCTCTTATTTTTATCTACAGCTTGGCCTAATATTAACAAGATGTTAAGTGATGAAATTTTTAGTGCTAGAAAATGAATTTTATTGTACTGGTCGACAAGCCTAAGGATGCCTCCGAGAATTGGTTGAGCAGTAGACACAACCCTGGAGTGGGGCCAAGGAGTGAGTGTACAGTCAGTGGAATAAAATTATTGTGGCGTTATTCTGATTGTGTGTTGAATTTGAAATCCTTGTGTTGTGTATAGTTTTGAAATATTATTAGATAGGTTATAGTGTAGTTTGTTGTGTTTGAAAATGCCTTCAAAGAGTAAAGTGAGAAATAAGATTCTGAGTGGACAAAGTAAGGAAATTGTCAGTAATGTCATCAAATTTATGCAGGCAGAAGCAATGATAGGTGAAACCAGTATTCCTCTTGTGAAGGTTCAAGAACGAGTTACTGCCGCAACGGAAGTTTGCGTTAGAAGCATTAGGAAAATTAATTCAGAAATGAATAAAATTGAAAAAGGTGAAATGGAACAATTCTCAACTCCAAATAAAAAGAGAAACAAAAAATCAAAAGTTACCATGGACAATGCTGATTTGGCAGTGGTCAGAGGTCATGTGATATTGTTAGTCAACTTCTGTAAGTATGTTCCTCGTGTTCTTTATTATATTTATTTACCTATTTCAGATATTGTGTGGCGATGCTACTAATGCCCGATGTTTCACTTTTGTGCTGCCTAAAATCAGTTCAATCGGTAGCTCTCCATGTACAGTGGCCGGCTCTCCTGTTGCTGTGTCTAGTTTCCAGGATGATGGTTCCATTCTGTCTGTTGTCTTAGTAAAAGCAGGAACAAGGATTGTCTTAGTCGCACCTGTATCTAGCAGCATTGCGCAAGGCTTGTTGTCGATGAAACCGTCTACGAAGGCTCCTTTGTTCTGTCGTTGGAGGACAGCGACATATGCGTTGTTCACCGGGGCTTTCTGAGTAATGGCCGACGATTGCCCCTTCTCAACAACCTTCGTTGGTCTCGACCTCTTGAGGGTTGGACATTGACTACGCACGTGTCCAAGTTTCCTACAAATCCGGCATCTCACTAGTCTTTTCTCAGGCAACATTTCCTTCACCACCTTTCTTATGGCAGCTTCCAGGTTAGCAGGCTCCTGTGGGTCTTCTTCAATAACTCGGACTTTACTTTGGCTTCTGCAGGATTGCTTCGCCGCCTCGAATTCCAAAGCGCGTACCAGTGCATCCACGAGATGTGTTGGACGAGCTAGTGTCAATGCTTGTCTGGTTTCCTGGTCACGAAGTCCATCTAAGAATGCCTGTACTGCTAGTCGCTCCATTACCTTTTCCGGTGTGGCTTGGTATGCAAGGCGAACCAAGCGTGCAATGTCTGCTTCAAACTCTTGTAGGGACTCGCTTGATTTCTGGCAGCGGTTTTTGAGCTGTGAGTGGTATACATGTTCTAGATGGGTCTGTCCATACCGTAATTCTAGATGTTTGATCAGCTGCTCGTAGTCCTCTTGTTCTTGTGCCGTGAGGGTGTGTAAGATATTTGTGGCTTCTCCACGCAACGCCAGAGTTAATGTTACAGCTCTTTCTCCTGCATTCCATCCATTCGCCTTTGCTGCAGCTTCAAATTGTCGGCGATAATTTGCCCATGGTGTTTTTCCATTAAACTGAGGTGGTTTCATGGAGAGTTTTCCTGTTTCCGTACTGATTTTCACATATTTCAAACCCTTTTGAACATCATCTAAGTTCAAACTCAGTTCCAGCATTGAATTTTCATTGACAGATTCTGTGGTGTGGGTAGTGTCAATTTGCTTTTTCAACTTACTGATTTTCTCCTTTATTTTGATGATTTCCGCCTCGAGTCCGCCTTTGATTTCGTCACTAATTGTTTCCTTCAATTTCCCCATCTCTTGCTCAATTTCATCTTTGATTTTCTCCATCTCTGTCTCGACAGTCCCCATTCTTTCTTCTAATCGATTCGCCACGCCACAAAGTTCTTCTTTCATGTTCTTCGAGTTTTCTAGAAGCTCTTCCCTCTAACCCTTCGAATTTTCTAGAATCTCTTCTCTCAAATTCCTCGAACAATCATGAAATTCTTCTTTCAGACTATTCGAATTTTCTAGAAGTTTTGCTTGAAGTCCTTCCTTCAGAGTATTCAAATTTTCTAGAAGTTTCTCCTGAATTTTGTCTTCTATTCCGTCGAGTTTACTCATTATGGAACTCTTATCTATTCCAGAAACTTCGAATAGAAATGTTTCTGGATCCTCGCCCTCCTGAACTAATCCCTCGGCAAGTCTTGTTTGAAGCACGGCCTTTCTAACACTTGTGTCAAGTTCCCTCTCCTCCAGTTCTTGCTTCAATTCCGCAACCTTCAATTCAACCAGGCGAACTTTCCTCGAACACATTTTGTCTTAGTCTATGTCTATTTCACGGGTCACCAGTCTATTATTATTATTATTGTCTATCTCACACAGTCTATTTCCCGGACACTAGTCTATTACTTTTATCATTGTCTATTTCACACAGTCTATTCCACGGCCACCAGTCTATTATTATTATTATTGTCTATTTCACACGCGAAAATAATTGTCCGAAATACACAAACTTTCTACTTGCACGAACACTCTGTATTTAAAAATCGCACTTCTAACACCAAATGTCGTATATTTAAAGTCCAATTCACTCTAAAATAATTTATTTAACGAAATACAATGATTCACAATACTCTAATTTATATAACAATCACTCTACTATTTATATTCGACTTTCACTTCCTAACTGTCCGTTTGTCCGCTGCGTAGTTCTTTTTATATCCAACGTTGACTTCTCCGAATACTCTTGAGTTTTCCATCGAATCGTCCAGATTCATCGAATCGTCCAGATTCTTCTCGGTGCAAGCGCAAAGACGTTCACCCGCGGCCGGGCGCCGGCTACATAAGAGTTCAGGTCCGGCATCGCCCGCAGCTTCGCCACATTGCCCTCAACTCAACTCAACTCAACTCTAAAACTTAGTTGCATAGAGTGTGTCCCAGCTAAACTTGTCACCCCCCAATTTCCAAACTCGTGAAAAAAATTGAACATCGCTTAGACCCGTCGAATTTTATTTCAAGGGGGAACACTTTCACTAGATATATCATCATGGTGTTGTTAACCCCCTCATCCCCAGCAGCCCCTACTTCAGAATTTTCAATGGGCTACTATACTTGTGATACATTATTTTGAAAGGAATTCAATCCTGAATACATCAGTGTACTGAAATTGAGGATCGATCAAGTGTTGTTGAAGTTTCAATGAAAACTAAGTTTTGTCAAAAGATATTTATTTTTCATCACTTAAAATGTTATCAACGTAAGAAATGTTCAAAAAATTAACCATTTAGTTCCACACAGAAGTATAAGCGATTTTCGAAATGTCTTCGTACATTGCTCAACATTTCTGGAGTCACTGCACGACACCCAGTTAACACAAAATGATCTCAGAGATGGTAGTGGGCTTCGCTTTCATGTTTCAGATCACATCAGTGAATCGAAAAGTGACTTCCATTACTATCGCGAAAACATCTATTCGATGCCTCGTTGGTCATTTCGAGACATCAAATTGTGATGTCAAATGTGACTAGAAACTAGCCCAATGTAAGATTCTATTTATACTGCGAAATCAAATGCACATCAAGATCATTTAACGTTACAATGTGAAATTGAATGAACTGGTACTTATTTGAAAATGCGCTTCACTTTTTGACTCTCTTATTTGTCACAAACACTTCAACTTTAGAATTCTATAATGAATTCATAGGTAGGTATGATTTTGTAGGTTTTGATTGTGGCTAACAGTGTAACTCGCCTGTTACTCGTTCAGACTTTTCGATGTAAGTATTTCAAATTCATAATGAACAGAAACATGTAAAACAGCAATAATTGTGATAACAGATTCATTTCAGAACTTCAATTTTAAAATTCGTTAAATGTAATTTGCAGCATGCTAAATTTGATGTAATGAACCAAATATTTTATACATTCATTCACACATTAAGATTTGAAATAAACAGGAAAAAGATAGTGAAATGTTTAGACATTTCAAAATATAAACCAACCTGCTAATTGTGATTCTTTTAAATCTTCATCACCATATACCAATCAATTGTTCTGCACTCACTTTGCAAATTATATGCCGATATAACACCTCCTTATATGTATAAAATTCCCCGTTGAATCAAATCACTGCCACATCAATATTCAATTAGGAACCTGAATAAATAAGAAATATGGAAAATTCGAGGTTAAAACAAATTTCGGCCTGTTTCAACATGAGTACAGAAATAATAAGTAAATAGGTAATGAATTATGGTTTATATGACATGGGATGCTAGAAAACAAATACGTGAGTTGATTCCATAATATATACTTTTAATAAACAAAGCATTAAAAGCACTAGTTAAACCTAAATCATAACAAAAACAAAATATTGAAATACAGAAAATACTAAAATTCAATTCCAGTTCTCTGTACAGCATTTTCTTCCCGACGAAATCAGTACCTAACCTGAAAATGCCGAATTTTTAAAACACTGAGTGTACCGTTTCACTGAGAAATCTTGGGTGATGTTAATAAACACACTTGAATTAACTATTAAAAGAAAAAGAATTAAACAGAACACTGAATACTATCACAAATGCTTATAGAATATTGATAAAATGACGCCGTGCCATCAACCAAATACCTACAAGTTCTACACCCGACTCTCGAAAGTCTCGACAAACAACGCTCAATGCCGGTTATTCAGGTCACTGCTTCAGCAATGAAATCAAAATTCATGTCAATGTGCTTCGCAATTTTCTGCACATTTTGTACCTCAAAGCGATACTAACGAGAAGAAAATTGTGAACAATTCATAATATTTGGCATCACAAAGCGGTAACAGCAATGTATATGAGTAACTCATACTGTTACCACAATAATCAAGAAAGCGACATCGCCTAGAGGTTTGTGTTAACTGGAACTCCACAACAATTCTCCTGCGTAGATCATCAAGCCAAGTTGGCTATGTAATATAAACTTTGGATTTCAAACGACCCCATAAAAAGAAGTCTAATGGTGATAAATCAGGAGATCTAGCCGGCCATTCTATTGGTCCTCGCCTTCCAATCCATCTCCCTTTGAAATTATCATCTAAAAATTGACGTACCGGTGCAACAAAATGTAGAGGGGCCCTATCTTTTTGAAAGGTGAGCTGACCTTCAAGTAGCCTATCATCGCCTTCAAGTAACTGAGTGATTCTGGGGTTCACAGTTGTATCAAGAAGTTCACGACACGTTTGTCCGTTGAGGTTACCATCAATAAAATATGGACCTACAATATGGTCTCCCAGAATACCAGCCAAAACATTCAATTTCTGGGAAGTTTGTGAATGAGTTCTCCTGTACCAATGGGGATTCACGTCACTCCAGTATCTGCAGTTGTGCCAGTTCAAATGTCCATTTAAATAAAAAGAAGATCCGTCAGAAAAGCACACATTGTAGAGGTAATTATTATCACCAATCAATAATCTATTCATGATTTCACAAAACTCTGTACGTATGTCAGGATCATCTTCATTTAATTCTTGTGTACATTCTGCATTTTATAAGGAAGGAATTTTGTTTCTTTCAGAATTTGATGTACGCTGTTTTTAGAAACTCAAGAAATAGTCTCAAGTTATCTTAAAGATTGAATGTTGTATATCACTGCATGTCCTACAACTGCAACAGCGACCGCTTCATTTCTCTTAGGCTTATTCTCTCGTTCATGTTTTTTATTCAGCACTGATCCTGATTCAATGAACATATTCATCAATTGAAGCACGTACTGATATGATGTGGTTTTTTCTGGATGAATTTCATTGGAAAGTTATTCAAAGCAAAGACTTAAAATTTAGAGAGTGTTCCAAATTTGAATTCACAGCCTCCTATTCTGAAAACAAGTTTTCACTGATTTTCTCCTTTTTTTATCCCACCCGCCCTATGTATTATGAGGATTTGTAATATCAGAGTAGACTCATCATTGAATATTATCTAGACGACCGGATAAACTTGAGTTTCGCCCAACTGTCACCTAGAAAATTGCATTAATCGTACTTGGTGCTGACAATACCTCATTTATTGTGGCCATTCAGAAAAAAACAAGTATTTTTCGAAATCAGCTACAACAAACGACATCTGCAGTTCAAAATCAATTGAAAGCAATCCAACTGTGTTCTAACCAACGTGAAAACATGTCTCCCAAATGAATGGTAACCGTAAATGATCGTTTATCGTTTATTATCAAAACGAAGCTCTACAGTGAACAGAAAATTGGTATAATACGCAAAGTTGGCTTTGAAAAACATTGGTAAAATAGTAGGTAAACATTATCTTGACATTTCATTTATGTGTTGTTACAATGGCTGCACACCTTAATCTCCAAGAAAGAATTGAAATCGTTTAAATACACGGCGACAACTATCGAACTTGTCGCGAAACTTCAAATATATTCAATGAGAGGCATCCAAATAGAAATCTCCATTATGCAACGGTGGCAAAAATTGTAAAAAAGTTCAAGAATTCTGGGTCAGTTGAGAACAAACATAAAATACCACACCAAGGAAATGTTATTGTAGATGAAGACGCTGCCCTGAATATTGTTTTATCTGTTGTGGAGGATCCGAGACTTCCGTTATCTCAAAGGCAAAAAAAGATTGGCTTCTCAGACCATACAAACCGAAATTCATTCATACACTCAAAGAAAGAGACTTTGATGCACGTTTGTATTTTGCTTTCTGGTTCCAAGTCGAAGTTGAAGAAGATAATAATTTCTCCACAAAAATAATGTACTCTGATGAAGCAACTTTCACATCGAATGGTACAGTAAGTTCACAAAATTGTAGATGGTGGGCAGATAAAAATCCACATTTCAGAATCGAATGTAAGGATCAATTTAATTTCAAAATAAACGTCTGGTGTGGAATTTTGGATGATAAGATTGTGGGTCCAGTGTTTTTTCGACAAAATTTGAATGCAGAAAGGTATTTGGAAATGTTAAACACGTTTTTATCATCCCATTACGTGTCAGAGCCAACACTTTTTTTCAACAGGATGGTGCATCTATCCACTCAACTCAAGAGGTTGGAGCATGGCTGAATACGGAATTCCCAAATAAGTGGATAGGGCGATACTCAAACAATCCGTGGCCTGCTCGATCCCCGAACCTAACTCATATGGATTTTTTTTGTGGGGGTACCTCAAGGAGAAAGTCTATAGACAGCGGCCATTTAGGGATATCGAACATTTGGAGGATATAATAAGAAATTGTTGTCTAATGATCACCCCGCAAATGCTCAGAAACGTACACTACGAAATGCATAGAAGAACCATCAGGTGCATTCAAAATGAAGGACGACACATCGAGTGATACAATAGGAGCTCCGATTTTTATTATGTATAGTATGGAGTTTGCTTTCTGGATATTTCTTCATTAAAAGTGAATTAGGAATGAAGTTGTTCCGAGTTGCCTTCTAATAGTCACAGATCATAGTATAGTCATATTTACAATTGTTACGACCTGTCTTTTCACGTTGGTTGCAACACAGATTGCTTTCAATTGATTTTGAACTGCAGATGTCGTTTGTTGTAGCTGATTTCGAAAAATACTTGTTTTTTTCTGCATGGCCATAATAAATGAGGTTTTGTCAGCACCAAGTACGATTAATGCAATTTTCTAGATGACAGTTGGGCGAAACTTAAGTTTATCCGGTCGTCTAGATAATATTCAATGATGAGTCTACTCTGATATTACAAATCCTCATAATACTTAGGGCGGGTGAGATAAAAAAAGGAGAAAATCTGTGAAAACTTGTTTTCGGAATAGGAGGCTGTGAATTCAAATTTGGAACACTCTCTAAATTTTAAGTCTTTACTTTGAATAACTTTTTTGTGTTTTTTTTTAAATAAAGGTACTTTACTCTTGGGCCACTTTCAATTTTTTTCACCTCCCTCGTATACGAAAGGATATAATTGAAATGTGGATAGTGCAATTTGAGTTTGGGAGGATGCTGGTACCTTTATGAAGAATAAAATTTTCTGTAAAATTTGAAATAAACTTTTTTTCCATTTATTGCCATAAATCTGCCGGTCACTGTATATTCTCTCTTGTATGGTAAACCATTTTCGATAGGTTTCAAATTGTTGAATGAAGTGACTCAAATACATCAAATACCAAGGCGTAAACAAAGATATGCGTATACAAAAACACATGGCGACAATTTTTTTTTCATAAAAACGGCTGTCTCACCTTCTAAACGATTATTTCTGACAGCATATTATTTTTCAATACAGTGGCGTTCCCACAGTGAACCTTTCTTACGATGATAACAGTTTAGGTGAAAAATAAAAATATCTTGATGAAACTTAGTTTTCATTAAAACTTCAACAACACTTGATCGATCCTCATTTTCAGTACACCGATGTATTTGGGATTGAATTCCTTTCAAAATAATGTATCACAAGTATTGAAAATTCTGAAGTAGGGGTGCTGGGGTTGAGGGGTTTGACAACAAAATGATGATATTTGGTGGAAGTGTTCCCCCATAAAAATCGACGGGTCTTAACGATTTTCAATTTTTTTCAAGAGTTCGGAGATTAGGGGGAGACAAGTTTTAGCTGGAACACACTGTATGAGCAGGTGTTCGTGCCACCATAGAAAAAAAACCAAATCAACGCCCTCATAGCGGTAGTTCATACTTGCAATATTTCGAAAAACTTTGCTGACCGACGATGTCCAGTGAAGATATTTCATTGAAACAGCAGATTATGATTTATCAAAACGTACTTTTTGTGCCACCATACAAATAATTTGTATCATCGCCCACATAAGGGTAGTTTAATCTTGTGATTTTTTTAAAAACTTTAATAACCAAGAATTTCCTGTGAAGCTATTGTGATTTTCTGAATCGTACTTTTTGTGCTACCATAGAAAAAAATTGGATCATCTCCTACATAAGGGTAGTTTATTCTTGTGATTTTTAAAAAAACTTTGCTGACCGAAGATTTCCAGTGAAGAAAACGGTGGATTTCTCAGAACGTACTTTTTGTATCACCATAGAAAAAGATCGGATCAACCCCTACACAAGGGTAGCTTATTCTTGTGATTTTTTAAAACACTTTGCCGACCGAGGACTTCCAGCGAAGATATTTCATTGATACTGCCGATTATGATTTGTCAAAATAGACTTTTTGTGCCACCATAGAAAAAATTGGGTCACCCCCCACATAGGGGTAGTTTAGCCTTGCGATTTTTTTAAAACACTTTGCTGACCGAGGGTTTCGTTCAAACAGCAAATTATAATTTCTCAGAACATACTTTTTGTGCCACCATAGAAAATAACATAAGAACATAAGGGTAGTTTATTCTTGTGATTTTTAAAGAACTTTCCAGTGAAGACATTTCGTTGAAACAGTGAATTATGATTTCTCAATGCGTACTTTTTGTACCACCAAAGAAAAAGTTCGAATCAACCACCACATAAGGGTAGTTTATTCTTGTGATTTTTTAAAAACTTTGCTGACCGACTATTTCCAGTGGTGATATTTCGTTGAAACAGTGGATAATGATTTCTCAACCACCACATAAGGGTAGTTTATTCTTGTGATTTTTTAAAAAACTTTGCTGACCGAGCATTTCCAGTGAAGATATTTTGTTGAAACAGTAGATAGTGATTTCCCGAAATGTACTTTTTATGCCACGATAGAAAAAAATTGGACCGTATCCCACATAAGGGTAGTTTATTCCTGAAGTTTTTTAAAAAAACTTTGCTATTTCCAGTGAAGATATTTCGTTGAAACAAGAGATTATGATTCCTCAAAATGTACTTTTTGTGCCACCATAGAAAAAATGTGGATCAACCCTCACATAATAGTAGTTTATTATTGTTATTTTTTATAAACTTTGCTGACTGAGGATTTCAAAACGTACTTTTTGTGCCATCATAGAAAACGTTCTGATCAACCCCTACAAAATGGTAGTTTATTCCTTTGACTTTTAAAAAATCTTCCGAGCGAGGATTTACAGTAAAAATATTTTGTTGAGACAGACGAGACAGTGGATTATGATGGGGGCAAATATAAACAACCCTTATGAGGGGGTTGATTTAAATTTTCCTATAGTAGCACGGAAAGTATTTTCTGAGCAATCCCAATTATCCATTTCAATGAAATATCTCCACTGGAAACCCTCGGTTAGCAGTTTTTTTTTAATCACAAAAATAAAACTACCCTCATGTGAGGGTTGATCCAATTTTTTTCTATGGTGACAGAAAAAGTAGGTTTTGAGAAATCATAATCTACTGTATGAACGAAATATCATCACTGGAAATAGTCGGTCAGCAAAGTCTTTTAAAAAATCTCAGAATAAACTACCCTCATGTGAGATATGATCCTAATTTTTTCTATGGTGGCACAAAAAGTACGTTTCGGGAAATCACAATCTACTGTTTCAACAAAATATCTTCACAGGAAATGCTCGGTCAGCAAAGTTTTTTAAAAAATCACAAGAACAAACTACCCTTATGTGGGGGTTGATCCGATCTTTTTCTATGATGGCGCAGAGAGTACGTTTTGAGAAATCATAATCTACTATTTCAACGAAATATTTTGACTGGAAATCCTCGGTCAGCAAAGTTGTTTAAAAAATCACAAGAATAAACTACCCTTATGTGGGATATGATTCAAATTTTCTCTATCGTGGCATAAAATATACGTTTTGAAAAATCATATTTTACTGTTTCAACGAAATATCTTCACTGGAAATACTCGGTCAGCAAAGTTTTTAAAAATCACAAGAGGCTACCCTTATATGAGGGTTGATCCAAACTTTCTCTAATGTGGCACAAAAATTACATTTTGAGAAATCATAATCTACTGTATCAACGAAATATCTTCACTGGAAATCCTCGGTCGGCAAAGTTTTTTAAAAATTACAAAAATGAACTACCCCTATGTGGGGGTTGATGAGAACTTTTTCTATGGAGGCACAAGATGTACGTTTGGAGATATAAAAATATACTGTTCTAATGGAATATCTTGACTGGAAATCCTCGGTCAGCAAAATTTTTTTAAAAAGTCACAAGAATTAACTACCCTTATGTGGGGGCTGATCCAATTTTTTTTTTCATGGTGGCACAAGGAGTACGTATATAGAAATCATAATCTACTGTTTCAACGGAATATCTATCTTCACTGGAAATCACTGGTCGGCGAAGTTATTTTAAAAAATCACATGAACAACTGCCCTTATGTGGGGGTTGAGAACTTTTCCTATGGTGGTACAAAAATACGTTTAGAGATATCAAAATCTACTGTTTCAGCGAAATATCTTTACTGGAAATCCTCGGTCAGCAAAGTTTTTTTAAAAGTCACAAGTATAACCTACCCTTATGTGATGGTTGATCCGATTTTTTTTTATGGTGGCACAAAACGTACGTTCTGAGAAATCATAATCTACTGTTTCAACGAAATATCCTAACTGGAAATCCTTGGTCAGCAAAGTTTCTAAAAAGTCACAAGAATAAAATACCCTTATGTGCGGGCTGATCCACTGTTTTTTTTTTATGGTGGCACAAAAAGTACGTTTCTAGAAATCATAATCTACTGTTTCAACGAAATATCTTCACTGGAAATTCTCGGTTAGCAAAGTTTTTTAAAAATCACAAGAGTAAACTACTTTTATATGAGTGATCCAAAATTTTTCTATAGTGGCTCAAAAAGTACGTTTTGAGAAATCATAATTCACTGTTCCAACGAAATTTCTTCAATGGAAATCCTCGGTCGGCAGATGTTTTTAAAAAATTACAAGAATAAACTACCCTCATGTGGGGGTTGATCTAAATTTTTCCTTATGGTGGCATAAAAAGTACGCTTCGACGAATTATCATGACTGGAAATGCTCGGTAAGCAACGTTTCTAAAAAGTCACAAGAATAAACTACCCTTATGTGGGGGCTGATCCAAATTTTTTCTATGGTGGCACAAAACGTACGTTTTGAGAAAACATAATATACTGTTTCAACGTGTTAGAGATGAAGAATCTCCTCTACTATTGTACCTAGACACGACTGCTATGAAGACGTCCTGGACTATAGGCAGTTGTCAGCCAGCAATATATTTGATGGATAGAAATGTCAATGTTTATCGTTCAGATTGTAAAGTTTTACGTTCATTAAAACTCCGTTCATTCTCGTTTTCTCACGTACTGTTTCATTGCCCGAATACTCTGGTCAACACAATGAAACATCTTCACTGGAAACCCTTGGTCAGCAAAGTTTTTCGAAAAATTACAAGAATAAACTACCTCCAAATGGGGGTGGATTTGAATTTTGGATATGGTGGCAAGAAGGTATTCCTCTATAGATATCTTTTTTGCATGCCTAGTGAATGGGGCACGCCACTGGTATCTGTTTTGAAGGAAGGTATTATCCAGGGAAATAGTTGTTTTCTGTCAGATTTTTGCCTTATATTTTCCACTTGATGAAAATATTTGGACAGAAAGGGTACTTCGACTTTGTCGATTTGATTTTATTCATATCATTTAAACCTTCGAACTTGTTCGAATTTTCGCATTGACTCTTCCTGGAGTATTTGCTTTCCCGATGAATGCTTATTGATTTTCCTGACTGACTTACTCTAAGAGCCAATTAATTCATCATTCTCATTATCATAGTTCTAATCACAGTCACTGTCTTAATCATAAAATCAAATTAAAATTGTACATTTCAGTAGGGACATTTATGCAATTTCTTTAGTTTTAGCATGTTTTAGTCACAATCATAATCATAAGAATTTGATCTTCACAGTTGGCAATTTCCAATTTTTATGCTTATGATTAGGACGACACGCACAACGCGCATGCGCGTTGATACCTATTTCGCAAATAACAAATAATTATTTGATTTGACTTGTTATCTTTGCTATTCGTTATTGTTTGTTGTGTTTCAGAAAAAAACGAGCCAGGAAGAGGGTACTCTTATTGAAATGATTGAAAAATGGTCTCCTTTGGGATAAAAATCATAGAAATATATATAGGATGGTCTGGTATGCTCATTCTGCGTTTAGTAGAAAATGTTTTTTTCTCCTTATATTGCGAATAAATCTGGTAGTAATGTCAATTTGAAAGGGACTTTTACATTTGTAAATGATGTGGAATATTTTTAAATTTCGATTTTAGTTGCACTAATATATTGGTGGCTTGAATGAAAAGTCTTGTTGGAAGTTGTCTTGAACGTTTTTTCACAAATCATTGTGCCATGTTTTGCAATTGGACCAGCAAAAAAGACAATTTCAGAATCAAATTGAAATCTATACAAATTTTAAAACTTGAGTCAATTCAATTTGAATATAAAGCAAATATGTGAACACAATAGTGTCATAATCAAGGACAAGTTCAATTGTAGATTCTTTATCAAAATAAGACCGTAATTGTTGAGTTGACTAATTACATTTATTTATAATATTTTGGTTTCAGATGCAGTGAGAAATTCATTTCCATGCATCAAAGATGATGCATTTGAAATAAATGTGATGGCTTGGATTCGCAAAAACACGTTACTTGTAGGGTTAGGTAGTAGATCAAGTTGTCGATATTTAAGCTGCACATTCAATCCAATAGGCGTGTTCGGTAAATGCAGATCTGACAGCTCTATTCAATCTGTCTGCTCCGTTTTCCACTACAATTATAGGAAAACCACGCCCACAGATTGAATCGAGCTGTCAGATTTGCATTTACCGAACGCGCCTAATGATTATTTTGTTTCAGGTACCTGATAAGGCCAAACAGATTTTTTTTTTAATTTTGACATTTTAATAAGTATGAGTACTTATTTGTTTTTTTTTTTGTGATATTATAATTAAAGGTTTCATTATCAAATTTTTGTCTTTTTGACCTCCAAGATTCAAATGGGCATATGAAAAAACAATTATTCATTGTTTCGAATAAAAATACTGAATCTATATTTAATAGGTATCATTTCAGGAGATTTTTTGGGTTTTCACAGCTTGTGTCTAAAAACTAGAAAATGATGAATCTGATTTCCATAAAGGACACATCAATACTGAATGATATTTTCCAAGATATCAAAACTGATCTGTCTCCCATGAAGATTGCATTCATTTTCTATCAATATTAGTAGCAAGGATTGAAAATCCAAAAATCTTTCAGTAGCGAACTGCAAAGTAATTTATGAAATCTTACTGTTATGGAAAGGAATAGACAAGATTGGTGATAAGTTGCTGCTATATAACAATATTGAATATATTATTTTCTACTAATTTATATTCTATGTTGTGGTAACCTTGCTGCAATTACTAATTATAAAAGATTACATACATCAATCCGTTTCAGTAGTTGCTGAACCTTTGCAGTGAGGTAGCAGAAAACTCTGATGTAACATTACACATTACCATGAAAGGTTACTGAAATATTGAAGGAATGTTACTTTGCTTAGTGGGTATATTATATACTTCTTCTAGAATGCTAATCTCATATGTCAAAAGTGTTGTAAAAAGCTTGGATTAGTCCACAATGCGCATGTGCGTCATCAGTGTTTTTTTGTAACAGGCCCGGTTATAGTAAAATATTATGGTAGGTACTAGTGAAGATTAACAAACGTTGATGTTGATTCTGAATCTCGGGAATAATGTATTGGAAAACTCAATGTACTTATACCTGCTATTTAGCCGATTTGAATACATATTTTCACATATTTATGATCCCAAATATTCAGCAAAGGCCATCAGAGGTAGAGTACTGTTATTAATTATTATTATTTATCGCTCTGAAGCAACTCATTGATTTTTTGTATCGCGATCACCTTTCAGCTGAAGATAAACTCAACAAAAAACTACAGAACCACCCCAAGTAGTCGGTGCGAATTTCAAGCAGGCACTAGATTGGAAAATAAATTGAAGGTACAAGAAACTATGAAAATTAATTTCAGCTGATATTATGAATAATTTAAACTCAAGCTTGTATTTATAAAATTGGATGCGTCCATGTTATAAGAAGCTCAAGGTTTTCTTTTTATAGAACGATTCATGTCAAAATATGTAACTGCATTTAATTTTAATTAAAATAATTTGAAGAGATTAACATACTATTTCTACGATTTTTTCTGGTTGTGTTACCTTAGTGCAATTTCCATAATAGGGGTTTATGGAAAAGTCCAGAAAAAGACCAGAAGCATTTTTCTTTTCATCAAAGAAAAGCACTTCCATATAGACATTAATTTTCTGAGGAGACTATTAAGTTTAGTACTTTTTGTAGGAATCAAGATATAATTGAAGAATAGTCAGAACATAATAAGCGGTGTGGCTAATACTTGAAATTTGTTTGTAAAAAGTTGTATCACTCGCCATGCTTACGCAGACACATTGTTGGTACGGCATTAAGTTTCAAATGATTCTATTGCCTTTTTACTTAAATCTTCATGAGAAAAACGCCACAAGTTATAATTTTCTCACTAAATGTTCTGCATTGGGGTCTCTTCCTGAAGACATTAACCAGAATCATGCCTTTTGTGTCAAGCTATAATACTAATAAGCTATTTTGAACAAAGCATAGGTACATAGGTCATTACCTACCAAAAATAATTTATTTCAGGTATTTTTCCTTTACTTCCACACTAAACTGTTCATTTTTTTTTAGGAAGAAACGGTTTCATCAGAAAATATCTTAAAGGAACAAGATTAATGCAAATTCACGAATTAGGAAAGAACCAACGACAACAAATACTACATAAAACGACAAGACAAAATCTGAAATTCTAAAATCCGTCTCTGATCTCTGTCAAGAGTGACATATCTTAGTGACAAGTCTTCCTGTTGATGAAAAAGCACTGTTGCACGGTCATTATAATTACAGTAAAATAGGTTACATTAAGGTTCCGTCAAACCAAAGCGGGAACGCGGGAGCGGGAACGAAAAATGAGAACCATGCGAATTGCTAGAAAAACAGTAAATGTAGCAAACCATATAGAATTTCTCTGCATTTCGGAATACGGATAATCACTCCGGAATGTATTTTTACATATCCCACTATCGAATTTAGTCTCGAATTCATCCCGCTCCCGTCTCGCGTTGGTTTGGGAAAACCGTTAACGTATTAAATAAGTTTCTTTCGCGCCTAAAATTCGGAGGATTCTATCTCTAAAAGGTTATTTCGGTTTTAAAAGGACCTAAATACGCTGACAAATTTCTCTCTTTCAAATGACATGGGCTTTATTGCCTCATGACACAAAACTCTGAATTGGAACACCAAATGATTTTCATCGATCTACCCAAGCTACACTAATGACGAGCATGCGCACAATCGTAAACTGGTCACATACGCGGCATGCTTTTCGCCGAGAAAATTGGCGGGATTAGCATTCTAGAGTAAGTATATAATATAAATTTCTATGATAAAAATACACCAATGACAAAATTGTTATCTGTCAAATTTTTATTTCAGAACTAATGACTGCGATGCATAAATATGAAAATTTCTTAATACAACGACTAAGACTAGGACTGTGATAGTGATTATGACAATGATATGTTGCATAAATTGGCCCTAAGTCGCTGCTCCATCCGTTGGGAATTATTAGATAAACAATTGATTTCAATTCAATGAGCAGGTACAAGACGACTCTAAGGTTGTTGGGCCTACCCTTGCACTAATGAGAGGCAAGAACCTCGAAACGAGTCTGCAGGTGGTCATCCCCAGCCGAAGAAGGATAATCTTTTGTTTGTTTACAATAAGTGCTTGCAATTTGACTATTTTGGAAAAACGTTGCAGAAATATCTGCAGATGTAGTTCAATATCCGCCGTGGTACTAGTCAGGGAAGTAGTTGTTTTCTGTAAGAATTTTGCCTCGTATTTTCTACTAGGTGGAAATATTTGGAGAGGAAGGGTACTTCGACTTTGTCGATTTTATTCATATTAATAGGGAATATGCAAGTGATTTAAATTTACTTGATTTTTTTACCTCCGATACTTTATTGTCTTGACTTTACACCTACATCATTAGTTTATCATTTAGATCGCATTTAACTACATAAAACATAAACATAAATCAAAACGTGCAAAATAAGCGCGCAGAATTCAAATTTGCGAAACGCATCACCATTGGTCGAAACGAAGAATGACGTCACATGGCACGTTATGACATTTATCTTTTTCATAGAAAATTTGTTTTTATTTATATATTTGTAGTGTTTTCCATTACATAGTGCGATTTTGGTCTAGTGACAATTGTAAATTATCAAGAGCAATGACTGAAAGTGGTTTTGTCAAAGCACAATCCGACAATACCTGAACTGATAAGTAGTAATAGTTTATCAAATGATAGTTTTCCTTTTGTGATTTAGGTGACGCAGGTATAAACAGAGTTATTTCCTGCTTGATATACAAAACATTTATGCATACAAAACTTACTTCTGATAAATTCAATTCATGTTAACCATCGAAATACAATGTACTCACATTGACAGGATTTCACAACAATGTAAAAGTGATATTGGAGATACTTCGCCTCTTCTCATAACCTCACACCATTGTTTACGTATTTTCGCATCTCTTGGAGCAGAAAAAAAATACTTTATTTGTTGTACTTATAATTGTGTTTTGACATTCCGGTACTAGACAATACCTATAAAATGTTTTTTTAGCATTTTCCATTATCGTAATAGCTATTAAAACTACAAATCCCTAACCTAATTAATAACTGTCAATAGTGTCAATGGCCATAACTATAGAAAGGCTTGTTTATAGAAGACTGCTCTGGTTGATAGAGATCACTTTCACATATGTTCATCTCTCTCTGTAACACTTGTACTGCATTTGTCTTACTCTTTTTTAAAATATCAACTTCAAGCAAGTAGAGCAATACGTCTCCACGAACGACACTGAAGAAGAATAACACTGATCGCGCCATGTGACGTCATCCACAGCGCGCGAAAATGGAGGCGTTCAAATAGGTCAAATTCAATCGGTATTTCATATATTATTTTAAAAATTAATTCCAAGACTTTCAACCGTATTTATATTTTTTACTATGTTGTAACGAAGTAAAAATTTATTAAACAAATAAAAAAAAATTATGCATATTCCCTATTATCCAGTTCCTAAAATAGATATTTTCAACAATGTTATTGTCCAACGGTATTCTTAAACATGACATCTGAAGGGAATCATGTTAGTTTTCTTTATGTTAAATGATAGTAAATTAGAATCACACAAATCTTTTACTGTTTTCAGATCAAATCGTAAATTTCATCAAGATCTTTTTTGTCCGTGTGGTGCCAAAATATAGTGCCGTCATCAGCAAAAACAGTAAATGAACCTGAAATTTGGATAGTCAGTAGGTCATCAATATACAATAAAAATAAAACAGGTGCAAGTATGGAACCTTGAGGAACTCCACAATTAATACTTTTTAATTCTGAATATGATGAACTTCTTTCTATCTGATTTCGTTCAGTTAAATAGGAATTTAACCAATTGACTCCTAGGAATCCATATTTTTATAGTTTAAGTAAAAGTATGGCGTTAGTTTCATCAACGTGTTAAAATTGTTACTGGGCGGTAGTTACAAATTTTGCTCTTTTATTGCTTTTATAAATAAGAGTAATGAAACTTAAACTATTTTAGAAATAAGCCAGAGCTGTTCTGGGTAGGCTTTGTTACTAGCTCCATACTCCATCTTAGGAGTAGCACTGTTCATTTTAACGGTCAATCGTTCAGCACTCATTCCAGATGATCTACAAAATTTGATGATTTAATCTATTAAATTAAATTGAAAATTTTCGACTCCGACTGTGATTCGACACTATTCCCAAAGTCGGACGCTATTCCAACTTTTCCAACACACTATGCCTCCCGGTTCAAGAAAAAGGAAGGCCACTTAAAAAAATTAAACACATTTGATTCATTTATTTTCCTCCACAGTTGACGTCTGGAAACAAGAAATCTTATCAACGTATTCTACCAAGAGTTTCGGTGTCACTAATCAAATAACATTGAACAATCAAAATTAATATATATGTTTAATCAGCAGCTACATTGAACTGAAGAGAACTTAGGTAAAAAACAATCTTTTGTGAGATTAAGCACATTTTTATAAAACACCGTGTCAAATTACACCTTCGGCAAAATTCAATGATTCAAGTTACATTCGTCTTCTTCCTATGCCTCCATAAGCAATGCTGCCGTTGCTCGAACCACCCGCAGAATTGAGGAATAGCTCAATGTATCGATGTTGCATATGGCCTTTGTCTTTACTCATCGCTCTTACTGCTTCATCGTGTGATGCAAATTCCACGTCGGCTTCGCCAGAAGCTCTTCCCATCGAGTCTTGGAGTAAGGTTACGTTCATTGGAATGACAGGTTTGAAGAACTGAAGAAAAAAATTAGAACAATCAGATCGTCACATGATGAATAGTAGTAACTGATATAGGTACATATAAAGATGTAAACTATACTGATAAATAGGGAGGAAATAAATACTATATGCTGACAATATTGTTTCGACACACAGTGTCATCTTCTGAGCGAGTTATAAACTGCTATTCTTCGACACTTCCTCTTCTTAAATATAAATTCAGGTACAAATATTGTTGATGTCGAATAATTAAAATCAGGGAACAATAGGGTTGTTAGAAATAAGGTAGTTCATTATTGGGGAGCTGTAAAGATTTACCTGGTCGTTAAGTACTAAATTATTATTGTTATGCAGGTGCTTCTTAATTTCTAAGGATTCCAATATGTTTAATTTCAGACCTTTAGGTTGAATATGCAAAATATGTCTAACATATTTCGGTCACCATACGAATAAGATTTCTCGTTTCCTTCAGAAACGTAATATAAATGTTGCATTCAGAACTAACAACAATCTATATTCATTCATCAATAACGCAAAATCTGTACGGGATAAATTAAAGAAATCAGGAGTTTACAAACTTGAGTGTGAGGAGTGTAATGCAATATATATAGGCCAGACTGGCCGTAGTTTTGATCAAAGGCTCGGTCAACATTGGAGGAGCTACAGATTGAATAAGCAGGATTCAAACTACGCCAAACATCTCATTGAAAGTAAACTTCACACAGAATCCTGATATTTTGCATATTCAACCTAAAGGTATAAAATTAAACATATTGGAATCCTTAGAAATTAAGAAGCACCTGCATAACAATAATAATTTAGTACTTAACGACCAGGTAAATCTGTACAGCTCCCCAATAATTAACTACCTTATTTCTAACAACCTTATTGTTCCCTGATTTTAATTATTCGACATCAACAATATTTGTACCTGAATTTATATTTAAGAAGAGGAAGAGTCGAAGAATAGCAGCTTATAATTCGCTCAGAAGATGACACTGTGTGTCGAAACAATATTGTCAGCATATATATTTACATATATTTTTTCAAGTGTAAATTATTGGAAGTATTTATTTCCTCCTTATTTATCAGTCATGATGAATTTACACATATTAGATGCCAACACCATAGAACATGTAAACTATAGTCTTTTTCAATATTTGTGAATTTGTATTATATTCAAACAAAATAATATACACGTAGCAAAAAACTATAATATGAAAACATTCGTTCGATTGATGATCTATTTATTTTGTGGAAATTCGTGTTGAAGTAAAATAGTAGTAGTTCTTTGGGAAGGCCGCAACCGCATCCAGGCAAGTGTGCCCTCATGGAACCTTTTTTGCATCCCCTGTTCTCCACTTATCTATATTCATCCTCATAGTCTTCCTTTTCGAACCTTTGTGACCTCCTAATGAAGAGTATGTCCGACAACTCAAGTAGATTAGTTCCTCTTGTTGGAGTTGCTCAACTCCGAAGGTTCCAAATCGTAGCCTCCCGTACGCCTCACACTCACCGAGGAAGTGAGAAGAAGTTTCTTCGTCTTCTTCGCATTTGCGGCAAGTGGAGCTGTCTTCTATACCTATAAGTGATAGGTGATAGGTGTTTGCCTAACTTGTTATGTCCTGTTAGTATTCCTATAAGGAGGCGTAGTGCTTTGCGGTTTATGCCTAAGAGTCATGTCGTCCTTGAATTACTAGAGCCGGCCACAGAGTCTTTCGACTGCCTGCAGCCGGTATTATCCCTCCAAAGTTTATTCAGCTCTTCTTTCGCTCACTCGTCGAGGGCTGAGGAGGTTTGTAGTACAGGTTCCGGCCCACAGAACGGCGTTGTGGCAAGTCCGTCTGCCACCTCGTTTCCACGCACCCCTATGTGACCCGGGACCCATACCAACTGAACTTCCTTCGTTTCAGCTAGCTTCTCGAGCGCATCTACGCCATAGAAATATAATAACCTCTAGAACGCCAAACCCGCTGTCCGAGATTCAGTTAAATGACCCCTCACAAGGAATGATAACCAACCTTTGCACTTGCGCATTATTGCTGTTTCTGGTCACGTCGTTGCCATGTTTTCTTTTTTTCGTGTTCTAAATGAGGTTCGGAATATCATCTGTGGATAGGGCAGGTAATTGTGGGAAGTCCAGTAAACTTGGCAACACCGCCGCAAAATCCTATCGTGGCGTATCAAGCTAAGATAGATAACAGTGTCGGCTTCTGAGTTTTGGCATTGTTAGGTTTTAGCAGTTGTTCAGGGAAACTGTGAATCTGGATAACACCAATATATTGGCAACGACACAAAAGCAAACAAATGTATGCGGACTTGAATTTGGATGAGATGTCCATTATAAAAAAATATGACATTGATGTCAACGACATGTTAATCAAAGATGGGGAATTTTATAATTTAATTTCATTTCTCCCTTTTCTTTGAGTACTCTGACTGAAAATGTGGTTACACATATATGAGGAATTGTAGTTGAATCTATAAAAAAATTTATCAAATGTAGAGTATGTTTGTCTACTTTTAAGACATTACAGAATCATCTGCAGATGCAGAAAACTTTAAATTATTGAATTGAAAAAAAGGTGGTCTTTTTAGGCCATCACAAACTGTTATAGATATTTGTATTTTCCATGAGAGAAAAATCCGGCAGGTTCTTGCAATTACTGATAATTTTATGCCAAATGAAACGAAATTTTTGGAAACTTTCATACACCAAACTTCATCAATATTATTTCAGGATGAAAAATTATTCAGCTCCATAATAAACCACATTTTCGATATATCTCCCTATGAGGAGAGTCACAAATTGAAAATGATAAAAGCAATAACAAGAATTTACACCAGAATTAGATTTTTCAATATTGCAATGTCGCAAACTGAGAAAATTAGAGGTGTATTGAAGTGAAGAACACTTACAAAATTTATGATATTTTCCCTTCAATAGATTTTGAAACAAAATTTTCGTTTGATAGAAATAAGTTTGTAACATTACAAAATAAAATGTGTTGAGAATTATTATAGTCCCTTTTCCTCCAATCCTACCATATCTCCTTATTTAAAACAAAATGAAACAAATATCCTGTGACAATTTGAATTTTTGGCTTTTTATATTTATTTCTCTCCACATTCGATAATCTACTTCTTATTACAAAAAATGCCATTTGAATTTAATACGATTCAACAACATTTATAATGATAAATGACAACCTCTGACCAAATGCAAAATGGAGTTTTTTACCCGAGAAACTATATTTGACAGATTTTTTCCCAATTTTATCCAATCAATGACATTTTTGTTTTTCAACAAAAATGGTGGAAAAGTGATAACAAGAGTCAACCAGTAGTTTGAATAGCAATACCCATGAACCACGATCGTCAAGACCGTATATAAAACGGAGAAGAAAACTGTAGTTCACAAACAATGAGCTTATGACTTGAGGCTTTTCCTATTGTATGGGATATTAGCAATGAGCAGTTCTCCGGACATCTTATGCCTCAAGTCATAAGCTCATTGTTTGTGAACTACAGTTTTCTTATCCGTTTCATGGGTATTGCTTAGTTGGGTGGCCGGCGCTGGGATGGCGCTCGCAGTTTTGGAGGTATCCACTGTGCGGGCGCGATCTCAGTTTCGGTCTTGAAATGGATTTGGTTATCGATTCATTCGTTGCAGTCATTAGTTATTGACTGCTAGACCTACCCTATACTGATGAGGGGCATCACCCCGAAAACGATATATAGGTGGTCCGAATGTTTCGATGAACATTTCCATGCAACAAACAATTGCAGAGATAACCTTGTAGGAACTATGCACGGAAATTTCATCAGATGTAATTCAATGTTCGTCGTGGCATTAGCCAGGAAAGTAGTTGTTTTCTGATGGATTTTCGACCCAACTTTTCCTATTGTATTGTATTGTATTAGCAATGAGCAGTCCTCCGGACATCTTATGCCTCAAGTCATAAGCTCATTGTTTGTGAACTACAGTTTTCTTCTCCGACCTACAAATAACTTTAGATTCTTGAATATATACCCAAGAAAGCAATAATACACAATTATGTTCAAATTACATGTGTGTGTCCCTATTTAACTTGTGTTCCAAAACAAGATGGGAAAGTACCTCAAATCTACTTGATATGTCAAACTACAATAGAAAAATGCCAGGAAGGTCTCCCATTTTTTTAACAAATATCAACATAACAATAAATAAAACTATTTAACTGTGGGTCCAGATATTATTTGTGATATCACACACAGAAAAAAAAACATTGGAATAAACTTACTAGCCTACTTGATACTTTCATTTTCAAAAACTATTCAGTATTTTCCCTACATAAAAAAATATTACTTCAGGTCATAGTAAGCCTTGTACAATTGCTTTACTTGTTTTCTGAGTTCAGATATCAGTTTAGAAGTGTCAAGTAAGTGATTCTATGAGTAAGGTTATTCTGGACTTTCATTGTCTTACTCAAAGTGAAACATTGTCAACCACTTTCAAACTAAGTGATTCTAGTTCTCTTTTATATTTTTTATAAACTTAATTTTACTCACATCTGCAATATCATCTTCTGATGCTTTAAATGGCAATCCTCTCATATGAATGCAATGCATCCCACCGGAGGAACGTTCATTTCCACCACCTCCCCACGAATCCCAAGAATTCCTTGATCCCATGTCATTTCCATTCCTATTACTTGTCCAAGGAGATGGCCTATCGTAACTGTTGTTATAATCTACAGAAAGTGAAAAATGTACATGAATACACAACTATATGAAATGTATGTGGAAATTCAAATAAAAAAGTTCCAAGGGATGGTGCTAATTTTGCTTATTCATTGATCATTATATTTATAACTACCAAAACCCTGAAGGGCATACGTTATGAAATCATTACAAATTTTGGCAGCGGGCTGACGGTCTAATAAGCGGGAAAATGAACTATGAAGTGGATAAAGATAGATATACCATTCAATTTCTTTCACAGTGTTCACGCCCCTACACGACGATTCTGTCAGAACTGAATATAGGCGCGCGCTATACGGGGCGTGGCTAAATGTACTTTCTTTGTTTCTCTCATTACCTTCCGTTTCTTGTCCACTTGTGTTGAGTTTCCCATGTTCCGTTTAAAAATATCCGAATATGCATATGCTTTTCAATTGAAGAAATAAATATATTTTTGTACAGAAAAGCATGTTACATACCTTTGAAACTGCGAGCTCCCCTTGACGCTCCTCCAAATCGACCGCCACCAAACCTATTGTCCCTATCATAGGGACTAGGGCGGCTATTGAACATGCCAGAGCCTGGACCCATTCTTCTACCTCCACCACTTCCTCCCATTCCTCCGCCATCTTGGCAACCAACAACACTGTTTACTTCTGAAAGACAGCTGCGGAATATTTCTATGTACCTGAGAATTCAACAGAATATTAATTTTTTTCATTTAAACACATACAAAATCAATGGAAAACTTCCAGTTACAAAACTTTTTATTTAAAACCAATAGTTTTCTTTCCGATCACAAACTCAGAGTGATTTACGACCCATTATGGAAAATTCTACAGCGTGCTATCCCCAGCAAAGGAAATGAAAAAAGAAGTGAAATTTGGACCAAAAAAATTACCTTTTCTATGTGTAGGAAAGCGCTGCATCTGGATGTCAAGATATGGACAGCCATATTTATTGGAGTCGAATGAGCTATCATGTACGCAAACACTCTGTTCTTTTGAGCACAAATTACAGTAATGTAGAAGTTTTGATCATTAATGAATGCCTTCGGAACAATCAATTCACGAAAATCTTGCCTGTTACTTTTTTTTCTTATTGTAAGCGTTTAAAATTCGTTTTGGCACAAGTATATAAGGGGGATGGCGATCTAAAAAATTATATAAATCATCTCGCTAAAATTTTACAGGTGTGTTTTTACGTCACAGACTAGCTCACCATGTTATTTTCTGTAAGTGGTCATAAATCACCCTGTATATTACTTATGAAATTTTCAATATAATTTTATAATTCATCCCAATGAAAGTTTACACAAATTTTATTTTCCTTGGAAACTATCATATAACGGTGTTATAAACTTTACAATTCACAGGAAATTTTTAAAATAATTTAAATGAGACAGCTTTATTTGATTTTATTTACTTATTCAACTTTTTTTTTACATCCTACACAGTTATATTGTTTAAAGTATTTTTATTGAAATATGACTCAACCATTCAAAGACAGAAAGTATTACTTCAATATCTATTAAAGTTCACGAAAACACGAATCAAATGAAGAATGATAAAGTTGAATGATACCATGGATGAAAATGAAAATTGTATCCTTACATTAAATCAACAATCAGAAACACAAACTAGGTTTATGCAAACTCTGGAAATAAATATTTATAAACTATGTAAAACTCAATAAAACCAAAAATTTTGAAACCGATGTTCGTAATCAATGGATAATAAATCACAATTAAATTCAGTATAAGAAATATTGCATTAACTTATTTTTTCAATAATAATTCAAAATTAATTTTCCTCCTTTTCAATAAATGATATTTGTCAGAAGTCAGACTGAATTAATAGATTTTGATCCATGAATTAGTCGCTGAATTAACTCAGGTTTTGTGTATATTCTCCAAAAACATGACACGTTTGTCATGTCAAAATGTGTGTCTGGAGACCCTTATCTACAAATTCATTATATTTGTAATTCGATCTCATGCGTATTAAATTTTTTCATTACGAATTTCAATTTGATAAATAAATGGGAGTAATATATAAAGTTCTAGAATTATTCTCATTTGGTTTGTACCTTGAACAAAATTATATTGTTTACCATCATTTTTGTTGCATTTTTCAATTGGATTTTTATTTAGTTAAATCTTGTTTTAGGAAATTAATTTAGATTTTCACAAACTACAAAAAATTCAACAAAAATGGGAAATATCTTTTTTCTATAAACTAAAATTTGTAACAATAAGATTTACATTATTTTCTTGCCTTTGTATTGTAATAATTAAAAAGGAATTCTGGAAGATTGAAATATTGAATATATTGCTAATTTAATCAAATATCACCATCAGTGAATGAATTATTGAGCCACCTAACAGTTTTTTTTTAAAACCTATTTGAAAACATAAGAATTGTGTGACAAAATAAGTTCCCCTTCATGTAAATTCTCTACTTCCTAAAGAAATGTTAGTGCTATATCTGCTAGTTTTATGAGTGTTGAATATAGGTTCACAGGACTTGTCACTTGCTAATGACAAGAAACTTGTGTGTTTTTTTGCACTCTATCAATATTATATTACATTAAAAATCAAATTCAAAAGCAAGGAAACTAAGTCTTCCCAGTACAGTGTCACTTTACAATGAATTTCGATAGTAATATTTTAAAGTAAATATCACAACTGATGACAACATTGTAATTTGCCATGAAAAACCTCAAATTTAATGAACAGATAATGAATACAATACAAAACTCAACAAAATAATTAAAATCTTCATTATTATAGTCTACTGGAATATTCAGAAAAATAATACATTAAAAAAAGGAGGATCTCCCTATCCCTCCCGCATACCCCACCTGTGTCCAATTTTTTCTCGATGTTTCTGCAGAGCTTTCTCTGCCACCTCTCTGTTAACAAACTCTACGAACGCCTCCCCAGAACTTCTCCCCGAGTAGTCAGTCAGAAGTGTTATTCCGTTGGGTACTATCTCCAACCCTACCCAAAGACAACCCAGAACAATTAAGCCCTTGAACTCAAACTTAAACTAGATATACAGTTCACTTGTTGATTCAACCTTAGATCATCATGTTTGTTATTAATAATTGGAAAATTGTTGTTGAAATACAATCACATCAAAACGTTGCGTACCTTTACACATTTTACAAATTTGAAAAACTCAGCATATCCCATAGCACTCGATTTTGGTGAGGTTTCAAGATTTAACTTATTTAAAAAAATACTGTTATTTTTTATACTTTTCTGAAAAGAAAAAATTTAGGGATCACTGATAAATCTTTTCTTTATGTGAAGGTTTGGGATTTGTCCAACTTTTCAAATACTAACACACAGTTTGAAAAATCCATTGCAATTGAATCAAAATGAAAATAAGTTGATCAGTATGTACATAACAACAGTAGTATTTCTGAAAATAAAAGACAGTGATTGATTGTCATTTTGGTGTACATTGCAATCCACATGTTTTACTTAAGGAATTATAAGTTAATCAATTTGATTAACAAAATAATGTGGAGAACAAAAGAAGCATCAGGAGTGACATGATACATGTTTATATACGAAAAAATTTCTAAATATTGTCAAAAATATACCGAACATACCGTATTTTACAATATTTCATTATAATTCAGTACGTAGGTAACCTTGTTACATTTTACAATTCAGTACGCGAGCGAAGGTACTATATTTTGAATAACAACTTGTCATTAACTGTGCCATAAACAGAAGACAAGAATTTCCAAAAAGGCCATCTATAGTTCGATCAAGTAGTCGAAGTTAGTGTTCTGCCGTGCTAGTAAGGGCTATGGGGGGGGAGTTTGGAAGAGTAGAGTTTAGATAGATGGAAAATGTCCCTAAAATGTAAATGCCAGTATGTATTGTAAGTATAGTTCTTTTACGAATAATTTGTATTAAAAGTAACTAGTCTAGGAGAGATCAATTAATTCCTTCATTCATTTCAATCGTCTCAATCTCACATTTGTACATAGTTAAATAAATGTTTTTACATTTTTCAAAGTGTTTTAAATCTATAAAAGATCAGTATCTACCTAGATAGTCGTGAACAAACCCCAATTCATGACAATATTATTATAAAACAAATGTTTCTAGTAAATATTTCTTTCGGTTTTGAAAATGACTCCCAATCTATTCAGAATAATAAAAAACTGTAACTTATGGAGAATTTCAGATCAGTCATTGTTTGCCAAAATATTCTTGAAGATTTTCAGGTATGGGTTTCTGGAACACTTGACAAATTTCATAAGCTGCTTTCCATTTAACGTAAGGAGCTCCTCAGAGCTACCCAGAGCGTATGACCCTGCGTTCCATTTAGTGGGGCTTCAAGCACCGATTGACATTCCTCTTGCCCCTCGAGCACCACCCGTTTTAATGGTGCATGAAGCACAAGTAGACAAAAGTCAAAACGCTAATACACAGTTTTTTGGCGAAAAAGTCAGTGATAACGTAATTTCCGATCTCAGGGGCTTGAAGCTCTGGGGCTTAACACTCCTAAATGGAAAACGCCTATAATGCACATAATGTTTCAATATCAGTGCAACACGTTTTATGTTGATAGACAAACATAATCAACTACAGAAACCGTTGCACATTTGTGGCATCAGTTTGAAAATACTGAGATTTTGAATGAACCGTCCCTTGTGAAAATGGCGGCTGCTAAATACGTATGTGGTCTTTGTAGTGAGAATATCACGAAAAAACATCATAGTTTAATGTGGTATGGCACCTGTAAAGTGTGGTTTCAAAAAATATGTACAGGTCTGACAGAGGTTCAGTACAAAATATTCGCTGCCAAAAACTCTAAGGAAACTTGGATGTGTAAGACATGTAAACAAAGAGTTGAGGTTAACTCTTCCGAGAGTGACTACGACTCTGCCGACGACGGAGCCGTAAAGGCGAATTCCAAGAATAAAAAGAAAAATGTCGGAAGAAAATTGAAAACAGTTGAGCAATTCTGAACAAGGAAAATCCATCAGTAAGAGAACTCTTATTAGTGATGAACAAAAAATTCGTCGCAGTGGAAACGTCGATGAATTTTCACAGTGAAATGGTAGATGACATGCACAAGACACTTCAAGATATGAGAAAAGACAATACAAAAGTGAAGAAAGAAAATGAAAACATGAAAAAAATTGTAAAAGAACTTCAAAACGACATTCGGGATCTCCAACTCAAAAACAGAAGTCACGAAGAGATTTCAAAGAGGAACAAAAATCTGGTGATTTTTGGTGCGAACGGAGGAGAGGACGTAGAGAAAATCTTTGAAAAATTGAATGTACCGACCCAACCGGGAGACTATACTGACAAAATAATTCCGACCAAGTCTATAAATAAACCAGTTCTTGTCGCCTTCAAACAAGAAGAGATGAGAAACAAGGTCATAGAAAGAAGAAAAGCGAAAAAGGTCTTAGGAACAACAGAATGTAATATAGGGGGAACAATCAGAAAGATATACATCAATGAAGATGTGCCGAGAGAGACAAGAGCACTGTTTAACAAAGCAAAGAAGCTCAAAACAGAAAAACTTCAAGTTTGTATGGATAAAAAATGGACAGGTCTATTGTTGTGAATCGGAAGATACTAGAGTTATCAGAATAGTTAATCCCCTTCAAATTGAAGAACTTCTTGGAAGAAACTAGGAACCAGATTAATTTTCTGAAAAATATCTATAGATATTACATCTTTGACTTCTGCAATGGCCGTAAAAACCTACAGTGAACTTTGCAGTTATAACTGGGATGACAATAGGAAAGCATATCCTTACATGTACATGAACGCTAGATCTATAAAAAACAAACTTGAGAGACTTGAAATTATGCTTGATGAAATTGAAAATGTAACCGTTCTTGTCATTTCTGAAACGTGGCTGATGAAGGAGGAAGAAAAATACTTTGAACTTACCGGGATATAAAGCAGTACTTGCAAGTCGGGAAAAACGAGGAGGGGGAGCTGCCATATTCGTGAAAGAGTCCATAGAATTCAATGTGATCAAGATTATCAGTCGAGGAAATTGGTCATATATTCTACTCTACCTGAAAAACTATAATAGATATCAATCTGTGGTAGAAGTCCATTGTATCTCGAACATATAATAGATATATTGGAGCCAACTTATTAGACGAGGAACTGGAAAATCTAACCAATAAAGAAGTGACAATTATGGGTGACATCAATATAAATATAATTGACAATTCAACAATAGTATCCACCTACAAAGATATTTGTGCGACAAACGGGTTTCAATTAGTCAATGAAACTACTCCCACAAGAATCACTGGCTATTCCCAAACACTTATTGACCATGTATTAAGTAATCAGTTCAAAAGTCACTGCCTCGTCAGAACTGGCAATAATAAGCAACAGTATTAGTAATCACGAACTACAAATTCTGAAAATGAGCATTGAGATCTGCAAACAAGCTAAAAAGTTCTACATTAAAAAAAAAATTGAACTGGAGAGATTGAAGCAAGACCTTAGAGGTTGACAGAAATTACTTGGACACCCTTGACATAGATGTAAACTAGGGAAAAATAGCTAATTGTTTTGAGAAAAACACTTCTCATCGAAGATGTAAAAACAAATTCAGGAAAGACTCCAACCCTGGTTCACCTCGAAAGTATTACGAGCGATAAAACATCAAGAGTACCTATATGAGAAGAAAAAAGAATTCCAACTAATGAATATTTCTCCGACCAACACAAAATCGCTCAAAAATCTGTAAAAACTGAAATCAAAGCTGCAAAGAAGAAATATTATGAAGAAAAATTCAACAGAACGAATGGGAATCAAAAGAAAACATGGAAAATCATAAACATAATCATTAGAAATGAGTCAACAACGTATACAAACCATATCTCTTCTATAAATACACAAACCAACGAGACCATCACGAGCCCAGAAGAAGTCTGTAACTATATGAACAACTATTTTGTTGGAATTGGGGAAAAACTTGCCGCAAAAATCACACAACAAAACATAGACCCCACAAAGGAAGCAACTTGTGATGCCAGATTCTCATTCACCTCAATAACGCAGGAGGATATAGGTAAAATAATAGATGATCTGGATGCATCCAAGGCACCAGGATAGGAACAGATTGTAGCAAAGACTGTGAAAGAGTGTAAACGTGAAATACAAATTGTTTTGTGTAAACTTATAAACCAGTCCTTGGCATGTGGTAAAGTACCAGAAGTTCTCAAACTAGCGAAAGTATCACCTATGTATAAATCCGGAGATAAAGAGGACCCCAACAACTATCGCCCTTTATCAGTATTACCAATACCATCAAAAATAATTGAGAAAGTTGTGAGCAAGCAACTGCTGGAATACCTTGAAGAAAACACTATACTGACCAAGTCACAATGCGGCTTTCGCAAGTCAAGCGACACCACCAGTGCTGCTGCTGATCTGATATCGGAAATACAAATGAAAATTGACAAAAACAAAAAGTGTGTCCTTGTTTCTCTTGACCTGTGCAAAGCCTTTGACACGGACAACCATGATATCTTAGTAGAAAAAATGACAATGATTGGTGTTAGGGAGATGGATCTCACATGGTTTCGTGATTACCTATCGTGTAGAAAGCAATTCATTCAATGTGGTTCATACTTTAGTGAAAAGAAAAAAAATCACCTGTGGTGTACCACAGGGATCGATCCTAGGACCCACCCTTTTCCTCATTTACATAAACTCCTTCGCGAACATAAATATTAGGGGAGAAGTCTGACTGTATGCAGATGACACAACAATTGTATACTTTGGAGAAACACGTGACGCCATCTCCCAGAACATCAAAGAAGACCTCCAGTGCTTGGCCGAATGGTTATCTTGTCATAAGTTAACCCTCAATTTGTATAAATCGTCTTTCATGTGGATTGATAAATGTAAGGTGCCTGATAACGCCAAAAAAGAAATATCTTTGGAAATAGTATTATGAATTAAATTTCTTGGTCTGATTATAGACGAAAAGCTTTCATAGCATGAGCACATTGAATATATACGTAAAAAAATTATCGGTCCAGTGGGTGATCTTAGGAGATCGAGTTATACTGTGTCAAAATATCTATTGAGGTCAGTTTACTTCTCCCTAGTCCACTCCCATTTGGAATACCTGATAATCATCTGGAATTCAACTTTTGAGAGTTATATAACACCACTGAAAACGCTACAGAACAAAGCCATAAAAAATCTGTATAAATTACCAATGAGATTTAACACATCAGACCTGTTTAACAAATATAATATTAGATCCTTGGATAGTCTTTACCTATGTGGTGAAAGTTAATGAATTTATTTATCAAGTATTGAATCAGGTGAGACACACTCAAATAGAGTTCCCTATGAGATATGAAATACATCCATATGAAACGCGACAATAAAAAGATATATCATTACCACAAATATGCTCACGTCATGGCCTGAATTCACTGTTATATAAAGGAGCAATAGAATATAATAAACTACCCTCCAACATGAAAAAATTAAATGTAAACAAATTTAAAATCACTGTGAAGAAACATGTCCCCTTATATATCCTTTAAAAATCTAGTAGACCATAATATTGCATATACATCAGCTGAAACCAAATAACGGATTTCTACTACTCTGATATATCTAACTATATAATATTGTGATACATTTAACTATCTAACTGTGATACATATATTTAACTATTTTGTTGTGTCGAGTCATTAATTGTAGTGAATTTATGTATTTAAAATTTTATTTTGTACTTTTCTTATATGTTTACCTTAGATATAGTGATTTTTTATTGACACGCTCATGAGGAGCAAAATTGTTATTCTTAGTAATAGAGGTAATGTAACAATCTGTGTATTTTGGGATGAAATAAACATTAAAAAAAATTCAGAGCCACATCCAAATTCGCTACAAAGGCAGCTATAACAACCGAAAGTCCGACTCAGGAAAATATCCAAGAAAATGGAAAAGAGAGAGAGAGAGGAAATATAAAAATTAAAAAGATAAGGATACACACCAAAATTACCAAACATAAAATTACCCAAAATTTCGTCAGGCCCAAACTTTTAATCGACTACCAGAACACATAAAATTCAGTGGCAATGTGTGAAGAAATTTTAAAAACCTCTAAAGTCGTTTTTCTTGACAATTGGCTTGTTACTTCAACTATATTTTCAACCAGATGCCAAATCTGACTCTGGAAAATATTCAATATAAAAATTAAAGAGAGTTAAGGATATAGACCAAAATTACCAAATATAAAATTGCACAAAATTTCATCAGGCCTAAATTTTTAATCGACTACCAGAATACATAAAATCCAGTGACAATGTGTGAAGGAATTTTAAAAACATCTAAGGTCGGTTTTCTTGACAAACGGCATGTTTACTTCAACTATATTTTCAACCAGACGCCATTTGAATCAAAATAAAGAAAATACTTTTTCATTACAACTATCTGAAAACACTATATTTACATGCTTATTAGCATACTGAAAAGGGGGGGTTTTCCGTGTGCTGGTGTCATTATAGCTGCCTATTTACATGTCAAAATTAAATAATATGTTGTTGACAGTTCTCTAGAAATCGCAAATTGTTTGAATATTTCCTTACCAACCGGGTAAATAACGCTTGTTTTGTGGCAATTTCTGGATATTTTTGTAACATAAATATTTCAATTATTAATACCTGTTTTTGTTCCTTCGCCTTTAAAAATAAATATTTCTCTGTGGTTTTCAGGTAGATTTTCTGAACTCCTAATGAAATATACTATTTCCTACAAAGGTATTTCCCATTTTATTTTAGAAAATGTCACACCCCCTAAGTTTGTTTCTACTACTCACAAGACTTCTGTGGCAACCACTATGAAAAAGCCAAATTTGCTTCTTTTTTTTATGTCTGTATGTTTACTATAATACAGTTTATATGCATATTTTCTTGACCTGTTAGGTGTAATTACCTCTTTTATGAATCTGTTCAACCCTTTTGTAATTTTTCATGAATAAAGTATTTATCCATCTTTTCTTTGTTTTCTAGTACATTGAACCCAATTCTGGCTATTAATTCCTACACAAAATGTCAATTTTTGTCATTTCAAGGAAATATTTAAACTGAAAACATATTTAACTACGAATAGTTTAGCCCAAGAAAACTGGATGTGCGTGAGAATTCAGTGATATGAAAATTTCCTATATAGCAAGAGTTGAAAATTACGACAAAAACTTACACTGATTAATTATAAACAAAACTATGCAACTTTTGTTGCAGGCATATCTTAGGCCTACTTTTTATCTCAGCTCTATACAAAATCAAAAATTGTGAAATTCAACAATGTTAGACAAAATTCTTCCTTAGAGAAATTGGACAGATTTCTGAAGAAACCTGGGAACTTATTAGGTAAATTCATTGGTATAGTGAAACATCAATATTTGAACCGGTGTGAAGTTAGCAGCCACTTTCTAGCAGCCGTTTTTATCTAGCAGCCAATTTGCCAGTGGCGCCGGGTGTGAAATTAAAGTCGGCTTTTGATCCGAATAAACATCAATTTATGTATATAGACTACTGAAAAGCCCGAGAATAATATACCGAGAGATGGTTGATTTGCAGGCCGTCTAAGGGGCAGTTTATACTTATCAATTTTTGGAAAATCATTCTGAAACATCGCTCAAAAATGTTTAGCCAAGTTCATTTTCCGTATATAAATTACTGAGAAGCCCTAGAATTATATACCGAGATATGATTGATTTGCAGGCCGTCTAAGGGGCAGTTTGTACTTGTCGATTTTTGGAAAATCATTCTGAAACATCGCTCAAAAATGTTTAGCCAAGTTCATTTTCCGTATATAGATTACTGAGAAGCCCTAGAATGATATACCGAGAGATGATTGATTTGCAGGCCATCTAAGGGGCAGTTTGTACTTGTCGATTTTTGGAAAATCATTCTGAAACATCGCTCAAAAATGTTTAGCCAAGTTCATTTTCCGTATATAGATTACTGAGAAGTCCTAGAATTATATACCGAGAGATGATTGATTTGCAGGCCGTCTAAGGGGCAGTTTGTACCTGTCGATTTTTGGAAAATCATTCTGAAACATCGCTCAAAAATGTTTAGCCAAGTTCATTTTCCGTATATAGATTACTTAGAGGCCCTAGAATTATATGCCGAGATATGATTGATTTGCAGGCCGTCTAAGGGGCAGTTTGTACTTGTCGATTTTTGGAAAATCATTCTGAAACATCGCTCAAAAATGTTTAGCCAAGTTCATTTTCCGTATATAGATTACTGAGAAGCCCTAGAATGATATACCGAGAGATGATTGATTTGCAGGCCATCTAAGGGGCAGTTTGTACTTGTCGATTTTTGGAAAATCATTCTGAAACATCGCTCAAAAATGTTTAGCCAAGTTCATTTTCCGTATATAGATTACTGAGAAGCCCTAGAATGATATACCGAGAGATGATTGATTTGCAGGCCATCTAAGGGGCAGTTTGTACTTGTCGATTTTTGGAAAATCATTCTGAAACATCGCTCAAAAATGTTTAGCCAAGTTCATTTTCCGTATATAGATTACTGAGAAGCCCTAGAATGATATACCGAGAGATGATTGATTTGCAGGCCATCTAAGGGGCAGTTTGTACTTGTCGATTTTTGGAAAATCATTCTGAAACATCGCTCAAAAATGTTTAGCCAAGTTCATTTTCCGTATATAGACTACTGAAAAGCCCGAGAATAATATACCGAGAGATGGTTGATTTGCAGGCCGTCTAAGGGGCAGTTTGTACTTATCAATTTTTGGAAAATCATTCTGAAACATCGCTCAAAAATGTTTAGCCAAGTTCATTTTCCGTATATAGATTACTGAGAAGCCCTAGAATGATATACCGAGAGATGATTGATTTGCAGGCCATCTAAGGGGCAGTTTGTACTTGTCGATTTTTGGAAAATCATTCTGAAACATCGCTCAAAAATGTTTAGCCAAGTTCATTTTCCGTATATAGATTACTGAGAAGCCCTAGAATTATATACCGAGATATGATTGATTTGCAGGCCGTCTAAGGGGCAGTTTGTACTTGTCGATTTTTGGAAAATCATTCTGAAACATCGCTCAAAAATTTTTAGCCAAGTTCATTTTCCGTATATAGATTACTGAGAAGCCCTAGAATGATATACCGAGAGATGATTGATTTGCAGGCCGTCTAAGGGGCAGTTTGTACTTGTCGATTTTTGGAAAATCATTCTGAAACATCGCTCAAAAATGTTTAGCCAAGTTCATTTTCTGTATATAGACTACTTATAAGCCCAAAAGAAAGTAAAAATACATTTATAGTAAAACTGAAGAACGTGCTTTACTCCTAACATTGACTGAAAAGTAGAAAATATCTTTAAATATAGTAATTACTCATTTGTAAATTGTTTTGACCTTTTGAAAGCTGATTATCAGTAAAACAAGAATATGCGTAAAAATCTCCCACGCTTTTTTTACATTTGAGTAATTACTATATTCTCACGACTACAGAAATTTTTCTGTTGGCCGAAAAAGTGCTAGAAATTGCACGTTAAAAGGTAAGTTCTAGTCAATTCTTGGCTCGCACAATTTTCGACTATTGACAGCTGCCGTTTGTAGGGGGACGACAGCTGGTTAACGGAAAAAAACAATTTTAATAACTTTTCTGAGGATTGTTTCAGAATAAACTGCCTCTTGACAGCCTGCAAATCAACCATCTCTCGGTATATTATTCTTGGGCTTTTCAGTAGTCTATATACAGAAATTGAACTTGGCTAAACATTTCTGGGGGATGTTTCAAAATGATTTTCCAAAAATCGACAGGTACAAACTGCCCCTTAGACGACCTGCAAATCAACCATCTCTCGGTATATTATTCTCGGGCTTTTCAGTAGTCTATATACATAAATTGAAGTTTATTCGGATCAAAAGCCGAATTTAATTTCACACCCGGCGCCACTGGCAAATTGGCTGCTAGATAAAAACGGCTGCTAGAAAGTGGCTGCTAACTTCACACCGGTAATATTTGAGGCTAGAACTTCAAGAAGAACTGTGAATACTTGTAAAGGATCTCACTTTAATGACAATTATATAAGGAATTACAGGATAAGCATTCCTGATGCATGCAAGAGAAGGGTAAATAGGGGGGAATTTAATCAAATGGTGACAAGTAGTCTGAATGAAATGTATAATTCAGTTTTTGCGAAATATTTTATAGACATTGTTTTCAAAGAGTACACCATTCCAACAAAACATCACTGAGATTGGGTTGTATATTCATTTGAAAGTCATAGAAATTAAGTTATTCATTAAATGAAATAAAAAAGATAACATAATTTGTCTTCATGCATTATTTGTTAGTCCAAGCAACAACAAATGATTTGAACTGCATCAAGTGCATCAAATTCTCAGTTGAAATGTTTCAGTGATCAATTATTTACTTTCATACAGAGCTGTGTCGAGCACTGACAAAAGGTGCTCTCGAGAACTAAGTAAAATGATCGCGAGTATTGAACACGTTCAGATAGTACTTAAAAATTTCGAGTACAAAGAACTTTTGAATAATTTTGAAATTTGAATATTGGATCATAATGCCATATAAAAATTGTCCAGGATGACAACATTGTTAGAGAACATGCCAGCCGCTCTTTTTTATTAATTATAGACAAGAAACTCTTGTACCAAATTCAACAGAATACAAAAAAAGATAGATAAACTACTCACAAAAAAACCCTGTTTTATTTTCAGTGATATCCCATATCTCTAAAATATTTGAAATTCCTTATTACTTATAATTTATTGTTATTTTCTCAATCCTGTATTTTCAATGTCTGTACCTGTGTCGTGGGGAAATCTATATAAATTATCCCCCCGCGAATATGTCAACTTTATCAAAATATAAAATCACTCAATAAACATTTCACACGCATTTTAAAACTTTACCAATTTCGTCCGTATCTCGTTACTGGTTTATGGGCACCCTAGGGAGAGCGGACACCTTTTTCAAACAGGAACACGAAATGGGTTGCTTAGAAAAACAGATTAAGACATCTGTTAGCTATTCCAGGCGGGCAAACAATATTTGAGTTTTTTCGGACTAAAAGATGCTCACAGGGGGTCTGAAAGTACCTACATGTTCTATAGAATATCATTTTGTCTGACCGACACTGTGTGCCTCTTGAACGAATGTTGAAGATTTTTAAGAAAAAAGAGAAAGCCAAGTATTATTTTTGAATGCAGGTCTGTGGAAAAGTGAGACACATGGTAGGCAGACAAAACGGGTTTTTTATGCCTGGCAGAAAGTTCTGGGAAATTAGTGTGTGGGAGGTCATAGCTTTCGAAAAGGGCAGGAGAGACTTTCGGAATGGTGAAAAAAGACACTTGGCGTCGTAAATCGATTCGATCGGGACGGGCATAGGAGACGTTTCAGATTATTGCTACGATGCGCGAGTCATTTATTTTTGAGTGATTACTGTACGTCAACGAAACAGAGTTCTTGTCAAGGCTTAATTATTGTGCGAGTATTATTGCTGTTCGCGATTATTGCAGCGCAGTGTTGTGTATTTCCTTGAGGGTTTTCATCACGCTATTGGTTGAGCCACTAGTGTTTCTGAGTACAGGTCGTATAAAATTACTGTACCTTTTATTTTCCCCAATTATTTGATGGTATTTTTTTTTGTATATATAGCGTTCCTGGCACTAGCGTTCCGAGTACAGAGCGTATAATATACCTTTTATTTTCAGCAAACATTTGAGGGTATTTTTTTGTTTATGTATATATAGCGTTCCTGGCACCAGCGTTCCCGAGTACAGAGCGTATAATATACTATATCTTTTATTTTCAGCAAATATTTGAGGGTACTGTTTTATATAGCATTCCTGCATAAGTGCCTGTGTGCGAATTCCGCACAGGTGATATTCACCCATTATTTTTTTTTTCAGAGATTATTTGAATATAGGGTTTAGCATTATACGCGTTATTTCATTGTCTTAGGGGAATTTACAGCGTATAAATCACGGTACGCGATTATTTTTTTCTTAGGAAGTAACTTCACTTTTTACATTCCCCTAATATCCAACAATTTACGTCCGAGGACTCGCAGACAAACAAAAGTTCAACCAACTTCATGTGTACTTCGCCCCGCTAAAAATTTCACGCGTTTTATATCCAACCAAGCTCTTGATTGTTGTGTTTGAGAAACATCCGGCATTACAGCCCATCCTAATTGCTCCTATAAGTGGTATATTTTCAGTCAATAGAAACCCAAGGGTTTCACTACGCGTGGCCGTCAAAGAAGGCGGGCCCCACGCACTCTTCCCGAAGAGCTCACAAGTGGTTGTTGAATCGCGTCGCGTCGAAAATAACGCCACAGAATCTAGTTACCACCTGGATTCTCAAAAAGCGGTTCATTTAAATTCACTTGCATAGTTTGGAGAGCCCTACAGTCAATAGAAGCCCAAGGGTTTCAATACGCGTGGCCGTCAAAGAAGGCGGGCCCCACGCACTCTTCCAGAAGAGCTCACAAGTGGTTGTTGAATCGCGTCGCGTCGAAAATAACGCCACAGAATCTAGTTACCACCTGGATTCTCAAAAAGCGGTTCATTAAAATTCACTTGCATCTCCTAGGTTAAACCCTACGCATTTTAGTATGGATTGTGTGAAAGTAGATAGAAGCATTGTTTATATAGAAGTAAGATAGTTAGCCAACCTTATGGGATTTATATTGGATTCAAATGGATGCGACATGTAGATGGCGATAGTGATCTCGCATCCAAGGCATGTCGTAACTTGATTGTAACAATGAAACAGCATTAAAATCAGGGTTTTTTTGAATAAACCTGTATTAAAATGATGTCAAATATTCATGTTTGTAACTAATCGCGCTAGATGACACTCGCGTTTGGGTCCAAAGCCTTTTCCACAGGCATTGACTATCTTCTATTTAAACAATGATAGAAATCACGTTGCGGGCTGTCCTGATGGATGAAGACAATGATGAATCTCAATACAATTTTTCTGTTGATCAGAATAGAAGGCGTGATCTGAGTCTGAGGGAAATTTCAGCTCAAAATTTTGATAACAGACCTTTGAGGGCCTCACCTAGTTTTTTGACTTTCGGCTGTCAACCCGCTGGGGAATTTCAAAACCCAAAAAATTCCGGCACTCCACGCCGAATTTTGGAAGCATTCCAGAATTTAGAACGTAATACGTTACATTCACTCAATATTTCTACAGACTTGCAATTAGATTCAAGAATGAACGAAGCGAGAGTGTTCGAACAAAACTGCCCCCGCACTCCTGACAATATTTCAGTAATATCGGGACTCAATGTCTCTCTAGCTAGAACCGGGAATAGCCTTGAATAGCCCACTTGCACGCGGAAACGTTCATCAAACGGTCCGCACGAATAGTGAAATCCCTGCTTTTTGGCAAGTGATGTCCGAGGAGGAAAAAGAGGAATGCAAGTGGTTTGTTGAATTCAAGCAAAAGAGAAAAGCTCGTGAAAACTTCCATCCTCCCCTCCTCTTTATGCTAATGCCTATTTTCCCAGACATGATCCATATTTTTCAAGACACCTGTCGTAACAAAGACTGTCTAAAATATGCTGTTGTTCGAAAAGTATTTATTCTTATTATAATTATAAATTATATGCACGGTGTAATCTTACCTCTTCCACTCCCGTGAATAACGAGTGTATATCACTTGTACTTTTTTGCTTGTAATTTCTCTGTGTTGTAAGACGTGTCCACAACTTGTAAACCATGGATGTAATATATTCTATTATATTATATTCTATTCTATAATTAACGCTTTACAGTGGTTATAAATTAAAAAAAAAATCGAAAAAATTAAATAAAGCGAACTTTAAAAACCAAATTTAATTTTTCTGCAAATTTTTAACTACCGTAGAGATTAAATTATACCCAGTTCAACTGTAGATACTTCAGGTAGGTACTGAAGAAACAGTAACATAAATTACGTGACTGACTAGTAGCGCTCTATTATTATAAGCTTGAAAAGGTTTTGTCCCGCTGGCAAAACAGAAAGGAAGTACTATAGTAGACTGGGAGATGGTGAGATTTCTGGTGACGATTTTACCGTTTATGACTCTGTGACAAAAATGATGAAAAATTTGATCGGTCGCTGCGTGGCTTTCATATAAAAAATTCGATTTTCATTAAGAAATATATGTGTTTTGGGACGATTTTATCGCCGCTGCCATGTACACCATCGGCATGTTGAGATAGACAATAGCAGCGAAAAAATTATAGGCATAAGGGCTGCACGTGGCCAATGATGGCGTAAACTTGTGAAAAAAAAAAATTAAATTTTGGAAGTATCCATTATGAATGTCCCATAAAAAAGTGGCATAAGGTTGGCAGATGTTGAAGTAAGGTTAAGTGCAGGAATTGAATTTTTTATATGAAAGCCACGCGGCAACCGCTCAAATTTTTCATCGTTTATGTCAGCATTTTCATATCTTTCACTGGTCTCAAACGCATAAACTAATTAGCATAAACGCAATTAGCTAAAGTTGAACTTTGAAGTGACCAAAAAAGAAGTGATGATGTAAGACTCATAGGAAGATATGTCAATGTTTCTCTCAAGGGGGCAGGGCAATTGCCCCCGACCTCATGGATCCGCTAGTGGCAGATTATGAATATTTAAGTTATAAGAATAAGTTTTATCCAACAATTCATAATCAACTTGAAATTTAGCAGGTGTTCATCATTCTGGTGACAATGTGTGGTCAATTAAAGAATATGGAGACTTCAATATCCCATTTATTGTCTGATTCTATTGAATATCAGTGAGTGAGTGGATCATGAGTTCTTTTGAGTGGTCTCGAATGGTCACGAGCAATAAAGCTCAATTTATAAACTCCGCCGCCGTAGCTACAGTTCACGCAGACGAATATGAAATATGCTCAATAAGTACAACTGTTTATGAACTCCGCAGCGACATGTTGCCGCTGCAGTACCTCAGGAAACTAACCAACTTTTATCCTTGACAGCTACGGCGTTTTCTGGTTTTATTTATTCGATTAGTCTAGGCGAGTGACATACAATTATTGATGTAGGGTTGTTTTTGACTCTTTTGGAACCATTTATTCATATAATAATTAAAATATAATTTTATATTAAATAAGCATGTGCTGGAGCAGCGGTCAACCAGTTTATAAATAAACAAGTTTATCCGCAACTGCAACGGCTGCGTCAACTGTAGCTATGGAAGCGGAGTTTATAAATTGAGCTTGAGCCCTTTTATACAGTGCCTAATGATCTAAGCACTGATTTGAAAAAGTGCTCGTAACAGCTTAGACACAGCTGTTTTTCTAGTAGTTATTTTAATGTTATGAAAATAATAGCAGTTACACAAAACTTTGTCATCTTCTAAACATGATGAACTTCAAACAACAATTTTCCAAAGATTTTCTCTTCAAGACTCACATCAATAGTGATTTCGTTAAGTATAGACCCAAATATGAATCATTTAATAATTTGAAAACAGTTCTGCTTGAAGAGTTATTAAAACAAGTAAAACAGTACTAATAGTTATGGCTTGACCCAAACATTAAACATATAGGAAAATCATACCAGTGAAGAATTGTGCAATTTCTTCCTTTGAACAGCCAAAAGGTAAACCTCTCAATCTTACACAACCATCATCATTTGATCCATAACTAGGTCCTGATCTTTTGATTACCCATTCCATCTCTGCTTTATTTACTTTGAAAACTAAAAAAAATTGTTTAGATGTTACTATTGCAATCAGGAAAAGAAATAAAATCGCAATACAGGTTGAATATTGAAAAAAAAGGTCAAAACCAATCATTGAAAACCATCATGCTAATCCAGCTTGGAATTTGGATCAATTAACTTCAACAATTTCAGCTTACCTTCAATGTACCTATTTCCAATATGTTCCCTGTCTTTTTGAACAGCAGTTTCTAGGTCTTCGGCATCTTCAAACTCTACAAACGCTTCGCCGCTAGGTCGGCCTTCTCTCGAAGTAGTCATATGAACGCCAGCTTTCCCATCAAGAACTTTGCAATCTTCAAAAAAGTTCAAAATATCGTCGACTGTGGCAGACCACGGTAGGCCCCTCAATTTGGCAATGAAGCCATCATCACTGTCACCGCCCCCAGACATACTTGTACCTAGAGAAAGTTTTCTTGTACAGGCTATTATTTTAATAACTCATTTTGCATACCCTTTTCCTCCAAATCAACGACGATTATTATATAAAAGTTTTTCTTTACTGTACGGATTGGTTTTTCTCAGTTATTACACTTTCAAAATTCGTTTGGACATGAACAAACAACAAATATTCCGAAATATTAAATATGGCGACTTTTTAAAACTAAACATACAACACGACACAAAAAGTCACAAAACACAGAAACAGAACTGTTGGTGTTCTGAGACATTTTGACAATTTTGACATTAACACGTTCAGTGACAGTACTCGTAGTATAGAAATTCCACTTCATGTGACACTACCTTTTTTTTTGGGAATCACTGAAATATACCTTATAACTGGAATGCCAATGCAACTTCTCAAAAGTGTACCCTTTTGAACCTCGCGCTCGCGCAGTAGTCAAAAAAGTCAAGGGGGGAGCATGCGTACTAATATTCGACACAGGACCGGTCCATAGTATAGATGACGAATTTCTATACGACTAAATTGATGAAAAACCGCCGCGGTCTGACGCTTATTACAATTTGGAGTAGCTTGAAACTTAGATTTCACAAATATCAAATCGTAGAAAAATTATCATACCACATTCATTTTCCCAGGATAAAAATGAACTTCACGATAAAAAATAATTTATATTGAAAAACAAATTGAAAAACACAATGCCCTACCGAGGAGTTTCAAATGTGATAACCTATAGCTACTCTTTTTTGAACATTTTCTGGGAAAAAACTCAAAGCAAAACCAAACATAAAATGGAGGACTAAACTCAATGAACTGCTATAAATAGCGCCTAAGCCGCTCCTGGCCGAATTCATTGATCAAAGACATATGTTTTCATCACAGAACAATTCACTGGTCTCTGTTATGATCAAAGACATGATTTTCACATCTTTTCATCTACTGCGTCTGCGCAGATTCTGATATTTCCATCCCCATGGATGGCACAAAAATTCTTCGCGCATATGCCTGCATTGGCATTCCAGACATTCCAGTCATAAGGTATATTTCAGTGGTGGGAATAGATTCATTATTTGCTTGTGATTTATTTTAAATTTTGTGAGAAAAATTATGAAGTGTTTTTTTTTATTAGGTACATTTGACGACGCCGAACAGCGTTCTGTCACGATGTCGAAATATATTAGCATTTGTCTTCGCATGACGCTGAACACAAAAAATGTAAAGAAAAAATGTATTCAAAAACAAAAGCGCTTCTGTTAATAATAACAAAAAACTCTTATTATTACAACTACATTCTACCAAAAGTGTTACATCTGTTTATTATGCCACTCCTCAAAACATGAAGGGCACAAAGATGGCTTTCCAACACACCCCTTGCATCGGAAACTGGTTTCGCGGCGTTTGTTTTTCATAGTACACAGTTTACACTTTAGAAAAACAGTCTTCTTCCCAGACTTAGGTCCTGGGACACCAGGAATTTTCTCGGGCCAATGACCTAAGTTTTCTTTTTGTACAGAATTTTGGAATCTTCTGTTACTGTGTCTGCTTGTTGTTACTAAGCTTACTTGATCAAATCATCCCTGAATTGAAGGAAAGAGTTCTATTACCGCCTTTGAAATACTTTCTGTAAAGATAGAAGGCATTCCAAACTGACACGTCCAATAATGGAGCAGAACTTTTTTGTACCATCTAAGCGTCTTGCGTGGAGAAGAGTAGTGGAAGTCATTTGATCACAACTATCGATCCCGGACATGTGATCATTATATGTTACAACTTCTTCTGGCTTCACATATTCTTTTCCAAACTTGTTTGCCGTTGTCACCAGCGTGGATGGTTCCGAGTTGTAATCACGAGAACATATCTCTTATCCTTCCATTTAGAGCATAGATATATATTATATATATATATATATATATATATATATATATATATATATATATATATATATATATATATATATATATATATATATATATATATATATATATATATATATATATATATATATATATATATATATACATACTACTATCTTTAGCAACTCAGGAAACATGCATCCACCATACATTAAAGACTCAGGCGAATTACAACCTCAGTATACTGACGCCACAATGTCATCCTGAATTTTTGCCTCTACTGAACACTTTTTTATTACCAATTTCCAACACTAGAAGCCTCTGATGCGAGTTGAACATATTGGTGTGTCAGAAATCTGTACATTGTTTGAGGTAAAGTAGAAATCTGAAGAAGAAGAAGAGTTTGCATGAGGCGGTAATGTTAGAACTATGATGAAACTTGTATATATTAGTTCAGCATTCTACCACGTGTGGCGTACACGTCATATACCTACGGAATATATTTTATCTATTTCAGTAATGTTGCGAACTCACTGATATGGCAACATGGCAACGATTATTACTAATCTCATTCTTGGACTGTTCAAAGCAGGTATGACTTCTTTACGCGGGAAAGTTGGGAATTCACAATAGACTGAAAATAAAGCCTGCATATTATGGATGTTGAAGAATTTTTTTTTCGGGCATTTATGAAGATACCGTAAACGTACAGGGTCATTCATTAAAAATTAACTTCCATTTTAATTTTATTAATACATATAAAAAACATGTACAGTTGTTACTGATTTTTTCTTAATAGTTATCTAGAACACAGAAAGTGTAAAATAGATATTTACCATACAAGATCATGAAGTAGGACTTTTTTGTATGAAAGTGAATTTTGTGGAATGAGGCAGAGCCGGAGTTCAACAAAGCACGCAAAGAGTGCAAAGAGTGGTTTACAAAAATGTATCGTTAAATGTGTTTTCTACGACAGCTATTGTATAGGCAAATTGCAGCGATTATATCATTAATTTGAATGTTCAATCTGAAGTTTTGAATTTTCTTCATGTTATCAAATCACTTCCGAGTAAATTTTATGCAAAAACTTTTTTCAAAAATTGAATAATATATGAATAGTGTGTAAAAAATCTCTTCATGCACTGTTGATGTACTTACGCATAAGTGATTTTGTACGCACTTCTGCGAAAAAATATAACTTTACGCCCTGTGGAAGGTGTGTGAAATCTTAGTATATGTATGCACTGTCGTAGGAAAATGAATGTTTTGACTTGAACACTCAACATTTGAAAAGTTTAATAATTACTAGTTAATAAAACACTTATTGTCAAATCGCCCATTTTTCTCAGTTAAGTTCGGATGAAAGTTGAGAGGTATTTCGCTCTGCACCTTTCTATGGATTATGATATTTTTTAGATGTGCCATCGGTGTAGAATGAAATGGAACATTATCTCATATTTTTAGTATCGACAGAAAGCCTGGTTTTCTCTCATTTTAGTAGTACTAATATTACTTTTACTATCTCGATAGGTACAGTATGTTTCGTATTTTTGTGTCCACCGCTGTAATTCACTTACCTATTGCTTAATTTGTTCAAAAATTTTCTCAATCGGGGAATGTAGCCAGTGGGATATTTTAACAGATGAAATTGGGGACACTTTTGAATCATACTCATGCCACGTGCCTGCAAAAGGATGTCTACAGTAGGCTGTGTAGTGTCAGCTATTGAAAGTCCCACAATGATTAGACAATGCATATAGACTATATAACGACAGGGGGCTACGTTGTCAGCTGTATAATTACTCATGTATCTAGCAGTGAAAATTAATCTAAAATATCATTTATTATTCATTTATTTTCATTTATTTTCAGAACTACCAAAAAATATTTTGGAAGTTTTTAATGGTCTTGGATTTGACGTTTTCAGACTAAGCATCCAACGTTTCGTATTCTCTGGACCACCCACAACTTTTTTTTTTTTAAAACGGAACTGGATATTTTATGACACTATTCGAAATGAGTTTCCATCCTGAATCCAGCGGTGTATCTTACAATGCCTTTCAAAGACAGGTTTCGGGTAATCTGTATCTGTATTGAATTTATAATCAGTGTTCATTTCAATAAAGTGTAGAATACTTCGAGCATAAAGTGATTAACTAGGAAAACATAAATGACAATCAATAATCATCCAATTATGGGGCAATTTCAGACAATTTTTTTTTAAGATAAATAATTAATAAGTGATCGAAAAATAATGGCTCAAAACTTCTACTACTTTGTTCAATTATGCAATTTCAACTGCTTTTCTTTCACTAGTGTAACGGTCTTGTGGTTCCAAACGAGGTTTCAATGCAAATTCACATTTTTTTCGAATAATTTCGAGGTGAAATATCTACATTACTATTGTTCTTGTTGATGAATTGTGTTTAATTTTCAGAGAATTACATAAGTTTCGGGAGAATTGACTGACTTTGTTGATTCAACTGAAAATGGCAGAAACTAACTGTTAATTTGATCAAATCTGGATACGGTCCATATTACCTGAAAACCGCATAAATGGCATTGTTTGATACACCGTTGGATTCAGGATCAAAAGTTATTTCGAATAGTTTCATAAAATATCCAGGTCCGTATTTAAAAAAAAGTTGAGGGTGGTTCGGAGATTACGACACGTTGGATGCCACACCTGAATCAAAACCACATCTGAGTCGAAGTCAAAACTATCGAAAGAAAGCCAATACTATCAAAAGGAAAGCCTCCAAAATATTTATTGGTAGTTCCGAAAATAAATAACCAAAAAACCGAAATAATCGAATTTTGTTTTTTTGTTATATCTCAAGAACCGGCCCTGTTATTTTCAATTAGTTTTTACCGCTAGATTATGCTTCCAGATACGCATCAACTTTTTCTCTATTGAACCAGTATGGTTTGGAAGTTACCAATACAATCCCATTAAAAAAGTGGCTACCTTGTATAAGGTAGGTAGGAGAATAAATAATCGAGTTGAGTAATGAGTTGTTTGAAATTCATTTTCTGTAAAGGAATTCAATGGAGGATACCTTTCCTGTTTAAGTGACTTCCCACAAATAAAAAAATGTTTTTGCTATAAGTACTTGCAAAATCTTAGATACTCAGAAAATGCATCGAATGTCTTGTGTATTCTATTGTATGAAAACGACTTGGAATATTTGCCTTCCTTGAATACTGAAGAACCAATACTTTAGTATTCGTGCTCAGAATGCCATAATACTTCGATAGATAGAACAAATTTCTAAAAAATCACGATAACGAATATTCATCATAAGAGAGAATAGTAACAATGACTGAAAATGAAAATGGGCCGTTAGGAATAAATGAATAATCAAAACTCACTTTTCTCTCGGAGCTAATTTGACCCCTCTTTCTCTTATTTTTATAATTATAATTTTGTTTTCTTTTTCATCTGCCACAACAGTTTTGATTCCGTCTTCAACGGGGGACAGAGGTCTATTACAAAACCAATTTTTGTTTCTTCCTCCAGCCCAAAACTCAAGTGGTACCTAAATATAATGAGGAATTTGGTATCAGACAAAACAGCATCAGAACTTTTTCATTGGGAATAGTTTCATTCAATACCTTCCATCTAATTACAAAATTTTTATTTTGTTCCTTACCGTTCCACGTTCCATTATTTTTGAAGAATTATTTCCTCCTGTAAAATAAGAATCGAAAGATATGGATCTTTATGGTGGAAGTCAAATATGATTTCGATTTTTACGCATGAAGATGTTCAAAACGACGAAGTTAAAGTTTCTTTGAAAATACTTAGTTTATTAATTTCATTCATTACTACCCAACACAAATTTATGTTTTCTGCATTAGCATTCAACGGTTTCGTAATATATTTTCAAATAATTGCTTAAATAAACCACGTTCTTAAAAACTAAAGAACACGCTTTACTCCTAACATTGAAAAGTAGAAAATAATTTCTAATATAATAATAACTAAAATGTAAAAAATCTTGGGTGTTCTTCACCTATATTCTTATATTATTATCATTTAGCGTTCATGAACTATATACGTAAAGAGCACCCAAGCATTTTTTACATTTCAGAAATTATTCAAATTTATTTTCTACTTTTCAGTCAATGTTAGGAGTGAAGTGTCTTCTTTAGTTTTTTTAACTAGAATTTTATTTTAACTTTTTTTAGTTTTTATACATGTTCAAAATTTCAAGCTTAGGCGAAACACCCACTTAACAATTTGGACCGAATCTAACTATGATCACAAAACGGGTCCGCCATCTTGAATTTTTTAATTCTGACAAAAGAATCATAATTTCGAACCCCGAAAACTCCCAGATACCAATTTTGAATATAAACGGACCATTATCGCAAAACTCATTTTGGAGTCGCCAACTTGAATTTTTCAATTTTGACAAAATTATCATAATCCCGAACCAAATATCCTCAGATGACAATATTGAATAAAATTGGCCCATAAGCCCAAAACTTGTCTCCCATTTTGGAGCCACCATCTTGAATTTCTCAATTCTAACAATAAAATCATAATATCCGACCTTGAAAACCCCCAGATACCAATTTCGAGTCGAATCGGACCATTATCACAAAACGGGTCCGCCATATTGAAGCCGCCATCTTGAATTTTTGAATTTTGACAAAAAATTATAATCTCCCAAAACCCCTAGATACCAATTTTGAATTGAATCGGACAACAATCTCAAATCTCGTCCGCCATTTTGGAGACTCCATCTTGAATTTTTGAATTTTAACAAAAAAATTATAATCTCTGACCCCGAAAACCCTCAGATATCAATTCCGAATGGAATCAGACCATAATCGCAAAACTCGTCCGTCATTTGGAGCCGCCATCGTGAATTTTTGAATATTGACAGTAAATCATAATCTCCTACCCGGAAAACCTCCAGATACCAATTTTGAATAGAATTGGAACACAATCACAAATCTCGTCCGCCATTTTGTAGCCGCCATATTGAATTTTTGAATTTCAACAAAAGAATCATAATCTCCGACCCGAAAACTCCCAGATACCAATTTTAAATATAAACGGACCATAATCGCAAAACTCTTTCGCCATTTTGGAGTCGCCATCTTAAATTTTTAAATTTTTTGACCAAATAATCATAATCCCCGACCCAAATATCCTCAGATAACAATTTTGAATAGAATTGGCCCATAATCCCAAAACTTGTCTTCCATTTTGGAGCCACCATCTTGAATTTCTCAATTCTAACATTATCACAAAATGAATCCGCCGTATTGAAGCCGCCATCTTGAATTTTTGAATTTTGACAAAAAATCGCAATCTCCCAAAACCCCTAGATACCAATTTTGAATTGAATCGGACAACAATCTCTTTCGATATTTTGGAGACGCCATCGTGAATTTTTGAAAATTGACAAAATAATCATAATCCTCGACCTCGAAAACCCCCAGATACCAATTTTGAATAGAATTGGACCATAATCGCAAAACTCGACCGTCATTTGGGCCGTCATCTTGAGTTTTTTAATGGTGACAAAAGAATCATGATCCCCGACCCCGAAATTCCTCAGCTTCCAATTTTGAATAGAATCGGCTTATAATTAAAACTAATAATCAAACCATTCACCCTCATTCTAATACTTCGACAGTAACAAGTCGTCGCGATAAAAATGAGTCAATTTTCCCGCCATTGAAGATTCTTTACTGTTTGTGGGAATAATACCAGTAAATTTTATTCATTAATAAAATCCGATACTATTCCACTCACCTATAGAACTCCTTGCGGTCAACATCATTTTGTAGGCTCTTGTTGATTTGTCCATTTTTAATTTCCACCAGTACCTCACACAAACAGACTTGAAATAATCATCCGTCAATTGAGAGTATTGGACGCTGGGTAGCTAGGGGATTCCCACAATAACAACCTAGACGTGGCAATAGACGTGGCAACAATGCCTGACGTTATAATGTATCGTATATGAGTTTTTAATGTTCACATTTCGGATAAAATATACAAAACTGACGTGATAATGACAGTGATTTGTGAAGAGGTGCCAAGGTACTATCAGTAGTGAGAAAATGTATTTTATTATTCTCATATTAGTACCATCTGATCGGTTGAGGTGGGGATAGGGCTGTTCGTGATGAATATACATGAGCCAAACTCAGGATATACTTGATTCTTCAACAAGACGCTGTAGGGTATGCGATCTGGTTTGACGTCTTAATGTTCATAGATGTAAATATATATATATATATATATATATATATATATATATATATATATATATATATATATATTATGATTTCTATGATTTAGAGACATATACGTTTCCCCTGCGTTGCCAGATATGTTCCCCCTTTTTAAGTTTACCCACTGAAATGAAATTGCTCTTAGTTCCTCTGCGCACCCGTATAAAGTGATAACTCTAGGAGATCAACAAAGGAGGCACATACAATCTAGCAGAGAAATACTTTATTGCTTACTTGTATGGGTGCGAGAGAGACATTCATCTGCACGTACGTGTTATTAGTTTCCCAATTTATGGTTTATAAACACGCCAGAGCAGTGCAGCGCGTCTTTGTATCTGTTTTATATGTTACAATCAACTCAATCTCGATTCCTCCGCCACTGCCAGGAACCACAAAACGAACATGGCGTCCCCTGACGTGCATTCCAGTCATCATATTATAATTAATTTCATTTCAGTGAGTTTACCACAACTTTCTGGGGATTTTTCTTTCTATTAGCCCTTTAGAGTTCCGTTTGTGTGTGTTCTCAACGTCAAAAGCTTCTCTGATAAGTCGTAGTAGTTGTCCATGAAGATGTGGTGTCCTTTCATAATATAGGGCTTCAGCAGTCTTAGTACAAGAGCGGTGGTTTTACCGACACTATTTATTGTCAAGTGCTGCAGCCTGAGCTTCACTATACATTTCCATGTTCAGAAGATACCCATCTGAAGTGGTTACCTCGAAGAACTTGATGCCATATCTACTTTTCTTGTTTTTTATATACACTCGGAATCCTAATCTTCCACGAAAATGTGGGAGACTTTCGTCCAGAGAAAGTTCCTTGCCTGGACCGTAGACGCTCTGGAATTGGGCGATCAACATATCGACAAGGGGTTGCAGTGTGTCTTTGGAAGGGAACAGCAGATAACTTCTGAGGATTTGTTGGTAGCGCCTTCCAGACATGGTGAAACTGACGACTGGATGATAATACATTGAATCAGAATAAGAAAAGTAGCATTTCATATTTTTGGTAGATATCTGGCCTTGAATCAAGCATAAGCCAAGAAATTTCCTCATTTCATCCATTGAAATGGGGCGGAAATTTGCGTCTCTAGAATGTCTAGTTTTTGGTCTGTTGATGTTGACTGAGCTATTTCCATAGTCATTTGAGCATTGTAAAATATATTCTTGTATTTCGGGAGTAAAAAGTTTTTCAAATAACTGGAGTGGGCTGGAGTTGCATCAAGGGTGATTTTCAAACAGTTGCCAGCTTCATCGAAGTCAAATTCTGGTATATCTGTTGTTGAGCTTGATGAACAAACACTGTCGGTGATGAACTTGGAGAAAGGTCTTGATCTTGTCAGTCTCCGAATTGGCGGTCAAATCTGCTTCTTATTCATTCTCCACATCAGACTCGGAAAAATTTTCACTTGGGATATAGTCCTGATCCGATCCATACTCTCCATCATCCTCATATGGATCTGATTCTTCATGTTCAGATCCAGAAAATAACTCGTCAAACAAACGTTTCAATCTGCGTTGCTCCCTCTCATAAGGATCGTTTTTATAGCTGTTACCATCCATCATATCTGGAATTCAAATAATAATTATTGAGCTATTTAAAAGTGTAGGCATAATTAGGCAACCACTCGTGTGTATGGGTGGCTTGACATTTACAAAAACGGACAAAAACACAACGTGTGTGTTTCAAGCTTTATTTTGTTTATTGTGCAAATATTCAAGTGACGAAATGAATTGAAGAGCATTATCTCGATTATATAATCATAATAGATCAAGAATAATATTATGTAGGTGATGTACCCAGCAAACACAGTTACATCACAGATGCACCGCAGCGATGTAGCAATGTGACCTGCGATATCGCATTCTATGTCGAATAGACGTCGCTGCGATGTCGGAGGGATGTTATTTTGTCCCACTCAAGATTCATCCATGCGACGTCGCTGCAACAAGTTCTGCGATGTAACAACGATATATTTTTTGAGATGTAACTGCGATGTATACGAGATGTTCCATATTGATATCGCAGGTATGTGAACATGTGACATATCACAGCTACGTACTTTCGTCACGCAGGGGTTAGGTAATACAAAGGAAAACATATCAATGAAAAAAAGCTTTGAATGGAAAATATGTATTTAAACATTTTATTTTCAATAAATATAATGTACTCAAAATGAAACAACATTGTTCTAATCGAAGCATTTTCCAACCATTAAAAAATAATGATACCTAAAACAATAAAACTTTATCATCCGTCTTTTATGACGATAAGAGAAAGAGGGAAAAGTGAAAAATTATTGTTACTTACTTTTATCCTGGGAACTATTCCTAGAAAAAGTAATTTTCAGTTTGTCACAGGATATTACACATTTATTAAATTACTATGACCATTAGTTAATCGAACTTGGTGCAACAAGCCATTTTTGGTTATGTTCAATGTTCTTCTTCTTCTTAATCCTTTAATGAGCTATGCTTGCGCAATTTACTCAGAATCCCCATATGTGTTATGCAAGAATCCGTCTCGCCCCGGCCTCTAACCGGCGTAAATAACACTGGCTTCGTCGAGGGATGATGATTGTCTTGCTCGAAGCAATATATCCTCACCCTGATCTATTGTTTGCTTACACTTCATGCACATCACATATTAGATGGACTAAGACCTAATGGCAAACATTCACTAACATTTACATACACTTCATGTATATTATCTATAATGGCGCACATTTTTACTTCTACATTAACTTGACTTCCAACACGAGGCCGCCGTCAGACCTCAATCGGAAGTCGAACCTATGTTTAATGTTTATGATCGAGAAGCAAAATGAACGAATATAGAAATTTACGAATCTCAGGTGCATGTGCAATAATGGCGTTCATTGTTGACATCGCAAAAAACACATATGACGATAACATCATCGCGCGAGGAGAAATTTGTAAAAGTCATAGATTAGCTTTTGTATATCGCAGCGATGCAACGTATGTAATATCGTACGTACTGTTGCCTCATTGCGACATCTCAGAGATGTCATGTCACAGATGTATTTGCTTCTGTACATCGCAGCGATGCAACGTTTTTGATATCGCCGTGTTGCCTCATTGCGACATCTCAGAGATGTCATGTCACAGATGTATTTGCTTCTGTACATCGCAGCGATGCAACCTTTTTGATATCACCGTGTTACCTCATTGCGACATCTCAGAGATGTCTTGTCACAGATGTGTTTGCTGGGTAGGTACTTATATTTTCTGTTGCTACGACAAAAAAGTCTTTGTGAACAAACCCTCTTTGTAAACAGACAATACGCTGAGATTAGCAGTGCTTTTCAAATGGCACTAAGTCGCCACATGGCGTAAGCGTAATGCGCGCCAAAAGCCAGGCTTACCGCGAAGAGGTGGTTAGGGCGAGAGGGAGGGGATAGTTGCATGATATATGACACTACCGTAAATATGCTCCCATGATACGTGACAGCAGGGGTCCAAATAACATTGGCTGATATGCTTATTAGGACATCGTCCGGCTGGCATATCAGATGATTTTGAATTTTTGACGCCGTACGGCGCCAAGTCACGTACCAGTAGGGAAGCAACCCAGTCAACACAGAATGGTCTCAGAGATGGTAGTGGGATTCATATTCATGTTTCAGATCACACCAGTGAATCGAAAAGTGACTTCCACTATCATCGCATAAACGTCTATTTGGTGCCCCGTTGGTCATGTCTTCGGAATCGAATGCACATCGAGACCCATTCGATGTAACAATGTGAAATTGAAAAACTGGTACTTTTTCAAAAATTCGCTTCACTTTCTGATTCTCCTGTATGTCAAGAATAAAACAAAGCTTACCATGTTTCAACATGAATAGAAATTATACCTCAATGTTATTATTCTTACTAATGAATTACTGTTCATATGGACTGGAATGCTAGGAAATAAATGCGTGAATTGATTCCGTAGTAAATATACTTTTCTCAAACAAAAAAATCATCGAACTCTGTCTAAATCATAAAAAAACAATATACAGAAATGTAGAAAAATCTATTCAACTTCAACATTTTCTTTGCAGCGAAATCAGTAACTATCCTGAAAATGCCAAATTCTGTAAATCACTGAATTTACCTTTCTACTCACCTTTCCAGTCCTTGAAGGTATACAGTTCTTGGTAGAAATAATAATTGTGCAAAGTTAATAAACACATTTGATTTGAAGTATATAGAATATTTAAAGTATGGCGTCTACCAAATACAGATTCTACTTGATTCTCGACTCGACGAACAACTCTGGCTATTTTGTGTCGTGATGGTGATGACAAAATCGCAATCAAACCAAAATTCATGTTAATGTGCTTTGCAATTTTCTTCACATTTTGTGCTCAAAGTGACACTAACGAGAAGAAAATTGTGAACAATTCATAACATTTGGCATCACTAAGTGGTAACAGTGATGTCTAAATGCAACTCATTTTGTTACCATAATAATCATGAACGCAACATCTCCTAGATGTTTGTGTTAACTGGGAAGATAACGCCGTACGGCGTCGATGTCACTGAACGTGTTAATAAATAATAAGTCTTGATCATATATACCCTCGCGAGTTTCACAATTTTTCTGGGAATAAAATGCCTGCATTGATGCAGAACTATGTCGGAAGCCATTTTATTCGCAGAATTGCAGAATTTGCGAGAATATGAACAAGACTTAACATTTTTTATCTCTTTGCGCGCCCAACGCGTGCAGTATTGCCAGCTTTTGGGGAAGCATAGACGATACAAAAGGCCAATTTTCCAGTTCGAGATAATTCCCAGCTAGATTAACTGATCTCGGTTTCGTTGCTTAAGAACCATCGATTCGATTGGCTACGATCAATTAACTACGATAAATTAACTGAACCAAGATTAATATTATTTTCAATCTCAATTCGTCTTTTGCTTGGCATGTTTCCAGATTCTTCCTCCATTGCGCCTTCTTTCACAACCTATAATTTGATTTAAAACTCCAATGTCTTCAAACACATTTTTATGAATATAATATAAGGTCTCTTGTGAGCAAATAGTAATTTACGTAACAAGTCCGGAAAATACTGTTTTTTTTTGGACGAGTAGACCAAATTCTAGGACGAGCGTTAACGAGTCCTGGAAGTCTACGAGTCCAAAAAACTGTTTTCGTACACTATTTTTTCGGCAATCATGTAGAATAACAAATCAATGAGACGCATTTAGTCTAAGACACGAGGAGAGGTCGACTTTCACCCATCTGTTAACCGGATGAAACGATTCCAAATTTGAATATTTTGAACATTTCAGTTCTTATATGTATTATATATTGAAATTTGAACAGAAGATAGGTACCAACAGAAACATTCTAATTCTTATTTATATTAATATTTGTATTAAAATTCGAGCACTTCCCGGCCTAGTCCGGGAAGTACGTGTACTTCCCGGACTAGGCCGGGAAGTGCTACTTTCCCAAAGAAAAAGTTTCCAGGAAGTGTGTTATTTATCCCAATTTCCGGCACAATGGTACGGAAGCCGGGTTGGCTCACTTGTTACTGGTAGACTAGTAGTGGCACAGCACATGTCCACTTCCAACAAGTGCACACGTTCACTTCCAACATGTTGGAAGTTGAAATACTATAGCAGCGTTAGGGTGAGTTCCCAATGATACGTTTTTGCGTCGCGCCGTTGCGCATCACGCATTCTGATTGGCAACTATCTGCATTGAGGTTATGCGTAGTATTAGGTTTGTTCGGGTTCTTTAATTGAAAACTGTTGGGAACCTGCGCAGAACTATCGACGCAATGACAAAAATTAGGAACGATTCAGAACTATTTCTAATTTAATAAAAACCAAAACGTACTCGTGTGAAGAGTGTGGCGGAACCTATTGGTGTAGTGGTGAACTGATATTATAACTGACGTTAAATTTGCCATCTGTTTTCTGACTTCTACTGATGTGTTCCGTGGCTTTGTTTACTTTTATGTTTTCGGCGCACACCTTTGAAACCCAAAATTAGTAACATAGCAAACTTGCTTAAAACGAAATGTTTTTCTATTATGATGTACGGTAAGAACTGAAATATGTGAAAATAATGAATATGACTCAATATGCATACCACAAGAAAACTAAAATAATTTTCTTGGGAGCAATCCTAGCATGTCCGGTTTCAATATTAGAATAAAACTCAGATCCCTCATGGGCACGAGAAAGAGATTCTAGTATACTTCTATCAACCCTAGCAAAAAAAGAACAATGATTCAAGAGAATAACATTTATTCAAATCTACCCAAAATGTTCTTTGAATTCTTGGTCAGTAAGCAGGTATATAGGATTCTCAAAATAGTCTTCATTTTTAATGTGAGGAGTTTGCAATTCTTGAAAAATATCCCCCGCTTCTTCATCCCTAGTTGACGAACTCGATGACGAGCTTGACAATAGAAATACATTCATGATCACTAATTACAAATCAACAAATAATAGGAATAAACACTATTCGGAACTTATCTTTTTAACCTCAAATGGCTCAATGACATTATTGACAATGACAAATCACAAAATACGCATGTGTCAAATTATCGATTCCAAATAGTTCAAGCTTGACCGCAAGGACTAGTGAGAACTGTTCGAATCGGTTCGGGATCGAATTCAAATTAAACCAAAACAAGCCATAGCGAAATCCTGAACCGTTCGCGTCGAACTCGAACGCGAATTCCAAAAGACGCATGCTCCGAACGGTTCCGAATCGGATAAAATGAGAACCCGAACAAACCTATTGTATTCATATATCTATTAACTACAATATTGATAATAAAGATAGCCTTTCTGAAGCCGAAACAAATGAGCGCCATTGGCAAAGCGGAGTTTCTGCACATGCGCCAAAATAAAAAGTAGAAGATGACAGTCAAGAGCGACTATCTTAGTGTTGTTTCTCTCTTCCTCCCTTGTCGCTGCCTAAATTGGAAATAATCGTATGTCGTGTTCAAGATGCATATAACTCCTGGTGGAATTACTTATAGCTGTGAAATTGTCATCCAAAACTGTTGATGTGCGGCCTGCTTGATTCATGACATTTTTATTGCGTCAAGAGAGTTTACTCAATTTTAACATAGATGGCAGGCAAATCATTACCGATCATGATGACTTGACATGTCGTTTTGACAAACGCATGCTGCGTCATCGACATAACCTCAAATTGAACCATGTCATGATTGTCATGTCGAAGTCGAGACTCACAAAAAAATGCTATACACTACCCTAACTTTTACGAATGACAGAAAAACACAAGAACAAATAAATAACAATAACCCAACAACTAAAAACGTCGCAAAACTACCGAACTGAGCGAAAAGTATTAAAAGAACAGAAAAATCACACGATAAATACCAATTAGGCTATCCAGAACACGTGACCACGACTCTTTAAAAATGGCCGGCTGTAGGCACACATGAATGGTGTTTGTGTTTGGCACTAGCTTCTACTGCTAATAGTTTTGTTTAGTTGTGATTTGAAATGTTATTATGGCTGTTTTAACTAAAAGTGATTTATTTATTATCATTAGAACGAGTAAACAAAGACACTGCATCGATATAGAGAGACAAAAGGAGAGTGATAAAGTGCATGGATCCTTTTACTTTCACTTCTTGTGAAATGGACATATCTCTAGATCTTTTCACAACAGTAACGGCATTCGACATTATTACATATCTGCTGTTGGCTCATAAACAAGAAAGCCAATGAAGGCCTACAAAAGTTTAACAGGCTATAAATATCTTGAAGCTGGATTTGCCCATGATTGTGAAGCAAGAAAAATGGATGAACATACTGTTGTTGTTGCCAAGGTAGGTACTGATTTTTCGTAATTTATGAACTGTTTATTAATGTTTCCAATTAATTTTCAGATGAGGCATTCACAGCGAATGGATATTCCTTTGTTGAAAGTATAGATTATTTAATAAATTGATGGTTCTCCTGATGCGACGATGTCTTGTGGCTGCTATGGAAGTGAAGTGTCCATATTCATTAAGGAATATTGATATGGTGCAGTATTCAAATTTAAAAACCGCGGTGGAATTGCAATTACCCTAAAACGTGACCATGCTTATTATTACCAAACTCATTTACAAATGAAACTAACTGAATGAAAATACTGCGATTTTGTGATTTGGTCACCCAAAGGATATTTGTTCATGAGTAAATTTTCCCAGATGAATAATTCTGGATAGTTGATTTCCCAAAAGCGTACAATTTTCGTAAAGTAGTTGTTCTACCTAAGTTTCATAAAAGGAAGACATTTTTTAGAGTAAAGATGGTGTCTTTGTGAAAAGGTGAGGATGGCCGAGTTGTGCTGCAGTGTGAAAATGATATCTGTGAAATTCTATTGGACCCTGTAGGACTGTCCGATGTACCAAAAAACCCCTGGATTGGTTCTCAGTGCATGAAGTTATGACTGTTTCCTCAACACTATTATTTGTAATATATGATTGCCTACACATTTATCTATTTTTATTTTCAAATCTTCATTGGATTGGTCTTTTTTTTACACACCGAGTGTCAGATATCGCAAAGTAAATTATTTTCACTTGTTACATATTTTTACCTTCTAATTTGTTATTTTGTAACATGGAACTATGTATATTAGGGTATCCTACTTAATAAACATCTATCTATCTAGTCTTTGATTTAATATACCACATTATCAAAATGTAGCTAGCTAGGAATTTTTAAAAACTTCACTAAGTCGCGATCTCCACGGCTTCCACAATTTACAACATAACACTTTGTAGGCATGTTTTTTATTCGGCAAAGTTTCATACAAAAATTTCACTCCAATAGATGAAAATTAACAATAATCAGTCTCGTTCAAACAATAACAAATACAATGTGTGCCTTCAGGCGGCCATCTTGATTTTAGTTTGACAGCATCTTGGATAGCCTAATATGCAATGTAATTGACATATAACCTCAAAATAATGTTAACGTTCAAAAACTCAAAAAATTTATCTAGTAGGCACTTTGGATTGTTGGAAACTCCACTATATTCGACTTAAGCGTCATCCATTGACGAATGGAACAAACTCTATTGACGCAATTACAGGATCAAGAACTTTGGTTGAAACAAAAGCGAATCAGTAAACGCACCAGGAGTTATATGCATCTTGGTCGTGTTTCACTTTTTGCGTCATTTTTCAAATTACCTGCTTTTTCAATGTGATATTCTTGTATCTGTACGGTATAATTTCTTAAATCTGTAGAATAAAGTATAACTGTGTTATTGTCGGCGTATTAGAATTTTCCTCGTTTTTGTTCATGATGGTTTTTCTGTTCCGTTTTATTGAGTGTTTGTGTTTCGTTAGTTCGTAGTTGTTAGTTACTAGTATTCATAATCCAAGTTCAAGACTCTCGTAATTATGTCCGCGATAAACGCTCAAATTTGTTTTCTCTGTGATTCTAAGAGCTCCAAGTCATACCATCGGTAAGAAATTAATCACACGCTTCCATGCTCAATGTTTATTTACGAAATTTCATAGTTTTCCCAAGAATCCACTACTAAGATCTCAGTGGATGAAAATATGTCAACTCCAAGAGGGCGAAGACGTTAATAAACTAGAATATGTGGTAATCATTTCTCCAAAAGTGATATGTATTCTGTGTGCAGCAGAAGAATACTTTTGACAACTGCCTTCACCCAACGTTGAATGTTCATATCTGCTCCCAAGATATGATGTTCTTCAAGGAAATCAGTCAGTTCCTGTTGGTAAGCTTTATATCATAGTTTTCACAGTTCTCAATTCCATGGGAAACATTGTCCTAAGAAAAGTATCATATACTGACAGGGGTAATCAAATGTTTTATGTTCAAAATTGAATAAATGAAGTTATTGTCGTAAATCAGATATTTTAACTTGATCCTATTGAACATTAATGAAATAACTAAGCATGAGGACAGAAACCGAATATACAGTACCGTGCAAATGAATGGAATAAATTCATTATTTCTGAATATAAATATATTTTGGAAAATTCCTCGAACACGTCGATTTTCTTTTCCGATTGACCAATTTTTGAACCCCACCCAAAATATATAGGGTTATTCGCATTCGAGTAAAAATGACTTTCGTGATATTTTTAAATGAGACACCCAGAGTATTTTTCCATATTTGGTTAGGGATGTTCATTACAAATCCAGTGATACCAGGATTGATGGGAGTATGTCAAACGGCTGCGGAGATATGAGCAAAATACTTCTTCATATGCCCAATGAGTGCGACAGAGACTTTTGACCTTCCGAATCGTGTGGAGTCTCAGTCATACTCATTAGACATACGAGGAAGTTTTTTGCTCATATCTCCGCAGTCGTTTGACATAATTCCATCAAACCTGGTATCACTGGAATTGTAATGACGATACCTAACCAAATATGGAAAAATACACTGTGTGTCCCGTTTAAAAATATCACAAATGTAATTTTTAATCGAATGCGGATAACCCTATATATTTAGGGTGGGGTTCAAAAATCGGTCAATCGGAAAAGAAAATCGACGAGTTCGAGGAATTTTCCAAAATATGTTTATTTTCAGAAATAATGAATTTATTCCATACATTTGCACCGTACTGTATATGATGGAATAAGACATCTACCAAGTAACTTTAAGTAAAAACATGAAAACCATTCCAAATTGAATTTTCCAAATAGATACCAACTTTTGAATTAATCAATAGGTATGATATAGTATTTATGTTTCTTGTTTACAGTGAGCAAGGAACTGTCGAATCAGGAAGATAAAATATATCGTTCGAGTGGAGAAATTCACAATGATGATTTTAATGGTGAGCAGACAGAAACTAAACTAATATTTTTTCCATAATTTATAATTTTATTCACAGCTAATGAAGAAGAGCCCAAAGAAGATAATAAAAATCTTACAAGGGAACAATCGGATGGTAGTATCTTAAAAGGTTAGTAGACAGATAGATAGATAGATCTTTATTTAAATAGGAATCCTAATATACATGTGAGAGATATAGTATAATATAAAAAAATAATGTAAAAAAAAATTTAAAAAAGACGTAGTGTATATGTCAAAGCATACAAATAGTACTCTCGTAGTATTTACCCTAAGATAAACATTACACATTGTTATGAGTATTATTTATTGTCACTTCTTTGTTTGATCCATTTTGCTATCCACTAATCAATTCTGGTGTGGTTGAAAAATTTATTTATTCTATTTTTTTAATCAGAAAGTCGATTAATAAATACAGTTCCAAATCATAAGGCTTTATGTCATCTCATGTCACAAGTCAAAGGAAAAATTCACAAAGACTGCCATTTCATTATAAATTTTACACAGTTGCTATGTTAATTTAATTAGCTGTTATGTTGATTACCTTTGTCACCATCATATTCAATGAATCCACATTCAATCAATCGATCAAATGCATCATTGTCAGAACAAACAAACCTTATTTACAGTATACAACATACAAGAACAATAAAATGTATGAGCTGAATACAATGTGTATAAATAAAATAAATAAGATGTTGAAACAAAATGTACGAGCTGATTAAAGTTTGTATAAATAAAATAATTGAAGTACCACAGGGATCCCATATGGAACCACTGTTATTCAATCTTTTTGTCAATGACCTCTCTGATGTTATCATCAACAGTTCTTTCCTAATGTTTGCAGATGACTTGAAGATGTTTAGAATGGTTAAATACGTTTCTGATGCTGAGAATTTGCAGTTGATGGATCTAAATAACTTTTCCAGATGATGTAATCTCAATTTATTAAAACTGAACTTGAGAAAATGTCAAAAAATAACTTTTTTGCATAGTCATGCTGCTATTGATTACATGTACTGAGTTAATAACACAAACTTATCAGAAACCAACAAAATCAAAGATTTAGGAGTAATATTCGACTCCAAAATGACCTTCAAGCATCATATAACAAAAATATCATCTCGTGCTCGTAAAATGTTAGGCTTTTCCCTTCGAACGCTGTTAAAATAATATATTGTGCACAAGTGAGGTCTGTACTGGAATATAATTCTATAATTTGGTCACCATATTACAAAGTTGATTCTGATCTTTTAGAGGGCTGTCAAAATAAGTTTTTAAGAAGTTGTTCATATCGTATGGGATTTAGTAGAGATGAATATAGCTATACTCACAAATATTAGATATTTCAAATATGAATGTACTGATGAATAGAAGAAAGGAAAATGATCTGGTATTCCTTCATAAAATAATTAATGGCCACATTGATTCTCCCGAAATTGTGGTTATATAATATATAACTAATGTTTAACTGAAGGTATAACTAGACACAATGATATACACAAATACTCAACTAGAAACAGCGACAACATCTGCATACCTTTCTGCAGAATAAAGAAAACACAAGATACATATAAATATATAAGCTCTATAATGCCTTACCTCACTGCTACAAAGATTTAACTTACAATACATTTAAGAAAAAAATCCATGACATATTAATCATACCTTGTTTCTATACAATTGAGGAGTTTCTCTTACATAGGCCCTCCATGCGAGTTGAATATTTAATTTGTTGAATATTTAATTTTCTGAATCATAGAGTGGACATTTCTCTAATTTTTGATTTCTCTATTTCATCTTTATTTGTTTCTTTCTCAGATACAAAACTAAAACTAAAATTGCAATTTTAATGAAGTATTTTTTATACCTTAATATTTTTAATATTGTGTTGTATTCCTGTGACAATTGTAAAATTCTTGTGATTTTATATGAATAAATATGTATGTATGTATGTATGTATGTATGTATGTATGTATATATTGTTTCCATTTTTACATCCAAGTGTTGAACATCTTCGCACTTGATTTTACCGTACTGATGAGAGCTTAAGCTCGAAACACGTGTCTACGGTTGCACAACAATTTGAGGGCTATACCCAATAACTTTTCTATATCACTTATTATTAGCAAATAATGCTCTTCATAGTACAGTCAGTCACTTAATAAATACAAAACAAAAAATATAAAAATAGAGACAAGTCACATTGTAAAAACATCTGACTACTTTTTCTGCAAACTCTAGAAGAAGAAACAGAAGTAGTGACATTTTTGAGATACCATTTTGTAAAACAAATTACGGCCAAAATGAGTCCCTCATTAGAATTATGAAAACAGCATATACTCACAACTATGACATTGAACTGTTCAATTCATCATGTTCTTTTAGAAAAGCGATATGTAAATCACCTATTTATAATCCAATTTTTTATTTTTATATTTGGATCCTTTGTAGACATATGTACATACTCTGTATCTTTATTATTATTTGTGTAAAATTGGCTGTCCGTTAATAAATAAATAAAAAATAAAGATGTAAGTATATTGAAATCATTCATAAAATTAAGGAGCAGGCATATTTTAATATCGACACAAGGTTTCACAACTAAAAAATTCTTCCACATTCTTTTACATTTATTTAAACATTCCTAATGCTTCAATTTCCCTTAGATGTAATGGTAAGCAATTATAAATTTTTAGCCCATTATAGATATAGATTCCTTGGCAAGATTGTTTTTTGGTAATGGTAATCTCATTGTTTGCGAAGAAAGAGTGTTATGATCACAGAACTTAAAGAACTACGATTTGGTGGCACTGCAGTATAATTTTCTAGATTTTTGGGGAATAAACAGGTGGTTTCTAAAACAACTGACGATTCTGTGATTTTTGAAAAGTTCCGTGCAGGACTCACGTGCTTTTACTGTACGGCGCTTTTTTGTATGATTTGTACCATCTGAAAACTACCTCATGAATTAAGATCTGGAAACTGATCTTTGATATACTGATAGTAAGAAGTTTTTCAAGATTTTGTCTTCTCCGAAATAGATGAATAGAAAAAATAAACTATTCCAGGACATATGTTTCAATTTGGACCCACACACTAAGTTAAGGGTATCCTGATTGAATGATATGATATTTGGCTTCTTTTAATAATATGAACAGAATGTTCATATAGTGATAAAGTAGATGTAGAATCATCTGCGATTAAAAGATGAACTCTAGTCACTATCTTCTACTGTTCAAGATGAATCTCTAGTAGGTATTTAAGTTGAAAAAAAGAGCATTTTCAAGTGAAACTCGGATGAAATGATTTTGAAAATGAAAAATCTGAACACACTTTTTGTGAGCATGGCACTCACATAAAGAATTGAGTCAGTACTATATAATCATTATTTTTTATAGAGACAACAAATGCACATAGATCCAAAAGGAATTACGAGGATGTGAATTCTGAGTCAGAACCTTGTCAGAAAAAACAAAAAGCATGTAAGTATTTGGAATAGGTATATAAAATATTGCTTATAATTAAAACCCACTTATAGGCCAAGCTGCAGATAAAAATAAGAGGCTTCTTTCACACAAAATAAAAGGAGTAAACGGCCTATACTACTTTTTATAAGATAGTTCGTAAATGAAAACCCCAGTTTTCGCCAAAGCAAAATCGCTTTATGGAATTTTTTAAACAAGAAATAGTGAAAAAAATCACAACTTTTTTGGTTTTTTGGAAATATATCAATGATTATTCAAGGAATCGTTTTACAGTCAATGGAACTTTTGTAGAAATTTATAAAAACTACAAAATGGTTTTTTATACGCCCAGATGGGTGCATTTTTCACTGAGAAAATTCGGGAAAACCTTGACAAAGAGACCATTTTTTCAAAAATTAATTTTTTTTATAAATCTGAAGGTGGACAAATAATATTGCGGTAACTGATAGATAATACAACATGTGGTTCAACTGTGCGCAAAATGGTTTCTGTCAGATATGTAGTTTTTGTACATTCGCATCATAAACAATTTAAGGACAAATCTTTCTAAATGCGCCGATTTGAGGGAAAATCATCTTATTCAAATTCTGTAAACGGCATATGCAATTTGTTTATTTTGGATTTTCACCTGAGAGGTGGAAAATGAGTTGTAAATGTCACTGGAAATTACTCTAAATGCTTCAAAGTGCACCCGAAGTCGCTCGTATTAACTTCAGTTCGACTTCGGACGCACTTTAAAGTGTTTCGATAAACTTTCTGTGACATTTTCAACACATTTCCCACCTCTCAGGTGAAAATCCAAAATGTACAAATTGTAGATATTGATCTCTACTTCCAGATGCCCTTTCAGAATTTGAATACGACGATTTCCCTTAAATCGGCTCATCTTGCAAGATGTACCCTTAAATTGTTTATAACGCGATTGTGCAAAAACTACACATCGGACAGAAACCCTCTTGCGCACAGTTGAACCACATGTTACTATCCATCAGTTTCCGCAATATTGTTTGTCCAGCTCCAGATTTATAAAAATAAAAAAAATTAAAAATGGTCTCTTTTCGAGGTTTTCCCGGATTTTCTCAGTGGAAAATGCACTGATTTGGTCGTATGAAAATCCATATCTTGTAGGTTTTATAAATCTCTACAAAATTTCCATTGACTGTAAAACGATTCCTTCAATAATCTTTGAGATATTTCCAAAAAAGTTGTAATTTTTTTCAATATTTCTTGTTTAAAAATTCCACAGCGATTTTGCTGGGACGAAAACTAGGGTTTTCATTAACGAACTATTTTATAATAAATAGTATAGGCCATTTGCGTCTTTTATTTTGTGGGGGAAAACCTCTATAGCTTGGTCTATTACTTGATGCACATTGAAGAAAAAATGGAAGACACAAATACAGTTATACAATGATAAATAGAGCATCAAGGGCAGACATTTTTCAAAAGCGCTTGAATGATCCATTCATACAAAAGTACTCATTTTAATAGATCAATTAAGAGACATCTCAAGTATGACAGAGAAAGGGAGAAAGTTTGTTTTTCCAAAATTTCACTTTGTAATTTTTTAGTACTATACTCCATTCCAAATAAGAATACAGTAGGTGGCGCCGTGATCAGTGAGGAAAACTTACACAGCTTGATTTTTGTTCCGGCCAAGGAAAGCTCCAAATTTGAAAATGTTACCATATTTTCAGATAGCAGCTTATATGGTATTGCACTATGTGATACTGGCATGGATTTCAACCAATTAGCATGAAGCTTGAGCTTCAAACACTGTATTATTATTTGGAATAGAGTTAGGACTTCTAGAGATTGAGCATACTATGATTAATTTATTAACTTCTATCCTTGGAATCTAATAATAATCGTTTTATTTCTGTTTGTTTATATCAATATAATCAAGTAGCATGAGTACTTACTCATGTATCCCCACAAAAAACACTTACATTCTGTAATTATATTTTGATTGAAAAGGACCCCGCAAACTCCTTATGGAATTTGGGTCCCGGTGGATTTTTTTGAATTTTTGGTATGATGTAGTCCATGTAATTCTCAACCAATGTTACCATTGCGCCAACCCAAAAAAAATTAACAGTTTTGCTGCTAGAGGGCGTTGAAATCACCCCTTACGCAGATTAGACTATTTATTTTTGAGCCCGGTAACAATATTTTCACTTATTTCATTATTGCTAATGTTGCACAATATTGTGCTATTTTATAAAAAAAATTCTTACCCCCTCCCCTTTTTCCCCCAACTCCTATTACGGAACACAAAAAAAATATTTCTCGAGTTCCTTCAAATGTATCGTCGAATGTTTAAATATGCCTAAATAAGGAAAATAGCAGTTTTTTATGATTATCCCCCCACCCCCCAAATGACACAAAACGAAAAAAGTTCGGTGGATTTTTCTGAATTTTTGATATGAAGGGAGGGAAAGGTGATATTAAACAACTGTAAGATTTCCTCAATTTAAGCTGATTAAAACATTTACTTTGATAAAGCATTTACAAGTAGTCGGGAATACATTTTTTCGTGTTTTAAATTAAGGGTAGGGGGTAAGGGGGAGGTTTTAGATTTTCATTTCATGAAAAATTATAGAATTGTTCAGCATAATCTAAACTAAAATACGTAGAGCTATTATTTCCGCCTATAATAATAAATAGTCCATTCTGAGCAAGGTATGATTTCAACGCCCCCTAGCATCAAAACTATTCATTTTTGAAGATTGTCACCCAATTTATTTCTATTCAAAATAACTTGAACTGCATCATATCAAAAATTCAGAAAAATCCACCGAATTTTTTTCGTTTTGTGTCATTTGGGGGTTGGGGGGATAATCATAAAAAACTGCTATTTCCCTTATTTAGGCATATTTAAACATTCGACGATACATTTGAAGGCACTCGAGAAATATTTTTTTTGCGTTCCGTAATAGGAGTTGGGGGGAAAAGGGGAGGGGGTAAGAATTTTTTTTATAAAACAGTACAATATTGTGCAACATTAGCAACAATGAAAAAAGTGAAAATATTGTTACCGGGTTCAAAAATAAATAGTCTGATCTGCGCAAGGGGTGATTTCCAACGCCCCCTAGCAGCAAAACTGTTCATTTTTTTGGGTTGGCGCAGTGGTAACATCGGTTGAGAATTACATGGACTACATCATACCAAAAATTCAAAAAAAATCCACCGAGACCCAAATTCCATAAGGAGTTTGCGGGGTCCTTTTCCCATTTCGTGTTACATTATTTATTTGAGCTAAATAATTCCGTTGACTTGATGAACATTCAACAAATCCAATTTAAATTTCTGAAAAAAGAGGTCCCTTTATTTGAATGACAATATTAGGCTAGAAATTACAACTAATGTGTTTAAATTGTTTTTCAATATATTGCTCTCAATTTGAACATTATTCCCCGGGTTTTAGGGGTCATTTGATACTACCGCTAATCTATTTAAAGCATATTGCATAGCAATGAGGGAATGCAGCTATAGCTCAATGTTGTACAATTTCTTTATTTAATTAATTATGGTACATGGGTCCGCTTTAAGGAAGATTTTTTATGACTCAGAAAACTTGTACTGGGACAAGAATAATTCAGAGGCAAAAAATCAATTGATGAAAACATTCTGAGAAATTTTCTGTTTCCCTTTAATGGCATCTTTTATTTTGCTACTTTATTCATCATATTTCTTTCTTCAGATAATATCCAGAAAATGAGGAAACGAATTGACACGCAGAAAGTAAAGATTCGAGTTCTCCAACAGAAAAATAGGCGTCTCACAAAAAAAATAGAGAATTTGAAGCAACTCTTGGGACATTTGAAATCAAGAAACCTGATTTCAACTGGTGCTTATGATCATCTGATGGTAATGTATTCTTCTGATCAACAAAACAATATTATATTATTGGTTTGTTGATCATTCATTCCAAGGGATACATTGGTGGAACACAATGAGAGCTATAGCAGAAGAACAAAGTGATATAATACATCATTTCTTAAAAACTTATAAGGAAGCCTATCTATCTGTCTATCAATTTATTCAAAAGTTACATCTGACTGACCCCACTGAGCAAGGATTCTCCAACATTTATGGGGTGAATGTGTTTGTTACTATATGAAATTTAGTACAGACAAGCTTTCTACAGAAATTTTTCAATTTCAGTGTGCAAAATTATGATTTAAATTTCTCAAAGGAAGAAGAAGTCACAATTTTTATTTATTTATAAACTGAATAACGCCCCCTTACAATATACCGGGTGATTCTTAAGTTGATACTTTTTTTCAACTGCGCCTAGAACTCGTTAAAATAAACAGATTTTTCAAATAATTTTATTCAGAAAACTGAAGAAGCGATAGGTGAATTGGTCAAAATGGACCAGCTGCATGGCCACCAAGGTCGTCAGACCTAAATCCGTGTGACTTTTTTTGTGGGGGTTTATAAAAAGTTTAGGTTGTGACAACTTTGAACACCTTACTTAAGGTTCATGTAAACCCATGAAAAAATTAACGGCAAGTTTAAAAATTCTGAAAAAAATTCGAGTTATTCTGGCATCCAAATTGAATAATTAGCGAGATGTAGAAGAAAATCTGATGAACAGTTTTCAAGAAAAAAAATAAAAACCTAATTTTTAGAGGTTTTTTTAAGTTTTCCCAAAAACCATTCATCAGATTCCATTTCAAATATCATGACATATCAATGTCAAGGTAAAAGATAATAACGATTTTTTTCAGAATTTTTAACCACAACGTTCTCTCACAATTAAAAAAAATTCTGAAAATCTTGTTATAAAATCAAAGACAGTTGAGAAGAATCGCTTTTGCAAGTGATATTTATATGAAATTTAGAAAACGATTTATATTTTTAATAGTAATTTTTAAAATCTCGGACAAAAAACGGTAAAAGCTCCAGTAAGTGATTCCTCTGTAGTACATGAACGGAAATACAAAAATAGTTCTGCTACTGTCCACAAGGTATTGCACAGAATTATTGTCACTGTCATATTGACTGTACAGCATTGCCAATAGTTCTATACAGCGGTAACCGATGTAATTTGTTTATCTTTTCGAAAATAAAAATTACGTCGATAGGGGTTCGTCAGTTCATCAGTTGGATGTTGGATTGGTCCGCCTAAAGCCTTGGAGTCCTTGGACACAATTGAATAATTATGTAAGTAATGAGTTTTATGTTTTGAGATTTAAAATATCAGTTCTGGAAATGAAACAGGAAGCAAAACAGAATTGAAAAATAATAATAATAATCATAATAGCTTCTGTTAAATATCGAATGAAGATATTTTTGTACTTTGTATATTGTATATCATTTGTTTTATAAAAAAAGAAGAAAAAAGAGAATTTGTTGATAAGTCAGTTGTAAAAGTTAAAAAGTCAACTATTTTTGAATTGTAAAGAGTTATTGAATAAAAGCGCGAAAAACAGTCCAAATAAGTTTATTCATTGAAGAAATCATTTATATTGGTCCTCCGAGGTAAATTTGAACCACTATGGAGCGAAAAAGCGAATCAGGAGCAAGAGAACTTCAGAAAGTGCGAAGGAGTGAAAGAAGCAATAAAGGAGTCCCACCACTAAAGTATGCAGATTCAGACAATGCAGAACTTCGTTCAAGTGTAGCCCTGAGTTATGAAGGTTATACAAGTCCTGTAGGAAAAGTCGCATCTGTAAAAAATGTGCAAGGAGAAGTTCCTAACAGCATCACTGAAGATAATCTGGAGTCGACAATTGTTCCTGAAGTAGTAACACATAAATCTAACAGAGGAGTGTCTACCAAGTCGAAGAATTCCAGTATTTCCAGATTGAATTTTGAATTGACCTTAATGAAGAAACAAAAAGAACTCGATGAAAAAGAATCTAGAGAAAAGCTGAAAGCATTAGAAATAGAACGTCAATATTTGATGAAGGAAGCTGAAATACAAAGAAAATTAGTAGAGAAAAGTGAAACAAGCAGTGTGGCTAATGAAGACTCAGTGTTTTCTGTTTGTTCCGAACATTACTATGAAAATTATTCTGTCTTAAATAAATGGGTCGATAATTCGAAACAATGTGTGGAGAAAAAGCAGTGCCAATCAGAATATAAAGAAGGCTCAGTAAATATTTTGCCTTCGTCCAATATTGTCTATCCACATTCTATTGGGGGTGGAGGAGACAATCCAGTAAACACTGATAGTTTCAGGCAGTGTGTTGAAAATACAAATTCAATCAACAGAATTTTGTTAAGATATAAAATGCGAGATCTACCTCATTTTTCTGGTGATCTCTCAGAATGGCATATTTTCATAAATGAATACAGAAGGTCTTCAGAGGAATTAGCTTTATCTGATCATGATAATCTGCTACGTTTGGATAAAAGTCTTAGAGGAAAAGCAAGAGAAACCGTCAAGTCACTACTCACCTCTCCAAGAAATGTCTCAAAAATTATGAAAATGTTAGAAATGAACTTTGGGAGGACAGAGTGGATAGTCCTTTCCCTAATTGAGAAGGTGAAAAAGGTGAGCCCCGTTAGAGAAGACAAATTGGACTCTTGGATTCAATTCTTTAATGTTGTGAATAATATGGTTACTACCATGAAAAATGTGAATTCTTCCCTGTATCTTTTTAACCCAGATTTGTTAGCAAATTTGTTGGAGAAACTTCCCACTATGCAAAAATTCTCTTGGGGAAAGTTCAAGCATCAACGCGATGTACAAGGCCATCAAACATCTTTGGAAGATTTTGCAAATTGGTTTGAAGAAGAACTTAATTCCATGGCAGCTATCAGTAATCCTTTCCAAAAAAGTAGCTCAAACAAATATTTTTCGAAAAAAGAAACCGTCATGGTCTCCAAAAAGAACCATGAACAGAAAACAGACCGTAATGAATGTATCTTCTGTAATTGTTCCGACCACACAATCTTGAAATGTACCAAATTCACTGATCTTCCAATAGCAAAAAGAAGAGAGGATTTTTGAGTATGAGATTGTGCTTTCTTTGTCTGAAAGGGGGACACATGGTTTCAAAGTGTTTCTCAAAATCCAGATGTGGCAAGGATGGTTGCAGAGGAAGGCATAATTATCTTCTTCATGTTCAACGTGATGAACAAAAAAATGCTGCTGAAATTCTCACCAACAATGAAAGTGTTCCTATTGATGGAACAGCATCTACTGATTTCTGTGTCAGTTTAACCAGTAATTCAACACCGAGAGAATCCAAAACTGTTTTATTGAGAATAGCGCCAGTGATTTTACGAGGACCTACAAGAGAAATCAAAACATATGCTCTCTTTGATGAAGGTTCCACGTGCACCATGATTGAAGAAGATCTAGCCAATAAACTCCAACTTCCTGGTCCTGTTGTGCCTCTTTGTTTTCAATGGACAAACGAGATCACCCATTTTGAAGATCAATCACAAATGGTTTCCCTAGATATTGCTGCCAATAAAAATATTCCAACATTTTTCAAGCTGAAACATGTTAGAACTGTAAGAAATCTAAGACTTCCTGGACAAAAACTTAATGTTGAAGATCTTTCAAGAAGGTTTTCTTACCTAGATCATGATATTTTGGAGTCCATCGGCAATACAAAACCTGAGCTGTTGATTGGACAAGACAATTGCGGTCTCATAGTGCCAAGACATATCATTCAATCTAAATTGAATCAACCAATGATGTCTTTATCAAAATTAGGTTGGACAATCCATGGACCCATTGATGAAATCAACACAGAATATGTCAGAACTCATGTTAGTCTCTGCTGTCGCCATGTAGGAGATGAAGAACTGCATAAAATAGTCAAAGACAATTTTCGTTTGGAAGATTTTGGTATCAAAATGCAGGATCATGTCATCAAGTCGGTAGAGGACAAGCGAGCTGTAGAAATCATGGAAAAAACACTGAAGAAAGTAGGAAATAATTATGAAGTTGGCCACTTATGGAAGAAAGAAGGTTGTTCGTTACCACCAAGCAGAGCAAATGCTATGAAAAGATTGTACTGTATGGAGAGAAAAATGGACAGGGATTCTAAGTTTGCTCTGCAGTATACTGCCAAAATTGACGAATATGTCCAAAAGGGATATGCCGAGAAGTTAAGGCCTGAAGACATACCGAACAGTGAAAAGACTTGGTATCTCCCACATTTTGCTGTTTGGAATATTAACAAACCTGGAAAAATCAGGCTGGTTTTCGATGCAGCATCAAAGTCTCGAGGTTTTTGTCTGAACGATTTTCTATATCAGGGTCCAGATTATGTACCATCTTTAATTTCCGTATTGTGGCGATTCAGACAGTATAAAATTGCCTTTGGGGGAGACATCAAGGATATGTTTCATCAAGTCAACATCACTGAGAAAGACAGATGTGCTCAGATGTTTCTTTGGCGTGGAATGGAAAGAAATAAAAATCCTGATGTTTATGTGATGAAATCAATGATTTTTGGAGCTATATCTTCACCGTCGGTAGCACAATTCAAAAAGAATAAAAATGCAGCTTCTTTCGAACATCAGTACCCAGGAGTTGTAAGAGCTATGGAGAGGCAACACTACGTGGATGACTACTTAGATTCTTGCTGCACTGAAGAGGAAGCCATTCATAGAATTCAAACCGTATTGTATGTACATAGACAAGCAGGTTTTGAAATGGTGAAATGGATGAGTAGTTCTCGTAAAGTTATGCAATCAATGCCTGAAAATCTAAGAGCAAATTCCCAAAATTCTGTTAAAATAGATACTCAATCATTGGAACGAGTTTTGGGACTCTCTTGGTGCCCAGAAAAAGATGAATTTGTGTTCACTCTGAATTTGAAAAAGATTCCTACTGAAATATCCAATGGATTGAAAGTTCCAACTAAAAGAGAAGTGCTGCGTATGGTGATGTCCATATTTGACCCTTTAGGATTCCTTGCTCCACTTATAATCAATGCCAGGATTTTATTACAAAACATTTGGAGAAAGAATATCCACTGGGACCAAGCAGTCACAGAAGATATTTATGAAGTATGGTTAAAATGGCTGAAGCAACTGAAAGACGTTACCCCCATAATGATTTCTAGATACTATTTTCCAAGCCTTAAACTTGTAAAAAATGTAGAATTGCATTTGTTCAGTGATTCCAGTGATAAGGCATATGCTGCAATTGCCTTTCTCAGGACCTTGGAGTATGATGAAATTTACACGGCATTTGTGATGGCAAAATATAAAGTAGCACCTATGAACCAGCAAACAATCCCAAAACTGGAGCTTCAAGGTGCAGTACTTGCATGTAGACTGGCCAAAGCAATACGTAGCGAAATTGAGTATCAAATCGAACAAGTTCATTTCTGGACAGACTCAATGGTAGTTTTACAACAGATTCGGTCCGAATCCAGAAGATTTCCCATTTTTGTGGCGTGTAGGCTTGGAGAAATACATGAAGACACAGAAATTTCACAGTGGCACTGGTTACCTTCTGAAACGAATGTAGCGGATCAAGCTACAAAAGAAATGAAGAAATATGATTTTCATCTTGATGGAACATGGTTTTCGGGACCAAATTTCTTAAAATTACCTGAAGCAGACTGGCCTAAAGAACCACGTTGTGAATTTTGAACAGATTCTCACTGTGCAGTTGCATGAACCTATTCAGATGGAATTTCCGGACATCAATAGATTTTCTAAATTGATTCGACTCATTCGGACTACAGCATGGATTATACATTTCAAGAAAGTGATCAAAATTCCAAAACTTTCTCGATCAGAAAACGCAACGTTAGGAGTAGACGAAATAGAAGAAGCTACAATGTTATGGATCAGGAAATGTCAGATTGATACTTTTCCAGACGAAATTGCGATTTTAAAAAAAGATAGAAGTGTGCCCAGATCAAGTCGAATTCATAAACTCTCTGCATTTCTGGATGAAGAACATGTGATACGACTGGAAGGAAGAATTCCTGAAAACGAGAGACTTGGAATACATTTCGAATCCAGAAATCCTATTATTTTGGACCCAAAGCATAAATTCACGACTTTGTTGATTGATCAGTACCACCAAGAACGAAGAATCGAGAAGAGGTATGGTGTATTGTTCACCTGTCTAACACTAAGGGCGGTTCATATAGAATTAGCTGCTTCTTTGGATACGAGTTCGACTATATTAGCCATTCGAAGATTTATGTGCAGAAGAGGACAGCCAAAAGAATTTTGGACCGATAATGGAACTAACTTCGTCGGGTCAGAAAGGGAACTCAAAGAGTGGATTCAAGAATGGAATTACAACTCAATTTCTGAAGAACTCTCTGCCAAGGGTATAATCTGGAAGTTCAACCCTCCGGGAACTCCACATATGGGTGGAATATGGGAGCGGATGGTAAGATCAATAAAAACTGCTCTGAAAATTACTCTGAAGACGATAAATCCAAAAGAAGAGGTATTGGCCACCCTGTTATCTGAAATCGAATACATTATCAACTCGAGGCCCTTGACACACATTTCTGTAGACTCAAATGAACCAGAGGCAATAACACCCAATCATTTTTTACTGCTGAGACCTGGCGATATGAAGTCTTATGGGGATGCTGAACTCTCAAGCAGAAAGCAGTGGCGAATTGCCCAGGCTTTGGCGGATAATTACTGGAGGCGTTGGGTCAAAGAATATAGACCTACTCTTATTCAGAGGCAAAAGTGGCACGATAAAACTAATCCCATTAAAGTCGGAGATATAGTACTGGTTGTCGACGAGAAGACACCAAGGAATCAGTGGACGATCGGACGAGTACAAGAAACCTACCCTGGTAAAGATGGGATCATAAGGGTCGTCCAAATAAAAAATAGTAAAGGAACCTATGTGAGACCAGTAGCAAAGCTGTGTATTCTTCCTGTCTCGCAGTGAACTTTTACATGATTCAGCTCTGTTTTGGGGTGGAGAATGTTAAAGATCGAATGAAGATATTTTTGTACTTTGTATATTGTATATCATTTGTTTTATAAAAAAAGAAGAAAAAAGAGAATTTGTTGATAAGTCAGTTGTAAAAGTTAAAAAGTCAACTATTTTTGAATTGTAAAGAGTTATTGAATAAAAGCGCGAAAAACAGTCCAAATAAGTTTATTCATTGAAGAAATCATTTATAGCTTCTTTATTGTCAATTCCAGTTGTTTTTGAGTAACATTATTTTATATACATAAAAAATAACGGCATAATAGGCGGAGTTCAGCTTACAAAGATGAAAAATAATGATAAAAATAAATTATAGTGAGTTGTTCATATTAGCTGCTCTTTTTGGATTTTACCAACAATATTGTTGTTTGTGCTAAAAGTAAAAAGAGGCACTGCAACTCTCACCAAATTCACCAGACGGTGCGATCTTTTTTCATTTTCAGATGTAAAAGTCTGAAGGATTGAGGCTCGTGTCGGCTGGGAATAATCCTCCACGATTCACTGTTGCGTTAAAAATTAACAGTGCTGCTCCTAAAGTGGCGTATGGAGTTGGTAACAAGGCCTATCCAGAACACATGACTAATGACCATAGCAGTCGATGCCAAAACACCAAGAAAAAAAAATCCTGTGAGCTATTTCGCAGTACTCCGAATAATGTTGAGATTTGGCAATATTGCTTTAGCAGTAGGGTTTACCATTGCAGAAAACTGTAATTTATATGGAAATATTATAAAAGATCGCTGTAAGTATGGTATGAAAAACAAATCTTGTCAGTGCCATCTTACAGTTCAGAAACGCGAAATATTTGACTTTATATGAACCTTAAGTTGAACACGTTTTGTAATAATGTAACTGTTTTATTTTTCATGTTTTTGGAAAAGTTATTTGTTCATTTTAACGAGTTCTATTCACAGTTAAAAAAGTATCAACTTAGGAATCATCTTGAATGGAGTACACAGATTTTCTATAAAAGATACAGTATGATATATATCACAGAGTAGCATACTCTCTTAAGAAATGTTCAGCTCTCACCAGTTGCTATTGTACCCATAACAGTTTACTGGAAAGTTCACAATTGCATGTAGGTTTTTCCTGCAGTTGGAATAGCAAATTTTAAGTCGCTCCGGAGTGCATATGGTAGTGGTACTCTCTTTCATCTGGACTTGTATTTATTATTGAAAGGCTTTGTGAATAAGTTGAAAAACTTCTGACATTAACTAAAGTAGATTTTGACTTTGACTATTAATTCTACAATTGATTTTTGACAACAATTCTGGACATGATGTTGAACCAGAAATCCATTTATGAAATAAAATTTAATCAGCTCCATTATGACTGGGTTTTAAGGAATGAATCAAAAGGTGTTCTAATATAATTACGAGGATAATTGTATGTATACCGATGAGCCCATTTTATATGCAGCACAATCTTAAACTTGTTTTGGACACACTCCAGTTGATGGGTGTAAACTTGAAAATGAGGACTCTAAACAGGATATGTGTATAATAAAAATAACCTCTTATATTATTCACTTGAAAATATTGTTAGCTGTATCTTTCTGGAGTGACATACAGATCATTTCTTGTAATACATTTGCTACCATAGCTGTGGGAAATGCCTGAGTTATAAATTTAATATGTTCGAATTTTATTCATAGGATAATGTTCCTGAGAACTGCAAGTTTTTATTCGAAAGATCAAATGGAAGAAGAAATATAAAGTATTCACCGGAGCTGAGGCAATTTGCAGTCACCCTTCAGTTTTACTCCACAAGAGCTTATAATTATGTGAGAAAAACGTTTGGAAAATTATTGCCTCATACAAGTACCATAAGGAAATGGTACAGTGTAATTGAAGGAAATCCTGGTTTTTTGGGCAGAAGCTCTAAAATCATTACGTTCAAAAAACGAAAATGTTGTTGTGGACGAAATGTCAATTCGTTCTCAAATGATTTATAATAATGGTGAATTTCATGGGGGAGTTGATTTGGGTACAGGATTCAAAAATGAAAGTGATTGTGTCCAGCAAGCAACCAGCGCACTGGTTTTTATGGCTGTTGCTGTAAATAGTAGTTGGAAACTTCCCATCGGTTATTGTTTTATAAATGGTTTAGATGCACCAGAGAGAGCGAATCTCCTCCTGAAATGTTTGGAGTTGATTCATCAAACTGGTTGTATGGTAACATCTATAACTTTTGATGGGACTCGAGTCAACTTGAAAATGTGTGAAGAATTGGGGGCGAAATTTGATTATTATAAAGAATTCCAACCTTTCTTTCTGAACCCTTTCACGAATGAAAAGGTATACATATTCTGGGATCCCTGCCATATGTTAAAGTTGGTTAGAAATACTATTGGGGATAAAGGAATTTTATTGGATGACCAGAAAAAGATGATAAAATGGTCATATTTTCAAGCACTTAATTCGCTCCAAAATGAACAGGGATTACATTTGGCAAATAAGTTAACAAACCAACACATAAAGTTTGGCAATAGACGCATGAATGTTCGCCTTGCTGCCCAGACACTCAGTAAAAGTGTGTTCAATTCATTCAGGTTCCTGAGTCATCAAAATTATCAAGGATTTGAAGATGTTGCAGCCACTGCAGAATTCTGCTTCCAGTTCAATCATATCTTTGATTTAATGAACTGTAGAAATCGTTTTTCTAAAAAAAATAAGTTCAACATTCCTTTGGACGCTGAGTTTTTTCCAAGAAAATGCAATTAAATTTGAATAGTATATTGTGAGGTTGCAAGATGAATTTGGCACTCCTATTCTGAAAACAAAGAGATTTACTGGATTTTTAGGGTTCATTATTTGTCTAAGGAATATTTTAAAACTATACAAAACTTTCAAGTCACGTGGTCTCAATTATTTACTGACTTTTAAGCTGACTCAAGATCCATTGGAAATGTTTTTTAGTGCAGTTAGGAGTAGGGGTGGGTTTAATAACAATCCTAATGTTATTCAATTCAAAAGTGCATTCAAAAGACTGCTCATTAAGAATGAACTCAAGTTTTTTTATGGTAATTCTAACTGTATGAATGATTACCTTGATATATTGAGTGTATCATCAGGTCATGTATTTAGTAGTGATACAGTTAGTGATGAAACCATAATAATTGAGGTGATAGAAGATGATAACGATTACATTCAAGCAATGTGGTCGCATGATTTATTTGTTGAAGGGGTGGTTCAATATATGTCTGGCTATGTGGTTAGTAAAATCACCAAGAAAAGCATCTGTAGAGTTTGTAGGGCCCATTTGTTGGGAACATCATCTCCTGTCTTGATCAAAATCAAAGACAGGGGAGATAAACTACTAATTCCATCTGAGGATGTCCAGAAATTATGTCTCATGACGGAAAAAAAAATTAGGCAGTACAAAGATATTATCGAGAGAAAAAATGTGAAAATGATAATTATGACATCTATGTTGAAAGATTCTTTTCAAATATTCAATACTGTTGAAATGACAGAACATATAAAATCACAAGACCTACTGGACAACCACAGAGTACAATTGATAAAACTTATTGTTGAATACTTTATTGAAATAAGATTTCACCATGAAGCAAATTTGAAGAATTTAAAGAAAGATGAATTTATAAGACAAAAATTCACCAAACTCATTCTGTTTAGGAATCAGTAAAACAACACTAAAGTTTGTTGTAATTCATCAACCAATTTAATTTATCTCTTTACCTTGTCAGAAGTTAGATTCTCCACGTGATTTAGAAAAATATAACGATTTTGTTCATTTACTTCAAACTTTGATTTTTATATCTAAAATAGAAGAATATCTTGGTGCACATGCATTAAAACAATTAATGTTTCAACATCATTCCTGAATGAAGGCCTGTTTTTAACTTTGAGTTAACCCACAATAGTTATTTATGTATCAAGGGCGTAAAGTAGGCGTTTATGGCCTGCGGCGTGGATGATGGCCCGATGGCGTTAGCCGAGGGCCATCACACGCCGAAGGCCTTAAACGCATTTTACGCACGTGATACATACAAAATTTTATGCACTAATAATAATAATCTTTATTGACCCCAAGAAACATAAATGTTTATAATAGGGACCTAAATCTATAACTAATACAATAAACAACAAAATTTCAAGTTGAAAATGTTTGCATCAGTTTTTTTTTTCAAGTATCATTGTAATAAGTACTTCTTTAAATGAAATTTGAAACGATCTTTTTGTTCGATATTTTTTAATTTATTGGGTATATTATTGAATATCAAAATTCCATTATATAAAATTGATTTTTTCCCAATGTTTGTCTTTATTCTATGCGTGATGAGACTATTTGATTGTCTAGTTTGGTGATTGTGTATGGTATCAGTTGAATTAAATTCCAGAGATGAATGTTTCCTATTATTGATGACAGAATGGATGAATATACATATTTTCAATTTGTACAAAGAATTGATATCCAAAAGATTTTTTGGAGCATATAAATGTGATGTAGATTCAAGGAATGGTAACTTAAAAATACATTTGATACTTTTGTTTTGCAAAGATTTGAGTGGACGCAAGATAGTACAATTGGCACTTCCCCATACTGATATTAAATACTGTAATTTTGAATAAATTAAACTGAAGTAAATCATTTTTAGATATTTCAAAGGAATGTAATATCGAATTTTGAACAAAATACCAATTATAGGAGATATTTTTTTTCTAAGATTTTCAATATGGCTTTTCCAAGAAAGGTTTTCATCAATGTATAATCCCAAAAATTTTGTTGTTCCTGAATATTTTATATTTTTTCCGTTGAAAGCTAATGAATTTGCAATATGTCTAGATTTTCTTTTTGACAAAAACATGAAGGAAGATTTATCAATATTCAAAGTCATTTTATGATTGTTCAACCAAATCGAAATTATTTTTAAATCAGCTTGAATATTTTCGATTAATTCATTGTCATTTTTCCCAAAATAAATTAATGATGTGTCATCCGCAAATAATTTGAGCTCGCCATGCAAACTAAGATTGGATATTGAATTGAAATATATAAGAAATAATAAAGGTCCAAGAATTGAACCTTGTGGTACACCACATGTTATATTCCCCATCAAACTTTGTCCATTCCCCATACAAACATATTGTTTTCTCCCAGATAAATAATTTTGGAACCATTCATGTACATGACCTCTAATCCCGATATTGAATAATTTACATAATAAAATTTCGTGATCTACCGTGTCGAATGCTTTTGATAGATCCAGTGACACTAAACAACATTGGAAGTTGTTATCTAGGTTTACTTGAATTTTTGTAATCAAATCCAACACGGCAGACTCAGTGTCACTAGATCTTCGGAAACCATATTGCCCATTATACAAAAAATTTATTTTATCAAGGTAATCCATTACTCTTCGGTTCATGATTTTCTCAATAATTTTGGATAAAACAGGTAATACTGATATAGGTCGATGGTTACTTAAAATTTTTTTTTTCCCACTTTTAAAAATAGGTGTTACCCTAGCAATTTTCATATTATTGGGAACATAGCCACTGTCAAATGATTTATTGATCAATGCGCTTATGCAAGGGGATAATTCTGATGCAACCATTTTTACAATTTTAACACTAATATTATCGAAACCAGCCGCTTTTTTGTTGTCAAGATTTTTTATAGTTTCCTTTACTTCCTCACAAGTTGTCTCTTCTAAGAACATGGACTCACTCAATGATACATTGTCATAGGTGTTTGATGGTTCAAACAAAATAGCAGATGCTAAATTTGGTCCAACATTCAAAAAGTATTCATTAAATTTCTCACATATTTCCATTGGATCCTCAATATGTTCATTACCTTGTACAATAAATTTTACATTAACTTGCTTATCATTTTTCCTGTTATATAATACCTGATTTATAGTTTTCCACATAGATTTTGGAGTAGCATTCAAAAATTCATTTTTGTAATAGTTATATTTTGCTTCCCTTACAGTTTTTTTTACCAGTTTATTATAATGATTATATTCAGTTTGGAATAATTCTATGTCAGGAAACTGTTTTCTTTTAGAAAAATACTTATCTCTGGTGTTGATCAATTTTGAAATATTCGAATTGAACCAAGGTTTAGAATTTTCGTTCATTTTTATGGATATCTGAGAACAATTAGATGTGAAAGCCTTAATGATGTCGTCATAAAGTTCATTTGGATTTTTATAATTGTTCAGATTTGAACTTATTGATTCAAGATTTTTTCGTATGTCTTCAATATAGTATTTGTTGATAGTTTTATAAATGAATTTTTTTCTTGCCACAGACTTCTTGTTTTCAATTTCAGTTATTATTATCTTATGATCACTAAGCGGGGAACTAATGAAAGATAGTGATGTTGGCCAATTGGTATTCTTCACGATATGATCAATGAGCGATTTGCATTTGTTTATGTCTCTAGTGGGAATTGTGGTGTTACATAATGTAAAATTATTTGATTCATATATATCATGAAGCTGGCTAGTTTCGTATGAATTTAAGTTTAACATATTTATGTTGACATCACCAAATAAAAATGTGTTCATTTTAACTTCATTAATCTTTTGAAGTTGTTCATCAATAAAATTTAGAAATAGTCTCACATTTTGTTTTGGTGAGCGATACATACCGCAAAGTATTAAATTAAATGATTTCACTTCAACTGCAATATAAGATAATAAATTTTCTTCTTTCATTTTTATTTCAAACTCCAAACCATTTTTTAGGAATATTCCAACACCTCCTCCTCTTGTACTTCTCGTAGCGTAGATTGACTGGAAATTTTGAAAATTGTAGTACATTTCTTCTCCCTTGTTGATCCATGTTTCAGATATAATTATAATATCCGGTTTTATATCTTCAAAAATAACTTCAAGTTGATCAATTTTATTCTTCATAGATCGTGCATTCATATAAAATATTTTAATATTATTCTTTTTATAATTGGGCTGATATATACTATAATTCTCTAAAGTATCATATTCGTTCAGATTCATTTCAATTGTAAAAATTAATTTTCATTAAATTTAGTTTCTCAAGAACTTTGTATGTTTCACAGTGGATTTTGTCATCAGCCATGTGATTGGTGGAAAATGTTTTTTTATATTTTTCATTCGAGTACGAACAATTGGAACATTTTTTTTCGTTATCACTTTTGTTACACTTTTCTTGGTCATGATTTTATCCACAGATAGGGCATGTTTTTTCATTCCTACAATTTTTAGTGGAGTGATTGAATCTGAAACAATTTTTACACTGTGTCAAGGAGTTATTTTCATAAACGAAACAGGACGTCCAGCCAAAATGCAATTTTGATCCAGTCTGTCGAATTTTTTCAAACAATTTTCCATTAACTTCGGCAAATATTGTATAAGTATTTTTGTATTTAACGTATTTTAGAAACTCAATTTTGAAAGTATCATCTTCACTGAAGTTATTTTGGTTCCAAAACTGCTTCCCAATTTCATCCTTTGAAAGTTCATGCTCAAGTTTCACACCAACAACTTTTATTTTAGGATTCCTCAAAGTTTTTTCTTCGATTGTGTATTCTTCTTTCATTTTAGTTGAGATTTCTTTTTTCAAAAGCTCAATATCAGATTTACTGTTACATTTTATTTTGATTGTTCCATCTTTCTGGGTATCTACTTTATTTATTTTCACCTTCAGTTTACTTGGATCTATTTTTGATTTCAAATTTGATACAGACTCATGTGTGTCCTGTTTTTTTCTTGGTTTCAAAGATAATGTTGAATCTTGTAATGAAGAATTCTCAGACGATCCAATCTGATTTCTTGATTTCACGGCATCAGAGTAAGACATAATGTTTTCTGCCTGATTAGGTCTAATATTTCCAATGAGGGCAATTTCCTTATGTATCTTAGCAAGGCTTTCCATTATGGTATCTTTCTCCACTATGTTTGAAGTTAAAAGTTTATAGTTATATTCAAGCCTATCATTTTCGATCAATAATTGTTTTATATTTTTATCTTTTTCATTAAGAAGTAGTTCATTAGCTTCAACAATTTTCATTAAATATAAATTTTCCTTTTTGAGTCTTTCACATTCAGTTTTCAATTCTGAATTAGCACTGGTAATCCTGTTTATACTGCTCATTGACTTATCATAATCAAACTGAGTCAATTCATAATTACTGGTTTGATCATCTTCATCTTTCTCCTCTAATGAGTTTTTCAGCTTATCCCTCCTCGTTTTTCCCATTGAATCCTGGACTATTGTAAAGTACTGTTCTTTTCATAATGTCATTTTGACAATGTCACTTCACTTACTTTGGGTCAATTAACTGAAATTCGATACCTGGAGCCAAGCTTATCTTCGATTATCCGATTAGAGTAACTTAAAATTACAGGAGAACAGCCAAAGCGATTTTATTCGAAGTTTTTCCCACTAAATAATGGACTTCAAGTCTAACGTTTTCTCAGTTGATTAGTTCAGCACACTCAAAACCATAACATAAACTAGCGGTTTTATAGCGCGAATCACAAATACTGACTTGAATTGCAATGGTCTACACGTTTCATACGTTATGCATACAATAATTAAGGGTAACATAATATGAGGAATGTGAAACTATAGTAGCCGAGTGCTATATTGGAGAATCTATTTCAAATAAATAGATCATCACCGAAAAAGTTGCCAACGATTATGAACAAATGTCAGAAAGAGTATTGCTCTATTGAACTGAAATGATTCTAATTCGTGTTAGGAATTGCATGAAATGATGTGTGAGTATAGACAATTTGAGAATTTTGTCTACTTTACGGCCCGCCGGGCCATAATGCGCCCACGGGCGGTAAAGTGCCACATTACGCCCGGCGAACCGGGCGGTAAAGTGTACTTTACCGCCCGCTAGTGCATAAATCAATAAAAAAACATTAGAGAGACACATTTTCAGTGGGTTTTTTATAACAATTTTTGTATGTTTTTCCTGCTGTATACTCCATCAAACTTCATCTTGTTTCTTCGAACCTGCGTTTTATTAAACTTGTATTTTTCTGAGGAATGACCTATCGAATTTTCAGATCAGTCAGGAACAACACTAAGCATCTTGAAGAACCAGTCGTCGAATTCTTTCATCATTTCTCCAGATCCTGTTATCTCCTAATTTCCATAAAAAATCCATCCATTAACCATTCTCAACCTCCTTTGTTCAATTATTCATCCTATTCTGAACATTCAACAACGAATGTGAGGTACAATACAAACGTTTTCTGCCCAACCCATTTTGGAATGGTATGTACAATATTTTTATAATCTATCACTACCTAACATATATCCTCACCTTTTACTAATGGTTCTTTATTGAATTAAAATATTAATAATAATAGTTTAATTTTTCTTCTTGGACTCCCAATATTTCAAATAAAATATTTCTGTCATCTAATCAATGTCTCTTCGTTCAAGTACAATCTTTCTTATTGACTAACTTGCATGAATGGCATTTTCTCTACAAACATTTTCTTCTTTATGAAATCGTAACTAGAATTTTTATCATATACATGATGAATTATGACCATTACGGAAAATTATACAGTATGCTCTCCCCACCAAAAGAAGTGGAAAACGAAATGAAATTTAGACCATAAGGTGAGCTTTTGTAAGTGTATGAAAGCGGCGTCTCTGGATGTGGGCAGAAACAATAAGAGTTTTTCCTCCGTTTGTTTGAAAGTTTTAGACAATTAAGTAAATTGAATTCTTTGATTTCGGACTTCCATTGTCTGAATTGTTACTTCCAAACGCGGGACTACAGCTGGTGGTTTTAACTATTTTAAATAAATGAGTTTTGCAGAGCACAACACTGTAAAATATGAAAGTTGAAGTCAGTAATGTCGCAAACACCATGTTGTTTGGAGCACAAAATACATTCAACCATACGTATAATCAATTAACGAAAATACGTAGGAATAATGTCGCAGTAAACACCCCAATGAACTAAAAATATCCGCTTTCACAGTTATGAGGTGACTGGAACCACGATCAGTCATAGACATTGAACATCGAGAGATCAGATCGGTATTTGGTTCAGTAGCGCATATTCGGAGGTTTGTGAATAAAAAAATATATGAATTTCACACGATTTCGCTAAATTTTTACAGGTGTGTTCCAACATGATAGACTATTTTATCTTCCGTAAGTGATCATGAATCACCATGTACTGTAGAAATAGAAAATGTAGAATCAGCATGATCTTCAAATAAAGCATGACAAAATTTACTCTATTTTTGTAACAATAGTTTGATACAAATCAAACATCATATTCAATAGCCAAAAAATACTTAGTATTTTTCTTCAGCATCTGTTTAGTTCACAATATTATTGACACATGAATATCTGGACTTATTTCATTACCTAGTATATCTACTGTTGCTGAAGTGAAGTATGAATATTAACACTCAAAGAATCAAGCCTCTCCAATATATTTTACCCCAAAATTGAAAAATCAAAATAAGATATCACATATCTTTGACAGGGGTATAAAATGTCAACAGAAAGTGATGAATATGTGAATACTTAGGCTCCTGAATATTATGTTTTATTTTATTCATCTATGAATGAACATGCTCATCATTATTCAATCATAATTTTATTTTTAATTTAATTTATTGCATATCTTCCCGTACTTTGATTCACAATCTTTGTAACATACATGTATTGAGTGAAAATAAAGGGTATTGAAAACATCATTGTTTTATTTGAAAAATCTTAGTGTACCAACAGATCAGACGTTATTTCTTCTTGCCCCATTTGTTATATGAATACAAGTAGTAATAGCATTATTCAAAAGAAGTGATTCTGACATTCCAGCAAATTTCAGACCTACTTTTCTATTTCCCACTTTAACAAAAATTATTGAAAAATTAATGAAAAAAAAATTCTGAGCTTTCTCGAAAAAAATAATATTCTGCTTCCGAAACAGTTTGGGCTTAGAGCCAATAGAAACATCAATGATGCAATCTTTGTCGAAGGCATTCGACTGCGTCAGCCATGACATATTGTTGTAAAAACTGGAATTGTATGGTTTTAGAGGAAACATCTCATTGTGGTTAAATCGTATTAATCAGGCCGAGTACAAATGGTTAATTTCAATGGTATCACATCTAATGAAATGGAAATCAGATGCGGAGTACCACAAGGGTTTGTTCTTGGCCCATTGCTCTTTTTACAGTATAAATATTATAACAAATGCAACATAAAACATATTTTTCTTGATAACCAAACCATTGACTCCAAACAAGTGAACAAATTTTTAGGTCCACATATTGATAATAATTTGAAATTTGATTATCAGGTACTACAAAAGAGATCTCTTAGATATTTGTGTAGAGCTAACTATAGAGATAGCTGTAGACATCTCTTTGTACAACAGAGGATTCTAACTGTAGTGAGCATTTTTATTCTGGAAGTGGTGTGCCTGATTCACAAGAGATGCGTTACTGATACTCCTGAAGATAGATCTTATAATACCAGACAGAGTAGGAATCATAATATTCATTTGCCAATACCTAAACTGAATTTAACAAAACACTCTAATATGTATGAAGGAAAGAAAATATTCAATAACCTACCACAGCTAACCAAAATTATATTGGATCATAAAATTTTCCGAAAATCGGTTAAAAATCTGCTTCTTGAGAAAGCATACTATAGCCTGCAGGAATATTATGTTGACATGCTTCAAAGGCCGTAAAATGATGCTGCATATTATTATTATTGTTGTTATTATTATTTTCTTCAGTGCACTTTGTTATTATTGTTAATATTTCCTGTCTTTTATTCTTTATTTTGACTGTATGTATTATATTTACTCCTATCTGTTTTATATTTAATCATATATGACCAAATTTATATTTATATTTTATAACTTACTTTGTCAATAAGAATATTCTTGGACAATAAAGTATATATCTATCTATCTATCTATCACATCAGTAACTTGTGCAAAAAATTATCCTCATACTGTTGTCATTAGAACCATCTGTAATTCTCTCGATCTAAGATCAGTTAGAAATGCCTATTCTGCATTTTGTGAATTCCACATACGTTACGGAATAAGTTGCTGAGGTGCAGACTCCCAGAACTCTACCAACCCAATATTTATACTCCAAAAGAGGACTCTCAGATATATTTGTCGAGCTGTAGTAAGAGATTCCTGTAGGCCACTGTTCAAAGAATTCTACCCTTGGCATGCCTATTTATATTAGAACAGTCCGTTTTACTTGTAACAAATATAATGAGAACATAATGTTTCAGTCAGTTTAAGCAACCTTTCTTACCTATATAACATCAGGCTTATAATCCCCGAAACACAAATTAATTCAATAATCTATAATGGAAAAACATTATTTAACCACCTTCCACTTACTACTTAAAAAATTGTAATTTTATAAACGTGAAATCATTCATTCTTTTCTATTTATATTATTTTATGACTAGGAAGGTGAACAAACGTTGAGTCTAACTCCACCAAAAATAATCTTTATTGAAGATATCATGTAGGCGGAATAAGACTTACATCAAGGTTATGTTTCGATGGATTAATCCTTTATCTTCAGCAAAATAGGAGTTAGTTACAAGTCGATCATATTGTGGAAAACTAAAATTAAAAAGGTAAAATTTGTGTAAAATTATATGGTCCTAATTACGACCTTAGTTTTAAAATTTAAAAGACCATGCAACAAGTGTATGTACATGTGACAAATAGGAGGAAACATGGTCTTTTGAATTTTAAAACTATAATTTTTGAGATATGTTGTTTGAGTGGACCAACCATGGTCCCTAACACATGTGGGCCCTGCACTAGAAAAGGGCCATAAGGTCGTAAATAGAACTATACAATTTTATAAAAATTTTACTTGTTTAATGTTAGTTTTCACCATATGATCGACTTATAACAACCCCTATTTTTCCGAGGATGAAGGATTATTCCTATGAAACATGTCCTCAATGTAAATCCTCCAACTATATGGTATCTACTTGATGTTAGTCTTCAGACTACCTATTACTCCCTAGTTATATCTCACCTCTATTGCATGTGATGGATCGTCTCCGATGGATGTTATTTTGTGTGTTTACTGCACTGAATTATATTATACTATTTTATTTTCACAACTTAGTATTAGGCAAGGATGTATTAAGCTGAGGATGCTTTTGCTTCTTGTAGCCTTTACCACCATCTAATAAAAATTCTCACATTTTGTAAGTGTATAAAGGTATCCTTTGTTAAGTTATATAAATGAATTTCAAAGAAAATGTGAGATAGAGTGAATAAGTACTCCAGACTATTGCAATAAAATGAAAAGATGCAAATTGATGCTTATCAATTACCCAAGAGAAGTCAAATATTTACCAATACACTCATGTCCTTTGAAGATAACAAGTATGTGATTCTTCCATGGATACGTATACTCTAAACAATCCTAGCTCGATGATTAGAAAGTTTAATTCTGAATTCATATGTGAACCAATTAGTATTTCTTGAGTTATCTTTTGACTTTTACCGCGATTCCAGAAGTCTATTAGTTCAGTCTAACAAAATATTGGAAAGTTCAGTTTATATTCCTACCGTTTTTTTTATCTTGATTGTTGCATTCCTTTTATTCTCAAAGAAACGTTCCGGCATTAGAAGATCACTATCAAAGCTGAGTATACTTATGATATTCTACCCTCAATATATACATATTCAAGTACTCAGATATTTTCCAAATGACAATATTTATTTACAGAAGAAAATTTCGGTGAAAGCCTGAAATTAAATAAACATAACCTGTAAACCCAAGTCCAGAAATTGACACATTCCTCATTTTAAAATTAGAATTTCGCGCCGTCGATCAGCTTTGCCAATTTGACAAAGACAGACATATAAATTTGGCTTCACTTTGCTAACATTGTCTCTTATGGCGTATGGTCAATATTGAATATTGTAGTTAATAGATATGATTGTATTCATATATCGAAGTTAATAGATATATGATTGTATTAGCCTGTTCGTTTTTCATGCTCACAATGATTTTGATTTAAATGCTGAATTTAGCAATAATAGGTCGTTCGTTTGTCCCGAGCAAAGCTCAGAGAGTGTTCTTTTGCCAGGAGCAAGTTTCCCTGCAGATCACACAAAGCAAGCCTTCTGTTTCAGAGAGCAGAAATATTTATATCAAAAGTGAAAGTCAAATCTACTCTTTGGTCGATGGTTATATAAATTGGTCAATTAATGGTCATAGAGTCATAGACAAGAGAGATTAGAATTGAAGCGGATAATTTGACAAAAAAAAGAAATGGAGAAAGTACCTAATAAGCAGTGCTGCCGATTTGAGAGTAATTACTCCATATGTAAGCAATTTGAAAGATTCGGAGTAATTGTGGAGTAACGACGAATTTTTGCATTTTTTTGCGATTCGACTGATACAGCGAAACAATAGCGATGATAACCGACTATTTAGGATTTTTAAATAGAAAAATCCATTTTTACAAAACACGTACTCTTATGGAAAACAGGGACCCGGACCCAAATGAAATATCGGTTCCGGTTCGGGTCCAAGGGAAATTGAAAATATCGGTTCCGATTCAGTTACGGTTCTCAGAATATTATTTCGGTTCGGTTCTGACCATTTTTTTGGTCCAAACGGTTCTTTTCGTTCCGTTTCCTATATATGTATATGGATTCAGTAATATATGTGGAAAATAGTATTTAATAGCTTTTTTTCTACTCCGATAACTATAATGGCATTTTTTTGAACTCATATAACATAGCATATATCGTTATTTCCCCATTCTTTCAAATTATATGTACCTATATCCAAACAAAACTGCTCAGCAATGGAAATGGATAAGACCAGTGACTCCAGTGAAAAGAGACAAAGAGTACACGTTTTGTAGGTACTCTTTAAGCCTTGTACATACTTATGCGAATTCGCAAAAATTTTTGCGAATAAAATGGCGGTTGACAGTTTCGCAATAAAGTTCAAATATTTGAACTTTATTGCGATTTCGCAGAAAATAGTGATACAGAGAATCCACGAAAAATGATGAACATTTGTTTCATTTGCAAGGATAACCTCAAAGGCTGGTGATTTATATTATATTTTTAGTTCAAATCATGAGTGATATTTTGAATAAATTAATTCCTATGCACCAATTATATAATCTTTGGAAATATCACAAAACTTTAAGAAGGAAACAAGTTGTAGTGTTTGAAAAATTTTCAAAAACCGCAAACTTCAAGGAGACTATCATAACCTCGTTCGAGAAATGCGAATGAACGATTGTTACTCATTCACCATACAAAATTAGTTATCTTAAGTGATAGTGATATGATTTTTTCTTTTGCCTTCTTGGTTTTTGAACAAATTTTAAATTTATAATAGGTTATGTGTCTAAGGAACATCACAAAACAGTAAATGAGATCATTTCTAAATGACAGTGAGCACAGAACACAAACAAATTAGTGAGTTCTGTGACACCGACCAATAAATTATTCCGCAGAAGTATGAACGCCCATTTCCGTCAATAATTTGCTACTTTGCGATTTGCAAATTTTTTTGCGAATTCGCATAAGTATGTACAAGGCTTAACTCCAGTGAGTGGCAGTGACCTTAATTAATGCGCCAAAACCAAAGAGTACACCAACTAACTGTACTCTGTGGCCAAAACGCCCAAAACATGAAGCATAAATGAGAAAAATAAAGTCTTTTCACAAAACAAGTCAACTTTTTTTTCCACAAAACTTATGACTTATGACTGCTGCATAAATCCACCATTATTGTGGATTTATGCAGCAGTCATAAGGAAGAATTATCGTCAATGATTGGTTGGAATAAACGGACCACCCAATCATTGACGAATATTCTTCCTTATGTCTTAAAACTTATGACTTATGACTGCTGCATAAATTCAAGGAGACTAAAATTTAACAAGGAGAGTTTAATGGTGAAATTATGCAGCAGTCATAAGTTTTAAGTCATAAGGAAGAATGTTCGTCAATGATTGGTTGGTCCGTTTATTCCAACCAATCACTGACGAGTATTCCTTATGACTTAAAACTTATGACTTATGACTGCTGCATAAATCCACCATAATCCCCATAAGACAATGGGGACACTAGTAGAAAGAGTAAACCCTCCTTGTTAGTTTAGTCTCTTTGGCATAAATCCACTATAAATTCTGCGTTGTTTTGCTGTGATTCTGCCTGTCACTTGTCATTCTATTGATATCGAAAGAAATGTACTTTCTGTGACATCCATAGAACTTAAACATAGTTTAATCTAAGTTTAAGTTCTGTGGTGACATCTCAAATGTCATCAATGATTGACTTCGGATAGAACCGAAATTAACCGAAAAAACCGTTATAGTTTTTAAGGGTTTCGGTTCGGTACCACGAAATGATCGAATTTGAAATATGGGTTCGGTTTCGGTTCCGGTCCACGAAAAAATATCGGTTCCGTTACGGTTTTCGCTTCAAAACGGTTCCGGTCCGGGTCCCTGATGGAAAATAGTTTTGTATATCCCCCCATCGGCTGTTTGACAAGTGACAGCTGACGTCACTGACAGTGGGACCGCATTTTGATAAAAGCTAGTCAGCATATTGACCCTGCTAATAAGACAAAAATAATAAATGTTGATGTGGTAGACGCCAATTTTCAGAGTTTTATTGGGTTTGAACTATTCCGATTGCCAAATTGGTGATCGCGTCGGGAATTTGCCAATCAGAATGCGCGAAGCAAAAATAAAAAATTATGCATTGGGAACTCACCATAACGCTGTCAACTTCCAACATGTTGGAAGTGAACGTGTGCACATGTTGGAAGTGGCCGTGTGCGGTGTCACTTGTCTGCCAGTCACTAGTGAGCCAATCCGGCCACCGTACAATGGACCTTTCCACGACATATGAGAGAACACTGTAATTAGAAAGTGTAAACGCTAATATCACTCGGGATTGTTTATTTATTTTTTCTGACCGCTGTTTTCTCTATAATCAGAAGAAAAGTGGTTTCGTGACGTCACGTTCATCAAAACTAGACTTGGAATCTCAAATTCTCATTACACTGGATTGTGTCGTAAGACAGTTGTTATTTGATAGCAGATGGGTTCGTTCGTCTGTTTCACGGAGCATCAATAATGAGAATCGTTTTTCTCTGTTTAACTCGTTTACGTACTTCAATATATAATAAGTAGAGCAGTAGAGCAGTTCCATCAAATATGTATGCTGCAAACGAACAGGCCCTACTTGATTTCTTTTTTGAGGTTAATGCGGTTTTCAAAATTTTGAAATGTTTATTTGTTTGGTACTCTAAATATTTTTCTTAATTCCTGTACCTGTATCCCTGCAATAACTGTGAACATGTCGAAAAGGTGCTTCGTACCCGGTTGTCTGAACACCAGAGAATAATCAATTTTTTATGCTCCTAAATATGAAGCGCATTATTGTAAAATGTGGTTCGAAGCAATGAATAAACCTTGTGTAAAAAGCGGAAATATAATTGTTTTTGTGAAGAACATTTCCAACTGAATATTACTGTATGTAAGCAGCGTTCAAGGAACGATTTTAAATTTCAGTCATTGCAAAAAAAAATCGTATTTGTCAATCACGAAGCCCTTCCATATTTAATACACAAATAAATTCACACCAGATCGGTCATAATAACACCTCGCTACAGTAATAATGAATGTATCATTTGAATGTTGAATGTAAATAAAAACAAATATTAACCTCAAATCTCGAGATCACTTTTGTTGCATGAGAGAACTGTCATAATGATTTGTGGTGTTGTCAATGCCCGTTCTTCATCGAAAGGATGGTCTGTTCAGGAAATTTGAAAGTTACCAAAACAATAAAAAGTAGCTAAAATGTGGACTGTTTTCTATGAGTCGATCAAGTGACGAAGTTTTAATTATTTCTTAATGGCTTATACCATATGCTAGGATCCTTTTTTTTGGAGGAGAACGGCATTGAATGTTTCGGAACGTGGGGGATAGTGGGGGTTGTTTCTAATGAACGTGACGTCAACGGCACACTTTCAAATAAGATATTTTTTCAAAATGAAAAAAATATAGTGGAACTCTTTGTTAAATGGACGTTTCAGACTAGAATCTATCGATTTGAAAGAGTTTTGCAATTTATTTTTCATAAATGTAAAGGTCTATTAGTACAATAACATCTCTACTCAAAATATTCTGCCAAAAAATATTGATTTTCTCGTTTAACTGAGAAATTTACAGGTAAAGTTTTACACAAACATATCGAGAAAACGAAACTGTCCTTCATATTTCATAAAGAGTTTTAAATATTTCCCGATAGGGGTCGTGACCTAATTCTAAACTCTGTGGTTCTATGCACAGAACACACGTACCTGTTCGTCCTGTTCTGTGGATCCACTCCTTGTCCTTGTTCCGTAATTTCCAAATTTCTGTTCTTCTCTAAAGTTCTGTTCTTATGGATGGAGGTGCTGTTCAATGTGCAATTGTGCAATAAGGTACGTGGAAATTAAAAATGAGATAGTTGGTTATCAGGTGATTTTTTAAAATTATTTGTTTGATCCTTTTTCTTATGATTATTTCGTGTTTTATCTCGATCCAGTGTATCTATTGTGACAATTTTCGTTGAAATGAAAAAAAAACTGCCACGCGGTCCAAACATTTGAGTTGTGCAAATACTACTATACTATACTCATGGAAATTTCAAGATTTTAAACTTAATATTATGGTTTCTTGGAAATATTTCATGAATGTTTTTGCACCAATGGTTCAGAAATCCTTTAAACTTTCTGTCCAATCAGTCTACAAGCTAGGAAGGTGTTCTCTAAGTTTTTTAGATGCTATTTTAAAAATTGAAAGGAATTGTATTCTGCCGACCATTCGGCAAACTACACTTTTTTTTAAACTGAGGATCGGTCGGCAGAATATACTTTTTTTTTTAATTGCTGATCAGAAACTTTATTTGTGAAAATTTAATATGATATACAGAAATGCATGATGGAGGTAGGGAAGCCCTTTTCTAACTTAGTGGAAAAAAACAGTAAATATATTATGCGGACCAGTCGGCAGAATATATATACATGAACTTCCTTTTAAAAAAAGAAACGACCGGTAATAAAACAGGACCAAAAAAGGATCACTGTTGGGGGGAAGCTTATTGGGATTTGTAGCCGCATTTGTTTTTACATCTGCAGCAAATTATGGAAAAACCTGCCGCACCACATCCTATACCTATTTTCAAATAATCACAATATCCATTGCACTGTTTCCCAGATGGACAGAGTAAAAATTTTGGGAGTAAATCTTGACCCATCTCTTACCTGGGCTGCACATACAAGCATTGCCTGTGGTACATTGTCAAAATAAGGTTTTGACATTCTATGTAAAGCAGCAACTGTTAGCCAAGAAGCAATATTCCACCCAGTAATGAGTTATGGAATACTGTGTTGGGGAAATGGGAGTTTTACACACAACGAGTCTTTACATTACAAAAAGCAGCTGTACATAGCATTGTAGGAGCTGGATACACTGAACCACTGTTTCAAAATTAAAGTATTACGACATTTTTTTCACAAATTGTCAATTGCAAAATAATTTACACACATTCAAATATTCATGCTTATAACACCCGTAATGGACATAAACTTGTGTCTCCTATGAAGAGATTAGATAAAAGTAAATTAATGGGCATTCCTCTTTACAATTATTTCCCTTAAGAAATCAGATAACCACCAATGGAACCTTTCAAAAAAGCATTTAATAAAAAAAATCCTAATCAAAATCAGCATTTATCAAATTAATGATTTCAGTGGATCACTTGTGGACTCGCTTGCAGGCAGCTAGTGTTCATGTTAGTTGATTGTATTATTTTAATTTTCATGTGTTATAATGTAGATGTATTTTATGTATCTTGTGTATTTTATAAAATTGTGGTGTATGACTTGACCAAAGTTAACTTATGGATGCAATAAATTCTATTCTATAAAGTGTTGGAACTATCTGGATAAAAACTGACTGACTGTCTTTTGACTATTTTAAATGTCTTTCAGGACATGTGTTGATATTCTTGTCATACAACATTGAAATTTGAGCCAGTCCATTCTGACTTTGGCTTCATATTATTTCTAATGATTTGTTTTTATCTGTAAATAATTCATTTAGGGTTTTTCTATTATGTGATGAACATATTGAAACTGATCCAAATGAGGATTTACATTTCGAGCTTTTTAACACTGATTATAATGTTTTAGTCTTAGAAAAATTTGTTTCAATAAGTCTGTATTGATTCATTTAATTTATTTTAGTGGCAATGGTTCTCAAGCAAGCAGAATAGAAAAACAGCTGATGTCATGTTGATCAACTGAAACTAGACATGAATTGAAAAACATCTTACCAAGACCAACCTTAAATCTAGAGGGTAAGATTTTTAAATAAACCATAGGTTGAGTTTCTTTTGAGACCATTTTGCATTACAGGCTATTCCAAAAGGTTGATTGCTGGACTTTCTTTCAAATCAACTGTGTATGTCTACGACTTGATGCTTCAACTTCATTGAAGGCAAAAGTATAGAAATATTCAAGGACATTATATAAAAAAAAAACGTTGAATAATTTAGTAAATGTCTAAAATGTAAAAGAGTAGAAATTATTTGATTGTATTCAATAAAAGTAGTTTTTCTATGACAGTGCGACAAAGTGCATTAAGTGATACTTTTCAGCTTAAAAAATCAAAGGCGTTAAAATATAAACTGTGCACAAAGTAACGATGAAAATTCAAAACTTCATAAGATAAAATATTCAATAATTGCTACAGTGTGTTAATATAATAACTGTCTTGGAAAAAATTTTGGATGATACATTTTCATACTCGTGTGTTTTGTTGAACTAGGACATTTTCGAAAAGAGAAAAAGTCTTACCTGTATCTTAAATAGTTATTATACCTGCATCATAAAACTGTTTAAATGCACTAAAAAGCGTGCAAAATCTTTAAGATTGAAACACGCCGTGCTAAGAAGTTGTTGACAGGTTACCCCAAGTCCTGTTTTATCATATGAAAATAATGTCAAAAAGCCTCCATGTCAATAATTGAGATTGTCCATTACCTACTCGATTAGATGTAAGAAAATATAAGGATTAAGATTTCTAGCATTGTTTTTGTATTTACGAAGCAGACATAAAAAATATGGTATGATACATGTGTACAAGTGCCTTTAAAGCACTCGCAAGGTTAAGGGCTCGACGCGAAGTGGAGTGGGTCAACTGAACTAAAAAACTAAAACATGAATATGCCGTACAAATCAAAAAAGACAAAACTCTTGGTTTGTTGAAAAAGCGTGTTTAATTATTCTTGAAAAGAAGTGATACATTTTTCCAACTTTTCGAATACTTCAGCGAGAAAGTAACCTTTCACTTGAACTCGGTTTTAAAAATCAAGTAGAGAATATTTTCAACATTCGACAATATTTAATTTTTCTGTTATTTTCATTATGTTTATGAAAGATTTTCATCAAGCTAGCAATCAATTTAAACTAATAATAGTTATAACCATGATATATAAGAAATATATAAGTTGACTATTTCCAAAACCGGGTATATGCTTTCAGCCTGAATGTTCAGGAGAGCCAAAAAATGTGGCGATCATATGGGTGAAGGTAGAACTTTCGAGTTGGCAGCTAAAAATAGACAAAAAAGTAGACTTACCTGTGGGTAATGGCATTTACCCTTTATGGAAATCTTGTGAGCTGATCCCCGGCTTTTCTCATCATAGCGTTTTTTTTATGTTGAAACATGCAAAGCCTGTTTCTTTTTTTATTTATCTGATGGGAAGTAAAGACCTTTATTATTATTATTATTTGCCAAACAAATTGTGATTACCCGTTTTTGGAAGTAAATGTATAATATACCCCCATTTGTAACTAACACAAAGCTAAAATGGCAATATTATATGCAATTTTTTAATAAAATGAGGCAATAATGAAATGTATTTAAAGAAAAGCAAATTCACAGACTACAACAATTAAAGTGATTGACAATGTATTAGTGTTAGTAGAATTCTTCTGGACTTCCATTGTCTAGAAACAAAGAAAATAATTTTTTTGCATGTGTTTGAGTCACGACATTTCAACAGTTAACATCTACTGTCGTTATCAAGTGTGTGAATGCGACAAGATATCTCGGATACTTATTATATAGCCTGCAACTGATGTACCTGCTATAAAGGTAATTATGGTCTTCGTGGGGTCTCTCTCAAGTCATCAATGTTAATTAATGTGATACAACGACCTTTTTGGTGAGTGTTATTATTGATGACAGGTCTTGATGAGTTTTTATTGAAATCTCAATCGATCTAGCTTCCACACATTCTGAATCTCTATGCTCGGCTTATATTAAGAATAATGACGTGTTCAGTCAGCCGAGCATAGAGATTCGGAATGTGTGGCCACTTATCACTCAGCTAGATCGATTGAGATTTCAATAAAAATTCTGTGTCAAGATCGGTCATCAACAATAACACTAACCAAAAAAGGTCGCTGTATCACATTAATCAACATTGATGACCTGAGGGAGACCCCACGAGATCATAATTACCTTTATAGCAGGTACATTAGTTGCATGCTATATAATAATTATCCGAGATATCTTGTCGCATTCACACACTTGATAACGACAGTAGATGTTAACTGTTGAAACGTCGTGACTCAAACACATGCAAAGAATTTATTTTCTTTGTTTCTAGACAATGGAAGTCCAGGAGAATTCTACTAATAAAAGTAATAACATGTTAAACAACTTCTCCACCATCTGACGAATAGGCGCTAGCCGCATGTTCCTCATCTGCAGAGTTTTCCGAGACTTATTGCCTACTGTTTCTTTGATATTTTCCATGGTAACAACACACTAGAAAAACTGTAGATTCACTCTTATCTCTTTGGTATGGTTGTATATTAAAACAAAGCCTTATTTGCTTATCACTTGTGAAAACGCCGTAACTAAGACGTTGTTTTCACTCGACTATGTATAGCCGGTTTTGAACTTGAGCTAATAGTGGATATACCCGGATTTGAAACGAAACCCAAAATTATCCGCAATATTTAATGGGTTTTGGACCAGTTTGGACCTGAGCACTTCTACAACATGAAATGCTTTATCATCTGCTGACAGATGGCACCGCTAACTCGATTTCTGTCAAGTGGATATACCCGGTTTTGGAAATAGTCGACTCATATATACTTATGTATTTTTCTTTAAGATATATTTACCTGTTGAAACACAAAGTTTCAATATACTGATAGTTCCATTTCTTCAGGTTGATGAAAATCTGAAAATTTCGAAATAAACAGCAAGCCTAACTTAAGTTCTCAACCCACCAAAAATTATTCTTTAAACAATTAATTTTAGTTTAGGGTTTATGCAGATGATACATTTTATAGATTACTACCTATATTCAGATATTATTCGCTTTTGTGTTTCAAATGTTTATTCATTTCTACCAGATATTGGCACTGAATTTTTTTGTTTTTCTTACCATATGATGAACATTTTGTAACTGACCAAAAAGTGAGGATTTACAATACGAGCTTTTTAACACTGACTGTTGTTTATGTTGTAACCTGTAATAAAGAAATGAACGAATTAGTTTTAATTTTTTGTTCTTATTTTTAGACAACAATGGTCCCAAAATGCTTTGAACTTGAAAGATAGTAATTGACTCTCGAACATGAACTGGGAGGTGCTAAATCATCTCGACAGGTAAGATTTTGTAACAAGCTAAAAATTAAGTTTCTGATTTTATAGTTATTAAAAATTTTTAGTTTTTCCATGATGTTTTTACCATCTTTCGGGTCTGATTTTATTATTGATGACCTCATATTCTCAACTGATGAAACTTATCTGTAGATTTGTCTCTCTCATGGATGATTGCTTGTTTCATAATAAAAGTTTTCGTTTCAGCATGAAGTGTATTTCAATGAAGATTTTAAAATTGACCTCAGCTATCTAGGAATAATTTCGAAGTAAGTTGCAATTATTTTCATTTCCTGTTTCATCAGTCTTTAAGTCCTGGTTACTTCATGCTTTGCTATGATGTTAATTTTAAATTTTGTAAATACTGATTATTAGGCAGTTTTCATGCCAACTAACAAATCAATTTTTGTTGTTATCGTTATTTGTGCGACTGCGCAGTTAGGAAAAGAGAGGAGGCAAACCAAATAACGATAACGGCAATCGTTATTAACGGCGGATTAGAATAACAATCTTTGTGGTTATCGATGACACAGAACAGAAATGTTGCTTACTGAAACGCATAGTTGCCATCATTTTCTCACTTCCAGTATGTAGTTATACATTTATAATTATAACTCTTCTCTTTGCTTCACTTCGTTAATATGTGTGTTTGGAATTGGATATGTTTAAATATAACTATCTCTCAAAATTAGGTTTCAAAATACTCCTATCTTTAGCTGCCCCCTTCTTATGATACTTTCAATATTTTCATCAATATTGAAAAAAAAATTAGCAACAAAATGACCCAGTTCACACCACTTGCTAACTTCAAAACTGATAGTTTATGTTTCCTTTCATAACGGACTTTAACGTAATCTTAGTTCCACATTCCAAAAAATGTTTTAAAACAACGGTCGTTATACTTATCTTTATCTTTATTGAAAATAACAACTGAGAATAATCACAAAAGTTGTTATTTTATATTATTTGAAGTGGCTTTAAAACTCTCTAATGAAACAATCAGGTTGGCTGTAGTAGTTTTTTTACATGATGTTTTTACCATCTTTCGGGTCTGATTTATTATTGATGATCCTTTTTGTTTTCTGACACGTTATTTAAGATATTTCTTTATTCCAAAGTGTAAGGTTGTTGCATTATATTTTTTTTCATTATTTCAGCATGAGGTGTATGTCTACCCAGGATTTACAGCTGGAAAATTGAAATTGGAGGAGCCAGTTTGATATTGACAATTCAAATTAAGGATAAGGTATGTTTTTCTCAATCACACAAAGATATAAATAAATTAGAATAACAATCTTTGTGGTTATCGTTGACACAGAACAGAAATGTTGCTTACTGAAACGCATAGTTGCCATCATTTTCTCACTTCCAGTCAGGGTTTGTAAATATCATGATATTTATTGAAAATATCAAAATATCAGATATTAAGGATATATATCGGATATATATCAAGAAAATGGATATAAACTTTTTTGATATTTTCAAACTTTTTAAATAAAAACACATTTAGATTTAAAATTGAATGTTTAATATAATATCAAAAATCAAAATACAATTAGGTTATATTTTTATTTTATGAATTATTTGAACAAATAAAGCTTAAATCATCAAAACAAATCCTCAATCATCAGCAAATGTCCTCGTTTAAAAAAAACTAAATTCACTAAATTCGTATGGATATAAAAAGTAAAAATACAAGAACTTTAATTAAAATGTAGCCAGTGGCGCATCATCTTCTGCTTCAGAATCACCGAGGTGATCTTAGCTCCCGGCCGGCCAGCTCCAAGCGCCACTTTTCCACCACGGTCAAATATTTTCATAAATTCCATTCTCGCTTATTTAGATCGATGTACTGGCAATGTTTGGAAATTCTTAGTCTACCTGCCGAAGAGTATCAACTAATACCGAAACAATTTCAATTTCAATTTGCATCTTCGTCCTACAGTATTTAAATTATCCTTAAATCTCATATTGAATAATCACATCGTAGATTGTTGTTATAATTGATGAACGAGCATTGTGATTCATGGGTTTATTCATGGGATGAGAAGATACCTTGGGACAGGGCAGTCTAGTTTTGGCTTTCAAAGCGGTTATTAGTTATATTTACGTTGGGGGAATATATGGTGTAACTAATTATTGTGTGTATTTTTACTTTGTTATTCGAAAGACAGTGATTATTCTACAAATTCTACAATAAGAGGTTTTATAGAGATAATCCAATCAATTAATTCTGATGGAATAATCGAAGGCTAGCTGCATAATAGAAGGGTCAATTTTGTGGCTTCGGGATTGGGCTTCCACGAACAAAAAAATCAGCTGATAATATAGGGAATGAAAGAACTTTTCAGGCAAGCATTTTCGTTTGAATATATCTCCTCCCACCCCCGTGGGCTAGCTTCATGAACGGAAATGAAGATTTTCATAGAAATAGAATTCAGGAAAGTCAACAGATCATATAGAGGAATGAAAGTAGTATTCACGCACAATACTTCGTTCACACATATCTCTCCCAAAAGTAGATAAGCATAGCGCTCCACCAAATTTCAATATTTTTTTTTTGGGTTGTGAATAAGCGGCCACGAACAACAATGAACTGGTTATATAGAGACATGAAGAGAGTATTCAGGCAAAAAAATTTGTTCACTTATATTGTTGGTTATTCAGCAGAAGGAATAATTATCTGAACTAAACTTCAAGATATTTTTATTTGACAAAATTATCAAAATCAACTTGACAGACATATACAGCATGATAAAAACTCAAAATGAATACGATCTCAATAAAACAGAATATATCACGTTGCTTCATTTATCCAACACCCCCTTTCAACGTGGATTTATTGACTATTCCTAGAGTTTTCAAATGTCTCGTTAAAGTGGGGTTGCTTAGTGACTTTGTGAAGATGTCTGCAACCATATCCTGCGTTGGCATGTAAAGAACATCAATCTGCTTCTGGTTAAAAACTTCCCTGACATAGTGGTATCGTATGTCAATGTGCTTGGTTCGAGAATGGTAAACAGGATTATGAATTAATTTTTGTGCCCCCTGATTGTCACAATAAAGTAGAGTTGGATCATTCATTTCTATGGGCAATTCCAACTCTCGAAGAAAAGTTCTAAGGTAAACAGCCTCCTTCGTTGCTTCGGACAATGTAACATATTCGGCTTCGGTACTCGATAAAGATACACATCTTTGTTTTCTTGCCTCCCAACTGATTGGACAATTCGATAAGATGAAAACGAACCCACTGTAGGATCGTCTATCGTTTGGGTCTCCTCCCCAATCTGCATCAACATATCCATGCATTGGTTTCATGGATTTTTTGAAACGTCAAAGTCAAATTTTGAGTTCCTTTCAAATATCTGAACAATCGTTTCACTGCACTCCAATGTGCCATTCCTGGATCATTATTGAATTGACTCAGAGCGCTGATTGAAAAAGATATGTCAGGTCGTGTGGTAGTTGCTAGGTACAATAATGAACCAATGGCTTGTCGGTAGGGTATCTTCATCATTTCTTTTCTTTCTTCATCGGTTTTGGGACTCATTTCCTTCGTCAACTTGGTGTTAACATCCATTGGGGTAGAAATTGGCCTACAATCCATCATATTGAATTTCTTCAATATGTCTGAGATATATTTTCTCTGTGACATGACGATTGTATTCTCAATGTGACTAAATTCAACCCCAAGACAATAATGCAGATGACCAAGATCTTTCATCTGAAATTCTACCGCCAAATCTTCTTTTAGTTTTGCATAACTGTTGATATTGTTTGTGGCAATGATCAAATCATCAACATAGACTGCAATTATCAAAATATTTTCATTTTGTTTCATTCTATAGAAACATTTATCGCTCTCCGTCGGTTTTAGTCCGATGACGGTCTGAAGATAATAGTCAAGTTTCTTGTACCACTGTCTTCCGGACTGTTTCAAACCATACAGGGATTTGTGAAGATGGTAAACTTTATCTTCTTCGCCCGGTTGTATAAATGCGTCAGCTTGGTACATGAAGATATTTTCTTCAAGGTCTCCGTTGATATAGCCATAATGACATCCATTTGATAGAGGATGAGTCCCAATTCGACTGACAATGAGAGTAGAATCTTAATGGAACTTTGTCGTGTCACCGGCGAATATGTTTCCTGGAAATCTACTCCTGGCTGCTGAGCATATCCCTTCGCGACTAAACGTGCCTTCCTTCGTTCTATGGTTCCATCTTCTCTATGCTTTGTTCGTAAAACCCACTTGCATTCTATTATATTTTGATTGTCAGGTCTCGAAACCAAAGTCCAAGCTCTACTTTTTACCAATGCTAGAAACTCTTCCTCCATTGCCCTTTTCCATTCCTTTGCATTTTTCCCATTCAGAGCTTCTTCAACACTTGGATTATCTATCTCTTCAGATATCATCTGAACTTCTTCTCTATTTTCTATCATGTTGAATTGTTTTCTAGGTCTTCCTCTCATACCATCTCTAAGTAATTTCGGTCTCCCTTTTCCCCTTTTCATTGATTTTGCTGGGTTACTACTCATTCTGTCCTCTGATACTTCAATATCATCAATATTTCTGGAATCCATATTACATCATCTTTTTCATAATCGTTTTCCTGAGAATATACGTCTTCCTTCTCTTCATTTTTATCTGAATTTTCTCGATTTATGTCATCACCCTGTAGGATATCAAAAGATATGAAGTTTTCTATTTTCTCGTCTTCTTTTTCCTCGGCTTCTCTAGTTTCGGTTTCAATGAATTTTACATCCCTACTTGTGATAATCCTTTTTTTTTTTAGGATCCCATAATCGGTAAGCTTTTGCTTCTGATGAATATCCTACGAAAATGCATTTCTTGGATCTAGGTTCAAATTTTGTTTTAGAAGATTTTATTAATGCAAATGCTGTTGAACCAAAAATTTTGAAATGGGACACAACTGGCTTTCTTTCATTCCAGACTTCGTAGGGTGTGCTGCGATTTTCCAAACTTCGAGAAAAACATCGATTCCTGATATAAGCTGCCGTTGATACAGCTTCTGCCCAAAAACTTTGAGGTAATTTCGATTGATCCAGCATACATCGGGCCATTTCCACTAAGGTTCTATTCATACGCTCAGCTACGCCATTTTGCTGAGGCGTGTAAGCTGTTGAATATTCCCTTTTTATCCCATTATCCTTCAAAATTTCATTGAAATCTCTTCCGCAATATTCTAGCCCATTATCGGTTCTCAAGATTTTTATTTTTCTTCCAGTTTCTGTTTCCGCATAATTTTTGAAATTAATGAATGCCTTTTTCACCTCATCTTTCGACTTCAAGAAATATACCTGCACCAGTCTAGATTTGTCATCTATAAATGTTGCGAAATACCGTGCTCCTAGAGATTTATTCTTCATTGGGCCACAGATATCGGAGTGTATAAGATCCAATACTCCTTTTGCTCGTGAATTCGATATAGGAAACGGCGAAGTCACCTGCTTATTTTTGATGCATATTTCGCATTCATTCAATTTTTCTGAAATATTGAATTCCATACCATCAACCAAATTTTGAGAAACAATGGTTTTTAAATGGTTTTCATTGAGATGGCCCAAACGAAAATGCCATTTTTGAATTTCACTGGGGTTTGTTGATTTCACTACGGAAGCGGATTCTCCAACTTGTTGAATATAATATAGTTCACCTCGTCTCTCAGCTTTCAAGATAATTTCTCCACTTTCATTGACGATTTCAGCATGATTCTTCAGAAATTTGGTAGTTTTTCCTCTATAAGTTGTTTTAGATATTGAAATCAGATTCGTCTTCAATTTAGGTACGAACAAAGTGTTTTCCAAATTGATTATCCTTATCCCTGATGATCCATTATCCACTGCTATCTTGACAGTTCCTTTTCCAAGAATGTTAGTCTTTTTATAAAAACTGGTGAACTTGGATTTGTCGTTGCACATATGCGATGTTGCGCCGCTGTCTAGACACCACTCATTTCTTGCGGATTGCTCAGCCCAATTTGCTTCAGCAATGGTTGTCCTTTCTGAGATCATGAAAGCTTCTTCATTTACTTCTGTGAATCCTTCCACTTTGGATGCTGCATGTTTACCATTTTCAACTTTATATCTGCATTCTGAACCTTTATGTCCATATTTGTGACAATTATTGCATTTGAAAGGAAAAAACTTTTTATTTTGATTATTCCTTTGATTGTTATAATTGTTATCACTCTTTTGATCGCATTTTCGGTGATCAAATTTTTCTTGATCATATTTTCGATTTTGCCTAGACCATCGTGTACTTGACCTTGTAAATAGAACATTTTGTGCTACCTGGTTATCAGCTTCTCGCTTTGAATTGAATTCGTCTAAGAGTTTGCTCTTCAATATTTCGGGACTGGGTAGTTCATCTCGTGCTTCAATTGCACATCTGAAATTTTCATACGAATTGGGAATAGAGTATAGCATGAGTATGGATGAAAGGTCATCTCCAACATTGATTTCTATTTCTCTCAGATGATCTGACATTGTGTCACCTTCTTTCATTTTCGTGAAAAGTAATTTCTTCAATAATGTTGCCTTTCTTGCCGGTCCCCGAGATTTATAGGTTTGTTTCAATTTTTCCCAAACTTCATAGGATGTCTTGCAATTTTTGATAATACAAAGTTCTGACGGTTGCATTGCCAAAATTATGTCAGCTTTCGCCTTTTGATCAATATTTTTCCAATCCATTTTTGCCTCCTGGTTGTCTGGTTCTTTCTTCTCCCCATTCACGTACAACCAGTGATCATTTTTAATCAGGATTGCTTCCATCTGCATGCGCCAAGTATCGAAATTTTCCTTATTCAATTTCTCGATGTGCAAAAATGATGATGCCATTTTACTCGATCGCTTATAACAATACTTTTCAGCTAGACACAACTGGGCCCATAACCTGTTGGTTATTCAGCAGAAGATAACCTGTTGGTTATTCAGCAGAAGGAATAATTATCTGAACTAAACTTCAAGATATTTTTATTTGACAAAATTATCAAAATCAACTTGACAGACATATACAGCATGATAAAAACTCAAAATGAATACGATCTCAATAAAACAGAATATATCACGTTGCTTCATTTATCCAACATATATCGCTCCCAAAGGGACGATTCGAAAAATAGATATGCGTGGCGAACGAACATATTTCAATATTTTTTGGGGGGTTGTGAATAGGCGGACAAGAACAATTATGAGATTATTAAATAGATGAATAGAAGGATTATTCCGAAAAAATATTTTTGTTCAATTATATAGCTCCCAAAGGGCCAGCTCCATGAATCGAAAAGTAGATATTCATGGTGCTCGTCAAAATTCCAATAATTTTTTGGAGGGTTATGTATGGGCGGACGAGAACAAAAATAAGCTGATTGATTAGAGACATGAAGGAAGTATTCTGTCAAAAATTTATGTTCACATATCATTCTCCCAAAGGGTCAGCTCCACAAATCGAAAAGTAGATATTCATAGCGATCGAACATATTTCAATGTTTTTTTTGGGGGGGTTGTGCATAGGCAGCCACGAACAATTATAAGAATTTTATATAGATCAATAGAAGGATCATTAAGAAAAAATACTTTTGTTTACTTATATCGCTCCCAAAGGGCCAACTCCATGAATCGAAAAGTAGATATTCATGACGCTCGACCATATTTCAATATTTTTTTAGGGGTTGTGCATAGGCGGCCACGAACGATTTAAAGCTTATTATATAGATGAATTGTAGAGGTGAATCAAGATAGAAGCAAGAAATGTTCTCATGGAGATGATATATTTGTTGTATTTTATTGAATGTCAAGTTGATTTTCATATGTAAGTAAGTAAGTATTTATTAAGTAGGCAAGCCTAATATAAAAACATACAAATGTATAAATATATAACAACATTATTAACTATTTAAATTTATCGACCATTTCAAAGTGTACATATATACGAAAAAAGAAAAAATATATACATATATATATATATATATATATATATATATATATATATATATATATATACATATATACATAAATACATATCACAAAATTACACAAATAGATAAATGTGAATATTAAATATTACGATGAGCTGTCACTAATATACTTCTTTAATTGTGATTTAAATTGGTTGACTGAAGTAGATAATTTTACAAATTGTGGTAGTTTATTAAATTTGTTTAAACCTTTATGGAACATGCTATTCATTCCAAATTTAGTATTAGTTTTATTGATGTAAAAGTTGTCATTTCTTCTCGTATTGTAACTATGGACTTCATTATTTCTTAATAAGAACTTTTGAAAGTAATTGGGCAGCAATCCTTTGTTTAGTTTGAATATAAAGATCATAGTCATATACAATATACGTTCTTCAACTGAAAACCAGTTAAGACATTCTAGCATTAATTTAATTGCTGTATAACGGGTACATCCCAATATTAATCTCATACCCCGATTTTGAAACTTTTGTAATTGTGCTATTTTATTTTTACCAAGTAGAAAAAGTAATGTTGAACAATAATCAAAATGAGGTTGTATTAGACTTTTAAAAAGAGTCAATCTGGCATACATAGACACTTTTTTACATATACGAGAAAAAAAGAAAAGTTTTTTAGATATTTTTTTACAAATGAAATCAGCATGACTATTTAGTGTTAAATTTTTATCAATTATAAATCCCAAATATTTTATTTCAGTTACATTTTCAATGGTAACATTGTTAATTTTTATAACCGCATTTGCCCATTCAATTTGATCATACTCATAAGATGATGTCAAAACCATACTTTTTGTCTTACTGACATTTAGTTTAAGTTTATTATTAAATAAATATGTTTCAATGCTATTTAAGGACCTATTCATTTCAATAATCGCCTGATCCAACTTTTCATGTATACAATAAACCAATGTATCATCTGCAAAAAGATTTATACAATGTGATCCAGAAATGTGGTTAATATCATTTAAATAAATTATAAAAAGCAATGGACCTAACACACTACCCTGGGGTATGCCACTCTCAATTATAAGTTCCTCTGATAATTCATTTCCAAACAGTTTTTTGTCTTCTGTTTAATAAGTAACTTTGAATCCAATCCAAAGCAATCCCTGATATCCCATAATACTTTAATTTTTCAAGAAGAATAGTTCTATCAATTGTTTCAAACGCCCTTTTAAGGTCCAGAAATGTCGCAACAATGTACTGATTTCCATCAATTATATTTTTCCAATCTGATATTAAAAATTGTAGAGACGTTTCACACGAGTGTCTTGCTCGAAAACCTGATTGGTTGCCTAGAAACAATTCATTGGTATTGAAATACTGAGTTAATTGGTTATATACAGACAGTTCTAACACTTTTTCAAGAGTAGGTCATTTAAAGGCCTAAAATTTTCAGCTTTAATTGAATTAATTTTCGGTACAGGAACAACAGTGGAAACCTTAAATTGATCAGGAAACACACCGGTTCTAAGTGATGTGTTGATTAAATTCAATATTGCGTAACCAGCTATATCAAAACTTTTTTTCAAGAAGTTATTATTTAAAATTTCTGCTTTGTTGGTTTTGTCCAGAGAGAATATAATATTTTTAAGTTCATTAATTGTTAAAGGCTCAAAATCAGTCAGATTAGTTGATATAACAGGGTAGTCATGGGTCCATTGCTGTACATTTTGGAAAACTGATGTTATTTCATTTACACTATTTCTAAAATATGCATTGAAATTATTAGCAATATCTATATCCTTATTTAAAATTACATTTTGATGATTAATCTCAAACTGAATACGGCTAACAACATCTTGTTTTGGCTTAACAAGTTTTTTAAGACACTTCCACAATTCCTTACTATTATTTTTATTGTTATCAATAGTTTGTTCATAATATTCTCTCTCTTTTTTCTTTAGTAAAACACCATATTGATTTCTAATGATTTTATAGACATTCCAACGTTCTTCTTTTAGACCACCCTCACAATGCCTAAAATTGTAATATGCATTATTACGCTCGCGTCTCTTTTCTTTAAGTTCATCATCAAAGTAGGATACATAATTACTTTTGAGATATATTGTTTTTTCAGGGGCGACCTCATTAACAATTGTTGTCACATTGTCAATTAATTCATGTAAAAATTATCAACATTAACCGAATTATTATTCCAATTACAAGAGATTAATTGCATATTTATATTATGATACCCTTGATCTGTAAATTTTCTAAATGTGATTGATTTTTCGGGCAATCGAAAGTAGTCAATGGATAAATTAATTGATATGATGCCATGCTCAGAAACATTAGGTTCATTTACAACTGCTCTAACATTATCATAATTGGTAACAACATAATCAATTAAAGTTTTTGAATTACCACAACATCTAGTATAATCCTGGACAACTTGATCCAACCCATACATGTTAAATATTGTTTTAATTTTCTGCTCATAATATTCGTTACTATAAAAATTGAAATTGAAATCACCTATTAATAAACATCTTTTACCGTCAGCAAATTTATTTTCTATCACATCCTCTAGAGCATCAATGAAAACGGGCTTACTGGAACTTGGAGACCTATAAAGACCCCCAATGTTCCATAGATTATTACCTATTTTGATTTTAATGAACAGACACCAATAAACCATGTCAATTATATGAGTTTTACTTGACTTAACTTCAACATCTTCCCTTACAAAAATTAAAACTCCACCCGTATAACGACTTGTACTATTGCATCTAAACATCTGGTACCTTTCAATATAAAGTTCAGCATCATCGATATCTTCAGTGATACATGTTTCACTAAGAACAATTACATAAGGCTTATAACAAACAATGTTCAAAAGAATATCAGCCTTGTGAGCTAAAAAACTACTAACATTGGAATATATAATATGTTGCTCAAAATTAGGAGAACTGACGTAACGACTTTGAATATTAGGCTCTACTTGTTTTTTAAATTAACAATTTTAGGGACAGAGTTCACATATTTTATAGTTTTAGAAGTATCACCATTTTCTACCATCTCTCTAAGTTTATCTTTCACATGCTTGTAATATTCCCTTTGCATCTTTGTTTGATCAAAAAACACCTTAACACCACCAGGTAATTTATTCTTATTGAAAAAAACTTGCTTTGCATCCTCTTCTGTTTTGAATATGACTTTCAATAACCTTATTTTATTTGGATCGAATTTTCCCAGTCTAAATACCTTTACATTACGATCAAGCAGTTGAATATCTGAAAGTAACTGTTGTACTTTATCAGTTTCATCTAGGATCCTCTGTGTCTTATCGTTTTTTGTAGACTCACTTATATTTGTTATTATAATATTTTTGCTACGCTTCTTACGTTCTTCCCATTCAGAAATAGCCTCCTCATTTTGGAAAAATGACGTATTTGTAACTTCAGCCTGGTTAACGATGTGCAAACGATCATTTTCTGTAGATTGAGCCTCAAGAGCTGCAATTTTCACCTCCATTGCTTCAATTCTTTGATTTAATTTTCCATTTTCCAACCTTAATTGCTGTAGTTCACACACAACTTTGTCAAGATTAGTTTTCTGTTCATCCACAGAATTGGATATGTGTTGGGTAGATTTCTTCAGTTCGGAGAACTCTTGCTCAATATTTATCTTGAATGGATTCAAGAACTCAGTAATCATCTCTTTAAAGATTGATTTGATTTTCCTCTCATCCATTTTTGGAACACTCTCAGATCTAGTTGTGGAGGTATTTTGACTATCGGTGTGACCACAATTTACGTATTCTTCTTTATTGTCCCGCTGATATATAACCTTAGCCTGCCGCGCACAGCTAGGATGATAGTATGTTTGACAAAACTCACATTCAAAGGCGAATTTCACACTTTTTCTGCAATGCTTACAAATTTTTATTCCTTCTTGACTATTTTCACACATAACAATGATTCAAATGTTAGTAAACACTCACTGAGAGTCACATCAAATTTACTAATCTGGAATTTTGCCTAAATCAACTGGACTAATGCATATTAGCCTTTATCACTTACTTTATCAGTTTACACTTTTTATCGTACCAAGTGGTTTTTTTGGTCAGAAGGAAAAAAGAAATGCTACACATTTCTGTTGCAGATTATGCATTCGTTGTTGAATGTTCAACAAAATTGATTTTCTCATTAGATAGCTTGCACTCTGCCTCACAGTTTGATACCAAACACAATATTTAAATCACTTTATTACTCAATTAATTTGATCGATTTTGACGAGCACACAATGATGACTTGATGTTGTATATATTTGAATAATAAAGTACGTAACTCTTTCGTTCATTCAATTATATTGGTAAAAGTTGTTACCACAATCAAATACTGTCCAACGCTCTGTTGAACAGGTTATGGGCCCAGAACCTAAACGTTTAAGAGTCTAGAATTTGTGTATCAACTGAAATCTACCAAGAAGTGCTCCAGTATGAATTCGACGAATGTATCCAGAATTGAAACCCTCACCAAAGATAATTACGATACCTGGAAAATGCAAATGGAAGCTTTACTTATCAAGAACGATGCATGGGTATACGTGAATGGTGATATATCGAAACCATCTTTGATTGAAGGTGACGCAGTTTCTTTGAACAGTTCGCAAAATTGGATAAACAATGATAACAAAGCGAAATCCGATATTATCCTCTCAATCAGTCCATCAGAACTGAAACAAGTCAAAGGATGCACAACTTCTCGTCAAGTTTGGCTGAAGTTGGAAAATATATACCAGTCAAAAGGACCAGCCCGGAAAGCCACACTGTTAAAACAGCTCACTCTACAACGAATGACTGATGGTGACGATGTTCGTGATCATTTGAACAAATTTTTTGACGCTGTTGACAAGTTGAGCGAAATGGAAGTCGAAATCAATCCAGATCTGCTTTCCATTATGTTGTTGTACAGTTTACCCTCCAGCTTCGAAAACTTCAGATGTGCTATTGAATCCAGAGACGTATTACCATCTCCTGATATTTTGCGAGTGAAAATCATTGAAGAGAACGATGCACGCAAGAGCGAAGCTAGAAATTCAATGCAGAATGCAATGTTTGCAAATAAAAAGCATTTTCCAAAACGATACAACAGAAAATATGAGGACTCCGGAAAGAATTTGGATTTGGAAGCAGCTACGAAGAAAATTGAATTTAAATATCGTTGCCACAAGTGCAGAAAAATTGGACACAAATCTTCAGATTGTAAATACAATCGTAAAAACGATGAACCTGCAGCAAGACATGTTGAAAATGTATGTCTTTGTGCCACCGAAGTTTTTCAAATTGGTGATATCGAACCTGATATGAAATGGTGTTTAGACAGTGGTGCTACATCACATTTGTGTAAAGAAACTGAAAATTTCACTGAACTCAGTTACATGGATAACGAAACATTGAATCTTGCAAATAATCAATCGACAGACATTTTAGCCAAAGGTGTCGTATCGTTCATGACCGATGTTGATGGAGAATCGAAGACCATAACCCTCAGCAACACTTTGCATGTACCAGATTTACGTACCAACCTTATTTCTGTTGGAAAAATTACTGAAAATGGATTCGAAGTCATATTCAAGAAAGACGTTGCTCTTGTAATCGGAACGGATGACGATATAAAATTGATTGCTGATCGTATTGGAGGATTGTATTATATTCGTGGTTACCAAAATTCAGTTTTCTTTTCACAAAGAAGCAAAGAAAACCTCGAACTTTGGCATCGAAGGATGGGACATCTGAATATCAAAGATCTCCTAGAAGCTGAGCGCAAAAGAACTATCAATGGTCTGAAACTCGATAGAAGTCAAAAAGATTTCGAATGTGACATATGCTATCACGGAAAAATGTCAAGAGCCCCGTTTCCGAAAAAGTCTCTCAGAATTAGTGCTCCATTAGATCTGATACATACTGATGTATGTGGACCAATGAGAGTGGAATCAATTGGAAAAGCCAAATATTTCATCGAGTTCATTGATGATCATTCCCGATGGTGTGAAGTGAGGTTCATTCGATCCAAAACTGAAGTGCCAGAAGTTACCAAGAATTTAATCATTTTAATAGAAAACCAGAAAGGAACAAAAGTCAGGTGCATTCAATCTGACAATGGAACCGAGTATACAAACAAGAATTTCGAAGATTTGCTGAAGAGCCGAGGAATCACGAGACGTTTGACTTGTCCGTATAACCCAGAGCAAAACGGTATTGCAGAACGAAAAAACCGTACTCTTCTCGATACAGCAAGATGTCTACTTATGCAGTCTGGTTTACCAAATATTTTTTGGGCTGAAGCCGTAAATACGGCGAATTACATCCGAAATCGTTGTCCTACTGGAAGTTTGAAAGAGAAAACACCGTACGAGGTTTGGACAGGAAATAAACCAGATGTATCATATTTCAGAGAATTCGGCTGCAAAGTATTCTGTCTGAACAGAGATCCATGTAAAGGAAAATTCGACTCTCGTTGCAAAGAAGGTGTTTTCTTGGGATATTCCGAACATTCGAAAGGATATAAGGTTTGGTTGAAAGAAGAACGAAATATTCACATTACAAGAGACGTAAAATTTTCTGAAAAATGTCAAACTAACCTGAACGAATCAAGATTTCATTCTGGATGAAAATAACGAAGTAAATTTCCCACAAACGGTTGACATTGAGGTCAGAAATGTCACTCCTGAAATAAATCGCACTGAAGAAGTACCAGCAGAGGATGCAGAGGTTGACATACAAGAGGAAGAACAACAACACTCTTCACTCAGAAGAGGACCTGGCAGACCCAGAATCGAGAGGTCGGGCTCAAGGGGAAGACCTCGTAAAATTTATAGACTGATAGAAGAAGTTCAGCATGAAGGAAATTTTGCACTGATTTCAGAAATTCCAATGAAACAGGCGATGTCTGGACCTGAAAACCATGAATGGTATCACGCAATGGCGGAAGAAATCAAGTCTATAATAAAAAATGATACCTGGAAACTCACAGAACGGCCAAAAGATCGACAAATCATTGGAAGTCGAATGGTTTTACGAAATAAGTATAGAGCTGATGGATCCCTCGATAAAAGGAAAGCAAGACTTGTAGCCCAAGGTTTTAGTCAAGAACCTGGCATACATTTCAATCAAACTTTTGCTCCGGTTGCTCGTATGAGTTCAATTCGGCTTGTTACGGCACTGGCAACCAGATTTAAAATGTCACTTCGACAGTTTGATGTGACTTGTGCATACCTGAATGGCGAAATCGAGGAAGAGATATTCATGGAGCCTCCAAAAATGCTGAAAGAACTTTTAGTAATAATTATCGAAGAAGGAAATATGACCTTCAGTGTTATCAAGAAAGCGGTTGATATGTTAGATCAATTTCGTCAAGGAAACAAAGTTTGTTTATTAAAAAAATCACTATATGGCCTTCGTCAAGCAGGAAGAAGTTGGTATAACAAACTGAATACCGTTCTCATTTCATTTGGAGCTGTACCATTGAATTCCGATCCATGTATTTATCGTATAAATCAAGGGGATGAATTGAGTATTGTTGTGATTTATGTTGACGACATTTTAGTAGTTTCGAAAGATCCAAGTACTGCCGATTCCCTTTATCAAAAACTTTCGAATCATTTTGAAGTGAAAGACTTGGGAGAAGTTGGATATTGCCTTGGAATAGAGTTCTCGAAGAAAAATGGTGAATTAGCAATGCACCAAAGAGGATATATCAGAGAGATACTGAACCGGTTTGGGATGACAGATTCAAATCATGTGTCAACTCCATTGGACCCAAACTCAAAATTGAAAAAGACCGTAGAAGCCCCAACGGAAAACGAAAAGAAACTACCCTATCGTGAATTGATTGGTGCTTTGACATACCTGAGCACTACTACGAGACCAGATATCAGCTTTGCTGTCAGTTACTTGGGACAGTTCAATAACTGCTACAGCAAGGTGCATTGGACGGCAGCTAAACGTGTCCTACGCTACCTGAAAGGAACCATAGATCTAGGAATCGTTTATTCATCAGATCAAGAAGGTTTGAGAGGTTTTGTAGATTCAGATTGGGGATCTTGTCTCGATGACAGGAGATCCTATACAGGATTTGTTTTTATGTTATCTGGAAGTCCGATTTCATGGGATGCAAAGAAGCAACGCACAGTCGCACTCTCCTCTACCGAAGCGGAATATATGGGGATGACTGAAGCCGCGAAAGAAGCTGTCTATCATCGAAATTTCATGAAGGATCTGGGACTCGAAGAATTGACTGACATAATATTGTTCAATGATAATCTCAGCGCACTCAAACTAGCGGAAAATCCGACTTTTCATGCTAGGAGTAAACACATTGATTTGAGGTATCATTTTATCAGAAATTTGATTGAAAACAAAGAATTTACTGTGAAGCATATATCGACAAAAAATATGACAGCTGATATTCTCACCAAGGGTTTACCTAAACCGAAACATAATGCTTGTGTGAAAATGCTTGGACTTGCTCCTGTATTTCTTCAGAAATGAACATTGTCTTGAGGGGAAGTGTTGAGGTGAGTCAAGATAGAAGCAAGAAATGTTCTCATGGAGATGATATATTTGTTGTATTTTATTGAATGTCAAGTTGATTTTCATATGTTGTATATATTTGAATAATAAAGTACGTAACTCTTTCGTTTTCATTCAATTATATTGGTAAAAGTTGTTACCACAATCAAATACTGTCCAACGCTCTGTTGAACATGAATAAAAGAATCACTCAGACAAAAAATGTTTGTTCACCTATATCGCTCCCAAAGGGCCAGCTCCACGATTCGAAAAATAGATATGCATGGCGAACGAACATATTTCAATGTTTTTTTTGGGGGGGTTGTGCATAGGCGGCCACGAACAATTATAAGAATTTTATATAGATCGATAGAAGGATCATTAAGAAAAAATACTTTTGTTTACTTATATCGCTCCCAAAGGGCCAGCTCCATGAATCGAAAAGTAGATATTCATGATGCTCGACCAAATTTCAATATTTTTTTGGGGCTTGTGCATAGGCGGCCACGAACGATTTAAAGCTTATTATATAGATGAATAGAAGAATCACTTAGACAAAAAATGTTTGTTCACCTATATCGCTCCCAAGGGGCCAGCTCCACGATTCGAAAAATAGATATGCATGGCGAACGAACATATTTCAATATTTTTTTGGGGGGTTGTGAATAGGCGGCCACGAACAATTATGAGATTATTGAATAGATGAATAAAAGGATTATTCAGAAAAAATATTTTTGTTCAATTATATCGCTCCCAAAGGGCCAGCTCCATGAATCAAAAAGTAAATATTCATGGCGCTCGTCCAAATTCCAATTATTTTTTGAAGGGTTATGAATAGGCGGACAAGAACAAAAATAAACCGATTGATAAGAGACATGAAGGAGGTATTCAGTCAAAAATTTACCTTTCGTGAAAGTTTACCTTCTCTGAAATTCTTTACTGTTCATTCGAGCTGAAAACAAAGAATATCTACTTTTGGATAATGATCCTTCTATTGATCTATATAAAATTCTTATAATGCATATCTATTTTTCGAATCGTGGAGCTGGCCCTTTGGGAGCGATATAGGTGAACAAACATTTTTTGTCTGAGTAATTCTTCTATTAATCTACATCACAAGCTTATTTTTGTTCGTGGCCGCCCATGTACAACCAAAAAAAATATTTAGAAATTTCGGTCTAGCGCCATGAATATCTACTTTTCGATTCTTTGGGAGCGATATTAGTGAACAAAAATTTTTGCCTGAATACTCCCTTCAAGTCTCTATTTGATCAGCTTACAATTGTTCTTGGCCGCCCATTCACAACTTCAAAAAAAAAAAAATATTGAAATTTTTTCGATCGCCATTAAAATCTACTTTTCGATTCATGGAGCTGACCCTTTGGTACAATGATATGTGAGCATTAATTTTTGACTGAATACCTCCTTCATGTCTCTAATCAATCAGCTTATTTTTGTTCTTGTCCGCCTATTCACAACCCTCCAAAAAAATTATTGGAATTTGGACGAGCGCCATGAATATCTACTTTTCGATTCATGGACCCTTTGGGAGCGATATAATTGAACAAAAATATTTTTTCTGAATAATTCTACTATTCGTCTATATAATAATCTCATAATTGTTCGTGGCCGCCTATTCACAACCCCCCAAAAAAATATTGAAAAATGTTCGTTCGCCATGCATATCTATTTTTCGATTCGTGGAGCTGGCCCTTTGGGAGCGATATAGGTGAACGAAATTTTTTTGCCTGAATAATCCTTCTATTCATCTATTCAATAAGCTTGTAATTGTTCCTGGCCGCCTATGCACAACCCCCCAATAAAATATTGAAATCTGTTCGATCGCCATGCATATCTATTTTTCGAATCGTGGAGCTGGCCCTTTGGGAGCGATATAGGTGAACAAACATTTTTTATCTGAGTAATTCTTCTATCCATCTATATAAGTTTATAATCGTTCGTGGCCGCCTATGCACAACCCCCAAAAAAAATATTGAAATTTGGTCAAGCGTCATGAATATCTACTTTTCGATTCATGGAGCTGGCCCTTTGGGAGCGATATAAGTAAACAAAAGTATTTTTTCTCAATGATCCTACTATTGATCTATATAAAATTCTTATAATTGTTCGTGGCCGCCTATGCACAACCCCCCCCCAAAAAAAACATTGAAATTTGTTCGATCGCTATGAATATCTACTTTTTGATTCGTGGAGCTGGCCCTTTGGGAGCGATATAAGTAAACAAAAGTATTTTTTCTTGATGATCCTTCTATTGATCTATATAAAATTCTTATAATTGTTCGTGGCCGCCTATGCACAACCCCCCAAAAAAAAAACATTGAAATTTGTTCGATCGCTTTGAATATCTACTTTTCGATTCGTGGAGCTGGCCCTTTGGGAGCGATATAGGTGAACATAAATTTTTTGCCTGAATAATCCTTGTATTCATCTATTTAATAAGCTTGTAATTGTTCGTGGCCGCCTATGCACAAGCCCCAAAAAAAATATTGAATTCTGTTCGTTTGCCATGCATATCTATTTTTCGAATCGTGGAGCGAATTTGGGAGCGATATAAGTGAACAAACATTTTTGCCTAAATAATCCCTTCATGTATCTATATAACCAGTTCATTGTTTTCCGTGGCCGCCTATTCACAACCCTAAAAAAAAATATTGAAATTTGGTGGGGCGCTATGCTTATCTACTTTTGGGAGAGATATGTGTGAACGAAGTATTGTGCGTGAATACTACTTTCATTCCTCTATTTGATCTGTTGACTTTCCTGAATTCTATGTCTATGAAAATCTTCATTTCCGTTCATGAAGCTGGCCCACGAGGGTGGGAGGAGATATATTCAAACGAAAATGTTTGCCTGAAAAGTTCTTTCATTCCCTATATTATCAGCTGATTTTTTTGTTCGTGGCAGCCCAATCCCGAAGCCACCAAGTTGACCATTCTATTTTGCAGCTAGCCTTTGATTATTCCATAAGAATTAATTGATTGGATTATCTCTATAAAACCTTTTATTGTAGAATATGTAGAATGATCACTGTCTTTCGAATAACAATGTAAAAATACACACAATAATTAGTTTCACAATATATTCCCCCAACATAAATATAACTAACAACTGCTTTGAAAGCCAATACTAGACTGCCCTGTCCCATGAATCACAATGCTCGTTTACATTATCAAATCAATTATAACAACAATCTACGATGTGATTATTCAATATGAGATTTAAAAATAATTTAAATACTGTAGGACGAAGATGCAAATTGAAATTGTTTCGGTATTAGTTGATACTCTTCGGCAGGTAGAAAAAGAATTTCCAAACATTGCCAGTTCGTCGATCTAAACAAGCGAGAATGGAATTTATGAAAATATTTGACCGTGGTGGAAAAGTGGCGCTTGGAGCTGGCCGGCCGGGAGCTAAGATCACCTCGGTTTCAGAATCTGTATCTGAAACAGCACTAACAGCAGATCCAATACTAAAGGTTGCATCAGATCCAGATGCTTCTGTTGTCTCTGTTTCCCAGGCAAAGTCCAGATTGACGGCTTTTTCTTTAGTATTCTGGTTAAAGTGCCTAAACAAAAACCCAGCTTATTCCTTAGTTTGCTATGAACGAATCCAAAAGTCGAAAAAATCCGTTCAAGGCCTGCTGAGGCTGAAACTGCTATCAAATGCTTGCTGTACATATCCAGAAATCCTTCTTGGAGCTTGGCCCAGTCAAAGTACTTTTCTGGCTCAATCAAACTTACAGACTTCCACCATGTCATTGGAGGTGTCGTTTTAAAATTATTTCCAAACATATAGGAAGGAAAAGGCTTTGAGCCCGTACTTAAAGCCATTACTATAGGAATAAACTTGTCACTGATGTTCTGTAAATATTCAAATACTTATTGCTTTTCTGCATTACTTAATTCATGTCCTCGAAATCTGTGATCCAATAAATTGGCTAAATAATGTGCTGGTGTTAAAGCCGTTTCCTTTCGCTTCTTAAACTGTTTTAAAACATTTTCAGGCTGCCCCTTAAGATCCCCACCTAACTTCCTCCATATTTCAACTGCAATAGGTTTCATTCGAAGCAAGAAATCTCTTGCATTACTTGTGATGTTCATGTCATTGACAATTCTGTTAATATTATTGTCAACTGATTCTTTGTTATCTTGACAGACCTGAATAATATACCCCGGTTTTCCAGGTAGCATTCTATTGCATCAGTTGCAGTGTTCCAACGTACTTCTTGTGGAATAACTAACCTTTTTCCATTGGCTGCCTTATACCAGGCTGCTGGAAGATGTGTATTTCTAAAATATTTTATAACCTTAATTATATGCTCCATTAGTCCTGGAATCTGTATATCGCAAGCTAGCAAATGTAGAATGTGAGCCGAACATCCATACTGAATAATATTTATTCCTGGGACGATCTCTAGCAATCTTCTCATTTTTGATATATTTGCTGCATTATCAGAGACTAAACTTGTCACCTTAGCGTCAAATAACTTTTCAGTTTCAGTTATTCCCTCAATTGCTATATCTTTTAAATAGACAGCAGTATGTGGGTGGCCCGATGTGTCAACAGTTTTTATTAATCTTCCGGGACTGGCGCGCGGACTACCGGTCCGCAGATATTTTTAATTGTCGTTTACTCCGAATACCCTTATTTTTCGATTCGGTGCGTTTCAGTATTCTTCAAGCATTGGACATTCAGTCTATCACGAGAGTTTGAAGTTCGTGGATACTATCGTTTTTGAGTATTGCCAATGAGAGAGTTCACTAATGGTTGCCAACTTCGATTTTTTCGTATGAAAACTAGGAAACTTTTATTGGACTCTTTATACCTTTATAAGTAAGCAATTGAGTTGTTTCACTCAGATATTTAATGAAAATTTCCCTGGATAAGGAATAACTGAGATATTCCATTCTGAAAACTGTTAATTTTCGTTAAGGACTTTATTATTTTATAGTTGGTATCATCGTAAATTTGACATATTCTTGAAGAAAACTGGAAATTTTGGTACTCCACCCACGCACCAACTGTCATTTGTCAACCCAGTTCAGTATTTTTTCAAATCTCCATTTTGTGATTCAATTGTCATAGACACCATAATATTGTTCATTGTGTTCTTGTTATGTTATTGGACCTGTTCAGCTATTAGTTTTTTTCTTGTGTGATCAGTTATTGGATTAGCAGTATAGAATAGATAAGAGTCAGATCGTGATCAGCATTTTCGCTTTGATTTCCGTGCTTGAAGTGCAAGTGAAGACTTGAAGAGTGACAATGACGAAGAAATGTTTTTATAAAGGGTGCAAACATTACTCGAAATGTGGAAAGAACAAAAATCTAAAATTTTATCCATTCCCGAAACCTAGGAGAAATCTTGAGAAATGTTTGAAATGGTTGAAGCTATGTGGCAATGAAAAGCTTTCTTTGGATAATTTGACCAAAGAAGTATTCGTATGTAGCAAGCATTTCACAGGAAGATTCTGCACCAATTCCGCATCCTACAGTACCAGCAACTGTAATTGACCTTGTCGCTACTACAATTGAAGAGGAAACCTGTGAACAAGACAATCTTATGGAAACGGAATCAAATTTAAATATTTCCGTGGACAAATCAATCCAGACCATACCACTTGATCAGAACGCTTTTTCATACTGTAACATGAAAAAGAATCCAATCCATTTCAAGTATTTTACTGGATTAACCATACAGCGTTTCGAATTATTTTATTCCTTCTTAGACGAGGCTGTTATGGACAGGTTGACATATCCTCGGTTAAATTATCAAAGGGAAGAAACTAATCCAAGAAGTGGGAGGAACTCTAGTTGGTCAAATAGGGACAGGTTATGTCTAACTTTAGTAAGACTTCGAAGAGGATTTACGTTGTATGAATTAGCAGCTCTTTCAAATAGTAGCAAAAGCAATGTGACTATTATATTTTGTACATGGATTCAATTTGCCTATCACCAAATAATTGGAATGAGAGGGGAACTATTCAGAGGTAGTCGAAAAATGAAAAACACACCCCTATGTTTCAAAAACTTTGAAGGGCACACTATAACAATAATCATTGACGCCACAGAAGTAGCCATACAGATGCCATCCAATTTTCGGCAACAAGGAAATACTTTTTCCAATTACAAGCATTCCAATACCGTGAAATTTTTGATTGGTATCTGTGCAAGTGGGGCAATAGTGTATGTTAGTGAAGGCTTTGAAGGAGCTATATCAGATCGGGACCTTTTTGAACGAAGCGATATTAAACACTTCTTGGAAGAGAATGATGTAATAATGGCTGATAAAGGCTTCTTAATTCAGGATATATTGAATGGAATGAATATCAAATTATTTACACCACCTCTTCTTGGGAAAAGACAGCGCCTCTCTGCAGAAGAAGAACTAGTGACAAGAAAAATTGCCAGATCAAGGGTCCACGTAGAGAGAGCTATTAGTAGAGTTAAATCATATAGATTTCTCTCTAAAAAATGTCCACTTTTAGTATTAACAATATTATCAAATATCTTCACTGTAGTTTGTTTTTTAGTTGATTTTGAACTGTGCCTAGTGAAATAAATATTTTATTCTTTATTTCGTGTTTTATATATGACAAAAATTTACCTATTTAGGAGATAAAACAATTTGAATTTGTTCCAGAGTCAAAAACCATATTTTTAGAAACTTATTTTAAATGACAAAATACATTTGGCCAGTTGAAATCACTCACTGCATTTATTTTCTATTCGTTTATCCCAGTATTACAAATTGTCTTAAATTTTTTTGAGCAAAGTAAAAGACTATTTTTAGCAACCTGCATGCCAAGTTGTAGCTTTTTGAAATTCACCAAGTTTTATAAGGAACATTCGGTGTGAAGTTTAAACATTAAATGTTTATTAATGAAATCTTCATTGGTAGGATAGACACATCCTGATATTAATATAATTATATAATTTTATTTTTTTTTCAAGCTTTAGAATAAAAAAAACTAAATGAATAACATGAATTAAATATACCAAGTGATAATGGCCATATAAATCAGATACTATTATTTGTTATCTAACATTTAGTGCAAGAAAAAGTTTTGGTGCAATTTATCATAAACATTAAGTGTGTCCACTTAAGTTGACAACACATGGAAAACTTTTCGTTGTAGGAAAAAAAAGTTGTGTTTATCCTAGAACCTATTTTTAAAATTTGTCAGTTGTATAGGAGAAGTGTCAATAAATATGAAGTTGTACATTCCATCTACTTGAAAATAAAAAAAAACGAGTTTTTATATATTTTTCTACAACAGGTTGCCATTAAAATAATGACTCTGGCAATGAAGTGTTGGACAATATTCGCGGGGAAGCAACAGTCTCAGCTAGTTTTTAATAAATATTTCTGTAGAAATGAGTAAACTTAATGTTACTGTAAAATATTGTTTTTTTTAAGATGATTCGTATTAGAACATGACTTTTAATTCTGAATAACTTTTCACAATTTACCATATCACAAATAAAGGTACTTCATTCTTGAACTAAATTAATATTTTTTGACACTACTCAAATGTGACTGAAAAATTTTATTACTCAAATTTAGGTTCCAGAACATTCATTTTTTATGAAGAATTGAAAAGTCTCCCATACGTTACCAAGAGTCTAGACTCTATATATTATTTCATTATTTTTCTTTTTCTTACCAAAGACTAGCCATTCATGTGAAAATCTGATAATTAAAAAAATGAGTGAAATATTTCCTTCAAGACATTGAATTTGAATACTTGTCCGATAACTTACTAATAATAATAATAAATGTATTTTATTGAATCAATTTGATCCAAAGGGCCATTAACCAAAGTCCTTCTGCCCATGGTTACAATATTATGACTTACTAATTTTCAGGAAATTCATTTTGAACGATTGAATAAAGAAAACTTTAGTGTAATTTCTATCGAGTCTTTGTAAATTTGTTACAACCGGTATCTGCTTTGACACCATTATCAAGCAACTAGTGGCTAATCCTAAACATCAAAAGTTGTAGTTTTCTTCATTCATTGAATCTGAATTGAATTTTCTCCTCTTCTAGAATAAGTGAAACAAAAATTGATCAAACAATTTCAAGGTTTATTGGACACAAATCTCTGACAGTTCGCATTGTAAACATTTCTGGGACATATATATTACAATAGAATTTTGGTACATTTTTCTTGATATTTTCAACAACATCCAAATAATTTTGTTTATTTATAATAAGTTCTACTTGGATTCCACACATTAAGTTTACAAACATCAACATTAAAAATAATAAGAGACATCAAAATTTGGTATAAATATGGATGATTTTTTTTCAACTGGATATTATCATCTTCTTCTGCCAAGAAAAAATTCTGCAATTGGGATTTAGATAGAAAGCTTTTGAAATCCCTAATATCCAGACATTCTTCCAATACCTTTGGGCATTTAATTTCAATCAGATGATGAATTCTATCTCCATCCATCACAATTCCATCAACGCTGGTAGCAAAGTAAGGGTAATTAGAATTAACCACCAGCCCAGTTTCATGCAGACTGTTTCACAGCTAGGAAACTTTCCCCACGTCAATTCTGCTAATAAATATGAAGTATTGCAAATGCTCCTTTGTGGTTGCTGAATGATAGTATTTTTGGCATCATACCACTTTCCTCCATCTATCCCAAGAAATATTTTGTTGGCATTCCCAGCATTAATACAGTGGGTTATCCTAAAAAAGTACATGTGTTTACTATCGTTCAATATTAATATAAATGACAAAAATTGTACCTTGTGATGAGTTCGGTTTTTGTTCCTATTTTCTTCAGGCCTCTGCATTCTAACCACCTTTTCAGTTCAAGAACCGAGTGGTCTTCCAGTGATTTTCCCACTTGCAACAAAGCTCCCGGAACATCCTCAGGAAGAAGAGTAGTCATTCTGATATCCCTAGAATTTATTGAACAAATAGAATAAATTGTCTGGCAGGTGTTCTGAATACTGCCCTGTTAGGCATAGAAGTCGTAACTGACAACATCATGGTTATGAGATATTCCACATTTAGTAATTTTTTTTATGCCACCAAATTGAAATAATTGCAGAAATGCCTAAAAATTTCAGACGTTTAAGAGCCGATAAGAATAACAGATACGACTTGGAATTTGAGTGGAGTGTTGGGTTCATCAATTGCAAGTTGCAAACCACTTCAGCTGAAAATATGCGACTATGCAGATACGACTTATATGCTTAACAGGGCAGAATAGTCCAAAAATCAGACTATAACTTACCTCTTCAACTCAGTAGAAGTAAAAGCCAACTGCTTATAAATGGTAAAACCAGTTCTCGAAAAAATAACAATGCTCACTGATCACCACATATAAGAAAAAAACAAATAACTCAATAGATCCACTAACAATAGTATAATATCACAAAGTGAGATGTTCAAAGGAGATTTGAAACTTTATAGTAAAATTCTACGCATTAGTGCCATTATGAAAAACTTCCCTGCAACTATGTGTCAAATTTACAATGGTACCAACTACAAAATAATAAAGTCCTTACTGAAAATTTACATTTTTCAGAATGGAATATCTCAGTTATTCCTCATCCAGGGACATTTTCATTATATATCTAAGTGAAACAACTCCATTGCTTACTAATAAAGGTATTAAGAGTCCAATAAAAGTTTCCTAGTTTTCATACGAAAAAATCGAAGTTGGCAACCATTAGTGAACTCTCTCATTGAGAGTCCAACGCCAAATCCTGATCCATTAGATTGCGCGGAGTTCCCAATCCCCTTTTGACCTGCATTCTTCGGCTCATATTGAAGGAGAGCAAGTATTTTTTGTATATTAGCTCATACTATTGTTGTGATCTATAGGTTACCTAATGTTTTCGAACAAATAAGCAAAAAAAAACGAGAAGTAAGTAATTGCCAAATATCTAGTGTGCGGACTCACAGTCCTACGCCAGTCCTGGATCACAAAAAATTCATGCCAGTCCTGGAAGGTTAAAATAGAATTTTCATACGCTGTCATAACGGAGCAGCAAATAATTGGTTCATTATGAACATTCGATCATCCATCTAAGGACATTGACAAATTCGTACCTTTTAGAATTTCTTTGGTTTCCTCCAAAACGGTCTGATGTACTTGATCCAATAACTCGCCAGCTATTTTTCGACTTGTAGGAGGCTTACATCCAGGTCTTAGAGTATTACACATTTTGTGGAAATGGGAACTGTCCGCATGGGAAAAAGGGGTATTTGTGGCGTAAAAATATGTTGCTATTTTTAAATTAATTTCTTTTAAATACTGCGGAGATGTTGCTATTACTGAGTTGTCTTTAATAATATTTAGCTTGCTAGATGATGGTTTGTATTTTTTATTAAGTGGCAAGTCGACATCGGATGACGTACCTACAAAAATAAATGGTCAAGTTAAACTTGCATCCTCATGGCCAGCCTATACAATTAGAGACTTAAAATTACCAACGACTTTGAGTGCCAAAAAAGAAAAACCGCTGAAAATTGAATCAATACTTCCACATCACTATTTAAACGTCGAAAAATTCATATGCGTCACCTATATAGTGAAACTTACTTAATTGACCAATACTATACTTCCCCATCATTCCGTGATGTTGAAGTAAAACGGTTTTTCCCTGAAAAAATTTTAAAAAAATTAATATCGGAGGTTTTGTTTGTTATGAGCTAAAAAAGATGCCTACCTTGTCTATCAATCGAGGTCTGCAGATTTTCCACAGGGACTCTTGTTTGTTTCTGGATTGGATCTTTTCGGAATAAATTTGTGGGCCCCTCTGTACCTCGAGAAGTTTGAGAAGCATCGTTTTCTTCTATTATCTCTTGTGATTCGTCGTTTTTACATGTCATGTTATATTTAATTAATCTATGTGGTTTTACATTTTGCCCATTTACCAGTATTTTTTTCTTTTGATTGGCAATGAAAATGCTGCCATATGGAATGTTTATCTCTAGGCATGTTGATTATGTAAACAATATGTCATAAATTTTCAACTAGATTATATTTTTTCGCTTAACTTGCTTTAATGAATCGCCGAAGTCAAATGCTCTATAAGGCGACCTCGAAATTTCAACTGCAAGCGGCACCTGCAGGAGAATCACACGAGATCGAGCATGTAAATCCCCGACGGCCGCAACCGGTATTTAACGTCGTTGCTGTTTAATGATGCAGTGTAGCCAATTTATCGCAAAAAATTAATAATTTTTCCGTCTTTGATATAATATATCACGAATTTTGATATTTATTGAAGTGAAAATATCATGATATATTATATCGTGATATCAGCGAACCCTGCTTCCAGTATGTAGTTATATATTTATAATTATAACTATTCTCTTTGCTTCACTTCGTTAATATGTAATGTTTAGAATTGGATATGTTTAAATATAACTATCTCTCAAAATTAGGTTTCAAAATACTCCTTATCTTTAGCTGCCCCTTTATGATACTTTCAATATTTTCATCAATATTGAAAAAAAATCAGCAACAAAATGACCCAGTTCACACCACTTGCTAACTTCAAAACTGATAGGTTGTTTCCTTTCATAACGGACTTTAACATAATCTTAGTTCCACATTCCAATAGTTATTTAAGTAACAAGGAATGTAAAGACGTGTTAACATTCGAGGTGAGCGAGTACGAGCCGAGGCAAAGCCGAGGCTTGTCGCTTGCCGAGGATGATAACAGTCGATACATTTCGTGTTACTTATTACGTTTTTCCCGCTGCTTGTTGACATTTCTCAAAATTTGCCTGAATTGAAGTTTGTTTTCTTACCCTTCCTTCATGATTATTCGTTCGCTATTTCATTCTAAGTTGCTTGTGCGTGTAACTAAGTTACCGAATAAGCAGACAACAATAATATTCAAAAGGTCTCATAACCTAAAAATTGATATGAATGAAGCTGAAGGTATTACTTGTCAAAGTCATTATTACCCTAGGCATGTAAATGACACTATTAAGTTCCGTTGTCAAGATGAATTAGTAAACGAATGATATAGGCCATTTACCTGTTTTGTTGCTAAGCATGTATGGACTATTTACAGTGTCGGCAGCGGGAAAAAAATGTTTTAAAACCACGGTCGTTATACTCGTTATCCTTATCGTTATTGAAAATAACAACTGAGAATAATCACAAAAGTTGTTATTTTATAATCTTATTTAAAGTGGCCATAAAACTCTAATGAAACAATCAGGTTGGCTGTAGGAGTTTTTTTACATGATGTTTTTACCATCTTTCGGGTCTGATTTATTATTGATGATCCTTTTTGTTTTCTGACACGTTATTTAAGATATTTCTTTATTCCAAAGTGTAAGGTTGTTGCATTATATTTTTTTCATTATTTCAGTAACAGGTGAATGTCTACTCAGGATTTACAGCTGGAAAATTGAAATTGGAGGAGCCAGTTTGATATTGACAATTCAAATTAAGGATAAGGTATGTTTTTCGCAATCACACAAAGATATAAATTCTACTAGTGTTACATTACTGAATTAATCAAATAAATTTGTATCTATATTCGTTTCAATTGTTCAAAATAAAAAAATTAACATGGCAGTATTTTGTGTAAATCAAGAAATATATATTAGAAACAAATGTTTGTCTTACATTATCCATCTTTTGAATAGGGGTATTTAGATACTTAGAATTATTAGTTTTCGGATCATCAAAGATCTTGAGAAATATTCAGAATTTGTGACACAAGTATTCAGATACATTCACTAGTCCAAAATTCATTAAAAGTTGTATTTGGATAGCATTGCATGTTACCGGCAACACTCCATCATCTAGAACATATATTTGAATATATACCTACTTGAAAAAAAATATTTCACAGGGTTGCCACCAACCCAACCTTGAAATGTCAGGGAATTTAATTTTTTCAAAAATGTCATGGAATTCAGGATAGTCAGGGATATTTGCAATATTTCGTTGGTTATCAGGGAATTTGGTGATTTGATTAAATTAGTAATCTATAGAATTCATGTTCAGTTTTGTTATTTTGTCCATTCCCCATATTTTTCTAAAACTATGAAGTTTTATCACTCAAGTCAATATATACTTTATTGTCAGATGTTGAAAAAACTAATAGAATAAGCTTCATCAACTTAATAATGATGACAAAATTATTTATAATTATTACTTTTCATTATTAATTAATTAGAGAATAAATATTATTTAATATTCAATAGTTCTTCAAATGTTTCATATAACCATCTCGATTCCTCAAATCAATTATTTTAAGTCATGGAATATTATGAATTTAGTCAAGAAAAAGTCAGGAAATTCGCAAAGAAATAGTTGGTGGCAACCCTGTTCTAACCAAAGAAAATATCGAGTTGACAACTGATGGTGTTCAATTCACAAGGATTCAAGTAACATAGCAACTTTTTAGTTGCATTATTTTAACTTTGAAATTTATTTTCAGATTTCTTATTTGTAACACTTTACTAGGCCAGTGTGTGGACGATGTCAAATACAGGGAACATATTCCAGAAAGAAGCAAATTACTTACCAATAGTTTTTATATTTCTGAAAATATTTTGCTTGTAAAAAATTGTAATTTTTTTTTCAAGTAAACTGTCCTAAATTTCGTTTAATAGTTTTGTCTCTGGGTTTTTAAATAAGTGATAACTTGTTGGTTAACTACTTTTATTAGCTAAAGCTAGAATTCAAACCCTTTAATTCACTTGTCACTTCAAAAACTCTGTTTAGCCCCGGTCACAATCGGAGATTTATGTTATAAGTTTTACGGTTTTGCGATTGGGGTTACCAGTTTGGAAATAAAACAGGATGCACAACAGAATAGGGAACAGGCACGTCATGTTCCTGTTCTGAAATATTATTATTTGCACTTGATCTTTGGAAAGCTTTTGATACAGTGGATCACAAAATTTTGTTGTAAATTTTTTTTAAATGATAGGGATCAGAGGAAATATACATTTGTGATTTACTAATTATCTGTCTGAAAGGAAACAGTTTGTTTATTTAGAGGAAAAGAGTAGTTCACAAAAGACTGTTCTATGTGGAGTTCCACAGGGATCAATTTTGGGACCTATTCTTTTTCTTAAATATATAAATTCCCTAGCTGATCTGGATTTTTACGGGAAAATCAAAATGTTTACGGATGACAATAATATACAGCGGAAAAAATTTGACTGAAATTAAAAGTAATATGACAAGCGATCTTGAAAAAAATAACATGGCTTATATCACATAAACTAACATTGAATTTTGACAAATCTTCGTTTATGTTCATCGCAAAAAAATCTTCTAGTATCGACTTAAGATCCTATTAGATTAAAAAATGAAAATACACAATACTCTCCCACTTTAAAATTTCTGTAACTTTGTGTAGATGAAAATTTATCGTGGTTAAAACATAAGAGGTTTTAATCAGATTACTCCAATTATTGGAATTCTTTTCAAGGTGAGAAATTATTTACCCCTTAAATATATCGAGAGCATTCATTTATCGAGATTTTATTCTAAATTGCAATACATGATTTCTATTTGGGGTGCAGCAACAAATTGCTCAGGCGCTGAAGACGCTACAGAATAAAATTATCAAATGTATATTCAAACTTGATTATTATGAGTCAACTGCTAATTGGTATAAACCAAAAAAGCTCTTGGATATTCATTCCTTTCATAAAAAACCTTCATTCATCAATTATTCAACCAGATATTGCAACAATATAACAATGAATAAAAGTAAGACAAGTATTAGTCAAAAATCAATATTATGTAACTGAATAAAATTTTACAATGAGTTGAAAAATTATGGTAAAATCCGATTCAAAATTAATTTTAAAAACACAATAAGTTGACTTTAGAAAAAATAATAAACCTTTGCTGATTTTGGGGCGTGGCGCAGTGGTTAGAGCGTCCGTCGGGTCGAAAGGTCCGGAGTTCGAGCCCCAGTTGCGGCTGGGATTTTTAAATTTAATTTGACCTATTAAATTATTGAAAACTCGTGGCTCGACTGGGGTGAGTCCTGCACGATTCACTGTTGCGTTCCAATTAACAGTGCTGCTCCTAAGGTGGCGTATGGAGTTAGTAGCAAGGCTTACCCATAACACATGGCTAATGACCATAGCAGTCGATGCCACAACACCAAAGAAAAAAATCTTTGCTGCTTCCATCATTTTCAGTCTTGAAACTTTCAGATACATCTAGTTGATTTCCATCAATTGTTCCCAACTGCACAATGTACAATGTAAAACATCACAACATCAAACCGTACTTCGTCAGACTGGACGCCGGCAGAATGAAAAATATCGACTGTACTTTCCTGGATTGTTATTTCGACAAATATGTAAATGATCAGACTGAGCTTTTCACAGAAACTCATTGTATCAGAAGTGAATTTTAACAGAAAAATAAATCTTCAAATTCGTACATCCTCCGATTCGTGTTTCACAAAACCAGCAACTCAGCAGACCCACAATTATCTATACTGTACTAACACCGACTGGACTTGCTCTGACCGATACATGAGCCGATTGAATTCGGTCAGGGGTGCAATTACGAACACTCGATCCGTCGTGAGTTTGATATATGTCAGATTTGAGCAATTATGAAAACCAATACAGTTCAAAATGTATTGCAACTTGAGTCGATATCAATGGTCTATATGGTAGATATAATTCCATTCTATCTCTATTCAAAGAAATTTCATAATTTCCATTTCGTTTCGAATCGGGAACAGCCATCGTTCTAGCCTACGTATCGTGACAGCTTTCTTATCGAGTGTTCATAATCCCACCCCAGATTCGTATTTTATCAGAACATGAAGACAGCAGAATCGTACTTTGTCAGACTGAGAATTTGGCAACTGATGGAATTTTCGTACAGTGTTGCCGGTGCTTATAAATGGAAAGCAAATTGGGGAATTGTTCATTTATTTTGTTTAATTCAAGAATAATTGGTGCTTTAATTGGTCGAAAATTTTTAATTTTTGAAACGATTATCTTGTATTGAGCGCTCATACACAATGGATCTGCAACAATAATAGTGTTCATTATTGATGGATATTTGAATTTGCTTGAATATTTTGATACATGGTGGTGTTTGTTCGCTGTTCTTTTAGGAGTAAAATTTTGTTTTACAAAAAGGCATGAACCTTGCAAATGAAAAAATATTTGGTATCTGTATACTGACGAAAAAATAAAATTTTCAAATTCGTACCTAAATGGACATTTTTATTTTGCTCTGCTTGAGTGCGTTTTGAACACATAAGAAGACACTTCGATTTACTGAAAATATTTGTGGAAAATTATATCGCAAAAGTTGGGCCCAATTCAATAAATAGAAATTAATGAGTTGCATTTGTTATGAGTTGAAAATTGGGGTGACATTCAACGTATTATACCTATATGAGGAAGTGATTTTGAAAAAGAATTATAGGTATCAAATTGTTTGTATTTATTTATTAGACAATTTCAAATTTAATCGAAAAAAAATCGGAGAGTTTTATGATAATCAAATAAATGTTGATAAATTTAGTTATTTTAGTTAGGTGCATGTGAAATTATTATATGAATGAGGATATAAGAAAAGCATTGAAAACAATCAATAAATAAGTACAACTTGAACAGAATTGAGGGCAATTTCGAGTTGTGATTCATTAGTAAATAGAACAAATTTGTGTTTACAGTTACTTACATATTTTCCTTTTTTTAAAAAACATGAAGTAATAACACATTGGAAGACTGCCCAAGGAAGCAGTATGTCATCAATTAAGCATTTTTCGATAGCTGTATTCATCTCAAGTATTTTCAATAAATCGAGATATAGTCGAATAAAACAATATGGTACTATCACGAAGTAGGATATTCAACACGCACTAAACAGTCGATTCAATTTTCACTTTTTCACGACAAACTAAGATGTCTTTGGCACTGAAAAAACATATTACCCGAAAAGTTAAATGATTCACCAAATACAAACACTAAAGAAAATGAAAAATTTTACTAACAGGATGAAAACCCGCCGTGAAAAAGTATAAAAATACATGGGCTCTTATGGCAGACGAACAGCTATGGAGGCCAGGTGACGTCAAATGACGATGTACCCGCTTTGAAATTTGACCAATGAACGGAGATAGGAAATAGGCCATCCTGTGTAGTGTATAATCGATGAATAAGGTCAGTGGAAGATTCCAGTAGGTACTCCTATTCAGTGTCGCCACAATCAAATTTCTTGGAAAATGACTCAACGATTATGCAATACAAAGGATGGCTCAGTAGAGGACTTCGGATAAGGATTCAGTGATGCCACCACACAACTTTTGGCTTTAAAACTACTGGCACGTTTTTCGGCATTTTTTTCTTCATGTCAGGGTTCCTGGCACCCTCAGGAACCCCGTAATATGATTGAAATTGTTCATAACGACGGAAATATTGAGATTTTCCATAAAATACAAAACACTAGGGACTTTAATTTTGTTTAGGGATTTTTTTTTCAAAATGGCGCTAAATTCAAAACTAGAGCTAGAGTTTTGTTATTGAAAGAGGTATTGTGTAGTCTAGGGAGTGCCGGATAAAGCCACCGTGGGGTCCGTAGCAAATGTGAACAAGGGGCCCTTGATTTGCATTAAGTATTAAAGTATAGGTTGGCTGTAGGAGTTTTTTTACATGATGTTTTTACCATCTTTCGGGTCTGATTTATTATTGATGATCCTTTTTGTTTTCTGACACGTTATTTAAGATATTTCTTTATTCCAAAGTGTAAGGTTGTTGCATTATATTTTTTTCATTATTTCAGTAACAGGTGAATGTCTACTCAGGATTTACAGCTGGAAAATTGAAATTGGAGGAGCCAGTTTGATATTGACAATTCAAATTAAGGATAAGGTATGTTTTTCGCAATCACACAAAGATATAAATTCTACTAGTGTTACATTACTGAATTAATCAAATAAATTTGTATCTATATTCGTTTCAATTGTTCAAAATAAAAAAATTAACATGGCAGTATTTTGTGTAAATCAAGAAATATATATTAGAAACAAATGTTTGTCTTACATTATCCATCTTTTGAATAGGGGTATTTAGATACTTAGAATTATTAGTTTTCGGATCATCAAAGATCTTGAGAAATATTCAGAATTTGTGACACAAGTATTCAGATACATTCACTAGTCCAAAATTCATTAAAAGTTGTATTTGGATAGCATTGCATGTTACCGGCAACACTCCATCATCTAGAACATATATTTGAATATATACCTACTTGAAAAAAAATATTTCACAGGGTTGCCACCAACCCAACCTTGAAATGTCAGGGAATTTAATTTTTTCAAAAATGTCATGGAATTCAGGATAGTCAGGGATATTTGCAATATTTCGTTGGTTATCAGGGAATTTGGTGATTTGATTAAATTAGTAATCTATAGAATTCATGTTCAGTTTTGTTATTTTGTCCATTCCCCATATTTTTCTAAAACTATGAAGTTTTATCACTCAAGTCAATATATACTTTATTGTCAGATGTTGAAAAAACTAATAGAATAAGCTTCATCAACTTAATAATGATGACAAAATTATTTATAATTATTACTTTTCATTATTAATTAATTAGAGAATAAATATTATTTAATATTCAATAGTTCTTCAAATGTTTCATATAACCATCTCGATTCCTCAAATCAATTATTTTAAGTCATGGAATATTATGAATTTAGTCAAGAAAAAGTCAGGAAATTCGCAAAGAAATAGTTGGTGGCAACCCTGTTCTAACCAAAGAAAATATCGAGTTGACAACTGATGGTGTTCAATTCACAAGGATTCAAGTAACATAGCAACTTTTTAGTTGCATTATTTTAACTTTGAAATTTATTTTCAGATTTCTTATTTGTAACACTTTACTAGGCCAGTGTGTGGACGATGTCAAATACAGGGAACATATTCCAGAAAGAAGCAAATTACTTACCAATAGTTTTTATATTTCTGAAAATATTTTGCTTGTAAAAAATTGTAATTTTTTTTTCAAGTAAACTGTCCTAAATTTCGTTTAATAGTTTTGTCTCTGGGTTTTTAAATAAGTGATAACTTGTTGGTTAACTACTTTTATTAGCTAAAGCTAGAATTCAAACCCTTTAATTCACTTGTCACTTCAAAAACTCTGTTTAGCCCCGGTCACAATCGGAGATTTATGTTATAAGTTTTACGGTTTTGCGATTGGGGTTACCAGTTTGGAAATAAAACAGGATGCACAACAGAATAGGGAACAGGCACGTCATGTTCCTGTTCTGAAATATTATTATTTGCACTTGATCTTTGGAAAGCTTTTGATACAGTGGATCACAAAATTTTGTTGTAAATTTTTTTTAAATGATAGGGATCAGAGGAAATATACATTTGTGATTTACTAATTATCTGTCTGAAAGGAAACAGTTTGTTTATTTAGAGGAAAAGAGTAGTTCACAAAAGACTGTTCTATGTGGAGTTCCACAGGGATCAATTTTGGGACCTATTCTTTTTCTTAAATATATAAATTCCCTAGCTGATCTGGATTTTTACGGGAAAATCAAAATGTTTACGGATGACAATAATATACAGCGGAAAAAATTTGACTGAAATTAAAAGTAATATGACAAGCGATCTTGAAAAAAATAACATGGCTTATATCACATAAACTAACATTGAATTTTGACAAATCTTCGTTTATGTTCATCGCAAAAAAATCTTCTAGTATCGACTTAAGATCCTATTAGATTAAAAAATGAAAATACACAATACTCTCCCACTTTAAAATTTCTGTAACTTTGTGTAGATGAAAATTTATCGTGGTTAAAACATAAGAGGTTTTAATCAGATTACTCCAATTATTGGAATTCTTTTCAAGGTGAGAAATTATTTACCCCTTAAATATATCGAGAGCATTCATTTATCGAGATTTTATTCTAAATTGCAATACATGATTTCTATTTGGGGTGCAGCAACAAATTGCTCAGGCGCTGAAGACGCTACAGAATAAAATTATCAAATGTATATTCAAACTTGATTATTATGAGTCAACTGCTAATTGGTATAAACCAAAAAAGCTCTTGGATATTCATTCCTTTCATAAAAAACCTTCATTCATCAATTATTCAACCAGATATTGCAACAATATAACAATGAATAAAAGTAAGACAAGTATTAGTCAAAAATCAATATTATGTAACTGAATAAAATTTTACAATGAGTTGAAAAATTATGGTAAAATCCGATTCAAAATTAATTTTAAAAACACAATAAGTTGACTTTAGAAAAAATAATAAACCTTTGCTGATTTTGGGGCGTGGCGCAGTGGTTAGAGCGTCCGTCGGGTCGAAAGGTCCGGAGTTCGAGCCCCAGTTGCGGCTGGGATTTTTAAATTTAATTTGACCTATTAAATTATTGAAAACTCGTGGCTCGACTGGGGTGAGTCCTGCACGATTCACTGTTGCGTTCCAATTAACAGTGCTGCTCCTAAGGTGGCGTATGGAGTTAGTAGCAAGGCTTACCCATAACACATGGCTAATGACCATAGCAGTCGATGCCACAACACCAAAGAAAAAAATCTTTGCTGCTTCCATCATTTTCAGTCTTGAAACTTTCAGATACATCTAGTTGATTTCCATCAATTGTTCCCAACTGCACAATGTACAATGTAAAACATCACAACATCAAACCGTACTTCGTCAGACTGGACGCCGGCAGAATGAAAAATATCGACTGTACTTTCCTGGATTGTTATTTCGACAAATATGTAAATGATCAGACTGAGCTTTTCACAGAAACTCATTGTATCAGAAGTGAATTTTAACAGAAAAATAAATCTTCAAATTCGTACATCCTCCGATTCGTGTTTCACAAAACCAGCAACTCAGCAGACCCACAATTATCTATACTGTACTAACACCGACTGGACTTGCTCTGACCGATACATGAGCCGATTGAATTCGGTCAGGGGTGCAATTACGAACACTCGATCCGTCGTGAGTTTGATATATGTCAGATTTGAGCAATTATGAAAACCAATACAGTTCAAAATGTATTGCAACTTGAGTCGATATCAATGGTCTATATGGTAGATATAATTCCATTCTATCTCTATTCAAAGAAATTTCATAATTTCCATTTCGTTTCGAATCGGGAACAGCCATCGTTCTAGCCTACGTATCGTGACAGCTTTCTTATCGAGTGTTCATAATCCCACCCCAGATTCGTATTTTATCAGAACATGAAGACAGCAGAATCGTACTTTGTCAGACTGAGAATTTGGCAACTGATGGAATTTTCGTACAGTGTTGCCGGTGCTTATAAATGGAAAGCAAATTGGGGAATTGTTCATTTATTTTGTTTAATTCAAGAATAATTGGTGCTTTAATTGGTCGAAAATTTTTAATTTTTGAAACGATTATCTTGTATTGAGCGCTCATACACAATGGATCTGCAACAATAATAGTGTTCATTATTGATGGATATTTGAATTTGCTTGAATATTTTGATACATGGTGGTGTTTGTTCGCTGTTCTTTTAGGAGTAAAATTTTGTTTTACAAAAAGGCATGAACCTTGCAAATGAAAAAATATTTGGTATCTGTATACTGACGAAAAAATAAAATTTTCAAATTCGTACCTAAATGGACATTTTTATTTTGCTCTGCTTGAGTGCGTTTTGAACACATAAGAAGACACTTCGATTTACTGAAAATATTTGTGGAAAATTATATCGCAAAAGTTGGGCCCAATTCAATAAATAGAAATTAATGAGTTGCATTTGTTATGAGTTGAAAATTGGGGTGACATTCAACGTATTATACCTATATGAGGAAGTGATTTTGAAAAAGAATTATAGGTATCAAATTGTTTGTATTTATTTATTAGACAATTTCAAATTTAATCGAAAAAAAATCGGAGAGTTTTATGATAATCAAATAAATGTTGATAAATTTAGTTATTTTAGTTAGGTGCATGTGAAATTATTATATGAATGAGGATATAAGAAAAGCATTGAAAACAATCAATAAATAAGTACAACTTGAACAGAATTGAGGGCAATTTCGAGTTGTGATTCATTAGTAAATAGAACAAATTTGTGTTTACAGTTACTTACATATTTTCCTTTTTTTAAAAAACATGAAGTAATAACACATTGGAAGACTGCCCAAGGAAGCAGTATGTCATCAATTAAGCATTTTTCGATAGCTGTATTCATCTCAAGTATTTTCAATAAATCGAGATATAGTCGAATAAAACAATATGGTACTATCACGAAGTAGGATATTCAACACGCACTAAACAGTCGATTCAATTTTCACTTTTTCACGACAAACTAAGATGTCTTTGGCACTGAAAAAACATATTACCCGAAAAGTTAAATGATTCACCAAATACAAACACTAAAGAAAATGAAAAATTTTACTAACAGGATGAAAACCCGCCGTGAAAAAGTATAAAAATACATGGGCTCTTATGGCAGACGAACAGCTATGGAGGCCAGGTGACGTCAAATGACGATGTACCCGCTTTGAAATTTGACCAATGAACGGAGATAGGAAATAGGCCATCCTGTGTAGTGTATAATCGATGAATAAGGTCAGTGGAAGATTCCAGTAGGTACTCCTATTCAGTGTCGCCACAATCAAATTTCTTGGAAAATGACTCAACGATTATGCAATACAAAGGATGGCTCAGTAGAGGACTTCGGATAAGGATTCAGTGATGCCACCACACAACTTTTGGCTTTAAAACTACTGGCACGTTTTTCGGCATTTTTTTCTTCATGTCAGGGTTCCTGGCACCCTCAGGAACCCCGTAATATGATTGAAATTGTTCATAACGACGGAAATATTGAGATTTTCCATAAAATACAAAACACTAGGGACTTTAATTTTGTTTAGGGATTTTTTTTTCAAAATGGCGCTAAATTCAAAACTAGAGCTAGAGTTTTGTTATTGAAAGAGGTATTGTGTAGTCTAGGGAGTGCCGGATAAAGCCACCGTGGGGTCCGTAGCAAATGTGAACAAGGGGCCCTTGATTTGCATTAAGTATTAAAGTATAGAATATAAAATAAAACAGCACATTTACAAAAAGACTTTCCGTGATTTAATCCGAGCAAATTTGGAGATAACACTCATCAAATCAATATTTATAAGTTAATCACTTTCTATGTTCATTATATTGAGGTCGTTTGATGTTCTTGTCCCATTGTGCTCCTTAACACATTTTTAAAACGCTTTAACGTTGAAAAAGAACATTCTCCGCTGTATTTGGTGATTATCAAAATCAAGTGAATGCTAAACACTATTCCAACATTTGGGAAACACGATTCCAATGAATTTTATGTCAACAGTTTATAAACTTGAAGTTCCTGAGCCTAGTGCTTTTTCTTTCTGCTGTCAATATCAGCAGCCACATCTGTTTTCAGCAGCTTCGCAAACTACACCAGTTCATTGCCCAGACTGTCTTCCACATTGTCTAGGAAATAATTGACGATAGTTCTTTTATCTTTTCTGCCGAAGTATTCCAAATACACTAGTCACTTGATGGTAAGCTTCCAAGCATTTAGCTAATGCAGACAATTACAACAATAAAAACATGAATTTCAAAACGTTGTCCTTCTTTTATGAGGTCTGTGAGTAGAGCTGCTGCTGAAATGGTTGTACTTTGATTTTGATTGGGTTTTCTTGAAGTCGATTGCTGATATTAATTCTTCAAAGCCAATTAGGGCTTTGGCTTTTGCCTCTATATCTGAAAATTTGGATCGTATTGCTTAGAAGTAGCCTTGTAATGATTTATAAAGAGCGTACCGATCTCGTGTTAAGATCGGACGACTGCAACAAAGCGTTAGTTGCTTGCAAGTGTTCTAGAATTTCATTCCACGCTATAGTTATTATTCCCATTTAACTTTATTCATTTTCTGTAGGTGGTATAAAAAACATATCTTACTTGATAGTTTTTTTTTACTTTGCGCACAGGCGCGAGGCCTCCCAGGCGCGGGGCCCGTAGCATTTGTTTACTGGCTAATTTGCTAACTGGTACTTGGTAGCATGCTAGCTGGCAAATGCGGCACTGAGTGTAGGGTTATTTCTTTGTCGGTGCACATTCGTTCCATGAAAGTTCAAAAGTAGAAATGATATTCAACCATTTAAACTGTTATGATTAAAATGTAACACATACAATGGACGTATAATATCGTATACTAGGAAACGTGAAATATGCAAAAAAAATTTTTAATTCAGGAAAATGATATATTTTGAAATTAGCGCCATTTTGTGAGAAAAATCCCTAAAAAAAATTAAAGTCCCTATGGTTTTGTATTTTATGGAAAATCTCAATATTCCCGTCGTTATGAACAATTTCAATATTATTACGGGGTTCTTGAGGCTGCCAGGAACCCTGACATGAAGAAAACTTGCCGAAAAACGTGCCAGTAGTTTTAAAGCCAAAAGTTGTGTGGTAGCATGACTGAATCCTTAACCGACGTCCTCTATTCCTATCTCCGTACATTGGTCAAATTTCAGCGAGGGTGCATCGTCATTTGACGTCACCTGGCCTCTAGAACTATTCGTGTACCATAAGAGCCCGTGTATTTTTAGACTTTTTGATAGTGGTTTTTCTTCCAGTTAGTAACATTTTTTCGTCGTTTTCTTCAGTGTTTGTGTTTGGTGAATCATCAAACTTCCCAGTCAATGTTTTTTTATTGCCAAAAACATCTTTAGTTTGTCGTGAAAATTAAATCGACTGTTTAGTGCGTGGTGAATCCTAATTTGTTATAGGACACAAAGTAATTAGCAATCTCGCTGATTTATTTTATAAGTAGTTTAGAGATACTGATTGATATAAAAAAAAAGTTCACTGGTCAGTCAATTTCCAAAGTCAAAAAAATTTCAAAAAATATTTTTATTTTCAAAATCCTAGAATATTTTGGGCTGGGATAAATATAATGAAAAATAAAAAACACCATATAGAAGGGGACGTTTTCTACCAAGAAGAAATTCTGCTCTTTTTTGTCAGTTATATTTGTCCGCAAAAAATTCGATACGCCATTCACGATTTAAATTCAAAATTATTACATTCCACTCGAATATCTATTACATTATTCATGTAGAAGGACTTTATTCTAAGGATTCGTAAGTAAAAAGTTTAAAAGATTTCAAATTTTTTTCAAAGTTTTCAAAAATTTTCAAAAAAATTATGAAAATATTTTTTTTTTAATTAAAAAGTCTTCATTTGTTTTTTTTATTAAAATTAGAAAAAAATTACATTGAATCATCTACATTTTGTATATTATCGTTATCATCGTCATAGTTTTCAGCATCAGATTCATCAGAACTCGTCTCTGCTATAACATCATATGATATTATGAACGTTATAATACTCAGCTGAGAGCAGACGAGCTACTGAGCAGCCGACCGCGCACACACCGAAACTCCCGAAAACCGGAGCAGCTGCGATATCAGCAGCCTAACGTATTTTATCTGCATCCGTTTCTATTGCATTTCTTACCTGAGTTTTTTCTTACCTGTCCACGATATACATTCTATTGGTTCAGTGTTCATCTGTTTAGTATAACAGTATCGAAATTTATTTTCAACAATACGAAGAGATAACAATTAGAACAAAAAAATGCCATTTTCTTAATATCCAGAAAAAATCATAATGATGGAAAAAATTTCCGCACTGAATCAATTTATCAAAAATAGTTTCAGCCAAATAAGTTTATTTTTAATAATTCTGCAGGGACCTATATATTTATATCGCTTTGAAATTTATATCCCGAAAAATTTCAAAATCATCACAAGATCCATATTTCATAACGAGACAAAATTAATGACTGGAAAATTTTATTCGTGAATTAGGTCACCTAAATAACAATTTTCCGAAATGATTTTTTTTTCAGAATTATCATTATTTTTGAAAAAATTTATAATCTGAACAGTCAATTTTCGATTCTAATATAATAATATAAGGTTTTATTAAAAACGAAAAATAAACTATACCATTAAAAAGTTCAGATTTCGTACTTGAAAATAGAGTATCTGAAACTACAATTTGAGATCTCGTAAGTACGTATCAGATTATAATGTAATATGCCCGGTTCTAAAAAATAGGTCATCACGCGGCTGACCAGGCATCCCGTGTGTAGTATGCATAAGTTCCTAAATGATTTTTTTGCGGACAAAGAACTCTGAAAAAAAAGTACAATCAATCTTTTTGGTAGAAAAAAACTTTCCCTTATTTTTCATTATATTCATCCCAGCACAAAATATTCTAGGATTTTGAAAATAAAAATATTTTTCGAAATTTTTTTTGACTTTGGAAATTAATTGACCAGTGAACTTTTTTTATATCAAATATACTACTAATAAAAAAAAGTTCAGCGAGATTGCTAATTAGTTGTTCTCGTGACCTCCGCCAACTGGACTATATAATAAGTGATGACATACTTCCTTGCGCAGTTTTACCATTGTGTTACTTTCATGTCTATTTACTCCAGATCATGTCTGAAAAAACATGTGATGTAGCTTCTTGTAAGAATTTTTGGTTCACATATTGTAGTGTATTTCATTTTCAAATAATTATTTTCATTCTCACAGAATCTCCTTTGAGTGAATAATTAAAATAAAAAAAACTGGAGTGGGTTAATAAATAAAGGAAAATATGTATGAACTTACAAGTTTGTTCTATTTACTAGCAAAATCGCTACTCAAAATTGCCCTCAATGCTGTTCATGATAAAGATTGTTAAAAAAAACTGTACCTATATGTATTTGATTTCATTCAAAACTATTTAGTTTTCATGAAATGTTCAGGATAGTCATGAAAAATATGCACCAAATATACGTTTTTACATAGATTGTTTCCAATACTTTTTACATTCATATATTTAATTTAACATACAAAAGTTATATCACATACATCTTAATAACCGCAGTTGATTGGATTGATTATTTCTTGAAAAATTCCTACTGAGCTGAGAACCTGCTGGTCAAGGTGATTTCAAAACTTCATTATCAAATCAATTCAATCAATCACAAATTGTATCTCCCACGTCTCGAATCATATAAAAAAAAAAACAAATCATGATTGAATCCCTTCGATAACAGTACATCAAATTATGCCAGTACTTCTTCTAAATACTGACTCTGAAATTCACTCAGTTAACGTAATACAATTACAAAATCATTTTCCTTTGATTCGAGGAATCATTACTGTGTAGCTTGGCAACACCGCTACGCCCAAGGCATGTATTATGTGTTGCTTGCTATTCTGTCTGATGGCGCATGGTTTTGGATCGCGCAATCTGACGGATTCATGGTCTACATAATCCAGTCTGACAAAGTACGAATTTGATAAAATTCGAATCTGTTCAAATGCACTTCTGCTGTATTCATTTTCTTTCGTAAAACTGTTTCGATGGAATCATTTTCTGATAATTTCCCATTTCTTTGCAGTGCTAGTTTAGACTTTTAGGGCCGGTATTATAAACATCTCTCGAAGTTAACTTTAATTTTAACAGTCAAGTTAACTTCAGCTTTGAAATGGCAGTTTTATAAAAGTGTCATTTCTGAAATAAAAAGAAGAAGAAGGCAAATATGTAACCTAGAATTTATCGCAATTTCTGATTTTCTAATAAATAATAAAACTGCTGGCAATAGATTTGAGAATCCTCCAAAACTTCAACAAATACCAAGAATGAACATGTATGAAATCTGAGTGCAATTAACACTTGTATTACTGGCGATAGAAGATGATTTCTAAAATTGAAAATACTTATATAATTCCACAGTAATTAGAACTAGAAATGTTGACTTATTAGTAGTCTTTGTAAATTTGCCTTACTATGTGCTCCTTTAACAAGCATATATACAGACTTTCTTCATAATCGAAATCCGTTTTCATTTGTTTTCATATTCTATTTTTTACAAGATAAAATGGTTTAACCGATTTCTAAATATCCTTCGACGCCGAGGGCATTCAATAATAATCACAGCATCTCCTTCATTGTCGCTTAAAAGTTCCTCGGAAATAACAAGGATATCGTTTACTAACATTATTGCGAAATAAAAACAAACAATCAAATTGAGATTTTATGCTAAATTATTACTGTCGAAAACCACCATTTTCTAGAAAGTTAACTTTAACTGATACCCTTTCCTACCAATAAAGTTAACTCCTACATCTTGAAGTTAACTGTAGGATGTGACGTCATTCCTCAAGTTAACTTCTAGTTATCTGTCAAAATAGTTTTATAATACCGGCCCTTACTGGTTTACATTTTTATCGTTCCTACAGAATGCAGTCTCCATTTTATCTATAGTTCCCTACTCTGTGTCATTATAGAAATGTAATTTCTGACAGGATACAATCGCCATATGTACAGTTGACAATTGTCCGGTCGCCAAAGTACGGTTCTACATAATACTAACTGTTTGTTTACGAATTTGAGTTATTACATTCTGACGAATTACCTGTCGGATATTTTACATTCTGCTAATATGTATGGACCCATAGTCACAGATTAGAGAACTTATGGTGGATTTATGCAGCAATCATAAGTCATAAGGAAGAATATTCGTCAATGATTGGTTGGAATATACGGACCAACCAATCATTGACGAATATTCTTCCTTATGACTTATGATTGCTGCATAAATCCACCATTAATCTGTGCCCATAGTAAACCATTAGGTGGCATCGCGCTGACGTCATTTGACAGGCTCATAAAATCAGTCGATCGGGCCCAAGGAGACTAATGGTGGATTTATGCAGCAGTCATAAGTCTTTAGTCATAAGGAAGAATATTCGTCAATGATTGGTTGGAATATACGGACCAACCAATCATTGACGAATATTCTTCCTTATGACTAAAGACTTATGACTTATGATTGCTGCATAAATCCACTATAAAAACAAGGAGGGTTTAATAAGCTCTAGCCAATCAGAAACTTGCATCATCAACGCGTCATAGTGACGTACTTGGGTATGAGTACAGAGCATAGATATATATTATATAATATTATGATTTCTATGGTACAGACGTTGTATGAGGATTACCTAGTAGGATAACGCATGTGTATCATCTATTGGAGCCAATTTTCAGCGCCATCTGCCAGGTACATGAGGAAACTCCGAATTTTTCAATCCGTGCAATAGTGACCCCACACGGTCCTAATTCCAACTTGATGGAACGTAATTTAAACAGGGACGGATTGAGGGGTTGAACATTATTCACGTTCAGACGTGTGAAATAGCTAACAGAATTTCATATTCGGATACTTGGGTTCAAAATTTCGATAAATCGCATTAGGTGATAATATTTTGATATTATACGTGATTGGAAACTCCCTGAGTTGTCTTGTGGCATATCAATTTGCTCTAACTTACAAAATTGTCGCTGCTGTCCTATTGACGTATCCGTTCATGTAAACAAATATGAACTGACTGACATCCAAGAAATTTACTAGTCGAGCATGGTCGAGCTGTATAAACTATAGCCGATAAAATTTTCTGTCACTAACACATTCAGGAATGATGATTTTTAAAGAAATTATGAACATGATGAAATGGAAACAAACCTACGATAAAAATTAAGCTATTTTTTGCAATATCTAACAGGAAACAACTACTTCCCCGGCTAATGCATTTATTCATTTTTATTGTAGGTTTGTTTCCATTTGCTTAGGAGTTGTTTCTCTATTTTCAATTGCGAATATTACCCTTGCCAACATTCAGGAATTTTATTCAAGCTAAAAAATGTAACTGATTGGAATTTGTGAGTCAAGTTTCTTTAAGTACCTGTCTGACAGAATCAAATCTTTCAATAGACTTAAAATATGACAGTTTATCGTCATTCAGGTGAGGATGCTTTATGACATTTTTATAAGGGAAAAACATGGCGGCCGATCAATTCGAAATTGGTATGTGGGGGTTTTTGGGATCGGAAATGTGTTTTTTGATAAAATTTGTGATGGTGGTTACAAAATCGATATGGTAGATGATGAGAATATACATATTTCACGCGTATTTATTCAAATAAAACTGTTTGTATACCTGTCTGCGTCAAATCTTGGAAGTGGATTGTGACTCACTAGCAGTTTTCGAATTAACTCCAAATTTGGCAGGTGTTCATATTTCTGGCGAAAATGTAAATTCATAACATCAAAATAGCGGACGAGTTTCCCTTGCCCCAATCTTGGTTTAAATATAGCCATAAAACTTCTCTAGCTCTACAAATGATAAACTATAATTTCACAGTGACCACTTCAATGAAATCGATAATACAAGTATTTTATATATTTATTCAACGGGTAATCCCAATTACAATTTGATGCAATAAAAATGAATGTATAACATCTTGAAACTAAGAATAGATAATTACCCAATAAAGTACATGATACAATAATAATAATAAAATACAATATCAATCATACGGCAGCAGTAGTTTTTTAAGGAAGAATAAAGGGTGGGGCACCGAAAACGAAACAGAGCGAATATCTTCAAAACGCATACGTTGTGAATGAAATGCAAAAACACATCGATTTTGAATCCAAGGGGGGCATCTTTCTATCAGAACCTCAACTGTCATACCTCTGCCCCCACCTCTTGGTCGCTACCACCCAAACAATTTGAATTGTGAAAGTAGTGAGTGTGACACACCATTAAAAAGGTAATTTCATAAGGAATTCAGCCTTGTCAATTTTTGCTACCTAACTTTTTATTTTGGCGCCATCTTGCGGGAAAAACAACTGTTCCATATTCCAAATTATGATACTTCATTTGCAAGCTAATTCGACATAAATTCGGTAACAATGCATTAAGTTATTTTTCTAAAAGAGAAAACAAAATAGCGGCTCCAAAATGGCGGACAAGATTTGCAATTATGGTCCGAATCGATTCAAAATTGATATGTGGTGGTTTCCATGGTCAGAAATTACGATTTTTCTGTCATTGCAAAGAAACAAGATGGTCGCTCCAAGATGGCGGACGGAATTTGTAATTATGGTCCGATTCGTATCAAAATTAGTATCTGTGGATTTTCAGGGTCGGAAATTATGATTTTTTTTGTTGATGCAAAAAAACAAGATGGTGGGCGAAATTTGTAATTGTGGCTCGATTCGACCAGGCATCGAAAACGAATTCTTCAAAACACATGTATTGTGAAAAAAATGCAAAAACACGTAGATTTTTAATCCAAGGGGGAAATCTTTCTATCATAACCTCAACTTTCACATCACTCCCCCCACCCCTTCGTCACTCATACAATTTGAATAGAGAAAGTACTAAGTGTGACACTGCATTGAAAAGGTTATTCCATAAGGAATTCAGACATGTGAGTGTTCGCTATCTAACTTTTCATTTTGGCACCCTCTTTCGGAAAAAACAACTGTTTCGTATTCCAATTTGAAAGCTAATGTAAGCAATTCACGAAAACAAAAAAAATTTAAAAAAATACCATTGTATGAACTTAGAAATTGGAATTTTTTTAATACATTACTCAAAAACTTCAGACAGCGTTTCGAGACTAACTTTTACTCATGTATGGCAGTCCATCTTTGAGCATCTACTGTGAATTGATGCAGTTTGGAATGATTGGATTCGAATTTATTCAAGGTTTTCCAATCCTCAAGTTTATTCAATGTTCAATTTTTTTATTCTTCAAAAGCTTTCATTCAACTTGCCCTGTTAGTTAGTTAGTATGTATGTATGTGTGGGACAAAACAAACCTGTAAAATCCCTATATGCCAATTTTGAATCGAATCACACCACAATTACAAATTCCGTCCGCCGTCTTGGTTTTTTTCATTGACAAAATAATCATAATTTCCGACCCTAAAAATCCTCACACTGATTTTGATTCGAATCGGACCATAATTACAAATTTCGTCCGCCATCTTGGAGCCACCATCTTGTTTTTTTTTGCATTGACGAACAAATCATAATTTATGACCCTGAAAACCAACATATATCAATTGTGAATCGAATCGGACCATAATTGCAAATCTTTTCCGCCATTTTGGAGTTGCCATTTTGTTTTTTTCCTTTAGAAAAATTCCATAATGCATTGTCACCAAATTTATGACAAATTACCTTGCAAATGAATTATCATAATTTGGAATACGGAACAGTTGTTTTTCCCGCAAGAGGGCGCCAAAATGAAAAGTTAGGTAGTGAAAATTGACATGACTGAATTCCTCCTGAAATTACCTCTTCAATGATGTGTCTCACTTACTACTTTCCCAATTCAAACTGTTTGGGTGATTGTGACCAAGGGGGGTGGGGGGGGGGGGGTGGTATGACAGTTAAGGTTATGATAGGAAGATGTCCCATTTGAATTAAAAATTGACGTGTTTTGCATTTTTTTCACAACACATGCATTTTGAAGATATTCGATCTGTTTCGTTTTCGGTGCCCCACCCTGTATATGTGACTCAGTCCTTTTTTGGTAGCATTTATTCAGCTGCTAAAGATATCAACTTGTTGAAACATATTTCCATTTTCAAGCATTCGAGTAACAAGAGAGAAAAATCCTCACAGCGAATGCTGCCTTATAAAATTTTGTTCAAGAAACATCTATATAGTAATTCTTCTACACTACCAGACACAAATTACGAAATACAGTGACCGCCAAAAAGAATGTACCATATGGAAAAAAAGTTTGTTACCGGAGTACTGAAAAAACATTTCTGGAAAAAAGTTTGTGCATGTCAGATATCCTGAAAATTTATTTTGACAAATGTCACGTGACCACTAGGATGGTGGCAAATTGGGAAAAAATGCCATGTAGGGGCCAAAAGTGGGGTAAGATGGCAAGATATCGATGAAAGTAATTTGAAAAAGTTACTATGAATTTAATTCTATACTCACACACAGAGTTTCAAGCAATAAATCAAAAAATTCGAAGATTGCCATTTTCTTTAATATTTTCTGATTTCTTTACGGAAATAAAAGTTTTTTCTTCTGAATGGCTTGACTAATGGAATATTTATATTTCAATGATAATGACAAAACTGTCTCATGTTCTCCGCACCAGATATGGCACTAAATTGAAAAAATTGTTTTTTGCCAGAACCCTCGCTGTTACATTAGGTACCTTTACATTTTTCCAATCGGTCGTGTTTTCGCGTGGCTAAGAGTGTCGCGTTGTCCAATTTGTTTCCTTAAAATTGCAACATTTCAATTGCGTGGTTTTGGCCTGTATCGTTAATCGTAGAGGATAAAAATGCTAGTGTAACTCAAAAAGTGTCAAGTTTCACTCGTGCTAGTCGTGGCTCGTGGGGTGTTAAAAAGTTTTATAGACGGTTTCACCAAAATGAACAAAATTAAAGACCGAAAACGAAAGATACAGGTAGCTCTGTGCCTGGCCTATCTGAATACTTTGATTAATAGTCATGCATATGCATATGCCTTTGATGAATGAGTTGCGTGATAAATTTCCAATGGATTTCGAACATTATTTGCGAATGGATACAGAATAATTTCGTATATTTTGATGAATTTGGTTTCTCCCTTAAACATACTGACCACGTGGAAGTGAAAACAACTTAAAAAAATCAACTGCAGAAAATCACTTGGGAAAGAACGTGCGTTATCATGCAGGTTTTAACACGTCTAAGAACCGAATGATTATTTAGCATTTAGACTGATGTTCTTTCGCGCGCGATTGGAACGTGGTGCTCCAATCGCGCGAGGTTGCGCGTGAATGTAAAGCTACCTATTGGTTCATATCTAACAGTTATATTAGAATTCCAAGACTATTGAGATGATATGGCAATCTAGAAACATTCTGGTTCCCTGATTACACTCAAGTTTTCATGATAATCGTACATGAGCGTTTCACTTCGCATATAAACTTGAAAATAGTGCGTCAAATTTAAGAGGCTTAAATATTACGTGCAAAGTAAAACACTCATGCACAAAAAAATTATCATTAAAACTTGATTATAATCAGGAAACATGATGTATCCAGATTGCATATAATCACACTAGTCTTGAAATTCTGATATAACTGTTAGATATAAACCAATGAAAAAAAATGTGAAAGTTTTATCATTATCATCGTTATACAAATGTTCCACTATAGTCAAGCCATTCATATAAAAACTTTTATTTTTGCAAAGAGATCGGAAAATATTCCAAAAAAATGCAATTTTAAAATTTTTCAATTTATTTCCTGAAACTCGAGTGTGAGTATAACATTAAATTCCAAGCAACTTTTCCAAATTACTTTTCTCGATATCTTGCCCACTTTTGGCCTTTTCATTGTATTTTTTTCCATTTTGCTGCCATACTAGTGGTCACGTAACATGTGTCAAAATCGGTTTTAGTTTATTGGACATGCACAAACTTTTCCCCAGAAATGTTTTTCCCACACTCTAATATCAAACTTTTTTCCCATATAGTACATACTTTTTGGCGGTCACTGTGTAACAATAATACATAATAATATCACTGTTTTGCGATATTAATAGTTTGACATTTTTTGTTTGCTTACAAGATTTCATATACTTTGACATTTTTTACAGTATTTGAATATCAATGTTCTTATCAATAATTTCAAAATGTAATATATGTGTTCTTTGCTTGAGTTACCAACATTTTCCCAGCCTGAAATTTTTTTTTTTTCATAGTTTTACATAAACTTTTATTCAATCGTTTGAAAATCTTCATGGTATAGAGGCATTGCACTATATTCCATTCCAAATAAGAATACAGTAGGTGGCGCCGTGATCAGTGAGGAAAACCCACACAGCTTAGATTTTTGTTGAGGCCAAGGAAATCGCCAAATTTGAAAAAGTTACTATACTTTCGGACAGCAGCTTATATGGTATATTGCTCTATGTAATACTGGCTTGGATTTCAACCGATTAGTGTGAAGCTCGAGCTTCCAGCACTGTATTCTTATTTAGAATAGAGTATAATTGCACTAGAAAAATGATAAAAGCGCGTTACTGACAAAAATTGTTTGAATTTTGTCACTACTTGTCAAAGTCGATAAGAAGTTTAATAATTAAGATTGACAAGCCTGAATCATAATAGCCTATTACTGCTGTACGACTTTTTTATGAACACAACTGTGCACACAACTTTTGATGAAATTTGTCATTAATTCTGTAGGGGTTTTAATCCTGTTTTCATTATCCAAATCTAAGTTTTTATAGAAATAACCAATTCATCATCAAAACAAATTGCTTTCAGTTATACTTCGGCACTTTCAATAACAACTAAAAATGGCGCTTAGACCCTATAATTCAGCAAATATTTGCAATCAGTTTGAAATCTACACATCCGTCACTATTGAACTGTATAAACACAATTACACAAACGCCTGATCACACCAATTCACCATGAATACTGCGAATTCGTCCAACAAGTAAATAAATACGACTGGAACTGAAACATGAACATCTGTGACTGCGGACCTGCAAAACAATAATTTCACCCAAGATGCATATAACTCCGTGCGTTTACTGATTCGCTTTTGTTTCAACTAAAGTTCTTGATCCTGTATTTGCGTCAATAGAGTTTGTTCCATTCGTCAATGGATGACGCTTAAGTCGAATATAGTGGAGTTTCCAACAATCCAAAGTGCCTACTAGATAAATTTTTTGAACGCTAACATTATTTTGAGGTTATATGTCAATTACATTGCATATTAGGCTATCCAAGATGCTGTCAAACTAAAATCAAGATGGCCGCCTGAAGGCACACATTGTATTTGTTATTGTTTGAACGAGACTGATTATTGTTAATTTTCATCTATTGGAGTGAAATTTTTGTATGAAACTTTCCCGAATAAAAAACATGCCTACAAAGTGTTATGTTGTAAATTGTGGAAGCCGTGGAGATCGCGACTTAGTGAAGTTTTTAAAAATTCCTAGCTAGCTACATTTTGATAATGTGGTATATTAAATCAAAGACTAGATAGATGTTTATTAAGTAGGATACCCTAATATATATAGTTCCATGTTACAAAATAACAAATTAGTAGGTAAAAATATGTAACAAGTGAAAATAAATTACTTTGCGATATCTGACACTCGGTGTGTAAAAAAACGACCAATCCAATGAAGATTTGAAAATAAAAATAGATAAATGTGTAGGCAATCATATATTACAAATAATAGTGTTGAGGAAACAGTCATAACTTCATGCACATCAGACAGTCCTATAGGGTCCAATAGAATTTCACAGATATCATTTTCACACTGCAGCACAACTCGGCCATCCTCACCTTTTCACAAAGACACCATCTTTACTCTAAAAAATGTCTTCCTTTTATGAAACTTAGGTAGCACAACTACTTTACGAAAATTGTACGATTTTGGGAAACCAACTATCCAGAATTACTCATCTGGGAAAATTTACTCATGAACATATATCCTTTGGGTGACCAAATCACAAAATCGCAGTATTTTCATTCAGTTAGTTTCATTTGTAAATGAGTTTGGTAATAATAAGCATGGTCACGTTTTAGGGTAATTGCAATTCCACCGCTTATTATAGTTGAGGTTTTTAAATTTGAATACTGCCCCATATCAATATTCCTTAACGAATATGGACACTTCACTTCCATAGCAGCCACAAGACATCATCGCATCAGGAGAACCATCAATTTATTAAATAATATATACTTTCGACAACGGAATATCCATTCGCTGTGAATGCCTCATCTGAAAATTAATTGGAAACATTAATAAACAGTTCATAAATTACGAAAAATCAGTACCTACCTTGGCAACAACAACAGTATGTTCATCCATTTTTCTTGCTTCACAATCATGGGCAAATCCAGCTTCTGTAGGCCTTCATTGGCTTTCTTGTTTATGAGTCAACAGCAGATATGTAATAATGTCGAATGCCGTTACTGTTGTGAAAAGATCTAGAGATATGTCCATTTCACAAGGAGTGAAAGTAAAAGTATCCATGCACTTTATCACTCTCCTTTTGACCAGTGTGAAGTCAGCTGACAAAGCTGGCTGCCAAAATTTCCGAACATTTCCGATTGACCAGTGGCGGCCGTGATTTGATTTTTGGTTGATAGTGAACAAAATAATCGTTGTTTAGCTGCTAGCTAATGCTGTGATGAGTAAAAACTAAAATATAAACAAAAACTGTTTCTCTTTCAAATATGGTAGGATACATTATATAGCAAAATATAGTATTGCGAATTGGTCCAGTGAAAAGGAAGCGGATAAAAAGTAAAAAAAAATATTTTGACTCATGTCCCATACAACTGTCTCAAGATGAAATATGCTGGTTTACATTACATTTCGCATCCGACTATCACGATGAAATATATAGAAGTAAATTATATTTCAAGTCTAGATACCTAGGTCTGGCTACTTCTACACTGAAAAAAGGGAATTTTGAAAATGAATGTTTTTGTCAAATTTCGCATTCGACTGCCACGATGAAATATGCTAGAATACATAACATTTTACGTCTAGAACCCTGTGATAGAAAAATAATTCCTTGCGAATTGGTCTGGCTACCTCTACACTGAAAAAAAAGATTTTTGAAAATTAATTTTTATGACCGATTTTGCATTCGACTGTCAAAATGAAATACACTAGGATACATTACATTTGACGTCTAGGACCATGTTACAGCAAAATAATTCCTTGCCAATTGGTCCACTGACTTCTACGCGGAAAAGCAGCTTTTTAAAAAAAAAAAAATTATTTTGACTAATTTCGCATTCGACTGTCAAGATGAAACATGCTGGGATATATTAAATTCATCGTGTAGAACCCTGTGATAGGAAAATAATTCCTTGCGAATTGGTCTGGCTACCTCTACACTGAAAAAAAAGATTTTTGAAAATTAATTTTTATGACCAATTTTGCATTCTACTGTCAAGATGAAATACGCTAGGATACATTACATTTGACGTCTAGAACCATGTTATAGTAAAATAATTCCTTGCCAATTGGTCCACCGACTTCTACGCGGAAAAGCAGCTTTTTCAAAATAAAATATTTTGACTAATTTCGCATTCGACTGTCAAGATGAAATATGCTAGGATACATTACATTTGACGTCTAGAACCCTGTTATAGTAAAATAATTCCTTGCCAATTGGTCCACCGACTTCTACGCGGAAAAGCAGCTTTTTTCAAAAAAAAAATATTTTGACTAATTTCGCATTCGACTGTCAAGATAAAATATGCTAGGATACATTACATTTGACGTCTAGAACCCTGTTATAGCAAAATAATTCCTTGCCAATTGGTCCACCGACTTCTACGCGGAAAAGCAGATTTTTCAAAAAAAATTATTTCACATTCGACTGTCAAGATGAAACATGCTGGGATATATTAAATTCACCGTGTAGAACCCTGTGATAGGAAAATAATTCCTTGCGAATTGGTCTGGCTACCTCTACACTGAAAAAAAAGATTTTTGAAAATTAATTTTTATGACCGATTTTGCATTCGACTGTCAAAATGAAATACACTAGGATACATTACATTTGACGTCTAGGACCATGTTACAGCAAAATAATTCCTTGCCAATTGGTCCACTGACTTCTACGCGGAAAAGCAGCTTTTTTCAAAAAAAATTATTTTGATTAATTTCGCATTCGACTGTCAAGATGAAACATGCTGGGATATATCAAATTCACCGTGTAGAACCCTGTGATAGGAAAATAATTCCTTGCGAATTGGTCTGGCTACCTCTACACTGAAAAAAAAGATTTTTGAAAATTAATTTTTATGACCAATTTTGCATTCTACTGTCAAGATGAAATTCGCTAGGATACATTACATTTGACGTCTAGAACCCTGTTGTAGCAAAATAATTCCTTGCCAATTGGTCCACAGACTTCTACGCGGAAAAGCAGCTTTTTTCAAAAAAAATTATTTTGACTAATTTCGCATTCGACTGTCAAGATGAAATATGCTAGGATACATTACATTTGACGTCTAGAACCCTGTTATAGTAAAATAATTCCTTGCCAATTGGTCCACCGACTTCTACGCGGAAAAGCAGCTTTTTTCAAAAAAAAAATTTTTTGACTAATTTCGCATTCGACTGTCAAGATGAAATATGCTAGGATACATTACATTTGACGTCTAGAACCCTGTTATAGCAAAATAATTCCTTGCCAATTGGTCCACCGACTTCTACGCGGAAAAGCAGATTTTTCAAAAAAAAATTATTTTGACTAATTTCGCATTCGACTGTCAAGATGAAATATGCTAGGATACATTACATTTGACGTCTAGAACCCTGTTATAGTAAAATAATTCCTTGCCAATTGGTCCACTGACTTCTACGCGGAAAAGCAGCTTTTTTCAAAAAAAATTATTTTGACTAATTTCGCATTCGACTGTCAAGATAAAATATGCTAGGATACATTTCATTTGACGTCTAGAACCCTGTTATAGCAAAATAATTCCTTGCCAATTGGTCCACCGACTTCTACGCGGAAAAGCAGATTTTTCAAAAAAAAATATTTTAACTAATTTCACATTCGACTGTCAAGATGAAACATGCTGGGATATATTAAATTCACCGTGTAGAACCCTGTGATAGGAAAATAATTCCTTGCGAATTGGTCTGGCTACCTCTACACTGAAAAAAAAGATTTTTGAAAATTAATTTTTATGACCGATTTTGCATTCGACTGTCAAAATGAAATACACTAGGATACATTACATTTGACGTCTAGAACCCTGTTATAGCAAAATAATTCCTTGCCAATTGGTCCACCGACTTCTACGCGGAAAAGCAGATTTTTCAAAAAAAAAATATTTTGACTAATTTCGCATTCGACTGTCAAGATAAAATATGCTAGGATACATTACATTTGACGTCTAGAACCCTGTTATAGTAAAATAATTCCTTGCCAATTGGTCCACCGACTTCTACGCGGAAAAGCAGCTTTTTTTAAAAAAAATTTTTTTTTGACTAATTTCGCATTCGACTGTCAAGATGAAATATGCTAGGATACATTACATTCGACGTCTAGAACCCTGTTATAGCAAAATAATTCCTTGCCAATTGGTCCACCGACTTCTACGCGGAAAAGCAGATTTTTCAAAAAAAAATTATTTTGACTAATTTCGCATTCGACTGTCGGGGTGATATTCTGAAACATAATTTGGTTTGCGTATATCAATATAGGTACGCGGTATATGGATAAAACAAAACAATTTGAGGGTGCGATTACAAATTTTCTACCAATCTGGCCAACGACAATCGCTGAAACAATCGCTGAAACTAAAAAAAAAATTGGTCTACTTCCATATTATTTCATCATTTTTACCGCAGAAAAATTATAATGATCAATAAAATGTAATGTTCATGTTTTAATCTCATCTCTTTTTCCCAAAATTAAACTTTTATTCAACCTTTGAGTAGAATGGCTTATGGAGAATGGAAGCGACTTATTTCACTAACTTCCACTCTCCGAATCACCCTGTTTCCTCGGCAGTAGAATAAATTCTTCGCCGCCTTCAGCTCAGCCTGAAGGGCCTTACAACGGAGAACAGCCCTTCAATGATGCAAGGAACTTATCTTACACAGGGGATAACTATTTCCTAATACCTAAAATATGTGAAAAGTTTTATAGCTTTGATCGCCTATAGTTATACTAGGAAAGAGGATTTCTAATTCGCTAGTTTTCTACGTAAGTATGTTGTTCAGTTTCTTTTTATCCCCCCCTAGAGAAACATCCTCCTGTCATCGAGGGGGCTCAGATCACCGAAATTAATCTCATTGGGAGAACTCCATACCCTACCTTCGCTGGCTAGCTACGACTTTTAGACGACTTTCACTATCAAGATGGGCTTTTGCTTAGTTTTGACTCATGGCTACCTTATACCTAGGGAATCAAGAAGTTATAGATTTCCGAGAGAGATAGATGACTTTGGAATGGTAAGTACCCCCAAGAGGTCAAAAACTGCAGTCTAAAGGTAACTTGAAAAACTATAACAACTACACCCCTAGGGTCCAATCTCCACTTGCCTTCACTGAGCCAAGGTTAACGCACTATCGCAGGGAGAGAAAGATAACATGTGAGAGGTGGTGGGATGTAAACGCAGAGGGAGGGGGTGAATTTTGACATTCGTGGTTACGATTTGCGCTTTATATGGTTCTATTTTGGCTGCAGAGTCATTTAGTTGTGTGCCGCGGGTTAATGCACGTTCCACCTGTTTTACATAGGGATATTACTTGCGCAGATAAGCGCAAGCTGACCTCGAACAATCTCTCATGTCTTCTCGATTATATCACCTATAAAACACACTTGATAATCCACGGAAGCAGTATAACCCAATATCCATTTCGGCGTAACTAACCAAGTTGCCATTCCCGATTCTCGAGTTCCTCTTATTCCCCAGGTTGGCTTGGTGAACATCTTAGACATTGATGGATCCCGCTGTCCAGTCTGCTGTCCGACGTAGAGGTTGGTCCGTAGGTTGTACTGTGTCCGCAATTGGCGCTACGCTTTTCACACTTTCATTACCTATTGTCATGTCCATTATAATGTTTTGCGCAATTTGCGCATCCCCATGACCTTTTTGCGCATATTGGTCTAGAAAATTATTGTAAAGATTTTTTGTAAAATCAGATTGTACAATAAAGGGCTCCGTTACCGCACTTCTCTCGTAAAATAACGACCTAATTCCTCTCAACATATTTAAATTAACCAATCTCTGAGGCAAAAGGCCTCCGACCTTACCCGAACCTCACATATAAACAATTTAGCAACCTGCCCTGGCTAATTCATTAAAAATTTTAACACGTTTATATACCTTTATTTCATTTCAAAATATTGTATTCATACTCAACTAATACTGAATGCACAAATTGCAAATTTCATCATTTATAAAAGCGTTTCCTCTGAGAGAAAGACATGTAATATGTACGAACCTGGAACAGAACGCGCAATGGGAAGCTTCGAGCTGGCCCAGAGGTCGTGAACAAATTAAACATAAATCCCGCATATTATCCGATTTAGTAAGAATTAATGATTTGATTTCATTTCTATAACCATCTATATCTGTTATATTCGTCATATCGATATTTTTTACAATACATTCGAAAAATTTTATACAGAATACACCGCAATTATAACCATCTCTTTGTTTCGTGTGACTATAAAACTAAAGTTGAAAGATTATTGCACATCAGTTTGTCATGTTTCTGAATATTATATAAATTAACGAATCTACAAAAAATATTTAAATAATGTTCTGGTTTCTCCAAATCGTTGGGGTCCAAAATCGAAAAAGTTGAATTTTCAAAATCTACAATAATGAGGCAATGGTGATTTTTGTTAATTAAAATAGGAAACGCGAGGTGCTTTTTTCTAAAGGTAATACTATCTATGAAAATTTCATTAGTGTTGGAAAGAACAAAAATATTAGTACCTACTACTTCTTGAATAATCTGATATTTATCATTAACATTCAATAAATTCAGTGCTATGTCTATCACAAAATTTGTTAGCCATTCTTTATTATTGAGAGAACCAAATTCCTTTGAATAAAGGTGATTAAAACAATCGAAATTTTTTAAATATGCTACAATATAGTCCCTATCATTTATCTTGTAATAATTGCTGTCATTTACCAGCCCGTTGGAGAGAAACATTAATTCCTTGATTGGTCTCCACCTACGCGCATCATCTTCAATATTTTCTAGTCCTAATATAGTTGGAACATAATAAAAGTAAAAAAATTCTTTTAACTTGGGTAACATTGTATTTTTGAAAAAATATTTCCTTCTTGATATTAATTCAGTCGATTGTACTCCTTTCAAATTATATATAACGAACTCGCACCAAGGTCTATTCGTTAATTCTAATAATCCCTGAACCTGAAAATAGTAGTTAGAATTTATTCTCAGTTTCCCGTCTTTACCGATATATTCTAGTGTCTCGAGAGTTTCAAGTCGATTGCAGTTTCGAACTTTGAAAGGACATTTTACCTCTATTATACCGTCTTTGCCCAATAACCCGTCTGGAGATCCTGCTAAAAATGAATAATCTTTATGAATGACTAGACCGCAATTTTTGTAATCATACTGATTTTCGCTGAGGAATGCATCGAGCGCCAATTTCTCCGAGTCAATTCCATATTTCATGGCATCAGTCGTTACTATTTTTGACGAAATAAGAGATTTGCTCAAATTTAATTTGGATTTGGAATTCCGCGCTTTGCAAATGACACCAAAATTTGATGCTGTTAATCTTTTCCTCCTTTCCCTAAACCACACGGAAGACTCTCTTTGATCCCTAGTAATTTTCTCAATGACGCTTCTTCGCGAGCTTTCTTCATCTAACTTCCGCAAGTATTCCACACATTTGATTTTCAAATATTTCGAACCATTGGTACATCTCTCACAAAAAAAATCGCCACTGTAGGTTTTATTTTTTGTATCACAGTTTTGATGGACCCACCCACCACAACTATCACATTCTACCCATAGAACAGTAGTTTCTAGATCACCCAGACCGCAATATAGACATTCATACGATTCAACTGTATTTACGTCTTTGTTCGCCGCCGATGAACAATCATCGCATAAGAATGAACCGGTATAGGTTTTATCTCCGTATGAAGGGTCACAACTTGTGTGTATCCACCGTTTACAAACGTCACATGATACCCAGTCGACAGTTGTATCAAGACGACCGTAACCGCAATAAATACATTTTTCTCTTACCGTCTCATCCTCTATTTCAATGTAATCTAATTCATTTAAATCTAATTCTAACCCTTTTTTGTTTTTGACAACAGCTTTAACACTTAATTTTTGCCCTTCAGTTGTTTTATTTTCATCTTTATTTTTAGAATTAAATTTTTTCAAATAATTTCCCGAGAAATGTGTGCTTGGAGCAGCTTTCTTCTTTTTATTCCATGATTCTTGTGCGACATGCTCATCCGAAGGATCAATTTTCCTTTTAATCTGTTTCGTTAAGCGCGATTTAGGAATATTAAACATGAATTCTTTGTGTAAAGCTAGAACGTTTTCTCGACTTTTCCGTAAATATCGGGAACACTTAATATTTGTACTGCTGTTCAAAATATTTTTTTTCAAATGACCAAAATAGTTTTCAATATAGGTGTTACTAACATGACGCTCAGCACCCCTCTTTCTTAAAAGTATTCCTGTCCAAAGAGAACAAAATGGCATATATTTGTATAAAATCATATCGAATAATTTAGAACTGTTATAGTCACTGGTAATAATCTTTTTAGACGAAGTAAGTTTATGGGTTTCATCAATTTTCTGGAATAATGCCTCGAAATGAATATAAAATTTGCTCGATTTGTGTAACCCCTCCGATTTTTCGCATGCCTTCTGTTTGTCATTATCAACAGTTTTGGGGTCTGTTTCTTGTAATTTTCTTATAACTTCCAAATCATGTTTCTCTCTTATGAGTAGTAATTTATTTAAAACAATTTTAACACTGTCATTGAATACTGGGCTCAATAACAATATAGTAATGCTTTGAAACCAGTCGTCAATTTCGCTTAAATTTTCCATATTTACCGCACATGCCATTATGTCTTTATAAAAACCTCTTACATTGTGATCCGAAAAGGACGCATTAATATCTTTACTGAAATTTTTGATAAGATGAGCGCAACATAAATGGACTGTTATGAGTTCCTTTGAAAGTTCAGTTTTCTCGGACGCAATATTGAAAGTTAATTCCAAATACTCCAACAACTGCATTCCATTACATGCTTTGACGATTGCGTGAATATTTGCGAAGCTAAAATCTGTGACTACCGTTTTAAACGCAGGCCATTGATTATGTTCCTCACAAAAAGTTCTGAAATCTTGAAAAATTTTTACAATAGTTTTTGTATCATGAGTGCCCGAAACCATTTCGAAAATGGGGAAAATGCGACCGGTAGAAATTGGCAAAACTGCACAGTATACATACACTCTTTTGGACTTTTTAGATGGCTTTCTAACTATACTGCCAGTAGCGTCAAAGAATATGATGGGTAAACTATTTATATCGCCTTTGCTGCTTTTATTGAGAACTTGCAATTGTTCGCTACTGAAAATTTTGACATTGAAGGGCAACGAAACTTCTCTCAAATATTCGTCATGATCCTCCTGCATTTTAAAAAGATCCAACATGTCATTTTTATCTCTATCCCAGTGAGACTCCGATTCCGCTTTGATTTTTCTAACCACACAATCTGATTTAATAGCTTGCAAATTACCGGAACTCAAAATTTCATTTTTTGCATCCAAAATAGATTTTCTTTTGTACTCTGACGGCTTCTTGTGTAACACTTTACTCTTCACTAGCGCACGTTCAATACCTTTTACACAAGATGTAATTTTATTAGGATGACAAAAATTAACCGAATTTGAAAACACTTCAACATCTTGGCCTTTCACTATTATCATGAACTTTTTACATTTATAATCATTATTTTTACAAATAGCCGCGATTTTAATGGTTCCATTTTTTAAATATTTTGGATATTTTATAACAATGGTACAAACATTATTAATAAACTTACCAATTCTGTTTCGAAAATAGGACGGATAAAATTTGCTAACCAAACGATTATTTTTGACTACATAATTCATGACATCAGCTCCGATCCGAAACGTACCTTCTAGAATAGTACATTGCTTGAATGAAAGAGTTGGAAAATTCTCAATGTGATGTGAGTTCAATGGAATAATAGCGCTATCACTTTTTCCTGATAAATCCGTAAAACATTTAGGTATATCGAAACTCTCAGGCGTTATCTCGCATTCTCCATAAGTTATAGGCGCAACGGTGCAAACGAAATCACCAGAAACTGAGGATTTCTCGTCCAATTCACATACGGATGCCACTGGAAGCGACGGAGAAAAAATTTCTTCATAATTTATTTTTCCGATAGTGCTCATTTCAAAGCCAGCCCTTTTCGGAGGAATACAGTCGGTATTGACAGGAGTCGAACACACCGCGTTTTGATTGGATGCTGAAATGTCCATCAAGGAGTTATCGAGTTCTACATACTCCATACTAGTACTAGTAACTTCAATAGGTTCATTGTTACCGCCGCTACTTTTACCATAATATTTCGTAAAATAATAGTAAACCCTCTTTCTGTTGTTCACCTCCGATGCTTTAATTCCTAGGCTCTGGCAGATATCTGCACACCGAGAATCTTTAGATCTGTAAGATTTTAGACTTTTTAGTTCCACACATTGCAAATCGATTTTATTGATAGCTTCTAATACCCTATTTTTATTTTCATTCGCGCATACATCTCCACGTGCAATCGAAGCGAGTATTTGTTCAAAATCTGATTTATTTCTAACAATGTGTCGGTACACTTGACTGGGGAATTTCAAACTTTTCATTCGAATATTTTCAGAAACATGAACAAACATGGGATGATCTGGTTTCAAAGTAGAAATTGAAAGAAAAGTGCAATTGTCGTCGAAGTCCAATATAAGTTTCGCGATTCTCTTCAAAATCGCGAGATTCTTATTGACGCCCACCATTATTAAAACGTTTTTAAGAATCTAGGTTATGCGTGAATATCGAAAAATATCGAATAATGAAAAATATGTTTTATCCTTACTGAAAATGATAATTTGTCGAACTGAAACGACTCTGTCGATTTTATTCATATCAAAGTATCAAACTGATACAGCTCACCCTTTGTAATCTTAATTCGGTTTTGAAGCACAGCTATAAAACACTTTTGACTGCTAAAATATCTCAAACGGTCTGATCTGCAATTTTATTTACATAAACGGAATAATACCGATTCCCTGATACAAAAAACTGCGCATGCGAAAATGTATACAGTCCTAAGACTAATTCGGCATACTCTTTGATTTTTTTTGGATGATAATAAAAACACAAACGAACCGCGCGTAGTCCATGTGTACTCCATACATTCTGTGTTGATCGTGCGCCTATTGGTCAATACCGAACAAAACCGCTCTGTGATTGAATGTAACGTTATGAGTTCGCTCTTGTTAAAAGCAAAACCATCCAATGACATTCCAAGAATTATTTCATAGTCGGGGAGACGAGGAAATAAATAGGCGATAATCTGATGAAATAATATATTTTCAATAGTAGCTTTTACATTCTAACAAAGCAAGCATGGATTTCATGTATCAGTACCTTATACGAGATCTGACAAAGGTAGCTCATGTGTTTGGAAAATCTGAGTTCATCATCCAAGCATAAACATACTTTAATATTTCGTTTCTCTGACTAAGGAATCGGGAAATATATGTATATATATATATATATATATATATATATTGTAATGAGCCAATGAGACTCTTCAAATAAATACGAGTAATCAGGGAAAAAGGTTACCAGACAAACGGAAATAAGCAGATCCCGAGGAATTCTTTATTCAATAAAGACATAATTTATTGGAAATTAACACAGGTTCTAACTTAAAATAACTCAAATCATCTAAATACGCGGCGAAACTATTACCTAAAGTTCAAATTCGGGAGTCGGTACGCACGAAACTGTTCATAGTCTTATCAGGGCAACGAAAGTTAGATGTATCGGGGAATAGATAGGAAAGAGATCACCTGAATGACAGCAACAAGCAGCAAACAGCGACAACGAAGCAATGATTTTCAGTTGATACCAATACACGTGCATCAATAGTATCCAGTGTAGATTTGATATTGATATCCTATACAGGGATTATCCACAATAATCCCAAGAATTATTGGTTTCAAAATCTATGTGACAGCTGTGACAGCACCATTTTTCTGACGTCCCCTCACGCTTGTCCTATTCAACTGTCCACTTCCCAATCGCCGCATAGTCTATCTCCCCGTGTTCGTCGCGCCCGGCTCACTTGATGCACTCACGAAATAGTTCTTCTTAGATAACATTAGTCAACGCATCGAGAAGTACGTAACGCTAAATAGGTAACGCAAAACATTTCAAACAAAAGGGGTAGCGCACTACATTACCCCCCTATTAAATCGAATATAATTTTTTAATGAGATTTAATACTAGTGCTTACTCTAGTCTAACAGAAGGTTTGAACCTCTTGAGGTTTATAACATTGTGAATTCCCACAGAAACCCCTTGTGATTTGTCAAAAATGTCATAGGAATTATTTCCTTTCTTGGATTGAACCACGTAAGGACCTTCAAACAGCAAGAAGAATTTCTTGATCTCCTTATTTTCACAGGAAGAAAGCTTATGGGATCTAACTAAAACTAGATCACCAGGTAAAAATTATTCAAAACAAGAGTTTACTTTGTTATGTCTTTTCTGACGATTCTCAGATGTTTTTCTCAATCTTTTCTCAGCTAATAAAATCATCGCCTCTTTTTTCAACATCGACGGTGCCGGTGGATATTCAATAACTCTAGCAAAAGGATTATTTCGAGATATTCCAAAGTGAATTTCATTTGGAGAAAACCCCGTACTTTCGTGCACAGCTCCGTTTATCCAATTCTCAATTTCTCGAAGATAAAAACTCCATTTTGTATGGCGTGCATAACAAAATGATCGAAGAATCCTCCCGATTTCACGATTCACCCTTTCTGTCATATTTCCCTGAGGGTAATATACAGATGTATGTATTACCCGTATATTCAAATTTTTCAAAGTGTTGGCCCACAAATTACTTTGGAACTGTGTTCCGTTATCCGTCAATATTGCATTAGGTTTGCCGATATCAGGGAAATAATGATTATTAAGTACTCTCAGTATCGCAAAAGCTGTCGCCCTCTTGAGAGCATACAATCGTACCAATTTACAAAAAGCATCCATCACCACGAGTAGTTGGGTAACTCCTCCTCTAGATTGAGGAAGGGGCCCCATCAAATCTGCACAAACTATATCACCGCATCCCGTTGGCAAAACTGGATTCATCTCACCGACAGATTTCGGCGATATTTTTGCCTTCTGACACAGTTCACATCCAGCTAACAATTTGCGAATCAGTTCTCGCATTTTGGGAAAGAAATAAAGTTTTCTAATAGCAGAGTAACACTTTTGTGCCCCGAAATGACCATTTTCTTCATGTTCAAATCGAATCATATTGGTTATAAAAGATTTCGGTAAACATAATTTGAATCCAGGGTTATTCTGGGTACCCTTTCGGAATAATTGACCATTGTGAACCTGATACCAATTATTATAATTATCACCATTACTATTTGCTCCAACATTAGTAATGGCCTGAATAATTTTCTTACAGAACTCATCTGATTCCTGTGCTTCGACAATGCCTACAAACTGTTGCCGTATTTTTTCAAACAACTCTGAAACTACACAAATAGAAACATTTTGTATTTCTGGAACATCTTGCAAATCTGCATTGTTCAACGGAAAACGAGATAAAGCATCAGCTACCACATTTTCAGATCCTTTACAATATTCAACATCGAAATCAAATTCTTGCAAAAAGAGCGTCCATCTGGTTAACCTAGCATTGAGGAGACGACAACTCATCATAAAAGCTAGAGCCTTGTGGTCAGTAACTACTGTCAGTGGCTGCCCTAGCACATAAATCCTCCACTGACGAAGTGCAAAAACTATAGCTAATGCCTCCTTTTCTGTTACAGTATATCGAGATTCAACAGGCGTTAACGTCCGACTCGTATAAGCAATGACATTCCTACAGTCGTTTGCAGGATCTTTCTGATATAAACATGCACCCATGCCATATCCTGATGAATCCGTTTGGATATAAAAACGTTGATCTGGAAGAGGATGACACAACATAGTAACTCGCAAAAAAGCGTCCTTTATACCTTGAAATGCCCGTTTTTCTTCTTCAGACCACCGCCACACAGTTCCCTTCTTCAATAGCCGCAGTAACGGAATTGTCAAACTAGAAAAATTGTCACAAAACCGCCTATCATAGTTCACAACCCCTAAAAATGTCCTAAGTTCCTTCAAATTCCGTGGAGCCGGAAATTTTGCAATGGCGTCCACTCGTGTGGAATCCATTTCCACACCATCCGGTGTGATTATGTGCCCTAAAAATTTAACAGATTCACACACAAATCTGGATTTTTTTAATTTCACTGTAATATTAGCTCTTCGGAATTTTGTTAAAACAATTTTCAAATGTTGAAAATGAGTATTCAAATCTATTGAATATATTACTAAGTCGTCCACATAAGGTATAACAAAATTTTCTACTTCAGGTCCTAGAATTTGAGTCAGTCCTGTTATAAAACTTCCCACTGAAGTAGAGAGCCCGAAAGGCAAAACCTTAAAAACATATGTCTTTCCATCAAAGGAAAACCCTGTAAACTTTCTATGTTCACACAGTATTGGGATTTGCCAATACGAAGCCGTTAAATCCACAATACTCATTACTTGTTTCCTTGAGAAACTGTGCAATAGTTCACTGGGATTGGGAGGAATTACATGATTCTTAACCATCCTTTTGTTCAGGAAACGAGCATCCAAACACACCCTAATACTTCCATCTTTCTTCGCAACCACCACCAGTGGACTTACATACTCTGTCCTGGCTGATTCAATAACCCCCCATTCTATCATTTCTTCTATCTGTCTCCTAACTTCAGTACGATGACATTTTGGAATCGGGTAGGACTTTTTATAGAATGGTGTATAATCCCGTAATTCAATACGATGCACATAACAGCTTGTACAACCAGGTTTGTTAGAAAAAACATCTTTGAACTCTAACAGAATATTATTCAGAGTTAACCTATCAATATCGCTGCATGCCTCGGCTTTGCAAACCACATTGCGAATATCTGTCTCTGAATATACATATTTATTTTCTTTTGAATTCCAAATTTCTGGATCAGCAGTAATTTCTCTTACCAAAATCTTAATATCGGCTTCAGGTTCAACTCTGAAAACTAACCGAAATTTTTTAGACTTGGCAACACCGCAAATGGTTTTGTCGCAATAATTTATGACCGCAGAAAAATCTTCCAACCAGTCACTTCCCAGTAAAACATCCCGAATAAGCCCTGGGACGACCACACAGACAAAATCAAACGTCAACTCTTCGTTGGAGAATTGTAAATAAACTTGTTCTCTCACGACTCTATTCTTCTGAGAAGCCCAAGCTCCCACCAGTGTAGTTTGATTGACAGGCAATTTGTGCAAAGAAGGATTTTTCTTCAAAATACGTTCCAAGAACTCTTGCGAAATGCATGAAATTCTGCTACCAGAATCTATTAATACTGTAGTTGGGAATGTTTCAACTGAAAATTCCACCACAGGAACCACCCCAAAAGATTTAATATTCTGTGGTTCAGCTTCCTCAAGAAGCTCCGCTGGATCGCCCAAAATAGAAGACACCGACGCCTCCCCATTATTATTATTCACCTGCCTGTTTCTTATAGGGTCTACCTGCTGGTTACCCGGATTTAAGCCCCCTTGATGATTTCCTCGAAATTGGTCGTTATTCCTCCGGTCTTCACGCCAATTCCTACTTCGATTCCTATTTTCATTTCGATTTTCGAAAATTTCGCGTTCAAATGTTTTATCGATCTCCCTCAAATGGTTCTCGACATCATCTACCGTTTTCAACCCAGATATCACTATTCCTCGTCGAACCTCTGGTGAAAAGTGTTCAACTGCCATCTTCACCATTTCATTTTCAGCTAACGAAAGCGAAGAAAGCAATTTCATTTCAGATATGATTTTTAGAAAATAATCCGCTCGAGAACCCCTCTCGAACGTTCCAAATTTGAGTTTCTGATATAATACCCGTTCTTGTATCGGACCCCAGTAGCGTCCTAAAAACATTGTTTTAAATTGGTCGAAATCGACGAAGGATTCCTCTTTCATTTGTCCCCAATTCAAAGCTGACCCGCGAAGTGTATTAATAACGAAACCAACCCTTTTGCTAGGTGGCACCCCTGCATCAATGAATAATTTCTCAATTTTTTTAATAAAAATTATAGGATGTAACGATCCTTCTGGAGAAAATTGAATAACATTACCCCCCAAATCTTTCCAAGCTGTTATATATGACTTATCAACGTTCTCCGAAAGGTTTTCCCTGGGAGTCACTGTGCTACATTCACCTCTCACATTCGAGTTCACATTTGTTTCACTCTCATCCGTTTTAATGTTACGTTTGTCATTTTTAGATCTTAATTCATTGGACATTTTCAATGACAGTTCTTGCATAATTGTGGTATTTCTTTCTAAATTAACATTCATGTTCTGAATTACACCCGTTAATGCAGTTAATGCATCAGAAACAGTTTGGTTAGAAACACCGTCCATTTCCTGATGAGATTTCGTTTTCCTTGTTTTAACCATTTTCAGATATTTAATTTTTTTTTTCTCGATATTTTACGAAAAAAAAATCCTACAGGTACGCTTGTAACCGTTTATCTGACCACGACAAACGAATTCTTATGTAGCACGTTAAGAATTATTGCCCCACGTTGGGCGCCATTTGTAATGAGCCAATGAGACTCTTCAAATAAATACGAGTAATCAGGGAAAAAGGTTACCAGACAAACGGAAATAAGCAGATCCCGAGGAATTCTTTATTCAATAAAGACATAATTTATTGGAAATTAACACAGGTTCTAACTTAAAATAACTCAAATCATCTAAATACGCGGCGAAACTATTACCTAAAGTTCAAATTCGGGAGTCGGTACGCACGAAACTGTTCATAGTCTTATCAGGGCAACGAAAGTTAGATGTATCGGGGAATAGATAGGAAAGAGATCACCTGAATGACAGCAACAAGCAGCAAACAGCGACAACGAAGCAATGATTTTCAGTTGATACCAATACACGTGCATCAATAGTATCCAGTGTAGATTTGATATTGATATCCTATACAGGGATTATCCACAATAATCCCAAGAATTATTGGTTTCAAAATCTATGTGACAGCTGTGACAGCACCATTTTTCTGACGTCCCCTCACGCTTGTCCTATTCAACTGTCCACTTCCCAATCGCCGCATAGTCTATCTCCCCGTGTTCGTCGCGCCCGGCTCACTTGATGCACTCACGAAATAGTTCTTCTTAGATAACATTAGTCAACGCATCGAGAAGTACGTAACGCTAAATAGGTAACGCAAAACATTTCAAACAAAAGGGGTAGCGCACTACAATATATATATATATATATATTATATGTGGCTCAACGGCGGTCCTAGCCTCAAATTTTGGGGGGAGGGTCGCCGTTATGGGCTTTAAGTTTTCTGATGGAACCAATTACAAGTCCCCATACTGTATAAGCCATACATATTTACGATTTTGGGGGGGGGGGGGTCATGACCCCCTTGACCCCCTCCCTGGGACCGCCCTTGCTGTGGCTTGGTACAAGAAGTGACCAAGTCACTTTTCGCCAGTTTTGAGATTTTTGCCCAAAATTTATCATAAGAACATGAAGTTTTCGATGTAAAAAGTGTCAAGTTGAAACACAAGAAGGATGCAATTTTTTTCCCAATAAATACGTAAATAAGAGCACTTATAAAACAATTATGTACTCGAGCGCATGAAATTGCCGCTCCTGGAAAGTTACAATTTTTGACTTAGTCATTTCTTGTACCAAGCTACAGTATATATATATATATATATATATATATATATATATATATATATTATATCTAACCGATGCCACAAATGTGTGGTTGGCTTCCTTTTGTTGACTTCCTTTGTTTCTATTTTTACATTCAAGTAGATCTTCGCACTTGATTTTACCGTACTGAAGAGAGCTTAAGCTCGAAACATGAGTCTACGGTTGCACAACATTTATCGAGGGGCAATATATAAAAATATAAATAGAAAAGTTATTGGGTATAGCCCTCAAATTTTTGTGCAACCGTAAACACACGTGTTTCGAACTTAACTTGATTTTACCGTACTGACGAGAGCTTAAGCTCAGTTGCTTCTTACTTCTTTGATAGTCTTTGAATTTACATTTAGAGTGGTTCATCACCAATGGATCCAAAAACCGATAATGTAGAATTTTCACTCCTGTAAAAAACTTGAAATAGTATTCTTCTTTTAATAAATTTTCAAAACAAGATTTGTTTGCTATAGTTGAAGTCGGTTCACAGTTAGAGTTAACACTTCGAAGCGATTCTTTGGAGTCTGGCCATAGTCATGTTCTAACAGTAACTTCTTCATGGGAAAAAGTTGGATCTAGATTATCATTCTCAGCTACATCTATTATTACTTTAACTACCTACTACTTCAGGTAAATCTGGCAGTGCTGAATATGGAATAGGATTAGAGTTTTCATTTATTATTATTGAACCAGTACAAAAGTATTTCATGGGAGTAACATGAAATTTGAAATATTACTGTCACAAAACATGAAAAACTGAGTCAGACTAACCTCAAAATCACTATCTCGATTTTCTATCAAATGGCTATGAATTTGAAAGCGGGGACATTCCGAGAATTGTAAAATGAATCAGCGTACCGAAAGGCATAGATAGCATGCGAAAAAAAATTTGTTTCCAGTGGTAGATTATTTTTGGCCATTTACAAGGTTGGCAATATGTGGCTGAACTCGTCCATTGAAGCCAATCGCTCCCTCATCATCGTCAAATGAGAGGCCTAGTTCCAAATCTCCATTGAAAAATTCCAAGAAGTTTAATTTCCATAAACTTTTTATAAATATTTTTGGAAAAAAAATACATTTCTTTTTCTAGAACTTCATGAATCATCTATAGATAATGATAACTTATAATATAATATTCAAATTCCGAGAAGAATGCACCACCTTCAATTGCGAGGTTTTTCCTGTTTTCTAGAAATTTGTTCAAACTGGAGATTGTACACTTTGAAACTAGGCCCCTCAAATTGTTAAATCGTATCCCGGACTATTATATTAGAACATCTGAGGAACACTGGCTCATGCCGAGTTTCAACAGAGTTGTATTTAGGAATATATTTATTTAGGATATAATCTTTTTTCTAAATCATAAAAATGTCCAAATCCCCGTAGAAAAATAGACTTATTATCACTAACAAAAGAGCAAGGTTTCAAGAAAATAATATTTTGTTGCTGAGAGCATGAACATAATATATGCTGTTTGAATTTGAATATTATTTTGAATTTAACCCAATTGGGAAAATATGGAGTTTAATGGAAACGTTTGTGAACCAAAATTCAGTCAGTCGGGTATACCTAGTCAAATTAATACGGGAGAGTGAAGCTGAAATTGGACAGCATTGGAGTAACCTTTTGTAAATGTGATACCAATAGTTATAAATTTAAATAGTTGTTTCTTCAGCGAAGCGGAATTGGAAAATGATTAATAACAACTTTTTGCGTTTTTTGTACTTCACGCCTCAGCAGAAGAACAGAGGGGTGGAGGAATGCTTCTGAGGAGAGTCACTGACGGGCGAAGCGATATGGTGTTTTTCCCCCGATGCGGGACAGTCGGGTTAAAATTGGTTGTACCCGATTTTAACATAAGCATGTTCGTAGACATTATTATATCTTTCTGTATTCTACTTACTATTGCATAATACGATTCATTTATTCAGAGCTAACACCAACAAAATTTTGAGTCAGAATATGTTGAATAAATATGTTGTTTCAGTGGACGTTAGATGTGCCACTGATATTTTCCATAAGCACATATAGGTAGTCGACACTGAAAGTATAATTCATAAAATTAAAAAAAGTCCGTCCGTCCCTGTTTCTATTTACCATATAATTACATTTTTAGTTTTGCATCAATTTCAAAGAATGCCGACTAGTGCGAATTTTATGTAATGTATCGAGTACACGTGAACTGTCGGCATTCATATTCCTCTTTTTTATCACCCAATAAAAATCAAATCATTAGCCGAATGAGTCTAAACTTCATATTGGTTTATAGGAAGTCAGTTGAGACAGCAGAAAAACTGAAATTCCATTAGTGTCGGCATATCTTTTGTCGCTTTGTCGGCATCTCCACGTGGACTGCCACCAGTTTATACAAGGAGCGTTAAATAATGGCGTGTAATTTATGCCTATGCAAATTATCAGCGGCAATTTGTATATTGATATAACCTCGTATGATCGCTTAATTGGTTGTGGAGTTCCTCAGAACAATACTTTATATGAAACACCAGGAAAGAGTGGCGTACATTTTTGCAGGTTTGACAGAAAACTTTACTGAATTTCATTGTTTTGATGTTTGAGAAACTGGAGAAATAATCTTTTTTTAGACGCTTGATATATACTCTATGTGCCTTTTTTTAGCCCCAACTTCTGATCGGTTTGACGTACAAACATGGAATGAAAATCCTTCTGAATGGTATCACGGATCCTACTTTTTAAAATAAAATACCTACATTGTAATTGATTGATAGATGAGGGGCAGGGGGCGGGTAGACAAACCATTTCAAAAATTTCAAATGGCATCGGGGGTCAAGTGACACATCGTTGAAAAGATAATTCAATTCTCTTTGCAACCATCTAAATTTTTTCGGATTTCGTCGATATTTTTTTTTTTGAAAAAGCTGCTTTTCCGCGTAGAAGTCGGTGGACCAATTGGCAAGGAATTATTTTGCTATAACAGGGTTCTAGACGTCAAATGTAATGTATCCTAGCATATTTCATCTTGACAGTAGAATGCAAAATTGGTCATAAAAATTAATTTTCAAAAATCTTTTTTTTCAGTGTAGAAGTAGCCAGACCAATTCGCAGGGAATTATTTTTCTATCACAGGGTTCTAGGCGTCAAATGTAGAGTATCCTAGTATATTTCATCTTGACAGTCGAATGCGAAAATGGTCATAAAAATTTATTTTCAGAAAAAAAAATTTTTCAGTGTAGAGGTGGCCAGACCAATTCGCAAGGAATTATTTTCCTATCACAGGGTTCTACACGGTGAATTTAATATATCCCAGCATGTTTCATCTTGACAGTCGAATGCGAAATTAGTCAAAATAATTTTTTTTGAAAAAAGCTGCTTTTCCGCGTAGAAGTCGGTGGACCAATTGGCAAGGAATTATTTTGCTATAACAGGGTTCTAGACGTCAAATGTAATGTATCCTAGCATATTTCATCTTGACAGTCGAATGCGAAATTAGTCAAAAAAAATTTTTTTTGAAAAAAGCTGCTTTTCCGCGTAGAAGTCGGTGGACCAATTGGCAAGGAATTATTTTACTATAACAGGGTTCTAGACGTCAAATGTAATGTATCCTAGCATATTTTATCTTGACAGTCGAATGCGAAATTAGTCAAAATAATTTTTTTTGAAAAAAGCTGCTTTTCCGCGTAGAAGTCAGTGGACCAATTGGCAAGGAATTATTTTACTATAACAGGGTTCTAGACGTCAAATGTAATGTATCCTAGCATATTTTATCTTGACAGTCGAATGCGAAATTAGTCAAAATATTTTTTTTTTGAAAAATCTGCTTTTCCGCGTAGAAGTCGGTGGACCAATTGGCAAGGAATTATTTTGCTATAACAGGGTTCTAGACGTCAAATGTAATGTATCCTAGCATATTTCATCTTGACAGTCGAATGCGAAATTAGTCAAAATATTTTTTTTTGAAAAAAGCTGCTTTTCCGCGTAGAAGTCTGTGGACCAATTGGCAAGGAATTATTTTGCTACAACAGGGTTCTAGAAGTCAAATGTAATATATCCTAGCGTATTTCATCTTGACAGTAGAATGCAAAATTGGTCATAAAAATTAATTTTCAAAAATCTTTTTTTTCAGTGTAGAGGTAGCCAGACCAATTCGCAAGGAATTATTTTCCTATCACAGGGTTCTACACGGTGAATTTGATATATCCCAGCATGTTTCATCTTGACAGTCGAATGCGAAATTAGTCAAAATAATTTTTTTTTTGAAAAAAGCTGCTTTTCCGCGTAGAAGTCGGTGGACCAATTGGCAAGGAATTATTTTACTATAACAGGGTTCTAGACGTCAAATGTAATGTATCCTAGCATATTTCATCTTGACAGTCGAATGCGAAATTAGTCAAAATATTTTTTTTTGAAAAAAGCTGCTTTTCCGCGTAGAAGTCTGTGTACCAATTGGCAAGGAATTATTTTGCTACAACAGGGTTCTAGACGTCAAATGTAATGTATCCTAGCGTATTTCATCTTGACAGTAGAATGCAAAATTGGTCATAAAAATTAATTTTCAAAAATCTTTTTTTTCAGTGTAGAGGTAGCCAGACCAATTCGCATGGAATTATTTTCCTATCACAGGGTTCTACACGGTGAATTTGATATATCCCAGCATGTTTCATCTTGACAGTCGAATGCGAAATTAGTCAAAATAATTTTTTTTGAAAAAAGCTGCTTTTCCGCGTAGAAGTCAGTGGACCAATTGGCAAGGAATTATTTTGCTGTAACATGGTCCTAGACGTCAAATGTAATGTATCCTAGTGTATTTCATTTTGACAGTCGAATGCAAAATCGGTCATAAAAATTAATTTTCAAAAATCTTTTTTTTCAGTGTAGAGGTAGCCAGACCAATTCGCAAGGAATTATTTTCCTATCACAGGGTTCTACACGGTGAATTTAATATATCCCAGCATGTTTCATCTTGACAGTCGAATGTGAAATTAGTTAAAATATTTTTTTTTGAAAAATCTGCTTTTCCGCGTAGAAGTCGGTGGACCAATTGGCAAGGAATTATTTTGCTATAACAGGGTTCTAGACGTCAAATGTAATGTATCCTAGCATATTTTATCTTGACAGTCGAATGCGAAATTAGTCAAAATAATTTTTTTTGAAAGAAGCTGCTTTTCCGCGTAGAAGTCAGTGGACCAATTGGCAAGGAATTATTTTACTATAACAGGGTTCTAGACGTCAAATGTAATGTATCCTAGCATATTTCATCTTGACAGTCGAATGCGAAATTAGTCAAAATAATTTTTTTTGAAAAATCTGCTTTTCCGCGTAGAAGTCGGTGGACCAATTGGCAAGGAATTATTTTGCTATAACAGGGTTCTAGACGTCAAATGTAATGTATCCTAGCATATTTCATCTTGACAGTCGAATGCGAAATTAGTCAAAATTTTTTTTTTTGAAAAAAGCTGCTTTTCCGCGTAGAAGTCGGTGGACCAATTGGCAAGGAATTATTTTACGGTAACAGGGTTCTAGACGTCAAATGTAATGTATCCTAGCATATTTTATCTTGACAGTCGAATGCGAAATTAGTCAAAATATTTTTTTTTTGAAAACAGCTGCTTTTCCGCGTAGAAGTCGGTGGACCAATTGGCAAGGAATTATTTTGCTATAACAGGGTTCTAGACGTCAAATGTAATGTATCCTAGCATATTTCATCTTGACAGTCGAATGCGAAATTAGTCAAAATATTTTTTTTTGAAAAAAGCTGCTTTTCCGCGTAGAAGTCTGTGGACCAATTGGCAAGGAATTATTTTGCTACAACAGGGTTCTAGACGTCAAATGTAATATATCCTAGCGTATTTCATCTTGACAGTAGAATGCAAAATTGGTCATAAAAATTAATTTTCAAAAATCTTTTTTTCAGTGTAGAGGTAGCCAGACCAATTCGCAAGGAATTATTTTCCTATCACAGGGTTCTACACGGTGAATTTGATATATCCCAGCATGTTTCATCTTGACAGTCGAATGCGAAATTAGTCAAAATAATTTTTTTTTTGAAAAAAGCTGCTTTTCCGCGTAGAAGTCGGTGGACCAATTGGCAAGGAATTATTTTACTATAACAGGGTTCTAGACGTCAAATGTAATGTATCCTAGCATATTTCATCTTGACAGTCGAATGCGAAATTAGTCAAAATATTTTTTTTTGAAAAAAGCTGCTTTTCCGCGTAGAAGTCTGTGGACCAATTGGCAAGGAATTATTTTGCTACAACAGGGTTCTAGACGTCAAATGTAATGTATCCTAGCGTATTTCATCTTGACAGTAGAATGCAAAATTGGTCATAAAAATTAATTTTCAAAAATCTTTTTTTTCAGTGTAGAGGTAGCCAGACCAATTCGCAAGGAATTATTTTCCTATCACAGGGTTCTACACGGTGAATTTGATATATCCCAGCATGTTTCATCTTGACAGTCGAATGCGAAATTAGTCAAAATAATTTTTTTTGAAAAAAGCTGCTTTTCCGCGTAGAAGTCAGTTGACCAATTGGCAAGGAATTATTTTGCTGTAACATGGTCCTAGACGTCAAATGTAATGTATCCTAGTGTATTTCATTTTGACAGTCGAATGCAAAATCGGTCATAAAAATTAATTTTCAAAAATCTTTTTTTTCAGTGTAGAGGTAGCCAGACCAATTCGCAAGGAATTATTTTTCTATCACAGGGTTCTAGACGTAAAATGTTATGTATTCTAGCATATTTCATCGTGGCAGTCGAATGCGAAATTTGACAAAAACATTCATTTTAAAAATTCCCTTTTTTCAGTGTAGAAGTAGCCAGACCAATTCGCAAGGAATAATTTTTGATATCACACCTAGGTATCTAGACTTGAAATATAATTTACTTCTATATATTTCATCGTGATAGTCGGATGCGAAATGTAATGTAAACCAGCATATTTCATCTTGAGACAGTTGTATGGGACATGAGTCAAAATATTTTTTTTTACTTTTTATCCGCTTCCTTTTCACTACCATATTTGAAAGAGAAACAGTTTTTGTTTATATTTTAGTTTTTACTCATCACAGCATTAGCTAGCAGCTAAACAACGATTATTTTGTTCACTATCAACCAAAAATCAAATCACGGCCGCCACTGGTCAATCGGAAATGTTCGGAAATTTTGTCAGCCAGCTTTGTCAGCTGACTTCACACTGGTCTCCTTTTGTCTCTATAGATCGATGCAGTGTCTTTGTTTACTCGTTCTAATGATAATAAATAAATCACTTTTAGTTAAAACAGCCATAATAACATTTCAAATCACAACTAAACAAAACTATTAGCAGTAGAAGCTAGTGCCAAACACAAACACCATTCATGTGTGCCTACAGCAGGCCATTTTTAAAGAGCCGTGGTCACGTGTTCTGGATAGCCTAATTGGTATTTATCGTGTGATTTTTCTGTTCTTTTAATACTTTTCGCTCAGTTCGGTAGTTTTGCGACGTTTTTAGTTGTTGGGTTATTGTTATTTATTTGTTCTTCTGTCATTCGTAAAAGTTAGGGTAGTGTATAGCATTTTTTTGTGAGTCTCGACTTCGACATGACAATCATGACATGGTTCAATTTGAGGTTATGTCGATGACGCAGCATACGTTTGTCAAAACGACATGTCAAGTCATCATGATCGGTAATGATTTGCCTGCCATCTATGTTAAAATTGAGTAAACTCTCTTGACGCAATAAAAATGTCATGAATCAAGCAGGCCGTACATCAACAGTTTTGGATGACAATTTCACAGCTATAAGTAATTCCACCAGGAGTTATATGCATCTTGATTTCACCCAAGCGCGGTGAGTCGAGGCAAGTGAATCTCGACTTAAATGGCTGTTAGAGCTAACCAATGAAACTCCATAGTCTCCCTCGACGATGCTGCCATCTACACTCAGTCTCCTTTTGGCTCCAATGAAACGTCCATAAGGTGATATTACTAGGTAATCCCTCAGATCAATAAGTAAACATAGATCGGCCCGATGCTACGTAAACATCATATTCACTGAACCGAAGATAATTCTTGCGGAAACCGTTTTGTTTCGGGTTTTTGACATTCGAACCAAAACACAACACCTCTAGCACAGTGCCGTGCTTTTTTAAGGGGGTCAAAATTACTTATGCAAATGCAGTACCTGGGAGCTGCAACAAGTTATGTCACGGTTTTGTCTTAAAATTCCTAGGGTCAATAAAAAGCCGGGGTTGTCAGCAAATAACTTTTTATCAAAATATTCAAGATAGCGGATTAGTTTTGTGATTTATGATGATATTCTTTCCTTAGTTGGATTCTAGGAGTTTTCAGCTATCAAAAATAAAGCATTATGTATGGTCTGAAGTAATTAATTCGAGAGATTTAACAAGTTCCTTGACTATATTTCAAGTTTGGCGCCTGGGGGTTTATGTTGTGTAGATCAAGTTTCAACGAATTAATACGAATATTTGAATAAATATGGACCAGTTGCATGAAGCCTTCTGTTAACGTAGGTAGCATAACTGATGAGCTCAGACATGCGTTGTCATAGTAATCATCAAATCAAATATTTATTTGTCTGTTAAATTCTTTATGCAACTGGCCCTATGAGTTAAGAAACCTTCTCCAACATCTATGAATAAATTGTTCATTCTGTTGAGTATTATCCTTCCTAAATTTTGGACCAGTTCATTCATATGGCAAGTACCTGTCAGAAAACAAGTACTCTCCTGGCTAAGACCACGACGGGGATTGAATTAAATCTAACAGATACTTGTGCAACCTTCCTCAAAGCATCAGAGAACGCAAGTGCAAGTGTTTTGTATTGATAAAGTGTTGTTAAAATTTTCCTGTGTGTTTTCGTGGTTTTTGTCCTGCTTAAACAACTTAAAGTTACTTTTGGAATACTTTTCAAAATAGTGCAGTGGTTTAGTGAGACACAATGTCGAAATACTGCTTTGTTTTCAAAACAAATGATAGTAAACAAACATTCCACAGGCGAGGTTCCAGTGGCGTCAAATGCACGATACAAATCATGCAATCAAACGTATTCGTCAAATATAATATTGGAGGACAAAGAAACTCATTCAAAATTACAGATAAGAAAGGCCTATGGCAAAATGGTGAATGCCTCAAAGTTTGTTATAAATATCTGTAAGCTTATGACAGGAAAATTGAATTTATTTTCCAATAATATTGATATTGTTAAAATTCTAACAGTGAGGACAATTAATGATATACCAAAGGACTTGCTTAAAAGTTTTGGAAATAATTTCTTTGAAGAAGAGCCTTTATCAAACCATAGTTATGCCTTGGTAAAGGCAATACTTCAAATTTTTTTCAAAATCCGAATATACCATGAATTGTCAATAAGCGGAACTGACAAAGTAGAAAGGGTAATGTCTCTTTTGACAAAGACAGTTTTATTTAAAAATCAATAAATACCAAGTATTGAAATCCTCATGTACTGAGCTTTCTTGAGAATCATTCTTTCACATACACTTTGACACTTTAACAATAATTAATGAACTAAGAAATATTGTATTCTCTCTTGACATAGCAATTTTTACATTAATAAAACTTAATGTCGGGGCGTGGCGCAGTGGTTGAAGCGTCCGACTCTGAGTCGAAAGGTTTGGAGTTCGAACCCTGGTTGGGCTGGGATTTTTTAATTTAATTTAACCGATTAAAATGTTAAAATCTCGTGGTTCGACTAGGGTGAGTCCTGCACGATTCACTGTTGCGTTCCAATTAACAGTGCTGCTCCTAAGGTGGCGTATGGAGTTAGTAACATGGCCTACCAGAACACATGGCTAATGACCATAGCAGTCGATGCCAAAGCACCAAAGAAAAGAAAAAAGAAAATAAAACTTAATACGAAATTTTGAATGAATAGTAGGTTGCATAAAGGATTAGAAGATTTCAATAAACTACCACAATTTGGAAAAAATTCTAACTCAGTAAACTTGTGTCATCATTGAGGAAAAATAGTGACAGCTCATTGAGATATTTAGTATTTCTTTTAGTATTTCTTTTGTTTTTTTTTTGCTGATTTTGGAATGTAATCTAATCTAATGTCTGGTGATATGTATGTATATTTTGTTTTTTAATGTTTTATCAAATAGTCGTTTTATTTACATAGCTTAATAATGTTGTACTTTATTTATACATTTGTAATGTTGTATATTAGGCTTAAAATTAAATAAATAATTGTAATATTTGCCAATGTGCCAATAACGTGTGGTATAAGCATATATTTCATTCAATAAATATTTCAATTCCTGTGTTGATGTTGATTTTACCTTATCGTATACCTTGCCATCTTGTGATCACTATATTCCTGTCCAAAATGAATGCGTTAATATAGAGTTCTATTTTTACTTTTGTGTTCAATTACTTTTCCCAGACGTAATCTATAGAAACATTTGTTGCATTATATATTATATAGATTACGTCTGGGAAAAGTAATTGGACACAAAAGTAGAAATATAACTCACACTAACAAATTGGCAAATACCACTATTATTTATTTAATTTTAAGCCTAACATACAATATTACAAATGTATAAATATAAAGTGTCAAAGTATATGTGAAAGAATGATTCTCAAGAAAGCTCAGTACATGAGGATTTCAACACTTGGTATTTATTGATTTTTAAATAGAACTGTCTTTGTCAAAAGAGACCTGACCCTTTCTACTTTGTCAGTTCCGCTTATTGACAATTCAAGGTATAATCAGATTTTGAAAAAAAATTTAAGTACTTATTACCTTTACCAAGGCAAAACTATGGTTTGACAAAGGCTCTTCCTCAAAGAAATGATTTCCAAAAATTTAAAGCAAATCCTTTGGTATATCATTAATTGCCCTCGCACTGTTAGAATTTTAACAATGTCAATATTATTGGAAAATAAATTCAATTTACCTTTCATAAGCCTCAATGTTTTTCCCCCTGCTCACAGATATTTATAACAAACATTGAGGAATTCACCACTTTGCCATAGGCTTTTCGTATCTGTAATTTTGAATGAGTTTCTTTGTCCTCCAATATTATATTTGAGGATTACGTTTGATTGCATGATTTGCATCGTGCATTCGACGCCACTGGAACCTCACCTGTGGAATGTTTGTTTAATATCATTCGTTTTGCAAACAAAGCAGTATTTCGACATTGTGACTCACTAAATCACTGCACTATTTTGAAGAATATTCTAAATGTAACTTTAAGTTGTTTAAGCAGGACAAAAATCACGAAAACACACAGGAAAATTTCTAACAAAGCTTCATCAACACAAAACGACAAGGTACAATGGCCGCCACGGTCGGTGTCACAAGCGGTGTTGCCAAGAGTAAAATAATTCTAGTAACCGCTCGAAGTGCCTAAAATTTCATCAGTTCAAAACGACATATATCTTCCTTTTTGGTAATTTTTTCACATCTTTCTGGACATAAACATTTCTCTAGAATTTTTAGAATTATACATCTGAATATAAAATATGATTGATTATGCATTTATTGGTAGGTTCCTACCAAAATCATATTCTTTTACCAATTTGACAACAGGGCGTCAATGTTTGAAAACATTAGGGATGAGAGGTGTACGTAAATAAACAAAGTTGTCTTCGGTTCAGTGAATATGATGTTTACGTAGCATCGGGCCGATCTATGTTTACTTATTGATCTGAGGGTAATCCTCATACAACGGTACCACAGATTAGAAAACATACAGATAGGAAGCTCCGCCCATTTCCTTTGATGTTTCGAATGCCGACTCTATGACCTTGGCCCTTTAAATTGGTGTGCACCAATGTTGCCAGATCTATAACGAACATCCCGGGCACTGCATGGAACGTATACATTTGATTTGTCAATTGTCATTAGTGTCAAGAATGAGGGAATCTATGGAGAGAAATTGACAGATATTTTATTTTTTGTAGAAATTAATATTAGTTAGCTAAAATGATTTAAATGTTGTGCTGATATTGCTAATCTAAACTGCAGTGTGTTCCATTTGGTTAACACTTTTATACAACTGGAAAATTTCATGAGTAAATTTTTTTCAGGATAGATAATTAATTTCCAAATAATTTCTTGATTCAAACTGAAATACAATAATGTTTAAATGTAAATATGTAGAAGAAAGAATAAAATAAAAATATTTAACCCTGCAAAGATGAAACTTCGCGCACTCCAGCTCGTAGGAGAGAACATATAGTCTCCACTCACAAGGGATTCAGATGATAATGGTTTCAGTACAGAATCAATGTAAGAGTACCATGTGCCAGCGTAAAGATGTCTACAATAAGCAGTGCAGTGGTAGATTTGTATTGAGAAATTGTTTGGAGCTTCATTTCAGTTAATGTTTCTCTTCTGTTTAAACAGAACTAGTAAAATTATTTTTAAAATTAGTTTTATCAAAGTAAACTGTTAATACGAAGATTGTATTAATCAGTCAAAAATTTGTGAAACAATAAACTAAGGAAAAAATTGCATTTTTTTTTTTGAGTGAATGCATTTGTAGATCTTCAAAATTTAGCTATTTGATTTCATCGGAATCATCCAAAAAATAAAAACTTTGATTGCTACCCATCAAAGCGTGCAGTCTTCAGATATCAAATGATTTACAAAAACTGAATCTGGAGAAAAGCAGTTTTCTACAATTTGGTGGACCAGTTTCTTATGAGGTAACAAAAAAATATTGGCAAAAATAATTTCTTTATTATTTCAAAATCAATCACAATTTTATACCTGGGTTCCTAATGCAAATTCATTAAAAAAGTAAACTTTGTATTTTTTAGGCACAGTTCTAAACCGAGCATTGCTATTTTTCATTACATAATATTCATAGTGGAAAAAATAATTTTATGAGATAAATATAGGGAAAGTTTTCGCAGTGGTAGTTGAATTTTGAGACTTTCGTAAATATTACATATTTGATTGGCACGACTATTTGTTATAAATTTTTCAAAGTTGTCTTGATGGACATTTCATCGATGCATACAGTATAAAAGATACCCTGTGAATGCCTTTGTTTTACCTTTAGTTTTAATATCTCACAAAACTTTGTTGTACCCAGCAGAAAACTTAATTTTTTTACAAATAACAGAAGGTATCCTGTAGAAGGCATCAAAAATATATTCTGTAAATATTTATAACAAGGGCCCAAAAAATAAATAGTATGGGTGAATCGTTTGAATTCATCTGTATATCGCCTGCCAAATTTATTAGTTTATTTTAAATTTACTTGTGCCCTAATAAATCGAGCCATCTCAGGATTCAAATACTTATCCCCAAGTTGAAGAAAGTTTTCTTCAGATGGCTCTACAACTTGGACTTATTCTTTTTTCAAATTCTTATTTTCGGATTGAAGAGCTTTAATTTTTTAGCTTGAGTTTCCTCATTCTCGGGGTATGGCTGGAAACTTTAGTTCTTTGTTTTTCAACTGGTACCATAAATGGTTGCTGCACATCAAGGCATTCTACTGTTGAAAGTGTGCCAGTATCACAGATGGAAGGAATTGTGATAACCTGCAATACTTTTTCTCCTTGGACGGTATAGGACTTTCAAAATTTGTATCAAGCTCTCTCGAAGTGCTTGCAACATCAGTATGAGCTGTAAAAAAGTTTAGCATGTAATTACAATACCAAAACAATGTTTCTGCTATTTATATTAAAATAGTTTTCAATGGAATAAAAGAAACTAAGTAGGTAACCACATTGTACTTGAAATGCTTCACAATCGATAGGCACTGCATAAGGAAGTAAACGTGACGTTTCAGAAAGATTACTGTACATACAATTTTCAAAATGCAGGCTACAAACTCTAAACTTCCCATAGAAATTGCCTATAGGTATATCATCCAGAAGTTCTTCTCGTACACAAGCTTGTACATGAAGGTTGCACCTGAAATAAACAAAAAACATTACCATTATTTAATATGAAAAACTGACATGTTCTCATCACATTGCAGTAATCAATTCTTCTATACATTTTCTTGCTAAAGCTCAACTATTTGATCAATTTCATTAATTTATAGAATAGATACCACCTACTATAGAATGAATACTTTACATCTTTCATCTTTAGGAAACCTATGAAATTTTAATATTTCTGTGGTATCAGAAGATGAACGTCATCCGCAGTTTTTGTACATGCAATGAAATCCGCTTCTTTCTTGTTTATGCATTGTCACTATTGTCAGCTCTACTGTTTCAAATTAAATTGCAACAAAATCCAAAAATCTCTGGAAAATCGAATAAACCTAACCTTATTAATCTGACAGCAGTGTCAGCCTTCAAAGTGGGCTTTAAATTGGTGTGCAATTCCATCTCTCTCTAATTTCGTTTGTCTTGTCTAACCTTCCCATCTGGGGTGGGATTATGAACACTCGATACGAGAGCTGTCACGATACGTAGGCTAGAACGATGTATGTTCTTGAGTAGAAACGAAATCGAAACTATGAAATTTCTTTGAATAGAGGTAGAATAGAATTATATCTACCATATAGACCATTGATATCGACTCAAATTGCAGTATATTTTGAATTGTATTGGTTTTCATAATTGCTAAGAATTGACATATGTCAAACTAACTACGGATCGAGTGTTCGTAATCGCACCCCTGTATGTTTTCTAATCTGTGACGGTACAGAGTCGAACTCGAATCAATCAACAAAACTGTCAGCGGTAACTCTCATATACCAAGAGCTTGTCCGTCACTGTCTATAGAGAACGGCGGCCATGACATGTATAACTACGTCACATTTCGTCACAAATGTTCTTTCATCTCTTTCTACTAGTGTCCCCATTGTCTTATGGGAATCAAACACTCCTTGTTAAAATTTAGTCTCCTTGGATCGGGCCATCCTCTACAAACAATGCGACGGACATATGCATCGTTCCTTCACACAGTTCAAACTGTCACCGTTACGTCCGTTACAAGGCTCTCAAAGGTTGTGTAATATTTCTCTAAAACTGTCAAAATTACTCAATGTTCCAGAAACAACCACAAGGAGCACTAGTGCAAAATATAAGAACGAAGTTGGTGGATTGGTGGGTCCACCAGTGAATATTAAAACATGCCCATGAATATTGCACATTTGAATGTTCGATCAATATTTACAGGATTTAAAGAATTCAGCGACTTGGTACAGAGTAAAGATCTTGATGTAAATAGAGGACTTCCGATAAGGATTCAGTGATGCCACCACACAACTTTTGGCTTTAAAACTACTGGCACGTTTTTCGGCATTTTTTCTTCATGACAGGGTTCCTGGCACCCTCAGGAACCCCGTAATATGATTGAAATTGTTCGTAACGACGGAAATATTGAGATTTTCCATAAAATACAAAACACTAGGGACTTTAATTTTGTTTAGGGATTTTTCTTTCAAAATGGCGCTAAATTCAAAACTAGAGCTGGAGTTTTGTTATTGAGAGAGGTATTGTGTAGTCTAGGAAGTGCCAGATAAAGCCACCGTGGGGTCCGTAGCAAATGTGAACCAGAGGCACTTGATTTGCATTAAGTATTAAAGTATAGAATATAAAATAAAACAGCACATTTACAAAAAGACTTTCCATTATTTAATCCAAGCAAATTTGGAGATAACACTCATCAAATCAATATTTCTGAGTTAATCACTTTCTATGTTCATTATATTGAGGTCGTTTGATGTTCTTGTCCCATTGTGCTCCTTAACACATTTTTAAAACGCTTTATTGTTGAAAAAGAACATTCTCCGCTGTAGTTGATGATTATCAAAATCAAGTGAATGCGAAACACTATTCCAACATTTGGGAAACACGATTCCAATGAATTTTATGTCAACAGTTTATAAACTTGAAGTTTCTGAGCCTCGTGCTTTTTCTTTCTGCCGTCAATATCAGCAGCCACATCTGTTTTCAGCAGCTTTGCAAACTGCACCAGTTCATTGCCCAGACTGTCTTCCACATCGTCTAGGAAATAATTGACGATAGTTCTTTTCAAGATCTTTTCTGCCGAAGTATTCCAAATACACTAGTCACTTGATGGTAAGCTTCCATGCATTTAGCTAATGCAGACAATTACAAAACAATAGTGTAGTGTAGTGCCTTCTTTTATGAGGTCTGTGAGTAGAGCTGCTGCTGAAATGGTCGTACTTTGTATTTTGCTTGGGTTTTCTTGAAGTCGATTGCTGATATTCTTCACAGCCAATTAGGGCTTTGGCCTCCATATCTGAAAATTTGGATCGTAATGCTTGCAAGTAGCCTTGTAACGATTTATAAAGAGCGTACCTATCTCGTGTTAAGATCTTGATCGGACGACTGCAACGAAGCGTTAGTCGCTTGCAAGTGTTCTAGAATTTCATTACACGCCATAGTTATTATTCCCATTTCTAACTTTATTCATTTTCTGTAGGTGGTATAAAAAACATATCTTACTTGATAGTTTTTTTTACTTTGCGCACAGGTGCGAGGCCCCCCAGGCACGGGGCCCGTAGCATTTGCTTACTGGCTAATTTATTTAACTGGTACTTGGTAGCATGCTAGCTGGCAAATGCGGCACTGAGTGTAGGGTTATTTCTTTGTCAGTGCACATTCGTTCCATGAAAAAGTTCAAAAGTAGAAATGATATTCAACCATTTTAACAGTTATGATTAAAATGTAACACATACCCACAAAACTGACACAAAATACAAATTCTGTGATGTAACCTCAAAGTATTCAGGCCAAGAGCATTTTAATCAGAAAGGTAATAAGGTTTGTGAAAGTTACGACAGAATATTTTCTAGATCGATCAACTATTTGGCAACTAGGAAACCTGAAATACGCAATTTCTTTTAAAATTCAGGAAAATGATATATTTTGAAATTAGCGCCATTTTGTGAGAAAAATCACTAAAAAAAATTAAAGTCCCTAGGGTTTTGTATTTTATGGAAAATCTCAATATTCCCGTCGTTATGAACAATTTCAATCATATTACGGGGTTCCTGAGGGTGCCAGGAACCCTGACATGAAGAAACCTTGCCGAAAAACGTGCCAGTAGTTTTAAAGCCAAAAGTTATGTGGTGGCATGACTGAATCCTTATCCGAAGTCCTCTCTGATGATGTGGCCGATGTGGCATGATGCTGTTATGTTACCGGGGTGTATGGCTTAAGGTGCATTTAGTCAACATAAACGTAACTTTAGCACAAGCACTGACATAAACATAACCGTGAAAATAATTTTTTATCAGACCTAATATTACACGAGTTTTAGATTTAGGCATACATTTGATAATGTTAGGTACATTTTATGACATGAAACTTTAGGTACACGTGAATTAAAAACAATATTTTTATCGTAAAAGGAAGATTCTTATAAAATTGGGATTTTCAAAGTGACATGTTTTTAGCATAAACTTAATATTGTTGTATAAATGGTGCCATTTGATTTAACAGATTCAACTTTCGTTTTTAACATATATTTAAGCACAATTTTAAAATGATGTTGACTAAATGCACCTTTATTGAGAAAAGATAGGAATCGATTTGGGGGAGGGGTTGCGCTTTACTTTAAAGATCACCTCAGATGTCAAATACTTGATATAGATCTGAAATATCGAATAAATTATGTGAACATTTATGGGTAAAATTCAGGTATCATCAAAAAAATGTTATTGTAGGAGTAATATATAGGCCACCCAAAAACAATTCGGTCAAAGACTTTGTTAGAAATTATACCATGTTACAGTTATGACATGGAAATTCTTGTTTATCAACCAATTTTCGTAGACACGGGTCTTAAGAAATATGATTACAGTTCTAAACAAAAGTTCAAACCATTTGAGGATCATAACAAGGAGTTATTCAATTTTGTATTTACCGATGCATCGAAAATTGGTGAGAGGGTTGGTTATGGTATCTACATACCCCACATAACTTTTTTATACTCTGCTAGACTCAACGATAATATTAGTATTTGTGAGGCGGAAATTATAGCAATTCACCAGGCAATGATCGTTTGTTTAGAGAAACATATGACTCGAATTCTTATTATCACCGACTCAAAAAGTGCTCTGTGCAAAATTGAAAATAAAAATAATTCACATAACATTGATTTCATCACAATTAATATTAAACAAATGGCTTATAGGGCATCTTTAAAAGATATCGTGTTTCAATTTGCATGGGTACCCGGACACTCAGACATAGAGGGGAACGAACAAGCGGATCAATTGGCTAAGATAGGTTCGGCACTCAATGTTCCACTGGATATTAAACGAGACAAAAGCGGATTTTTCACGATATTACGTAATGACATAATTAATGAATTTCACAATAAATGGGAGCACGATGTTAAGGTTAACGGCAAACAATACTCAAAGATCCAACCCACATTTCCTTTGGAGAGGTGGTTTTTCAAAATTCCATATATGAGCCGGAGACATGTAACTTCAATAATCAGAATGAGGACAGGGCATTGTTTGACTAAAGCACACCTATGGAAAATAGGCATAAAAGATGATCCATATTATGAATGTGGTGGGCTTGAAGACCTAAATCACATTTTCCTTGAATGTCCGATCAATGCTGTTCCTAATGAAGATTTCTACTTTTTACTAGTACAAAAAGGAATGCGAACCCCATACTCGTTTCTTGAGGTTCTCATGACTTTAAATCCGGCAATAATTAAATTGATTATAAAATTTTTGGACTATAACAAAATCAATCTATAATATGTCCTTGCTATACTCTGTTTTTCGATACCCACAAGCTATATCCTATTACACGTTCCATTCCTCATGTTTGTGATGTTTGTCCAACTAATACCTTTTAGTACAAGAGACACATGACTAGCGTCTATATCCGACACCGACTATATAGCACCAGCGAAAAAGCAAGGATCTACTACTTTGAATACAGGATTGCCGAGAGCAAGACCTCTGTATTCAGCGGACGAAGCCCTTATTCCGGAAGAAATAAGGGGAGAGCTGGAGAATAGCGCCGAAAGGAAGCTACATCCAAGAAGATATACAGAGAGAGACTTTGTTAGAGATATGGACAATATTTTTTCTGACTTAAATTCCTACTACAGATTACCTCTACTCTGTGTCGGTAATCTTGTCAGTGATTGCTTCAACTCATTCAATTTTACCCAAATGATTAATGAGCCTACGAGAATAGACGGGAGGGCTGTATCGCTGTTAGATAATATTTTTATCAGTGACCAAGAAATAGCTACTGAAGCAGGAACGGTTAATGCTGATTTGATATCTGATCATAGATTGGTTTTTTGTAAACTTGATATGAAGATGGAGTTAAATTTGTAACTTTCCGTGACTACTCTAGATTTAATCAAGAATATTTTTATCGTGATCTCCAGAACTTGCCTTGGCATCAATTATTAGCAGAAGATGATCTCGATAAAAAATTGAAATATTCAACGGTTTATTATTTCGTATATTTGATCTACATGCTCCAAAAAGAAGGGTTAGAGAATGGTTAGAGTAACTAAGCCAAGGGCTCCCTGGCTAACAGAATACTTGAAAATTTTGATGAATGAAAGGGACAATGCGCTGCGTACATATAAAGCAACTAGGACCGTTGAACCATTGTTTATATAGAAGTAAGAGTAAGATAGTCAATGCTTGTGTCACAGTTTTAAAGAATCTTGTGTAATTGGTGTTGGACGCAAACGCGAGTTTCATCTAGCGTGATTAGTTACAAACATGAATATTTGACGTCATTTTAATGCAGGTTCCTTCAAAAAACCCTGATTTTAATGCTGTCCTATTGTTTCAATCAAGTTACGACATGACTTGGATGTGAGCTCACTATCGCCATCTACATGTAGCATCCATTTTGATCCAGTTATAATCCCATAAGGTTGACTATAACTATCTTCTATATAAACAATGGTTGAACACTGGCAGATTTATAAAAGATTACGTAACTTCACTCTCACTTCTTTGAGAAATGAAAAACGGGCGTATCTCAACAGTTTCTGCAGAATCAATGATAGCAAAAAAATTTGGGCTACTTTGAAGTCAATGAATGTTGTTCAACAGAAAAGGAACATACTTCCTGAGGAAATCTCTGATCCAAATATTATAAGTGACTATTTTTCTAAAATTTGGACAGTTTGTAATGATGATATTTCTATATTGATGTTCATAAATTCGATTTTAAAATGGCAACGGTTGACCAGGTTCATGACTTCTTATTCGAATTAAAATCAAACGCATATGGTATCGACGATATATCTCAGTGAACATGCTGAGATACTGTAGTCCTTTCATTGATCCTTTCATCACACATCTTGTCAACTATAGCATTGAAACGTATAAATTCCCCAGTTTATGGAAAATTTCCATAGGACGACCATTGTCTAAGGTATCGAGGCCAGTTGATTTGTCTGATCTTCGAATTATAAGTATTATGCCTTGTCTTTCAAAAATTTTAGAAAAAATAATATACGCACAAATGTACGAATATGCTAAAAGTAATGCAATCATACCGTCGTTCCAAACAGATTTCCAGAAAAAAATAGGTACTGCGAATTCTCTGATTCAAGTTATAGATAGCGTAATTGATAGCCTTGATAAAAAAAAGTTAGTGTATTAACGCTACTCGATTATTCAAAGGCGTTCGACACAATAAACCACAAATTACTTTGTGCCAAATTAAAATACTACGGCTTTTCTGTTAACGCTTTATCCATGATCGACTCATACCTGATAGATCGGAAGCAGAAAATTGTATCTAATTTCTAATTATAGACAATCGGAATATGTTAGTTTGATTGTAGGCGTGCCTCAGGGTAGCATTTTAGGACCCCTTTGTTTCATAATTTATACTTCGAATATTCTTAAATCGTTGGACAGGTGTAACGTTTATGCGTATGCTGATGATACTCAAATGTTGCTTAGCTTTCCTAAGGAACATATTGTGGAGGCGCAAGATGCAGGGACCTTGAAAAAATTGAGCAGATGAGTAATTCCCATAGCCTTAAGCTAAACTCAGCTAAGTCAAAAATATTAATTTTCTCCCCTAAAAATCTTTACGAATTTACTCGTCGTAATCTCTTTATTTCATTGAATAATTCTCCTTTAACAGTAGTTGATACTACAAGAAATTTAGGGCTAATAATTGATAAGGACCTACGTTTCAAAAGCCACATTGATAGTATACTAAAAAGAACTTACATTCCCCTCAGGACTCTATATAGTAACAGATTTGTGTTGAATTTCAACTTAAGTAAGACTCTTTGCGAAACTCTCGTTCTTTCACAGTTTACATACTGTGACTTCTTATATGGGCCTTGTCTTGATAATGTGTATAAATACAAGAAGGTACAAAACTTCTGTGTACGCTTTGTTTATGGACTCCGAAGATATGATCATGTTTCTGAAAAACTAAATGAGATGATGTGGCTCAATATGGAAAACCGAAGAAAACTTCATTTATCCCTTTTCATTTACAAAACGCTAAGGAATTATGCTTATGACAACCGTAATAAGTTGCTGGCCAGATCTCAGACTCACTCGGTTAACGTAAGACATAAAGATAATTTCACGATGCCACATCATTCGACAACCTTATTTCAACGAGGCTTCACTTATAACTCTGTAAAACTGTACAACACAATTCCAAAGCATGTTAGAATAATGGGTTCACATTCTTTCAAAAAATATATGATAGCATGTCTTAGAGCCACTCAGTATAGTTAACACAAAATGATCTCAGAGATGGTAGTGGGATTCACTTTCATGTTTCAGATCACATCAGTGAATCGAAAAGTGACTTCCATTACTATCGCGAAAACATCTATTCGGTGCCTCGTTGGTCATTTCGAGACATCAAATTGTGATGCCAAATGTGACTCGAAACTAGCCCAGTGAGATTCTATTTATACTGCGGAATCAAATGCACATTGAGCCCCTTTCGATGTAACAATGTGAAATTGAATGAACTGGTACTTAATTGAAAATGCGCTTCACTTTCTGACTCTCTTATTTGTCACAAACACTTCAAATTTAGAATTCTATAATGAATTCATAGGTATGATTTTGTAGGTTTTGATTGTGGCTAACAGCTCGCCTAGCTGTTACTCGTTCAGACTTTTCGAGAGTTTCAAGTAAGTATTTCGAATTCATTATGAACAGAAACATGTAAAACAGCAATAATTGTGATAATACAAATTCATTTAAGAACTTCAATTTTAAAATTCGTTAAATATAATTTGCAGCATGCTAAATTTGATGTAATAAACCAAATATTTCATACATTTATTCACACATTAAGGTATGAAATAAACAGGAAAAAGATAGTGAAATGTTTAGACATTTCAAAATTTAAAGCATCCTGCTAATTGTGATTCTTTTAAAACTTCATCAATTTGTTCTGCACTTACTTTGCAAATTATATGCCGATATAACACCTCCTTATATGTATTAAATTCCCCGTTGAATCAAATCACTGCCACATCAATATTCAATTAGGAACCTGAATAAATAAGAAATATGGAAAATTCGAGGTTGAAACAAATTTCGGCCTGTTTCAACATGAATACAGAAATAATAAGTGAATAGGTAATGAATTACGGTTTATATAACATGGGATGCTAGAAAACAAATACGTGAGTGGAAACCATAATATATACTGTTAATAAACAAAGCATTAAAAGCACTAGTTAAACCTAAATCATAACAAAAACAAAATATTGAAATACAGAAAATACTAAAATTCAATTCCAGTTCTCTGTACAGCGTTATCTTCCCGACGAAATCAGTACCTACCTAACCTGAAAATGCCGAATTTTTAAAACACTGAATGTATCGTTAACAAACACACTTGAATTAACTATTGAAAGAAAAAGAATTAAACAGAACACTGTTGAATACTATCACAAATGCTTATAGAATATTGATAAAATGACGCCGTGCCATCCACCCAATACCTACAAGTTCTGCTGCACCCGACTTTCGAAAGTCTCGACAAACAACGCTCAAAGCCGGTTATTTAGGTCACTGCTTCAGCAATGAAATCAAAATTCATGTCAATGAGCTTCGCAATTTTCTGTACATTTTGTACCTCGAACGAGAAGAAAATTGTGAACAATTCATAATATTTGGCATCACAAAGCGGTAACAGCAGTGTATATAAGTAACTCATACTGTTACCACAATAATCAAGAAAGCGACACATCGCCTAGAGGTTTGTGTTAACTGGGTAGCCCCATTTCTGATTCAATCCTGTATTGCTAATATCAAAGACAATATAATTCTCAATATATTTCTCTATGGCTAATATATACCCTGTGTCAAGTCAGCGGTCGGACCAAGCACGCGCGTTCAGTATGAAGTATGACCATGAGTCGGACCGACCAGGGGGTCAATTCTCGAGTTTCAACGTATGCGAATTCAATGATGTATCTCTTTCCAACGCGCGGTGTTTGTATCGCTCTATGTTACTTCAAACGTTTGAAAATGATTTCGCATGAACTCGAGAATAGACCCCCTGATGATTGAAAATATTGGTCACATACATACAGTTCTAATGAGGTCGTCAAGTCAACCAAATGACCGCACTGGTCGAATCATATTGGTCAGACCGTAGACTTGACTCAGCCATAATGTAGGTATTGAAACAAACGCTATATTCTTATCCATGTTATAATGAATAGTTATAATATTATCCTGTCATGATGTCGTTTGGCTGTGCCATTTCTTTAATTTAATTACTTGCCACTAGGAGGTTAGGTGTAAGAGTATCCCTAGGCTAAATCTCGCCTCCTGGTCGAATAAAATGTATAACTGATTCCTGTAAATGTTTTATGTTATCAAAAATAAAGACCATATTATTATTATTATAAACACGAATATTCATAGGCAACTTGAATAATCCTAAGAGTTTCAATTCTACGAAGGCGTAGAAGCGCCAGATGTAGTGATTTTTTCTAATTCCCAGATAAATCTGTCTACTAGACAGTTATTATAATTGACAGATAAAAGTGTCTAATAGACAGATTTATCTGGGAATTATAGTAATTCAGATATAAGCATTGTTTATATAGAAGCACAGAACACTTAGTGTTCTGTGTATAGAAGTAAGATAGTCAATGCATGTGTAATTGGTGTTGGACACAAACGCGAGTGTCATCTAGCGTGATTAGTTACAAACATGAATATTTGACTTCATTTTAATGCAGGTTTCTTCAAAAAACCCTGATTTTAATGCTGTCCCATTGTTTCAATCAAGTTACGACATGACTTGGAGGCCAGATCACTGAAAGTTACGACATGACTTGGATGCGAGCTCACTATCGCCATCTACATGTCGCATCCATTTTGATCCAATTATAATCCCATAAGGTTGACTATGTTCTATATAAACAATGATATAAGTGTCTAATAGACAGATATAATCTGTCTAGAAGACTGATATTAGATGTCTATTAGACTGGTATTATCAGTCTAATAGACTGGTATCGCATCTGCCTAATAGACTTATATTATCTGTCTATTATAGACAGGTATCAGTTGGCTATTAGACACTTATATCTAGGAATTGGTATAATGATTATAATTCCTAGATAAATCTGTCTATCAGACACTTATATCTGTCAATTATAATAACTCTGTCTAATAGAATTATATTATCTGTCCATTAGACAGATTTTATCTGTCTATTAGACACTTATATCTAGGAATTAGTATAATTCCCAGATAAATCTGTCTATCAGACAATTATATCTGTCAATTATAATAACTGTCTAACAGACAGATTTATCTGGGAATTTAAAAAAAAACTACATCTGGCGATTCTACGCCTTCGTACAATTCAAATCTCAAATTCTGATTTTTTTATATTGACAGTTTGTCACTTTGATTGGTGAGTTCAACCCATAGAACCAAAGACATCGACACTAGACATGGAATTTTTATATATCTCTGCCATTTCTTGGGTTTTTAGTTGTTACAAATTTAAATATACTAAAAACTATACCAAATTGAGTAATATTTCTGAAAAGATACTGAAAATGGCATTGTAACACTAGCGTACTAATGACAAGTTCAAATTACTGAATTTATTACGAATGTATTAGTTCGTCAGCCACAAATTTCCGTCTTTGTTTTACACACTATTTTTTTAGTAGGTGACACCTCATAGGTATCATATAAATTCGGCGATCGCTTTAGATCTATTTGTCGCGCTGAAACGACCAAAATTGGTGATCGGAATGTGTTTATCGACAAAATCGGTTCAAGACTACTTGCTAGTGTGAACAAAATGCCACCCCACCCAGTTGTAGCCCCATGAAGTGATCTGGCTGACTGCATCACGAGGGAGCAAGGGCCATTAAATTAAGACGAAGAAGAAGAACCTTTAATTTTTGTTAAATGTTAAGTTCGTAGTTAAGATGTCTAGAAACCATTCGTAGTATTTTCTTAAATCGTAAACACAATATCCCCATTTTGTGGTTCGTAAGTTGTTGTGTGCCGCTATTTTCTTGATTGTTTTATTGAAGAAGAAGTAATTATGGTTTGCGGGCATGTGTGAAGATTTTGATGGTGTCGTCAAAAATATAAAATTTTCAAGATCCCCATTACCTCAAAACTTGTTTTACAAGGTAAGTTGTAGGTTATGTTATTTTTGTTATTTCCTTCCAAGATTTTCATATGTTTCAGATAAGGACAAACTGCAAATCTTCGCTTTCAAGAATTTCTAAGGAATTCAATTTTGCCTTACCAAGTGGGACTTTCAACAAAAATATGGTAGTCGAAGAAATATCAAAATACACTTATCCTACCCAACTCACAAACTCTTTTGATAGAGAAAATTGGACAGTATCAACAGACCATTGTTATGCTCGACCTTGGAATTGGAGACCTGATGCCAGTTTCTTACGCCCCACTAAAACTTTATTTGTTCGTAAGCTGATTCCTGAGAAACTCAAATTGACTAATTCATTGACACCACTCGAAGTAGAGGACATAATTGATGTAGTAACAGATTCCGAAGTTCCTGCTCCTGTTTATGATGAAAACAAGGCTCGAGGCATGATGGAGGAATGTGAAAAGCATGCTTTTTCTGCTAGAATGGGAAATGAGGAAGACTGGGATGAAAGAATATCAAAGTATGTATACTATCCCATTTGAACAGTCAAACTGATGATGACTTTTCAGGATAAACTGGAGTACTGGTCAGCATAGAGTATTTAATAGTATGACACATATACTGAATAGTTTCAATTTAGCAAAGTTGGCTCAGTCAGGTGTCCACAATGAACCATTGCTAAGAAGAAATGTAATTGACAAAGCTGTACAAAGAGTGAGACGCCTACTAGCCTCTGTCTCGTGGGAGCCTAAAATCACACAGTGGTTGCATCAACTTCTCATTGACAATCTTGGCCCACAATATTTAGCATGTTATCTTGATATATTACAGGTAAGGTCCTTAAAATTGGCACATAAAGCCTTCTTTTAGTCTCCAATGCAGAAGTGGGAACAGGATGAACAAGGGACCTAATTCCATACATAATGGTGCAATTATTTGTATTCCAATGTTCATATATTCCACGTTAGAATTAGTTTCCCGTTCATCCCATAATTGTTTTCCCGTTTCCAATTCAGTTTCAGTAACTTACGTATTCAACAGTCTGAGAAGTGTTATGAATTTCCATCAAGGAACAACCAAGTCAATTGAAAACTTACTTTACTTTTTGTACTCACATAACTAAAATGGCATTTAGCGTACCTTGCTAAATAATCAAATAATCACAGATTCACAATCTGTATCGGAAGTAAATTTTTAAAAACATTACCATAGCAACTCCAATCTTTTGTATTTTATTTATTTATTCATTCAACGGGTAGTTATAATAAAAAAAAATGTAAAATCGTAAAAATAAAAATAATTAAATAGATAATACAATACTAATAATATAAAACACAATACAATATAGTGGTAGAATACAATATAAAAATACAAAACAAAACAATATAATAAAGAAATAATAATACAGAACAATGAAAGGGAGTATTTATAATACCCATTTCCAATAATATAAAACACTGAGAAAAAAATAAAAAAAATATATAACTACCTATATCTAACAGTTTTATACAGTAACTGGACAAAAACAAAACAAATTAAAATGAAATGAGCAATTGAAGCTAAAAAACATGAGCTATATAGTAGCCCTCTTCATTTTCCAAAGCAAAGTGGAAAAAATATCTATAGCCAAATATATCTATAATAATTCTTCTATTCTCCAAAGATGATAGATTCATCTGATCTGTAATGGTGTTGTATGAATATTATCTCCTTCTTCGACCTAACTTGTATGCACAAATCCTAAGGAAAGTATTTTGTACAGCTTCAATTTGGTTCAAGTGTATCTTATAATATGGTCGCCAGATTATTGAAGCGTACTCCAATAATGATCTCACCAATGAACAATATAATAACTTGAGAGTGTTCAAACTGAAGTCCTTACATGATCTATTAATGAAGCCTAATATCTTGAGTGTTTTAGCCATACTATACTCATTATGTGGTCTGAAGTTCAATTCACAATCAAACATAATTTCCTTTATCACTTATTTCCTATTAATTGGTATATTGTTGAAACTGTAGTCATGTAGAACAGGGTGAATAATTCTAGAGAATGTTTAAATACATCGCCAGGGTTACTGTTTGATTTCAGTGGTTATAAACCCTCCTGGAATAGTATGCCATCGTGTCAATTGAAACCATTATCATAGCCTGTTATATAAAAAAAGATATCAAATTGAAGACATACCATTTACAATTTTGTGGTTATAATATGAATTCGTAAAAAACGTATGGGATCTAAAGCATTTATAAATTTCTCAAGACATTTGTTCATTAATGACTCGTTCCCCTACGCTGCACTCATGATTAAAATACTCGTAACTGAAAGGACGTTTATAACATTTGTTACATAAATTTTGAAATAGAATTACTAAAATCAACAATTTGTTTCAAATACAATAGTAATATTGATTAAATGTTTGATCAAAAATGTGATATTGGACGCATGTGGTGTCACTCAGTGAGAACAAAAAAGTATTTTACCCCTTCACCACACAGCTAATTTAATTCCTAGATGCGCATTTCAATAACAAAGTTATCTTCATCAGTAGGGATTACTAAACTAACTGTAAATCGTCATACCAGTCTTATTTATATCACATAATTAATTACCATGAGGTAATCTGTTTACTATATAGGAAGTGATCCTACCTCTTGGACAGGTACAACCCCAACCAATAAACAATACAACAAAGGTACTTAATTATTCCATTACTGGTATCAAATCAAATAGTTTGGAATTTAATGGACCATTATCATTATCAAGCAAGGGTCTCGAGCCCATTTTTCGAATAGCAATACTTTCATAACAATCTAATTTTCTGTAATCATCAACAGGCTTTATTAATTTTAAACTTTGGATATTAATTTTGTGATCATTTATTAGAAACCGAAATAATACAGGAATTATCAACTGAAGAAAATTGAACCACCATTAAAAAAAATGTACAGGCTGAAGGACTTAGGTCGATGGCCATTTGATTATATTTGTAGATTAGATTAGATATTTATTGGTCAAATTATTGCACCTTAGTGCTATGACAAGTCAACATAAGTGTTGTTACAATTATTATAATTGTTATAGTATAATTATAGTATCACAGTTAATAATTTGTATAAAATTGAATACGGAACAATCACAAAATAAATATATGAATATACTTACAAACTAAGATAAAAAAGTACATAGAGACAAAAATTGTATAGAGACATAATTATTGCAATAATCATTCGGTAAAATTGAAGTCCGACGGATCATAGTAAGCATTCTTTGTTAGATGTTGTTTCAGTTTCCTTTTGAAACTAGTGAGGATTGCATTTTTCATTGATTGGGGAAGTGAATTCTATAGTGGTATGTAGGAATTACATCTCCTTGTCATTTCTTGTTTCTGGTTTGGTGCTCCAATATTATCTTTATTCCTAGTATTATAAGAATGATTATTTCCATTTGTAGGATACTTAAGTGAATTTTCTCGAATGTGTATTAGATTGCAGTATATTATACACGACGGTAGAGTCATTATATTAAACCTCATGAACCAAGGCTCACAGCTTTCCATTTGAACTATTCCAGCTAAGGCTCGGATTGCTCGTTTTTGAATTGTAAATATTCTTGAGATATGAACAGATGTTCCCCAATTTATCAATCCATATGTTAAAGAGCTATGAAAAACAGTACAGCTTCAATTGACACGTTGAGAGATAACGATAGGATAATTACAAACTCCAATGAAATTTGCAAAATGTTTTCTGAATATTTTCTCTCGGTTTTTAATCCAAGAAGAAATATTCCAGTTCATAATGTAACACAGCAAGAATCAAATAACAACATTTCTTCTTATAACATTTCTGTACAATCTATTCTTCTAAAACTTCAAAATCTTTCAAACAAAGGTGTGGGACCAGACGAACTACCTACAACACTCCTCAAGTACTGTGCTGAATATATTGCAATACCACTTCATATAATCTTCAATAAATCCCTTGAAGAGGTTGTATTTCCGTCAGTATGGAAGAAAGCTCACATAATCCCAATTTTAAAATCTGGTAATAAACAACTCGTCAAAAACTATAGACCGATTTCAAAATTGTCCATCATAGCAAAAACTTTCGAGTCTATTATTTTCGATAACCTATTATTCGACGTTAAAAACATAATTAATATTGAACAACATGGCTTCATGAAGAAACGATCAGTAGACTCCAATTTATTCACATATACTGAGTATATCCTGCATAGCCTCAATGACAAGCACCAAGTTGATGCTATTTACACCGACTTCAGCAAAGCATTTGACAAAATCGATCACTCAGTTTTGCTACGGAAGCTTGCTGGAGTCGGGGTAAATGGCAATCTACTAAATTGGCTTGAATCTTATGTAACCGATCGTTGTCAAGCTGTAACAATCGGTAACAACAAGTCTGAATATCACCAAATCACCTCTGGGGTTCCTCAAGGATCTCATCTGGGGCCTCTCCTATTTAATATTTACATTAATGATATCTCTCAATGTTTCCGATTCGCCAACTTCTTAATGTATGCGGACGATCTAAAAATATACCACTCAATTTCTGATGCTGACGACATCTTACTCGTGCAACAGGATATCAATAACTTCTATATCTACTGCGATGTAAATAGTCTATACCTGAACTTTGATATGTGTTACCATATTTCATTTGGACGCCGAAAAAGTATTCTAAATCACTCCTATCAAATATCTTCTCTACCCTTGAAAACCGTCACAAAAATAAAGGACCTAGGAATAATATTTGACTCTAAAATGCTTTTTGATAAGCATATATTTTACATTTCTAAAAAGGCCCGCAGAATGTTAGGTTTCATTATGAGAACTTGTGAATTTAAAAACACACAGACTCTCCGTACTCTCTATATGTCATACGTCAATAGTGTTTTGAGTTATGGTTCCGTAATATGGAACCCTGGATACGTCATTTACATAAAAAAAACTTGAAAGGGTTCAGAATATATTCTTAGATTATGTCAACAAAAAATGTTTTCCATCCAAACCCAACAACCGTATCTATGTTTGAAATGAGCTGAATATATTAACACTGGAGAACAGAAGGAAAATTTCAGACGTGAAGTTCCTCTTCAAAATCATTAACAATTTAGTTGATTCGCCTGCCATCCTTAGTAACATTTATCTTAATGCTCCTACATATACTACTAGGTATCAGCATCTTTTCCGTTACGAACAATCGCAAACAAATTATTTTTTGAACTCTCCCATGCATAGATGCAACATATCGTATAATGCGTTATCAAATTCCATTAATAATGATATTTTCTCTTACTCATTGTCAAAATTTTCCTATATTTTGAAAAAACACTTTCTTGCTTCACAGACTTCAATTGAATAAGTACGCTTTCATGTTCGTTTTCATTCACTCGTTACTATATGCACTAAATTCATTACTCTTATTGTTTTTTTTCTGTCATTTTCTAAATCTATCACCAATTTTATAATTTCCGGTATAATTTTATTTTAGAATTATATGTAGATTCTGTATATTGAGAAATCATCTATCTGTGAATACTGTTTTGGGTTAGTCCCGTTTGTATTCCCATTTGTAAATAAATAAATAAATAAACATTGCATGGTAGGCAATGTGGGCAGCTTCCTCACCTACTTTATTTTTTATCTGCCTGATTGCATAAACCTTACTTGATAGATTTTTCGCAAATTTATCAATATGGGGTTTTCAAGTTAACTTAGAGTCAATAGTTGTGCCAAGACACTTCACATTATCTGAGGGATTATGTGACAACGAGAACATAACTGATTGGGTCTTATTTTCATTCACACATAAACTGTTCACATTGAACCAGTCAGTAGCTTTCTGAGTAACTCGTTCTTCTAATTCTGATGATTCTTCATCATTGTTTTTCCGAATGGAGAAAGTAGTGTCATCAGTGAACAGCATTGTAAATGTTGTCATTGAATTTGGTAAATCATTGATATAAATTAAGAAAAGTAGTGGCCCAAGGACGCTACCTTGTTGAACCCCATTCAATATCGTTTGTATGCTACTGAGTTCTTCATTATATAACACACATTGCTTTCGCTCATTCAGATATGATGCGAGAAGATTATGTGCCACACCTACAAAGCCATAATATCTTAATTTTTCTAATAAAATATCCGTGGAGACGCAGTCGAACGCCTTGCTCAGATCCAAGATTATGGCAAGTGTTGCTTCTTTGTTTTCCAAGCCATCATTTATGAAATTGACTAATTTGAGCACTGCTTTCGATGTACTTCTACCTTTTCTAAATCCAAACTGTCTGTCTATCAAAATATTTGTGTGTTCTAGATAATTAATAATTCTTATTGCCATTATTTTTTCTGCAGTTTTTGCCATGACTGGAAGTAGTGCGATTGGTCTGTAGTTAGAAGGAAAGTTGGTATCGCCATTTTTTTAAATCGGAATTATTTTCGCAATTTTTAATTTGGATGGAAATACACCAGTTTTCAAAATCAAGTTGACAATATACGTAATTGGTTGCAATAGTGCCGATAGATTTTCTTTGTACATGACCACTGAATGATTGCATATGTCAAGCGAGCCCGAGTTTTTTATGGGTTTGATAACTTCTTCAACCTCTGTACTATCAGTTGGATAGAATTGCATTGAGTTGTCATCGTTGTATTTAACTTGGTAAAGATATTCTGAAAATGAATTATTGGGTTTGCTTATTTGATTGTTCATATCACTGGCTACATTAATAAAAAAATCATTAAACTGCTGTGATGTAATACAGGATGGGTTATTTATGCAATTATCGCTACCTATGTTTTTATTTATAAGCTGCCAGATGGTTTTTTGTTTGATTCATTCAGTTTTTTCATCGCCAATTCTCTTTTCAATTTCATAAGATGCTGTTCATAATTATATTTTTTTGATTTGAATTCGGCTTTTATTTGCCCACAGTTATTAAACAGTTTCATTTGATCGTTGAGTTCTGTATATCATTTTTTGCGGTAATTACTTCTGGATATGAATAAATGCTTGGGTCACTTTTCGTATTCATTTTGATTTTCATGGGAGGAAATGAGACTTCCATATAGTAGTTGAGAATGTTATAGTAGACTTGGATCGTCTCATTTATGTCACATTGTTCATAGAGTTCAATCCAATTTCCTGTTGCTAATTTATCGTAGAATAGAGTTTTATTGGCCGAATTTTTATTCAAGATAATTTTATATTTTGGTAGAACCTCTCGATCTGTGTTTATGCATATAATTTGGGAATGATGGTCAAATAGATGAAAGTCATAGATTTTAGATGCACTAACATCGAAGTTTGTGAACATGATATCGATGCATGATTTTGAATTACCATAAATCATAGTATAGCCAAAAATTTGTTTGGATAGGCCAAAAGAGGAGAATAACTCTATCATATCTTGAGTGTGTTTGGAATCTGACGCAAAGTTAATATTGAAATCACCACCAATGACTAGATTAAAAGTTTTAAATTTTTATGACAATATTAGTAACATAGCAGTAATATTATCCTTAAAAGTATTTATATCCCCACATGGAGAGCGGTAAATGGATACAACAATACATTTTTGTTTTAATAGCTTAATGCAGCAAGTTTCAATTTGTTTTCCTTGTTGTTGTTGTATTATTTATATAATCAATAAAGATCTTTTATTATTATTGTAATAAATGGTTTCAAATGTAACTTGCTAGGAATTTTGTCCATTATGAAATCTCTCAGGCACAAGGATGAACTGAATAGATTTTTATACTTACGGTATCCCGAACATATTAGAATTATTCCTGCTTTTATTGACAATTGCAAAGTGACATTATCACATTTATTTCTAATGAAACTTTCTAGTGAAAACAATATCCTATTGGTATTTCTTGTTTCTAGACATTAAAATCGAAATTGCCCGCATTCGTAGATAAAATGATGTACTCACCAAATTCTTCACTTCGAATGGGCTCTTTAAACAATATGAATTTAACACCATTGTTGGACAAAAATTGGGATCCTCTAGCTTCAAGTTTAATGCAGGACAAACCAAAGAAACTTCCTGGAAATCCAGTTATAGTCATTGTTCCCACAGGGCCTGTCATTTCTAAAATGATACAAAAATGGATAAAACTGTTATCCCATCTGGCTACTGTTGTTACCATTCCAACGAACTTTGGTTAGTGTTAATACAGTTCGATACAGGATTGTGAGATTCATCGTAATATTGAGGGAATTTTTGAAGTTTAATTTAATTTTCAGGTTTATCGAGTCACCGAATGGCCATGCCCGCTATTCTCGATCAGCTGTTCTCTGTAACTAGAGGAAAAATTCAAGATGCCAGGGTAGATTACCCAGGAAGACATATCATTTTAGTCGGATTTGGTAGTGGTGCATCTCTGGCTATTCAAGTAGCTCAAGTGGAGACTGTTATGTGTGTCATCAGTATAGGCTTTTCATTACTGACTGCAGAAGGCAGCAGAGGTGATCCGGATGATAGTTTATTGGAACTTCAGTGTCCTGTGTTGTTTGTTATTGGACAAAGCTCTAATACATCCTCGTAGGTATTTTTATTTGAAACCCTTGTCATTTTGTATGGAAAAATTGCACAGCTAGTTTATGGACCAATTTGATACAACATCGGTTTGTAATTAGTCATTTAACTCTCCATTAAACTTATTATTTTGTTCAAGACAAGAAGACTTGGAAGATCTGAGAGAAAGAATGAGAGTAGAGACGGGACTGATAGTGGTTGGTTCTGCCGATGATAACTTGAGAGTTAACAAGAAGAAGAAAAATGCAGAAGGGATAACACAAAGTGTTATAGACAGATGCATTGTTGTAAGTATCATATTTTCTCATGGTTCTTTTGCTTGTGATATATTCTACTAGGTGTGTGCATATTTGTAATTAAATCAGACCCACTTTCAGATTTTCAGCTATAACTCTTTTTTCGTTTAGCGATTTTTAATTCAAAGAAAAATTAAAAATAAAATTTGTAGCACTTGATGTCCATTTCCCTGTATAAATGTCAACTTCCCTGTGTAACTCAGATTTGTTACCTATAAGATGGTGTGCCCAAGGGCTCTGTACTGGCACCGTTTTTTTTCATCTATTTAAACGATCTAAGCTCATTTCTTCAACCATATAAATGTTTCTGATGCATTTGCTAACAAAGATAATTTCGAATGTATCATACCACCAAAAGATCCACTAAAAACTCGACTATACTCACCTTTGGAGTAAAATTAAGGGAAAATTCATCTAGGACAGACAGCATTTTCACAAAACAGAAAAGGTACTCAGGATTATAGCAAAAAAAACGAGTAATGCCTTTGCCTTGCCTTTATCCGTAGAGGGCGTAAATTGTGCCCCCTCCCCCATTTAACACTTGAACTAGGCAAGATAGAGACATTGAATCGTGAGCTTTCAACAATAGCGCTAGGGGCACTATCAACTTTCCTTTATGTGATACTTTATTGAAAATGCATTTCAGTTCGCTTTCCAACGCTGTGTTGATTTTTGAATTATTTTGATTGATTCTGGGTTTACAATTTTTTCATTATTTCAGAATTATTAAAGTAAAAATGGTTCACGAAAAAAGACAACTATTGAATAACTTGAAAGTATTTGAGGTATTTGGAACGCTAGAGCAGTTTTCTTACACTTACAATGAAAATTTGGTATCATATTTCTCGACAGTTAAATTTTTTGAAAATTTTCGTCCATTCAGAATCGGAGATAACTGTACTCAAAGTTGCTCCCCAATAGACTTTCAAATCATAGCATCATATGCCAAATGCAATCATTGTTTCAAATAACACGCTGTACAGAACAAACGCGTCTTACAAATCTGATGGAAAACTAACACAATCTGGAAAAATTCGTCCATCTAATTATCGAAATACAAGCTCCCAAAGTCGGCAATGTTTTGATCGATGAGAGCATAAAAATGACAACGTCAAGAGCAATTGCAACAACGCGCTGCAGAAATATATCCCGAAATAAATAGACCAGGAAATATAGAAACCTGAAACAGCATTGGAGAATTGGTCATCCTACCTGCCCATAATATAATTATATGAGAATTTTGGAAAAGAATAGACGTGGAATTGAAATAATTTTCTGAACAAAGTCTAATAAAATTTTTGATTTTACCTTTTTGGTTTTCGTAGTAAATTTTACCTCTCTTTCTAGTTTGGCCCGATTCCATTTGCGTCGGAATTCATGATTTTTTTTCCTGAACTTCTTCACATTTGCATAAATCAAGAACGATCATCATATAACATTCCATTTTTAACTTTTTTTTGCAGTCAACATCGCTGTGACTGCATTGCGTCTTTTTTCAAATGGCTTTCTTTAATGAACAAATGAACCGTACCTTCTGAACTAAATTGGTTCAAGCCATTGCGTTAATAATTATCATTTTCCATCACTTTCAAGCAATCTGATCGTCGAGACTATGAAAGCTACTGACACTGACACTTGCGACAGAGCAGTGTTGCCTAGCGCCTCCGATACTAGATTGGACGGTTGAAATGGTGGTAAAATCGTACAGTCGGAGCTCCAATCTTACTTTTATGATCGACGTATGTCTAATGGTCCGCAAATAGAAAACTTTTGGCGCATACCGTACCGTTCCAAATACCTTAAAGAATGTTGAAAATGTTCCCTTGATCCTCTTGACAATGAAACAGCAGCGGGATTCTTATCTCTCGACTCTACAGCTGTCAGATGGAATTAAAAAAATTTGCAACTCTCATGTTCCATATCGACCACAAATGTTATTTTTATTCGACATCTAAAGAGGTGTCGAGGGTATGAGGCATTATTTGTTTAAGATGAAAAGTTTTTGATTTGCAAAAATGTCGTCATTTCAACCAAAAGAACATACAAATGCTAATTGAATATATGGCCAATCACAAATCTCGAGATTTTTTCACAGGCCGCAAATACGAAAGGCAAATATAGAGAAATGTGACAAGAGCTAAGTAATGAATTGAATTGAACAAGAATGTAACTGACAAGAGAAGGAAATTTGGAAAATGTTCCTTCAGAAGTATTGGTAGTATTCGAATATATGTTCACAATTATTGAATTGGTAGACTGTCAGATACTTAAAATATATACTAACATATTTGAAGCGGTGTAAATTATTTATTTTAACAAGCATAATGTTCATTTTGGTAAGAATTCAATTCCTATCAATGTTTCTAACCAAGTCCTAGGTTCACTATATATGTACTTTGATTTTTGACCTTCGTAGCTTTTTTCCAAAGTATAAAAGTTTAGTTTTCCGAACAAAATGATAGTGTTATTATTGCTTGCTAATTCTAAAGAAAAAAGTAGGACCTTTGAAGGGCTATAACTTTTGACCAAAGGGAGATCCACATTTTGACATCGGAAGTAAAATATTCTGCCATATGTAGCTGTAAAACTTGAAACCTCTGGTAGCAACAAGTCGCCTAAAAGCGTAAAGCTGTAACAAATCGACCCCTTTATAGTCCCCAAAAACGACTCGCTCTATCTACCGACAGCCAGGCAAGGCAAACCTTTTCCAGCTGATCCAGTAGGCGCAACGTTCCGACGGCTATTTAAGGTGAAGATTCCAACATAAGCGCCCTCCGATGGTAATGAAGAGCGCCCTGCTGAACCAGGTTGAGTGGTCGAATTCTATCAACCTGGTTGTACTTTTATTTATAAAAAGATAACCGTCGAGCGGCGGCCGATTATCTTTGTGTGAGCACCTGACAGCAGTAGACTCGGTTTTGACACGACTCAATATGGAAAGAAACACACTCATAGATATATAAATATATTGTATAAAAAAATGTAAACGAGCAAAATATTCTACATGTACAAATATATCGTCCTTCATGACGGGACCCTGTGTATATAAAATATAAAACAAATATAAACAAAACTTCAAAACTGTAAAAGATCAAACGTGAAACGTAATTCATATAAACTACCTTGCCATAGGGGTAGACGGACATAAACTGGTATATACTTCTAAACTAACGAGGTGATTCTGGACATTTGGGCGCAATCAGGGTTTATACACCAACTTTGAAAACATTACGACAGAATAAGCATGCACAAACTTTCGATAAGTTCATAAATAATACCCAAAATGACAAAATAATCACACAAGCATAGTATTTCAACATTTGCAAAAGATCAATTCAAATAAGCGAAGAGTAGAGACATCTTTGCAATACCTGTGTATCGTAACGTTTTCAAAATATCAATTCAAATAAACAAAATTGTAGAGACAACTTTATAACACCTGTATGCAATTGTACAAATTGGCTGAAATAGTAAACACAGTAATCATAAAACAAAAACACATACTGCAGAACAATACAAGATTCAACACTAGGTTAGAATTCATTACAGTACAATAACTCTCGTTCAGGCACATTGGTCCTTGCATAATAAATCAAAATGTTTCTGCATTTGCGGCAGAAGAAATAAACAAAACTCACATCAGGGCAAATTCATATAAATAGACCATAATTCACACAATCGTTTCAGTTCAATTTACTCATATCGGGTATTTCGAGAACGGATTCAGAACAAGGGCATAACCTTTCGTTGTAATATTATCCATGAGTTAAATGTCAATCGGGAATATGATAAACATTTTAGTCGGATATGCACCTACCTAACAAGGCACGCATCTCGAGCGTTAAAAATAAACTTGGATTCGTATCGATAGATTGTATCGGGCAGCGATACGATTCCCACTCAACTATGATGGGTTGTTCACTATTCTACGAATTGGCGCGCTTAATTCGATGATGGATTGAAATACAGAGGGTTCTCGCGCTTGGGTTTCGTTTACCAGTATTTAATTTATCGTTTATAGGCTTGTACTTTTCACTAGACTGCAGACCTCATGTTGGTTTGAAGACTTTTTCTAGCAATTCTCGACTTCATAGGTTCATATTTTTTCGCGTATTACGAACTACTGCACATAATTACGATGTTTCGGTGACTTCATTGTCGAACATAATAACATGTTCACTCGTCGTTTACAAAAGATACTAAGTGATTTCTCCGAAAACCACAAAAAACAAAGACATCTCGAAGTGTCTCCAAAAACTTTACTTCAACTAAGGTACACCATTACAACGTCTAAGAACTTGAACGTAGTAATTAGTTCATCCGAGGCCCGCAAAACTAAAACCGGAACTGGTTGTGAACGGGTCAAGGCGCTCTTTTAAATGATCGCGTTCGTGACGTCATTCCTTTGTTTTTGAATTGAGTTGTTATTCCACCTTTGTGCAGCTGCAAAATGATTCATTAGATTGAACACGTGTTCACAAAGACACCGCTATCAGTATGTCGGTCTACTTCAATCGGTTGCAATTTAGCCGTCAATTAATTGAGATGAACTTCGGCGGAGCGCGCTTTCGATAGCGCTAATTGAATACAAGGTGGCTCACTTATCATTCGCGGAGCTGTTTTCGGTACTGTCTTAGTAACAATCGACTCAGCTTGGCCAGAGATATATGTAATTTTTAGATTTTTTTTTGTTTTTCTGTGACAAGGGTACGAAGGCCTAATATGGGAGAGTATGTTTTTTATTGCTAATTTTTAGAACAATTTTACATTAATATAAGATAGCGATAATTTTATTTTTATTGTAATGACTGCAATTACTTGTAAATTAGCCAAATGGGCTAAATAAAGGATTTATATATGATTTAATTGATTTCGCGTTTAATTTAACCAGTATGCAAATTGGGTTTGTCACAAAGCTACTAACATTTTATCTTGGTTTCGATACATTCTATACCTGGGTTGTGGATATACGGTGTCAAAGATTGCACAAATTGCAAGCAAATATTTTTTTATTGAAAATAATTCCTGTAGACGGACTTCTGGAATTTCAACAACACTGAATTATCTCCAAATTTGTCTTCGGTACCTTCTATTCTTCCAAATAGTACATTTTCGTGCCAACGGACGTCTAATTCCGTAAACGATTGGTAATATCCTCAATAATCATTCTATTATTTTTATTAATAACTCTCAGGACACAACTAAAACCAACACATATAATAAGTTATAATGAAATGTCAAATTATTCAAGTTTAGGCGACGGTGTCTGCTGAGACATACGTTACCTCTCGACTAGTATCAGTAGTATCAGGCGTTTGATAATGAACCATTCTAACGCTGGATTTATGCAGCAGTCATAAGTTTTAAGTCATAAGGAAGAATATTTGTCAATGATTGGTTGAACCGTTTATTCCAACCAATCATTGACGAACATTCTTATGACTTATGACTTCAAACTGCTGCATAAATCCACCATAAGCGTCAAGTGTACCACTTTTATGTGTCGCGAGCAGTACTCCTGCACCCGTATTTTTGTTTTTCATGTACGAGCCCATAATTGAATGAATGAATAAATGATAATTGACAATGTGAACCACCGCAGTTTTTATTTTGTTTATAATTCTTGTTGATTTCGCAATTTGTTTTCAGGATGAAGTCGGCGAGTTTATAAGCGGCATAATCCTTTCCCCTTATCCCCCCCAGATCCGACAATCTCCCACCCACGTGCCTCCTGAAATACCAGTCAAAAAAGGTAAATCTGAGCGAAAGCGCTACAACTCTAATACAAGCTCTTTGGACAGTGAACCACCATCTCCAAAACCTAGGACTACTCGACCAGGTTGAAAAATATCTATTAGTTTTGCTAGAGGGTGAACAAATAATATTTCTAGCATGTACCGCCATACATTAACTTGATATTTTTGTATAACCAACCATTTTGGAACATGATTTGAATCAAAGTTATGAAAAGTTAAATTGAAAAAAAAATGGCATGACTTCACTTCACTTCCACAAATTTGTACCATGATTTAAAACCGATTTTCAGAAACAAATTTTACTGGACTTTGGAGGTAAACTACTCCAAGTCCTAAACGCTAATTTTTCAGTAGGACAACACTAAGTGATCTAAGTGTGTTATTCTTATGTCCAGTGATTGATATGTATCAGTTGACATGTTACTAAGAATATTCTTGAATACGTAAGAACATGGCATAACAACGTGAAGATAAAAAAATCTGTCTCGTTGGTCTTACACAAAATTCGTTTAATAGGCTGTTTGGCAAGTGGTTTTTTCTTTGTTCACCATCGTATGCTTTGCATGTTTGTTTTAATGTCTTTTGTTCATAACAACTATTACATAATAATTATGTTCTGCTTGCAGTACTCAAGATGCTAAATTATTTTTTTGCAAGTGATTCAAATAATTTTAAAGATAAAGTGTTAACATAGTGGAAGGACACAAATGAAACTAACAGAATGATTTTCTACCAAACGACTGTTTCTAAATGAGGAAAATACAAAAAATGCATTTTTCTCTGTTGTCCACAGACTTGAAAATGATATTGAGTTCGATTACAGTTTTAGGCTCATTATTGAGTATAAATTGATCTGTCAGAAATATACACATATCTGTTATACTTGTTAAGACACATCAGGATAGTAATATCTGAGCTAGGCTTTATAAATACTTTTTTGGTCTAGTATATTCACATATTTCGTACGGAATTATTGTGTGGAGCCTTGCATAATCATCCAATAACATAGGATAGCCATGAGAATAATAACGGCTTCGTTACGATCATGACTTTAAAACAGCATACCTACATAAATTTTAAAATAATGTCATTTCCACTTCTAGATTTCTTTTTTTTAGGATTTTAACCTTTTACAGTCTGAAAATGTAAAATCATGGAAATCTATACAAACAATAATATTTGCCCTGATATTTTACTGCGTTTAAAAAAAAGTGTTTAAATTTGTTAGTCATTTATCGAATCTGGCAGCAATGGGAAGCCCTCCTTGGATTACTTCCTCTCCACATAGCTCTGGAGAGAGATGCGAGATGGGCAACGTACAGACTATACTAAGCGGCCATTAGTCTACCGCAGGCATGTGTCATAAGAGGCAGCAGCATGCTGGAGGGCATAATAGCTCACAACATTCTTGGAATGCCCTCAGACATCATGCCTAAAACTATCAACCTTCACATGTCCTACACTGTGGTCTTTCCTGAATGAAACCGACCTATGTAGGGCAAATGATTGGTTTACCGATGGTTCCAAAACTTTGGAATGCTACGGAGCCGGAATATATGGGATGAACCCTGTAGTGAAACGCTCATTCGATATGGGTAAACTAGCTACGATATTTCAGGCAGAGGTATATGCCATTGGAATGTGTGCAAGGAAGCTGGAAAATCGACACCACACGAAAAACAATAAAAATATTTTCAGATAGGTAGTCAAGCAGCACTGAAAGCGCTTGAATCCAACTGCTTTAAATCTAGAGCAGTATGGAACTGCAGAGACACCTTAAACCGACTAGCACTACTCAACAACATTACCCTAGTTTGAATACCAGGTCACACATGCCTAGAAGGAAGCGAAATAGCGCACGCCCTAGCAAAAGAGGGGGGGCGAAACAACGTTCACTGGACCAGAACCGGTAATCGGTTTAGCATATAGCACTGCCAAGAATGTCATACGAGCCTGGGCAGACAATAAAAAACTCGATTATTGGTAGTCTACTGGGCCTAGCCCATTCCAAAGCATGTATCGCTTGTACAAGGAAAAAACAGGACTATGACAAACTGCTAGAACTCAGTAGAGCACATCTCAGAGTTATAGTATGTTTGCTTACTGGCGACTGTAAACATCACATGCATAAAATCGGACTTGCACAAGATGCAGAGTGCCGGAGTGCATGGAGGATAATGAAACGGCTAAACACATTCTGTGTACATGCCCTGCAGCGGCAAGAACCAGATTTTGGCAGTAAGACCAGAAAACCTGGTAAATTGTTCTCCCAATGCATTCCTCAATTTTGTTAAGAGATTGGATATACTGGGAAAAATATAACCATAGGGTGAGCCACAATAAGCCATTGACCGCAGTGGATGGCCTGATACGGGCCCACTCACGTTCAAACCAAACCATTAATTTACAATCGTTTTTGTTTCATTATGTTAAAAATAGAAGACAGAATATATTTTCTTGGCAGTTGTCGAGTAAAGTTTGAGATAAACTTTGTTTCTCTGTACACGACTTTCTCAGAAAATGAGGTTTTGCGCACGGAAAACCCGCTTCGAAAACGGTACCTTGCACAAGCGGTGTGCGAAGCACTCTGCGCAAGGATATGTCATCTTTGTGCACACATCTGACTTTGATTTTTTTCTTCATTCTCTCCTAACAACTTCAAAATTCAAACCTAACCTATCGAATCTGAATTTGCCTATAAAAAAAAAAACGAGTTCCTTGAATTGACGTTTTTTCATTTTCAGACTGGAACTTTGAAATTTCCAAAAACTCTTGCTAAGAGAAGAAATTCACCCACAAAATCAAACTCTCAGTCATATCCATCGTTATGCATAAATCAAAAATAATCTTTCACAATAGGTCCTTACCTCTGCTTCTTGGTGTAATGTAATCTTTGGTACATTTTGAATCAGGTTGTGTTCGGTGCAGTTGCGCAAACAAAGGTGTAAATCCTATCGGAAAACGAATACTTGAATCGAATGTAAATTACACTGAGTCTAGGAAAGTGCTACACATCCCAGGCAAACGAACGGATCGGTTATAATAATAATAATAATTGATTTCATTGATAGAAATGCATTGAATAAATAATAGATACAATGTAAATGCCTCCATCAAAAGGCAGAATTCAATTTCCGATTCAAGAGATTTGATCGGAACTTGCTCTTCCATTATGCGATTATAATCCGGGTCTTATAATCACATAATGGAAGAGCAAGAATAATAGGAATAAAGATATTTTATATCGTTATGAAGCTAGAATATGTAGTGTTTTCTATCACACATTTTCATATTATACCACAAATATTGCATAATTCAAGTGCGTGTGTGTACGAGAGAGAAAGAGAATGTGCGGATGGTGAGTGGGGGGAGATGAAAGAGAGTGGGAGAGGGAGAATGAGAGTGGAGAGAGAAAGCGTGAGAGAGACGAGAGAGAGAAAGTAAAATAGTGGGGGAGAGAGAGAAGGGAGAAAGTGAAAGTATGCGAGAGAGAGAGAGAGGGGGGAAACAGAGAGAAGCAGAAGCCATGTTAGTCGATAAATCAGAAAATTATTTTAAAAACAGAAGGAATCTCTTATTTTTATTATTTTCACAAGGTATTCTAGACATATTTCACATCAAGTTTTGACAATGTATTTGACGTCACTCACAACATTTTGTTTGATTAGTAAATAATGTGTTTTCTTTTTCTGGTAACCAGAAGATTTTAATAATAAAAAATCTAAAAATATCCTGAGCTGGTGGACATCTTCAATATTTTTGGCGCTAGACTCAAAACTAATTTTATTATCCATTTTTGTTTGTTTGACTTTCTGTAATTAATCATAAGCGAAATGGTCGTGGTGTTAGCGTTAGCCTTCTACGCAGGCGGCCCGGGTTCGATCCCACCGCCTGTCACGGAGCTGAAGTGGTTTAGAATCCACTTTTATGTAGGTCCCGGATCTCCCTTGCTCTCAGAAGCTCTGCTTTTGAGGGTTGGTTTTCCTTCGAAAACCTGAAAGATTCGTAAAAAATTAAAAAAAATATATCCAACATCACATATAGTGGAGGTGACATACTACTTGGTAGGTAAAAAAAAAATTACAGTCAGATTCCATCAAATTCTTTTTGGTGGAATCAGACTGTAAGTTTTCTCACGTACCCAGTAATACGCAGGTTAGCTTGGGAATATTTGAAACCATTGAAAGCGCAAATCTTTTGAATTGAACATTCTTTCAAATTTTTTTCAGTTCCAATAAAAATACATAACATTCAGTATGCCGTGGAGTAATTGACAGTTCATGACAAATATTTAAAACCTTCCAGTACATCTTTTGTAATAATTTTTCTGAAATGAAAAGTATTCAACTAATGTTAATTTTACTTTTTAGAAGTATGGGAAAATATATTTGTTTTACCACAGATTGAATTGACAGTCTGTCGACTGTCAGACGTGATCGCGGTATATAGTCTTTGAAAAAGCTATTTCTATTGTGAAATGCAGTTTCCCAATTTTCATACCAGGATTTATACTAATACTGATTTTTTCCCACAGTCGGTCGACCACCTGGATCAAAATCTAAAAATCGCCTTGGTCTTGAAGCAAAATGGGCCCAGCAAATGGCGCAAGGTAACACTCGTCCTTCCTCCCCTAGTCCTAGTCCCCCACCCCCTTACCCTAAAATACCCACACCCGATACATCTTCTACCGATAGTTCTCAGGCTGATAAACAGTTGCCGAGAACCGCAGACACTAGCATTAAAAAAATTAAAACATTAAGACCCGTGGTTAGCCCAGATAAAACAACAACTCCAACACCATCGCCTGTGAAAAATTTACCAACACAACCAGGTTAGTTTCTGTAAGGAAGTATATTGGAATGAGTTTTTGTTTGTGTTCTACAGCACAGTATAATAGTTATTTAATCAACTAGTGTATTAATCGCATTTTAATATAAGAGTTGATTACAATATTTTTCCGTCTACCTCACTCTTGTTGATTTAAAAGAATTCTAATTTTTTTCTGGTAAATTTGTGACTACTGCATAAATTATCTCTGCTATGATTCTACTTAAACGAGAATGCTCAACAGCCAAATGCAAATTGTGTCTTTCCTTTTGCTTTTGAAAATTAATTTCCGTCAATTCCAATGGATTGCTTATATCGCGTAACATTCTTCTTTCCACGTTTTGTTCATATCTTGAATGAAATATATAACCTTATTCGAAAATAAAGCCACTGATGAAAGTCAACGGAAAAACTAAGCTTTGAATTGTATTCTCTAATTGCTTTCGTAAAGCGGCATGAAAAATTCCTCAAAAATACGTTTTTGCAGGAAAATTATTGGAAAACACAAAAAATAAACTAAAAACTTGGACAGTTATGGTCATAACGGATGGCATATACGTCAAGTTAAATTACCATCGCTATGTTCTGAAAAGCGGATGTAGCGAATAACGTTGACGTTATGTTTAGCGGAAGTGATGCAGCATATGGCTGAATATCCATTTTAGCGTCGATAACATCTGAATTCGTTTATGTTTGGCAACAATCATGCATTCATAGAGAAATCGACCATTAATGACAAATCGATCATTATTAGGGGTCATTATTTCTCGAAATCATCCATTAATAACAAATCATTCATGGATAGGGGTCATTAATGGTCGATATCATTTGCATTGAACATTAAACAGACATGTTAAAAAAAATGTTAATACGAGGTAGGCGGAAATATTTATTTATTGAATGTTTGTGTCAGTATGTGTAACGAAAAGTGTTTCCTGTTTTTAACATGCAAGTTTTTTAATGTGTAAGTCTCCAAAATAGTGACAAAATGATAAAAGTGTCACATTTTCTTTACTTCTCAACTAACTAAACTGATGATGATTGAGGATATCTGCTGTGTTGATTTATCTTGGATGAGAACTCCATAGTTGTTTTTTGTGTTTTTTTTGTTCGGTTTTTTCCGTTTTGGCACATCTGCTGTTATCTAAAGTCATTCAATGATTTATCAATATAATATTTTTCCGTATAAACAGCGATATTTTTTAGGACCATTTATACATGTCATACCTCTCAAAAACTTTTGTATTTTATGGATGTTAGTATTAAATTGACATATACTATATTAGTTGTTTACTAAATGAAACAATAAGGTTATATATATTCCCTCCCCTACTACCTTTTAAATTAAAATATTTCATAGTTCCTTTTGACATATAAATTTTGTCTGCTGTTGAATGTGTCCAAAGGGATATTTTTCTAATGCGGAAAGAGTTTTGAGCCCTTATTTGAAAGTTCCATAAAGGCGAGTTGTTTATGAAATTTTGTTCATTGGTTGCCAAATTATGGTTCAAAATTCAGTTTTGGTTGTGCAAGGTAAGATTGCCATTTCAAGTATTCGCAGAAAAAATTTACTGTAGTTTAAATCTGAAGGATGTAGCCCCCTTTTTTTTTACTAAAGGCAACACATTGGCGAACGGTTGCTCAGTTTTTCTGGAAGCTGAAAGTCGTGGGTCGCATAGAAGTTTTATTTGAAGTGAATATAGTCTATTTACTGATAATTTCAACTATGCTAATATTGGTTGTAAAGTAATAAGAAAAGTGTGCATTGAGTTTCTGGGAAAACAGTGAAATCTCAACTGGAAATATTAAAAGTAAATTATGAAAAATATGTTCATAATATGAACCACCTTTCAAGTAGAATTTTTTTTAGCGATTGTATACGTATACCATTGCCTCACAGTTAACAGTTCACTTTTAATCTGGTACTTACTTATGAAGAAAGTATCTTAAAACTGTAAAACATCAGTAGGTACAGGAAATAATTCCTGTTAAAATTTATATAAAAAATTATGTCAAACTCTTATCTGATTTTCCTTGGGGTGTGCACAAGTAATCTCCAATCCACAAAATTATCATCTGAACCATCAATCATCGATTTCAGGGAAGTTTGTTATTGGGAAATGTTCCTTAACAAATTTTTTCTAAATTCCATTAATTTAATAACCATAGGGTGGCTTCTTTCATTTAGTGGTTTTCGAGTGTAACCGATAGTTGGTAGAAATACGTAAGAGGCCTGGAATTAATTTGGAAAATTGATTTAAAAAGTTTGCACAGAGATGAACTCTCGTTCTCTTACCGTTGGTGGAAGATATGGCCTCAAAGTAAGAAGTGTTCCTAAAGTGATTTTTGAAAGTATTCACTAAACAAGACTCGTGCTTTGTGATTGAAACAAATCCATCTCAGATGATATAACCACAAGCACTTACTATTTCTTATGTGATTTCAAAATCAATCAGTATCTAATCAACACTTCGAGAATTCAAGCAGAAATCAATCCCCGACGTCGAATTTTCTATCCATTCTGCGGAGGCACCAACTTTCAGGGCAGCGAGATAATTCGGCAACGAGCCAGCGCTTCCCAAAATGTTTTGGAAATACTATTCCGTTTTTTTAATAAATCGGAAGCAGTCATCAAAATCAATGATGAAGAATGGTACTTGAAGACTTTGTGATTATTTATTGCTGATATTGCATAATTTTTGAGGGAAGATAAATCAGTAAAAAAACTTTTTATTCAGAACACAGTCTATGAAGTAACAAACATTTTTGTGTTCTCTGAGAATAGGAGTGAAATTGGTAGAGTTGGGTTTTATACTGTGTATCAGCTTTTTTCTTTGAGTTCTTGTCTTTGCGATGGGATTACTGAGGTGTTCATACAGAGTGGTCAATGATGATATTACTTAAACTATGTGATATTATTTGAATATTGATTTCTGTGGCGATTACAACGCTACAAGGAGTGAACTAGAAGTTTTCGCAGATAAGATATTCCGAAAATATATCTTAAAAATTGTTTCAGCGCCATAAAAGACCTTGCTTTGTGGTCATAAAAAGGGCCTCGTTTTTTGTGAAGAAGAACCTCGGAAGTATTATCAATGGATTAATAAATTGAATTTAATTCAGATGACATATTGAACAGATAAAAATGAAATAAATCGAAAACTTTTAAAAATTAAATTTAACAAAGAAATCTAAAGTTTTTAGGCACAATAACTAAGTAATGAGGGCAATTGAAGTAATGGTGCAGTTTTTCTAAAACAAAATTTTTAGTTTGTGGTATCATTCCAGATTAACTTGAAGAGTTAATGTAATTTCTTTCCGGAGTGGGTGTGTTTGTTATAGCTTCGATATCAGAATTATTGGAAACATTGACAAGTTATCTCATTCATTCTGTACCAGAATGAGCATAAAAGTGCACTTTACTAAGAAATTATTGATACTGCACAGGTTCAAGGTAAACGAGTTTGATCTTGAAGCACTTTGCAACGGTAATATCTGAAAATGATGTTCCAGGCTACAAATACTATTCATGATACTATTCCAATGTAATATACCTTTGGTAACATGGATTTGAAGTGTTTTTATTATCTTGGCAACCAGTTGAAAACAAGTAACCTTCACAAAGGTAATTGAAATGCCTTTTAAACTAGGTTTCTCATCGCCCTTCTTCCAACTTATACAGTTTGAGATTATGGTTTCAAGTTGTACAGTAAGACCAGTAACATCAGTAAGAATATCGGAAAGAAAATTGATAGCAATAAGTGAATTACAAAAATCAAATTTATAAATACCATAATAGATATTCAAAAATATTTCTTAACATCACACTACACTTCTTTTAATTTTACAAATCGCACTTCCAGAAATTCTCGTAGACACTTGGAAAACACTTTTTTGGCACTGCTTACAATATGTAGATGTCAAATTATTTCATTTGTTGGTTAGTGTAAAAGGGTTTGATTATTATTTCAATAAAAATCTCAATAATTTGGGAAAATCATATTTGCCATCCAATAAGATTCTAAGAGATGCAACAGTTAAAGTGTTCAATCAAGCACTGGATTCCAAAACAAAAACAAAAAAAACAAACAATTCCAGTTATAATATTAAACAGAAGTCGATCCCAAACTCTGATCAATATTGATCAATATTAGTTTGGGTGTGCCAAACAAAGGCAATTTTCATGAAAAATTAATTAAAGAAAACATGCCAAAGTATAATGGTGTCTTTTCAATGAAGTTTTTCCAAACAATGTTTTCTCAGCTAGTAGTTTTATTATCATATTATTTATATGACAATAAATTGGCCTTTAATATAATATAAAAAAGTAGGAAACGAATGATGATGATTCTGCTTATATTTTACGCATGTTAAAAATTATATATTCAATAAGTATACTACATCTTAATGATGCATGAGCCTGTTACAAAATGCAAACTGATTTTTTTTTCAATAATGATGTTTTTCAGCGAGAATGCAAGCATATGGTCTCAACAGGTCAATAATGCAAGGAAATACCTCAAATTTGTCAACTTTACTTCAAGGAGGTATTAAGACTATTCCACCTACTCATCCGAAGCCTTCATCATCAGGAATCAAAGGTAACATTTTCTTGATCCTTTTAATATTTATATTTAATCTTAATATTGAAAAATTCATAGCCTACTATAGAAGCAAACAAAATTTGAAAATTAAAATATTTTATTATTCATCATACTCTAATTTAATACATTTATTAGATCGAACCTGCAACGCCTCTACAGCTTCTATAATCTCTTCGTTGAAAGAAATTTTAGGGCCTTTTATACTTTTTTTCAGTTGATGAAAGAGATGATAGTCGGACGGGACTAGATCTGGTGAATAAGGGTAGTGTTCCAGTAATTCGAAACCCTTGTCAAACAAAACTCCTTGGACCTCTTTTCACTTCTTTTTTCTTTAATTTTTTCTCGTTGAGTGGCCAGTAACTTCGAATATTCATTCCCAGTTATTGTTCTACCCTTATACATATAATCAATCTTGATAATTCCGTGGCAATCCCAAAAAACTTGAGCAAGAACTTTTCCAGTAGATTTTTGAACACAAAAGTTCTTAGGCCTTGGAGAACCAGAGTGTCTCCATTCCATCGATTGCTGCTTTGTTTCTGGGTCGTTGAAATGTACCCAAGTTTTATCCATTGTTACAACTCAGCTTAAGAACTCTGCATCTTTTTCAAACCTTGCACAGATTGAACATTAAGTATTTTTTTTTTAAATTTCATAGTGCCGTAAAAATGGCCCTCCTGTTACGCAACTTTTTTTTCCATTCAACCAAAAAGTGGATCTATTACCGTTTCCGATATCCTCATGGTAGGCATCCTTCTCTTGGACTATATTTATAAAAAAAATTACAATTTTAATCAATTTTTGTCAGTACTAAAATGATGCCAAACTTAGTCAAAAACTTGAACTACTTTAGGATTATTTAAAAAAAAATACAAATCTCCTCAGGTAGCGAAAAGTGACCCCGCTCGAGTAGGCCATTTTTCGTATTTTTTAAAGCAAAACTGAACGCCCAAGTCGAATTTCATAATAAATTATCAATGAAAGTTATTCCTATATGATGCCAACTTGTTGAAAGAAACTGTAGACTCTTGGGAATACCTCACTTGACATTTTATATCTGAAGAAGTTGAAGAGTGGTAATGATCGTTTATACTTCATCTAATAGAATACTACCCTTTTTTAAATATTTGTTTATATTTCTCGAAGAAATAAGAAGGTGGCACTACTGGAGGTGTAGGTTAGGTTTGAACGTGAGTGGGCCCGTATCAGGCACTTCACTGCGGCCAATGGCCTATTGTGGCTCATCCTATGGTTATATTTCTCCCAGTATATCCAATCTCTTGACACAATTCAGGAATGTATTGGGAGGACAATTTACCAGGTTTTCTGGCCTTACTGTCGAATTGCCAAATATTGAAAATCTGGTTCTGGCCGCTGCAGGACATGTACACAGAATGTGTTTAGCCGTTTCATCATCCTCCATGCATAGCCGGCACTCTGCATCTTGTGCAAGTCCGATTTTAAGCATGTGATGTTTGCAGTGGCCAGTGAGAAAACCTACTATAACTCTGAGATGCGCTCTACTGAGTTCAAGCAGTTTGTTTTTTTTGTTTTTTCCTTGTACAAGCAATAAATGCTTTGTAAAGGGCTAGGCCCGGTAGACTACACCAGTACTCCAGTCTTTTATTGTCTGCCCAAGCTGTTATGACATTCTTGGCAGTGTTGTAAGCTAAATCGATTACCGGATCTGGTCCAATGAACGTTGTTTCGGTCCCCTCTTTTGCTAGGGCGACCGCTATTTCGTTTCCTTCTAGGCCTGTGTGGCCTGGTATCGAGGTTAGGGTAACATTTTTGCGTTGCGCTAGTTGGTTTAATGTGACTACAGTTTTCTACTGCTCTAGATTTAAAGCACTTATATTCAAGCGCTTTCAGTGCTGAAAATATTTTTATTGTTTTTCGTGTGTGGTGTCGATTTTCCAGCTCCCTTGCACTCATTTCAATGACATATAACTATGCCTGGAATATTGTAGCTAGTTTACCCATACTGAATGAGCGTTTCACTACTGGGTTCATCCCATATATTCCGGCTCCGTAGCCTTCCAAAGTTTTGGAACCATCGGTAAACCAACGTTCATTTGCCCTACATTGCTTATAACGCAATTATGCAAAAACTACACATTGGAAAGAAAACATCTTGCACACAGTTGAACCACATATTATTATCTATCAGTTTCCGCAATATTGTTTGTCCAGCTTCAGATTTATAAAAATTATAAATTTTTGAAAAATGATCTCTTTTTCGAGGGTTTTCCGGATTTTCTCAGTGGAAAGTGCACCGATCCGGTCGTATGAAATTTCATTTTGTAGGTTTTATTAATCTTTACAAAAGTTCTGTTGACTGTAAAACAATTCCTTGAATAATCTTTGAGATATTTCCAAAAAACAAAAAAAAAATGTAATTTTTTTCACCATTGCTTGTTTAAAAAATTCCACAAAGCGATTCTGCGGGGGCGAAAACTGGGGTTTTCATTATAAAAATTAGTATAGGCCATTTGCGTCTTTTATTTTGTAGGGGAAAAACCTCTATTGCTTGGTCTAATTTCTATTTCTAGTTCAGACTTAATGTATTGGGCTAGTCTACTTCCCAATACTTTGCCTTTTCGCTGCCATCCCAAAAAGTGTGAAGCTCGATTTTTGCAGCTGCATCAAACTATAGCATCTAGAAACTCGGCAAATTTTCTATGAATTTCTTCCAGATATGAAGTAAGCTGTCTGGTAATTGTTCATCCCAATTAATACCCGAATGCCAAATGTTTTCATCAGGGTTGTTCCTCGAATGGTAAAGCTAGCTAGTAAACCAAGCGGATCAAACAAAGACAGTAAAGACTTTTGGATTATTCTCTTTGTCAGATTCAATTTTACAAGGTCTTCTTTGAGATTAAGTTTGAACAGGAATTCATCGTTGTTTGAATCCCACCATAATCACAGTACTCTTTGTAGAGAGCCATCGTCTACTTTCTTGGAAGTGAGCAAATCTTCAGAAAAATTTGTGCGGACCAAGGAAGAATTTGTCATCAAATTAACAACGTGAAAACTGCCATTTTCTGCATTTTGCATACTTCAGAGATGGTTTTGAGAGATTCTTCGGTATTTTTGGAGTCTAAATAAGCATCCACATAAATTTTTTTCATAATTGGCATTCAAATTCTTTACGTATTGAGCACTTATGGATATGGTAGAGCAGGTCTCTCTTCCAACGCAACAAATGTAAATTAATGACGGTCTAGGAGCTGAAATAATATAAAATAGAAAATCACTCTCGGAAATGTTCGTTTTAAATAATTTATTTGTTTTCAGCCTAGGAAGCTGTATCCAAGTGTAATCCTATTAATTATTGGACTCCTTGGGTTAATAAATTTTGAATGGTAACATGAAAAATTTCCATTTTAATATTCTCATTATTAGATAGTACAGGGTTCCCAAGAAAGTTATACATTTGATTTCAGTTCTAGAGAATGTGACACTAAACAGCAGCACCACAGCAAAACTTTTTCAAAATAGGACAATTGACTTATCGAAAATAACCCTAATCAACTCCGTTAAAGGTGCCCACCAATCTATGAATAACGTGTTGCTACTGCCTGATGGAAAGTTGAAAACGATTCCCGGTTCAACGATGAAAGGAACCGGTGGAACGCCTATTTTGCTGCCCCTCAGTCCTCAGAAAGGCCAACCAAAACCAAACAGTAAGTTCTATTGATGTTCTACATTTCTATTATCGAAAAAAGTGTTATATTTTTGGGATTTAACCTTTTTGCTGCGGCTGCCTTTGTTGTCATTAGTCATTGCGGCTGCGATAAGGCCTCAACTACGCGCACCAACTACGCATAAATATATTTGATTCCCGTACGTGGCCACCACAGACCACATACCCCCTAGACGGTTCATGACAATTTTAACTAATAAAGATGAAAACGGGCTCCTGCAGCAGGAATTTGTGCCATATAGAATTCTACCCCTCGTTTTCTACAGTCGATTACTGCTATCGCAAGCGACGATCACATTATTTTGCACTCTGTGCTACAGTCGCCTACACGTCAGGTTTGTTCGGCAACATACTATCCGATTTGAAAGCATTTGCCAAAATTTGGTGATATTCGAGTAACATTTCATATTCTTGTGTCATTGTCACGCATTTTTATTTTTAACTGCTGGCAGTTTCATGTGCTTTTCAATTCATTTTAAATAAATTATGACATTGTATTATATTGCATATAAAAGGATTATATGTATTAGCTCAAGAGGAAGAAGACAGTCTAGAAGAGATTCGTTTAGGAAATATTGGGAGAAGACTCATGAGAGAAGAGTCAGATCCATTTTTAATAGAAGAAAGAACTCTTTGGAGGAAATAATTATATTTTTTTAACAGTATTCTGCCTCTGATAAACCATTTGACTATGGCCATGTGACTATACTACCAATAATTATATGATTTTTTTAGTGTCCCAAGTTTTTATGCAACAGGAACTGCCAAAGAGTAATAGAAGTCACGATCTTTCTATAGCTCAGCAATACGTATCTAGGGCCATTGTAAATACTTTTTTGCCTGTTTTCATCTGATCTTTCTGCAATTTTGCAGTTTTTGTCTTCGTTTTTGACTTTCAGTTTACCACTGCCTAAATTTAAATAAAACAGAAGTTATTATAAATATGGCTAATGGATTATGGCTCTGCACTATTACTGTACTTTTCTGAATACAAATTCTCCATTCTTCGACAAATTTTTCTTTAAAACCTAAGCTGTTAAGCTTGTAGCTCACATTTTGCCACATAGCATGACCTTTTGCTTTGCCCTCTGTTCCATTGAATTTATTTGTTATCAATTCGGGTTTTTTCCACTTATATCCAGTATTATTTGCAAGAATTCAGTCCGTATCCTCATAATTTAATATTTGCTGATGTAAATTGTTACATTAATATATTTGACATACAACATTGACAGAATAAATCGAAAGAGAAAAGTAGGGTTAAACACAGAAAACGATACTTCTTGATGTCTTGCTTTCTGTCTACCGGGATAGTCGAGTTTAGGCGATAATTTTGATTCACAGAGTACCAGTCATGTGGAACTCAGTCAAAAAGTAGAATTCAATATAACACAGAGTCCCGCTGCAGGTCAACTACTATCTGAAAATGGGAAATTTAAATCTTGAAAATGGGTGGGATATTTAATTTATTCAAATGTTCTTGGGAATTTTCAGCTTCACAACACTTGATATGATTACGACTAGATAGTTCTGAAACGAGTGTTTTTGGAAACCTACTCGGGTTCATTCCGTAACCTGTACGTTCGTTTTCATAACTTGTATTTGCAACCCGCGTTAGAAAACTTCAGTGTTACTTACTCTTTCTTTCACTGACTCAGGTTCATATATCATAACCCAACTCAAAAGCAGGAATCTGCTACGTTTGTAAACTATTATATACCGGGTGTACGCGGAAGGTGGCTCGCCCCTATAACTTTTCTGTTTTTGAATATAATGTTATGAAATTTGGAGGATCTGCATAAGGCATAAAACTGCGTTTACTGACAAGTAACTCAAGTTCATGGAACTTCCGGTTTCACCGGACACCCAGTATATGGTCACCTCTTTTGTCTCGACATGACTTTCTGAATACAACCATGTTTAATTTGTCACTTTTTGTATGCAATTTTTTTTAATATAATTTTTTGATCTAGAAAACTATGGATACGTTCAAATCACTGTTTTCGGTCAAAGTATATGTGTTATAGAACGAAAAATCATGAAGGAAGGGTAAGAAAACAAACTTCAATCCAGGCAAATTTTGAGAAATGTCAACATCCTCGGCAAGCGACAAGCCTCGGCTTTGCCTCGGCTCGTACTCGCTCACGTCTTTACATTCCTTGTTACTTAAATAACTATTATTAGCTTTTGGATTATTGATCTTGTTTCATAAGTTGTGTTGGTTACAGGATGTTCGATGCATTCAAATCTTATTTTAATCTCGTAAAATCCTTCATTTTGAGAAATTTCTAATTTAATTTTTTAAATTTTTCAACAGAAGTTTGTTTGAAACACAATAATGTGCAGTATCAAATTAATCGTAATCACATGCTATTTTTTCCGAACCCAACGATGCCATTTGAAAAAAATTAGAAATAGAAATTTTGAAATGAAATTTTGCGTATCAGATACATTTTGATCAACAACAGTAAAGTTGTATTATTCTCAAAATTATAGGACTGAAATTAGTGATTTGAAGATATCCATAGCCCTCTATAATAAATTTCAAAACGAAAATAAAATTCGGTTTCGAAAAGTGACAAGTAACACATGGTTGTGTTCCGTATGTCATAAGGAGACAAGAAAAGTGAAAATATACCGGGTGTCTCATTTGAAAATCGAAAGTTTATGTCACTTCCGGTGAAACCAAAAGTTGCATGAAGTTGAGTTACTTGTCAAAAGATGCAGTTTTACATCTTATACAGATCTTCCAAATTTCATTCCATTACCTTCAAAAACAAAAAAGTTATAGGACACCCGGTATAGTACTCGGGTTTGTAATATGTGTGATCCGTCACGTGATATCTCTGGATCAGGTTGGTAACCCAGCGTAAGTTTCCGAAAATCCCTATTCTATCAAGTGTTGTGTGAGGAAATATCCCAAAAAAGTAGAAATAACCTATATTATAGGCAATTTTTCAATAACTGGTTTTAATGAATTGTGTGATAAATAGTATACAAAAGAAAAAAAAATGGATTCAGAATTATTTTATAATGCATTGCATGTGAGTAGTAGTTTATTTATATCCCAAGAAACAGTTTTGTTTATAAAAAAAAATCTCCTTACTTATTCAAAAAAATTATATATAAATCAATACCAACTCAAAAAAAGTTATCCATTTGGATTGATTTCAAAATAGTTGAACACAGAACAAAAATAAAGCAATGGTTAAAAAAATTGTGATTGAATGAATTTATTTTACAATTTAAAAAAAATGTTTTTGATTCTACTCTTAAAAATCGTCATTTGTAAAACGTTTGTATTTCATTCGGGAGTGAATTAATTCATCAATCATGGTATATTGATTGTTTTCCTAAGTTATTTCTAAAATTGCTCAGTCTTAAAGTTTACATAAAAAAAATGTAAATTTCAACTTTTCTGTTTCATTTGAATGAATGAACAAATGTTTACTTAATAAAGATAATTGAAATGTGGCAAACCATTGGATTTATACAAGTTTGCTGCCAATTGGCTCTAAAAACGTTTTGTTGTAAGTACATTTAAACGATTTATATTTTCGTTTTTTTTAGAGATTTCAAAACTGATATATTAGCGATTTTGAGTGGATAAGACAGTAGTAAATATTTTTTAGGCATTTGAAAGAAACAACTTCTTAAACCTCCTGTGTAAGTTGAGAAGCATCATTTTCCTTTATTTTTATTTGATTGTAGTTTAACTTTATTTGATCCAGCATAAAATTTGAATTCACCTTGTACAATTTGGTTTGCACGTTTACACCAGTTATGTAGAACTGTTTCAACAGTCAGGTCTATTCTCTAAAAAGTCGTTATTTAACAAGTCGTTTGTTAACGATTGTGGTTCAATTTACGATTACGTCAATCTAAACAAGTCAGAAATTCGTATACTGTAAAAACTGACGTTACGGCTTCTATCGTTGCCAAATAAATGACTGCAAACAGTGCAAAGCAAACCTGAATTTTCAAGATGGGTAGTACACGTTCATGTTTTGTGATTCTGTGATGGATGAATACAAAATTTTGAAACTGTCGATGTCAGTTATTTGATTATTGGATGGAAATCTGAATCAAATATGGAAATTGGTGAATATTACGAAATTAAAAAAAAAAACGTAGTAAAACTATTATTTAGGCAACAATTTTCCGTATATTAGGATGAATTGAAAAAAAACTACTAGTTTCGTACAAATAAGTATGAACCAAGCAAACCTGAAATTCTCAAAGGAACTTGTGACCTCCTAACAGCCAAACTGAACAACTCTGTCAGGAATTTTATGATAGAAGACCAAATACGGGATCCGATTTACCTTCAAAAATCATCATAATACCTTCTTCGCAGTTCTTCCAGGATTATAAGCAATACGTCCTGCTCGAATTGATAGAAGACCAAATACGGGATCCGATTTACCTTCAAAAATCATCATAATACCTTCTTCGCAGTTCTTCCAGGATTATAAGCAATACGTCCTGCTCGAATTGATCCATTTCAAATTGATTACTATTTAAATTTTGCAAAGCACTAGTAAGAATAATGTTTTTGCTGAACACAGCTATTATCGTTGACAGTTACGACAGCCCAATAGGTCTCGTCTGGTCAGCGATGTTTTGGCAAAGATTTCGTTAAATAACGATGAAGAAACAGATAGTGAATACGATTCTGGGATTTTGTCTTTGTTTGACGGCTTATCGCTTGATAACGACTGCTAACGATATCGTTAAAAGTTAGTGAATAGACCTGTAAATATAGTAAATATTTCAATAATAGTTACTTTATGATCTTTGTTTAAATAACCGAAAACATATAATTGTTACAATGAGAACAGGTAACAAGTTTTGTAATATAACCAGCTACGTAATTTGTGGCCAATTCATGTAACTTGTGTTAAAGTGTTTGTTTATTAGATTCAGATATTTTAGAATATTTCTGAATATTGGAAATACTGACAGTCCCTGTGGTTTTATCTTGATGAACCAAACATTATTTTATAGAAATAAACCAATCAGAGTTATCTTCCTTACAATTGAAAGAGGTTTTATACAATGACAGTAGTGTATACGATCAGAGTCAACAATTTTTCATTTATTGTAAACCGTTTTTTTAAATTTTCATATTCTCTCTGCTGACACTGAAAAAGCATAGATGTCATACTGTTTGATTTGGAAAAAAATTATTTAAGGTGGTGTGTTATTCTGAATCGTTCTGAATCTTTGGATAACCTGAGTTTGAACAATTTTTATTGTTTCTTTCTATTATATATTTATTGTGTATTTTTTCCAAACTTCAGACTCTTTCTTCTTTTTTGGTGTCATTGCAATTATAATTTGTTTTTTTTACTACTGATATGGTGAGAAAAGGGCAAGTCTGCATTACCTTAAAAAAAGAATATTAAAACCTTCATAAACCTTCATTTTTGAGATGAATTGAACTGTGTTCATTCCAAACTGTATTTGTGGGATTCTTGACCTCGAAAATCATGAAAAATACTCGGATATTCGAAATACATGAACAATCCTAATAATTTTGAAATGCATGAAGTTCATCTTATCATGCTACAACAATAACTGGACACGCTTCTTTGGTTCATCATGAGTCAGATTGTTATTTCACTGTTTACAAGAATTCATTTTGGTATATTAATTACCTTCTGGAACATCTGAAATCTCATTGCGTATATCAGCAGATTCTGACGTTTGAGTACTTGCTTGCAACAAGGAGTTGTCCCATTTCCTTGAAATTTCATGCATTGATTTAATGGATGTTGATGGAGTATATACCTCCTATAAGTCTGATTCATTTAAGTTTCATTAACAAGTTGCTTACTATTCACCAGGAAGGTTTGCATTTTAATGTTGGAACAGTATTTGTAAATTACTTGTGAGACCAACAAGAAAACATATTCAGCCTCAAAATGTTGGTGACACAGCCTTTACGAATCAATCATAAACTTTATTTGGGTCCTTCCATCAGTTCAGTGGCATCTACCCATTCATTGAACCTATCTATATCTTCATTTGGGCCGTGGTGGTCGTGATGGTAGAGAGTTCGCTTCTCAACCGTAAGGGCGTGGGTTCAAATCCCTGCCACGGCACGAGCCCTTTGCATGGAATCACACGTAGCTCGCACAAATATCTCGAATACTTCTGAGGGTTGCTCGTAAGGGCGCAGCCGGTTGACGGAAAGAAAAAATTATTTAAAAAAATTGGATATGGTAATGAATGTCTATATCTCATAGGGTTTTGTATCGAGGAACTCAACATATTGTGGTAAATCATGTTCACATTAAAATAATCACCACAAGAAAAAAATATGTACAGAAGTTGCCTTCGGAGTTTTCGGAAAATTAGATATTGTCTTCATATAATAAAATTTTACATATGGCATGTATCACACGACGATCGCAGACTACAGGTCTCTAGAATAAACAAGTCTGCATAGCCACCTGAAGATTTATCAGTACTAAAGAAGAGGTTCAAGGTCAGGTAACCTGCATGAACCGTCTGGGTGTATGTGGTATGTGGCATAGAAATATATATTATATACTTATTCTAGAATGCTAATCCCGCCAATTTTCACGGCGAAAATCATGCCGCGCATGCAACCCGTTTACGATATGCGCATGCTCGTCATCAGTGTTGTTTGGGTAGATCGTTGCCAAGTTTGAAAATAATTTGGCGTTCCAATTCAGAGTTTTTTGTTATGAGGCAATAAAACACATATCATTTGAAAGAGAGAAATTTGACTGCGCATTTAGAACTTTTCTAAACCGAAAAGAACCTTTTAGAGATAGATTACTCCGAATTTTAGGCGCGAAAGAAATTTATTTAAAACAATAATGTACCCTATGCTACTGTAATTATAATGACCGTGCAATAGTGCTTTTTGATCAACAGGAAGACTTGTCACTAAGATCTGTCACTCTTGTCAGAGACAGAGACGGTTTTTAGAATTTCCGATTTTCTCTGGTTGGTTTGTGTGGTGTTTGTTGTCTTTGGTTATTCTGTTCTTTCATCATTCGTGAATTTGCATTAATCTTGTTCCTTTAAAGACAATTTTTAATAAAGCCGTTTCTTCCTACAAATGAACAATGAGATGTTTAGTAAAGGAAAAATACATGAAATCAAACATTTATGGTAGATAATGAAATTTTTTATTTACCTATATGCTTTGCTCAAAATAGCTTAAATATTATTTTAGCTTGACAAAAAAGGCATGATTTTTGTTTATTATTCATAAGAAGAGACCCCAGCAGAAATTTGAGTGAGAAAATTGTAATTTGTGGCAGACATTTTCCTCATGAAGATTCATGTGAAAACGACAATAGAATAATTTGAAGCCTAGTGCTGTACCAATACTGTGTCTGCGTAAGCATGCATGGCGAGTGATACAACTTTCTACCACACCGCTTATATTATGAGTTCTAGATTCCTACAAAAAGTACTGAACATACACAGAATCGCCTCAGAAAATCAATGTCAATATGGAAGTGCTTTTCTTTGATGGTAAGGAAAATGCTTCTGGCCTCACTTTTTCATGCACCCCCATTGTGGAAATTGCACTAGGGTAATACAACCAGACATACTCGTAGAAATAGCATGTTAATCTCTTCAAATGATTTAAATTAAATGTAGTTGCGTATTTTGACATGAATCATTCTAGGAGAAAAACCTCGAGCTTCCAAGCATCCAATTTCATAAATCTAATTTGAGTTGAAATTATTCATGATATTAGCTGAAATAAATTTTCATAGTGTTTTGTACTTTCAAGTTATTTTCCAATCCAGTGCTTCCTTGAAATTCGCAACGACGATTTGGGGTGGTTACGTAGGTTTTTGTTGGTTAACTGGTTAACTGAAAAGTGAATGTGATACCAAAAATCAGCGGCAAATAATAATAATAACCGTACTCTACTTACTGATGGCCTTTACTGAATATTTGGGATCATAAATATGTGAAAATATGTATTCAAATCGGATAAATACAAATAACAGGTATAAGTACAATGAGGTTTCCAACCTTATTCTTCGAGATTCAGAATTAACGTTTGTTAATCTTCACAGGTACTAAAACCGGGCCTGTTACAAAAATCACTAATGACGCGCATGCGCATTGCGGACTAGCCTGAACTTTTTACAACACTTTTGACATGGAGATTAGCATTCTATAGTAAGTATATAATATATATTTCTATGGTCTGTGGTGGTTTCTCTTTTAGCTCATGCAATTCATTCACTTCCAGCAACCTATCAAAAATCTGTTTTGATGTCCAGTTGTCTATATTGTGTTTAATCTACTTGATTCCCGTAGTAGATCCCTAAACAACAACAACAGTACTTTTAAATATATCTAATTCTATTTCAATTTTCAACTTTATTTGCTTCCTGCAGCGAAAAGGTTAAAACATTTGATTAGTTTACCCCTGGGTTTCTTCACAGTTTGTAAATTTTAAGCTGAGTACAATTCATATCAGAAAAAATTATGAACCAAGTCCAAAATAAATTTTAATAAAAAAGTTTGTTATTCTTTATCCTTTGGCTGGTTGAAAATCCACTCCAGTCAGCTATATAAATATAATTTTTTTAGGAACTAAATTCATCACCGCAAAACGACAGCTTGTGGCTCAAAAACCACCTCGTCCTATTAAAAATCCATTATTTGCGCAACCTCCAAAAGTCCAACCTTCTCTACCGCCTCCAACAAATTTGACAACAGAAGATATCATGGATTTACCAATAATATTCGCTGATGACAACCAGATGCTGGACACAGGCATGTCTGACAATTTAACCACCACTACAAGAACCAACACAGCCACAAAAGTTATACCATCGATAGGTCCAAAAGTAGTTCAGCCAATCACCCCTGCAAAATATATGTTGATAAATAAGCAGTCGACTAGTCAGGGGAATTTCGTATTTACGCCAAGTATTAGGAAACCTACCCCGATTACATTCAACAAACCACCCCCCAAATATACTAAAATAATTCTGTCATCAAAGAGGAATGTTGTTGATGATTTGAGAACAAATTCAAAAATACAGTGTTTGTCGCCGGAAATCACTGTCAAAAAAGTTTTGAGTGCACAGGGGCACATTCCGAGAGTTGAGCCACCCCCTGTCGTAGAACTCATAGATTTGGAGAATGAAATAAAGGCTACAGCTGTACCAAAACCGAATTTGTCAACTTCAGACATTAAAAATATTAAGATTATTCCAAAACATTCCGGGGAGAGATTTGAGATGTCTTTCGCTAAAAGTGGTGTGGGTAACCCAGTAGCCAAGAGGCCATCCCAGTTGATTGAAATTTTAGATGACGGAGATCCAGACTACATTCCACCGAAAAATTTGAAACTGGAGTGATTTAGTACCAAAAATTAGGTTGATTTAGGTTAAGTTAGTGTAGATCTGTTAATTTTTGAAGTTATTTATTGTTAGTTGATGTGTGTTGAAAGTATTTTCGAAATAAAAAGTTTTTGATAACAAATAGTATTTTTATTACAGCATGTTGAAGGATTCGAGCTGAGGAAGCTTGCCGGAGAAGGAGAAATTAATGTGAATAATATCCAAATTACCCTCTCTGTAACATTCAAATATCAAGTTATTTTACTAGTTTTGCTGATGACAGCACTATACAGGGTCTTTCACGACCAGCGTTCGTTAGGAATATATGGAGAACTATTCAAAATAAACATTTTAGGCCCACTTTGTATAACAATGCTTATACCCAAATTTGTTAGTTTTCGAGATATTGATTTTTTTCTGAAAAATTTGACAGTTACAGCACCACTCCGAAAAAATCATAACTCGTAGACAGTAACAGTTGAAAATGTGAAATTTCACAGAATCACACCTTAAGCACCAAGTCATGAACAGGTCCATTGAATTTTCGAAAATAATTTTCAGGGTGGTTGAAATTTCCACCTAAAACAACATCGAGAAAACTGATGAAACACGATTTGGAAACCATACACTATTCTATTATTTTTGGATACTACGAAAAAAAAAAGATATCAAGTTCATGAAGAATGTCCTATACCTAAAATACACCCCTGGCAAGATATATCCGATTTTGGGAAATATTTGAAATGTAAATCATTTGAAGCAATACCAAACCAAGCAAGCTTTGAAAACAAATGAAGTTACAACAAATATGTCAAAATTTGATGCAATATAATTGACGTGTATCTCGTAGTTTTCTATTTGTGTGCAAAATGTCTCGTTTGGGGTATTCTAATGAAGATTTCCTGAATTTAATAATCATTTATGGCGAATGCAATAAGATAATGGACATAACTTGTGTTTTTGCAGAAAGATTTTCAAATCTACACAGACCCAATAAAAATATTCTGAGAAGACGTCTAAGAAACTGCCGTGATGTCGGATCTTTTTCGTCTGTCATCAACAAAAAAAACCACTCGTAAACAATGAGGACTTCGAAATTGTAGTTTTGGCTTACTTCACAGCCTATCCAGAAAATTCGTTGAAAGACGCAGAAAAGTCACTTAGAATTTCATGTTCGTCAATAAACCGGATTTTAATCAAACATAAGTGGCGTCCCTTTAAATATCACCAGGTTCAAAATCTGAAACCTCACGACTTACCTGCACGAATGGAATTCTGCGAATGGTTTCTTATCAAGATACAGGAGGACCCTGAGTTCATGAAGAACATTATATGGACAGATGAAGCCAAATATGCCAAGAATGGTATGTACAACCGCCATAATAGTAATTTTTGGGCAGCAGAAAATCCAATGCTCCTTCGCCAGCGCAACTTCCAAGATTCATGGAGTTTTAATGTTTTTTGCGCTATAAAGGAAGACCGAATTTTATGTTTATATCTTTTTGATGAGAATTTGAATAGCGATAGATATTCGCATATAATTAGGAATGTGGTTGGTGAATCCATAAGGCATGTTTCTGAACAAAACCGTTCCAAGTTATGGTATCAGATGAATGGAGCCCCTGCACATAGTACTGCTACCGTTGCTGGGTTGTTGTATGGGATATTCGAAGATCAGTGGCTTTGCTACAATGGGCCATTTAAATTTCCTCCTCGCTCTCCAGACCTGACGCCACTGGACTTCTTCATCTGGGGATATATCAAAGAAAATGTTTATGCGGATCCTGTGAGTGATAAAAAAAAACATGAAACGAAGGGTTCTGAGAGCTTTGAATAATTTGATTCCTGACTCCATAAAGAAACCTACAAATAGTGGTATGCAAAAAAGAAAATATTCTTGTTTAGAACAAACCGGCAATGTCTTTGAACATCTGTTGAAATGAACTACAATATTATTTGAATTTAAAGAAATTAAGTTAAATTCTAAAATTAAAGTAAAATCTAACCTTAAAGAATATAAACAAAATAAAATTACTGTATTCGATATCAATAAACAAAGATATAATTCATCTCTCTGATAGTATTTCATTTCAATCCATCCATTTTCATGTTGAGTTACATTTTACCAACGACAGAGTTAATATTAGTTCATTTGTTTTCAAAGCTTTCTTGGTTTGGTATTGCTTCGAATGATTTACATTTCAAATATTTCTCAAAATCGGATATATCTTGCCAGGGGTGTATTTTAGGTATAGGACATTCTTCATGAAGTTGATATCTTTTTTTTCGTAGTATCCAAAAATAATAGAATAGTGTATGGTTTCCATTTGAAAAAATCGTGTTTCATCAGTTTTCTCGATGTTATGTTTTAGGTGGAAATTTCGACCACCCTGTAAATTATTTTCGAAAATTCGATGGACTTGATGCTTAAGGTGCGATTCTGTGAAATTTCACATTTTCAACTGTTACCTTCTATGAGTTATGATCTTTTCGGAGTGTTGCTGTAACTGTCAAATTTTTCAGAAAAAAATCAATATCTCGAAAACTAACAAATTTGGGTATAGGCGTTGTCACACACAGTGGGCCTAAAATGGTCTGAGAAATTCAAAAATGTAATAAAATACATGGTGTTCCATTTGAAATAAGGAAGTTGCTCTCAACTTCCGGTATAACGGAAAGAGACCGGAAGTTGAAAATATTTCAGTTGAGAAGGCCATTTTGTAAAACCCACTACCACAAAATATCAGGTTTTTATTTTGAATCGTTCTCCATATATTCCTAACGAACGCTCGTCGTAAAATACCCTGTATATTACTGTACTATGTTTACTGTCATTCAACATAAGATACACTAAAATGACATATTTCAGATGTCATCTTAGATACTATTTGATAATAACATTGTTGAAAATTAAATGGGTTACAGCATTAAAATAAGGGTTATTCGAAGAACCCTGCATTAAAATGACGTCAAATATACATGTTCAATCACGCTAGATGACACTCGCGTTTGGATCCAATACCGATTCCACAGACATTGACTAACTCATCTTACTTCTATTTGAACAATGCTAGTAGCTTCATCAGGTTTGCATAATGAGCATCACCACGATGTATTTGTGATCGAATTCCCTTCAAAATGATGTATCAGAAGTCCCAGCAAACACAGTTACATCACAGATGCATCGCAGCGATGTAACAATGTGACCTGCGATATCGCATTCTATGTCGAATAGACGTCGCTGCGATGTCGGAGGGATGTTATTTTGTCCCACTCAAGATTCATCCATGCGACGTCGCTGCAACAAGTTCTGCGATGTAACAACGATATATTTTTTGAGATGTAACTGCGATGTATACGAGATGATTCCATATTGATATCGCAGGTATGTGAACATGTGACATATCACAGCGATGTACTTTTGTCACGCAATAAAATTCTATCATCCGTCTTTTATGACGATAAGAGAAAGAGGAAAATGAACGCTTTGATAGTTTCAAGTGAAAAATTATTGGTACTTACTTTTATCCTGGGAACTAATCCTAGAAAAAGTTATTTTCACAGCTTTGCCACAGGATATTAAACATTTAAAATTACTATGACCATTAGTTAATCGAACAAGCCATTTTTGGTTATGTTCAATGTTCTTCTTCTTCTTAATCCTTTAATGAGCTATGATTGCGCAATTTACTCAGAATCCCCATGTGTTATGCAAGAATTCGTGTCTCGCCCCGGCCTCTATAACCGGCGTAAATAACACGGGCTTCGACGAGGGATGAGGATTGTCTTGCTCGAAGCAATATCCTCACCCTGGTCTATTGTTTGCTTACACTTCATGCACATTAGATATTAGATGGACTAAGTCCTAATGGCAAACATTCACTAACATGTACATACACTTCATGCACATTATCTATAATGGCGGACATTTACTTCTACATTAACTTGACTTCCAACACGAGGCCGCCGTCTGACCTCAACCGCTGCCGGAAGTCGAATCTATGTTCACTATTTATGATCGAGAAGCAATAATGAACGAATATAGAAATTTACAAATCTCAGGCGCATGTGCAATGGCGTTCATTGTTGACATCGCAAAAAACACATATGACGATAACATCATCGCGGCGAGGAGAAATTTGTAAAATCGCAACTGTGACATCTTAGAAATGACAAGTCATAGATTAGCATTTGTACATCGCATCGATGCAACTTATGTAATATCGTACTGTTGCCTCATTGCGACGTCTCAGAGATGTTACGTCACAGATGTATTTGCTTCTGTACATCGCAGCGATGCAACGTTTTTGATATCGCCGTGTTGCCTCATTGCGACATCTCAGAGATGTCATGTCACAGATGTATTTGGTTCTGTACATCGCAGCGATGCAACCTTTTTGATATCGCCGTGTTACCTCATTGCGACATCTCAGAGATGTCATGTCACAGATGTGTTTGCTGGGGTAGTCCTATACATAACATAAGTGATGCTTTTTCCTATTTTGCTGAATCTCTTTCATGGTGTTTTAGGTATCCTATCCAAAATAGTGTTACCCTGTTGGAAATAAGGTTAACAAACTGTGGAGGCGTGAAAATTATTTATCCCTTCCAGAATAATCCTATTACTCAAAAAGAAATTTATGACACCTTGATTTCAATGAAAAATTAAAAATCAACTGGAATATATGAAATATGCATGATTGTAAAAAATATACTCGATTGTCTCATTGAACCTCTAGCATATCTACTCAATCAGTGTTTTATACAAGGTGTGTTATCAAATGAATTCAATAAAGCTCTGGTGATTCCTCTCTTTAAAAAAGGAAATCGGTAGGATGTTGATAACTAAAGACAAGTTTCTCTACTTACTTCACTATCTAAACTGTTTGGAAAAATTATTGCGAATAGGATGGTTGGTTATTTGGAAATGAACCATCTTCTATGTACTAACAAACATGGTTTTAGAAGAGAGCATTCCATTGAGAGAGCTACCTGTCACTTGTTAAATCATCTATATACTGAAACAGATGCTAATAAATTTATTATATTGCTATTTTTTGACCTATCAAAAGCTTTTGATTTAGTGTTCTTAGAATTTCTAACTGAAAAACTAAAGAGACTATATTTTCCAAATAACCTTCTAAACTGGATCAAATCGTATATGGAAGGGAGTTCTATGGCAGTTAAGTGTTCCGGGGTATGATCAATCTTTCATGATATAAGATTGGGAGTTCCGCAGGGTTCGGTATTGGGACCGTTATTATTTCTTTTGTTTTCAAATGACTTGCCAGAACACATGAATGACTGTCACATTATACCAATGATACACCATAACAGGATCTGATAAAAATAAATGTGATCTCGAAAGTGAATTTAGTAATACGTAGTTTTTCTTCCTGGTGTGAAGATAATCGCTTAGTGTTAAACACAAATAAGTCAGTATTTATGAGTTTCCACTACAGAAAAGATCAGCTAGCAGATAAAAGACATGCTTAGGTAATGCAATGCTTATAGGTTCTGATATTAAATTTTTATGCACGTTGCTAGATCCCAGTCCCAGCTACAATTTCAGAGTTTTAGCAATAAATTAAGTAAGGCATTTTACTCTATAAAACAATTAACAAAGTGTGTGACTAGGTCAAGCCTGTTAAATGTTTATTATGCAATGGTTTTCTTTCATATCTTTCTCAAAATGTCTTGGGGCTATGGGAAAGATTTCCAAAGGGTGTTCATAGTTCAGAAACGCATCATGAGGCTGATATTTGGTTTCCATTTCAGGGACAGTTGTAAACCAATTTTTGTGAATGAACAAATTTTAGCTGGTTACTTATATTTCGGACGTCCATCATCTTAATGGTTGAAAGATTTCTATCTCTATCAAATTTTTTACAACGTTTCAATTGCTTGAATCCGCAATCGTCTTCTGGTGAATAATGCCATTATACCATTATTCACCAGAAGACGATTGCGGATTCAAGCAATTGAAACGCTGTGAAAAATTTGAAAGAGATAGAAATCTTTCAGTCATTAAGATGATGGACGTCCGAAATATAAGTAATCAAGTTACTACATCGTCTAAAACATTCAAACAAATTTTAGCTGCTCCCTCAATTTATATTCTGAAGTGTGTTTGTCATGTAAGGAAAAATGTGAATTCTTTGCAAACTGTAAACTCTTCACACATATACAAGACTCGAAATGGTGGGTTGTTGAAGGTTCCCTCACACAAAACATCTAAATTCAAGGAATCTCTGTACAATGCGATAACTGTATAATAAATTGCCGAACTCTATTAAGCAATCGAGTTCTGATCAAGCTTTTTGCAATAAGGCTAAGGAGTTTTTTATACAAAATTGTTTTTATAGCAAAGAAGAATATCTGAATTCTTTGAATATGTAATAAGCTCTTCAAAATTGTATGTCTTGTTGTTGTTACTATCGAAAATGTTATTGTTTGTGCATATCCTTTTTAATTTACTATTATTTTTCCTGTGATTAATTTTTGACTTACCACATGTACTCTTGTACCAAAAAAATGGTCAATAAAGATATTCTATTCTATTGAAAGTTCTGAAGTAGGGGGTGCTGGGGCTAAGATGATGTATTTGCTGGAAGAGTTCCCACTGGAAAAAAAATCGACGGGTCTGAGTGATTTTCAATTTTTTCTACGACTTTGGAGATAAGGCGGGTGGCAAGTTTTAGATGGGACACACTGTGTACTTAAGGGGGTAGCCCCAATAGTGATTCTGAAGTCTTAGGTTGACGGCATAATAATGACATTTCTGTCAAAAACTTGTTAGAAATAAAACCATTGAATCTCCATAGTTTTCCAATTTTCTTTCGATTTCTAAGATATTTATTGGTTCATGAAAAGACCGATTATTGCAAAATTGATTCCCAAGGCCAAGTATTGAATAACTTTTGATGCATTAATTTTCATCGACCACCTGCTAAAACAAGTTTGAAATAGATGAAGACAAAAATAAAAAATGATGATGGATTTCATATTATGCTTTAATTCTCTTCTTAATTACAAACAAATACACCAAGGCAGATTTAAAAATCAGAATGGACTTTATATGCTTCAATTATCTTAATTGTAAAATAAATTTTATTTGGAAACTTCCATTGAGGCTTGTTGAAGAAGGGGGATGAGATGCTCTTTAAACAAAGAACTTGTCATTCCATGTGTTATTTCTAGTGTATCTTTTGCTATTTTCAAATGGCCTAAAGCTTCTTTTGGCTCATTCTGATACAATAATAATTTTCCCAATTTCAAGTGAAGAAGACCAGTCATTGGATGGATTTTACCATAGTATTCACTGAAATAAAAAATTGTAATAATATTTTTAGGCTAACTTTAGAACAATTAGCTGATTAGAATATTGAATATTTTGGGTTTGAAGCTAAAGCAATGATACTAATGTAACAGTCTGATCAAGATATGAAAATTGAGTGCCTAGTGCTTCATTCAGCTGGATAATGGATCTGATCACAATACAGTCTCTATATAGTATACTTACTAGAAGCTCTCTATTAGTTCTAATCCATATTTTGTAGCTTCTTCAAATTTTCCGAACTCTATAGAGCTGTCAAACGCTAAATCAAGAATTTTTACATGTTTCACATTGTGTTTGTACAAAACACCTTTATGTTTACTTAGGCATACTTTGCAAACGTCCAAATCTGAATAATTTTTAGTTAAGGATTAAGACTTACATAGGATATACAGGGTGGTTTCGAAATAAGGTAAAAAACTTAGGGTACTGATTCTACACGCAAAAAAATTTAAAAAAGTTCTTATAAATGTAAGTTCGCAAATGCTTCCTAAAGGAGCTACGGCACTTCGAAAGTAGCCGGCACCCATAAACTGATTTACATTAAATATCTCAGGAACCCGTAGATATATAAGTGCACCAAAGAATATCCGTATCTTCACGATTCAATAGCAGTGAGGCTTATCATTTCCTAATAAGATCGACCAAAACTTAACCTAACCTACTTTCAAAATTTCAATTTCTTTGATTTTCAGAGTATTTGTTATGGATTTCAGGCCTTCACCAGTCCGATTTAAGATTTTCATCATGCAGTATTTTATTTAAAGCGGAATATCTCGTTAACACAGCGATTTATAAAGAGAACTTTTTTCGTGTAGTTTTGAGTAAACTGACAAGTTTCAATGATATTGAATAATAATAATAAATCGTCTTTATTCAAATAGAATGGGCGGAGTGTCAGCAATATGCTGTTTTACAACTCAACCCTGAACAAAAATGTATATAAATAGTAATACTTAAAACAAATAAGATTCGTTAAAGAGAAATTGATTAACTTAACTATATTCCTTTAACGTAAGCGAGTCGGCTATGAGAACAATGGTCAATTACGTAATAGATATTGTTTCAGTTTTTTCTTAAAGTTATAGATTGCTTAATGTCTGAACTTACTGGGAAGATTGTTATATAATGAGGAGGCATTATAGGAGAAGCTGCGCCTGAAAACGGAGGACGAGTGCTTAGGAATCACAAGAATGTGCTTATTTCGAGTGTTTGTATTATTATGGGTCTGAAAAGTACGAAGCTTTTCAGCCAAGTACTCCGGCTTCTTCGTTTTTGAAATTTTATGAGTCATAGTTGTGGTATTCTGAACATTCCATATCCATTTATCGCCCAGTGCAAGCAACGAGTAGGAGTTGTCAAGCAGACAGAAGTTGGATCTTCTTGGCATGTTACATCCTTCATTCTATGATAAATTATTAAACTACTTTTCTTGTTACAAATACCTAGTTTTGATACGACATTTTGGCGACGAGGTAAAGAACTAAGGTAGAAGAGGAACAAACTACGATTTAGATCAGCCAGTAGATAATCGCCACTCTACGCCCTAGAAGGGGGAGGAGAAGCAAGAGCATTCGTCAGGAAAGAGGTAATTTCAAAAAGTTGTTTATTTCACCTGATTATCATGAATGGTACACCAGAACCTACTCTTACTACAGATTCTAGTAGTTATTCGAGGTATTTTCAATTTGAGAGATTTTGTCCTGAACGGGAACCCTGGGAATATTACATTCAGAGGTTTAAAATGGAACTACAATTACAAGATTTACATAGTACAGACGACAGCAAGATATGCCCTGATGCTTTTAGAATATTAGTAGATCACTTCAAACCTACGGATGTGACAGGGCACACATTTAATAAATAGTTGAGGTACTTGATAGATATTATGGAAAAAAAAACATATATTTTGTCTGAGAGGGTGACGTTCGCAATGCGATATCGTAAGGAAGACGAAACAGTTATACAATATATTAACGCCTTGCGCGGGCTTGCAGGCAACTGCGATTTTGGAGCGAGTTTAAACGAAAGACCTCGTGATCAATTTGTTATATCAGCATCAACATTAGGCCAGCGTGGATACTATCAGTACAAAAGGCTTCATTTTGGTGTCAATTTTGCACCTTCTTTGTTTCAGCGCACAATGGATCAAATTCTTTCCGGACTAGAAGGGGTACTTTGTTATTTAGATGATATCCTTATTACGGCATCAACAAAAGATTTGCATTTAAAAAGATTAGAACAGGTTTTTGACAGGTTGAAAAATGCTGGCATACGGACACAAAAATCCAAATGTGCATGGTTACAAACAAGTATCTCATTTTTCGGACATGTTATTGATTTCGAAGGGTTACACCCAACAAATGAACACCTTAAGGCCATTCGTGAGATGCCTAGTCCGAAAAATGTTACTGAACTCAGGTCATTTTTGGGTTCAATCACTTATTATGGTCGATTTATCGAGAATCTACATGTTATTTGTGTGCCACTTTATCGACATTTAAAGCAAGGTAACCTTTTTCATTGGTCGGAAGAAGACGAAGCCCTTTTTCAGCAGCTGAAGAACACTGACATCATCTAGTTGTTTAGTACATTATGATGCTGATCTACCACTGGTGGTCACCAGCGATGCCAGTTCAAAAGGTGCTGGAGCTGTCATGTTTCATACATTTTCAGATGGAAAGCTTAGGCCTGTAGCTTTTGCCTCACGGAAATTCAGTGACATAGAATGTCGATACTCAACAATTGACAAGGAAGTCCTAGGAATTATTTTTGCTGTAACACATTTTCATCACTATCTGTATGGGAGACATTTTACACTTTTATGCGATCATAAACCTTTGGAAAGAATTTTTGGCAAAGATCGCGAAACACCTAAGATTGCAAGTAATAGACTTTTACGTTGGGCAATGAACAGTTATGATTTTGACATACGTTATCAACCTGGCACTGAAAATGCTCCCACTGATGTTTTGTATCGTCTACCTCTACCGGATATTTCAAAATCACCAGAAGAAGAAACAGGTTTACCAAGTAGAAGTCAGTTACACCTGAGAGTAAGACAGTTACCAGTTACGAAAGTAAAACTTCAGTCCAAAACATCAGGCGATATTATTTTTCAACAAGTTATACGTTACATACAAACATATTGGCCTGACAAGAAACATATTACTACCGAAATATGGCCTTATTATGAAAAAAGAGATGAGCTATCTTATGAAGAGAAAATTCTTTTATGGAAAGGAAGAATATGCATTCCAAAATCACTGCAATCTGATATTTTACATATGCTTCACGACGGGCACCCAGGAATTTTCAAACACCGAATGTTAGCTAGTGATTCGGAGAAAACTCAAGACGAACGACTTTTTAGCTTTTTATTTTCGTATCGCAATACTCCCCAAAGATCTACTGGAAGATCTCCAAGTGATATTATTTTTTTGGACATCCACTGCGTTCCCCATTTGATTTAATGAAACCAGATATTTTAAGCAATATGGACAAAGAAATTCGAAAACAAAAGATGAGCTACGGTAAAAATACTAAGCAGACAACATTTCAGGAAGAGGAAAAAGTTTGGGTAAATAATCCAGTCGGAAAAGGATCTACACCCGGAAAAATCGTGAAACAGACGGGTCCTTACTCATTTCTGGTTCAAGTTGATGGAGTCGTTAGGCGTAAACATGCTGACCAATTGAGACATCGAGAAGATCAAACCAAATATGGATCAGAAAAAAATCATGTATTACCCAGTTCAGCAGATCACATGTTTTCTGCCATGCCGTCAACCTCAACAGGGTTTCAACCGAACTCTTCTGCAAAAGTCATCATTAATACCTCACAACAAACAAATGAGGAAATACCATTACAAAATGTTTGTGCTGAAACCCCTCCCCCCAAAAATAACTATTCTAATTTGGAAACATCGGCGAATTCGTCTGACACCTCTGGGCAATCATCAAATTCGTCATCACGTGAAGATTCAAATCGTCAACAGCCAGAGCCAGAAGATAGACCAGTATTGAGACGGAATCCTTCCAGAAATAGAAGACCGCCAGTTAGGTACCCCACATAGATTCTTTTTTCGGTGGGGAAGAAATGTGGTATTCTTAACATTCCATATCCATTTATCGCCCAGTGCAAGCAACGAGTAGGAGTTGTCAAGCAGACGGAAGTTGGATCTTCTTGACATGTTACATCATTCATTCTATGATAAATTATTAAACTACTGTTCTTGATACGACAATAGTCAACAGGTGCAACTTTTGTTGTTTTTCCAAACTCAGCCAGCCTGATTCTTTCATTTTTGAACTGATGTGGTCAAATTTTCTTATTCCGTACGAGAAGCGAATACAGGAATTTTGTATTTTCTGCAAGCGATTTGAATCAGTTTGTAGAAGTGCAAGTCCATAAATGCTGTCGCAATATGATAATTTGGAAAAAATAAGAGATTCACAAAGTTTTAGTTTCAATGTTTTGAAAAGATGTCTTTGTTTGGAAATAGCTGTCTCAAGATATTGTAGGAAGCGTGACATAGGTGGCTTACATGTTTATTGAAACGAAGATCCGAATCCAGATGAAGCCCCAGATTTTTACTCTCGTGAACAAATTTGAGTGATTCGTTATTGAGTTGGATATTCAATAAATGATCCGCGCAATCTCTTTTCTTTGTTGGACCGAACAGCATTGCGAGAGACTTGGAGCTATTTAATTTAAGATTATGAACTGTTGATAGATCGTACAATGATTGTAGGTCGTTGTTCATATCAGTCATAGCCGAAAGTATGTTTTCGAGAGAGTAAGAAATGTACATTTGTGTATCGTCAGCATAATGGCGTATTTGGCATTTTTCAATATACTGATGAAAATCTGAGATATACTGTAAATAGCAAAGGCCCTAAGATAGAACCTTAAGGCATCCCATATTTTACTGATAGTTCATCAGATTGTTGCTCTTCTAGGAAACTCTTTGGGTACGTCCAGTCAAGTAGCTGCTTATGAGCGATACGGATTGATCCCCAAAGCCAAAAAATCTTAATTTATCGATGAGTATGCTATGTTCCAAAATGTCAAATGCTTTACGGAAGTCGAGCAAAACCAGAGTGGTTAATTTGTTTTGGTCTACTGCTTTGAATATATCATCTGTTATGGAAAGCAATGCTGTAGTAGTACTGTGCTGTGATCGAAAACCAGATTGCGCAGATGTTATGATTTGTTGTTCATTAACGAAAGCAGTCATCTGGTCTTTCAAATGCATTTCAAATACTTTTGATAGCGTAGGCAGTAAGCTAATAGGTTTCAAATCAGTTAGTTCTTTAGGATTGTTTCATTTTTCAGAAAACGTGCTTGTTTTTATCGCACTATTCAAAATAAATGTGATGTATTCAATTAAGTAGCTATCAACTAGACGTAACATCCTTAGAGAAATACCATCGACTCCCAGAGCATTACTGGATATGCGATCTAAGTAATTTTGAGCCTGTTCCGGAATTAACTTGGAAAATTTGAAAGATTTGTCATTAGCGACATTTTGATATTTATCAAGCAAAGAGATTTGTGTGTCAGTTTTTGTAGGATGTTTGATGTTATTGAAGTATTGATTGATACTATTCACATTATTCAAATCAGGCGGTAGTTTGGGGGTGATTTTTGTTCTTTATATGACTAGAGAACGTAAAGTGTTCCAGGCTGTTTTGGAGTATTTTTGTTTTAATATAAAATCGAGGTATGCTTTTTTTTCTCTCCTTAAGGTTATTTATAGATTTACTTTTACTATATTTTTTGAAAGCTTTATCTCTAAGAGACATCATTTGTTTAATGTTATAAGTTAACCAGGGAGCTGGTGGCTTAGTTACCCTGACATATCGGATAGGGGCATGAATTTGAAATAGTAATAATAATAATAAACTGCTCTACTTAACCGAGTACCAGTTACATATAAGTATTTCACAAATAAAGAAAAAATTTCTACATATACAATTTAACAAGTTTTAAAACTAAAGGAGAGATTCACATAAATGAAATGCATAGAGGGAAAACATTAATATTGTTCCTATTTATAAGACATTTAAAAGCAGGTATTAAAGAACCAGAATATATTCCTTATAAGCTCTCTTAAATCCATAGGATGATTTATTTTTTACAGATAATGGTACAGAGTTGAGTATTTTTGCTGAAGAAATAAAGTCAGAATATTCCCATTGAAAAGTGTGAGCATCTCATCATCATTGGGAAGAGTATATATCATATCAAAATTCGTGGAGGCTAAATCCTCATAGAAATGGTCTCTGTTAAATTGAGTGAAATCACGAGACCAAATAAATTTGTTTTTGTTTTCCTTTTTTGGTGCAAGTGATGGCAAGATGATCAGAGATTCCCTAAATGTCCATCACAGTAATATCTGAAATAAACTCTGGGTTAGAAACAGCTAGAATGTCAATAATAGTTTGACTAGTCGCGATGATTCTGGTGGGTTCTTTTATCAACTGGACTAAATTGAAAGAGTTCATGAAGTAATTAAATTTCTGAGATTTACTATCGGATTTCAATATGTCAATATTCAAATCTCATTATTATGAACGAGTCGCTTGCTGGTAACAAGTTGAAAACAGCGTCTTCTAGTTCATCAAGACATTGTACCAAATTTACTGTAGGAGGCCGATATAGAACGCCAAATATATGGGTTTTGACTCCGATATTGACGGAAATCCAAAGTTGTTCTAGGGAAGCACTCATTTGACTCAGTAATAATTTATAGATTATGGAGTGTTGGACGTAAAAAGCGACGCCTCCATGTCGGTCTGACCGAACTAGGTTATAATGTGGAATTGCAACAACATCCGAGTTAATGAGTGGACTGAGCCAGGTCTCTGTTAAACCGATTTTATTAATCGTGTACCAACTTCCATTGGTACATTTTAAAGGGTTCCTGCGATAATGAATGAAAATTAGTTTATGGGGGCCACTTTCCAAGGGCTGTAGATCCCTTAGATAGCATTTACGGACCTATATTTATGGGAACTTTTTTAAATAATTTTGCAAGTAGAATTAACACCCAAAGTTTGTTTTTATTTTTGCTCGAAGATTCTACAAGTCTAAATACAAGATGAAATATTTTCATTCTCTTGAAATAATCTTTCACGATTAATAGGCACGAAATCGATTGAAATATTTAAGATCATTAATATAATGAAAAGTGAATTATAAATAATGTGGACTCTCGCCTAAACCTATAATAGTCTCCAACAGAAACCATTACTGCCACTTACGACCTTTGAATTATATCTGTTAGGTTCTTGGCAAAACTGTCTACAAGAACTACCTACTTTGGAATGCTCCTCTCTAAAAAATCTCATAGACAAACTAATATTTCGATCAAAATTTTCAGATGGATTTGTTCTACAATTTTTATGAATTGAAAAGTTAATGAAATTGCTACTCAAATATTCTTCTACATCAACTTTAACGTCAGATACTGTAATTATTTTTCAAATGGGTACAAGTTGATTTTCTTGCAAAATTAAGAAATATACCAGGTGTCTCGCCCCTGTACGTTTTTAGTTTTAGAAGAAATTGGAATTAAATTTGGAGGAACAGCATACGAAATAAAACTGCGTTTTTTGACAAACAACTCAAATTCATACAACTTCCGGTGTCACCGTGACATAAACTAAACTATAAAAACAATAATAATAATTATCTATAAGGATACATGTGGTTTCTTTCATAGTGTCTAAATGCTTGTTGGTCATTTCCACAACATCCTGGAATGTATTTATGAATGCTTCAGTTATAGTTTCATCACATTTGCCACATTTCTGACCAACTTCAATTGACCTACTATCTATACAATTATCACAATCTGCATTAGGGCAAGCTGCCCCTGTCATTTCCATTAGGGGTTCGGGTTCTAAGCATTTAGGACACTGACACAAAAAATAATAGGTAGCTTCCAATTCTGCTTGCCTTTCATCTCTCACCGCCATAACATCTATATAACTTATAAATATCTGAAAAGGAACATAATACGTGATAATTTTTTTTTAGATGATTCTCTCCAATTAGGCAATAACACTAACCTTAATAAAACAATTTCAAACTGGGTGGGTAAACATAGCAGATAATATATGGAGCGAAAACGTTGAAGAAAACTAGTTCATAGAGATGAGATGAAAAAATAATGAGGAGTCGAAATGTGCCAATATTGGCAATCAGAGAAGAAAAGCATGTGTTTCATGTTGATCATGTCACTCAATAGGGGAAAAAGGGTTGAATGATACCTCACATTTTTTGACAATAATGATTTTTTCTTCGAATTATTTGCCAACTTACTTTCGACCAGTCCAAGCTTGGAATATTCTTTAGTGCCCTCATGATCAATGTAGTGCCCTCAAAAGTTACTACAGCATTAGGGTTACAGGAGTGATCTACAATTGACGCTCCTAAGTATAATCCAGTTCCCACACTTTGAAATTCTTGGTTGCAAATACTGAAAGAATTAACACACATCTAATGAAAATGTAAAAAATCTGTCATGAAGACTTATCAACTTACTCTGCCATACATGCCCATCAGTTCTGCAGAATTCGGACAAACGTCTCCACCAAAGAATTCAAAAAGAACTCCATAAAGAGAAGATAAATGCTCCATTCTACTTTGGTCATTTTTCAGATTGGAATAATCTAGAAAAAAGAATATTCAACACTGTTCAATTGAGATCCATTGAAGTGAGGTTCAAAACACTTAAAATTATATGGGTATAAAGGAATCCAGATACTTCTTGGGATCGCATGTTAAAAGTTAGGCTTCTCGGCACCACTCTCCCATAAACTGAGGATTGCTTTTGAAAGTGTATCCGGCAAAACAATATAAGGGTCAAAATTCCGAGACTATGATATTTGATGTACGGTTCCAGCACAGCTTAATGTGTTTATTAAGCTGTGGTTCCAGTGGATTCTCGGCGCGCGAAAGCGATCGCGACGTGAGTCACGTCGATTAGGAGTCAGGTCCGGCCTCGGAAATATTACAATACAATCCCGATATACCAATTCAGAAATTGTTGACTAATTTCGACTAAGTATAAATATTTTATTTGTCCAAGCAAAGTGATCGAAAATCATTCCTCTGGACTGTCACTGTACTAAAGTCTAAAGGTTTCGTCAAACCAAAGCGGGAACGCGGAAGAGGAACATGGGAACCGTGCGAATTGCTAGAAAAATACTACACGTAGCAAACCATATACAGGGCAATTCAAATTCGACCCCCACCATTGGGATCTTCTAAACTACAGGAGATACGTCGAAGCTTAAATTGGGGCAAAGTTGCGTATTCTGGTGCTTAACAAAATACTGTTTTGAAACTTGAAAAATTCCGAGTATTTCCGGAAATATCGGGAAAAAACTGAAAATCGGAATTTACGTTTTTATTTTTTTCTATCGTTATTTGACAACATAGCTCAAAACCAAAAGTACATTTTCATTGATACTTTTTTTCAGCTACACGTTTTCATGTTCAGATTTACTATCCGACGTTTCGTCTTCTGGCATTCATAATCAACTTTTTTTTTCTGTTATGGGCGCCATATTGTTTTTTTATACAGAAAAATAGTGATTCTCATTCTGATTTCATTGATGTATAATTTGTTATGATTTGCACTTCTGAAACCACAGATATTAAAAAAAACAACTTCATCTGAGATGATCATGACTCCATTGAAAAATTTTGTTTAATAAACACTAATTGTCAGAACTCATTAAACATCATAAGTTTGCACAAATACTTCAGTCGAAATGTCCTCATTCTCAAATGAAGAAAAACGAGATATGTTGAAACTTTATTATAAATTTGATAGGAATAGTATGAAAACAACACAAATTTATTTTGAATTATACCCGGAAAGACTACAGCCAGATAGAATATTATTCGGAATTTTGGACAACCACATGGCTGAGTACGGTGCGTTTCAAAAAAAATCCAAGAATGAAATATGGAAGCAGAATGGAACAAAATATTAGACGTAACTTATTAGCCGAGGTAAAATAATTGTTCATTCCATATTCGAAGAAGTATAATTATTTTTGGTACTTTTTTAGATAAATGCAGATCCTTCCAAAACAACACATCAAGTCTCGGCAGAAATGGATGTGCCACAGACGAGCGTTTGGAGGAATTCAAAAAAAGTGGTTTGAAATGGTAAAAGATACATATTTCACAAAAATTACATCCAGGTGATCCTTAGAGAAGGATGGAATTTTGTAGCTGGCTCTCGAATAGGGTAGACCCTACACACTTCTTGAAAAACATTATTTGGACCGACGAAAGTACTTTTTCGAACTGTGGTGTTTTTAATAGAAATAATGAGCACATTTGGAGTGAAAATAATCCACGACACTTCAGAGAAGTCAGACCACAAGTTCGGTTTCGTTTGAATGAGTGGGCTGGAATTTATGACGACCGAATACTTGGACCTTATTTCTTCTCTAATACTTTGAACGGGGAAACCTATCTTCGGTTCTTAAGAAACGAATTCGAAGAATATATGGATACGTTTCCCCTTGTTAATTATAACAGCTGCTGGTTTCAGCATGACGGGGCTCCTCCACACAATAAAAGAGCAGTTTGCGAATATTTACACCAAAGATTTCCTAATAGGTGGTTAGGAAATTCTGGACCAGTGAGGTGGCCGCAAGGTCACCTGACCTTACAGTTTTGGATACTTTCTTGTGGGGCACTTTAAAGAACAGAATCTATGGAGAGCAAGAATATGACACAGTAGATGAACTTAGAGACAATATCATCACGCAATTCAGGTCTATCAGAAGAAGGTATATTGTTAGGGCTGTTCTTAATTTGAGACGACGAGCTCGGTTATGTATTCAAGAGGAAGGCCATCATTTTGAACACTTGTTGTAATACTTTTTGTGCATTTTTTACAAGCTCATGATTCCATTCTTGTTTTTTTGAAACGCACCGTACTCAACCAAGTGTTTGCCCAAAATTCCGAATAATGTTCTATCCGGCTGTTGTCTTTCCGGATATGATTCAAAATAAATTTGTGTTGTTTTCGTACTATTCCTATCAAATTTATAATAAAGTTTCAACATATCTCGTTTTTCTTCATTTGAGAATGAGGACATTTTGACTGAAGTATTTGTGCAAACTTATGATGTTTAATGAGTTCTGACAACTAGTGTTTATTAAACAAAATTTTTCGATGGAGTCATGATCATCTCAGATGAAGTTGTTTTTTTTAATATATGTGGTTTCAGAAGTGCAAATCATAACAAATTATACATCAATGAAATCAAAATGAGAATCACTATTTTTCTGTATAAAAAAACAATATGGCGCCCATAACAGAAAAAAAAGTTGATGATGAATGCCAGAAGACGAAACGTCGGATAGTAAATCTGAACATGAAAACGTGTAGCTGAAAAAAAGTATCAATGAAAATGTACTTTTGGTTTTGAGCTTTGTTGTCAAATAACGATAGAAAAAAATAAAAACGTTAATTCCGATTTTCAGTTTTTCCCGATATCTCCGGAAATACTCGGAATTTTCTAAGTTTCAAAACAGTATTTTGTTAAGCACCAGAATACGCAACTTTGCCCCAATTTAAGCTTCGATTCCTACAATAGATGGACGTTTACTGAGAGTCTACAAAAAAGCATTTCTTGGGATAACTCATTTCAGCTCGGACCGTATAGAGAGATTGGTAAGGAATTTCATGCAGAATGAAGAAGTTCCCAAAGAACGAAGAGGCGGAGATGGTGTAGGAGAAAAAAATAAAGAGATCAAAGATTCAATAAAGTTATTCATTGAAAATTTGAACTGTGTGGAGAGCCATTATCAAAGGAAGTCCACCAACAGACTATACCTACCATGCGAACTGAATTTTACGAAGTTGTACAACATTTTTTGCGAAAGAAATCCGGAAAAATCTGTGAAGATCTCTTATTTTAGAAACTACGTGAACTCGAATTACAACTTGTCGTTCGGAACACCACTCAGTGATGCCTGTTCCACTTGTATGAGAACACAAGAAATGATAAAAAAAAACTGATTCTGAAGAAGAGAAACAAAGAATTATGCTAGAAAGAAGACTTCACGTTTTGAAGTCAAAAGCATTCTATAATTACTTAAAAAGTGAGTCTGAGGACATCGCACTGTTCTCATTTGATTGTGAGAAAAATTTAGCTTTACCAAAGTTACCAGACCAGTCAGCATATTTTTCGCAACAACTGAATTTTTATAACTTTACTATAGTTTGCGGAAAATATGGTTGGAAACAGAATATCAAAAAAATTCGAATTCTATATCTTCAGCAGTTTATCACAACTTGCTCGATTATAATTTTCAGGAACACATCAAGAAGATTCAACTATTCGCGGTTCGATGTAGAGGACAAAACAAAATCTCTACGCTGATGACCAAGTTAGCTTTCTGGTTTTCAGAAAAGGCACCATTACATCCATGGAAGTAATATTTCCTGTAGTTGGTCATTCGTTTTTACCACCTGATAGAGTTTTCGGATTGATTGAGAGGTCAATAAAAAAACAAAATATAATTGTAAAAGCTGAGCAATATGAGAATATTATACAGAGATACTCAAGAGTATTGAAACTTGACCAAGACTGGCAAGTTCATGATTGGAAATTGCAATCGAAGAACTTTGTGAAGAAACCGGGGCAATGGCACTTTCAATTTAATAAAACAAAAAGATTCATATTCTCAAAAGAGAATGGCACAATTCTCATTCGTGGAGAAGAGTCCTATAGGTCTGATCTTGGAGTGCCTAAAACTATTTTGAAACAGGGAAAAAAAGTACTCGTCCATAGTTCCCACTAGGGTACAACTATCAAGAGAATTAAAATCTACCATAGAAAGACTTCTAAAGAATCACTATGGCAATGACTGGAAAGATCATCCAGATTTACAATATTATACGAGAGTATTAACATCTGCTCCTGTTCAGTTTGAGACTGATTCAGATGAGGATAATCTGCAATATGAGGATAATCTCAGAGTATGAAATTTATTTAGTTTATTTACCAAAGAATGTATTGCTTTCCGTTTATTTCAAAGAACTGACATTAAATTTGTTTTTAAATTCTACTCTTGATTTTTATGAAAAAATTCCATGTCTGTAGAACTATATTGAGATGCAAAACTAGGTAAGTTTCATTTGTTCAGATGCAAAACTGGTTCCTCGCATTATTTAATTGCAAAACTTTGTATTTATAATTTTCAAACGCTGTTTTTGGAGTCATAGCATTCCCAATATGTGTGGAACAGAAAACATAGGATTGTAGATTATATCTCCATCTATCGTGACCAATTTCAGTAGCACAAGACGATATGTAAGTGAACTATGAGTTTTTTGCAGATTACTCGAAATGACTTGAGATGCAAATACAGAGTTTTGCATTTAAGGCACTCACTTATCTGTGGATGTGGCTAACTTCGCACCGGTACATTCTTTAAGGTATAAACTGTGCCGGCATAATTAAATTACAATTACATCCCTACAGTTGGAATCAAAGCTGTCTGTATTGACCTAAGCTTGCAGTGCTTGCACTGAGGTGAGGCAACCAACTTGAAATCAGTCTGCAGGCGGTCCCCCCCAAAGAGACTAAACTTAACAAGGAGGGTTTAATAAGCTCTAGCCAATCAGAATCTTGTAGCATCAACGCGTCATAGTGATGTACTTGGATATGAGTACAGAGTTGAACTCCAACCAAGCAACAAAACTGTCAGCAGTAACTCTCATATACCAAGAGCTAGTCCGTCACTGTCTATAGAGAACGGCGGCCATGACACGTCCAACTACGTCACATTTCGTCACAAATGTTCTTTCAACTCTTTCTACTGATCGACAAGCGTAAGGATGCCTCCGAGAATTGGTTGCGCAGTAGACAAAACCCTGGAGTGGGGCAGGAGCTCAATCGCTCTGCCTTATTAAACAGTACTCTACTCACGCTTTCTATCGTTTGCGCATCTCAGAGGCATCCTTACGTTTATCAATCTGTACTAGTGTCCCGATTGTCTTATGGGAATTAAACTCTCCTTGTTAAATTTTAGTCTCCTTGGGTCCCCCCCTCCGAAAGAAAAACCTGGTTACAAGGAACACTTGCAATTGAGTCATCCACAATGATGAACATTGCACAAGTATATGTTTGATATAACGCAATACCCGCCTCGGTATTAGCCAGGGGAATAGTTGTTTTCTGGCAGATATTTTCCAAAATGTTCTACACCTTAGGGGAATGGGGAAAAAAAGCGTAAAGCTTTTGTCGTTTGCAACAAAATATGATAATATTCACCTTGAATATATTTTTTTCGAAAATAAATAAAAAAATTATTTAATTAATTCACCAATTCATATTGAAGTGTTGAAAAATAGAACCTGATATATTCAAAGTCTATCGGTCTACATAGGTTTTTTTACTTACAAATATAATATTTTTCAGTCTTAATACTTAGTCTTACGTGACATTAGATCCTTGAAAGTCCGAAAATCTTTTTTGGTATAATAGGACTTTGTTTTATTTCCTCCTTTTCCTAAAATCTTGATTAGTCTAGCCAACATTCTTCCTGCATCAGGCAGTACCCTTGGAGAAATGTTCTTCAAGTTTTGGCATTCCATTTTGTGTATTGACCACCCTTCTCTCTGACAAACTCTTCCGCAGTAATAGACATAACGGCAAACAGAGCATTTTGAGAGTTGTCCTCTAAGTGAAAAAAAACTATGAATATTTTTTACTAGGAAGACTGACTTCTAATGTTTTATTTTCGTGAAAACTGACGAAAATATAAGGTCATAAAATAGAAAGTTTTTCCCTTATTTCTAATTCGAATTAGACCGTTGGCCCATGACACTAGGGGGGTCGGTCGATTATCTACGAAGGTATGCCCTCCAACGGACATGAAGATTAAGTTAGATTATAGGGAAAAAAGTGGTTTGTTGGATCGGTACCCGGTCGCCCCCTTCCCAGATGTCAATGACGTCACCTTTCCTTCGAATACAGCTAAATTCGCCACCCAAATTGTCTACAAATGTTACAACGCTGGTTGATGGGTCAAAATGAAGGGTTTAACCAAAGGGCATATCTTCACAAATAATCTTAGAGAAATGGCGGTAAGCGTAACTTCCGGTCCGTATGCCGCCCTTGGGGACCGACCTAGACGTTTGCAAATCGGCTAGAGCCCGGTTAATTTAGTTAGACACGACTATTCCAACACATTTGTACAGCTGCTTCTATAATAACATTTTCAACATTGCTTTCAACCAGAAGTTGATTGAACAGTGAGGGGGGCGACCGGGTACCGATCCAACAAACCACTTATTTCTCGACAATCTAACTTAATCTTCACATCCCTTGAAGAGCATAACTTCGTAGATATCGATACTTCTAGTGTCATGGGCCAACGGTCTATATTTGTTTCAATATACAGGGTGTTTCCTAGTACGTGTAGAAAATTTAGGGGCATATTTCTGACGTCAAAATAAGAAGAAAAGTTCATATAAACATATGTCCGCAAGTTATTCGTTCCTGAGATACTGAGTGTCAAAGTTCAATTCTTATTTTTTTTTAATCAATTCCAAAATGGTTGATGAACTTTGATATTTGCGAGTATTTTTCAATGAAAATATCAAATTTGATGGTAGTTTGTCTTTTTAGTCATTCGAAATGTCATAACTTTTTTGTACGTAGCTCTAGCAGGTTTTCTTTCATTTAATGGTCTACTATTGATACTCAAATGTAGTCAAAAAATTATTCTTGCTGTTTTATCATTAAATTGGTCTTAATTACTAATATTATTTGTATCAAATTGTAATGACACCCGATTCCTATTTTAAAATGAAATTAAAGAAAAATAATTTCCTCAAGTACTTTTAATTAATTCTTAATTTAAACATCTTGTCATTCAAAATTACTTGTATCGATTATTTCAAATCCCAATAACTTGAAAACAGTTGCTTGCATCGACCTCTCAGGAATTTCTTTTTTACACCAAATTGTTTGAAAAATCGATTTTTCCACTAGAAAACGTAATTATCCCCTTAGACAATGATAAAACTTCGCCCAAAAAATTACATTGCAAATGACTGACAAGACATGTAGGTGACGCCACCCCCACAAAAGAGAAAAAATAACATCACATTTGATTTATCATTGAAAATTACTCCGAGATACCAGACTTCGCTCAAATTTCAAAATTATTTTGTAATTTATTCGCGAAATATAAACATAATTCAAATTCAACACTCTGTATCTCGGAAACGGATACCTTGCGGACATGTGTCTATAGGAACTTTTCTTCTTATTTTGACGTCCTGAATTTTCTAAACATACTTAAGAAACACCAAAAATGAATTCACTTCCTGGAGGAAAATAAATTTTCATGTATTTACATTAGGATTTCAACAAATTTCAGATAGATCAGCATCTACCTATTTGTCACTTATAATTCTTGGTGAATTTTTGTTATTACTACAAAAAAGTAACAATTTTTCAATTGTGTTTCTTTAATTTTTTTTCATTTTCCACATGTCTTTCTATCAAAATCATATCTTGTGGATATAATTAACCAAAATCTTTTACTGTAGAAAATAATTTATGGCGTTTTTCATCTGTTTCAAGAAAACCAAATACTAAGAAAATGAATTATTGAAATTACTGAAGATGCCCAAAAAACAAAGAGTAAAATACACACCTGGAAAAGCAGAAGTCACATCTTTCTGTTCTGAATTTTGAACACAGGACGTGGACAAAGGGTTTCTCTTGGAGAATAATATTGCCTTGGATAATTTCCTTTTTATCAGTTAACATGGCACCAGTATCTGAAAACTTCTTTTCTCACAAAAAAAATTACCTTCAATTCACTAAGGGCTGTTCAGAGGTAACAGATGTACAAAGTTCCATGATGTAAGATTTGTTAACTATTTTTAAAATCAAGGTGTATTCAGGCCATATTTCTAGTTTGTACTGACAGATAGTAGCTATTTTTATACAAAGGCAATATAAATATGCACTAGAGTAATTCAATGATTCCAATCAGTAGTTATTCTTGTTATTTATAAATACTTGAATTTTTGCCAGAATTACTCAATGTGATTAGCTCAGTGTGCTTTATTATTTCTCTCTTAAACTGATGACGTCTCTCATAGACTCTTACTTGTTGGTGTTACTATTGTTTATTTTTTATACTCAAGGTTATTCTTAAGAAACAAGCTTTGTCAATGAGAACAACTTCTTTGGACAATAAAGCATATTTCTCTCTCTTTTGCAATGTAGGTATTCAATATTCACCTGGGAATAAGTTTTGTTGCAGTTGAGGATTAGAATACAATTTTTATTTTTTCTATTTACCCATAATAAATAGGAATATATCAGATTCATATTATAATAATCCTACCTAAACAGAAAATCATTGCAATCAACCAATGTTAAAAAGTATTTCTCCCAATTTTTTCATTTACGGATTGTTAATGATGGCTATAAATACTGATTATGAACATTAAAACATCATTATGTATATGAATTTGAAGAAGAATGCAAGATGACAGAAACCTTTCAAACATTATTTTTATTTCTAAATCCCAACCTAGTTTGTGGACGGACATAATGATAAGTCACGATACGTACTTGTACATTTATTGTTGTGAATCTAATAAGTTCCCATTCAATAATTTGGTGTACATGTGTGAAATAATTAGACAGACATTTTCAGTAGAAATTCTGGACCATGCTTAGGATCGCACGTTAAAAAGTAAGGACCTCGTCATGCATAGCCCGCATAAGTCTACTGAGAACTTCTGAGGGTTAGATAAGACCAAAAAAACGATTCCACTGAGACTCTGAAGGCACTACAGCCTTATGTGCTCCCACTAGATGATCCTCTTCAGAAATTCATAGCCTATTAACTTCGTTTCAGGCAGGGTTTTTTCTTGGATGGATGGATATTTTCTGTCATTGATATTTTGGAAAAGAGTACTTATCTAGCAAATGGTTAATCCGTTTGAATTTAATTTGAAGGAAACTGAGGAAAGTCAAATATATTGTTTACTACTAGATCTTATGACAGTGGGTGAAAAGAAATTTTCCGATAATTTGTATTTTAGAACAACCCCTTGGAAAAATTTATAACAATTTTGAGTAAACCCACTGTAGGACATTATTTTTACACTGGAAATAATTTGAAACTACAAATGCACTCAAAAACATTATCCGTTTTGTTTGATAGAATCATAGAAAACATAGCATGAATTTTGTAGGTTATCGTCGTCGTCATCAGTGATGGGTTTTTGCCGTTGTTGGGTCTCGTACAAAACCATATATCCAGTATCTTGTTAGGTTTTAATGGTAAGGGAGAGCGTACAGTGTTCTATAAAGCTTTTTACTGTGCTAATGTCTAATCCCCTGAATCCCCATAACATGTTTTGTTGTTTTGTGATGGTGACACTAATAGAAAGAGATGAGAGAACATTTGTGATGAAATGTGACGTAGTTGGAGATGTCATGGCCGCCGTTCTCATAGACAGTGACGGATTAGTGCACTCCGCACTCATGGTATATGAGAGTTACATGTGAAAGTTTTGTTTCTCGGTTCGAGTCATAGATATACATTATATATAGAGTACATATATAGGCTGTGTCAAGTCACCGGTCGGACAAGGCACGCGCGTTCAGTATGAAGTATGACGATGAGTCGGACCGATCAGATGATTGAAAATATTGGTCACATACAAGCAGTTCTAATTAGGTCATCAAGTCAACCAAATGACCGCGCTGGTCTAATCATATTGGTCAGACCGGTGACTTGACTCAGCCATATATAATATTATGATTTCTATGGTTCGAGTTCGACTCTGTACTCATGTCCAAGTACGTTACTACGACGCGTTGATGCTACAAGATTCTGATTGACTAGAGCTTGTATTGAACCCTCCTGTTAGTTTACTCTCTTTGGATCGAGATAATTTTCTCATATGTTCATCTCTCTCTAACACTTGTACTTCCTATTGTATATGATATTAGCAATGATCAGTCCTCCGGACATCTTATGCCACTTGTACTTCATTTGTCATTCTCTTTTGAAAATATTAACTTCTTGCAAGTATAGAGCAATCATATGGGCGCTTTCCAATTGAGAGCTTGATATCACCCCTGAACTATACCCTTGAGATCACTTCAGGATCAGTTCAACTGACAGGAATACATGTTATTTGATAGGAACATATTCTTTCGTGGTCTGTGAGATCACTTCAGGAACTCCTCTGATTTACTCGGAGCCGACCACTGGGTCAATAGAGGACTTCGGATAAGTATTCAGTGATTTCACCACACAAATTTTGGCTTTAAAATTACTGGCACATTTTTCGGCATTTTTTCTTCATGTCAGGGTTCCTGGCACCCTCAGGAACCCCGTAATATGATTGAAATTGTTCATAACGACGGAAATATTGAGATTTACCATAAAATACAAAACACTAGGGACTTTAATTTTGTTTAGGGATTTTTCTTTCAAAATGGCGTTAAATTCAAAACTAGAGCTTCTTCTTCTTCTTTTTTAGTTTTCTGACTCCTTACAGGATCAATTTCACCAGATACGGTATTCTTTGGTATTTGATTGACAAGGATGATAGTGTGTTGAGGATGGTGTTATTTTTTGTTAGTAAAATTTAGTCTGTTACTCTGTTATGACATTTAAATGTAAAGGTATAAAATTACAGGTAACTTCGACACACTGTAAAACAAATACACAATAGAATAGCCCTTAGTTACAGGCTTACTATGGTGACTACGTTTAATTTGATGGGTTGTTGAGTTAACAATTATTTCAACAACCGTCCTAACAACATTGTTACCCAGTTACGACATTTTTCACTATTGTGACCACCTTGTTACAAAAAATTTGGAAATTTCAACTTAACAACTGTCTATATAATATCGAACCTATTTTGATTCGATAGTCGTGATTCTTATCTGAATTTTGTGTCCTATGACGAAAGATGAAATAGTAAAGCCTGATTCACATAATGGCAGTAGCAGTGGCTCTAAAGGCAGTGACTCCACCCCTTTTGACGCTGTTATCCGAATGAGTGACATTGGGATGGAAATTTTCAACTAATTGTTTGTTAAAAGCAGTAGAAAGGAATCATAACAGCAATCTCGATTTCATGATCATTTTAAGGTTAGAAATGCGAACATTGCTAGATTTTACTGCAAAAAGTTTTTTAAAAAAATGAATCAAACTTTCAGCAGCGTGACCTTGAATTTTCAGCGTCGTCTAAACCAAAGAAAACATGTTTGCCATTGGATATCGTATCAATAGAGGGGGGTGACGCCACTGCTGCTTAGGGTCACTGAATCTAGAAGGCCGTGCCGTCCTTACGGGTATGGCCAATGGGCGTGGTCTAGTACTTGAAATAGTTCCAGTGTCCAAATAACCCACAAAACTTGCTCTCTAATTGGTGATTTTGTGGGTTATTGGAATACTGGAACTATTTCAAGTATTGGACCACGCCCATTGGCCATACCCGTAAGGACGGCACGGCCTTCTAGATTCAGTGACCCTACTGCTGCTGCCATTATGTGAATCAGGCTTTACACTGTGAAACACTGTCATGTTGGATTTGTTCCGTTAATCAACCGAAGTTACCAATGTTTTCAGGAGTGGTAACAACACTTTTGACAGTGGTTATCTACTGGTAACTACGGTTGTGGTTTATTTACGGAATGCCAGTCATTTGTCAAATTACAGTTTTGATCGTTTCCCGTGTGTTTTGTGTTTTGTTTTTTTCACTTTGCGATTGTTAAATTTTTCTCTATTTGCTTTTAATTCTTTTCTTTTACATTCATTACATACTGGATGCCAATATGATGATGCCACATTCAGTTGGCTTGAGGATAATGAGATATTATTATAATCCTTGAAGTTACCCAGATAACACACGATATCCTATGGATATCCATTTTATGTCCAATTCTGGTCGGGATATCCTTGAATCTGAAATGGATATTCATTGGATATCCATCGAAGGATTTGGAATGTATATCCTATGGATATCCATAAAATATCCACTGTTATTAGGGATGTGATTGAATTGCAAGACTTATTTTGATATTATCAATTTCTGAGTTTCTTCCATGCTCGTACACGAATAAAAGCATTTCAAGAATACTCTCATCTTTCGTTTTCCGACTGGATCTGAAATGGATATCCATAAGATATCCGTAGAGATTATCCATAAGATATATTATATGGATATCCTATGGATATAGTTCAGAAATATCTTATGGATATCCTTGAAGGATATCTTATGGATGTACAGGTTGGTACCCCCCGAACATCCATTGGACGTCCATAGTATATGCTTTGGATATTTCCTGACGTCCATAGTACATCCAGCATATCCATAACAGATGTCCAGTGGATATCCATTGGATGTCCATGTGTTATCTGGGAAATGTCGAGCTGAATTTTTGATATCGATGTTTTTTTCTCTCTTCAACGTACACAAATTGTATCTTTATGAAAATAATCATTTTCCTGAACCGTTGGAAGATATTCTACAGATGGCTATAAAATATCCGAAGCAAATATAAAATAATGAATGTTTTGCACTCTTAAGTTCTGTACTGAAATGCACTATATGAGAGCTCCGACCAACGCTGCTTTTATTAACAATTTTGGAAGAATATTCGATAAATCGCTAACATTATATGTACGTAAGATTAGTCAGGTTAGGTTGACTGATGATTCACTCATTTTTAACACAGTTTTTCTTCTTTCCTGTCTTGTCATTTAAACTTACCGCCATGACAGTGACCAATCGCAGAGCGCGTATATCATATCATGCACGTCATGCAGTTTATTTGTCATTGTCATGTTCTGTGGTTGCTGGCATGCTGGCTGTGCGATTTGTGCAAAAGAGAAACTTAACCTTACTTGCTTACTTTTGTGGTTTTACTGGTTTTCCATTACATAGTTATGTCTCTGATTCCTGGTTTAATTCACGTGGGTTTTGAGGATTTTGGTTTTGTGCAATTGGATTTTTTCATTCCTTCAAATACATTTCGATGGTAAGTGGTAGAAATATAATATTTAAACTATTTTCAATCAATGCATTTGTGCCAAAATTAGGTGAGAGAAAATGGATAACATCAAAAGAAATATCAAACAAATGGCTGATATGTACTTATAAAAAATAAAAATTGGAATCCGAACGAGTATTATAAAGTCTACAAACTTCACTAAATGACGCCTGTTCCATCTCGTCAATGGTCGACTTCAACATCATGCATTCCTGATAATGAAATAATGTCTATTGAAAATAATAATTCTGATTATTCATCAACTCTTTTGTTATAGAATTTGATAGTTCTGCAGACGAGGTTTCCTCTTTGGATAATGGATTCGTATTCAATTCAGTTACAGAAAATACTTTTCATGAAACTAATATACTCGCTAACAGATATGAAACATGCGAACAGATAAGATGAATAATATAACTGCACCATGTAGGGATGTTTTATCGATATTTGTAGAAATTGATCATTATCACATTGGTTTCTTGAGAAAATCAAACAATTGGTGGAGTATTTGGACAACAGGGAGAAATTCAGAGCTGTTGTGAGTGAATAATGTTTTACCTATCTTTTTATCAAAAATATCTTTTTCAGGTCGATGAAGTTTCAAAAATTGGAGGTTCACCAGTATATGACTTTATAAAACGTTGTCTTTCATCCAATATAACAAATGATTTTGCATCAGAATATAGCTGGTATGGGTCAAAAAAAAGAGTTTTTGTTGAACTCAAATTGGCTAAACTTTTACTAGGTAATGAGGACATTTTTCATATAAAGTTCTGCCTATAATGAAGAATACACATAGTAAATTCTTCAATAGAATTTGATTTTATTCCCAATCTTTAGAAAATTTATTCCTTATTCCGGCTTGAATTTTCTTCCTTTATGTGGTATATAGGATTAGTGTTTACTCAATTAATTTCAGACGCAGCTAATTCCAATGGTCTGGCAGCAAATATAGGAAAATGTCAGAAGAGGCAATAAAAAGTTGGCTACGAATGGCCAAACAAAGACATCTGCTAGCTTCGAAAAAACAGGAAAAACCCCAAGAAGAAACCGAGATTGTCATTCTCTGAGTGGCCTGTTTTTAATTTATTTTTGGTATCAAAAAGAATATTTTATTATAACAATATAATATATTCACATTTTTTATTCTTTTAATATCATAATGTTATTTCATCAATAAGAGTATAAATAAATTTTTTTATCCTCTCGTTTTTATTTAATTAAAATTATTATTGTTTTGTCGTAATTGTAATTTTTATTTATTTAAAAAAATCCCTAAAAGATATCTTTTGGATATCTGTGAACAATATTTTATGGATATCCCAGAAGGATATCTCATGGATATCCCAGATTTTGGACATTTGGGATATCCAGAGGACATCCAGTTGACATCCGGTGGATATTTTATGGACGTTCGATGGATGTTCCGAGTGGAACAAGCTGGACGTCCATGAGATATCCTCCTGGGATATCCATGAGATATTTTTCTCGGATATCTCATGGACGTCCAGCTTGTTCCACTCGGAACATCCATCGGACGTCCATAAAATATCCAACGGATGTCAACTGGATGTCCTCGGATATCCCAAATGTCCAAAATGAATGTCCAGTGGATATCCATCGAATGTCCGTGTGTTGACTGGGTATATAATCATTCTGCTGGCTTGACGACAATGAAAGTCCTGAATATTTAGAATTTTGGTTATCAGCTTTATAAATCCGTTTCGTTTTATAATTTACATTGACATTTTAAAAGTTTTTTAAACATTCATTGTCCTGTAATTAAAAAAAAGTCATCAAACTGAAAATATATCGAATATTATTAACATTAAAATGAGAACGAAAACTAAAGCACGTCAACGTCAACAAACAATAATGAACCGAACTTACCAGAGAAAATTGACGGTCGTTCTGGTGACAGATAATCTACCGCTTTTTCAGCAACCAAGTTCCGTAATTAGCCTGTGTTTCAGGAACCAACCGAACATTTTATATTTACGGGACAGAAAACCATATATCTATTAACTACAAATATTGATAACACGCCATAAGACGCAATGTAATCAAATTGAAGCCAAAAATATCTATCTTACCTTTTCTCAAACGGGGGCTGGGAAACTATTGCGCATGCCTCGCATGCCGAATTCTCAATCACGAGAAATGTCATACATTTTTAAGGTTATGCTTCTTTTGACATTTTCAACCGTACCATATTGAAAATGGACTAACATATTCATAATGTGGATAAATGAAGAATGAGAATTATGCAAGACGGTCAATTAAACTTCGTGTCATTAAAAAAACGATTCACTGATCCATTTGTAACACAATGTCTGTTACCTGCTACTAGTGTTTCATCAATCAATTTTCTGCCAAAAGCGGATAAGAACTCACTAAACTTGAAGAAATACGGATTGGGACAGTTGTTTGAAAAGGTTAATCTCGTTCCACATCGGCCTCATAACCGCCGAGAAAAATTGTTTGATGGTAGTGATGAATTTTTTGCCTCCTGAACACGAACTTCAAGTAAAACGCGGTGATCTTAAATTCCTTCAGGCATCAAACTAGAAATGTAGAAATTTATAAAATGTGTTATATTCTCAGGAATAAAACCCACATAGTGCCGCTCTCTTATAATTAGCACAATCTCTCTATAAACTTATCCATATTATGAGGTTATGTTGGAAAGATTTACTTCTCATATCTTCGATAATTGTTGCGGTCGAATCATGCACGCTAGAAAGAGATGAAAAAACAAAATCGTGTCTTTGAATAGGAATTTCTGGCGCAAGCGCATTAATTCAACAGGTTCCAATTCGAAGTCGATGCTCATTTTTTTTGGCATCACATAGGCTATCCTTATTATCCATATTCGTAGTTAATAGATATATGCATAAAACGAGTAACCAAGTTGATTTACGGAACATATCCGTTATGTCACTCACCTAACCTGCAATAGAGCAGATGTCACTTGTCAGATGTCAAACAGGACATGGGGGGACAAACAAGGCCATTTCCCATAAGACTGTGTATCTTTTTACTTAATTTTCTGGAAAACGGGGCATTTAAAGACATTTTTACCGATAGTATTGTGATTATTGGTTCATTGTGAATACTGTGAAGTAAGTGCATAAGTCTGTAGAGGTGTTATTAACAGTGAATTTTTAGTTAAAAGATACGTTGTCACCATAGATATATATTATATATACTTACTCTAGATCGCTAATCCCGTCTACGTTTTGTCTGAAAAGTGTTATAAAAAGTCGAATGATTGCGACAATGCGCATGCTCATAACCAGCTACAGCGATGACAAATTTCAGCAACTTTTATCTTTGTTGTTGCGATTCGGACAAAGATGATCTAGCATTACTGATTACTGCGAAAGTGCGAAGCGTGCTCAAAGTTCCGTCGAATTCTTTAGATCGTTCAACAGCGTTAATAGTTTCCATTGTTCAAAGAGAAGGGATTTGAGTTTGGCAGGGACGGTTTTATTTTATTGTGGTCATTTTAAATGTGGTTTACATATTAGTACTCTGTCAGTAGTGTGTATTGTGTTATTAGTTTTCGAGTTTTTCTGTGGTAAATTACAGTTTTTAATTTTTACTATGATGACGTGCTTGGTGCTATGGAGTGGAAACAAAAGAAAAATTCCTGGAATCTATTATTTTTAGTAAGTAAATGGAATATTATATCGTTGATAAAACTGAGTACCTACTAATACTTATTATTTCTTCATGTCTGACTTATGCACATTATTTCTAGTTTGACGAGAGCAAAGAGCAATGCATGACATTTGGATGAGAGCATTGGGAAGAGATCCTACCGCGGAGCATCTGGGTGAAAAAAATCTCATTTATAGCAAACATTTTTCTCCAAACGATGTATATATTCAGGGTAGTCGAATGTTGTTGAAACCAAATGCAGTTCCAAGCCTTTTTTTACGAAAACATGATGAAGTTTCCACCCAAGAAAGGTGAGTCATATACAAAATCTAACCTAACAACATAGGTACTAGGTAGGAATCCTGAAACTTAAAGTCTCGTTCATACCAGCGCGAATTTCGCAATTTTTCTGCGAATAAAATAGCTGCCAACATGGTTCTGCATCAACGATTGGTTCGGCAGGACTGGCAGCCATTTTAATTGCAGAAAAATTGCAAAATTCGCGAGGGTATGAACAAGTCTTTAGAATTTGTGCAATTCATTCATGATGTACGATTTATAAAGGTTTGTAGTTTTTAAGGAATTCAGATAATTTATAGTGTTACTTCTGAAATTATGCAAACTATTTTACACTTTTTTCAGAACTCTTCATGAAATCCCCAACGCATCGAAATGGATGATAACTTGGAAGTACTTTTTATTGAAAACAAGGACAATGTTTCAGGTGTTACTCTTCAAGTTTCTTGCACTCCTACTATTGAAATTGCAGTGAGGTAAGATATTAAATTTATAATACTCATAAAATTTACTTGTGAACATTTGGGCAAGATTATATTTTGAAATTTATATATTCATGATATATATGATGTGATATAATAAAAGTAATGTAATAATATTAATACTCCCTCATAAACACTCCTATGAGTGTTGTATCCAAGACAGCCTGTGGAGGTAGAGAAGGGAATAGGTATTATTATTAAATAAACATATAATAATAGTTATTTAAGTAACAAGGAATGTAAAGACGTGTTAACATTCGAGGTGAGCGAGTACGAGCCGAGGCAAAGCCGAGGCTTGTCGCTTGCCGAGGCTTGTCGCTTGCCGAGGATGATAACAGTCGATACATTCCGTGTTACTTATTACGTTTTTCCCGCTGCTTGTTGATATTTCTCAAAATTTGCCTGAATTGAAGTTTGTTTTCTTACCCTTCCTTCATGATTATTCGTTCGCTATTTCATTCTAAGTTGCTTGTGCGTGTAACTAAGTTACCGAATAAGCAGATAACAATAATATTCAAAAGGTCTCATAACCTAAAAATTGATATGAATGAAGCTGAAGGTATTACCATTGTTTAAATAGAACATAGTTAGTCAATGCCTGTGGAAAAGGTATTGGACACAAACGCGAGTGTCATCTAGCGTGATTAGTTACAAACATGAATATTTGACGTCATTTTAATGCAGGTTTCTTCAAAAAACCCTGATTTTAATGCTTTTTATTGTTTTAATCAAGTTACGACATGACTTGGATGCGAGCTCACTATCGCCATCTACATGTCGCATCCATTTTGATCCAATTATAATCCCATAAGGTTGACTAACTATCTTCTATATAAACAATGGTATTACTTGTCAAAGTCAAAGTCATTATTACCCTAGGCATGTAAATGACACTATTAAGTTCCGTTGTCAAGATGAATTAGTAAACGAATGATATAGGCCATTTACCTGTTTTGTTGCTAAGCATGTATGGACTATTTACAGTGTCGGCAGCGGGAAAATGAACTTTATTGAACCAATTACATTGAGCCAATAGGCCATTGACCTAGGTCCTTCAGCCCATTATGACATTATTATTATTATTTGTCAAAACAAGTACTTATGTTCTCATAATTTTTCGAAAGTCCCCTGTTATTATCAAATATTATTTTAAGATTCTAAATAAGACTTGAACTAAGATCTCTGAATTTGATACTTTACTCAATTTTTGTAACCCCAACTAACCTCCAAAGTAAATTGTTAATTGTTATTGACCCACCAAACTTATTACATATTTTATGTCGATATTGCGATTTTTTTTCGTTTTTAACTTCTCATCGTCTGGTAGGAATTCTATTGTTTCAAGTTATTAGCAATAGTTTTTGATATAACGCACCTTTTATCTATAGATAATTTTAATATAAGTCAATGATAATTCTATTTCAGCTCACCTTCAAGTGCTACCACTTCATCTGTGGACTCCCCCAGAAGTTTCAAAAGGACACATGGAGAAACATCAACAGTGAAGGTAATAGGGGACAAATTAAAAGAGCAAGAAGAGATATCAAAACGAGACACAATTACAGGTTAGTTTATTTCAATACTTATTTTTATTATGCTTGTATCATATTTGTTGGATGTTGAATACACTTAGAATCCGTTTAATATCAATTGAACTCTTCCATTCTACTGAAATATTTATTTTAGGTCTGATGAAGCCAACTTTTTACAAGAAAACTATCAAATTTTAATATAAATGACATATATGCGATATTTTCTATTCTTTCCAAATTGATATCACAGACATACTAGTAATTATTTTTCTTTGCATACAATTGACTGGTGACAGTACTCACTTTGATTGAACTGAGAAGTGAAAAATAAACATCACTTGAAGTAGTTTGGAAATTGTATTTGAGTTTTGTTTAATAATTTCCATAGAAGTATTTTATTTTATGTATTTTTATTTTTATATTTTCTCATTTCATGTATTTTATATTTTCAGTGCATCTCCCTCAAAACTTCATCTTAAACTCAAACAAGCAAATTTAAAAAAAAATCCATAGCCCAGAAAAAAGTGAAAATCAATCGCCTGAAGAAAAGAATCACAACCTTGAAGCAGATAATATCGACTTCTTGGAAAAATCCCTGACAGGTGTCCCGCTATCCTTGATGAAACGGACTAAAGAAATCAAAAAAGAAAGGATTGTAAGGAAAAAATTGAGAGAGAAATTCAGTGGTGACCACTGTCCGTAAACCATCTTCACAATACTTTATGGCTAGGTTTTTCCCAGGGGAACCAAACTTCACAGAAATGATGTGAACCAGCGATGCGTATATAGAAATTTCCAAATATCTGCTGGTTCTAGTAGTGACATGTTATTCAATTTAGAAAGTGTTTCTTTTATTTATTCAATGAATATCTCGAATTGTTGCTATGTTGTTGAACTGTTTACCTATGTTCATTCAGGATTGTACAATTATTTTTTTATATTCTGGAATACTACTGTACACAATATTTTAAGTAAACTATATTTCTAATAATTGACGTTTTGAATTTTGTTACTTTCTTCGGATTTCTTTGTGAAAAATTAATTCATAAAGTTACCGGTCAACTCAATAAAATATGTATTATAAACATTTCATCCTTCATGTAATTCAACTAATCAAGCAAAATTCTGAAAATATCTGAAACATTCACTTATTGATGGAATACATTGGAAATAGGAAAGCTATATGAAATATGCTTTCGACTAGTAATTACTCAAATTACTATAGATCTCACTATCATCCTCTTTCCATCTCAACGATACAGATTCAGATCAAACGATCCTTTTTTTCTATGAATGAAATTCTATGGAGTTCTATCGGCTATGTCGAATTTTTTGGCTTTCATCAGTACGGTGTAGCGAAGTGTGAGGATAAACAATACTTGATTGCATGCAAAAACAGCAAACAAACGGAGTCAGAACCAGAAGCTTCTGTTGAATGCAACCAAGTATTGCTTATCCTCATACTTGGCTACGCCGTACTGATGAGACCCAAAAAGCTCGAAACTTGTACCTACGGTTTGCTTGAAAAATAATTTATATACAGATACTTATATTCTCATAGCTTGATTAAACCTTTAGATTAAAATGTGTATGTATGCTGTATCCTGTTTTAGTCTGGATAGCATTCTGATATTGTTCTTATAGAATCGTGTAAAAAAAACATTATGACAAAATAATTCAATCTTCTGATTATAAAAGTAAAACTTCCTGGACAGTTATAAATAAAATTAAAAATAACAGTAGCACAAAAACACCCACATTAAAAATCTCTCATGAAAATAAAGTTTTCTCCTGTCCAGAGGACATTGCCAATATCTTCAATAGTTTTTTTATAGATGCTCTAAAACAAGTCATAGACGAGATCCCACAAATTGACCACAATAAGTTTGAACATAGCCTCAACTGCATCTTTCTTCAATGGTTATACTTCCTTTCACTGAGGAAGAAATGCTAACAATTTTCTCAAAACTCAAAAATAAACGTTCCTTTGGGCCTGATGACCTACCCAACAATATTATAAAAGTATTCGAAAATGAGCTGTTAAAACCCATAAGTAACATAATAAATTTTCATTAGAAACAGGTACGTTCCCTGATGCTCTCAAAATGGCGAAAGTAATCCCACTTCACAAAAAATAAATAAAAATATTATGAACAACTGCAGACCCATATCAATAACATCAGTTTTCTCCAAACTCTTTGAATACTGCATGCTTGAGAGGCGAAACTCCTTCATTGCAAGATTCAAGCTTAGGAAATCAAAATCTACACCTACAGCAACAATAGAAACCTATAATAATATTCTCAATGATTTAGATGCAAAAAAAGTCCTGTCTGCATATACTGTGATTTAAGTAAAGCTTTCGATTGTGTTCCACATGATCGGCTGCTTGATAAGCTTTGGTCATACGGAATTAGAGGTCCTGTGTTAAGCTGGTTCAGGTCCTTTTTGACAAATAGAAAGCAATACGTTCAGATATCTTGCAATGAAGAAGGAGGTCAAAACATAGTATCTCGTTCTCTGGCCCATGTGGAAGTTGGAGTCCCTCAGGGAAGTGTGGTTGCGCCAGTTTTGTTCTAAATTTATGTAGCAGATATCGTAAAATATCTTGCACCTTTCAAATTAACATTATATGCTGATAATCTCTCTATACTGGTATCAAAACACTCACTCAATCTCCATCAACAAGCATGTAATAACCTCATGGAAAAAATTATTCTATGGTTTTCCCAATTTTTGATTTACCACACAAAACAGAGAACAACCGAAAACATAGAAATAAATTTAGGGGAAATGACTAAAGAAATGTCACAATATTAAATTTCTAAGGCTGAGTCAAGTCACCGGTCTGACCAATATGATTAGACCAGCGCGGTCATTTGGTTGACTTGACGACCTAATTAGAACTGCTTGTATGTGACCAATATTTTCAATCATCTGATCGGTCCGACTCATCGTCATACTTCATGCTGAACGCGCGTGCCTTGTCCGACCGGTGACTTGACACAGCCTAAGTATAACTATAAACGACACACTTGACTGGGAACCACATATAAGCAATATAAGAAAAACTCTGAACTGTAAGCTGTATCAAATCACAGAGTGCTCAACCTTCATGTTCTAAAAAAATATTTATTTTGCTGAAATACAGTCTCGACTATCGTATGGCATATTATTCTGGGGCATGTCTTCTTCAGTACAAAAACTATTTGTGCTCCAGAAGAAATGCATACGTGCAATGCTGAAGAAAAATCAAAGAGAATCGTGCAGACCTCTCTTCAAAAAATTAAAAATACTTCCATTATGCTACATATACATACTGGAAATCTCTTGCTACATACACAAAAGCAGAAATATCATTCCCTGTCATAATGACATACACAATTACCCAACAAGGTTTAGCCATCATCTGTACGCACCTCAAAATCACTTGAATATATGCCAGAATGGCCCGGTTTCTAATGGGATTAAGGTATACAATCACTTACTCTTTAATATCAAACAAAGAAGTATCCTACTTCAAATTCCGAAAAGCTTTGAAGGAATATTTATTTAACAATTTGTTTTATACAATGGAAGAGTTCCTTTCATCTTTTAACTATTTTATATATATATATATATATATACATATATATATATATATATATATATATATATATATATATATATATTTGTATTATTCCACACTATTTTATCTATGTATATTTGTTCGTCCTACTAATGTGACTGAAATTTCTGACTTGTTTTATAGCTTGTAGGTCTTCGAAATCAATTAAATTATTATTATTATTATATATTTTGAAAAATATAACCGTGATACTTCTAGATGAATCTTTCATAAACATATTTCAGAAACTTCACCAATATAGTGACCGACTTGAGAAATAATTTTTTTCATGTCATTCTTTTATTAGATGCATTTCTTGAATATAATCAGTTTCTTAACAAAACATCTCCTCCAAAATGCATTTTTCATAATCCATACAAATTTGTAAGCCTGACACCAAAGTACTATTAAATCGATTTTACTTAATGTCACGAATCATTTAAAAATCTTACTGAAACCTACCCTGTTATGAATGAAGCTGGTTGTGATCATGCGCACTGAATCATGCCTTGAACTTTTGATAACACTTTCGTCCCATTGAATTGGCATTCTAGATATTATATGATTTCTATGGTTGTCACATGATTCACAGTTCATAATAGGTTTCTTTTTTAGGTTTTATTAGGAAAACCAGGAAGTTTTGTGCTGTTGTAGTAACCGATCTAATCGAAATGAAGACGTAACATTTTTCCGATTTAACTTCAATATGATGTGAAGAGAGGCAGATATTAGCTGCTGTATTATCGAAAAACTTCATGATATTGGAAGATACAAACTCCAAATCATAGATTACCAAGCTCTTTTTCCTTATGCACCAAGTTATGGTGTTACTGCAACACACCAGATGAAAGAACAAAGATGATCAACTGCCAAAATGCATCTTGCAAAATTCAATGGTTCCATCGGAGGTGCATCGAAATCAAGAGGTTACCAAAGGGAAAATGGTTTTGCAAAACTTGCCCCAGAAAATGATGAGATGAAAATATTTTGTTTATTGATTCTTAACATTGAGTAACATCATATATCTATAGAATATATATTACAAACATTTTAAAACCTAATAACATGTACAGTGGAAAATATATATCTAGTACTACCAAAAGTTATTTTCTAAAAAAATATAAATTTCAACAAACACACACACACACACACACATATATATATATATATATATATATATATATATATATGTATTTCTATATTTGGAAAAAGTAAATAAAATACATAATTAAAAGTACAATAATATTTTATGAGTTGTCTTATTTCTTCTCTTTCCAGACTGGTGAAAAAGTTGACATTACTACAGTTTCTTAAACTAGTATTTGAAATGAACAGATTGATCACAGAAGTTCAGGTACATTTAAAACAAGATCGAAAATTCTAAATATAAATTGTACATTCAGTATACATATTGTTAAACAAATAATAATGTTATTTTGACTTTTATTCGTCTACAATTTCTAGTCTGTCATTCAGTCAATGCATGAAGACAAAATATATGTATAATTAAAATGAAGTACCCAATTGTAAAAAAAATAGCAATGATACCTATTAGACAAATGATAGATATTATGAAAACCCTAACTAGAGAGTGATCCCTTCAATTTCTAAGCTTCTTCACAGTTGCAATGTGTCTTGTTTGTTCCAATTCTTATATTTATAGAAGGAACGTAGTCTGGATGTTCGGGACCATCAGACAGTTGACCTGTAAGAATATATTCATCTACACATAGTTCATAAGCTTTTGTCATTGTATTACCTGTAATGAAATGTGTAGAACACACAAAATAATTATTTGCTTTGTTTTCTGTAAAACCATCCCTATGAAGAGCTGCAATCCAACTTGCCCGTCTATCTTTCTTTACAACTACTATCTGCTTCCCTTTAGACTAAATTGAAGAAAATCGGAAAAATGTTACGTCTTGATTTCGATGATCGGTTTCTATGACCCACAACAGCACAAAACTTCATAGTTTTCCTAATTAAACCCAAAAAAGAAACCTATTATGATATGTGAATCGTGTGACAACGTATCTTCAAACTAGAAATTTCCTGTTAATAACACCTCTACAGATTATACACTTACTTCACAGTATTGACAATGAACCAATAATCACAATGTTATCGATAAAAATGTCTTTAAATGCCTTGTTCTCCAGAAAATCAAGTAAAAAGATACACAGAGTCTTATGGGAAATGGCTTTGTTTGTCCCCCCATGTACTTGTTTGACAACTGACAAGTGACAACTGCATCTGCTCTAGTCGAATTTCTAAAGTTGAACTGCGTCCACAGAACTATATCCAGATCAGGGTTCTTATGATAGAAAGGGGTTATGAAATAAGTGAGCATTTGGACAAGGGGGAGACTGAGGAAAGGGAGAGAATACGTCATTGGAGGGAAATTAAGGTGGCTATCCTGAAATTGGTAATTTTGGTTATATTTACGTCAATTTGCGAATAAATAAAGTTACTAAAGCCCGTGGCTCGAATGATCGAATGAATCACAGTAAAATGATATGCATTTCTTGTATTTTGTAGTTGTTAATTACTTGTTTGATATTGTAACAATACTCCTACATCATACCATGATGATACATTGTCGTTCCTGATATTCCCCAAGAATAAAACAGTAAAGCAGCTATGGAATCAGTTTTAGTAGTATGGGTAACTACCTATTGATTTTTCCAGGATTTGTTCAAACCATTTTAATAAAAGAGAAGTCAAGACAAAGGCTTAGGAAAAACGGTGAGATTAAACTGTTCTAATGAGAAACAGAACTCGATTTGGTTTTGGATAGAAACTGTTGAAAGTCAATATTTTTGCTTTGCCATTAAGATATAATGTTGGTGATCCTTTTTAGTTACTGCTACCAAGACTGTTGGTAAAAATCTGGTCTGTCCACTGTGATATCCTATCAATCTGTCATCGATAATTCACCTATGACATTTCAAGAAGCACTTACAGCCGTATGCATAGTCAATTCCAGCGACTCGCCAGAGTTTCGCCGCCCGCTACACAAGAACTATAATGCACAGTCGGGCTCCAAAAAAGTGGTACATCGCCAGCGTTTCGCCAAAATGTGACTTATCGCGTAGTTGTCACTTTTTTGGAGCTCGACTGTGCATTATAATCCTTGTGTTGCGAACGGCGAAAATCTGGCGGGTCGCTGGCGATTGACTATGCATACGGCTGTTAGAGTTCCATTGGAGAGAGAGATGCTTGCTAGAATCTTTACCCATGGCTGATCGTTTACCATCAAATAATGGTTTGTTCATTATATTCCATTCCTGGTGCTATGAAATGATTGATATTGATAGGTCTTTATGCTATTTTGGTTGAGGGTTCACAGTCTCCTTCCACCCGTTGTTTACAATAACGTTACAAAGAACGAGAAAAACTCATTGAATATTCTGTGCAGTAAAACAATTATCAGAAGGAAGAAATAAAATTAAAAGAAGAGTTCCCATTACCAAGTGAAATTAACTATCAAAATTATTATGGAACATGGAACGTTGCAAAAACAAATTATATGTTCAGCTCAAGATGGTTCAGCTTTATTTAAGATATTAGATATGCACAATTTTACTACTCGCCATTTAATTAGAATTTTAGGTAGATATATAAAAATGTTGAATTTTTCCTACAAAAACAAATTGTAAATTACTATTTATGAAACAATGTACAAATGATACCGAAATTTATAAAATAAAACATTGACTCATATCATAAATAACAGTATTTCACTACCTACTCATAAATTATTTCTGAAAGTAATATAAATATTGTTGATGAAATGTGAGTTTTAGTTTTGTGAACAAGGCAGAGTGAATGACACTGACTAGTCTGATAAGTTTTTATATGTATTTGAGTAAACTTCAGGGATGAATAAATATTTATCTATCTATCATTTTAATCATTTACCGTATTTCAGAATAAAATCAAGCATATTACAAATCACACTTTCTTCTTGCACCTGAGGTTCTGGAATAATATCAACATCAGAGAGTTGTTTTGATTTATTTCATTAGACTTGAAATGAATTTCTCTTTGAGGAGTGCGATTTACTCAACTAGTGTGTTACAACAGATATATTGAGATTAGTCTTTGAATCTTTGAAATATATTTCAAATCTCAGATTATGTGATTCTTCCATGTTTTTTTTTCAAAGGCTCAACACTTTCTCATCAGTTCAACTACGCCCAACATTCAGAATCTATAAAAAATGTTAAACATTTGATATTTTCGTCAACTTTGAAACTCTCAGAAGTCTTCGAGATACTTGTGCAAACTAGGGAATATATTAATAACAAATATGTTTTAATCACTCGCACGTTTTTCAATTTACTCCCACCGATTGGTTTCGAATTCAATCCAACAAAATGGGATATTTTAGTGTAATTCAAATTTGGCGCCTCCAATTTCACGATAGCCACCCTAATTTCCCTCCAATGACGAAAACAATATGCCCGACAAAATCGATGACATTTCATAACCCCTCTATCAAGGAACCCTGATCCAGATATAGTTCTGTGACTGCGTCCTAATCCTAAACTGCGTAATATTTCTGAATTTCTCATAGACAAATTATTAATTTCCATTCAATCGACATGGACGGTAATTTTAATAGGAGGAAGGCAAAGAGAGGTCCCAGAAAAACACAAAAACAGTTTGAAGTGTATTTAGATTTTGTAAGGAAACACAATGACCCGCTTAATATGAAACTATCCTTTCAAAACTCGGAGGGATTGCAAAAATTATGATTCACAATGCTTTATTGAACATTATTCATGCTATAAAAAACATGTTTCAAAAGTAATTATTGATTATTCTTTCCCTAGTTATCCTTCCTTCTTCAAGCCAGTTCCTTCCAATGATGTCAAATTCAATTTCATTTCCATGTTCTTCAACTTCATTCACATCTTCTAAATCGTATTATAAGTCTTCTCTTGTTGCGTTGTAGGAAATTTAATTATGTAACCCATATTATTCACCTTAACTGAAGTTACAATAATTATACATTTTGATAGTGTTTGTTGTGCCATAGGGATAAAATAGTCTTGACCGATACATTTTTGATAACTTCCTTGTGAGAGAAAATGAATTGTTGCCAAAATGATGATGATGGCTTGGAACTGCTATTTCTGGTCTATGAATGAGTTCTAAATGAGGGAAAATTTCATTTATTACTTCAAGGGCAAGTTCTCTCGATAACCGATATATGCCTTGAAAGTTATTTTCGGGTAAACTTCAGCTCAGCCCTGAAAGGAAAAACCAATTTAGAAATCACATAACGTCTTTCTAAATTCCTCACCTTTCTTCATCGTTTTCCATAGCCTGAATAATACTTATAAAGTTAGGGTCAAACATTTTTCTTATGTCAAATGGAGTCTTTAGTGACATATCACCAATTTTTAAAGAGTGACAATTAACAACAACCTCCAAACAATAATCTTCAAATTAACAACACATCATTGACACCATAGTACAATAATGTTGTTAATTCACTCAAGTCTATTAATCAACAAGGTATTTAACTTAACAGGTGCACCATAGTAAGCCTGTTAGTAAAGGAATTTCCATAAATTAGATTAAATAATAGAGTTTTGTTATTGAAAGAGGTATTCGGTGCTATTAATTATGGTGGACCTTGAATAATTTTCAAAATTGAAAATTGATAATTTGAAATTATCAACATACAACAGAATGGTCAATTACGGTGCAGTTTTTGATATTCCTGAAATATCTAGTAGATATTGGTTTTGCACAAGTGTGAATGTATATGATTCAGGATACAAAATAAAAAGATCTTTCGGAAGAGTGGAAGATGCTATTCACTCTTGCACATGCTTCTTTTACAATTTTAGGAAATATATCATAGATACCGAGACAGATACTTAGGTTTATTATTTTATTGAAATAAAAAATAACCTAAAAATAGTTATATAGATCACGAATCAGCAATCCTTCATTCTGAATATTCAGCAGGGAGATTCTGTTTCACGACCGTCTACTATCGTACGACACGATGATAAACTCGATAAACAATTTATACCTTATTCTATTTCACGACCGAAATCGCTTCGGAAATCGTCGGGTTTTTGATGGAATTTAATGACATTTTGATTCAATCAGATGGATTCAAGATGAACTCTTATAGTAGACGGTAGTAAATACATAAATAAATTGAATCATATTATCTATTAAAATATTGTGACTTATTTGTCATAACAATGATAAGATGTGCTTATATTTGCGATCTAACTTTTTTTAAATGAGATACATTTTTATTAGGAATGCATGAGGCTTTTTTTTTATTAAGATGAAAAAAGTTGAGATTTCTTTTATATTTAAAATAATTCAGTTTTATTAAAATAAAAGGAATTATAACCAAAAAATAAAAGTAGTCTAACATATTCAACATACAAACGACAACATGACTTTCTCCAACTGATATTCAATATTTTATATTTCTTCAGAATACACGCCCTGTGGCCATAATATTGCTGCGTTCTTCGAGAAATGTTTATAACATTTCCCAATGGGCATCTTTCAATTTGAAAGCGATGACCATGGGATGTTTCAATAGAATCGCTTAATATGTAGCAAAAAGAATAAAATGAATTAATTCTGCAATGAATCCACTAAAATACGAAACAACCATCACTTTTCCGCGCTGTACCAGTTATTCTTTCGAAAAACACATCAATAAAATCAAAGAAAATGTTTTAAAAAAGGATAAAGTGACAACTCGACTCCTCTGGAGCCATCGAGTATTCTCATCGAGTTTATACGACGTAATCGAGAAACGGAATACCAATAATCGAGTCAAAATGGCGGATTCGACTCGATTCGTGAAATGGAATCCCGCCGCAAGATGTTGAGCGTTATGACGGATGTCATCATTAGCGTCCTCATACATATTTTCCACAAAATGTCTTCATGATCTCTTCGGTCAATGCAAATATTATACAGGCGTTGATTCTTTCTGCCTTTTCAGGCTCATAATGCAATGCATTTTCTGCCAAACATCTAACTTTTGATTTAAATATGCCATTCAATCTTTCCTCGATATTTCTGATTGATCTATGGACTCTGTTATAATTGGCCACATTTCTGTCATGATTTCTTCCTCCAACTGGTGTCAATAACCATAGGGTTCCAAAGGGTTTAAAGGGTACCTTCACTATCTCCAAGTAACCGCGGAGAACTTCTATCACCATATATTCCAAAAAAAATGTAAATGTCTTATTACACTTGTTGACGAAATTACACTGTCACTAACAGAACCTGGATGACGAGCATTTATTGCCAACATCTTCAAATAGACGAGGAAAGTGATGATGTCACAAATGTCACTCTTGTCAAAAACTGATTCCAAAAAAACATCCGTCGAATTCAAATCAGCTTGTCCGATATTGTTTCCGTTGAATTTTTTTAACTTCTTTTGCTTGAGACAACAAAATTCAAACAACCAAACACAAACAAAAAAGCAAAGTAACAAAAATCAGCAGAGTATGTCACCTAAAATTCTTTGTTTGGAATCAGTTTTTGACAAGGATGACATTTGTGACGACACACTTTCCTCGTCTATTAGCACCAATAATTCACTGGGTATTTATACTGTACAATTTTTTTTTATTTTAAAGTAATATTCCTGGATACTGCTCATGTTCCATTTTTGGCGAGTGAATTCTTATTTGAGTGCAATCTATTACTCCAAAAATCTCAGGAAATCCATATTAAGACCTTTTCATAAATATTCCCTTCTGTTTTAAATTTTCCTTGTGTTTGTGGGGATGAGAGAACATGTCCAAAATTATCATTCAAGATATCTGTTACTACTTTTATTAAATATTTCAACTTTCAGATTATTTCAATGCTCTTTAGTAGTCCCCAACTACTACTTAAATTATTCAACATTCAATGTCTATTTTGAAAGCCATTTGAGTCACCATAATAGCATTTATTGAATAATATTCAATTCCTGAAATGTCTAGTAGATAGTATTGATAGCAAAAGGATGCACCATGATTCCAATTAGTATGATTCTTGAATATTTTCAATAATCTGATATTATTCAAGATTCAATGGTCCACCATAATAGCACCGATTGTGTAGTCTAGGAAGTGCCGGATAAAGCCACCGTGGGGTCCGTAGCAAATGTGAACAAGAGGCCCTTGATTTGCATTAAGTATTAAAGTATATCATATAAAATAAAACAGCACATTTACAAAAGGACTTTCCGTGATTTAATCCGAGCAAATTTGGAGATAACATCATCCAATCAATATTTCTAAGTTAATCACTTTCTATGTTCATTATAGTGAGGTCGTTTGATGTTCTTGTCCCATTGTGCTCCATAACACATTTTTAAAACGCTTTAACGTTGAAAAAGAACGTTCTCCGCTGTAGTTGGTGATTATCAAAATCAAGTGAATGCGAAACACTATTCCAACATTTGGGAAACATGATTCCAATGAATTTTATGTTAACAGTTTATAAACTTGAAGTTCCTGAGCCTCCTGCTTTTTCTTTCTGCTGTCAATATCAGCAGCCACATCTGTTTTCAGCAGCTTCGCAAACTGCACCAGTTCATTGCCCAGACTGTCTTCCACATCGTCTAAGAAATAATTGACGATAGCTCTTTTTAAGATATTTTCTGCCGAAGTATTCCAAATACACTAGTCACTTAATTGATGGTAAGTTTCCATGCGTTTAGCTAATGCAGACAATTACAACAATAAAAACATGAATTTCAAAACGTTGTCCGTGTGTTTGATGTTCTACAACTGTCTTTACGTGTAACGATTCGTGTATTTGAAGGACCACCCCTTGAGGGGATACTCGATAGTTTGCTACTTTTAAACGTTTTTTATTTTACAAAGTATACATGTCATACAAATTTCAAAAATTAATTATCTCGTTATCTATCGCCTTGACAACAACTCTTCCATTTTCTTGCCTTAGCTCCACAGCTCTTCTTTTCCTTTTCATAAAGTGACAACACTAACTCAAAGTCTTAACATGCCGCCCGCGTTGAAAAGTTCTACTTTTCGAAATAAATTGTTGCTGACGGACACAACATAAAAATTAACGTTAACACTGATTCCAAATCATAGTTCATTGTCTTTAAGTGGTAACACACATATTTTTGACAATGACCTCTTTAGAACATGTCCATTTGATAAACGCACTGAGACTACTCGAACAATGTCATCTGTACCTTTATGAAGTTCAGTAACACGAGCCATACGCCATCGTAATGGTGGCATATTGTCTTCCACTAGTACTACTAACGCTCCTGCTTTGACCTGGTTTCCAATATCTGTTTTCCATTTGGTGCGGGTTTGCGAAATTAGAAAGATATTCTCTAGACCAGCGATTCCAGAACTGTTGATAGATTTGCTGCAGTCTTTGATATCTGGATAAACCAGAAAGTTTCATGTCTTTCACGTCTTCTTCTGGTGAACTGGCCAGTGAGTCGCCAATAAGGAAATAGGAAATGAGGGGATGTGAATTCAAACATGCTTCTATTTGAACAAGCAATGTATACAATTCTTCAAAATTCAAGGAAGCATCACCTAGAATGCTTTTAAGATGAAACTTCGTTGATTTTACTGCGGCCTCCCATAAACCTCCTAGATGTGCCGATCGTGCTGGGAAAAAATGCCAGTTTATCTCATCATTTGCCAAAAATGAGAACACTGTATCATTGTGACTTTTGTCATTGATCAGATTGTACAGTTCAATGAAATAATTATTAGCTCCAACAAAGTTTGATCCGTTATCGGAATAAATGTTACTTGGTTTTCCTCGTCGAGAACAGAATCTTTTTAAAACATTGAGAAAACCATTCGTACTTAGATCGTTAGCTAACTCTATATGAACTGCACGTGTGGCAAAGTAAATAAATATATATATATAGGTCTTAACTAGTTTTCTTTGACGTAGTGTACCTTCTTTGACCAGAATCGGACCAGCGTAGTCTACACCACAATTTGTGAATGGTCTACTGGGTGTTACTCTGGAACGAGGTAACTCTCCCATTAGAAACTTACTTACTAGGTTTAGGATTGACGCGATAACATTTAATACACGATCGTATTATACGTTTTACTAAATTCTTTCCATTAACCGGCCAAAATTTTAATCTGATAATTGCTGGTAAATTTTGTGTTCCGGCGTGCAAATGTTTTTCATGTTCTTCTGCAATAATCAATTCGGTTAGTTTATGTTTATACGGTAAAATTATCGGATGCTGTTGATTAAAATCGATTTCTGAATTAGATAAGCGTCCACCTACTCTCAAAATATTTGCGGAATCTAGAAACGGATGCAAATTCAAAATTTTACTCTTATTGTTCACGTTTTTCGATTTTTTAAGATCTGCAATTTCTTGCTCAAATGATTCTTGTTGAGCCAGTTTTATCAGATTTAAAACTGCATCATTCAACTCATTCGATGTTAAGTTTCTTAACGTTACCTTTGTATTTCTATTTGTGTTTGATTTCCATAATATTTTTTGATAATTACTTTCTGTCTGATCGATTAGTATGATCCAGTAGGGAATCGTGGGGTAGAACAGGGTATGTAAAGTTGTCGTTACAAAAATGACTTCTTCTGAAATTTAATAGTATTTCTTCTGAATCCTATGTAATGCTGAACTTATTAGTTATGTACTAGGTAGGACATTTTCAGAAATTAATGTATGTTTTCTATGTCTTTCAATTTTTTTTTAAAAGTGCATTATGCCCCGTTCCGCCCCATGCATTGGGCAGAACGGGGTACATAATATGGGGTGGAACAGAGGGTACGTAAAAATATGTTTCGATGATGTTACTTCTTGCAATACAATAATCAAAGACATTTCCCACTCTTTCAAAAATGGATTGGAACAAATTTTTGACAAAATAGTAAGTATGAGGAAGAAATAACATTTAGAATAAATCACATAAATGTGTCATCTCTTCATCTGCAAAAATCACATTGAAAACAAGTTTCATCGTCATCACTGTCGATATCGGCACATGCATTGTGGGCCCATTTTCGACAAACTCGGCAAGAAATCCAAACCTCTCTTGAAATCGAGTTACTAAATTTATCGTTGCAATACAAGCAAAGTGCATCGGCGTCATCTTCAGAGGATTCTGATAAATCGACAACTTTTTATTTGTTCCCGAATGTTTTACTTTGCTGAGGCGTTTGTTTCATTTTATTTTTGACAATTTTATTTTTGGGACCCCCGATTTTTCGTTTCACTGAATTTTTTGTTGCTCTTTGAGAATCCTTCGTTCGATGGCTTCCTCAAGTTCATTTTTATATGGGGTCGACGTTAAAATCGCAGTCTTTCCTCGTTTCTTACTGAATCTTTTAGAAGAAATTGCAACTTTTGGTATTGTCAGAACATCAGAAGGAGATGCATGAATGAAATGCTTTGAGGTACTTTTTGTCGAGTTATTTGAGGTACCACAACTTCGAGACAGATGCTGCTGTAGATGGAGGGAGGTACTAATATGTCTTGGAGGCGTTCGATCTCTGGAACAATGCGGTTGCTCCTCAAAATTTTTTATTGATTCTGCTTGTGCTATTGGTGTTGTATTTTGCACCATTAGTGTAACAGTTTGTTCCAAAGTTGCTGGGCTATGCTCTGAGGCTGTTGCATTTTTTTCTATACGTTCAGATTCTTTGGGAATATTTGTCGTAACAGAAGGAAGATAATCTGCTTCAGTAAAAGCTTCTGAATTTACAGGCCAAATACCAGTTTTCTGAAACCCGTTAATGGCCGTTTTCATTGACGCGGCTTTTATGAAAGCTGCTCCAAACAGAGTAGACATTTGAAACAACGTAACAACTTTCCCAGGATTACTCCTTAACCAGGTTCTTGTTTCATGCTCATAGAAGGTGCTCAAAGGCTTCATGAATGCTACGTCAAGCGGTTGTGATCGATGAGAGCAGTGGGGAGGAAAACAAAGTAAGACTACCCCGTTGTCTCTGGCAAAATTGATCAGATCAATGCTCTTAGTATGGCTTGAATGACCATCCAGAAGCAAAAGAACTGGATTCTCGCGAGTTGCTCCAGAAAACCTTACAAATTATCTGAACCAGTCTATAAATATTTCTCCATTCATCCAGCCTGAATCGGCCAGTTTCACTACAGATCCCAATGGCAAACCAAGCTCAAACTCTTTTTGCATCCTTTTTCTCGGAAACACAAGTAGAGGAGGCATATATGTACCTGAAGCCGAAAAGCATATTTCAGCCGATACTGTCTATCCCCGTTCAGCAGAAGTAATTACTCCTACCTGACGTTTTCCTTTTGCTGCCAGTATTTTAGAATGACCTTTTGGGTTAACAGTAATTCCCGTCTCGTCACAATTATAAATTCTATCACCTGTTAACTTATATTTATCGACAGTTTCTTCGAGCAACTTGAAAAACTGAGACACCGCGACTTTGTTGAAACCCATTGCCCGAGCACCAGATGTTGCTTCTGGTTTCCGCAATGATATTTTAGGGTGTCTTTTCAAAAACCCTCGGACCCAGTCTATCCCAGCGAGATCGTTTTCGGACTTGAATCGTCCACTACAGTTGTTCAGAACGGCAAGTTGGTAGGCCAATTTTCTCAAATCCGTCAATGTTAACCCAAACAATCGGGCTTCCATGTTTATTAAGTAGTCTTCTAGTTAATTTTCTTGTAACTGTGTAAAAACACATCTGAACTTTCCTGCGCCCTTATCAATCTCGAAATTGTCTTCATCTCTCTTCTTCTTTCTGAAGTCGTCTGTGGTAGATTAAACTGTTGAGCAGCTCTTTTGTATCCAATTTCCCGATTGAAAACCGCCTCGACAGCTTGCTCCATACTCTCTGTAGACCAACTTTGTCTAGTGGTCTTTCTTTTGTATACACGGGGCATCTGGAAAGAAGGTACTTAATTAAAGGATTTTTGTTTTCATACATGGGGCGGAACGGGGTACCCCACTCCGCCCCTCATTTTGGTACCCCATTCTGACCCAAACGCATATTTTTTTTAAATTAAAAGTACATACGTTCAAAAAAGGCATTGAAGAAAATTCTATTGGACAATAATATACCTAGCTAAAAGTCATCCTTTCACGCAGGTTTATTCTTTACGTCATAACACTTATCATAAACTACTTACCGTGCTTTAAAAACAACCAATATTTGCACTGAACACATTCGCATGCACCAAATCAATCATAAACTCGGACTGACGCACCTGTTGAGCGGGAATCTGGATCAGCGCCAATGCACAACATAGGGGAAGGGCGTGTCTTCCAAGTATTCATTATGGTACAGCTCTGACATAAGTAATATCGCTCCTACAAACGGTACCCCGTTCTACCCCGCTACCCCGTTCTACCCCGCTACCCCGTTCTACTCCACGTTCCCCTACATCATTTTAACATCTGCGCTCAAAACAAACTTTCGTAACTGTAAACGCAGTAATACTGAAAAAATATCTTTCTGATTAATAGGACCTACTAAAATCATATTATTGAATGCGACACCAGTACTAGATTTAGCGCTTGCATCGAATACCAATCTGCATTTTGTTGTGATTGAATCTCTTAATACAGCAGTGTGAGGTGAAAAATATGAAGTTTTTTCGCTCGAGTTGTCTGATTCTAAAGTACCCTTTAAGCTCATATGTCCTAAATTTTCATATTCACGCATGAATTCTAGATATTGTTGTTTTAATTTTTGATTTCTACTTAACCGTGTCTCCAAATTTTTAAATCTTTTCAAAGCTGTAGTTTTAGAATTTCCTAACTGATTTTCAAAATTCTGTTTGAACGGATACTTTACGATAAATCTACCGTCATCGTGTCGTTTTGTTGTTTGTTTAAAATATTCTTCGCAATATTTTTCTTCCTTCGAGAGTATTGTTTTGTTTTCAAATTCTTCGATTTGCCAAAATTTAGTTAGTAATTTATGTGATTCATTGTTATTTACTTTTGTTGACAAATTACAAATAGCCTTTTGATTTCGAATATCATCTGAAAATAAAGCTCCGGTAAATATCCAACCTAAACAAGTCTCTTGCATTGCAGGCATATCATTACCTAACCTTATTTTTCCGTTTCCGAGTAAATCATAGAAAATTCCTGCTCCTAACAACAAATCTATCTGCTTCGGTTCGTTAAACTGTTCATCTGCCAATTCAATTACTTTCGGATAATTTATGATAGATTTTTTAAATTCTACCAAAGGTAATTTTTCGGTTATTATCGGTAAAACTAAAAATGACAAACTTCGCGTGAACATTCCGAATCTAGATTTTATTGTAGCATATGTCTTATTCGTAATTCTGGTTTCGATTTGATTGATTCCTTATAAGGGAATATTTATTGTTTCACATTTCAATTGCAATTTTTTACAAAGTGATTGACTTATCAAATTTGATTGACTTCCCGAGTCTAGCAAAGACTTACACTTGCACTATTTTCCGTTATTGGCTTGAATTAAAATTGTCGCTGTCGATAGCAGTACTTGATTTGTCTCAATACTAGAGTAAGAATATGTAACGTTTTTAGTTTCTTTCAATGAATTGTCATTCTCTTTGTTCAAACAGAGTTCGTTATGATTTTCTAGATTTGCTTCATCATCCTGACCGAACACACACATTGAAGACCTATAACTCTGCACTGGTATAGTTGTCGTCAAACATATAAGATAAATAAAAAAAGGCGCAAAAATGGTCGATTAGCATGAAATTGACTCACATGCCGCCAACCAGGGTCGGACTAGCACATATCCCAGATAACACAAAATATCCAATGGATATCCATTTTATGTCCAATTCTGGTCGGGATATCCTTGGATCTGAAATGGATATTCATTGGATATCCATCGAAGGATTTGAAATGAATATCCTTCAGCAGATATCCTATGGATATCCATGAGATATCCACAGTAATTATGGATGTGATTAAATTGCGAGTCATATTTTGATATTATCAATTTCTGAGTTTCTTTCATGCTCGTACACGAATTGAAGCATTCGAAGAATACTCTCATCTTTCGTTTTCCGACTGGATTCAAAATGGAAATCCATAAGATATCGGTGGATGGGTTTGAGATGGATATCCTTTAGAAGATGTACTATGGATATCCATGAGATATCCACAGTAATTGTGGATGTGATTGAATTGCAAGATAGATTTTGATATCATCAATTTCCGAGTTTCTTCCAAACTCGTACACGAATTGAAGCATTTGAAGAATACTCTTATCTTCCGTTTTCCGACTGTATTTGAGATGGATATCCATAAGATTTCCGTGGATGGATCTGAAATGGATATCCTTCAGAAGATGTCCTATGGATATCCATAAGATATCCACAGTCATTATGGATGTGATTAAATTGCGAGTCATATTTTGATATTATCAATTTCTGAGTTTCTTTCATGCTCGTACACGAATTGAAGCATCCGAAGAATACTCTCATCTTTCGTTTTCCATGAGATATCCGTCGACGGTTTTGAAATGGACATCCTTCAGAAGATGTCCTATGGATATCCATAAGATATCCACAGTAATTATGGATGTTATTGAATTGCAAGACATATTTCGATATTATCAATTTCTGAGTGTCTTTCATGCTCGTACTCGAATTTAAGCATTTGAAGAATTTTCTTATCTTTCGTTTACCGACTGGATTTGAAATGGATATCCATAAGATATCGGTGGATGGATTTGAAATGGATATCTTTTAAATAAAAAAAGGCGCAAAAATGGTCGATTAGCATGAAATTGACTCACATGCCGCCAACCAGGGTCGGACTAGCACATATCCCAGATAACACAAAATATCCAATGGATATCCATTTTATGTCCAATTCTGGTCGGGATATCCTTGGATCTGAAATGGATATTCATTGGATATCCATCGAAGGATTTGAAATGAATATCCTTCAGCAGATATTCTATGGATATCCATAAGATATCCACAGTAATTGTGGATGAGAATAAATTGCAAGACAGACTTTGATATTATCAATTTCTGAGTTTCTTCCATGCTCGTACACGAATTGAAGCATTTGAAGAATACTCTTATCTTGCGTTTACCGACTGGATTTGAAATGGATATCCATAAGATATCGGTGGATGGATTTGAAATGGTTATCCTTCAGAAGATGTCCTATGGATATCCATAAGATATCCACAGTAATTGTGGATGTGAAGAAAATGCAAGACAGACTTTGATATTATTAATTTCTGAGTTTCTTTCATACTTGTACACGAATTGAAGCATTTGAAAAATTCTCTCATCTTTCGTTTACCAACTGGATTTGAAATGGATATATTCATGAGATATCCACAGTTATTGTGGATGTGATTGAACTGCAAGACATATTTTGATATCATCAATTTCTGAGTCTCTTCCAAACTCATACACGAATTGAAGCATTTAAAGAACACTCTTATCTTTTGTTTTCCTACTAGATTTGAATAGGATATCCATAAGATATCCGTTGACGGATTTGGAATGGATATTCTTCATAATATGTCCTATGGATGGCCATAAGATATCCAAAGCAAATATCGATAAGTTTGAATTGCATAATTAATTCACATATGGACTGAATAATTATTTGTAAACATCTCACTTTTCGTTTTTCTACTGGATTTGAAATAGATAAGATAAAATATGATATCCGTCGATATGTTTAAAATGGCTTTGAAATGGATTGCCATAAGGTATCCAAAGCATATAAACTAAGGTTTGAATTGGAAGATTTATTTTTATGCTATCAATTTCTGAGTTTGTTCCAAGCTCGTATATTCAGATTGCGTTTTTTTGAACAATTCGATTTGAATTCCTACTGGATTTGAATTGGATATCTATAAGATATCCGTCGATGGATTTGAAATGGACATCCTTCGGAAAATATCCTATGGATGGCCATAAGATATCCAAAGCAATCATAAGTGTATATTTCATGCTTTCTATTATTCGTTGGATACGAATCAACACACATATTAGGGACATGCTTCATTCATTATACTACAAATCCACTCTGTTATCGAAAAAACTCCAGTTCGTCGAAATCTAAAGTTCTTCTTCTCATGAAAACTCCTCCATATATTTCCCTAATTTCTCACACAGAACTGTCGATTCTGAGAAGTCCTATTGATTATACTCATTTTCCTATTCCTTTCAAAAATTGAGGATGGTACGGGGTGTTTTCATGTGAAACAAATTTAAATGTTTGAAAAATTTAAGTTTCTCAGGAGTGAAGGTGTTGCTATGATTACTAATCCGAAGACATTTTTGATCTATTTTGCATTCACAGTAACGACAGTAACGTTAATATAACGACAGTAGATGTTAACTGTTGAAACGTCGTGACTCAAACACATGCAAAGAATTTATTTTCTTTGTTTCTAGACAATGGAGGTCCAGAAAAATTGTACTAATAGTATTGCGATTGATACCAGACACCCTATGTATCAAAATAGCAAATGTCATCGTGAAAAACTCTCTTGTCAGATTTCATTAGACTTTGTCAAAGAGATCTTATCATTTCCAAACCAAATTAAAATCTTTATGCAAGTTTTGATAACGAAGACCATGTAATATAGTCGCATAAACGTCAACTTTTTTTGAAAAAGTAACTGGAAAGCAGGTGTGTTGTTGAGCTGATGTTATTGTGTTATGCATTTTTATTACTCAATTGTGTGTCAAATTCATTAACATTTCATCATTTGTAAAGGTACACCTTGAAGAAATAGGTAAGTGATTGTGTATTTCAATCATGCATTCAAAACAATCATGCCTATGTAGAGGTAGGGATAATAATTGATCCCAAATCAAATTTACTAAAAAACCAGAATGGAATTGGAGCGATTAGCTGAAGAATCTCCAAGTTTTGCTAACTCAGATGACGCCTGTTCCATCTTACCTTCAACGTCATAGTAACTTAGCAGAATAGGAAAACTACCGAAGAAGCTATAAAAACTTGGCAGAGAAGAGCCAAAGAAAGAAATTTGTCAACCTTGAAGAAAAAGGAAATGCTGCAGGATGAGGATGAAACCCAAGACATTAATAGTGTTCTACTCTTTCCATGACTTTATTTTTGAAGTTTTTTTCATACGATTTCCTTTTTTTCCAAACGATTTTTTTTGTATTTTCTTATCTGCTCACTTTATATTTTGTTTTCATTGAATACTATACTTTGTCAATTATTTTCTTTACTTATTCCAAATATATTTTTGTTTATTCTTTTATCTACTTTTTTTTCAATTCGATGGAGACATTGTTTGTGTTATTTCATTATACATTTCATAAAATGCACATTTTTTATTTCAGTGAACTTATGAGGAAAAATTATAATTATCCGATGGACATCTTGGATATATCATGGATATACTTCAGGAATATTTTGAGGATGTACAATAAAAATATCTTGGATATCGTCGGTTATCTAGTGGATGTACAGGTTGGTACCTCTCGAACACCCAGTGGACGTCCAGAGTATATCCTTTGGATATGAACTGAATGTCCCTAGTATATCTTGCTGTAACGTGTTTTTCTCCCCTATTCGGACGTTACAATGACGCTTACGGGTACTGGTGTATCAGACAACGGTACACTCGCTATAACACCCAATACTACCCTCGGGCGCCAGTAAGATTATAGTGGTATGCCCCACTTTCTCCCAGATGACACTTTTGGGAGGCCCAGGACAGCTACAGTGAAGAAACGGTATTCCAGGGGTCAGTTGTTACGACCACGTTTCGTATTATGGCAAGCGGCAGGCTTTAATTGACCTCACCACTGTCAGAATACCGGCTGTACCTTCTCACCCTTCTATGAAAGGTTTTCAGAGTATTACCCTACTTTCCCCTATACCCGGAATGAAAGTATGGGAATTGATAGTATAGAATTAATTTATTTCCCAAAATAATGAACACTCGGTACACTGAAGAAAATTAAACTTGACAGGGGTACGGGAAAGCAATCGTTTCAGTACACAGCGGAATGAATTGAATATAAAGTATATACGGCCACTGAGAATTGATTTTACGGAATCGTTGCAGGTGAATAGGTTTCCCTGTATATAACGGTCGCGCTATGAAACTCAGGTACGACGAAGTATATCAATTTTAACGGCTAGTCCCGAATTACTGAGATCAGCTTTCAGGGAACTAGGATTTCGCGATATTAATTTTATCCACTCCTGGCTCACCGACTATTATTTATCGAATAAAAATGCCAAACGAATTCTGGAGAGACGTATCGGCCAGTCCCTTCGGAATGCGTAATTTAATTATCGCGATCTACGTACTAGTTGTAAACGAAGTCTGTCCCTTCGGGCCGTAACACCGATCCTTTCGGGAGAAACTTCGCAATATGTTTTGGGTAGAGATACAGGAGAGTGGATACGCGATACCGGATGTCTGAAGGACAAAAACTTGAATACGCCTCCTCCAACAAATATCCTCGTTGAGTTCAGCTAGTTCCGATAAGCAGAAAGACCGTACTTTTCGGATACGTAGGAACTTCAACAAACTGGTTCCTGTGCCTGATTTCAAACGAGACAATCTCCACTCCTGTGAAAGCACATTTGTGGGTAACTGTATGACGTGGCACTATATTGACTGGGATAGAGGGTATCCAAGGTGCTCGAAACTTATTCGGTTGACTCGACTCGCAATTCAATTTTCCACCTTAACAACTTGTTCGATTCTAATACACAAACTAATTTCAAAAGGTCGTATATGCCAGACCCTTTTGGAATCAGTAATTTAACTGTAACGTTCTGGTACCTGAATTTAAACGCAATTACCCTTTCCGGCTGTAAGACCTAACCTTCTAGGGTAAACAACGTGGTACTTTGATAATCACGTAGGTGGTTGTTGAATTGCGGTTTCTAAATAAATAAACTAATCGCGGTTTGAGAATTTCAAATCACCTATTCATATATAATATAACTTAAGCTTACCCTCGGAACTTCACTAAACGGAATTTAATTTTCAAATATTTCTACGATGTATGCTATTCAAGTTGCCGGCACCAAAAGAGGTAGATTTTCATGTGCTTCCACTATTTATACCTTCGGTTAGCCTTCGTAGCAAAACACATGAAAAACGGTGGCCGTCGTAGCAGAAGGCACAAAAACTATTCAATTTCAGCAAAACAATATTCCCTATCATAAAAAGTTAACTGAGATCCAAACTCTATGTATAAGTAAATATTTTAGGAGCAAGAAGTCAAGACGAGCAAAAAGTGGTCGGTTCCAAAATAAGGAAATATGGATGGAGTCATCTACCATTTTCTGACTTGAAAGATTGCTTTCCGTTTACAATAAATTTTGAAATTACAGTAAAATGGTTTAGAAAGGCGTACGAATCATTTCAGAGTTATTGTTTAGGACTTAATAATTAGTCTCAGAAATGCTTCGTTACATTCCCCTCTTACTTCCGTAAAAAAATGGAAACTGAGTTTACATTTTTTTTCTCAAAATTATAAATACCAAGTTCAAAGTATATGATATCTGCTCCTGGTTCCGGTCTCCTGTTGCCTTGATCATGGGTCTCCGTTCTCTGCACTGCATTGACGCGTGCCCTCTCTGGTCCTGGTCTCCGGTTTGGTGATCCATTTGCGTCCTTTGTCTTGGGCTGCGGAGCCCACTGCTTTGACCCTGGTTCTGCTCCATGGCTGATGGTGTCGAAATCCATAATTCAAGATATGTTGGTAGCATTAGCGGAGAAAATGAAAACACACATTCTCTAACCCAAAATAAAACGGATTCATTGATTCTGAGTAAAAAATCAATACAGCTGTCTCCAGAACCGGTTGTTTGATAATTGACCTCGGCTGAGTGGTTTTGGTCGTATTAGTGAACGACGCTCTTGAACGGCGGCGGTGCCTCGACGTCGGTTATTACATTGGTCGGCTCGGTCTGCTACTTTCTCGGCGGCTTTTTGTGTGCTTTTGTATATCCCTGTCGGCGGGTATGGCATACCATATGAAGGGCCCGACGGTGACGGTACCTGCCTCTGGCATGTGTTGACAGGGGAACATATGGTTTTCGAAACTACTTGGGTCGAACAGGGACAGTCACATGAACGGATCCCATAGCGGCCACAGAATATCTTCCACGGCTCGCGACATTGACTGCGGTTATGGCCTGGCCTTCCACATCGCCAACAGTTCTCGCTCTACAGGGAGGTATATCGGACAAGGGTCATCACCCAACCTCTCAGGACGGCTCCACCTGGGGACCATTCTTTCAGGGACTGATGCGGACATCGAAGATTTCGGAACGGCTAGTTGTCGGTTATAACCATCCTCAGACATGTCTCTGGACGAGTCATCCTTGTTCATCTTGAAGAAAGTGTTCCCAGCTAATGGACTTTCGGAAGTCTTGGAACTGGGAAGGCCGGGTGCCACTTTCTTCTGCCTCCTAGCATCCTTGACCTTGGACTGTGGGTAGTTACTTACATCGGAATGTTCTGATCTCACGTATACTTCACAAGAAGTGTATAAGGCTCCAGATAGCAGCTTTTTGTCCTCTACTATGTACCTTTCATCGGACTTCGTGGAAGTTGGAAGTGGTGTCCGCTGAGGGCCAGGTGTGGTTGGACGGGGCGGTGTACTGGTTTCTTCTGCTATCATTCGGTCAACTTCCAGCTGTTGTGTGGGTTCTGAATCGTACTTTCTGATCTTTTGCGTTACTATCGGCTTGACTCCACGTCTGTCCTCATAAAAACGAAATTGTTCATTCAGGAAGGTCTTTGAACAAGTCTCTTCATCTGTGGTGAGTTTGGGGTTTTGGGGTTTGGTCTTGGCGTCAGCATTCCGAGTGGTTCGCACCGAACGGTTCGTGCTTCGGACGGAAGCTGCTGCCCGCTGACAAATATATTGCCAGTTCCTAGTTCCAATGTGAAATTCCTTCTCTGAAGGATATCCATCCCTATCACCATATCGCAAGAGAGTCCTCCCAGGTATCCAAATTCTTCGGTAAATTGGAATGTTCCTATCGTGACTTCCGTTCTGAACAGCTGGGTTACAGGTGCCCAACGTCCATCTGCCACTTGGACCGAGCTGGCTGGTTTCTCTACCCGGCGTAGCCCTAGTATCCTCCACTGTGCTACAACCCGGTCTCCTAGATATGAATTAGCAGCTCCGGTATCAATGAGGGCTCTTACGGTTCCTCCTGGTAGAGCAACGGTCACATGTGGTCGGTTTTGTGTATCATCGGACGGTACTGGAAAAGCTGAGGCTGGGTATTTGCAGTGCTGTGGTGTCCTCGGTTGAATACCACATCTGTTTAATTTACTCACACTCGGTCCTTGCTGTTGACATGGGCAATATCTGGACATTACACCCTCTCTTTTGCAGCGGGAGCAAAATAATTTCTGTAGAGCATGGCACTGGCTTCTATGATGTCCAACCTGTCCACATCGCCAGCAATCTACACTTGTATCCTGGTTCCGGCTGGGTAACTCCTGGAGTTGCTGATCAGTAGGGGCGGTCGGTGATCGGTCTGTTGGTGATCGGTCGGTCGGTACAGAGGTAGTTCTAAACGGTTGACGATCCCCTGCTGTGTCTCTCGCAGCATTCATGACTGCTGGTACTATACGGTTCTGGTGCCAATTCGAGTAGAGCTGTGGTGCATACCTGGGCTCCACTAACTCAGTCCTCAACAGCTCGTACTCTCTCACAACCCTCGAAAAAGATGCGATGTCGCTAAAGTCGGTCCGGCGGATTTGTTGTCGGTATACCGGGAGGAGATTTCGATACAACCATTGCAATTCTTGAGTCGGTGTTATACTTCCGTGGCGGCGGATCAATGTCTGCATTCCAGTGATGTATTCTGCTGTCTTCTCATTCGGTTGTTGAAGTCTTCGACTTATGGCTGCTTCCAAATCTATCTGATAATTAACTGGGAAGAAAAAATCTCTGAAGGCTCCTAGGAACGCGTTCCAGGATTTCCATGAGTCCCGGTTGTTTCGGAACCACATTGCCGGTAGTCCTTCCAGTAATTATATATATATATATATATATATATATATATATATATATATATATATATATATATATATATATATATATATATATATATATATATATATATATCCATAAGCAAAGGTTGAGTACTTTTGTTGCTCCTGCTTTGGAGTCTGATAGTGAGAGAACCAGATCATTGTTTTTACTGGGACAGACACCAGAAGGTGTAGTTAAGTGTAGTTGCAGAATAGGAATTCTAAGAGGGTGAATTTGAAAGGAATCCATTGCAGTTTGAACAATTAACACTGCATCAATATACATCAGTGAAAGAAAAAGTGGCTGTAAAAATAGTCAACAAAACCTAAAAACACCCAAACGAATTTTTGATCAGTAGTAAAAAAACTGGTTAAAGATAAGTACATTCGAATCCATTATAGTCCAGGAGATGATAACACTTGTTTGATTGAAAGTGAAAACTGCGAAATTTAATACCTAAGAAATCAGTGTACTTTTAAATATACAATATACGAGGGGCATAATGGAGAGGAAATATAAGTGTTGTAAAAAGGAGTTCTCGTGTTACTGTTGCATTGTCTGTATAAATGTTTTCCATCCAAGTTGCCTAGAGCGAAAAAACAATATTGTCAAGCTTGGTGGTTATAAAATCTATTGTTCATTGGAATGCCAGGAAAGGGAGACTAAGAAAGAAGAACAGTTTGCAGATCTTTCTGAAGAAATTACCAAACTCAGAACTGAAATAAAAGAAAAGGATATGCACTTAACTCGGTTGAGAAGAAGAACGCAAGATTTTGAAGACGAGGCTGTTGATGCGGAGCATTAAATAAACTAAATAAATTCGAAATACAGACAATTAGTAAACCATTTGCTACTTTTGAACAGGTCATAGAGAATATGATAGGCCTATCTAAAAATTATACAGCAGACGATTATATTATAGTGATGGCTGGAGCAACTAACTTCAGAATGAATCGGTATCCCTCTTTTAAAGTAATGAATAGTGTAATCTAACAATGTACTCATACCAATATTATATTCACTTCAGTACCATACATGAATGAATATGGAAGAGATAAATGTATTTATAAGTGCAATATCTACCTTAACCAATATCTACTGAAGTTAAATGAATTTGCCAAAGGAAATGTTTCACTATTAGATATCAATAACAAAAAGGGATTTGTCTTGAGGGACCATGAAATATGTAATAAAATTGTATATCTACTAGGTTTAGAGACAACAAAGATTTATAATGGACTAGTGTTTGTCGATACACAAGAAAATACAAATACTTTTTTAGGCCAATCGCAAGTGTTAGAAGAGGTAATATAATTGACAATAATATGAATACCCACAATAAGGGGATACTATACTTGAATGCAGCAGGATTAACAACAAATTTTGAAGAAATAAATAACTTGATTATAACAAACAGACCACTTATTGCCTGTTTATCTGAAACACATATAACCGAAGATATAAATGATTGTGAAGTACAAGTTGAAGGATATACATGTGTAAGGCACGATAGTTGTAGCAGACATACTGGAGGGGTACAGATTTATATCAAAAGCGAAGTTCAAATAATAAAGATAAGTAAATATAACTATGAAAAAAACTATTGGCTATTGAGTTGCACTATAAAACTAAATGAAAAAAAATTTATGGTTGTATGTATTTACCATTCACCAAATAGTAGTGATTCCGAATTTTTAACTTTTTTTGAAAATTGGTGTGATGAATTCATTTGTGACATCAACATACCTATAGTCATTACTGGAGATTTCAATATAAATTGGAAAACTGATACCACTTACACAGATAGACTCAAGAAATATTCCACTGAGATAGGTTTGAAACAGATTATTAATGACATAACTAGACCAGCGTCTGGTACTTTAATAGATTTGGTTTTCACAAATTTGACTGATTTAAAATTCAAAATTGAAACATTTCCCAGAATAGGTGACCATTTCATCATAACTTTGGAGGTTGATATTCTTAAAAGGCATAAGTTTCTTCCTTTAATACTTGAGAGTAGAGGTAAAAATATTAACTACCAACTTATAAGTGAAAAGTTATCGTTAATAAATCATTGGAGTTATCACATAAAGGACATTGATATGAAATATTTGAAGTTTTATGAATGTATACTTAATGTTTTAAACGAAGTGGCCCCAAAAAAGGAGATTAAAATATTTCCACGATTCAAGCCTTGGTGGAATGAAAATATCGAAAATGCAGTAAAGCTTAGAGATGATAGCTATAAGGAGTATAGAGCTGAATTGACTGAAGAAAAATTTGCTAATTATAAAAAAAATAGGAACATGGTTGTCAAAACAATTAGACAAGAAAAAACTATATATTTTGAAAAAAAAATTGATGGCTGTAAATATAACACTTCAGAAATGTGGGAGACGATGAAGATGCTAATGCCTAAAAATAAAAATAAAACCCCCATTAATAGTATCGAGTTTGATAACGGTATCAGTACTGAAATTGGCACACTGCCAGATAGACTAAATAAATATTATATTGAAAGTATTCAGGACATAGTCGATAATATAGATGAATCCAATGAAACAATTAGTAGAATGGATCATCATTATCAATACAATTCATTACTTTTAGATTTCAAGTTACTTGATAAGAATTCTCTTAGGAATAACTTATTTGCTCTCCCTAATAAAACTAGTCCAGATGAACTACATATCCAGCTTCTCAAAAATATTTATGATAGTATAGAGGAACCACTATTACATTTAATAAATTTTTCTTTGGAACAAGGGGTGGTACCTTCCTTGTTAAAGGTTTCAACCATTATACCAGTACAAAAAAAAAAAGAAATACGAATAAGGCTACAGATTTACGCCCAATCAACATGTTAGTTTCAATAGAAAAGCTCATGGAAAAATGGGTGTATGGTCAACTATTAGAACACATTGAACAAAACCAACTTTTAACCGACAAGCAATCAGGATTTAGGCGGAAACACAGTTGCGAGTCAGCAATTCAACTGGTGTTGAATGACTGGAAAGATGATTTAGATGTTGGAAAGTGTACTGTTGCTGTTTTCTTAGATTTACAAAGGGCCTTCGAAACTGTAGATCGAGATATACTAATCGCAAAGTTGCAGAAAATCGGTATTGGAGGCACAGCATTAAAATGGTTCTCTGACTATCTGAGGAATCGAAAACAAAAAGTTAAGCTGAACGGAATAATTTCCAGTGAGATGATGAACAATAATGGTGTTCCACAAGGAAGTATATTGGGACCACTGCTCTTCATTGTTTATATTAATGACATGGTTAACATATTACATGGAGCTGAAATACACTTATTTGCTGACGATACCCTAATATACGCCTCTTCAAATGAACTGAGAGATTCTATAAACAAAATCAATGAGTCTTTAGAAAATATTTATAAATATACCTGTCGAAATTTTCTCAAAATAAATGCACAAAAAAGCAAATGTATGATTATAGGTAATGACAAAACTTCGGTTGAGTTTAGTAATAATAGATATACTGTTCATATTGGAGGTTGTATGATTGATTGTGTTGAAAAATTGAAGTATTTGGGCGTCATTATAGACAGACGGTTGTTATTCAAAGATCATGCAAACTACATAATATCAAAAATGAGTAATAGTGTTAATTATCTATCAAGATGTTCACATCACCTATCAATGTGGTCTAAATTAACTATATACAATACATTGATCCTCCCACACTTAAATTATTGTTCTACAATCCTATATCTAATGAATCAAAACGAATTATCTCGACTTCAGAAATTACAGAACAGATCAATGAGGTTAATACTGTCCTGTTCAAGGTACACTTCAATAAAAGTTATGCAACAATGTTTAAGATGGTTGCCAGTAAAGGAATACATACAATTGCAGGTGTTGGTATTCATTTTCAAGGTGAAATCAGGAGATGCCCCATCTTACTTGAATAGTAAAATAATATTTAATAACCCAATACACCAATACAACACCAGACAACAAAGTGACTTTTTCATTCCACCAAGACATAAAAAAATTGGTCAAAATTCTGTATTTCATAAGGGTTTGATATCATTCAATGAACTGCCTAATGATGTGAAAAATTCAACTACAAATGCTGGTTTCAAGACTAGTCTCAGGGAATATTATCTGAGAGTATGTGATATTAGATAAGTTGGATTAACGATTAACGTGTGAGAAAAAATATTTATAACTTTTATTTATACTTGTCTTCGTCAACTGTTTGTGTTATACATAAAGTAGTTTCAGAAATAGTTTTAGAACTAGCATTACAACTGTCGATTTTTCGTATTCTTTACATGTATAATTTTAATTAGCGACCTGCTAAATAAAGAAATTTATTATTATTATTATTATTATTCGGGCATTACGATTAGCAGTTGTTCCGGATCCACTTGTTGTGCCGTACAGATTTCTTCCAAGCGTTCAAGAAACGCTGCTGGGTCGCCTTCTCCATTGAACGAAACTTTCCACTCCTGTATTCGCAATGGCGTACACCGGAATGTGGGTGATGTGACTCGATGAGCTGGGAAATTAGGCTGTTGAATTAGGAACCCTCCTGCAGATGGTACAGGTTGTGTTACCGTGACCGTCGGCTGCGGAAATATGAATGGACCGGGATTAGGCTGTATATACGGTGATATTCGCCCTTCCCGTATGAACTTTATCAAGCGTTTTCTCTTATCGTCAATGGTCCCGGTTAAATCCAGGAGAAATTTTCTCAGTTCTCCATCGAGTTCGTCTTTTCGGAGCAGGTAAACCCATCCTACCCTTGTGTCGTTCGGAAAAGTTGCGCCAGACGGAAGTGGCGGGGGAATTGGTGGTACTGACGGATTTACAGGAGCCCCAGATGATGTCTGCATGCCTACAAGATACCCCTAAGGTCGATTTTTTTTTCTGGTTTCCTATAAATTTTCCCGTTTATTCTAGTTTAGAATCTCTATCTCCTAAACGGTAAGGCAGAGCGCCTCGAGACTCTATGTATAAGTAAATATTTTAGGCGCAAGAAGTCAAGACGAACAAAAAGTGGTCGGTTCCAAAATAAGGAAATATGGATCATCTACCATTTTCTGACTTGAAAGATTGCTTTCCGTTTACAATAAATTTTGAATTTACAGTAAAATGGTTTAGAAAGGCGTACGAATCATTTCAGAGTTATTGTTTAGGACTTAATAATTAGTCTCAGAAATGCTTCGTTACATTGCATATCCATAATTGATGTCCAGTGGATATCCACTGGAAATCTGTTATGGATATGCAGGATGTACTATGGACGTCCAAGAAATATCCAAACGATATACTATGGACGTCCAATGGATGTTCGGAGGGTACCAACCTGTACATCCATAAGATATCCTTCAAGGTTATCCATCAGATATCCCTGAACTTTATCCATGGGATATCCTTTCACGATGTCCATGAGATATTCTTCGTGGATGTCCATATGATATCCTTCATGGATATCCATAATATATCCGTAGAGATTATCCATAAGATATATTTTATGGATATCCGATGGATATATTTCAGGGATATCTTATGGATATCCTTGAAGGATATTTTATGGATGTACAGGTTGGTACTCTCCGAACGTCCATTAGGCGTCCATAGTATATCTTTTGGATATTTTCTGGACGTCCATAGTACATCCAGCATTTCCATAACGGATGTCCAGTGGATATCCATTGGATGTTCATGTGTTATCTGGGATGCCACTAAATATTGTGATGCGTGCAGATTATTCAAGTTAATTTAACAAAAGCACTGTAACTTTTGTATTCAGAATAATCCATTTTTATAATTATTAGTATCCTTAGATTAGGTAAACAACTGCCCCGTCGAAATCTAATTTGCTAATAGCTGCGCGTACCGCATACAGCTGTGATTTCTATTATAACTACGCCCGACCCTGCATGGAAAAAACATACTTAATTGCTGTGCGGGCCTTTACATCTTCCGCGCCAAGTGTTACGTGGGGGCGATAGGTGTATTAATTTGAATAAAGGTAGAGATGTCAATAATTTTATTAATTGATTTAGTGCGATTTTAGTCTGAATAACTGTTTGGTTATTGACAAAATAGGAATTAATTTCCTGGTAATTTCCTGAAGTTATGTAAGTATTGATATTGACTCACACTGAATTTAGCCAATATTCTCATGTGATTACCATATAAGGTGTGTATGGCGTGGGACTATGCATTTTTGGAAGAAATATATATTTTGTGATTGATTTTTTTGGAGGAAATGTGAGGACTAGCACAATATTTGCTCATACAGGATGATTCCTAAGGTGGACCGGTCCGATCATTAATTTCTCACATTGCAAGGAAAATAATGGCTATAGGTGAACATGTAAAAGACAACAATTCGTTTTTGAGATGCAGGGCGTTGAAGTTGAAAATTAATATTGAATTTACTTTAATTACTGAAGGATCACCAATCCATACTATTCAAGATATCCAACGAAGGCAATCCATTACATCCAGTGGAAGTGAGATATAACCGGGTGGGTGGGAGTTAGACTGTATGTTTTTCACCCACCCATCAGCTATTCAGAATGTTTTAGGGAGATGAATAAAAATATAATTGTACGAAACAGAATGCCAGTGTCCAATATTGATTATATTCCTGAATTTGATTTTAGGATATTAAAGTACATTAAATTTTATGTAAGAAATAAATATGATTGCACTAAAACTTGATAGAAATCACCGATAAAAATCGAGAAAACTATATTTTGCACCAAAATTTAATGTAATTGTTTCGGATGAAAAGTCCGTTCAAGACACCCATATGATAAATATAATTTTGGAATTTTAGCACAATTGATCATTGATATACCACACTGAGAGCATCCATCAGAAAAAAATCACACAGGGTGCAAATCATCTATCAGAAAATCTTCAACCACGAAAGTATTATTCCAGTTCAAAGTGAAGTGATTTTTCGCAATAAAATCTGTATAAATAATGATAGCGTGGTAACGCACTATTCGATCTGAAAACATAGAATTACAGAGAGTTCATATAAATAAAACACAGAGCGATCAATTGGAAAGTTGAAATTATTTTCTGGCATATGCACTTATTTGAGAATTCCCTTCTCTAGATTATTTTTAAATTATCTGAACAAAAATATCTGAATTCCTGACAATCCAGATGTTGAGTCTCGAAGAATGCAGTACTGAATGAACACCCTGTATATACAAGAATGTTTTTTATTTGCTATTTTTTTGTTGAATAACTTTTTAATGAATGATAAATTGAATCATTATACTGCATTTATTTTTTGAATTACTCGTATCTTTGTACTTCGTTTCGATCTCTAATATACTCATTTATAAAAAAAAATTAATTAATTAATCCTCTGTCAATAATGAATTTGGTTCAATTGAAAAATTCTTTACCCATGACGAAATTACCTATAATGCACTAGCTATTTCAAACCCTTGCACCACTTGCCCCCAACATTATGTGGCACTTTCCAGGCAGAGATGGAAAAGATAAGACCATTTTTTGCGGCTTTTTTTATTTATCTTATATGTTTGATGACAACTATAGCACTCTAGCAGAAGTTATAAGGGGTTCCACACGAGGGACTTCTTTTTGAATGTCGCTGCTGTGATTTTCTGAGGATGTTGAAGCTGTGTTACCGTTGTTGAAATTTCTAGTAAAATTGTTTGGGTTTTGGTGATAATTTTGATAGTGATCAACGTGTAAAGCTGTATTATGTTTGAAGTTACATTTTTTACAACCGCTTGACTTACATTCAGGTTTTGCGTGGCCTGGTCTTAGACAATTACTGCACAATTTGTGCTTTCGAATTTCATTATGTTTTTCGGATAGCGATAAACTATTAAATTTCGGGCAATAGTAAATAAAGTGATGCTCATTACAAATATAACAATTAGTTCTATGAGTGTTCTCTGTCAATAAATATGCACCTTTTTTATTATAGGAATTCTGAGAGAATTCTTTATTTTGTAGCTTAGATGACTGATTATCGCGATAATATCCTCTACTACCTGTTTTTGAATCGTGATTAATAGCTTCATGTGAAAAGCATTTTTTAGTTAAAAATTCCGTTAACTGATTTAGCGTAGGTAAATTTTGATCTGTTTGTTTGTTTTCCCATTCTCGCTTGGTATGATAATCTAATTTTTGTGAAATTATATTGATTAATAATATGTCCCAATAACTAACTGGTAACTTTAGTTTCTCTAAAGCCGATTTATATAAATAATAAAGCTCTAAGCTGATCAGGTGATTCTCTTTTTACGGTAGGCAAGTTGAATAAAATGTTATTGACGTGATGATTGATGATAGCGCGTCTGTTCTCATATCGTTTCTGTATCAATTCTAAAGCTATAGTATAATTATCTGTCGTAACATCTAGGGAATCAATTAATTTTAATGCATCCCCTTTGCAGCATAACATTAAATATAAAAATTTATCGATTTCGCTTAAATCTTTGCGATCATGTACCACCGAGTAAAAAATATCTCTAAAACTGGACCATGTTTCGTAATTACCATAAAAACTAGGCAACCCTAACTCAGGCAGTTTGGCAACTGCATTTAATTTCGTTGGAACTGATTGTGTAATATTTTGAACTTGGTTCTCTTTATTTTCAATGATTTTATTTTGATCTGCAATGAGTCTTTTGGCTTTTGCAATTATTGAATAGAATTCTGATTCTGTTCCTAAACGATTTTCCTTTTCATTTGGAACCAAATATTCTAACCTCGTTTGTATTTTATCAAAGTCCGAAAAATCTTCCTCAACGCTTTTCAATCTGACCTCGACTTGACAAATGTCGCTAATGTCCCCGTCTAAAAAACTGACAAATCTTGATAATCTGTCACAAATGACATTTCGTGAATGAATGTTTTCCGAGATTTCACCTTCGTAGGAGTCACTCTTCTTTGGAGCTACTTTTGGTGGCATTTTTGGATAACGCTGAGACAAAGCTTCTTTCTATTTAATAAATATAACGAGAACGAGTCTTGAATGAATGAAATCAACAAAGTTTCGATCAAATAGCAAACTAGGAAATGTAAATATATATTTTTTCGATTGCGGGGCGAGTTTTACGTTTCTGAATATACGATAGCAAAAAGAATAAGGTGAGTAAATGTATTTCTTTTCGATTACGAGTCGAGTTTTATGAATACGAGTATGTAACGAGAGCTTGTGACGTGAAACGTGAAATTATTTTTACGAGTATTTATCGATATAATAGTATTTGCTATACTAAAAAACTACAAACGTGTTTGAATCACGAGGATATGGATGGGTATGGATAGGAAGAAAGGAAGCGACATAAAACGAGCTCACAATTCCGTGGGTTGTCTCCTTTCAGTTACTGACTGCTAATGGCTGTTCCATGCTGACTGTAATCCAGCTTGATGTGACCATGCTGACTGTAATCCAGCTCGATGTGACGTGTAACGATTCGTGTATTTGAAGGACCACCCCTTGAGGGGATACTCGATAGTTTGCTACTTTTTAAACGTTTTTATTTTACAAAGTATACATGTCAAACAAATTTCAAAAATTAATTATCTCGTTATCTATCGCCTTGACAACAACTCTTCCATTTTCTTGCCTTAGCTCCACAGCTCTTCTTTTCCTTTTCATAAAGTGACAACACTAACTCAAAGTCTTAACAACAACTTCTTCGAGTGTAGAGCCTATGAGGTCTGTGAGTAGAGCTGCTGCTGAAATGGTCGTACCATTGTATAAACAATGGTCGTACTTTGTATTTATTCGCTTGGGTTTTCTTGAAGTCGATTGCTGATATTCTTCACAGCCAATCAGGGCTTTGGCTTTTGCCTCTATATTTGAAAATTTGGATCGTATTGCTTGGAAGTAGCCTTGTAATGATTTATAAAGAGCGTACCTATCTCGTATTAAGATCGGACGACTGCAACGAAGCGTTAGTCGCTTGCAAGTGTTCTAGAATTTCATTCCACGCTATAGTCATTATTCCCATTTCTAACTTTGTTAGATGGTTATTGTTATTGTTAATGATTTATGACTTATACCCCGAATAAGCTGATTGTACTTTGTCGATGTTTGACAAGAAAGTAAACAATTTGAGAGAAGTTTCATTGAATAAAAAAATATAAAAGTTTTCACGTTCTTTCGATTGAACCAGCCATACTATTTCTGGAAGACATCCAGAAACCGACTTGCAGACAGCAACATTGGTCCTTCAAATCCGAATATGAAGAATTGTGAAAATTTCAGTCGAAAACATGAGCCAAGTAAAATTTGAAACAGGCGCCATAAGGAAAAATTATGACACGAGGTCGAGCCGACGAACCATATTGCAACTAATCAAATATCAAAATCTGAAGCAGATGATAAAGTCCTGAAGAAGAATGATACGTCGAAACTAGATGGGACTTCAGCGAATAAATCGAGCAAATATATGTCGGACAATGCGAGTTCTAAAAGGCGAATTCCGATATATTCAAAGGGAAATCTTCTACAGGAAGACGAAAATTATTGGAAATTAATTTAGAAGCGAAGCGAAAGATTACTGAAATGAAAGAAGAGCTGATTCGTAAACAACTAGAGCTAGACAGATTGAAGGTGAAGGAAGAATTTAGAAAATTGAGAAGTGAAAGGTCTGGCATGGTTTCATTAAGAGGTGCTGAATCAGTTGTTGCATCAAGAGTTCTTCGGAGTCCCTCAGTGTCCAGTACCGCCCCAACAGTAGACGAAGACGACGACGACTGGGATGAGCCGGAGTCATCGGAAATTGATGACGATGGAAAAGTTTACAGAAATCCAAGAAATTCCCCATCAACGCTTTGCCCGAAAGATGAAGAACAGGCAACACTACTGGGACAGAAATGCTTGACGAAATGTTCATTCGATGAGGACTGCAAGAGTAAAAAGAAGAAGTGCCTTTGTGATGGATCCTGCGGATTATCGTGCATAAAGCCAGATCGTGAATGCCCAGAACCAGAACAAATTGCTTACGAGTGCAAGTATGGGTATACTCTGGTGGGAGAGAACACCAGGAGATGCGGAGCTGATAGGAAGTGGACGGATACCCAACCAGTATGTAAAGAAGTCAACTGTGGCCATCCTGGCTGCCGCTGGAATGGTTGGCCAGAAAATATAGAAGCTGGAAAAGGTTTGGGAGCTTCAAATATCTTCTGATGTCACGAAGGTATGTTACTTCAAGGTAACACGTCGACTGTTTGTCAAATTGACTGCAAAAGGAGATACCCTCTTCCGAAATGTTTGGTACCATGTGTCGTCCCCCACGTGGCACAAGGCAGGGTTTATCTCATCAGCAAAAACGAGACAGCAGTTACATCAACAGTTGTCCAGCTTGGTGAATCACTCTCTGTAAACTGCAATCCTCTCTATGAGTTTCTCGCTAGTCTTTCGCCAGTAAACTGCAATAACGGCACATGGACGTACATACCTAAGTGCGAACCTGCACGATGCACGCTACTGCCCAAATCTTCAATAAACGGTATGGTTTTGGTTCCCAAAACTGACCATGGAATGAAAGCAAGATTCAAATGCAAAGCCAGCCATGAACTCAAGGGACCAGATCTTAAGGAGTGTTCGTTCGGGAATTGGACCGAGGAATTAACAAAATGCGAAGAAGTCCATACCCAGGAGCACTTGATAACGGTAAAATTCTATTGGTGGGAAACATGGGACTGTATAATTACCGACCATACGTTAGGAAAGTTACGAACAATAAGCAAATCATGTATGACTGCGACGAAGGATACGTTCTAGCAGAAGGACCGCCTGGAGGTACGTGCATCGGAGGTCATTGGAGCATGAAACAACTTCCCAAATGTCTTCTAGGACAGCATCCACGCATCAGATGGAACAGAAGGAAGTGTTCTATCATAATGGAGAAATATAAAAGAGCCTTCATTCGCTACCACAAACTAGTTTACGGATAACAGCGACAAAAGATGCATCCATAATTATTTACATCTTGCCCAGGACGATTATCCTTCGACGAAGAAGAAAATATATTTTTCAGAATCATTGTCGAATAAACTCGCGAGAGCATTGAAAAATCATGAATTGGTTAGACGGAAAAGAGCCATAAAAGATGGAAGTGATAGCAGAGCTTTCGGATCGAACCAGAAGAGCTCAAGCTCTTCGCTGAACATCCGGAGAGGCCACAAATAAAAAGTCTACGAAGACGAAGAGGAGAAACCGGGCAACAAAGTCAAAACCAAGAATGGAGTTTTCAGAAGACCGGTATAGAAACTTTGTCGACTGGATGTTAAATGAGACCAGACCAATTATGAAGATTTCAAGAATCGTTCATCGGGGGGGATAATGTTAGATGGTTATTGTTATTGTTAATGATTTATGACTGTAATACCCCGTATAAGCTCATTGTACTTTGTCGATGTTTGACAAGAAAGTAAACAATTTGAGAGAAGTTGTCATTGAATATAAAAATATAAAAGTTTTCACGTTCTTTCGATTGAACCAGCCATAATATTTCTGAAAGACATCCAGAAACCGACTTGCAGACAGCAACAAACTTTATTCATAAAAAACATATCTTACTTGATAGTTTACTGGCTAATTTGCTAACTGGTACTTGGTAGCATGCTTGCTGGCAAATGCGGCACTGAGTGTAGGGTTATTTCTTTGTCAGTGCACATTTGTTCCACGAAAAAGTTCAAAAGTAGAAATGATATTCAACTATTTTAACTGTTATGATAATAAGGGGACATATTTTGTCGCATGCGACACATGAAGTCGACATTTGAGAATAGGGCCCTAGGACTGTGATAGTGATTATGACTATGATAATGATTTGTTGGATAAATTGGATAAAATGTAACACATACCCAAGGAGACTAAAATTTAACAAGGAGTGTTTGATTCCCATAAGACAATGGGGACACTAGTAGAAAGAGATGAAAGAACATTTATGACGATATGTGACGTAGTAGGACGTGTCATGGCCGCCGTTCTCTATAGACAGTGACGCACTAGCTCTTGGTATAAAAGAGAGTTACTGCTGACAGTTTTGTTGCTTGGTTCGAGTTCGACTCTGTACTCATATCCAAGTACGTCACTATGACCATATATCTATTAACTACAAATATTGATAATACGCCATAAGACGCAATGTGATCAAATTGAAGCCAAAAATATCTATCTTACCTTTTCTCAAACGGCCGCTGGGAAACTATCGCGCATACCGAATTCTGAATCACGAGAAATGTCATACATTTTTAAGGTTACGCTTCTTTTGACATTTTCAACCGTCCCACATTTAAAATGGGCTAACATTTTTCTATAATGTGGATAAATGAAGAATGAGTATTATGCAAGACGGTCAATTAAACTTCGTGTCACTAAAAAAACGATACATTGATCCATTTGTAACCCTAATAATAAAATGTCTGTTTGTTACCTGCTACCAGAGTTTCATCAATCAATTTTCTGCCAAAAGCGGATAACAACTCATTAAACTTGAAGAAAGATGGATTGAGTATGTGATGGACAATTGTTTGAAAAGGTAAATCTCGTTCCACACCTGCCTCATAAACGCCGAGAAAAATAGTTTGCTGGTAGTGATGTATTTTTCGCCTCCTGAACACGAACTCGAAGTAAAACGCGGAGATCTTAAAGTCTTTCAGGAATATAAAATGGTAATTTTCTCAGGAATAAAACCCATATAGTGCTGTCCTCTTATAATTAGCACAATCTACACTTGCTCTCTGTGAACTTATCCATATTATGAGGTTATGTTGGAATTTGCCGATTTAGCACCACATAAGATATGCTTCTCATATCTTCGATAATTGTTGCTGCCGAACCATGCACGCTAGAAAGAGATGAAAAAACAAAATCGTGTCTTTGAATAGAAATCTCTGGCGCAAGCGCATTAATTTAGCAGCGTCCAATTTGAAGTCGATGCTCATTTTTTTTGGCATCACATAGGCTGCCTTTGGCTGTGTCAAGTCATCGGTATGACAAGGCACGCGCGTTCAGTATGAAGTATGACGATGAGTCGGACCAAATGACCGCGCTGGTCTAATCATATTGGTCAGACCGGAGACTTGACTCAGCCTTTATTATCCATATTCGTAGTTAATAGATATATGACTATGACGCGTTGATGCACAAGTTTCTGATTGGCTTAGAGCTTATTAAATCCTCCTTGTTAAATTTTATTCTCCTTGACACATACCCACAAAACTGTATAGGGATCACGAGACTCGACTCGATCAAATCGACTCAACTCATTTTCGCTTCTATGAAATTGTTCACGAACGTCGATCGAAAATGGAATCGAGTACTCGATTGTGCCTAACTCTCTAGTTAGGATAGCATATTCCATATTCGATCAACGTTCGTGAACAACTTCATAGACACGAATACAAGTTGAGTCAATTTGATCGAGTCGAGTCTCGTGATCCCTGTGCTGAAACAAAATACAAATTCTGTGATGTAACCTCAAAGTATTCAGGCCAAGAGCATTTTAATCAGAAAATTGATAAGGTTAGTTTATCCGTGAAAGTTACCACTCAGAATATTTTCTAGATCGATCTATTTGGCAACTCGGAAACGTGAAATACGCATTTTTTTTTAAATTCAGGAAAATGATATATTTTGAAATTAGGGCCATTTTGAAAGAAAAATCCCTAAACAAAATTAAAGTCCCTAGTGTTTTGTACTTTATGGAAAATCTCAATATTCCCGTAGTTATGAACAATTTTAATCATATTACGGGTTTCTTGAGGCTGCCAGGAACGCTGACAAGAAGAAAAAAATGCCGATAAACGTGCCAGTAGTTTTAAAGCCAAAAGTTGTGTGGTGGCATGACTGCATCCTAGACTACATAAGCGTGACGTCAAAGTGGGTGAAACCTCCGAGCAATAAAAGATATAGAGGTGCCATTTCTATATAAACAACAAACGTTGTTATGAAAGCTGCATATCACTATCCTTTGTGATTGCTTGTTGGTGAGGGGTAACCTCCGAGTTCAGATGGGGAGATTTGTTATTGTTATGATAGTCGGATGTAAGATTAGAACCAGTGGCGGCGTGCTGATAAATTTTTTTCATGTTATATTTTTATCTCTAGACGACAACATGCCTGGTTGGAAAGTACGTGTGTTGTCAAGATGTAAATAAAAAATACTGTATTGTGCGAAAAATTAGATTCTTGCTGACAAAGCATAAAATAAGGTCATGAATACTGAAAAAATAAATGAAAGTGCTGAAGTAAAAAAGTAAATATATTCAAATTGTTGGATCACATCAGTAAACTATACGCATTATAATATACACATAATTTATAATACATAATAATTTACACATAAACAGATAACATTCAAATTTATGTTGAAAGTGTTCATTGAAATACTCATCCAAAGTGTAGTAAAAGCCTCAATAGCTCTTTAACTCTTTTTCTTGTGTTTTTTCTGAATTTAGATTAGTGGTATCCTGGGGCAGATAAACAAAAAGTGTTTTAGAGTTGTCAAAAAGTAATGTCTCTACTTATGTTAGGCTCAGGGAGCGATCGATATTACAAGCCTGCCTGGCAGGAAAACGAGAATTTCTCATGTAGTTATTATTTTAATTCTGTTTCTTAAACATCAAACAGGTGAGACTCATTAAAGTTTATGAGTTGAATAGGGATCGACATGTATCTCTGAAGACATCTCTGCAGACATACCAAACAACAGCTCTATTTTGATGTAGTCTTGATTTGCTCATAGGGTGGGGCGATGACTTGCTTATTGTAAATCGTCTTTCCAGCTTGAAACAAATTGAAATTTTGGATTGCATTCTTCTATTCTTTTGCTGGAGTAGTTTTTTTTTATCTGACGGATTATAGTTATCGTTGCTACTTTTAAACACTTTCTTCTGGTAAATTAAGGAAAAATTGTTACGCATTGAGGTTCATGTCTAGACATTGTAGTAAAGAGGTGCTGCTGAACCTGTACTATGGAACTATCCACTGTCATCTACGGTATGGAATACTGAACTGGGGTACAGGGTCAACTGCAGAGAGGGTTTTCATTCTACAAAAGGAGGCTATCAGAATCATTGCTGAAATCGGGTGGAGGCAATCATGCAGAAATTCATTCAAAGAACTCCGAATACTAACGGTTGCGAGTATTTATATTTATGAACTATGCATATATATTTATAAGAACAGGCCGAACTTTACATCTACTCAGCATCAATACTCGACTCGCTCTAAAAACTTGTTAATACCCAACATGCACCGACCACCCTTTACCAAAAAAGTTTTCTCTTTCTTGGACCAAAGTTTTTCATTAAGCTAGATGAATCGGTTAAGAACTCACCAAATCTAACAATTTTCAAATCGAGATTGAAAACATCTCTTATCCAAAAAAATTGCTACACCCTTGATGAATTCTAAGTTTATATAGTCCCATTTTACTAGTAGTTTTAGTAGACTATGAAGTTGTTTTAGTTATTCTTGCCTTTGCATACATCTTTTTTTATGTCTAACATATCTTCGTTTTAGAAATATGTATGTATGTGTTGTGTATGTATATATACATTTATATTTAGCATTGTGACGTTTTCCTTGTTATATATTGTACCTTTGACGTCATCTTCTATTTTGTACTTTCCAACAAGAGAAATAAATATATTATTATTATTATCATCTGTGTTCATATCATCGGTTTCACAATCACGAATTCCTCTAAAATAGTATACATTTCAAACACACACACATAACTGCCAAATTATTATAATGTTATTGTTGCAGAACAGTGAAGTAAATTCCATGTCCAATAAATTCAAATTAAAAAAATATCACTAAACTACCTATCGTCGTTGACACTGCAATACGAGCTTTTTCCAGAAACATTCATTTTACAGAAGACTGTAGATAATAACTACTAATGACCATAGCAGTCGATGCCAAAATACCAAAGAAAAAAAAACTATTACATAAGAATTTCTACCGGTCATTGTTTTGGAATTCAAAGTACAAAATAATCGCGCGTAGAAATTTTTATGTAGTACCTATTATCATTTTACAGTCTCCTGTGAAGTAAATGTTTCGTGACATAGCTCGTATTGCAGTATCAACGATGCTATGTTTTAAGTACTCGAAAGACATTACAACAAGACAGAAGCGTTGAGTTTGCTTATTTACTTCTTAGTGTCTATACTGAAACAAGTTTTTCCTAATTATTGATAGATAATCGTTTTTAAGGTCGACCTAAACAGTAACAATGTCTTCTACAGCTATTTCAACAAATAGTGTATTTTTGTCTCAAAATCGGGATTATGCCATGATTACCATGCTGCGACGCCCATGGTTTGATTTGACAAGACGATAAATGAGTCGTAAACGGACGTAAACAAACATGATCACCAAGTTAAGAGTGAATATAACATGGAATTTCAACATGGTCTCCGACAATGCCCATTTTTAACATGATTCGGACTGAGATGTTTGTAAACAACGTCGGGTATGTTGCTTTCGAAAACGAGACAGAGAAGCCCTCACTATATCTTTTATTGCTCGGAGGGTGAAACTTGGTAAACCTTTCCAAACTTTGAAATTTTTTTTTTCGGCAAAAGGTTTCAACTAAGTCTTTATTGAAAATAATATCGATTATCCTTATTCCCGACGGAATTATACAAAATCATCAAATCAATAATTTCTTATGGTGTTTTAACCACATACCTAAAAAGAGGTATGTGGTTTTAACACGTATTACCAGTTTGTTTGGAAAGGTTTTATAAGCTCCGCCTTCTTGTGACGTCAGGACTTAGGTAGTCCATGGAAAGGGGCTCAGAGGCACTTTCCAATCACTCAAATGAAATTATAATGCGATGACTGGAATGCTGTTAGTTCCTCTGCGCACCCGTATAATGTGATAACTCTAGGAGATGAAGAAAGGAGGCACATGCAATCTAGCAGAGAAATACTTTATTGCTTACTTGTATGGGTGCGAGAGAGATATCCATCTGCACGTACGTGTTATTAGTTTCCCAGTTTATGGTTTGTAAACACGCCAGTGCAGTGCAGCGCGTCTTTGTATCAGTTTTATATGTTACAATCAACTCAATCTCGATTCCTCCGCCACTGCCAGTAACCCCAAAACAAACATGGCGGCCTCCATGAGAAATCCAGTCCGTAAACGTTATATTTCGTACGTTAACGTCTACGTGAAGGTTCACGTACTGGGGTGGGATTATGAACACTCGATAAGAGAGCTGTCACGATACGTAGGCTAGAACGATGGTTGTTCCCGATTCGAAACGAAGTCGAAATTATGAAATGTCTTTGAATAGAGATAGAATGGAATTATATCTACCATATAGACCATTGATATCGACTCAAGTTGCAATATATTTTGAATTGTATTCGTTTTTATAATTGATAAAATCTGACATATGTCAAACTTACTACGGATCGAGTGTTCGTAATTGCACCCCTGTAATCACTTCAACTCTCTGCTTACAGCTTCCCAACTCTTGTGGCGGGAAGGGTTTGCGCCGATCTGCTGGCGCAGCGCTTATGCCCCGCCTCTTGGGCTAGAAGACTGCTGTGACGTGCGGTCGGGTAATAGGCGTTATTATTATTCGTTGAGCGATCATAGTCGTGCGTTGATAATTTTGATTGGTTTGGTTTTCTAACGTTTTGATTTTTGATAGAGAAATGAGTGAGAAAAAAGCGGGCCATGTGTGTGCAGTGAAAAACTGTTTTATTAAAGGGTACAACTCTAAGAATAAATTCTATCGTTTTCCCAAGGATCCTAATCGGTGAGTATATCATATCAAAAAATTTCAATTAATATTGTACCTACCCACGAAAGTTTATATGATTAAAAATCCTACTGATAAAACATAAATCGAGTCCCGGGTTTCAATATAAGGTTAATTGAGTCCCAGGTTCCAAAATAAGATAAGTAAATTGAGTTCCAGAATATTGTTACAGATGAATCAGAATTACCTGTAACTACATGAAACAAAATATAATTTTATTTACCTTCTACGTAAGGTTTTAGTTCGTTGGGTTCTCTATACTAAACTACGTATATTCAACTTTGGTACCAAACAAAATATAATTTCATTCTACATATTCTACGTGAGAGTGTTAGAATGACAACTTGGTACATTTGAGGCCAATAAAAAATGGGACAACTCTTATAGCAGAGTTTTGTCAATAGACCGTCAGATAATGACAGATTTTGCTGGCTCATTTTCCATTTTCAGAAAAAAAATGTTTTTTTTATTTTCTCGCTTATGGCATTTTAAAACATTAACAGGTATAATGGTAATCTAATAGTGAAAAACCAAAGCCATAAGATTTGAACGTGCTTAAAGGGTTGAAATTAATTTGTGTTATGAATATGTCATATATGGTATTTAACACTGGATATCTGTCAAAAATTCCAAACAAAAGAGTAATCATTCCGCATATGAATGCAGTGACGAAAGGTGGAATAATCGCAAAAACAACTGTCCTATTTTTTTGGACGCAAGCGTACATACGGAACTCAGCACCCGGGGATGAATTTACCTACACATAAACGCAATTAATAGTTGTCGAACTCAACTTATGTGGATGACCCTTTCCAATGGGCAAAATTCGCCGTGATTATTTTATTATACCTAATAATGTTCTATTGCTTTCAAACAAAAGGTGGTATACCTACTATATTTCAAGAATAACGTGGAGTAAATTCTCAGAAAACAAACAATTTGGTATGCAGAATTAATCTACCTTTTCATGAAATTTTCATTATTTATAAATGGGTTTGTGATATGGGTATTCACAGTTTTTATTGATATTTAATAGGCGCCTTTTTACATGTCGGAAAATTGGAATTAGTCTACGACGATTAATTTTAAATAGATATTTTTATTTACTTTTTCATCTTTTATTTTTACAGAGCTAGGATATGAGCAATGAAAGCCAATCGTGAAGACCTTTTAGAAAAAGTGAATGAACTTTATAATGGCTACCGGCTATGCGAAAACCATTTTGCAGAAAAACTTTTTACGAATCACCTTCATACACGATTGGTAGCCACTGCATTGCCAACCCTATTTCCGTCTCTTGAAAGCAGTTCTAGATCTGCGAAGGATGACCATTCATATAAATCACCCCCGCTACTTTGTGCGAATATACGAGTTCCTAATGACAGAACAGTAGTTCCAGCTATTGCAGAAACTGACTCAGGATTCATCTTTTTATTGTTTTTTAAAGGCATACGAAAATAACAATAAAATAAACATTTGGAAATCTGCAAATGCCAAATGATAAGTTTGTCGAGCTCATTTGTAAAATTGAAATTATATTTCAAGAAAGCTTTGAAAAATTCGCAAAAACAAATATTTGTAGCGCACTTTCAAATCTAAGCAATGCATTACTTTTAGTCATCCTCGTAAATATTTCCCAAAAGAATTTGTACTTAGATTATATGTAAAAGTAAGAATTTATTACACTTTGAAAACAATAAATGACAATTTTAAAAATATTAACAGAAATAAAATGATAATATGGAGAAAGCTGTAGAAGTACTCACTGTATCACTGTATATGTAATGTAAAAATATATTCTGTTACTTGTCCATCTTTTATTTTTCAATTGTGCAATAAAGTTTATTAGAATCCTAAACACGTAATTTTATTATTTAAACTAATTCCTCTCATAAATTCAAGTAAAAAACCCTATTATTTCCTACCTATGTCGGGTACCTACCTAATTTCATTGTTATAATAGGTAATACTGTAATACAATTTTTTGACTTTCATGTTGAACTAATCTACTACGGTACTGTACTGTCAGGCCGAACGCCGAAACTAAATATCTTAATCCGGCCCCGACTTTTAACCCAAGTGAGACAAAGACCGCGCCATTCCATCTCGCTTGGTTCCCGATCGCCAGATCAAAGGCGCCCCTCGGAGTTGTGGAGCTGAGTGGTATATTAGCTGTGTCTCTATTATCCGTAGCGCATTCCAATTTCATTTCAGTGTTTCCAATGGACGATTCCAGTACCCCTATTCAGTGTTGCCACGATTGATTTTCTGGGTGAAACCTCTGACATTTTTTAGGCCCTTTCTGATATGGTTCAGGGTTGAAACGGATACAATCTTGAATTACAAAGAATCACGAGTTTTCCCGGATACATGAATCGAAGTAACATTGATGAAATGGACAAAATAAAAATATCCTAGGGAATTTTATCTGTCATATTGAAAAACATACTCGCGTGAAATTCCCTAGAATATTTTATTTTTGACAATTTAATCATTATAGTACTCTGATTCGCATATCCGGGAACCTTTCTAATTAAACATTGTTTCCATTCCAAACCTGAACCATTTCAGAAAAGGCATAGCAAAAGTCAGTCAATTCAATCAGATAATCAGTTCTGGCAACACTGAAAATGGGTACTGGAATCGTCCATTGAGAGCTTGTTACCCCTGAAATACCCTTGAAATCACTTCGGGGTCAGTTCAACTGACAGGAATACATAGGTGTTTTTTCTTGTATGAACCGCATTCAACCTTGTTTTCAAACCGCATTCAAAATGACGTAGTGCATACTGTCATTCAAGAAAACAAACCGTTTTAAAGAGGCCACGTCAACTGCCACTAACAATCGTCATAAAAGAATGATTTTGCAAGATATTCCAATTCTGCTTGATGATCGAAAGAATGCATTACTTTTGCTAAATTCGTTGCAGCTAACAGATAAGAGTATGTGCCAAGAATTGTTTATTTTTCACAATTTTCAACATTGATAATTTTGCGGAAGAATGATTGGATAACTACATCGATTACGACTTTTTCCAGCTATTTAGGTTCCAGAAACAAACTGTAAGAGATTTAATTTCTCGGGTAGATGGCCCAGAATTGAATGTTCCTTATAGTGGAGGGGGACTACCTATACCAGCTTATAAGCTACTGTTAGTTACATTGTGGTGGTTAGGAAAAGGAGAAACCTTAATATCTGTCGGTGACAAATTTAATTTGGCAATTTCAACTGTTTATGGCCTAACTGAAAGAATTATTTACAAGTTGATGAACTTGAAAGAAGCATATATTACATGGCCTACATTTCGAGAAATGAACACAGTTGTAGATGATTTCAGGAGAATAGGTGGTTATCCAGGTGCAATATTCACTTTCCATGTGTAGTTATAGCTATCTTAATTCCTACTATCAAATTATTTTAGGTGTTGTAGGGGCTGTTGACTGCTGTAACATAGCATTCAATCCCCCTCATGCACATCGAGAGCTACATTGATAAGAACAGTAAGCATTCCATAAAACTGCAGGGTATTGTCACCTCCAACAAAATATTCACAAACATAAATGTTGGCTTTCCAGGCTCAGCTCATGATAGTCGGGTAGGCAAATGAAAGTAGTATACCTATAGTATTAGTTTTTTTTTATAATTTTGTAGGTGTTGAAAAACTCCAATTTATATGTTGATATATTGACAAATCACAAGTGGAAGAAATATTTCAAATCAGAGGAGTTTCATGTAGTGGGTGATAAAGCATATCCCCTACTCAGTTGGTTGATGACCCCATACAAGTGAATTTTTGAGCCTCTGCTTAATTGATATTTATTTTACAAATTTTTAGGAAGCATGGTAACCTGACGAGGGCACAAATAAAACATAATAAAAATCTGAGCAGGTGCAGAGTTTTTGTGGAAAATACGTTTGGTATAATGAAATCTAGATGGAGATTACATTTTATCAATGTTAAATCTGTAGAGAAAGCTGTAAGGGTTATAGTAGCATGTTGTGTTCTCCATAACTTTGGTTATTGGGATGATTATACAGAAATTGATCAAGAGGATGCAGATGCTGAAGATTTCAGACAAATTGAAGTGAACAACGACGAAGCCATTGTTAAAAGATATGATATAACTCAACAATTGTCCAGACTTTAATAGAACTATTGTACCTTGTGTTACTCCTTTCAATAATTTTTTTTTCAAGTGTTCACTTTTAATAAAAATTATCTGGGTGATGATCAGCTCAAATTAAAAACGGAGACAAGAAAATACTTTATTCCATCCTACCTAATTCAAAAATCAACAAATTCTCAACAAAAATTAAGAACATTTTCTCAAAATAAATTGCTGGTTCATTTGAAATTACAAACAATAAAATAATGACAATCATAACAGCAATTCTTGGATCCAAAATATAAAAACAAACTTCTATTGGGATCAGACTACATTAAACAATGAACATTAACAAACCAAACTTAGTCTGAATCCTCATCGTGTATACCTTTTTCTTTTCTTGCTTTTGTTGCCCATATTTTCGATCAAACACAACCTGTTTATGTCTTTGTTCACTTTCCTTATTTAAGAATTCCATCATATTCTGAAAATTTCTTTCATTAATTTTTTGATTTTCTTTATTGAGTTCGTATATTTCAATAATATTTCATTTTTATTCGGTTTTACACTATGTTTCAAGTTCAGTGAATCTATTGGATGTGGATGGTTGTTGTCTAGCTTTGGATGTTTTTTTTCTCTTGAAAATGTTCAATGGGATTAATGGGAAGAGAGTCTAAGACAAGTATTGGCTCAATTTTGTGTTTATCCCCCATAATTTCTTCCAGTTCATCGTAAAAGGGGGGGGTTTACAATTTTCCCTTCTCCAGTCTGCTTTCTTTTGTCAACATATTTTATATAAGATGCTTGGAAGTTGCTAAATTTTTGTCGACATTTCTCCTTTCCTTCAATTCCGTCTACCACAAAAAATCCATTATCATTCATGGTTTTGGCAATTTGTGCCCAGACGCTATTTTTATTGGTAGTTTTGTCAACAAACTCTTTATCAAATTTTTTTCTAAGACCAAGAAAAAATCTTGTGGCTTCCCTATCACGATCAGTCTGGTTTTTCTCGTTTTCCAAACAGGTATAGGTATGGCAGAATCAATATTTTCCTCCCATCCAAATTGCTGTCTTATTTGTGTGGAATAGCTCTTACGCGCTTCTGAGTCTACAATGAATTGTAATATGTAAAAAACGTTATTTTCGAAACAAAACTGAACATACCAGTTCGCAAAATTTGGGCCGTTTATCTACTGAAACGATTAATCCATCTATTTCGATTTCAATCATTCCATTATCATCGGCATTGTCCATTTTTCTTTTAATTTTCATTCAATATAAAAAACTTATCATCAGAACATTAAAAATGACCTGTCTAAAGCGTTTGACTGCGTCTCACACGAAATTCTCTTGGAAAAATTGAACTTTTACGGGGTTAGGGGTATTCCGCTTCAATTAATAAAAACGTATCTTACTAATCGTCAACAAGCAGTAATGATAAACGGTAACTTATCAAACTTTCAAACCATACAGCATGGTGTTCCGCAGGGGTCCGTTTTGGGCCCGCTCTTATTTGTTATTTATGTAAATGACTTGTGCAATAATATGATGCCGTTCAAATCAGTGCTCTTTGCGGACGACACCACTTTTATTCTATCGGATAAAAGTAATGATATGTTACAGTTTCAACTCAACGAGGTAACTAATAGCGCTAATGAGTGGTTTTTATCTAATAAGTTGAAACTAAATGGTGAGAAAACACAATACATCCAGATATCTGCTAATAATCAGATTTTGTCTAATTGTGAAACTAATGAAGTTAAATTACTTGGCATTACATTAGATAATAGACTCAACTGGTCTGCACATATCTCCCTACTGAAGAAAAAACTCTCAGGTTCTCTATTTGTACTTCGCCAATTGAGGTACATCACTAACACAAATATATTAAAAACTTCATATTTTTCACTATTCCATTCCCATATTAGTTACGGTGTACAACTTTGGGGAAATTCATGTCACTCCATTCAAATATTTAGGATGCAAAAGAAGGCATTGAGAGTACTGGCTAATATTGGATACAGAGATCACTGTCAAGAAACTTTCAAAAAACTTAGAATTATGCCACTGCCAACTTTATTCTTATATTTCGTTTTGATCGAGATACATAAGAAGAAATCATCCTTGACGAAACAATCTCATATTCACGGACACAATACACGAAACTCCCATCACATTAGAATAAATCGATTTCGTCTGCACGTATCGCAAAAAAATTCACTAGATTATTCTCTGTACAATATCCTGCCTCAAGATTTCAAGGAGCTCAGTTTGAAAACTTTCAAGAGGAAATTGAAAAATTATTTGTTGAGGTATTGCTTCTATTCTGTCAATGAATTCAGAACACATTTTTGTGGTAACACACATGTCACTGCTTCTCTTTAATTTAAGAAGAAATATAATTACAGAGTTCTTGTGTTTGTAAAGTTGTGTTGTAACGCTGTTTACTTGTAAATTTTAATTTTAATTCTGTTTTACAATTTTAAATTTTTACATTTTTATATATTTTTCATACATAAACCAAACATGACTTGCTACACACATTTCATAACATGTAACGTAGTTAAATAAAATATTCTATTCTATTCTATTGAAAATTGTTGATTTCTATGAAGTAAATTAAACATGTGTCAAACAACAAACAATTGTCATTGACCTGACATTTCCCCTCTCTTTTATTGTTTTTGATTTCGAACCGTTCATATCGATGTATTCAAACCGGAATGAACCGTATTCAATTCTGACGACACTGATTCGACAAGAAAATGTAAGGTTTCAAAGCGCATTGAACACGGTTCTTCAAGAAAAAACACTTCATGTTAGAAAATGATGTTCTTTCGTGATCGCTGAGATCACTTCACTTCACTTGATATAAGTATGAGTTCCGCGCGGGCCCTATTCTCAAATGTCGACTATCATATGTCGCATGCGACAAAATATGTCCATCGCCTTTCTCGAATATGCATTGAAAAGAAATGGAGATATTTTATCGCATGCGACATAGGCTAGTAGACATTCGAGAATCGCACCCGGTCACTACTCTGACAATTGACAACACTGACAACGTTATTTTTAATTTTTTGACAGAAAAAGAAAAGATAAAAACATTGTAATTTTTGTCACTTGGAAAAACTATAATATTATTGAATTATGATTATGAATGTCATAATATGGATGTATTAAATGCTATAAAGAATTTTAATTCCGATATAGGAATAATCACCAAGTCAACGTGGATTGGTAATTTATCCATACAAATTCAAGAAACATATAAGGTAGTTGTAGTAGTAGTACTACTTTAAATTCATAAGTCCTTGTACTTGGAGTGTTTTGGAATATGAACATGATACTATTTTAAACAAACAGTGAATAATGATAAAGAATTTGATTCAGCGGACTTGAATGACTTGATGTATGTCCTTTGTTTGATGTTGAGAAAGAACTCCAGAGTACAGCCTTATGTTGAATGCTTTGAGCAAATTTTATTGTTGAAAGTTTATTTGTTCCTAAAGAAGACGCAATTGTTAATTTTATATTTGAAACATTACAATTGCCATCAAGTAATATGTTTCAGGTTTTTTATTTACTAGTGATAGGAATAGTAATAATTCTAGCAACGATTGTGATTTTTGGTGTTAAACGATGTACGAAAAAAGGTGAGTTTCGACATATTCAGTATTATTTTTCCTGTAATAATTTAACGTTTTCAGCGTTTTCTCGAAAAGAGGACCTCACCCAAGAAACAACAAGATTCCGAAAGAGGGACAAGGCATTATTTTATGGCAGAAAAATGATACGCAAAGTCAAAAATATTTCTGGACAAGTTAGGAATTCTGGACAAGGCAAAAAAAGAAAATTGGTCATGAAGTTTGCTAGGAGAATTTTGCAATTGAAAAAAGAAACAGACCAAGAACAGCTGAAGGCAAGTGTTCTATAACTAATAAGTTGTAAAGGTTGAGATTTCCTTAAAATTTTTCAGGTGTTAGAACCACCAGTTGAGTATCTTCAAGAAGATTTGCTTTCTGATGAACGCATGCCTCCTGATGCTTTTTATATGCTTCAAAGTATAAGGGTTTTTGGTCATTTTGAAAAACCTGTTTTTCTTAAACTTTGTAAGCATACTGAAATTTTGAATATCAGTGCTGGGTCATATTTATTCAAAATAGGTGAGAACTCTGTGATAAACTGTTGCAGTTTTTTAAGTAAATTGAATTTAGGTGATCCGGATGAGAATGTTTATATAGTTCAGAGTGGAAAACTGAATGTTTCTATTACTGGAAATGAGGGCATCACTACATTGAAAATTGTAAAACCTGGTGAATCAGTAACTTCTTTGCTAAGTTTCACCGATGTTTTAACTGTAAGTAGTATAGTAAAAATGAAGTAATGATTGCTATTTTATTGTTATGTTCATTTTAGGGCCATACTAAACCATATAAAACAGTATCTGCTAAAGCAATTGAGGACTCCACAATTTTGAAGTTGCCCATGGCTGCATTTCAGGAAATTTTTCAGGAATATCCAGATATATTTGTAAGAGTATTACAAGTAATTATGGTTAGATTGCAGAGAGTCACATTTACTGCTTTACATCAGTATTTAGGACTTAGTGCAGAATTAGTTCAACAGGTAAGTTCACATATCAAATAACTTTTGGTTAAAATCAATAAAATCGAACTGCTACAAAAAAAATTAACATAAACATTTCTGAAGACTGTTTTTTTAATCAATTTCTTATAGAGAAATGGTTTTAATTTATGTAAGCATATTGCCACAGTAGACAATATATCTGAATTTCTTTTGGTAATTTACGTTCAATCCAACTTTTATAGCTCATGTCTCAAGGTCAAATAGGTTGATCAAACTACCTTGGAGTGAAGTTATTTCTATTGGTCTGTTTCATACAATTTGAAACAAACTGTTGAGACCAGAAGAAAAACTACCCGTTTGACTCCGGTTCTCTGAGTTCGACAATATATCAAACGTGAACTGTTCGTACACCGATTAGAGCAAACCCCAACAACAGCAATATCAGTAATTATCAGCAATAAACAGATACTTTTTATTGACGTTGATACAATTTTCAAAAACTCTATGACTTTTTCCTGACAGTACAATTCTTGATCAAAAAATATTACAGGGTGGTTCATCAAAAAACTGATCAGATGCTACAAACCATAATAACATCAAAATTTAAAATCTTAGTTCATAACATTCTCCCACCTGAGAAACATTGTTATTTGTAATACAATTTCTCACAAAAAATTATGTTTTAAATTTGGCAGGTTTTCTTGAAATTCTACCACTACGCGTTATGACGGAATCGGGTGCTCTGCTTTTTGACACTCCCGAATCACCCGACAGCACTTGCGAAACACTATCATTATCGGATGCTCTGCTTTTAGAATTCACTCCCGCACTATCATCTTCATGGCGACTGAGATTCTTCTGCAACTTGTTCCAATCGTGCTTTAACAGAAACATCCGGATCCAAACACTCCAAAGGAAACAGCTTCTGGACTGGTCATAGAATTTGACCGCTCTTAGTCTGAACTCGAACCAGTCGAACAACTCCATCTTTCCCAGGTAGAAGTTCAATAATTCGTCCCATTGACCACTCAATGCGCTTCTGATTATCGTTACCCACTAGAACAATTTCACCAAGCAAGACACTTCGTGACATTTTCTTTGATGCAATTTTCAGCGTTCCCAAATACTCATTTCTAAAACGTCGACGTAGATCATCTCTTAATTTTTGTTTGTGTCTCAGTCTACGACATAGCGATTTTCTGTCTATTTGGTCACAATCAGGCATACCATATTTATTACCAAGATCATTTAAAAACATGGCTGGAGTCAAGGCAACTAGATCAGTGGGATCGTTAGATACATAAGTAATTGGTCTACTGTTCACTACAGCTTCACACTCGCAAACCAAAGTTATCAAATCTTCATAGTCCAAGGAAGCTCGACCCAGAACTTTTCGGAGGAGAGTCTTCACAACACCAACTAAGCGTTCCCAAAACCCACCCCACCATGCGGCTGTCGGAGGGTTAAAACGCCAAGTAATACGCTGCGCCGAACATTGTTCCGAAATTGTGGACCAATCAAGTTTTTTAAATGCATTTTATAGGCCAACGAAACATTTACCATTGTCACTAAAAATTGTCTTTGGTCGACCTCTGCGAGCAACGAAACGTCTTAACGCCGACATAAAAGCAATAGTCGACAGAGAAGTAGTTAGTTCGAGATGCACCGCACGATAAACCGCACAAGTAAATAGACAAATATAAGCTTTGTCCCCGTTTCTCAAAAATAAAGGTCCAGCAAAGTCAATACCTGTTACTTCAAACACATTGGCATCGCGAACCCTATCGATTGGTAAAGGTGGCGAGTTAACAGTCAAATGTTTTGCATTGAATCTCCTACACGTAAAGCATTTACCAATTACAGATCGAATAACACGACGTCCACCGAGTACCCAATACCGCTCTCGAAGAATACTCATCAATCCTTGAGTTCCTACATGACAAGACCATACGTGTTCCTGGAAAATAATTTGATGAACTGTAGGATGTTTGGCAGGAAGTAAAATAGGAAAACGAAAACTTTCTGAGTCGGTACGTGATGATACTCTAGATTTGAGACGAATCAATCCATTTTCATCACAGAAAGGAGATAGATTAACAATGGTTTTATCCTTTTCTTTGTCTGGAAAAGACTCCTCTTGAACAATTTTCAAAATAAAGATTTCAGCAGAGTTTAATTCTTCGCAAGTTAGTGGTCCACATTTCCTGTTAGCTTTTCCAGTTTTTATATTAAATATAAATCTGAAGACAGCATCCACTAGTTTTACTGTTTGGAAGAATTCTGAAAAAACAGTTAAATGCCAAAAATCAGAACTATCATTACTAAGAAGTGCAGCAATCAACTTTTTCTTACGCTCACTGAAGACTTCTTCTTCATTGCAGTTGACATTTTCACTAGGCCACTTATCTGGCATTTCATAAAGCCATGCTGGCCCCTCCCACCATCTCGATCGGAGTAAATATTTTGGAGAACAACCACGTGACGGAAGGTCTGCAGGATTATGAATCCCAGGAATATGTCTCCATGCATCTGAAGGGGTTAAACTACGAATTTCCGCAGTTCTATTCCAAACAAACGTAGCCCATTCTTCTTTTCTTTGGATCCAGTAAATCACCGTAGAAGAATCACTCCAAAAATAACTTGCTATCCGTTTAAATTCCAAATTATCTATGACATTTCTATACAGCCTTGCGCCAATTGTTGCTGCAAGTAACTCTAGCCGTGGAATTGTCAAAACTTTACCTTTCTTATGTATAGGAGCCAATCTAGATTTGGCTGCTAAGAGGTGAACAGTTACTTGCTCATTCTCTACAACACGTAAAAATACAACCGCTGAATAGGCTGTGGAACTGGCATCACAGAAGGTATGAATAGAGCAGACGAAATTAGAACTTGTATCAATATGAACCCATCTAGGAATAGCTATTTGAAGTAGACTAGGTAGTTCATCATACCAATTTCTAAATTTCACAGCTGTTGCTTCATCTACAGGCTTGTCCCAGGTAAGGTTCTTCTTCCACGTTTCTTGTAACAATTTTGGAACCAATGTAGCAGGGCACACAAAACCGATAGGGTCAAAGACACTTTGAGCCATTGATAAGATTAATCTTTTTGTAATGCATTTGCCTTCTATGTTTTCTTCCTTCAGGCAGCTTGGATTAATGTTAAGTGTATCTCGTACTGGATCCCACATCAATCCTAAGATGGACAAATGTACTGCGTCTTCATTATTGTAGTTACTGTCGTTTCTAGTGAACTCCCACCCTCTTAAGTCAAACTTGCCTTCCGCCATTATCATACTGGCTTCTTGCAAAAACATCTTGAGAGTCAATTCATCAGAAACACTTGTAACGCAATTGTCGACATAAAATCCTTTGTTTGCAAGCTTCAAAATAACTTTTCGAGAATATTTTTTGTCGCCGTTATCATTCCTTCTCTACATTTCTTCAAGGTGATGCTCAATAGTTGCTCCTAAGAGAAAGGGGCTACTGTTTACGCCGAAAACGACTCTACAGTGGCGGAAAGTCAACTAATTGCCATCTTTATCAACCCATAAGAAGCGAAGGAAATCTCGGTCTCTCTCGTAAAGACTAATTTGCAAAAATGCCTTGCGGATATCTGAGACTACTCCAAATTTGTACTCTCTAAATTTTATCAAAATAGACGGAATCAATTCTATAAAATTTTGACCTTTTTCCAAACAATCATTTAAAGAAGGCTTTTCTTTTTCATGAGCAGACGCATCAAATACAGGCCGAATTTTTGTTGTAAGGCTACTTTCTTTTATAACTGGTCTATGAGGAAGATAATGAATGCCTTTTTTGTTATGCTCAGAAGGAATAATCTCAATTATTCCTTCATTTAGCCATTCTTTGAAAACATGATCATAAGATTGAACAAGGTGTTGATTCTGTAATTTTTGGAACGTATTTTGAAGTCTCCCTTTGGCAAGGTGATAATTCCTTGACAGTGGTGGGTGACCATCAATCCAAGGTAACCGGACCTCATAACGACCTTCATTGTTAATTGTCACGGTGTCTAAAAAATTATCCTTGGCTGCTGATACCAATTCTTCACGTGTTCTATGCTTGCTTGGCTCTTCAATACCCAAAACATCAAGATCCCACAAGGATGTGATGATGGATTCTTTCACTAGAAGTGACAAGGATGAGTTGATCAAAGAGTTAGCTAGATTCAGATAGTTGTGAATTGGTATTTTTCCTAAAAGTACCCAACCGAATAAAGTTTCACATGCTATAGTAGACCATTCGTTAATAAGTGACGGTTTCCTGTATAGATTTGACCAACAGAATCAGCACCAATTAAAATCTCAATTGGTCCAGAAGATCCAATGTCTGACAACTCAATATTGAGATTTCTGAGTTCTTCAATCCATGGTCCAGAACAGACAGGCGAAACCTCACTGCATATTTTTGGTTGGTCTAAAACATCTAAATTATACGAATAATTTTTATTCTTCAATTTAACCACATAACATTCATGAAGTTGTTCATTTTGAGAGCCCCCAAATAAGCAATGAATAAGTTTTTCCTTACCAGTAGATTGGCATCCCAATTCTTCAGCAGTTGACTTCAGAATGTATGATCGTTGAGAACCACTATCAATCAGAGCCCTCACAAACCTTGAACCATTAGTACCAAAAATATTTACTCTCAAAGTTTGCAAAAATACATGGGTTCTAGAGTTGTTATAGTTAGCTAGAGATCTATCAATGTTAGGTTCCACCACTGCTTTCTTACCATCCTCAAAATGCTCCTTGTTACTAGGCAAATCAGGGCACATTATTACCAAATGAGTCTTCTGACAGATGGCACATCTAGGGTGTCCACGACATCTTTTTGAAGAATGGCCAGCTCTGAGGCATCTGAAACAATGTTTTTTAGTAGTTAAAATACATTTCTTCTGTTCCAAAGACATCTTCTGGGCTTTAAAACAATTTTCACCAGTGTGATTAGAACCACCACAAAATGCACAGTTAGAACTGACACTAATGAGATTTGCGGCTGTGGGTACCGGTGAACTCACCTTCTTTTTGGCCGAAGAGTCCGAAGCACTTTTTGATACATTAGCACTCGCGGTACCTTGATCGACGAGACCGAAACCCTCCGATGCCAGTGCAATACGCTGCTCATTTTCAACTTCGGTTTTCAGAAACATCATAAGGTTTTTGAGACGAGTGTCTAACTTACACGGACCTGAATCTGCTGTAACATTTGTAGAACTTCCAGAATTTTCAGGTTCAAATCTTTGTGGGGATCGTTGCCATGCCCTCAATAAATCTTGAGGAAGACATGACTCAATAAGAGGAAAAAGCATAGCTGAACACTTATCTGATGTAATGCCTAAAGTATCTAACGCTCGAATCTGTGTCTCGATCTTGTCGTACAAAATTACCAATTCAAGCTTAGATTTAGATGTAGCATTACATAAAACCAACTTAAGCAACTCTCTGACGTAGACCTCAATTTGAAGATCTTCTCTGCCAAAACGAGATAACATGGCTTCGATAATATGATGATAATTTTCTTCGATTGCTGGATAACTCTCTACTAGTTACCTTGCTCTACTAAAAGGTATAGTTGCCTGAATCAAATTATCAATTTTATCGACTGCCTCGATATCTCTAGTTTCGTGGATCTTTTTAAATTGAGACCAGAATGGTAACCAGTTTCGAATGTCACCATCAAACTTTTTAAATTCTATTATAGGTAATTCAAAACGCCTACCTGTAATGCTGGCTTGAGATGATTCGGAACGTGCATCATTGATGTCTACTTCGTGGGTTACCTTATACATATCCTCATATTGAAGTTTTAGGGCTGCAAACTTCCTTTTGTAAGAGTCGCAATATGTCATATCCGCCAATAATTCATCCTCAGTAGCATCACTCTGCAGTAAGGCCTGATAAACTGTATTGTCTGCAACTTGAAGCTCCTCAATTTTTGCTTGAAGTAAGCCGTAGGATACTTGTATCTGCTGATTATCGCGTGGGGTTGCTGACATTAACTTTTCGAGATCAGTCGTTAGTAACGTAAAAGATCTACGTAAAACGGTACGGTGCTTTTTACTACCTTCCATACTTCGGCTTCGAAAAGAACGGAAAAGTACTTGAAGGGCAGTCTGAACAGTCTCGTTGACACTAGTCCTGTCACGGTCGCCAGAAATGTTGAGACCAGAAGAAAAACTACCCGTTTGACTCCGGTTCTCTGAGTTCGACAATATATCAAACGTGAACTGTTCGTACACCGATTAGAGCAAACCCCAACAACAGCAATATCAGTAATTATCAGCAATAAACAGATACTTTTTATTGACGTTGATACAATTTTCAAAAACTCTATGACTTTTTCCTGACAGTACAATTCTTGATCAAAAAATATTACATGGTGGTTCATCAAAAAACTGATCGAATGCTACAAACCATAATAACATCAAAATTTAAAATCTTAGTTCATAAAACAAACCAATAGAATTGACAATTTGACAATAGAATTTGACAATTTGATCAAACTATTTGACCATGAGCCACAGGCTTAGGAGCATGAATTAAATATACTTTCCTAATATTAAGCATTAGCTTAGAATAGAATAGTACACATGTTAAGATATTAGAATGTCTATTTTCAATAAATATTTAAAATCTTTTGTAAAATAATCTTCAAATTATCCCTGCTTGCTTATTTTTCATGATACATATTCCAGGTACAGGATGGTTTCAGATTCAAGTTGACAATACTTGCAATTATTTAAATTATATATGATGTTTTATCTTAATTTTGTATTAGATTAGTTGATTTTGTTATGAAATCGAACAAAGTTTGAAAAATCTGAGTTTCAAATAAATAAAACAAATAATTTCGAAAAAGTTCAATCAGTCAAAATATTCTTTATTGCCTGAAGATTAGCATCTCATTGACAAAGTCTAAAAACACATTCCCACAGTGAAAAATATGAGGAAAATAATATACAGAAATAAAATACTTCCCCTTACGGACATTAAATTACATCTGACATCCAATCGTGCAATGTTCCTCAAGGAGGACACTACTGCAAGTGCTAATTGTAATAAAACAATAATAATTATCTCTCAATTGGTTGGGAATGACCAGGAAGAGTAAATGCCTGGAGTCTGTTCAACCGAGGAATGCTTTTTGCTTTGCTCGCGGGTGGCGCTGCGACTGACTTATTGTGAGTCGCTAATTCATTCATGGGTGAAGACGATAACACTTTAATGGTAATCATTCGTTGAATGGGACAAGATGACTAATGTTATCTGGCCTAACAGAGCAATGATGAGAGGTAAGAACCTTGAAACAGCTGTGTATTAATAAAATGTGCATTCCAAACTAAACTTTTTTCATGACATATATCTTTACATTTTGTCAGTACAGTCTACAACCCCCCTACCCTTTTGTATCACTCTGTCACTATGGATATATTTACAAATTACACAAAATGTTTTGTCTAAAAAAACCTAATAACAATAAGTCTTCCTCATCTAATTACATTTGCTCTTGTGGTTTGTTCATCATTTACTTGAAAGATGGACCAGGAGGTGTAACAAGTTCTTGGGTGTAACTATTTGAACTATTGGATGAATATCTATTAGAAATTTCGGCAGAGGCTGTCACTCAAAATCACAGTCGATATTCAACGAATCTTTCTTACTGGTTGAACATGGAGTGCTGACTGTATTTTTACGCAAACAGTCTGCGTGAATAAATTTCAATTTTCCATACCCACTCTCACCAGATATGTGTTTAGGCTGACGACCTTTGTTATAATACCCATTTCCCACTGGTGAGATCATAAATTTTTGACAATAACAGTTTCATCAACGTTATATCTGACACGTGATTCCTTATTAAAAGTTTTCTGTTCAATTTCAAGGGGTGGTTTTAATAAATCAAATCTGGATCGCTGGCGTTTTTTAGTAACAGATCGGAAGGAGAAATACTCGTTACGTTCCAAGGCGTGTTCCGGTAACTCAATAAAAAATTTATGAGTCTACAGCGCAAGACACCTAGTGTTATATCCACCCTTTCGTTGAATAAAGCTTTCTTCAAGCCTTTTTTAACAGTGTGAACTCCCCTTTCAACAATCCCGTTACTTTAAGGGTGATAGGCTGGAGATTTAATCACTTTGATACCATTTGCTAAAGAAAATTCACAAATTCAGATGAAGAGAATGGTGGGCCATTATCAGATACCAATTCATTTGGTAATCCAAAAACAGAAAACATTTCTTTCAATGCAAAAATTGTTTCTTGTGCCGAAGTATCTGTACTCATTATTTTAACGACAATCCACTTACTTTTATTATCTGCAAGAATCGATGACCATTTTTGTGGAAGAAATCAATGTTTATCGTGTAAACATAACATGGAGTAAGAAGAAAAAGTATTGTACCCCTTCACCACACAAGTAATTTAATTCCTAGATGCGCTTTTCGATAACAAAGTTACCTTCATCAGTAGGGGTTACTAAACTAATTGTAAATCGGTATACCAAACTTATTTATACCAAAAACAGGTACAACCCCACCCAATGAACAATACAACAAAGGCACTTAATTATTCCTTAAAGGATCCGTCAAACCAAAGCGGGAACGCGGGAGCGGGAACGGAGCATGGGAACCGTGCGAATTGCTAGAAAAACAGTGCACGTAGCAAACCAAACCTATTTCGGTGTTTGCCTGCATTTCGGAATACAAATAATCACACCGGTATGTATTTTTACATATCCCTCTATCGAATTTAGTCTCGAATTCACCCCGCTCCCGCGTTGGTTTGGGGAAACCTTTACTGGTATCAAGTCAAATAGTTTGGAATGTAATGGACCATTATCATTATTAAGCAAGGGTTTCGAGCCCCTTTTTTGAATAGCAATACTTTCATAACAATCTAATTTTCTCAAATCATCAACGGGTTTTATTAATTTTTGACGAGTTTCTAATAAATGATCCGCAACACTCGATTTATTTTCTCGCGAATATTTAGCATGTGCCAAATGTTCGTTTCTGCCAAATGTTCGCCGCGGAAACGAACATTCGTAGATCTTTTGGTTTTGCCATAATATACACTATCGCAGTTTTGACAGCTAATTTCATAGATACCTTTCCTGATCGCTCTTAAGGTTCATGTAAACCCATGAAAAAATTAACGGCAAGTTTAAAAATTCTGAAAAAATTTCGAGATATTCTGGCATTCAAATTGAATAATTAGAGAGATGTAGAAGAAAATCTGATGAACAGTTTTTGAGAAAAAAAATAAAAACCTAATTTTTAGAGGTTTTTTTTGAGTTTTCCCAAAAACCATTCATCAGATTTCATTTCAAATATCATGACATATCAATGTCAAGGTAAAATATAATCACGATTTTTTTCAGAATTTTTAACCTCAACGTTCTCTCATAATTAAAAAAAAATCTGAAAATCTTGTAATAAAATCAAAGACAGTTGAAAAGAATCGCTTTTGCAAGTGATATTTATAAGAAATTTAGAAGACTGAACATTGAGGAACTATTCATAATATTTTTCAGACATAAAATCAAACGATTTATATTTTCAATAGTAATTTTTAAAATCTCGGACAAAAAACGGTAAACCGCTCCAGTAGTGATCCTCTGTATTACATGAACGGAAATACAAAAATAGTTCTGCTACTGTCCACAAGGTATTGCACAGAATTATTGTCAGTGTCATATTTACTGTACAGCGTTGCCAATAGTTCTATACAGCGGTAACCGATGTATTTGTTTAACTTTTCGAAAATGAAAGTTACGTCGATAGGGGTTTGTCAGTTCATCAGTTGGATGTTGGATTGGTCGGCCTAAAGCCTTGGAGTTCTTGGACACAATTGAAGAATTATACAAGTAATGAGTTTTATGTTTTGGGATTTAAAATATCAATTCTGGAAATGAAACAGGAAGCAAAATAGAATTGCAAAATAATAATAATAATCGTAATAGCGTCTTTATTGTCCATTCCAGTTGTTTTTGAGTAACATTATTTTATATACATAAAAAATAACGGCATAATAGGCGGAGTTCAGCTTACAAAGATGAAAAATATTGATAAAAATAAATTATAGTGAGTTGTTCATATTAGCTGCTCTTTTTGAAATTTACCAACAATATTGTTGTTTGTGCTAAAAGTAAATCTAATCTAAGCAAGATCAAGGACGGACTGACTATATCTATAACTATAACTGCAACCCCGAATATCAGAAAAACCAACGAAATGAATACAATAAATAATATACAGGTGAACCGGGAAAAAGCGGCAATACCAAAGATTCTCAAGATCTCCTCCCACAGGAAAACCGACGGCACAAGAATCATCAATAAACCAAAATCTAAGAAAAAGAATGAACCAGCTTTAAAGAAAATGGTCCCCACCTTTGGAAACACTAAAAACGATTGAAAAGATAACCCCTTTTAGAACAAAAGGAGGTCTGTATCCATGGTAAACCTGGATGTTCTGCAAATCAACCGAAATTTGCAAACAAGGTGAATACATCACTGTTTCTGAAAAATGTGGAGTACGCACCCATTTCAAAACTGAAGACTCCGCAAATTTTCCGAAACTTGCAGACATGATTCGGCAAGGGGGTTAAGTTCGAAAAACGAGGTCTCCACCCAATACAAATATGAGGGCGCTGCAAATTTCCTGAAATTTTCAGACAGGACACAGCAAGGAACACTGAATTCGAAAAATAAAGTATCCGAGGTCTCCACCCAACCATAACCAGAGGCACTGCAACTCTCACCAAATTCACGGACTCAGCAGAGGCCACTGAATTCGAATAACGAGGTCACCGAGGTCTCCACCCAACAAAATTATGAAGGCACTGTAAATTCCACCAAATTCACAGACAGGACTCAGCAGAGGCCACTGAATTCGAATAACGAGGTCACCGAGTTCTCCAGCCAACAAAACAGCGAGGACACTACAAATTCAACCAAATTCGTAGACAGGACGTACGTAGCAGAGGCCCACAATATTTGAAAAACGAGGTCCCCGAAGTCTTCACCCAACAAAATTATGGAGGCACTGTGAATTCCACCAAATTCACAGACGGGACTCAACTGATCGCGAAAAATTATTTACCCGACGTTTCTACCCGACAAAAAACTAGAGGCCCTGTAGGTTTCACTAAATTCACTGACAAGGTCCTGTAGATGTCGCTAATCTACAGTAATGAGGCCCGTGTGAAGTCTACATCCACAAAAAACGGAGATACTGCAAAACTGAAATATTTTGTAGACCACTGAACAATAAGCCTATAGGAAGAGCTGGAAAAGAGAAGAAAAGAAAGAAATAACCTTGAAAACGTAGCCCAAAAATATAACAATAAACTCATAAATTCGAATAACAATGAAATAAATCACCAAATTACAAACAGTAGAGAGGGTATGGATACAATCGTTACTAGCCCCCTTCAAAATGGAAGGAATGATAGAAGAGAGAAGATGGCGGCTTACTTTTTCTTCAGAACTTTCTTGACACAGGTTTCAAATGAAAGGGTTTAACTGAAGAATGCGTTACTCTACGTGACGTGATTCTAAATCTGGTCCTCTCAATATGGTGGAAGATACAATTCAGTATCTGGTTATGAGTTATGACGAACCTCAAGATTTAGACTTGGTCAAATATTGGAAAAATAATGTTTTATTCCAAATGTATTGAATTCGAATAAATAATTGATACCAACTTAAAATAAATTAAAACATCTTTTTAAGAACAATAGTTTTTTTTTGACCAAATTCCACTAGAACGTAGAAATTTTTTCTATCGGTATCATGAGCTGATCATGATAATTTTTGACATTCTATAAAAAGAAAACCATTGGGTGAGTAATGTAGACGTAATTCAAAATAATTAGACAAACTGTTTTGAACGTCCAACTTTGGTTCAATTACAAATTTTTAAAAATTAATCTGATCAGTTCATGAACTGAAACAATTAACCAATTCTACTTTTCAGAATAATTTGGTTTCGACAGCAAACAACTGTAATTTCTCCAGTTCTGTTCTTGAAGATTGGTGCAACTATGGTTGCATACGTTATGAAATACATAGCTCGCCTGCGCCATCTTACAGTTCAGAAAAGAGAAACGTCACTTTATGTCAACCTTAATTTCAAAGTTTTGGCAGCAGAACATTTATAGTACATGAACGATTGTTCATGACAAATCAATGAAATATATAGACAAATAGGCACATTGGAGTCAAATAAATTTTTTATCATTATCATCCCCATCATCACTTGGTTGAATTTGTAGTATATCTGGTTTTTTGTTGGGCGGAGACCTCGGGGGCCTCGTTTTTCGAATTCAGTGGCCTCTGCTGGGTCCGGTCTATGAATTTGGTAGATTTTGAAGTATCTCTAGTTTCTTATTGGATGTAGACCTCGGGCACCTCGTGTTTAGAATTCAGTGGCCTCTGCTGGGTCCTGTCTATGATTTTGGTTGAATTTGTAGTGTCTCTGGTTTTTTGTTGGGTAGAGACCTCGTTATTCGAATTCAATGGTCTCTGAAGAGTATTTCAACACCCCGTACTGAGTTATGTGTGCAAGTTTCAAAAAATATAATAGGAATGTTTGAACAGAAATTATTATAATAATTATTAAAAAAAGAATTAGATGTTTTCCACCATCATGAATCATGACTTTGTATGTGCCTCATCAATATTGACTTTTTACTATAAACCTCATGTTTGATAAAGAAAATAAACATTTCCTAAAGCTCGACCAGATACCAAAAAGTATTCTTTTAAACAGCCCAGTATTTTGACTGAATCCTCAACATCCATCCGCATTTTTCCTTAATTAGTCAGTCAAGACTACCCTTCGCCTTATACATATTATATATATTCTATATCTCTAATGTAGATAATACAGTAGATAAATAATTCATTATTTAAGAGAAAGAAATCACAAAATCGTCTCCACAACGAACAAAAAATGTAATAATAGTTATTATTATTAGTAATTCGGCTATCCGTAATATGCATTGAACCACATTACCACAATTAATACCAGATAATAATTAATAACTCTGTGAGCTATTTCGCAGTATTCCGAATAATGTTAAGATTTGGCAACATTGCATTAGCAGTAGGGTTGACAGTTGGATATTCGGTAGATATTCCAGCAGAAAACTGTAATTTATTTGGAAATATTATTGAAGATTGCTGTCACCAAACATTAGGGTCACTGAATCTAGAAGGTCGTGCCGTCCTTACGGGTATGGCCAATGGGCGTGGTCTGGTACTTGAAATAGATCAAGTGTTCAAATAACCCACAAAACTTGCTCTCTAATTGGTGATTTTGTGGGTTATTGAAATACTGGAACTATTTCAAGTATTGGACCACGCCCATTGGCCATACCCGTAAGGACGGCACGGCCTTCTAGATTCAGTGACCCTACCAAACATATCTTGTCAGTGCCATCTTACAGTTCAGAAACGCGAAATATTTGAGTTTATATGAACCTTAAGTTGGAATTTTATCTTTCGGATTAAATAAGGTTCAGCAATGGTGCGAGGAGAATAAGCTTTATTTGAATGCATCGAAATGTAAAAGAATGAGTTTCATAAGAAAAAAGTTTCTTATCCTATTCAACTACAACGTAAATAACTCAATCTTGTCTCGTTGTGAGTTAATAAAGGATCTTTGGCATTTACTTCGATAGCAACTTAACATTTGGTCACCACATTTAGGTAAAAGTAAACCAAGCTCTCAAATCCTATGGCTTTATAGTAAGAAATTGTAAATCTTTTTGTAATCTCAAAGCTCTAAGTTCTTTGTATAATGCGTACGTTAGATCTAAATTGGAATAGAGTTCCATTATATTGAATCATGTCTATATATATATAACAGGTTGATGATTGAACGAGTTCAGAGACGCTCTCTGAAGTTTTTATGTTTCAAAATCGATAGTTAATATCCCGAGAGGGGCGTTCCATACCTAATTTTAATTTTGCGCTTCGATTTTGAAAGTCTTGACGTGAGAAGAAAGCGTGCTGGAATTATCTTTCTATTCAAATTATTGCACTATGAAATGTATGCAACTAATATAGAGTCTCAATAAAAATGTTTTGTTCCAAATTCTAGAACTAGGTACACAAAGACTTTTCACTGTAATAGAGCCAGAACAAATTTATATCTGAAGTCCCCTATATATACCATGTGTGAAAACTTCAATACAATTTCTGTTCACTGTGATATTCATTATGATACACTGCATTATATAGGAAATATGGCTACTCATTATGTAATATGGAGCAGTTTTTCTTTTCTTTTTCCTTTTATTTTTTATAGATTGTAGTATTTTCATTCTTTTTTTCTATTTTCTCTTTACTTCCTCTATATTTGAATATTCTTGTATATTACTCATCAAAATGTTTGTAACTACACTTTGAACTTTCTTTAAAATAGTTTGTCCTGTAAATGGGTAACTGTTGGGCAGTAAACGCTTTTTTTCTTTGGTGTTTTGGCATCGACTGCTATGGTTATTAGCCACGAGTTCTGGATAGGCCTTCTTACTAACTCACCCCAGTCCAACCACGAGATTTGAATAATTTCAAATTAAATTAAAAAATCCCAGCCGCAACTGGGGCTCGAACTCCGGATCTTTCGACTCAGAGTTGGACACTCTAACCACTGCACCACGCCCCGACATAATATAAAAAATTATTATTTTTATTACGCATTTTGCTGAACGCCGGCCGCACAGGTTAGTGCCTTCCTTTCCTTCCCATCCTACACCTAGTACGACTTTTATTTGACATCAACGATTTCTCCACTTTTGAATTTAATTTACTTTACTTATTGTGAATACGTACTGATTGGTATTCCAATACTTGGTAGATTTAACTTTTATATTCACTTATATTCATTCATAGAAACATGTCGAACTTAACCCTGCGTTACCCGCACGGCGAGCGCGGCGCTCACTTTTTTTTAAATGTGCGATAACTGATACAATTTTCCAATAAAGTACATATCCATCTAGGTAATCCTAGAAACATATTTTCTCTACGATCATCACAGAATTTGCCAATTCTGAAATCAAATTTGATTACAGAATGCTGGAATTCTCTCTCTTGATATTGAAGAAATATTCTGCAACACCTCTGCCCCCATGCAATTTAAATGTATTTACCTTCTCTCTATTGTGATAGAATAATATTCTCACACTGGTTAGCAATAATAACATTAGCCTTGACGCAGTTGATTGTCATCGTAGTGGCAAAATTTGAGTAAGTGTCAAAATTATTGCTGTCACGTTTCCTATCTTTGATCGTGGAGAAAGTATAGTCTGCTACTCGGTTAGAATGAAAATTCGTGATGCTCGTGGTTCCTCACGGTCGCCTTCGGCTCGCGCTCGGAACTTTCCACTCGCATCGAATTTTCATTCTAACCTTGTTACAGAAAATACTATTCCAAGTCATTCAGTCTCGCTTAGGCCGTAATAAATGTATGTAGTGTAATTTCATATTTGAAGTAATAAAAGTGAGCGATTCGCTCACTTGCGGGTAACAGTGGTAGTATATTTTTGGTAATTTTTATTAAAAAATGGAGTTTAATGAGGAAATATAATTGTTTCAATAATTTAATAAAAATGTAAAAAGTGCAATTTTAATCTGAATACCTTCTGTTAATATTTTCACCTTTTAACGTTTTGTTTTAGATTAACATAATGAAATGATATTTGTTTTTATTTTAGAATATAAATTATTTTATTTTACTTTAATGACGTAGTAAGTTTTTTCATATTTGCGTCATTTTATGCAATAATGTAAGATTATACGTAAACATGAGCGCAGCGCTCACCCGCGGGCAATGGTGTAATTATTTGTAGTGCGGGTAGTGCAAGGTTAAATCATTGTTTATATAGAAGTAAGATATTTAGTCAATGCGTGTGTAATTGGTGTTGGACGCAAACGCGAGTGTCATCTAGCGTGATTAGTTACAAACATGAATATTTGACGTCATTTTAATGCAGGTTCCTTCAAAAAAACTCTGATTTTAATGCTGTCCCATTGTTTCAATCTAGTTACGACATGACTTGGAGACCAGATCACTGAAGTTACGACATGACTTGGATGCGAGCTCACTATCGCCATCTACATGTCGCATCCATTTTGATCCAATTATAATTCCATAAGGTTGACTAACTATATTCTATATAAACAATGGTTAAATAAAGTAAAACGCACATCTGTCAAAGGTTCATTGACAAGATTCATTAATCACTTCAACACAGTCAAGGACCTAGAAAACGTTAACATTGAAGATTTAAATCGTCGGTTGAACAAAGCCGAAGATCTTCTAGAAGAGTTCAATGACGCTCAGCTTGCGATTGAGGCTGAAGACCCTGATTTTGATACCAATTTTCCGACTATTCATTCGCCGGAACGTCAAATATTTGAGAATGATTTCTTTGCTTTCAAAAGATATCAAAGAAAACGCTACTGAAACTAGCTCATATTATTCTAATTACAAATTGGTGAATGATTCGAATTTGTTGAATGTTCGTTTACCACAAATAAATTTGCCTACATTTGATGGTAATCTCAATCAATGGTTGTTTTTCAGAGACAGTTTCAAATCACTCATTCATGACAATTCGTCAATGTAAAATGTCCAAAAATTTCATTATTTACGTCTGTTCCTACAGGGATGTGCTGCAGACAAAGCGAAATCTCTGCAAATATGCAATGATAACTATGAAGTCGCATGGAAATTACTCATAGATCGTTTTGAACAAGCCTTCATTAAAAGCCACGTTAAGGCTCTATTTGAAATACCCACACTAAAATATGAGACTTATCAAGGTTTGAGCATGGTTCTCGACGGTATTGAAAAATATTTAAATGCTTTAAAAGTTTTGAAACGACCCACTGACCAATGGGATGATCTTATCATTTACCTTGTGACGACAAAATTTGACAGCACTACAAAGCGCGAGTGGGAATCTCGAGCTGATTCTAAATAGATTCCGACTCTTGCGACTTTGTTGGAATTTTTGAAAGACCGTTGTCGGATTTTATCATCGTTGTATTCTGAATCTGCAGAGGGATCTAAACATCACGCGACAAAATCAGCTCAAAAACATTCAAGATCTTTCACAACGACTTCAAGATTATTTGCGTTTTATGCAAAAATAGTCATAGCTTGTATTTATGCTTCGATTTCAATAAATTAACAACTACAGAGAGGTTCAACACTGCGAAACGATTAGGACTTAGTATCAATTGTTTAGGTTCTAATCATCGACTGCAAGTCGGCAGGCTGCAAAGTTCATCACAGTATGTTACATTTTGAAAATAACGAGAGAAGTGAGAATATTACTTCGGTTGGTGATATTACATTGAATAGTACGGGTGTTTCAAATAGTACGGGTGCTTCAGGTATAGCTGGCAACACGTCCAACTTACAACATTCCCTTTCCACTAGTATATCTACAACATCACAGGTTTTACTATCGACTGCAGTCATCATAGTTTATGATGAATATAATAAACCGCATCATTGTAGAGTACTGCTGGATAGTGGTAGCCAAGTAAATTTCATTTCCGAAAGACTTTCTAATCTTCTTCATTTGAATAAGCCTTCAATTAACATATCAGTTAAAATTGTTATTTCCGTCCACCGATTGCACACCTACGCGAAACCCTCAGAAGTCTTCGAGAGACTTGTGTGAGCTAGGGAAGACGCAGCTCTTACATTTTAACGTGTGATGCCATGCACGAGACCGGTGAATCGGTGGATCGAACCCACGACCCCATGCATGCGAGGCGAACGCACTACCAGCCGACCACGGCCAGTAACGGGTGTGAATCAAATGCAAAATAAGGTTCAATTCTCCGTTTCACTTGAATTCAAATCAAATATCAATAACTTTGAAAAAGCTATTTCACGTATTGTTATACCACATATTACTGATTATTTACCTTCTCTACCTTTGCATTTAACAGAACTGAACATTCCTAAGAAACTAACGTTGGCCGATCCTAATTTTGATAAACCGGCTCCTATCGATAACTCATAGGTGCTGATACATTTTGGGACCTTTTAAGTTATTGGTCAGGTGAAATTACGCAATGGGCTTCCTATACTATAAAAAACAAAACTGGGTTGGCTTGTATCTGGTCCCTTATACGTGAAAGGTAATAGTTTCAGAGCACACCATTGCCCTTTCTCAACGAATAATAATTTAGAAACACATATTGCTAAATTTTGGGAATTAGGGGAATACCCGAAAAATCAGTTTTTGTCAGACGAAGAAGATTATTGTTTGAAACACTTCAAGGATACCGTATGTCAAAATGAGGATGGCTGTTTTGTTGTAACCATTCCAATTAAACAGCATTCCTCTCTTCTTGATTAATCTAAAGCTATCGCCACTAATCGTTTTTTGAATCTGGAAAGGAAACTCGAGAGAAATCCTGATTTGAAATCACAATAACATCAATTCATGCAAGAATATATTTAACTTGGTCATATGTCTCTGTCAAAAGATCAGAACGATAATTCAGGTTATTTTCTTCCACACCACTGTGTTGTGAAAGAAGACTCCACTACTACGAAGTTGCGAATGGTTTTCGATGGCTCGATATGATGATGGTAGGTCCCAATATCCAGGATAATCTGTTTTATTTTCTGTTGAGATTCCGACGGCAGAATTACGTTTTGAGCGCAGACATTGCTAACATGTACCGTCAAGTGTCAGTACAGGAGGTTCAATGCAATTTTCAGAAAATTTTATGGCGTTTCAATCCCAACAGTAACATTGATGTTTATGTCTTAAGAACTATAACTTATGGACTAGCATCGTCAGCATTCCTTGCAATCAGATCATTGCAAGAAATTGCACATCTGCATAGACACGAATTTCCAAAAAAAAAATCTGATATTATTTTACATGACTTTTATGTCGATCATCTTCTCACCGGTGCTCAAACTATCGATGAAATTACTTACATCAAAGAGACTATGAAATTACTTAAATCAAAGAGAATATCTCAAAACTTTTATTATCACACGGATTTTCATTAAGAAAATGGAATTCAAATGCCACAATCTTCTCTTCTGACACTACTTCTAACGTAATGCAAATATGAGATAAAGAACAAAGTAAAATACTTGGATTGTTCTGGAATCCAGTAAACGATTCTCTACAATACCCTATCAATACTACTAATCGTTATCTCAAAATAACCAAACGTCAAATTTTGTCATTGGCCTCTCTGATCTTTGATCCACTAGGATTACTTTCGCCTGTCACGATAAAGGCAAAGATTATTCTCCAAGAACTTTGGAAACTCAAGTTGTCTTGGAATGAGTCGCTCCCTAGTTACTTACATACAGCTTGGTCTGAATACCAATCACAATTACAAAACCTGAATTCCATAAAAATACCTCGGCAATCAACATGCCCCAATCCTGTATCCTTACAGTTCCATGGCTTCTGTGATGCACCGCAGTCTGCCTATGGTGGCTGTGTTTACATTCGTTGTAACGATGTGTTAGGTAATACTACCATCAATTTATATTGTGCTAAAACACGTGTAGCGCCGTTGAAGATTCTGACAATACCTAAGCTCGAGTTATCGGGGCACTTTTGCTTGCTGAACTCATGGGTAGAACTGATGTCAACAACATTTTTTATTGGTGTGACTCTACAGTGTGTATTTCGTGGATTAACCCAGCGAGCACAAAAACATCTCGGATATGTTAAAAGTAAGAGTTTTTGAGACATCAAACCTCAACTGCGATGTTCTGTTCATAAATGAATAGAACGTGTATGTACGTGCAACTGTCCGCCGCACGCGGCTATTTTTAGGATGTTCCTGGGACATCACAAAGGCATTTCTTTCACGTTCTTTTCAAAGCCTTTTCAAAGACACAACATGACATTTTTTAAGTTTTTCGCCAACAATAAATCACTGGCTATAAAACATTTTTAGAGATGTTCCTGGGACATCACACAATGCACTTTTATCTAATTTTTTTGTCATTGATTGTACAAATTAACAATAGTCAAAATATGCAGAGGTGATTTTAAAAAAAATCATCGATAAAAGTTATTTTAATAGGAACAAAAAGGAACACACATATAAATTAAACCTAAAATATTTTCTGTTTATATGAATTGAATGATTTTCCAATACTGTAAATATCCCTAACACTGGTTGTTGTCTGGTTCAACTGAATTCAAACAAAACTGTGGATACACTCTCAATAAAACAGTGTCCTTGAAATCACTTTACATAGGTGCATAATGATTATGATAAAGATTTTACCAGTCAGAACCGGTATATATGTCTTTGAGTTTATATATTTTCTTATTATCGACAATTCATTCCTTACTTTGCCGTTCGTGATCAACTTGCTTACTAAATATAATATTTTGTCTTGACCAAACGTTTCACTTCACTCGTAAAAGACTACTTTCACGAGAAATAGAATTACCCCATTCTATTTCTCGTGAAAGTAGTCTTTTACGAGTGAAGTGAAACAATACTACAATAACTAGAAACAATACTCTCCGTTAACTCAAACATCACATCAAACATCACATTTGCGATTGCCCGAATGCTAGATATATTCTCGGTGAACGTCTCAAGGGTTATGCCAAATGAAAACATCCACTAGATAACATTATTTGTAAAAAAAACGCCACAAAAGAACAAAAGCAGAACATTGAATGCCCTTCAGGGACATCTTTGGGTAGTACATATTACGTCTCAAAGCAACCTCGGCGAGCCTACATTTTTTAAACATCTCAAAACCTCCAGGAGATGTTTGTGCTCGCTGGGAATACTCCTCCGCACATACTAAAACATTTGTGGCTAATCGAGTTTCACAGATTCAGAACCTTACAAAACCTGAGTCATGGAAACACGTAAGCACTTACGATAATCCTGCAGATTTACTGTCACGTGGATTAACTCCACTTGATTTAACAGAATCTGAATTTTGGTTTCATGGTCCTCTATGGCTAGTAAAACCTTAGTCCAATTTGCCTTCTCAAGAAACAGATACGAGTCTCATAACTACTGAATTTTCAGAACATCGTAACAAACCTGTTGCATTTGTCATTACGACTGATGACTATGTTTCATATATTTTCATCTTCATCGGTTCACATTCATCTCTGATAAAATTACAGCGTATATTCGCTTACTATTCGAGATTTTTGAACAATATCAGACACAAATATAATCACTTTATTTTCTTATTCAAATTGTACAGCGTCACGAATTTCCTGACGAATATTATAAATTAACGCACTCCAAACCAGTACATAGAAAAAGTAAACTTCTGAACTTAAACCCCTTTTTATGATGAAATTAAAAAAGTTATTCGTGTAGGTGGTCGATTAACTCAATCTGATTTTGATTTTTCGAAGAAGCATCCTGTAATTCTTCCTCGAAACAGCCACTTGGCTATAACGATTGTTCGTCAAGAACATATTAGACTTTTACATGCAGGACCTCAAGTTCTTCTAGCATCAGTTAGAGAAAGATTTTGGCCATTGTCCGGTCGTAATTTGGTGAGAAAAGTCGTGCGCGACTGTGTACGATGCTTCAGATGTAAAGCTAAACCTCAAGAGTATATCATGGTCAATCTACCTCCATCACGAATAACTCCATCGCAACAATTTTCTTTGTGTGGAGTAGATTATGCGGGACCTTTCCAACTCAATAGAAAAGGCAGAAACTTCAAAATTATCAAGGCATACATTGCATTGTTTGTTTGTTCTGCCACTACATTTAGAGGTCGTTAGTGATCTCACATCTGAATGTTTTTTATCATGTCTGCGTCGTTTTATGGCTAGACGAGGTAAATGCAATTAAATCTATTCGGATAACGGTAGCACATTTGCAGGAGCGAATAGTGAACTCAAACGTTTTCTAGAATCCCTGGAAATTTCCATAACTGATCAACTATCAACTGAAGGTATTCAGTGGCATTTTATTACACCCCATGCTCCACATTTTGGGGGTATTTGGGAAGCTGGCGTAAAATCCACCAAGTATCATTTGAAACGTGTAATGGGTAACGCATCCTTGACTTTTGAGGAATTTACTACCATCTTATGTCAAATAGAAGCTTGTCTTAATTCCCGTCCACTCTATCCTATGTCAACCGATCCCAATGATACAACTTCTCTCACTCCGGCACATTTTCTCGTTGGAGAAAGTCTAGGAACGATACCAGAACCCAATTTATTAGACGTCAGAGAAAACCGACTCTCAAGTTTTTAAAGGACACAACAAATAGTGCAGCACTTCTGGTCCAGATGGAACAAGGAATATGTATCGTATTTACAAACTCGAGTGAAGTGGAAAATAAATCATCAGCAACTGATCGAAACTGGTTTCATGGTGCTCATCAAAGAAGACGGACTACCCCCTTTGAAGTGCAAGCTGGATAGAATACTTCAAATTCACAAAGGTGCCGATGGTATCATACGTTCTGCAACCATCAAAACAGCTACAGGTAAACTGAAACGTCCAGTTGTCAAGATCTGCGTTTTACCAAATCAACTCTGATTTCATGTTGAAACCCTGCAGTGTTTCAAGGCCGGGGCTTTTATGTTGTGTTGAGTACGGCCCTGTTGAGAACAAAACACAGCTCTTTACTAGGAGATATGTTTTTGAATAAATATTGAGATTTGTTATTCTTACTGTCACTGTCACAGTCACATTTTGAATTGGAATTGTATATTTCAATAAAGATTACGTGAAATTCTCAAAACTTTGCACACAATTACTTAACATGAACCTGTGCGGCAGGAGTTCAGCTACAGATGAAATGAAACGTCCAGTTGTCAAGATCTGCGTTTTACCAAATCAACCCTGATTTCATGTTGAAACCCTGCTGTGTTTCAAGGCCGGGGCTATTATGTTGTGTTGAGTACGGCCCTGTTGAACAAACACGGCTTTTCGCTAGGAGATATGTTTCCCTAAGCCGTGTATCGTGTGTAATTTGAATGAACTTTTTCTCTTTAGGTTGTTCTAGTGTGGAACAAATACCCACACAAACTTTTGCTAACAAAATTTCCTTTTTGGATGCATTTGCAATGTCTTCAAAATTTAATGGAAGGTTATTCGTCAAGAATATAAACTAGCACAAATTTTTGTTTCACCTTTTACTGACAATCGTGATAGAGCATCTGCATTAGCAAGTAGACTTCCACTTCAATATTCAATTATTATTTTCTGTTGCAATCTCTTTTCCCATGAATTTTGACATTTCGACTGTTCTACCAAATCTTCTGATTAACAAACTTTTACGGAAACTACTTTTACTCGACTCAAATAGGGAACTTTCCACTGCTCGTCGCCAAATATGCTGTGTATATTTGATCATTGATCATTCCCAACTAATTGAAAGATAATTATCATTGTTTTATTACAATTAGCACGTGCTATAGTGTCCTCCTTGAGTAATATTACACAAATGAATGTCAGATGTAATTCAATATCTGTACGGGTTAGTAGTTTTCTGTCAGATATTTTCCACTTTAAGGGAATGTGTGGAGAGAAGGGTATTTTTACTGTCGAAATTATTCGTTTCAATGTTATGATATTTCTATTTGTTATATTTTTTTTATATATTTTACAATATTTAGTTTTTTAGTTAAGTAAATCTTATTCATACTGTTGAATGTAATTTGATCATGTATGTTTGTAACCAGTATAAATAAATATGAAAGTATTACCCAACAAATAATAATATTTATTTTCAGCATCCAAAACAAAAACATCCATTATCTTCACCGAAGAAGAAAAGAGACGATACTGCCGCATCTCCCTTTGCTATGGATAGTTCTTTCACTTCTTCACAACCCATACCAGTGCCCGGTCATAAAAGAAGCAAGTCTTCTTTGGATTCAAAATCTTTTTCACCTTGTTCCAATACCCCAGATATGATTGCAGATGCAGAAAGTAGTACAAGTCATAACGTGAGTTTTGGAGATTTTCAGTTACACACTAATATCACTTTTTGTGTATGCCCTGAAATCCACCATGAAACTAACATAATTGATATATTTTTTTGTCAATATTTAAACACATCATAGAGAGATGAATATAAATATAACATACATTGAATATAAGGTTAGGTCAAGACAAACCAAGCCTGACATTCATATTATTAGAATTGTTTAAACATTTTAGAACCCTGATTTGACTTTGATACAGAAAAAGAGAGCTTCCGTGGCTGACTATCCTGATGACGAAGATCTTATACAAATTGCTACTGAAGCTTTTGTTAGAGATTTGGGGTTGGAAGATGATTCGATCATAGAAGGAAAAGTTGAAATTAGAGAAGTACCAACTGGAACATATCTAATGAAAGAAGATTCAAATAAGGTAGGTTAAAAAAAATAAAAATATTCTATGGACCATTGTCAATTCTTGAGAGTGGCCAAAATAAGCTCACTCTCAGAAGTATAGTGAGGCATTTCATTTCAATAATTGTTTTCCCCATTTCAGGCATTTTTCATTGAATGACTACTCACAATTATTCACAAATATGATAAGGCAAAGAGAGTGAGGACAATTTTATGTCATTAAAAAAAGTTGTTCCTAGATTCTCGATATGACTCCAGTACGTTATTACTTAAAGAGCCGCGGGTTCTGAGACGCGATGACTCACATACGTCTTCAACCCATCCCTGGAAAATCCCAAATTCCAATTATTTTTTAAACCGGCAGGGCCCACTCCAGTATACGATGAGAAAATGGGTATCGACTTTTTCGACGATTTCTATATGTCTATATGACAATTTTGTTTAGAAAGTGACTACTTAATCATCTGACAAAGCGGAAGCCGATTTGGTTGTGGCGCCTACTACTAACCTATTTTTGAAAATTTTGGATTCCAAATCGATCATCGCAAAAATTCGACGTCTCTTATAATATGCCTTGTTTTGTGTTCCTCTACTTTGTTATGCTCTTTACTTCGGGAAAATCCGAGTGGAAGACTTTTTTAGTAGGGCCCAGCCTCGGGGTTGACGAAATAAACAAATTGAAAAACTCTCGGGAATAATCGAAAACTGCACTTGGGTTCAATCTTAAGCTTCCAAATTTTGCATGTAGCTTCTTCAGGGTCCATAAAACCTAATTTCCAGAGAGAAGACTTTTTGGCCAAGTTTTCACCCCTTTCCATCCCTTTGAATTTCCTCTATTTTCTCTGTTTATTCCTGATAATCTTTGTGTTTGAAAATTCTTCTCTTCGATAATTTAGTGTATAATCTTCAAGAAACTTACCTCAACTAGTAGTTCATGATAGGAATATTTTGCAACACCTATACAGTGTGCCCAAGATAAGGATGAACAGCATGGGGATCTCGGTAACCATAAAAGTTACACGATAGGTCAAATGAGCAAAAAGTTGCGCAATTGAAGGGTCAATAAATAGATGTTGAGAAATCCCAAAAATGTTGTTTACTTCCGGAGATATTCGGAAAAAACCGAAATTTGGCGATTTGGTTTTTATTTTTTTCTGAAGTTATTTGAAAAGTTTCGAAAAAACCAAAGGCACTTTCTCATTGCCACTTTTTTACCTCTACAAAATGGCGTCCACAAAATCTCCGTACAAAGTTTCGTTTGAAAGAAACCATCATCAACTTTGTTTTTTTATATAGCACGAAAAAAATGTATGACATAGCATTTTTTATTGCGAATGCAACGACGTACGGCACAATATGTTTTCCTATGTTTTTATTCAGAAAAAACCAAATCGCCAAATTTCGGTTTTTTCCGAATATCTCCGGAAGTAAACAACATTTTTGGGATTTCTCAGCATCTATTTATTGACCCCTTAACTGCGCAACTTTTTGCCCATTTGACCTACTGTGTAACTCTTACGGTTCTCGAGATCCCCATGCTGTTCATCCTTATCTTGGACAGACTGTAAAAGGGTTGTTATTTCAGCGAGGGAGTTCACATAAATGAATGTAGGGAGATGAATGAATGCCACCAAAAGAATTCTTTGGCGTTAGGCTCGTTAACGGTTTATACTTAAATAAAGTTATAAACAATTTTTGCCAACAAATTATCAAACATGATTTTGGTGCCAAAAATTATTTCGGTATAATTCATTCTATCACATTTGATCAATTACAACACTTTTTGGTTACAAATTACTGATTGGTTATTATTAAAAGTGTAAATATCTCCTGTGAATTTTTTTTCTTTCTTGATATAGCTTACAAATTATTTGAACTTCTCAAAAAAGTTATAACAAGTGTAGAAAAAAGTTATATTAATTTATCAATGCATGACAACAAGTCATGAGAGGCCGAAGGCACTTTCCGCACGTGGATTGTATCATACTATTTCAATGATCCATTACATTTAAAAATATTTTATTTTGCTGCAGAATAAGATAAAGATTTTCGGGAACAAATGTTTCTAGAGCAGAACTTCTCGTCTGAAAACAACAACTGGTATGTCATAGTCAAAATATACTTTAATGTCAGATAGATAAGGAAAATGATCCATAAAGTTGAAGAAATTATTACCATTTTCTTTCATATCTACTTGTTTTTATACAATGATAACATAACATTTGTCTTTTATAACTTTCTTGAGAAATTCAAATAATTTGTAAGCTATATTAACTGAAAAAAATTCACAGGAGGTACTTACACTTTTCATAATCAATCAGTAAATTGTAACCATAAAAAGTGATGTAATTGATAAAATGTGAGAAAACGAATTATACCGAAATCTTTGTTGACACCAAAATCATTTTTGATAAATTGTTGGTAAAAATGGTTTATAACTTTTTTTTTGGTAAGCATTTTTTAAAACTTTATTTATAAACCGTTAACGAGCCTAACGCCAAAGAATTATTTTGGTGGCATTCATCTCCCTCCCTAAGTTCATTTACGTGCTCTTCCTCGCTCAAATAGATTATTTCAGCCGGCAGGGGCGAATGGTCCTTATATGGAGGTTGAAATATATTCCTGTTATCATTAACTACTAGTTAAGATCATACAATGAATTATCGATGAGAAAAATTTTCAAATGAAGATCACCAGGAATCAACAAAGAAAATGGAGGAAATTCAAAGGGGTGCAAAGTTGGCCAAAAGTCTTCCCTTTGGAAATTAGGTTTTCTGGCCCCTGAAGAAGCTCCATGCAAAATTTGAAAGCTTAAGATTGAACCCAAGTGCAGTTTTCGATTTTTCAACTTTTCAGCTCCTCCCGCGAGGTTTTCAATTTGTTTATTATGCCAACCCTGAGGCCGGGCCCAGTGGCGGCGATAAGGGGCCCGCCGTGCGGGGGGGGGGCAGCTCCAGAAGGGGCCCCTTCGACCTCTTTCCCAAAACTTCTGATTTTCTAATTGCTCCAAAGGAAGAAATACATAACACATATTGATAATAAGAAAAGGGGCACCTGTACGTTTAATCAAAGTTCACCTGATCACAGAATTCTGTAAAATTTGGTGTTATCATCATTGCTTATTTAGCTGTGTTCACTCTAGATCTTCTATGAAAGTTTACACACCAAATTCAGATTTCTCCGTCAGCAATAAAGTTTGTTTGTTTTGTCTTCATTCGCTGATACGATGAAGTAGTAGTACAAAAAATAAAAAGCAATTTGCGGTAAACATTGATGGCCCATTGGAATGCTGACGCGGCGGCGGCGGTGATAATGCCATTGTAGGTATAGTATTTCCAATATCAATTGCAGATCATTCAAACTCGTTTCAAAGCCTTCCCGACAATTTCGTTTGATATGCCGACACCTCATTTACATGACAATTTTTTCCTATGATATGCTTTCAGTTTTCTCTTTATTATGGAAATATTCACTGAATCCTTAATAGAAGTATCTAACTTGTTATATAGTTTTGGTTCGAGGTAGAGATGATTCTCTTGATAAAGAGAGGTTCGGTGGGGATTCGGTATTAGCAAACCTCTAGCTCTATTTGGATATAGATAGTCTTATTTATGTGCCATAAATTTTTGTTTATTTTTAAGTGCATATACCATCTTATACAGTATTTTTCAAAAGTCTGGGAACGGTCTCATAAATCAATAGTTTTGTAGATAGTGAGGATAATTGAATTTTTTCAAATGGAACACACTATTTATATTCATTTCAATCAATTCAGCGCCCCCTCATTAGTGATGTCTCCAACTATCAGATTTTAAATTGTTGTGGTTTTTGAAATATGACATGGATTTTTCGTTCAAAAGTTTGGGAACGTTCCAATATTTTCAATGCGGCTCAAGAAAAAATCATGAAATTATTGTATACAAGGTGGTTTTTGATAATGCCCGATCCAATGGTGATAATGGCAATTTTGCCAAATTAACAGTTTTTCCAGATATTGGGAGTATTTTTTTTTCCATGGAATGCCCTATTTATATTCATTGCAATCAATTCAGCGCCCCATCATTACTTATGTCTCCAAATATCAAATTTTGATATTTTCTCGTGACCTTTTGGAAATATTGGACCGTTCGCAGACATTTCAACGAACCATGTTCTCATATTTCGAAAACCACACTTATTTGAACATTTATATTTGGAGACATACTTAAGTGAAGGGTGTTTCATTCGAAAAAAGTGAGTTACCTCAATATCTGAAAAACCATTGATTTGGCAACATTGCCAATATCACCATTGAATCGGGCATCATCAAAAACCATGTATGAAATTTTATAAATTTTTCTTGAGCCATATTGAAAATATTGAAACTTTCCCAGACTTTTGAACGATAAAGCCATGTTGTCATATTGCAAAAACCACATTAATTCAAAATCTGATATTTGGAGACGTAAGTAATAATGGGGCGCTGAATTGATTGCAATGAAAATAAATTTGAAAAAATTGAGTCACCCTCAATATCGGAAAAACTGTTAATTTGGCAACCTTGTCAATATCCATTGAATCGGACATTATCAAAAACCACCATGTAGAAATTTTCAAGAATTTTCTCTGATCCGTTTCTGAAATATGATACCGTTCCCAGACTTTTGAAAGGCACTGTATATATAGACCGGCAACTGTGAGCATTTTTAGTTCTCTAAAATAATTTCTGCATATCTGCCGCCATCCTAATTTGGCAATTATTCTGACAGCATACTTTTGCAGAAGAGCTTATACCCCAGTTCAAGATTGCATATCACAAGTGACAGCCAATAGTGGCATGATACAGATTCAAAAGAACTTCCTTTCCACAATAATTTGATCTCAATGCATAACAGTTCTTTCTCAGTTTATCACATAGTGAATCAATGTGAGGACTCCATGTGAGTTTATAATAAAGAGTAAGACCCTGCATTCTCGTTACTGAGTTGGATGTCACCTATAGTTGGCAGTCTTCATATATTTTGAAAGTTTCGGTGGTGTTGTGAATTGAGAATTTTACCAATGCTGTTTTGCTGATATTAAGTGCTAAATGGTTTTTATCGGCCCATGTTATTACTCTCTCATATATGGTTTTTGTTGTTTCTGCAAGTGTTACTGCATTGTGGTCAGTGACAAGAAAGTTGGTATCATCAGCATATGCCACTATATATACCTTCGAAAGACTATGAAGATAGCTCATCAAGTCATTTGCATAGATAAGAAAAAGCAGTGGCCCGAGTATATATCCCTGTGGCACTCATTCTTTACAAGGCAAGGACTGACTATGATTATCTTGAATTATCACACTTTGTGACTTCATCAAGTCTTGAGCAACACCACGGACTCATAGCGATGCATTTTTTGGATCAGTAAATAGTTATCGTCACAATCAAACGCCCTAGAGAAGTCAATAAACAAACCACAAATCTGTAATTTGCTATCTAAGGCTGTTACTACATGCTCAATGAAATCATATAAAGCTGTTTCGGTACTTTTATCTTCCATGAAACCTAAGGAAGAATGCTAGTAACTGATTTTTAATATTAATTTCGAACAACTTGGATACACTAGAAAGAAGACTTATTCTCTATAGTTCTCATATTTAGTAGAATCGCCCTTTTCGAAGATTGGAGTGACGAGCGCAGATTTTAATTTTTCAGAGAATACTCCTTGTTCCAAAGATATTTATCAGATAGATTAAGAGATAACCTAATTCCTCTAAACATTTTTTCAAAAGATTGTTTAAGATATGATAATGTCCGTGTGCATTAGAATTTTTCAATTTTCCGACTAGTTCAAAAAGGCCGTATTCAGTGATTGGATGGAAAAAAATTGAGTTTGGGCAAACTGATACTATATTTTCCATAAAACTGAGATCAATGTCCTTTTTTTCCAATTTGAGTAAAGTGGGCATTGAAATTATTGGCCATATAGCATATCAAAACATGACATCTTATTGATTTCATTGCTTTAGCCGGGGAAGTAGTTGTTTTCTGTTAGATATTACAAAAAAGTAACTTCAATTTTATCGTAGGGTTTTTTCCATTTCCAGAAGAGTCATGTATTGATTCAATTTTCAATTGAGAATGTTACTCTTTAAAACATGACATCTTATGTTCTACCTCAAAAATGGTAATATCTTTCGTTTTGTTGTTTTTCTTCTGAATGGTGTTTATAGTTTGCCACTTTTGGTTTGTTGTGTGAACTGCTAATCTTATTTACTATATCTGATTATCCGCTTTACTTTCTCCCTGTATGTTTTAGTAAATTGGCGACAGATGTCCTTAAAATAACTTTCGTTTTCTCTTGCACATTCCGAGTAAAGAAAGACCATGTTCTTGAGGTTAAGGAGTTCAGGGGTAAGCGGGTTAGGGTTGATTTTTTTCCTTGCTTTGACCGTTTCAGTGGAAAAGATAATTATAATAATAATAATAATAATAACGTTTATTTACACGAGAAAAATATATATATACAATTTACAAAAGTTGCAACAATGTTTGTGTTAAATAAACAATTTACCCACAAAAATCATAGATTGCGCGTGGGGTATCATTTATCTAGTATTCTATGTTATGATCTTTATATTTATTAATATACCGAAAATCTATGTAATACATTAATTTAACTAAAATTTGCTTCATCTATACATATATACGTACATAGTGTTTCTATTACAAAATTACAATAAATGAAAAAAGAAAAAAGGAAAGAAATAAAATAAAAAAATTGATTTTTCATAAAAAAAGAAAATAATGTATAGCATTTATACCCATTTATAATTTACCTAAGAGCTTAGAATCCATATATAATCAAGTATGGTAAGATGAAATAAAAGAAATGATTATAGAAAAGAAATTATTAAAAATATTGAATTATTTTGGTTTCCCCCTGAACCACATATATTTTTCCTAACAATAATAGCTAACATTTTCTCTTAACTTAATAATTACTCGGATCAATCAAATTACGAATATCCGTTCTATTTGAACCAAGCAAATATTTTTTCACTTTGTTCCTGAACAACTTTATGCTATTGATTCCATATTTAATATCAGTTGGCAGGGTATTGAATAATCTTGCGGCAAGGTAACTGTGGCATCTTTGTGCTAGGGTTCTTGTTGCCGGGTTCGTTTTTAGATTTACATTCGCTTTGTGCCTGGTGGAATATCGGTGATCTACAAATTGCATGTTTTTTTCTCTGAATTGGAATGACACAACATCCATAAAGAAAAGCTGTCTTATATCGAGGAGAAGTGCCTCTTTGAATAGTGCGTCTGAGTGGTAAGTTGAATTTTTTTGGTACATTATTTTTATAAATTTTTTTTTGTAATGATTCCAATTTTTTCAGATGAGTTTTCGCAACTCCACCCCAACCAAGTATGCCATACCTCAACCTAGATTCTACAAGTGCACTATAAATGATTCTCATTTGTGGTAAATTAACAATTGTTTGAATATATTTAAATTTGAATAGTAAACTTCTCAACGTGCGAGTAACAGAGTTGACATGAGCGTCCCACCTCAGAAATTGGTCTATAGTTATACCTAGGTATTTTGATTTCTCAACACGCATGATCTGGCTTGTTTCCCCTCTATCATCTTCGATGACTAGATTATCAAAATTTGGCAAACCACTCCTGCTATTAGCGAAGGATATAAAAATAGTTTTCTTATAGTTAACCGTCAGCAATTTGTGATCGAACCATGTTACTATTTTCTTGAGGTCATTTTCAACAATTTGTTTGAGATCAGTCCAGTTTTTTCCATGGTATACGATAGCTGTGTCATCAGCAAAACTTATTATTTTTCCACATGAGTTTAAAGTGAATAAATTGTTAATATATATGGAGAATAAAACTGGACCCAGGACCGTTCCCTGTGGAACTCCGTACTCAACAATTTCTTCGACGCTTTGTTCTGCATTAATTTTTACACATTGTTTACGGTCTTTGAGATAGCTATTGAATAAGTCATATGCAATACCTCTTATTCCTATGTTCTGCAAAGTTTCCAGCAACTGAGGATGACTAACTGTGTCAAACGCCTTTGCGAGATCTAAAAACACACATAGCGTGGGATTTTGTTTACAGACGTTTTCATAGATTTTACTTGTCAATAAAGTAATAGCATCTTGAGTGGATTTGCCCTCTCTGAATCCGAATTGCATGTTAGATAATATGTTATGTCTTTCCAAGTACCCTGTTAGTCTGGCTTTTAATATTTTCTCAAAGATTTTCGCTAAACTAGATATTAGTGAAATGGGCCGATAATTCGAAACATTTTTTTTGTCACCGTTCTTAAAAATAGGTATAATTATTGATCTTTTAAACTGGAGGGGACAAATGCCGCTTTCGAACATTTTATTAATTATGTGTGCCAGTGGTTTTTTTATTTGATCTTTTACTGCTTTTAAAGTCTCAGCTCTCAATCCATCTATCCCAGGAGCTTTGTTACTTGACAATGAATCAATAACTTTTCCAATTTCTTGTTCGTCTGTCGGAAAAAGAAATTTGGATTTTTTCATGGGATGTATATGAGGGGGTGGCGTCAGAGGTTTTTTAATTTTGGATGCATAAGTTTTACCTACGTTCACAAAAAATTTATTGAACTCATTGGCCATTTCTTTGTCCCCTGTGATTTCTCTTTCCTCCACTATCACTTTGACAATATTACCTTTATTATCTGACGAACTTATTTTTTTCACCGTGTTCCATAATGCTTTTACATCATTTTGGTTTTTTTCTATTTCACTTTTATAGTAGTTGACTTTCGTATATCTTAGTAAATTATTTAGTCGAGTTCTATATTCTAGAAGAGATTGTTTCACTGCATTGTCACCTGGGTTCTGTTTATACTTTTTATAGAGTTCGTCTCTTTTTTTAATTGATTTTGTCAAGCCGTCAGTGATCCATGGGGTACGTTTTTTTCTGTATTGTTTTTTTTTATACGTTTTTGTATTCTGTTGTATAATTGATGATAATTTGTCTAGGAAATATTGTGTAGCCTGATTTGTATCGTGAATCAAATATAAATAGTTCCAATTCGTTTTTTGAAGATCAATTTTTAATTTATTGTTATCCGTGAAGTTGAGTAAGGTTTTGGAATTTTTGTTTTGGATTTTTTCAATAGGTAGATGAATGATTGTGGGGTAATGATCAGTGATTGCAGTTTTTATGACAGTAGGAGAATAGCTTTCACTTTCATAGTGATATTTACTCTTTAAGAAAATGTGATCAATACATGTTGAAGCCTCCCCTTGTTCCCTTGTGGGAATATTGATCATGGAAACAAAGTTTTGTTCTCCTAGAATATTTAGATACATATTCACAAGATCATCATTTTCCGAGAGAATATTTATATTTGTATCTCCTGTCACAATATGAAAATCTACATTTTTGTTTTTTATTTTATCGAGATGACTTTCTAGATTGTGAATGAAATCTTGAATGCTAGTAGAAGGGGATCTATAAATTGCTGTTATTAGGACTTGTTTTGCGTTAATTGAGATGTCTAATTCGATAACTATTATTTCTCCAATATTATGAAATTCGTATGTATAAGCCAGATTATTCCTTACGTAAGTGATAACTCCATCACATTTATTTATGTTGCCCTCATTATATACAAGATCATACCCCGCCAACTGAATTAATTCTACATCGTTTATTTGCCAAGTTTCAGAAAGGATGATGCAGTCAAACTCTTTGCTAAATTGATTGAGAAATAATCTCAGTTCATCAAGATTTTTGTTAATACTGCGAATATTTTGGTGATATATTCTAAAGTTGTTTTTATTGCTTATTTTAATGCTAGGAATATTTTCATATTCTAGAACAGAAGATGTTGAATATGTATCAACTGGTTCATAGTTATAGTCTCTTATATACTGATTCATTTTGTAAATATAACAAACTGTAGTTTACATCAGAATTTCAGAAATTAATTTATTTAGAAAACAAAAATATAATTTATACATACATTATAATGTGCAACAGTCTTTCAATTTGTGTTATTTCCAGATCTCGTTTGTCTGGTTTGTTTCGTATATGTTTTCTTCGATGGTATCCTCTTCTTCTCTTCCTTTTTTTCCTTTTCTTCTGAGGTTTTGTCTTCTACAGCATCATCCTCGCTGTCAGAATAGCCAACAGTTTCCAGCTGATCTACAGTATACTTTTCTCCGTCTATTTCTAAGTATTGTCCTCTGATTCGGGCTTGAGATTTATTCTGTCTCGCTTTTTTTAGGTGCTTTACGAGAATTTTGTTCAATTTCCTATCTTCTATGCTGAGATCGTTCGATATAGCGACACCAGTACCTTTCAATAGATTCACTTTCCTGAAGACATTGACCTTTTGTAGAAAAGATACAAATTCTATAACAACTCCTTTTTCTTTGGAAGATTTATTTACGTAGTATATATTATTTATATCTCTTACTTCAATATTGACATCTAATAAGCGATTTACCTCCTTCAGAACGTCCCCAATGAGATCGTCACCTAGTACCAACCCAAAGACTAAAATATTATTTTTCAATATAATATTGAAGGATTTGGTGAAAAATATTGTATGCTTCATTTGGACATGTTTCATTGTACATATTGTGACAGTTCTCATTTCATAATAATATTTTGAAGTCTGAGATATTGAGAAGTTGGCGCAGCGGAGTTTCTTCTGGTATTTTTAATGGCAAACTCAATGATTTGGGCATAGTGATCAGATAAGTGGAAATCCTTGATATATTGTATACTGACAGTGAGAGCGTAGAGTTGAGTTGACAGCGAACAGACACAGACAGCTCTCGCAGCAATAACAATCGTTCTTGGAATCACGCATGGTTTATTCGATCAACAAAAGTGCAATCAATACAGTTCACATAGTATATCATAACAGCAACAGTTGTAGAGCATGACACAGTACGGCATTGAAGTAAGTGACGGTGACGAATGGTCTTTCCATTCCATATGTTATTTTCAGAATAGATCACATTCGAGTCATAGGTATCGAAGCCTTTTGAACGATCGATTAACGAAAATGCGTCGAAATAATGTCTCAGTAAACACCGTAATGAACTAAAAATGACAGTCAGCGTACACAGTTGTAACGTGCTTGGAACCACTATCAATATCATCAATTGAACATCGAGAAATAATAGGCAGAGAGTCGAAACAGCTGTTTGATTCAGTGGCGCATCTTCGGAGGTTGGCGAATAAAAAAATTATATGAATCATCACAGATTTTTCAAAAATATTTCAGGTGTGTTTCCACATGATAGACTAGTATACCATTTTATTTTCCTTTATTGGCCATATTGGTGGAGACCAGCAAGTACACAGTGTACTGTAGCAGTGAATTAAAGCTGAGTAATTGTTGGAGTCTATTGTTATTATGAATAGTTGAGAGGTACATTTAGTAAAAGTTAATTATCAGTAAAGAATTTCAGAATAAATTGAATGTAATTGCTTGGCCTAAAAAAAAGTCTTGGCTAATCATTAAATGAGCATTTCCAGTAACTCTTTTTTGGATTTATTATCAGGAAAGAATTAATGTTGGGCGCGTCTTCGTCCTTGAGAAAGTGAACTCACACACTTCTGAGGCAAAAACCCCCTAATGAGTTAACTTCAAATTTTAAGCTAAATAATCTGGTTTTCAGGACTGTGCCCTTGTCTACGTGATTTCTGGTGCCTTGGTGGTTTCACAGAAAATGTCTGACAGTGAGGAAGAGATACACATGTTCACATCCCATTCTGGGGAGATAGTTGGAGGATTGGCTGTACTGACAGGAGAGCCAAGCTTTTTCACTATTAAAGCAAAACACTATACCAGGATTGCTTTGATATCTAAGAGTACTTTTTACACGTGAGATTTTTTAAAAATATTTTATTATTCTGTAAAAAGGTCCTTAAAAGAGAAATGCGAAGAACAAACAATAATAGGGCGGGGATTAGCACAGTGGTTAAGCGCTCGCCTGGTAATCGAGAGATTGCTGGTTCGATTCCCAGACGGTGCGATCTTTTTTCATTTTCAGATGTGAAAGTCTGAATGACTGAGGCTCGTGTCGGCTGGGAATAATCCTCCACGATTCACTGTTGCGTTAAAAATTAACAGTGCTGCTCCTAAAGTGGCGTATGGAGTTAGTAACAAGGCCTATCCAGAACACATGGCTAATGACCATAGCAGTCGATGCCAAAACACCAAGGAAAAAAAAAAAAAAAAAAAAAAAAAAAACAAACAATAATGTTACAATTTGTTTTTTGAATAATTGGTACATTTTAAACTTGAAACCAACAATATCTTACATCTCAGCTGGAATTTAAATATTATGTAACTGGTGGAGAAAATAACATTAATATTGTATCAATATTAAAAGATTAAATGGTTCTTAGGAAAGTAATGAAGATCAGACACAGGTTCTTCAAAAAATGGTCACAATGAAATTTGAATATCGATTAAATATTAATTGAAAGGATAGCAACAGCACTTACAGTTTCATATGAAACATTTACAGAATAGGTTTTTGTTAGACAGTTACGAGACGTATTGAAAAAAATACATTTAAATAAATAAAAATTATTATCCTTCTGAAGTAGTTCTCGTGAATAGCTTTAATTTATATTTAATAGCGCAAACCTTTTAACAAATGACATATTGAGTTATTTTTTCCTTTCAGATTGATGAAAGATAATCCTAAAGTTGTACTGTTCATAGCTCATCAGGTAGTTCAAAGACTTTCACCTTTTGTACGCCAAGTTGATTTCGCATTAGATTGGCTATTTATGGAATCAGGTAGGGCTATATATAGACAGGATGATGAAAGTGACTCCACATATATAGTTCTCTCTGGTCGACTTCGTTCTGTTATAACTCATAAAGATGGCAAGAAGGAACTGGTAGGAGAATATGGTAGAGGAGATTTGATTGGAGTGGTATGTTACCATTTAACTTATTTATTTATTTTCACATTTATGGAGATTTGGTGTGAATACATTTCAAAAACTTATTTTACATATTCCTGCCTTATCCCCCCTAATTATTTCATACACTATTCAGAATAATAATAAAGTAAATTCCAACAAAGTTGACAAAGTGTGGCAGAGAGTATCAATCAACTACATCCCTGGCTGGTACCACGACCGACTACATGATGTGGAGGTATGTTTGGAGAGGAAAGTATTTCGTCGTCGTCAGATTTATTCGTTTCATTTGTTTGATACTCACTGGCACACTTTATCGAACCTTGTTCGAATTTATTTCATTTACATCTCTTGAAGTCTGTGCTTCTTGCTTTTGCTCGCGAGTGGAACTGTTATTGACTTACTGAAAGTCGCGGCTTCATTTGTGAGGAAATATTTAACCAGATGTTACCTTTCATCGGACTGGAACAGGATGACTCTATCTCAGCACTGATGAGAGGCAAGAAACTGGAAATATCTCTGCAGGTGGTAATCCACTGCCAAATGGAGGATAAACCCTACTGTTTGATTTCAATAAGCACTTGCAATAGAGTCCTCCTTGAGGAACGTTGCTCAAATATCTGTCAGATGTAGTCAATTTCCGTCATGGTATTGCCAATAAGTCGTTGTTTGCCTTATATTTTCCACTTTGTGAATATATTTGTTTCATAGCATATTTTGTTGAAGTGGAGACCTGTAATTTGTGTAAAATTAAATTGAACAATGTACTTTATAGACAGATTAGGCCCTTTATCAGTTTTCATACTCTTCTATCATTTTGCTCCTGAATCATTAACTTGTACCATCAAATCGGCTATAGTTCTCCACTACATTTCTCCATTTTGTTGATCTCAAAAATCTAATATGAGTGATATGATTTTTGAATTGTGTTTTCAGGGCCCTTCTAGATTAACTCACATATTTTTTAAATATATCCCGACATGCCCCCTCTTCAATAGTCCCTCTCTTCACTTTTCCCGCTTTTCAGTATTATTTTTCGAATTACCCAATATTTTTTGGAGTTTATAGTAATACTCAATCATAAACACTCGTAGAGTATACCCAAAGGCTTATAGCCTGTGCGGGTAGAGGACGGCTTGTAGAACAAAAACTACGGTGTCCCACTGTAGTTTTTGAACTTCGCCTTTTGTTGTATTTTTTATACCCAATAAAGATCCTCATTATTATTATTATTATTATTTTCCGTGGCAAACAATAATAATCAGACATGTTGCTACCTGTCTTCGTCCGCCGATATTAATACTGCAATTTGGTTACCGGATTCATCTCAGCAACAAATTAGAAGTAATTATTTCATCAGTTGAAAATCTCACTTTGCCAAGATTTTATATTATTATATTTCAAGTAATAATCTATGTAAAGTTACATGAAAAGAAACTTTTGGTGATATGGGCACATACTGTGTGACATAGACTCATGGTACACGCCCTTTTCTCCTTTGTTTCTGTAGCTATATTTCTGATATCTGGAACTTATGAATATGCTCACTATAGGGTATTTTTTGACAATTTGGAAAAAAATCCTACTTCTGATTTTTCCGGAAATGACATCAACCTTCGATTTTCAAATATTTTTTTTTTTAACAATTTTTAACCCATTTCATTTTTCGATCTAGAGAGCCATGAACTCCCTAAAATTATTCCAAATAATCAAAATAATGCTACACTATCGTAATTACGATTTTAAAAGTATCGTGGGTCGAAATACGTGCCAAAAAAGTAAACCAAAATCCGTTTTTACTCGAAACTCCGTTTTTTCAAATGGTACCATAATAATAATAATTAACGTCTTTATTACTCACAAACTAAATATACATTTCTGTAATAAGAGAAGAGTAAAAGAAAATCAAGTTTGGAGTAAAAGGCGAAGTTCAATTTACGAGGTGATAGAACACATCACCAGTAAATTGTTCTTCCACTTAACCTTGTACGTCTCTTTGCCTTGATGTAGTAGTTTTTATTCTGAATAAGCCTATTACATTTAGAAAATTCATATACATATGCCTGTTACGATACCTAGAGAATCAATAAATCATTTGTAAATGAGAAAATAAGAGATTGAGAGGGGAGGGAAAACGTGAATGAGTTTAATATATTCTATATACTGTTGATGGAAAATATTTTTTTTTTATTCGACAAAGTTCCTGCTTTCATCACTTGAGGAATGGAGTTATACACTTTACAGATCTGATAGGAGAATGACCGTTTAAAAAATTCTAATCTGAAAAAGGGCGTTGTTAAAGTACCTTTATTATCTAATATTCAAATTGTGGATATCTGAGCGATATCTAATATTCCTATGGAGGTATGAGGGAGTTTTGCTTAAAATAAGTTGGTGTTAGAGGCAAGCACTGTGCATCGTTCGTCTATTTTCCATATTCAACTAACCAGCTACTCGTAATTTATATGTGATTCTTTGACGTCTACGTATCCCATATATCAATCTCAAACAAGAGTTTTGAACTTTCTGTATTTTATTCTTGTACTGATTGGTTAAATTTGGACCATATAGAGTATCATCATAATCGAATGGTACTCTGACGTCATTCGAAAGTACCATCGATGGGGTATCCATCCATATCAATTTTTTTCTGTATAACCAATACGAACACGGTAATGGAGTTTAGGCAAATTTTTGCCGGAGAGTAGCAGTTAGATGATATGAAAAATAAACAATATCGACGTACCATTCTCTCCAAATATTTCCTATAAGTAAAAAATATGAGGCAAACATCTGACAGAAAATAATTACTTCCCTGGCTAATACCAGGACGGACAATGAACTACATCTGACAGATATTTGTGCAACGTTCCTCCAAGAGCAAGTGTTTATTGTAATTAAACAGTAGATCCTTCATTTGGCTGGGGGTGAACACCTGCAGACATGTTTCGCGATTCTACTAATGTTGTCTGACATTTCTGCACTAGCAAGAGGCAAGAACCTCGAAACATGTCTGCAGGTGGTCGTCCCCAGCCAAATAAAGGATAATCTAGTGTTTAATTACAATACGCACTTGCAATTGGGTCCTCTTGGAAGAACGTTAAACAAATATCTGTCAGATGAAGTTTAATGTCCGTTCAATACAAACATTCTAAGTGACGTCAGACTAATGAAGTGTATTGAATGAAATAAATTGATTGATTAATTACTATTTTGTGTAATGGAAGGATATACATATTACAGGTAGAAATGGTGACACAAACAAAACGTAGTACGACCGTTATAGCTGTAAGAGATTCCGAACTAGCTAAACTACCTGAAGGTTTATTCAATGCAATCAAACTCAGATATCCCATAGTTGTAACTAGGCTCATTACTTTATTAGGTCATAGGATATTAGGTGAGAATTAATGCTTTTTATACTTTTATGATAGTGTGTCCTACATTAGTTCTTATATTTCAAAGCAGTAATTGAGTGTCATTCAAGGATATATATATTTTTATAAGTAAAGCTTTCTGGATTAATATAAACGATATTGTAGGTACTTGGAAAAAATCAACAATAAGTGTTAACTCTCCAAGAACGTCTGCTGTGGATAGTAGACCTTCACAAATCAACTTCTCGACTGTAGCTATTGTTGCTGCATCGGATGATGTGCCGCTCACTTCTTTCACTCATGAACTTCATCACTGTTTAAGTGCCATTGGTAAGGTATATCACATACATATTTGTTGAATAGCTTTGAATATGTTGATGAGCTGAGACTGTGGAATACAGTATGTTTCGCAATCCGATTGCCAAATTAATTTTTCCTGCAAAATTATTCACACTAGTTGTGCAGGAAATCCATTGTTTCGGAAATAAGAGATGTTGAAATTTGAAAATAATAAATGATTTTTGCCATAGCTCATAAACCGAAAATATTTTTTCCGCGGCCACTACAGAATTTGCTAATTGAGAAATCAAATTTGATAACAGAATGCTAACATTCTCTCTCTTGAGATTGAAGAAATATTCTACCACACTTCTGTTCCTATACCATCTAAATGGATTCCATTCTCTAACGTTACCCTCAACTGTCATCGTAGTGAAAAGATTTTAATTACAATTGGTGTTGAGATTGAAGAAATATTCTACCACACTTCTGTTCCTATACCATCTAAATAATAATACTTTATTGATCCCAAGAAACATTTCTGCTTATAGAGGGATATGTAAAAATTATACTTATGAAACACAAATTGAAGAAGGAATTAAAGAATTGATGGAAATTAACAAGATATATCTCAAAGTTTCAAAACTGAAAATGATGGAATCAGAAAAGATTTTCTATTTGCTCTAAACTTAACTCATTAAGTATTTTTTTAAATTAATTTTGAATCGGATTTTACCATAATTTTTCAATTCATTGGGTAATCCATTATAAAATTTTATTCCGTTACATAGTATTGATTTTTGACCGATATTTGTCTTACTTTTATTCGTTGTTATATTGTTGGAATATCTGGTTGAATAATTATGTTGATCACTATTGATTTTGAATATTAAATTAGAATGTTTCATATTATTTTTAACTAAATGAATGAAGGTACACACTTTCATTTTATATAATGAATGAATATCCAGAAGCTTTTTTGGTTTATACAAATTAGCAGTTGACTCATTATAATCAAGTTTGAATATACATTTGATGATTTTATTCTGTAGCGTCTTTAGTGGCCTGAGCAAAGAATTTGTTGCTGCACCCCAAATAGAAATCATGTATTGCAATTTTGAATAAACTAACGAAAAATAAATGCTCTTGAGATGTTTAAGGTGTAAAAAATTTCTTATCTTGAAAAGAATTCCAATAATTGGAGAAATCTGTTTCCTTAAAACCTCTATATGTTTTGACCACGATATATTTTCATCTACATAAAGTCCCAGAAATTTTAATGTGGGAGAGTATTGTATACTTTCATTTCTTAATCTAATGGGATCTTTCAAGTCGATACTAGAAGATTTTTTTGCGATGAACATACACGAAGATTTTTCAAAATTCAATTTTAGTTTATGTGATATAAGCCATGATGTTATTTTTTCAAGATCGCTTGTCATATTACTTTTGAGTTCACTAATTTTTTTTTCAGTGTATATCATTGTTATGTCATCCGCAAACATTTTGATTTTTTCCGTCAAATCCAAATCAGCTAGGGAATTTATATATATAAGGAAAAGAATAGGTCCCAAAATTGATCCCTGTGGAACTCCACATAGAACAGTCTTTTGTGAACTACTCTTTTCCTCTAAATAAACAAACTGTTTCCTTCCAGATAGGTAATTTGTAAACCACAAATGTATATTTCCTCTGATACCTATTCTATACAAAATTGTCAACAAAATTTTGTGATCCACTGTATCAAAAGCTTTCCGAAGATCAAGTGACAATATACCACACTTTTTGTCAGAATCTAAATCTAGTTGAACTTGAGTTATAATATCTTGTAATGCTGATTCTGTATAACCAAATCTTCGAAAACCGTATTGACCATTAAACAATAAATTTGATTTTTCGAGATATTCCAACAACCTACAATGTACTGCTTTTTCTATAATTTTTGATAACACAGAAAGGATTGAGATAGGACTATAATTTTACCTGATTTAAATATTGGTTTAACTTTGGCAATTTTGGATTTGTCAGGTACTGTGCCTGTTAGGAAGGTTAAATTTATCAATCTACTTATCAGTGGTGCAATTTCTGATTTCACCAATTTCACAATTTTGGGAGATATATTATCAAATCCTGGAGTTTTTCTCGAATCTAAATCACTTATTATTTCTTCTAATTCTTTAGACTCAAAAGGCTTGAAATACATGAAGCATAAATTTGAGTGCAATGGGAATTCTTTTCTTGATGGGGACTTGCTGCCAAATTGGGACCCACATTAATGAAATAATTATTGAATTCTTCACAAATATCTTGCAGACTGCTAATTCTTTTCCCATTCTTCATGATATGTTGAATTTCATTATTATATTTGGATTTGTTGTACAATATTTCATTCAGAGTCTTCCATATTGATTTTGGGGTAGCATCAGTGAATTTTTCTTGATAATATTTCTTTTTTGATTCAATAACACTCGTTTTCACTAATTTATTGAAATATTTATAGGAGTCAATGAAAAATTGGTTGGCCGGATTATTCTTTTTTTTGTAATAGAATTTATCACGAAGTTTAATTAATCTAGCATTTTTTTCATTAAACCAAGGTTTGGAGTTCTCTCTTGTTTTGATAACTTTTTTAATGGAACAATTATCAAAAACAGTTAGAATGTCATTGTAAATATCATTTGGGTCATCAAATATTTTCATTCAATAATATCAATTCTTCTTTCAGTTTATTTTCGTCAAAAACAGTGATGGTCTTGAAGTTGATTTTTTTGTTAATGTATTTGTTTTTTATATCAATATCTGCAACTATTAGTTTGTTATCACTTAAGGCACTGTTTATAATGGATATGTAGGAGTTTTTATCACTATTACTTAATACATGATCAATTAATGATGATCTGTTATTGAAGTCTCTGGTCGGGATATGGTCATTAAGAATTTTGAAATTATTGGAACTGCAAATGTCACTGTAAAGGTTAATTTGTTCATTATGTTTTAAAATATCCATGTTCATATCACCAAAAATGAAACAATCTTGTTTATTATTACTCATAAATTGAAGTTTGTTGTCCAAAAAGTTTAAAAAGTTATATATATATTATCTTTTGGTGGTCGGTATATACCACAGCACAATATTGATGTTTTTTAACTTTATTTCAATGTAGGATCCTTCACTGTTCTTGTTCTTTATCTCAAATTCCATATTCTTCTCCAAAAAAAATCCTATACCACCTCCACGTTTAGACCTTGACGCAAAAACTGAATTGAAATTCATGAAATTGAAATATATTTCTTCTTCTTTGTTTATCCACGTTTCAGTGATTATTACAATATTTGCACCAATCATATCAATGATTGATTCTACTTGTTCCATTTTATTACGTATCGATCGAGCATTCATGTAAAGAATTTTTTAATTATTGATTTTTCTGGTCTTGTACTCTGAAATTGTTGGGAATTGCTGAACTGTAGAATTTTCCATTTCTAGATCTTCCATATCTTTAGAATTTTTTTTCAGGCAATGAATATTTCGGGTTGATGAAGTATTTGAAAGGCTCAGCTATAGTCAATTGAACTATTGCGTTGATTTTGATAGTGTATATAGGTTGGACAACATTTATCAGTTGCTAGATGATTTACAGGATGGTTGGTTTGGTATTTTGAGTTCGAAGTCATACAATTATTGCATTTAGGGTTTTCAGTATTATCAAAGAATTCATCTTCATGTTGACCAGAACATCTTGGACATACTATTTGATTCCTACAATTTTTATGGGAGTGATTAAACTTGAAACATTTGCCACACTGTGTAATCTCATTATTTTGATAAACTCTGAGATTCTGCCATCCAATGAACATTTTGTAGTCATTATTTGTTATTTTTTGTAACAGTCTACCTCCTACCTCTGCAAAGACCGTATAACATTTTTTGAATTGAATGTTACCCTCAACTGTCATCGTAGTGAAAAGATTTTAATTACAATTGGTGTTTGTTACTTTTCCGTTTAATAACATTTAAAATTTTTGATCGTGGAGAAAGTACAGTCTGTTACTCGGTTAGGATGAGAATTCACGATGCTCGTGATTCTGGTGTTGTAGCAGTGAACATCCTCTCGAGCCCCAGTGAGCGTGATCGATAGCTTGTGAATTTCTAGCAAGACACTGAAAATATATAAAGTTGGCAGGGGCATTATGCTGTATGACATGAATATTGGTTTGCAGTGTTCTCTGTGGGATGCATTGGCTAATATTCTCACTGCTTTCTTCTGTTGGCAAAATATTTTAGTAGAATGTGTAGAATTTCCCCATAAAACTATTCCATAGTTTAGGTGATAGTGGAACAAGGAGAAATAAACAGTCTTCAGTTGTCTGAGTAGGAAGTTTGTGCTTGAAAGTTTGATCCGTAGATTGTCAATGTAGAATGTTTGAGAAATATTTGCAATTCCAAACGTCCTTCATCATGTGACATTCAGAATGAGGTGTTGATGTATGTTGTTGCTGTCTATATGTTCAAGTTCAGGCAACATTCTTTCGTATAATCTCACTAAGACGACGGGTTATGTTTTGTGAAATTTCTCATAAATTGGCGATATCAGCAACAGTCCTGCACGAACGCTTGTATACCCTACAGGATACGGGGATGGTAGGTTGTTTTTTCTGGATCCACAGCTATTCCGGTGGGTGTCAACAAATGTCCAAGATATCAAACACAGGTACCCACAGAGAAAGAGACATATTATTTAGTCAAACGCTGCAACGTTGCAGGAGCGTTCTGCAGGCCAAATGCCATACGTAGGTAACGAAAAGACCGGAACGGAATTGAAAAAGCCGATTTTTCGCTGTTACGTTCTCTGACCATGATTTGATAAATGCCAGATCGTCAATCGACAATAGAAATGAATGGAGAATATTTGTTGCATGTTACGTTATTTCTACAATTAATCAACCTCAGCTTTCAGTTGGTCGTAGTTATGTAAAAAAGAACCAAGCGTCATTATCGTCGAAACTGAGTTCTGTGCATGAATCGATGGCTAAATTCCATTCAAAAATAACCAAGCGGATTTCATATATTTAGGCATTTGTTTTCGATGTGAGAACCATCTCAAATCGTAAGAATCAACTAAGTTATGCAAAAAAAGAACCACGTGAAATGATTTTTTTTGTGTATCTCTCTTCGAGAATTTCTCTGTATACCATTGAGATGGATCCTATTTGTACAATGCGCAAAGAGTTGAAGTAATGATTTCACGGAACTGATTCCGAGGTGAAAAAAATAATTAGATATTGACTCCAATAGATAGTGGCATTTTTTTTGGGATTGCAGAAAATATAGAAAAACAGATTACCAATCGCAAGACGGGGGTAAATGGAGAAGATATAAGTTGGTTGAAAACGAGGGAAATAGTTTTGATCATATTATTATAATCTAATGATGCAAAGTTTGAATGCTGGAGCAATGGCGAGAAAAATATATATTTCCGAAAGAATTCGTGCTCGAACTCTGGATAGTGGAATACAAAGAAATAAAATGGATGCCCTTTGGCAAAGAGGGAAAAGAATTGCGGCGGAAAACTGATAGTACAGGAAGCGAAGAGAGGTCAATCTTCAACCATTTGTTAACTGGATGAAACAAACATATGTTTATGAAGTTTCATAAATAGATCGATATTTCGATTGGTTAACAGATGAGTGAAGTTATCTAAATTAACTTACCGTTCATACCTGCTTCATGATCAGAAACAAGTAGGCATATTCTTTATATTATGAATTATTGGTTAAAACAAAATTCATTTGGTTAACAAATGAGTGCAGCACACATAAAAAAAATAATTTCAATTAATTAGATCAAAGATAGTCATGACCACATTTTGATAGGCAAGGCATTTTAGGCGTATTAGTCTATTTACGAAACTTCATAAGAAAAATGCGGGTAACAGATGGGCGAAGGTTGACCTCTCTCGAGCTCTTAGACTATAAATAACATAAAGTCGCTCTTGCATCTGATACCAAACGATTGCCGATCATTTTATTCGACACTTTTCACAGACGAGACAGTGGAGGATGGCATTCATGGGTGAACGGGACCCAGTGGCGGCGATAAGGATTCGGGGGACCCCCAACCAAATTGTGTTTGGATATTCATACATATGGCAATCAAATCAGGAAATACCAGTCATAATGGAACATAATTCCATATAATAATACACAATATACTTATTCATTATATTATTTATATTAGAATATTTTCCAAAGAAAAAATATTGTAAGAAGTGTGCATTTTTCTTGGAAATTAGCGATATTCCGGTAATGGTTTTATTGCCACTCTGGATAATATAAATTTCATAATTTGCTAGGTGATTTGAATATAAAATCTTACCATCGCAAAAATCTGTCTGGTTTTCGGTTTTCCCTTTGTCAGCATTAACTCATTTGATGTGGTCGAAAAGTGCCGCGTGAGGACAATTAACTAAAATAATTACAAGGCACATATGACAGACGACTGTTCTTTATTCTGACGGACAATTTGTACATTACCACCATATTACCACGTGATTACTGTACGGTGTACAATGAAACTAAAATACGATATGAACGCCAAATTGAACCCGGGAGATGCACCTACCTTGACTTCCTGGTCCTCTTGCGTAGACTTTCTCTCGAGAGGGGAGGTCATCGATTTTCTAGAGGAGTTAAAATGGACTGTAGTTTTTTTCTTTCTTGATTTGGGTTGACACAATGTGATTTTTTGCGGTAGTTGAGCACGACGAGAGAAAATAAGAAAAATTTGATATTTTGACGATTTTTCAAAAAATCCGGAATTTCATTTTCATTGTATTAATCTGACTTTTTATAATGGAATAGTACACAATATGTGCATCAAAAAGTTCAAACGACAAAAGTTTCTAGAATAAAAACTGGCGGGTTGTACTTTTTTTTTCGGTAATTTTTATCGAACTTTTTTCGAGAAAATATTCGTTTTCCTGCAGATCCATATGCAATTGATGTTACTTACAGTACATGAGAGGGCGATCATATTTTGCATTTGGACCAACCATCCAACTTTAAGTATTTGGAAAATACGGGGCGATCAAAAATATATTTTCAATTTCTGAAAAATGTATCCCTTTGTATGTTCAGCTTCCACCAATATATTTAGCTGATTTTCTGAAACTATGTACCTAATACATATACAAATGTGTCAACGTCTGTGCTCATTAATATGAATCCAAATAAAGTTGCGGCGATGGTCCAAAAAATATGGAGAAGGGATGTTTCGGAATAATTTTGAAATGATTTCAAAAATCATCCGTGATTTTTTTTTATTTCCTGACATAAAGTAGATGAGTCATTCTTGATCAAAAAGTTCCACAGTGCCTACCTCGCGAATGTCACGGTTTGAATTATACTATAGTAATTCATCGATTTCTGGAATAATCAATGATTCTTTTGTAACGGAAATTAATAATGTTTCCCCCTCTCACGTACTGTAAGTAACATCAATTGCATATGGATCTGCAGGAAAACGAATATTTTCTCGAAAAAAGTTCGATAAAAATTACCAAAAAAGGTTCAACCCTCTGTGTACCCGCCAGTTTTTATTCTAGAAACTTTTGTCATTTGAACTTTTTGATGCACATATTGTGGACTATTCCACTATGAAAACTCAGATTGATACGATGAAAATGAAATTCCGGATTTTTTGAAAAGTCGTGAAATATCATCTTTTGACCCCCTGTAGAATCCAAGCGCCGGCATTCAGAGAGTTGGCGCAATGGTAACTTTTGTTCAGGGCATGGGCTACATCATATTGAAATTTCAGCGATTTTCACCTAAACCGGTTTTCCATAAGATTAGTGCGGGGTCCTTTGGTACTATTTGGGCACCAACGTAACTTGTTCGAATATTGATATAATCTGAACTAATGTATTATTATTTTCCGTCAAATACTTTTTTGCTGATAACCCGTTGGAAAGTTCCACATGGTAATTTTATGTAAAGCAGGAGATTTGTTAAACCTTATTTATAGTCCTACAAAAAATATTTCAAATGTTCAACAGTTTTGTAAATAACACTTTAATATCGAAAATTCAATATGTTGTATTTAGGAAGCAGCGGATTTTAGGACAAACTACTATTTATTACACTTGTGGAATACCCGGTATGTGTTTGGCAATCGAATTTGGAAACACTCTCAATATCTCAAACATTAACAGTATAAAGAACTATTCAACTGTACCATATCGAGTGTATAACTTTTTCAGGATCAACTTTAAGACTGACTTCCGACGTAGTTCGTAAAACTCTTGGTGCAAAAATCATGGATCCGAATAATGAGTATCGTCTTTCCTCTTGGTTGGCTCAGCAGGAAGATCAACACAAAATTTCCCTATACCAGTGCGACTTGACAGTTAGTACTTGGACGCAGCGCTGCATCAGACAGGCCGATTGTATTCTAATAATAGGTGTTGGAGAAAACCACCCATCCCTTGGAAAGGTGGAAAAAGAAATTGAACGATTGGCCATAAGAACACAAAAAGAACTTGTTCTTTTGCACAAAGAGGGTGGAAAACCTCATAATACCATCGCTTGGTTGAACATGAGAACTTGGGTATCATCTCATCATCATATCGTTTGTCCCAGTAGGATATTTTCTAGGAAATCAATTTATAGAATAGTAAGAAATTTTTATCAGCCCAAGTTTCTTAAATGTGACTCTCATCCTTGGTAGACTCTTCGATGAATACTTGAAAATAATTTTCAGAATGAATTATACTCAAAAATGGATACAAGTCCAAATGTCCATTCCGACTTTTCCCGGCTAGCCAGGTGGTTGACAGGGACATCTGTTGGGTTGGTTTTAGGAGGAGGTGGAGCACGAGGCGCAGCACATATCGGGATGATCAAAGCTATACAAGTTAGTTTCCTATTAATATTCAGTATGATTTTTTGTTGAAGTGATTGCTTGGCTTTGTTAATTATTGATAGGATATATAACTATATTAATTAAACATGAACGAATTGATAATGGTGATAGTGAGAAACCTTTAGCACGAAGACCACTCGTTTGGGCGCATTGTACACAAGTCTGCTGATACGCCCGAGAGATTCAGTTGTAGATCAGGCCAATATCTCAAAAGAGATCAGCTTCATACTCATGTGATGTGATTCCTGGTTAACTCATCCTCAAAGTACCATGTGCATTCAGGATGTTATTCATGGTTTATTTTCCAAATACCCACCTCACATTATAATGTTTTGGTTTATTTTTACATGAATTTCCAATTATTCTACTTTGTGATAGGCCAAGCTGTAGATAAGATGCTCTTTACACACAAAATAAAAGACGCAAACGGCATATACTACTTTTTATTAGATGGTTCTTAAATGAAAACCCCTGTTTTCGCCCTAGCAAAATCACTTTGTGGAATTTTTTTAACTTGTGGAATTTTTTAAACAAGAAATAGTTAAAAAAATACAACTTTTTTGTTTTTTTGCGAATATTGTCGCGACTAGGGCTGCTAGGGTTGCTCCCTGATCATGAGGGGTTGTTTCCCTTGCGACTGGGGTGCAGCTACAGATGGTAGCTATAGAAACTCAATAGTATCAAAGCAATATAAACATTTATTTTACAACAACTGGAATACTGGGGGGAGGCAATACGGGATACTCAATAATATAATAAGGGATACCTAAAAACAACTCTTACCTAAAACCATCACAAAACCAATACTAAGTCCTTTGTCCTTTTATGGACGACTTCAGCTCAGGCCAAAAGGGCCTAGCCTATAAGGCTAACTGAGTGCTAGGACTCTCTCCTCCACAGGAGTCTATTACTAACTATATCCCATCATTCCAATCATCTTATATTTATATAATCATATAAATGTTTTTATTTTCATTCGATCAACGATTTAGCAAGCCACGCGACTTTTGACAATTTCAATGTCAACCGCATAATAACAATGAACGGCATCGTGATCGAATTAGTAAATAACAGGAGTGAATGGATTATTGCACTAAAACAATTCAAATGGCATTTCTGACATTCACGACAATATCTGAAAAAGTATTGGAGAAATCGTTTTACAGTCAACGGAACTTTTGTAGAGAATTATAAAACCTACAAAATAGTTTTTTTATACGAGCAGATCGATGCATTTTTCACTGAGAAATTCCGGGAAAACCTCGAAAAAGAGACTATTTTTCAAAAATTCATAATTTTTATAAATCTGAAGCTGGACAAACAATATTGCGGAAACTGATAGATAACAACATGTGGTTCAACTGTGCGCGAGATGGTTTCTGTCCGATGTGTGGTTTTTGCACAATCGAGTTATGAACAATTTAAGTGCAAATTTTTCTTAATGCGCCGATTTAAGGGAAATTATCTTATTTAAATTCTGTAAACGGCATTTGCAAGTACAGATCAATATCTACAGTTTGTATATTTTGGATTTTCACCAGAGAGGTGGGAAAAGTGTTGAAAATGTCACTGGAAGTTACTCTAAATGCTTCTGAGTGCACGCGAAGTCGCCCGAACTCAACTCGAGTTACTTCAGTGCGACTTCAGTGCTACTTCGGGTGACAACGGACAAACTTTGAAGCTTTTGATCAACTTTCAGTGACATTTTCAACATATTTCCCACCTCTCAGGTGAAAATCCAAATTATACAAATTGTAGATATTAATCTCTACTTCCAGATGCCATTTACAGAATTTGAATACGACGATTTCCCTTAAATCGGCGCATCTTTCAAGATGTATGTGCCCTTAAATTATTATTTATAACGCGACTGTGCAAAAACTACACATCGGACAGAAAACATCTTGCGCACAGTTGAACCACATATTATTATCCATCAGTTTCCGCAATATTGTTTGTCCAGCTTCAGATTTATGAAAATTATAAATTTTTGAAAAATGGTGCTTTCGAGTTTTCCCGGTCGTATGGAAATCCATTTTGTGGGTTCTATAAATCTCTACAAAAGTTCCATTGACTGTAAAACGATTCCTTGAATCATCTTTGCGATATTTCCAAAAAATCAAAAAAGTTGTAATTTTTTTTTCACTATTGCTAGTTTAAAAAATCCCACAAAACGATTTTGCTGGGGCGAAAACTGGGGTTTTCATTAACGAACTATCTTATAAAAATTAGTAAGACCATTTGCATCTTTTATTTTGTGGGGAAGAAACCTCTACAGCTTGATCTATGACGTTATAGCCTAAATCAACTTGAGGATATCTCAAATAGCAATACTCAAAAAGTTTATCTTCCATTATCATTATGTTCAATTCAAAAAATTTATAAAACATATTTATATAAAACTCTCTCCTGTTATTTTCTCACAACAAGATTCAAACTTAGCGGATATAATTAAACCGTTTATTCACCTTTTATTTTTACAAATTGATATACAGTATGAGTCTTCATAAAGTGCACATATTGGAATAAGGGAAACTATTCTTAATTTTATCGACGGAAAACGTATTGAAAAAAATTATATTTTTTATGTAGTTTTTATTATTTCTGTTCGATACAGTGATCCCTGTGTGAACAAAACAGTGTAACTTTTGAACTAAATTATCTATCTCGATGAAACAAATTCCATAATGATTGGAAGTAATTGGGCGTCCTCATAAAATGAAAATTGCGGAAAAAACTACCCCCAATTGAAAACAAACATGTTTATTTAGCCAAAATCTGTTTGTGTTTCATCAATTCTTACAATAATCGTAAATTTTTTTAATAAAACGCACACATTACCTAAATTTTTTATTACTTCAAGTTATTCTTCATCGTATTAGCTACAGAATGGTAAAAATCTGATGTCAATAACTCTATTATAACATTTTTATGCCCACTGCTAAAAAATTAATTCTCCCCAAATAAAGCATGCTTTAAGAGTGCCCTCTTTTAACAGTTGATATAAAATGTTACGATTGAGTTATAAACATGAAATTTTTATGATCAGGTAGCTAATACGACGAAGAATAATTTAAAGTAATAAAAAGGTAGGTAATGTGAGCGTTTTATTGAAAAATTTTACGATTATTTTAGAAATCTACTTGGAATAAAATTTTATGATTTCAGCTAACCATAAGGCACTGTTTGTTGAAACTATTCAATACGAACCGCACAAATTCGACAGTCTTGGTCAAATTCACGTGGACTAGTTAACAGACGGTGCACTTCCAGGGATTTGGATTTGAGAGTGCCGCCAACTTTAGTTTTGCAAAATATCGCATACTTGAACAATACCGACATGCTTTTTATTTTTGAATAAACTTTCTTATTATCATAATTATTGTCTCTTTATCAACAAATATTTATCAAGCATTTTGTTTCAGGAAGCTGGTATTCCTATTGATATGGTAGGAGGAGTTAGTATAGGTGCTTTCATGGGAGCATTATGGTGCCAAGAAAGAAATATTACCACAGTCACGCAGAAAGCAAGAGAATGGTCAAAGGTTAGGCATATTTCTGAAGTTTTACTTTCAAATTGATTGGTCTTTCAGAAAACATGAAAAAAATAGTCAAGCTAACAGAATATTGATTGTATACAGGGTTCCCTCGATGACCTATTAGACGATTCTGGAGAACAGGACATTGGATTATTTAGAAAATTTTAATTTTTGGGTAATTAGTTCTGCTCCATTGTTCTAAAATCTTTGCGGCGTTGCCGCTCATATTTAAAAGCAGCAACAACTTCGATTTTTCAAATGAGACACCCCGTATGTTATTGAATTTTTCGCTTCACTATTGCATTCCAATTATTTCTCTGTAATACTTCCTTGTACCTATATCCAGTGGTTTTCGAGAAATTCATTGATTTCCTGATTTTTGCAAAACAGCTTCAAATGAATGTTTATTATTATTTTATTCGGATTCGTGGAAAGTAGAAATTTTGGGTATAGTTCACCAATGTCCTGTGTATCACTTATGTCTTAGGGAATTCGTTCTTCATTATACGGGGTCCTTCAAAATTTGTGATATTGCGATAGATACAAAAATGGTAAAAAGTGCATTTTTTCAAATAGAACATCCTGTATATCACGGAATATCTTGAAAGGCAATCTAAGTTTCTGTCAGATGATGTATCATTTTCCAACACCTAAATAGTCAGGTTTCCGAAATAAAAGCAATATCTTTGGAATGTCATGGAACATGTCATTATGAAAAGGACCCCGCACACCTTATATGGGAAAATGGCTCTCCGTCAAATTTCTTGAATTTTTGATATGTTGTAGAATTGATCATTCCGATGAAATGTTTCAACGGGCGCAACACGATCCTATGACTAGTTTTCGAGATACAGGGTGTTGAATATGAGAAACATTCACTTTTCATCACTCTGTATCTCCCAAGTTATGATTTAGTTCGGATATATCTTTTGTCGGATCATCATCACATCCGTGTATGATGAATTCATGAGAAATTCATTTCCAAATCTTTTCGTAGTACAGGGCGATTTCACTTGAAAACAATGCTATTTTGAGACTTTCATAATTTAGTTGTTTTATAAAGAGAAAATGCGAGAAAAGGTAGAATTATCACATAATATTATAAATTCATTTCATCTAGCATCACAGTTGATACAATTCATACAAGGTGATTCACAAATATGGAAACAAAACGAATTTTGGTTTTTGGGACACCTTGTAGTAATAAACCAACCTAAAATGACAAAATTCACTTGAAGAATGTTAAATGATATGTTCCATTGTATACAGAGTCGAATGATATCAATTTGAAAAATTAGTTATACTTAAATAAATAAAAACCTTGATTTTTTAAATCACCCTATATCTCATAAGGGAGTCCGAAAAGAATTCAATATTTTTTCATGGGAGAACTCGAAATACTTTCATCCATATTGTACAAAATTTTCAGCGGAATCCCATGACGGGTTTTTCATATACAAGGCGAAAAATGTATGAAAAAAGCTACGATCTGTACATTTTCCCATTGCTATATTTTCAGTCCAGTTTTCGGCGGGTTTGCTGTAGTTCTTCCTCGTCCGGCCGCTTTTACTCGAAATAAAAATATTTCAATAAAATAGTGATCAGTTATTATACCGTACAATAGCGTACCGCATCCCTCGAAAAAAAGCCATAACTCGAATTATTATCTGCACAAGCATCGTCTAGTAGGCGATTCAATGGAAAAGTTATTTTTTCATGCTTAGTGTTTCTCAGAAGTTATATTATACTTATTACATCCGCAGAAGTTCGTTTTTTTCGAATTTTCACTCTATAAAACAATAAAATAGTGAAAGTCTCAAAATAGCATTATTATCAAAGGAAATCGCCCTGTACTACAAAAAGATTTGGACATGAATATCTCATGAATTTGTCACATAACGAAAATACCACATAGGATAAATCAGAAAAAAATCATAATTTGTATGTAATTATTTCTATCGGCTTATATAGATATATATTAAATCAAATTCTCGGCATATTTTTACACCAAATTAACGTTTTATGTTTCAATTATGTTCTTGTATCTTCGAATCGTATATATGTTTGTATATAGTATATACCCCCTTTCAGAGAACGTTTCTCTTTCTTTTTCTTGTATTTGAAACATCATCTGAATCATCTTCGAATACCTACTTATTAATATATTCCTCTTATTTCGTAGTAGGCATGGAGAACAATTCAAAGAGGATAAAATCAACAAAATTCTTATGTCAATAGTCGTTTTCTTGTTGTCATAAAGCCCGAGAACTCTTTTTGGGTTATTGGACTAATTGAAGTTTCTTTTTTACTGTTCAAGTTTATGTGATTTTCAGTGTTTGTTGAACTTTGCTGAACAATATGGCCTTCGCAAATAGAGTGAGTTGTTATGTTTGTGACCGAAATGTTATTCCTAGACTCTCAATGCGTTTGAATAGAGGAGATAATATTGATGTTTTGCAAATTGCAACATATCGAAGACAAACTGCGGGAAATCCACCTATTGACATTCAGGATGATACAAAAATATATTTCAATTGTAATGACACAGTAATGAATGACATTATTGCTATGGAAAATAACCCGAATTGCCTTCGTCTCAAAGTGTTGCCCCGCGTATCAAGTCGTGCGTGCATTATTTGTAATGCTCGTCAAAATATTCAAAGACTTTCTTTAGAATGTAGAGTGGATATTTTTGTTGCTTCTGATATCTATGTCCCAGATTTCTTGAGAATTTGTGTTCACCATCTTGATCATCAAGGTTTCCTTCCAAATTACTTGCATGGAGGTTTGAATTTTGTGAATAAACCATACATAATTTCCAATCTTCAACATTTTCTTCAAAGAATGAGGACATTTGCTAATAGAAACAGGCCACTCCGTAACTGGGAAGATATCAATTGTTTCACTGAAGACGAATTTAAGTATCTGACATCAATCTCAAAAAATCATTTTCGACAATTACTAGAATTTTGTGATATTGTTGAACAAGGTGGCAAGAGAAGAAATGTCGAAAGAAAACATTTGCTGACATTTTTGATCAAAATGAAACATGGAGTTTCAGATGAGTTTTTGAAAATATTGTTCAGTTATCCTTCTCGACAAACAGCTAGCTTCATTATTTCTAATGTGAGATTATCTCTTTTACAAAGGTTCGTACCGAACAATATTGGATTTAATTCAATAACAAGAGAAAATTATATTAACAGTCATGTATCCCCTTATACGAATCAACTGTACAATCCCACACCAGATATTCCCAAAGTAATAGTTTATATAGATTGTACCTATAATAAAATAGAAAAGAGCAGTAACTTCCGGGTATTGAGGCAATCATACTGTTTCCACAAGAATGAACACTTGGTCAAACCAGAGATCATAGTTGCTCCCGATGGATATATCTTAGCAATCAACGGGCCGTACTTCGCAGATGCTAGGAATAATGATGCAAGTGTTCTAAATCACGAATTACAAGTTGATTTGAATGGAATGAAAACATGGTTTCAAGAAGGAGATATTGTGATAGTCGATAGAGGCTACTGAGATTCAATCAATAGTCTACAAGAACTTGGCTTGCATTACTATATGCCACCATTTCTACCGCCGAATCAAAGGCAATTAACGACAAATGAAGCCAATCAGGCACGTTTAATAACCACTACTAGATGGATTGTTGAAGCTAGAAATAGACATTTTAAGTCAATTTTCAAATTTTTTCGTCAACCCATAACAGCAATACATGCTGCGAAGCTACATGACTATTACCTGATTGCTGGCGCTCTTATAAATAAATTCCATCCATTGATAAATATGCCTGGAACGTTGGATACGGCCACACAAATGTTGGTTGATTCCGATGATGTCAACATTGTTCAGGCACGAGTTGAAGCTGAAAACCTCCGAACTAGGAATGGTCGATGGATTCGTTTAAATCAATATCATATACAATCGTTTCCTCGCCTTGATATTGAATATTTAAAATTACTTACTGGAACATATCATTTACACTTGGCTGCGTCATATATCCAAGATACAACTCGTAGAGATGGTGAAGTAGACAACATTTTAGAAGTCGATGAGTTACATGGGGAATCCAATTTCCTAAGATTCAGAATATTTTCTCGGTTCAGGAATGCTGCTAAACACATGCTTTGGGTTGTTTTCACTGAAAGAGGTGACGAAAATCTAGAAGATCCTGCTCTCCCCATTACGGGGTATTATTGTACTTGTAAGTCCGGTGCTAGGACTTTAGGAACTTGTGCGCATGTTGCTAGCGTGATATGGTTTTTGGGGTACGCTAGATATCAAGAAAACATACATTTTCCATCCAATCGTCTTTTAGATTCCATAGGAGATGCTGCAAATAGAATGCTTCCAGAGGACATGGATATCGGTCCAGAAATAGTTTAATTTTATTGGTTATTGGTAAGAATCTCCTTCTAATTCGTATTTGATAATGTTTTTTGATTAGGGAAAAATTCAGTTATCCATCATGTATTTTCCTTGTTGTATTGTCATGCACATGCTCGTGCCAACCCAATATCCGAAAGATATATCAAATCCCGTTGAACTTCTATCAATTTATGTATAGATTATATATATATATATATATATATATATATATATATGTATATATATGTATAGAAGTAAATAGAGTGATTTATGTTTTGATTCCGAGAGCCACCATCATCTGTCGACAGGCTGTTTCGTGGTTTCCCACTCATCAGGACAGCTTTATGGTTGCTCTCGATTCCATGGTTCGTGTCAAATTAAGTTTCAACTAGTGACTGTAGATGTCACAAGTTACTTCCTGTTATATATATATATATATATATATATATATATATTCACTGTTTATAGAACTCATTAAATTAAACAGCTGTTTCAGATTACTTATTACTAAGGTATCAACTGATAACACTAGTATCCTACGACATACCTCCATAATGACATGTGCCTGAGATTTATCCACTTGAAATGTTCCTTATATCGTTACATTCAAACTATTTAGCAGACATCTTGAACCTCCTGCATTATCCATGACGGGCATCTTTAAGACAGGCATACATTATGCAATTTCCATGCAATGCAAGTTTGGTGCTATGCAAGAAATTCTTGCATAGCTATTGCATATCTCTTGCCGCGCACATTACATTATGCTGTTTCAGTGCAATTCTGATTTGTTTTGACATTTTGACATCACTGAAATTAATGAACATGTCTTGTTTCGTCCCTTTTTCCAGATGATGACCAAAATCACGTAATTAAGATGCCTGGTTACACGTAATCAATAGAGATACACTCTGCTCAACATATCAGTCACAACACAATGAAAATAGCTAGAAGATAATAATACTGTTTTTGAAGTTCACGTTGGTGACGCTGTTACCACTAGAAAAATTACTAGAATTGCATAAAACTTGCATGAAAAATAGAGCAGATGCTATTTTCAAAACTCGCATGGAAATTACACGCGCGCAAGCGCGTTAATGTAGTTTGGACTTGCATGGCACTTGCATTGCACGGAAATCGCATAATGTATTATTGGGAATTCAAAATTAGATGCCAGCGCCAAAGTGGCAAAAAATGGAACCTCTTTCGCGTATTTATGTCGAAAGAACATAACCTCGTTGTCCTTTGTGCTATTGTTGTAGAAATGCTCAAAATGTCAAAATCATACTTTCAACCTCATTTTCACGTAAGTATAGATTCAAAACCCGACACCAGAGGGAGTATCCCTTATCTTGAATTCCCAATAGCCATGGGATACATATTATGTGTGCCATCTGGCAAGGCCGTACAAGTTGTTATGAGTTGAAATAATGTTGATTTCACTTCACTGAATTCCTTACTTTTACGTTTTGAATAAATGTCAAATAAGTATCTTCTCAATCACATCAGGAGACTTCAATGGATAGGTAGAGTGGTCATTTATTAGCGTAAAATAGTGAAATATATGGACTTTTTCAGAAATTGTTCGCCTTGCATATGAAAAACCCGTCATGGGATTCCGCTGAAAATTTTGTACGATATGAATGAAAGTATTTCGAGTTCTCCCGTGAAAAAATATCGCTATCTTTTCGGACTCCCTTATGAGATATAGGGTGATTTAAAAAATCAAGGTTTTTATTTATTAAAGTATAACTAATTTTTTAAATTGATATCATTCGACTCTGTATACGATGAAACATATCATTTAACATTCTTCAAGTGAATTTTGTCATTTTAGGTTGGTTTATTACTACAAGGTGTCCCAAAAACCAAAATTCGTTTTGTTTCCATATTTGTGAATCACCTTGTATGAATTGTATCAACTGTGATGCTAGATGAAATGAATTTATAATATTATGTGATAATTCTACCTTTTCTCGCATTTTCTCTTTATAAAACAACTAAATTATGAAAGTCTCAAAATAGCATTGTTTTCAACTATTTCAACTATTTGAGTTTATTCTGATAAAGGAATAATGACCTATTATCGGCAAGGGTAGGTGAAATCATACCTGAGCACATCAGATTTGATCACAGGTATGATCCCACTCAAGTTGCATATCAATATTAAATCATAGTAATTTTTTTTCCTTGGTGTTATGGCATCGCCTGCTATGGTCATCATCCATGTGTTCTGGATAGGCCTTGTTACTAACTCCATACGCCACCTTAGGAGCAGCACTGTTAATTTTTAACGCAACAGTGAATCGTGGAGGATTATTCCCAGCCGACACGAGCCTCAAACATTCAGACTTTCACATCTGAAAATGAAAAAAGATCGCACCGTCTGGGAATCGAACCTGCAACCTCTGGGAATACCAGGCGAGCGCTTAACCACTGCGCTAATCCCCGCCCTTCATAGTAATTAATTAATTGATATAATATAATAATAATAATAATATATAGGAATGAAAATACTTGTATGGTAAAGGGGAAAATACTAGTTGTTCTCATTTCAGATTAGAATCTATAATTTTTTTTAAATTGTTCAACTAGTGGTTGCTCCTAAAGTCAACAGATGTGTCCCATTTGATTCAAATTAACAGGCAGAGGATACAAATATAGCTTGTTGATCATCTGTATCTACTTGATCCTCTCTGATTTTACCCGACCCGACCGAAATAATATTCAAGAGTACAGAATTCATAGGGAAGTAGTTGTTTTCTGTTGGATATTAAAAAAAGTAACTTCAATTTATCGTAGGTTCAATTCACAATTGAGAATGTTTCTCTTTACAACATGAATCCCTTCCAAATTAGGTTATCTTGTACGATGGAACATAGCGACAAAATTCCAACTTTCAGTCGCAGATGATTCTACAACTGACTTTATGAACATCCTGTTCTTATTTCCAATAAAATCATGATAGGAGTTATAGTCACTTGCATTATGCTTCGTCCAATGATATTTTATTTTTGCCCCTTGGTTGGTTGCTTGGTTGGTTAAAGACTGACGAGCGAGATACCGGGTTTACCTTTGAGGTTTTCCTTAACACAGACCAGCTGGGGTGTTTTGACAGTTCATTGAGGCAGTAAAGGCATTCCCAAACTCGATTTGACTTTATTTGTATTGAATTCAGAGCTTTTATTGCGCTCTGGCTGTCAGATAGAATGTATATGTGTTTTCTTTCATACCCACGGTCTAGATTCATCTGTATGCATGTCCTTATGGCATGTGCCTCTGCTTGGAATACTGTGGTGTTGTTGCCAAGTGGGATTATTACTTTCCTTTTTGGCCTCACCCCATATATTCCTGCTCCTGTTCCTACATCTCTTTTTGAACCATCTGTGTACTAGATAATGTTGAAAGGTGATTCTACTCCCGAGTCCCATTAATTCGACTTGAGGTGTGTTTTGAATGGTTTTTCTTACGAGTATTGTGATAGCATATAGTCTGATATTTTGTTTTGACCCTTACGTTGGCCAATAAATTATTCAGTCATTATTTGAACATTTACCTATGAAAAGCAAAGTATGCTTCTGTGCTTGAGAGACCATATCAATTCATTGTTCCTATTCTGTATGTACCAAGTTGAGCGGTGTTTTGAAATCCTCTTGTTTTTTGCAGAAAATGACTCAGTGGTGGCGTCAGATCTTAGACATGACTTATCCAATGACTTCAATGTTTAGTGGCCGAGACTTTAACCAAACAATTCGTGGTACTTTTGGAGATACTTATATAGAAGATCTCTGGTTACCATATTTCACTGTTACCACTGATATTACAGCTTCCTGTATGAGAATTCATTCACATGGTGAGTTTTTCTATGATAATTATAATATTTATGAATTATAAATGTCATGACAACTTTCCTGGAGTGTTATGGCATTATAGAATTGAAATTATGTAGATTACTCAGTTGACTCAGTTTCCAGCAAAATGTGATGACCACGAAACTCCATGAAAGATATTCATATGAAAGAAATTCATTTATACTAGAGATGATACTCAAGGTAAAATATCAAACCAAAATAGAATGGAATAAAATCTTCTGTTGAAAAAGTATCAATGAATAAATTAAGATAAAATAAAAATGTTTACTATATTCTTTCAAATAGGAAAATGATGAAATCAATGTGTTGAGGAAGATTTATCTTTATTTTGATTGTTTTTTATAAATGATCTTTGATACACGTCGGATGCTATTCGAAAAAATGATTGTGTGACAGTAACATAAATCGAATGGAAAAAGTTATAAAAAAGTCATGAATATAAACGGCGTGATTTTCTGTTTAGTATTTAATTTTTACCGTCATACTGAAAAGTACAGAAGTACATTTACATTATTTGGTCCTTCGAGTTTACGAGAAAATAACTAAGGAATACAAACTGATCGAAAAAATAACGAAGAATTCGATGATTCAAGTTGAAGTGCACCATGACAAAAAAGGAAAACGAGCGGAACCCCAACCCAGTGAGTTATGTGGAAGGAGGAAATCTTTCTGGTATAATGAAAAGAGAAAATGTACCAGTAGAGAGAAGAAGGTTTTCAAAAGAACATAGCAAAGCATCAGTGAATGAAGAAGGTTTCAGAAGGGAGATGAACGAAAATACAAATTCTTGAAATATGTTTAGAAGTTGCTAGGATAAAAGCTGCACCAGAAACAAAAACGAGAAGAGGAGAATATTGAACTAGTAGAAGACAAAATAGAAATTGAAAAATCGAAATATCTTAGAGAGAGAACTGATAGATATGCAACTCAGTACAGCAGGGAGCCAAATTCCTAGAAATCATAGGAGCATTTATGAAGGTACTGTGAACAATTGGCAGAGGACTTCAGAACAAAATAAAATGAAATATGAATAGGGGGCGCTCTGAATACAGAAGCAGTAATTTGGATGAAAATAATTTTGAAATAGACCAAAACAAATGTCGTTTGATTCATCAAAAATCGAACAGCAAAGAAAATCATAGTTTGCTGAAAAATGACTTAAAAAAAGCAATCGAAATAAAGACAAATCTTCATCAATACAATGTTTATGAAAAATATCTTAAGATGACAATAGTGTAATGAAAAGTGTTTTACTGCTACTGTTTTCGGGTTTTTCCTGCAGATGAAATAGCAAATGCTCAACCAATTTTGTAAAGTCACCCTGGAGCACATATTGTGGTGGTGTCCTCTTTCATGTAAGCTAATGTGTAGATGGGGAAGGAGACTATTACCATTGTAGTTCATAATGATTAATTCAATTCAGTTAATTTAAAAATATTATCATTTATTTAATGAGGCTTTTTGCATATGTTTTAAAACTTTTGACAATAAAGAATCTTGGCTGGAATAATCCTCTGTATTATCGTAATGATTCCAAAAAGCATGCCTAGTCTAATAAAGTAAATGTATTAACACAACTTGTAACATATTTTCTATTACTAGGTACTTTAGCACATGAGTAAATATATTTCTATTTCTATTCATAGCGTATGCAGGCAACAGGCAACACATTTTTTATGTTTTGGAATGGCAGTATTTTGGTAATACCAAATTTATTTCATTATTGACTAAGGTCTAAGGATATCATTTTTATTTTACATTAATGTATGTACTGAAAAATATTTTGAAAATTGTCTCACCAAATGAATAATTATTTCTGTTCTGTATCTTCTTCTGTATTCGCTTAGATCATTGAAGGAATGCATTTTTCATACAGTGTAAAATTGGAATAATTTGTAACAGGATAATCATAATTTTTTATTTTACTATAAATCAGCAAAGTATTACCACCAATTCTGATTGTGAAATATATCCTTGCTCTTCTCTAGTATATGAATCTCATAACCGACCGCTTCATATTAGTTATACTTTTCCTTTTGGCATGCAGAGTGCTTCATAGCTATTATTTGCAGAATAATACAATTTTGTTTGCTTTTCGAATTGTTTTGCTCATATCTTTTTGATGAATGTGCCGATTGTGATTGGTTAACCTAAATGTTAGCACTGAAATTTGTTGGAAAATTGTTAGACCATTTCTAAAACGAGTTCAGTTCTCTTATAAACTAAAATGCCCTAAAAAATATCTCAAAACTTTTTCAGAAAATAGAGGTCTTGAATTTGTGTTAGATTTCCTTCAGGACCTATTATTAAAGTTGTGGGTATGTATGTAGTTGTAGAAAATACTCTGCTGTGCAAAATTGAAACTCAAAATACCTTATACTTACACGCTTTTTGAAATCAGTATGCTTAATTATTTTTGTTGAGGTAACAAGCTTATTGGTTCTAATTGATTGGAAATGCCTAAGATCTTAAGCGAATGATTTCGACAATTTCGAAATATCCTTCTCTCCGATATTCCTCTAAGATAGGTGTAGCTAAGCTGAGACTTGTCCTTGAAACTCTTGTGTTTGAAACAAAGGGGTGAAATATGGCTTGGCTGGCCTTGGCCTATTCTGATGAACAACAAACCTACCAACCGTGTATTAACATGTTTGCGTTCCGAAATGAATGACACTAATGGTGGCAGTCAGCCACAACGGAACAATATCAGTTCCAGTAAAATACTTTAAATGGATTAATAAATTGAAATGAAATTGATTGAAAGTGGTTATTAATAGTACAGTTAATTCAAATTTGAATACTCTAATGTCGTCATAAATTAACATTAAAATTTTCTAAATCCTCATACATATTCATACCATTGTTTATATAGAACATAGTTAGTCAATCTTATGGGATTATAATTGGATCAAAATGGATGCGACATGCAGATGGCAATAGTGAGCTCGCATCCAAGTCATGTCGTAACTTCAGTGATTTGGCCTCCAAGTCATGTCGTAACTTGATTGAAACAATGGGACAGCATTAAAATCAGGGTTTTTTGAAGAAACCTGCATTAACATGACGTCAAATATTCATGTTTGTAACTAATCACGCTAGATGACACTCGCGTTTGCGTCCAACACCAATTACACAGGCATTGACTAACTATCTTACTTCTATATAAACAATGTTCATACCGACAAAAATAATGAGATATACCTTTCCAACTATAGAACATTTTTCGGTCTTTAAATTGATGAAATCCTCAGTTGGCAAAAATGTATAACCGAAAAAAAATTTCACCCATAATCAATCAGCATTCTTTACAAAATTAGAGGATATTTAGAAAGAAAAATTTTGATGAATATATATTTCAGTTTCATATTTTCCAGATTGCAGTATTTAGTTTCTATATGGGGATTTGCTAAAGCTTCTGTATTAAAACCACTTAAAAACTACAGAACAAATCAATCAAATGTATATATAAATTACCTCATCTAAAACCCACTGATAATTTATGTAGATAAAAAAAAAATCATTTAATTTGGATTTACTTTATAAAATGGGAGTATGGGAGTATGTTCATTTATTCATCTTGGAAGAATTAAATCTTCATAACAACATTCCAATCTATAATCATGGAATAAGAAATGTTCATGAATCATGAATCAGGACTGCAATTGAAAGAAAAAATATAATGCATGATGGTATACTTGTTATAATATACTACCGAGCACATTGAAAAATATGAAATGTTCTTTAAAATTTAAGTATAAATTGAAACAATAAAAAAATCTGATTTGACAATTTATTATATTTTTTTTCTTCATCTATTTACGATTTTCATTTTTGATATATTTCCTTGGGAATAATAAAGTTATAATTATCACTAGACAACAGTCAGTAAAATATCACAGATATATTAGTGTTTTTATTAAAAATTACAAGCGATGCTTTGGAGTAAGAATAATAAACAATCGATTTTGACCAAACTCAATTCGCCACAATAGAGAATATGCAAGTGATTTAAATTTACATGATTTTTTTACCTCATATACTTTATTGTCTTGAAATTACACCTAAACCATTAGTTTATCATTTAGTTTGTATTTAACTCCATAAAACTTTAATCAAAAAGTGCATAATAAGCGCGCGGAATTCAAATTTGCGAAACGCATCACCATTGGTCGAAACGAAGAATGACGTCACATGGCACGTTATGAAATTTATCTGTGTTGATATTCATACTACCCTAGTCGTCTTTCATAGAAAACTTGTTTTTATTTATGCATTTGTAGTGCGATAATGGTCTAGTGACAATTGTAAATTATCAAGAGCAATGACTGAAAGTGGTTTTGTCAAAGCACAATCCGACAATACCTGAACTGATAAGTAGTAATAGTTTATCAAATGATAGTTTTCCTTTTGTAATTTAGGTGAGGCAGGTATATACAAAACATTTATGCATACAAAACTTAATTCTGATCAATTCACTTCATGTTAACTATCGAAATACAATGTACTCACATTGAAATGATCTCCACAACAATGTAAATGTGATATTGGATTTACTTCGCCTCTTCTCATAACCTTACACCATTGTTTACGTATTTTCGCATCTCTTGGAACACAAAAAAAAATACTTTACTTGGTGTAATTATAATTGTGTTTTGACATTCCGGTACTAGACAATACCTATAAAGTGGTTTTTTAGCATTTTCCATTATCGTAATAGCGATTAAAACTGCAAATCCCTAACCTAATTAATAACTGTCAATAGTGTCACCGGCCTTAACTATAGAAAGGCTTGTTCATTGAAGACTGCTCTGGTTGATCGAGATCACTTTCACATATGTTCATCTCTCTCTAACACTTGTACTGCATTTGTCTTACTCTTTCATAAAATATCAACTTCAAGCAAGTAGAGCAATCAGAGTACGTCTCAACGAACGACACTGAAGAAGAACAACACTGATCGCGCCATGTGACGTCATCCACAGCGCGCGAAAATGGAGGCGTTCAAATAAGTCAAATTCAATCGGTATTTTATACATTATTTTAAAAATTAATTCCAAGACTTTCAACCGTATTTATATTTTTTACCATTGTTTATATAAACTATATAGAATATAGTTAGTCAACCTTATGGGATTATAATTGGATCAAATTGGATGCGACATGTAGATGGCGATAGTGAGCTCACATCCAAGTCATGTCGTAACTTCAGTGATCTGGCCTACAAGTCATGTCCTAACTTGATTGAAACAATGGGACAGCATTAAAATCAGGGTTTTAATCACACAAGATGACACTCGCGTTTGGGTCCAATACCTTTTCCACAGGCATTGACTAACTATCTTCTATTTAAACAATGATTTTACTATGTTGTAACGAAGTAAAAAATTTATTAAACAAATAAAAAAAATTATGCATATTCCCTATTAACATTGTTTATATAGAAGATAGTCAACCTTATGGGATTATAATTGGATCAAAATGGATGCGACATGTAGATGGCGATAGTGAGCTCGCATCCAAGTCATGTTGTAACTTGATTAAAACAATGGAAAAGCATTAAAATCAGGGTTTTTTGAAGAAACCTGCATTAAAATGACGTCAAATATTCATGTTTGTAACTTATCACGCTAGATGACACTCGCGTTTGTGTCCAATACCTTTTCCACATGCATTGACTATGTTCTAGTTAAACAATGGTATTATTAATAACCAGAGAGGTTGGATGATTTTGACTTTGAGTCCTGCTAAATTCACACGAAACGGACAAAGGACCACGCATACATCTTATGGGAAAAAGTCTTTCGGTGAAAATTGCTGGATTTATGATATGTTGTAGCTGCAGCCATCCCGAGTAAAAGTCTTCATTGGCCCAACACGATTGTATGACCTGATTCGGCGCTAGAGGGCGCCAAATCATTAATTTTGTGATTTTTTAAGAAATTCAGCTGATTAGAAAAATATTAATATATCTCATTTATTTTCAATATTGTGTACGACTGGACATTTCTTAAATTCGTAAGAAATTCCTTTTCATAATACAGAAAAAAACGCGCCATTGTTTTTCTACAGGGTATAGTCAACATACTCAACCCTTCAGTGAATGAATTCGCCGACGAGGTTATAAGTTGATTGAGTTTATCATAGAGGATCAATCAGAATGTTTTGTTGATCAACCAAAATATAATGACGCTATGAATACACAGTGTTTGAAATAAGGAAGGGTCCATATTATATACAGGGTGGCCCATTAGTGTGAGGAAATAGTCTCTTCCTATAATGAGGAGTATGAAAAAATTTTTCACATAAACGTTATACGGTTTACTTTGTTGCTTGTTATAAAAATGTTTCGAAATATACAGAGTGTTTCTTTAAAGCGGAGCAATACAAAGCATCAATTTTTTAAATAGACCATCATGTAAATTTTCTTACTATTGAACTGAGCAAAACGTTTCACATATGGAGGTATTTTCTCTTTTCGAAAATTTTGCGGCGTTGTCAAGTTATTGCTGAAAGAGAGAAAATCTTCAGAAAAACAGTCCATCACAAATACCATCATAAAGGCTTTATGAATAGAATTCAAGCAAAAATATCTGTGTCATGCACAAATTATGAACAATGTACGTTCCTCTAGGTTTTTAAATCAAGGATCAGTTCAATAATTCCGTGCCTATGATTGAATTCTTGTTGAATTTAGATGGGTAAACTCATTTCATTCAGTTCAGGAGATTACTTCAGCTCTCTGTTGAGGACGAAGTCATGATTGAATCTTCGAGAAGATACTCATTGAAATTGAATGGAGCATTCCCTGTGTGAAACACTATGTATTTTCATTTGCATTTTGTTTTGAGAGATCAACTTCCATTCTGATCGATAATCAATAATACTTTTAATTTTAGCATTGCTCAGTCGCACAGAATTTTGGATGTAAATGAGATATTGATAATTCATTATTCAGGTGATCGTCGAATCTAGTCATACGATCGAGTTGGCACAATGGAGACTTTTTCTCAGAATTGTTCCAGCAACCAAGGAGACTAAACGTTATTTGACTAGGAGAGTCTAATGCCCATAAGACAATGGGGGCACTGATAGAAAGAGATGAGAGAACATTTGTGACGAAATGTGACGCCATTCTCTATAGACAGTGACGGACTAGCTCTTGGTATATGAGAGTTACATGTGACAGTTTTGTTTCTTGGTTAGAGTTCGACTCTGAACTCATGTCCAAGTACGTCACTATGACGCGTCGATGCTACAAGATTTTGATTGGCTAGAGCTTATTAAATTCCCCTGTTAGTTTACTCTCTTTGTCCAGCAAGACTTTTTCCATAAGATGTGTGCGTGGTCCTTTACTTTCTTGATAAACGACAACGAACAATAATACGAGGTTAGAGAAAGTATCAACATTTTGACGAGTAGGAGCAGAAAATAAGTTCTGTGGAAGATATGCTGGTGCTACATGACCTTTTGCTGGCAGGTTACATGACCAAAAGGCGTGAAAATACTATCAGTAGAAATCAGTAGTATCGGAACGATTCAGAATACTGGTCAGTACAGTTTCGGAACTATACCTATGACTACTGGAAATTTTAAACATTTCAATTACAGTTGAATATGATTTCGATTGTTGAGTTGGCGGGAATCCGTTGGAATGTTGAAGGAAAACAATTTTTAAATTGTCGTCATTTTGAAACTTTGTTTCATCTTCAGAACTGTGAAATTTAAGAATAGGAATTTACATATCAAAATGGAATTCTCGAATGGATGTTTGGCTTGTCTCCAAATACAAAAGGATGTGAAGACTGACCTCGATGGGTCAGTCTCGATGGGAACGCTAACGGTGGAACGATTGATGATATTTCAGAAGAGCATTGTCGATGAAAATATCTGTAAAACAGAGACGGACCGCCAACATTTCTGCGGTGTTCCAGAGAAGTGAGTGAGCTTGAAATATCAGCATCACCGACGAGATGAATGGCTCTTTTTGGACAGAATCTGAAAGTTTCAGTGTGTGTTTAAGGGCTGAACTCCATACATGAGAACAGTATCTCAGGACAGGTCGGATCTGTGCCTCATAGATCATAACCAACTGACGGGAAGTGAAATAGCTCTTGGCACGAAACAGAAAACCAAGTTTTTGTTAGGCACTTTTGGCAATGTACCTCACATGGCTTTCCCATGACAGGGTACTGCAGATGGTAATACCGAGCATCGAAATGGAGGACTCCATTGGTACGGACACTCCTTACATAATTACGTTGGCCACTGCGAGATCAGCCTTTCTAGAGAAAAGACAGAATTCAATGCGAATAAAACTCAAGCATGTCTTTTCTCTAGAAAGGCTGATCCAAGTTGTTGATCCAAGTTGTTGATCCAAGTTGTTGATCCAAGTTGTTGGGTCCCCATTCTAGAATTTTTGCAAGGTCCATATTTAAATTGTTCACGTTCCTCACCCGTTCTCTTCTAATTGCACGGGCTGATATCGGAACTTTGGAAGACAAACGCGATATGAAGGGTACTATCATCCTCAAAACTATGCAAGAGGTAGCTCCCAACAAATGATGTGAAGGAGAAACTGTGTTGGTGCTAAAATGAATTCCTTCGGAACACCAATTAAATTTTTACCAGCATTTATAGGTTGAGTGTCAGATGAAACTCCATCAACCACCACGTGGAGAGATCTGTTTCAATACGACAGCTCTGGAGCAGTTTCTGGTGAACCAGGGTTAATCAGATGATGTTCTTCTTGACGTGTTTGGTGTATACAGTGTCTTTCAAAAGTCTGGGAACGGTCTCATATTTCATGAAATAGTTTGGCATTTTAACAATAGTGGGCTCTTTAACCGAATATCATGATACCGAGAATGTAATGGTTAGGACAGGTACAACTCTGTGTAGAATCGACTGCTTGACAGCCTGTTGATTCCTCAAGTGGTTGGTGATTCACGACATTCTTATAGTTATGGTTTTACCATAACTAAATTTTTTCAAATGGAACACCCTATTAAATTTCATTGCAATCAATTCAGCGATCCCCCATCACTTATGTCTCCAAATATCAGATTTTAAATTAATGTGGTTTTAGAAAAAGTCTGGGAACATTCCAATATTTTCAATACGGCTCAAGAAAAAATCACGAAATTTTATACAAGATGGTTTTTGATTCAATGGTGATATTGGCAATGTTGCCAATGTTGCCAAATCAACAGTTGATCATATATTGAGGGTAACTCAATTTTTCAAAATGGAACATCCTATTTATTTGAATTTGCAGTCAATTCGGCGCCCCCTCATTACTTATATCTCCAAATATCAGATTTTGAATTATTGTGGTTTTTGACATATGTCAACAAGGCTTTTTCGTTAAAAAGTTTGGGAACGTTCCAATATTTTCAATACGGCTCAAGAAAAGTTCATGAAATTTTATACAAGATGGTTTTGGATGATGCCCGATTCAATGGTGATATTGGCAATGTTACAAAATTAAAAGTTTTTCCAGATATTGGGAGCAATTTAATTTTTTTTCCATGGAACACCCTATTTATATTTATTGCAATCAATTTAGCGCCCCCTCATTACTCATGTCTCCAAATATCAAATTTTGAATAAGTGACGTTTTTGAAATATGAGAACATGGTTCGTTGAAATTTATGCAGACGGTCCAATACTTTAAAAAGGGCTCGAGAAAAAATCATGAAATTTTATATAAGATGGGTTTTCATGAAAAAACTTTTTAATAATTGACTTCTTTTCCAGTAAAGTATTGAATCAAATGAAATAACAGAAACTGAAAACTATCTGACCAAGTGCTCAAAATATTTGCTAAATAATATTGTCGCGACTAGGGCTACTAGGGTAGCATCCTGAGCCGTATAAGGGGTTGTTTCCCATACTAAATGCGACTTGGGGTGTAGCTACAGACGGTAGCTAATGAAACTCAGGGGGTAGCAAAGGAATATAAACGTTTATTGTACAACAACGGGGATACTGGGGGAAGTTATATACATACATAAAATAAGGGACACTCAATAATATTATACGGAACAAATGAAACTCTTACCAAAACCATCACTAGACCAATACTTAGAGCTGAGGCCAGAAGGGCCTAGCCTACGAGGCTAACTGAGCAGTAGGGCTCTCTCCTCTATAGGAGTGTATTAACAACTATCTCATCGTTCCATATCTCTTGTATTTATATAAGGAAATATGTTTATTTCATTCGGTCAACGATTTTAGCTCGTCACGCGACTTCGCTAATTTCAATGTCGGTCGCATATGACAATGAACTTCTATATCGTGGACGAATTAATAAACAATAAGATGAATGGATCAATGCACTAAAACAATTCAAAGGGCAGTACTCAATATTTACGACATATGCCCACCTTCTAAGAAAGCTGGACCCCAGCTTTAAAATACAAACACGAACCTACGAAAACTTTATACAAAGCAAGTGCCCTATTCTAATAATACATAAATCTACTACTAAAATGATTACAAGAAATATATTTTTCTGGATCCTATCTTTTTTTCAGCTTCTATGACTAATAGAAAAATTCAAAAATTTTTTTTTGTTACATGTTAATCCTTAATAATTCTACTCAAAAGAAAATTCAATACAAAATATTATATTCTATCTAACCAATAATTTTCAAACTTCAATTTAAATGACCAACAATTTTTTTTCCAATCTTGAGATAAAAATGACCTGTCAAATATTTCTTATGGAATGAATATCTTCATAAACTTGGGCCATATAAAAACGCTTTATTGCCAAAAACTATCAGTTGAAAATTTGTAAGCAAACATTCGATTGTTTTCAAAACACACACTACCAATTATTCTCAAAGTTCGTTCCGAATTATCAAAAAATATTCCACATCAACAGCAAAAGAAAACCGTCGAATGTATCTTATGACAGATCAATTGACTACTTACTGGCCATATAAATGCTAAATCGCAAAAGTGTTAATCGACTTTGTCTAGATAATTTGTATACCATTAGTTAATTGTTTTCAAAACACAATTGTTCATCATATTCCATTCAATATTTTCAGTATTGCATTTTTCGATAACATTCCGAATGTATTTATACAATAAACCGACAATGGGAGTTTTGAGTAATTCAACAAAAAAAAAAATAATATCATTCGAGAAAATCGAGATGGCCAAATCATAATTTATCAATTTGGGAATGTTAATCAAAACCGTTTTATTTCTTACGATAAAATCAACTGAATGTTGTATTGAATTTGAAGACAGAAAACGTTACATTGCAAAAGTATTGACTTCGGCTGGATAATTGGTAAACAAATTAGGTGTTTTCAAAACACGATTTTTTGTTATCATTCATTTCACCATTTACTATTCCAAACTTATGTTTGATTTCAGATATTTACGCTACTTGTAAATGAGAAATTGATTTCATATGATTCAGAAAAAATATCATTCGAGGTAATGGGGATGGCCAAATTACAATTTATCAATTTGTGAATGTTAGATATCAGTTCACGCCTCATTATCACCATCTTGAGTGTAACACTGGTATGCCATCAATTTGGTTAGGACAGTCATACAAATCGTCAATCACATTATATGACAAATTTCAAATTAGCAATTTAGACCTCTTTATTACCTTTATGACACACATAATTTTCATCTATTAAATGTTCTGTTTTGCAGTTCAAGTACATACTTTAAATTTCGTATTCACACTCTTTACAATTCCTCATGACTCATTCATACAGAAACCTTTCTCCGTGCAACTATTTCTCATATATTTCTCAACTATTTCTCATATATCGACATCTCACATTATCGCAATTCATCCATTTTCTCGGCAACACATCGAGAAAAAACAACATCATTCACCAATGATTCTCTTAGAAACCCATCAAGAGCATGTATATCACTATATACCATTTACCAAAAAATCTCAAAACTCTTGGCAACACTTCAAGAGTAAGATACTACAGAGAAACGCTCAATCCCACTTTGAGGATTTTCTCCCACGTCTCTCCTGCAAACTCCTTTACAACAGCCTCTTCCTGCCGTCATTCAATTCTTCTATAACGCCGTTATAGACATAGGTAACCTATTACCCTATAAATATTCTCATATCACGATATTCCATTAAAAAGTCGATCATACACCAATTGCACCAGATATTTCGAAGACGTCATGAGCATAATTCCAAGAGCATGCAAAGCAGAACATATTTTTCAAAAAAAAAAAAAAAATCAAAAACATCAAAATATGTCATTTACAAGTGAAGCAATTCCAAATTCTATTTAAACATTCTTGCCAAAAAAACATTATTCACATTAAGTGTGTTTCAAAAATACCTTCAACCCTTTCATATAACTACTGTCACTCAAAACCATAATGCACAACAATTGAGGCCAACTTCGCATCCTCAAAACTTTCAAGGAAGACTCAAAAAAATTCCAGGCAAATATGCAGCTTCCATATGTCATTCTTACTCAACATTTCCCAACATGCCCTTTCATTCGGGCATTCATCTACATTTTTCTCCACAGTTTTCTCAATAGAACTCGCATTTTTACTCAGTGACATATATTTCTCCTGAAGTTACTTTTGATATTCATTTTCTCACATTTATTCATATTTTTGACATTATTTTCTCCCTTTCATTCAAACAATCATCTCGCTTCTTTGCATTCTTTCCATTTATATTCTCATACTTGCAATACTTTTCATAGCCGTAGTGTTTTTCTTCCTTCCTTCTTGCTGTCGTGGACGGTTCCTGCTATATAAAAATATCATTATCTATTAAAACCAACAAAATAATTATTTTCCTTTATACCGAAGATGAACAGTGTTCCTTTATATCCTCCTGGATATATGTTCAAGGTTTGGTACATTACTCTGAACTCTGTATAAAAATTCCATTACAGTAAAAATTAATAAAAATATTGAAAACCTTCCATTAAATTTAACTGAACAACTCATATTGAAGTTTTTCCAATTGCATACCTTTTCCTTAATTCGGTATAAAATTCCTGTGGCAGGAAAAATTCATAAATAATAAAAATTTTGCTCATTTCTATAACAGTCGAGAACAAATTACTAAAGTTGGCCTAACTCAGATTCGTTTTGAATATTTCCACCAAATATTCACGAAAATAGCTAGTGAACTTCTATAATGTTAGTAATACACTATAGAAAAACAATATTTGCTCTATGACAAAAAAATACTACTGTAGATTCACCCAGTTCTATGTTCACATTTATATTTTCCTGGCTAAGAGGAAGATACCGTGAAACATTTTGTACACCCATCTTAAAAGGTGAATTATGACGAAATAACCCACAGGACGAGCAAAGCCCATCCATTATAGTCCTTAGGCTATGGTTGGGGTGAAACGGGGCAGAATGGGGTTAATTATGGAGAATCAACCCTCCGGGACGAGCAGGCATCTCCGTAATTATGGGGGTGGGGTTAATTATGACGAATCAACCCCCCAGGGACTAGCAAGGCGCCTCCTCCATAGTCCTTGGACTATGGTTGGCGTAATAAGGGATGGAGTAGGGTTAATTATGAAGAATTAACCCTCGGAACCAGCTAGGCACCTCCACCATAGTCCTTGGACTATGGCTGGAGTGAAAAGGGACGGGGCGGGGTTAATTATGAGGAATCAACCCCCCGGGACTAGCAAGGCGCCTCCACCATATGTCGTGACTAGGGCTACTAGGGTAGCATCCTGAGCCGTATAAGGGGTTGTTTCCCTTATACTAAATGCGACTTGGGGTGTAGCTACAGACGGTAGCTAATGAAACTCAGGGGGTAGCAAAGGAATATAAACGTTTATTGTACAACAACGGGGATACTGGGGGAAGTTATATACATACATAAAATAAGGGACACTCAATAATATTATACGGAACAAATGAAACTCTTACCAAAACCATCACTAGACCAATACTTAGAGCTGAGGCCAGAAGGGCCTAGCCTACGAGGCTAACTGAGCAGTAGGGCTCTCTTCTCTATAGGAGTGTATTAACAACTATCTCATCGTTCCATATCTCTTGTATTTATATAAGGAAATATGTTTATTTCATTCGGTCAACGATTTTAGCTCGTCACGCGACTTCGCTAATTTCAATGTCGGTCGCATATGACAATGAACTTCTATATCGTGGACAATTTAATAAACAATACGATGAATGGATCAATGCACTAAAACAATTCAAAGGGCAGTACTCAATATTTACGACAATATCTCAAGCGGTCATAAAATTCCCTTAAGATATTAGTTAGCATTTGAGGCGTGATTAAAAATCCTGACATATTTTAATTTAAAAAATTTCCAAATTTGATGGTTATTCCACAAAGACCCGATTTTTCAAATGTCCCCAAAAAAAAGTCTAATGGTGTCAAATCGGAAGAGCGGGCTGCTTTCTCTTAAAAAAGTACGCACCATTCTTGGATAATGTGGTGGTGTCCCATCTTGTTGAAACCATAATTTTTATATATCAATATTTAAATTATCGCAATCTAGGTAGAATCTGATGTTGCAGGAGATGTTAATATTTTGTACCATACAAGCTGCCGTCAATGCAAAAATGTCCAATAATATGGCTTCCCAAGATTCCGGCCGACACATTTAATTTCTTAGGTTGCTATGTGTGAAGCTCTCTCATCCAGTGTGGGTTATTTCTGCTCCAGAACCTACAATTCTGATGGTTGACATGTCCGTTGAGGCAAAATGTTGATTCGTCGCTAAACATTGATTGCAATGAAAATAAATAGCGTGTTCATTTGAAAAACTTGAGTTACCCTCAATATCTGAAAAACTGTCGATTTGGCAACTTTGCCAATGTCACCATTTAATCGGACATCATCAAAAACCATCTTGTATAAAATAACATGAATTTTTCTTGAGCCGTATTGAAAATATTGGAATGTCCCCAGACTTTTGAACGAAAAAGCCATGTTGTCACATTTCAAAAACCACATTAATTTAAAATCTGATATTTGGAGACATAAGTAATGAGGGGGCGCTGAATTGATTGCAATGAAAATAAATAGGGTGTTCCGTTTGACAAAATTGAGTTACCATCAATATCTGAAAAACTGTTGATTTGGCAACATTGCCAATATTACCACTGAATCAAAAACCACCCTGTAGAAATTTTCTCTGTGCCGTTTCAGAAATATGAGACCGTTCCCAGACTTTTGTATGTTTGCATCTCCAGAAGAGAAACATACTCTTTCCCAAGGATAAATTATTTACAATGACAATTGTAAAATGAAGAAAACACTTGGAACAGTATACAAAAAAACAACACTGATAGATACTTACATTTAGAGTGGTTCTCCGAGTTCAAAAAGGTGAAAATAAATAAATTCGACATAAAAGATAAAATGGTACCTACAGGTTCACGAAAGACTTTGACACAGACGCATAGAAATGAACAGACTGAGCTGTCGGTAAATCAATTATATCTAAGATTAAAAAAAAAACTGATTAAATATGTGGGAAGAGTTGAGAAAAAGTCACCCTTTAATCAGCCTGATACACGATTTTTGTTTGTATCTATTAGATTTAAACACAAAGTGTAAATTTTTTCAATATCATATCTTTTATCAACACATCTTTCTCCATGCTTTGTTATTTCAATCATCTCATTAACTATTCTTATTTCAATATCGTCCACTAATACTGACTGATTCGAAATCGAAAGTATCGAGGGATGACTTATAATGTTCTGCAAGTCTTGCAGATCGCAGATTTTATGTCCGTATTCTACGTCTTAATTCTTCTTGAACTCCGCTTTAGAGTAGTGCTTCTTACTTTGACCCCGATGGGGAGCGGCTACTACCTTGTTTGAAGTCACATATCAAATACTGAGGTCTTGATCGGCTTCGTCAGAATGCAAAATGCCGCAAAATTCAATGCCCGTCTTGGTATCATCCAGGAAACAAATATTTGTCTTGAATCCTATCTATTATTGAATTATTTGAGAGAAGGGGATTTCGAAATTGTTTAAATCATTCGCTTCATTTTATCACTCTTCTGCATACTATTCGGATTCTATGTATCATTCGCCTGGGGTCTTTCTAAAAACTACAATTTTTTCCGCTTTTCATGGTTAGGGTTATGAATGTTGGGCTTTTACTAAGAAATTCATTAACACTCCATATGCTAATAATTTCCACTCTATTGACGATAACTGACAATATTACCAATTTTTTACACGAAAGTTAACAAAAAAGCTTTTGGAGATTGAAATTCCGTGTAAACGGTAATGTTAAAATTGTTTCAGTAACTATATAATCACAGATATCTCCTTGGTCAGTACTTTACCTAGGAAATTTTAAATTGAAGTAATAAACATGAAGAAAATTCTCCACCTCATGTATCAAAATAATGTTATCACTGATTTTATAAAGAAATATGTTGGTGACGAACATTCATTATAATATTAACATTCAGTATTAGAATAATTAATATGATCTTTGCTGTTCCAGTTGAAACAGTTTCTTGCACGAAATATATAATTCGTTCAGTTTCAGAAGTATACATCTAGCAGAACTTATATATTGTCGTGAAATTAGATTACTGTATTGAATTGCTTTGCTTTACTTATAAATATGTAGTTTGTAAAATTTCACCTTAAAAAATGCTTTAAGGTGCGCATTAGCGGCTAGCAGCGTAAAGGCTTACTTGTGAAAGTATCAAAGGAAACGTCGTAGGAACAATCTGACAGAAAGTTCATTTTACCATGGAATTTTCAGTCATGCATTGTCCTTAGTTTGAAAATATTACAATTACAATGTCATTTAACACTTAACATTACGATCTGATTATGCCTAACACTGCTATTTAATACTTATAAAAGTTACAGAAACTTATTATTTAAAAGTGTTCTGACAGCAGAGGGTTCGTGAAGATGAGGCGTCTCCCATAACAGGATGTGGAACTCGTTAAAGAAACGATTTGACCAAAAATTTTACTGCTGAAGGTGGCAAAGTAACGGAGATATCATTCACTGAAATTTTTTGAAAAGTTTGATTTTTTTCGAATACGTTTCTAGCCATTACTCGCGTGATAACCTAACTTTGTATAATTAATAGTCGCGATAATCTGGAAGAACTGAGACAAGTGGGTAATGGGACTATTTTTGTCGTTGAGTTCTTCTTCTTTCTTTATTTTTCTACTTTTATGAAGCCGTTTTCTGGTAAAATGATCTATTTTGACGAATTCTACATCCCGTTAAAAAAGATGTTTCACCTTTGAGAACATCCTGTCCTGTGTTTCCAAAAAGCAAGATTATCATTTCACCAATCAAACACTGCTGTTAATGCTTCACATAATATCACTCGATTCACTTGTTGTATATATGATTTTCACTTTTTGTCGTTCCTTATTTTTGCATTTTACTTTTAAGTGCTGTTATATATCTCTAATTATTCCGTTACATGTATCACTATGGAAAAAGACTGCACAGCCTTCGTGTATAAATGTATAGTTATTTTTATTGGTAAATTTTGTTAGTTCATATCAAGGGCAGTATGATTTTCTTTGTGACATGGATAATTATGCTGCAGACGTGAGGTTATGCAGTCTACCGAGGCATCCGAAAAAACAGTTATTGTAGTGGTTACAGTACTCTAAAATTACTTGATAAGCGTTGGCTGATTCCATTTTCAACATGTTGTCACCTTCTTTATTACTTATCATTGACCTTTGATTAAAATCCATCATCAAGAGATGAGTATTTTGATAATATTCCAATACAACTATAATTGTAAAAATCTCAAGATTTCCTTATTGTTTATTGCATTGACAACTACTTGTTTTTCATCAATTGAATAAGTTGTATTATTGAACTTCTTTCTTGAGATTGTTGTCAATAAGATGGATTCGAATTTACTCGTGTTTCAAGTTTTTATCCCACTTCTCATGCATTTTCGTTAACTCCCAACTGATCTACTACATTATTGATACTAGCGAGTTCCCTTCAGGACTGATAAATTCACAATCAACCTAATCTAACCCACCTAACATATTTTTCCCTCATTTTGAAAATTTGAAATTGAATGGCTCATTATTATCACGATGAGCAATATTTTATTTAGTTGGTTATTTAGTTTATTAATGCATTAATCGTAATGGCTTGTTTCCTTGAAATCGAGTAAGTATCGAATCGATCCTTTGGTATGAATAATTTCGACGTCGAAAAACCCTTCTCTCCAATAATCCTGAGGTATAAGGCAGACGTCTGTAAGAAAACACCCACTTTCCTGGCAAACACCACGACGGATATTGAATTCTTTCTGAAAGATTTATGGGCTATGTTCCTCAAGGAGGGCACTATTGAAAGTGACTTTTGCAATCAAATAACCTAGCTTCAAATATGATTCAATGACATTTGTAGTATTAGCCAGGGAAGTATTTGTTTTATGACAGATATTTGCAACTTATCCTACCTAAGGGGTTATTGAAAACAAGGGGATTTCGACGTTGTAAAAATCTTTCGTATTATTTTGAAAATCTTTGGCAAACTTCTTGGACTAGAATTACAATCCAGTCGTATTTTGGTTTGACCAAACGATCCGCACAATTTAAATGTGGTTTGGCACTTTGTACTCAGTTTTTTTAAAATTTCAGTGTGAAGTAGAATGTAGTCGGCAATCCAAATTACGTGTTTGCTAAAAAAAACGCTGCGGACACACGTAAACACACGGATTATTGTTTTTAGTATTTTCGCTAATTTTTCTAGAATTTAGTTTGGTTTTCACTTTCTTTTGATTATAAATATAACGCATGAACCATGCTCATTTAAAAGTTGAGGCTGTGAAATCTAAGTTATTTTAGGTTGCTACGACTCTCACAAACAACTACTGCAATGTAATTATATCACATTTTCTGGGTATTTCAGTTGCAAAGTCATAAAAAACTCCACCATTCCCTCCAAAATGTACTCCTGTAGTGCAGTTTACAAGATGGATATTAAATTTGTTCATTTATTCCCGTAAGTTTGTTATGGATTTTGGGGGAGTGATCAGGGTGCTAGCGGTGTGGTCAAGGTACCAGGGCCGTATTTCTCTCACTGTCGAAGAAGTCATATACCGGGTGTCCACGGAAAGTTGCTCGCCCCTATAACTTTTTTGTTTTTGAGATATTGGAATGAAATTTGGAGGATCTTTATGAGACAATAAACTGCATATTTTGACAAGTAACTTAACTTCATTCAACTTCCAGTTTCACCAGAAGTGACATAAACTTAGATTTTCAAATGAGACACCCGGTATATTTTCACTTCTCTTGTCTCCATTTGACATACTGAATACAACCATGTGTTACTTGTCACTATTTGTAACCGAATTTTATTTTTTACTCTAGAAGGTAATTACTAATTTCAGTCCTAAAATTTTGATAATAATACAACTTTACTCTTTTTGATCAAAATGTAACAGTAAAGAGTGATACATGGTTGTATTCAGAATGTCATGTGGAGACAAAAGAGGTGAAAATATACTAAGTGTCCCATTTAATAATCGAAAGTTTGAGTCACTTCTGGTGAAACCTGAAGTTGTATGAATGTAGTATATTTATAGTCTGATTCACTCTAAAATAATTTATTTAACGAAATACAATGATTCACAATACTCTAATTTATATAACAATCACTCTACTGTTTATATTCGACTTTCACTTCACTGACTGTCTGACTGTCTCCGCTGCGTGGTTCTTCTTTTTATATTCACCGTTCATTTCGTGGAAATTTCGAATGCCCTTGAATCGTCCAGATTCTTCTCGGTGCATAGCGCCTCGAAGGTCATATGCGGCCTGCGTGAGCGTTCAGGCGCGGCATCGCCCACAGCTTCGCCTCATTGCCCCCTTCTTAGAGATATTTCGTCCCGAAATGTCATCCTTGGAGTGTGTCGATATTTGCAGGACTCCCCATATCTGCATCGTGAAGTTCGATGGAAATAACACTCCACAGTCTTCATGTTAGGTCGTGGAATAGGATTACAGCAAACCAAAATCTGGACGCCGCTGGATCGGAATCTCGTCTCCAACATACTTCTTATAACTCTCCAATCCAGCCCATCAATACCACAGGATAATTTTGGGATTGCCAAGTCCACCAATTTCTGGTCCACCATCGTATCTCTCAGTTGGGTGAGGCTCCTCCAGACATCTTTATAGGACGGTATATCTTGGGAATGCTTCTTGGTCACCAGGTAGTAGATATTCCTCTGGCCCTTCTTCAGCTGTAGAACATCTCCAATTTCTGGATTCTGTTTTCGTAGTGTTTGGAGTTAGCCAAATTTCTTGGAGAACACCACAGCGGTGCCTCTGGACATTCGAAGATCTTCTGCGACGCAGTGTGCTAGAGCGTAATCGACTGGCACTTTGAAAAGGTCCCGTGGCTCCTCTCGAGTTACCTCGTGTGATACTTTCTGTCCATTTGAGTATAAGGACATGAATTTCTGGAACGTTATCGCATCCTCTGGTGGTCTGAGGATGCGGACTTGGTTACGGTTTCCAGCGTAAGGGGCCAGCCTGTCGAAATGAACGACACTGGGTTTACCTCTGAGTGGCTTGTGGATTCGGTAAAGCAGGTCGTTTATCCTCTTGACGATCTTGTACGGACCTTCCCATGAATTCCTTAATTTCGGTGACAGGCCCCAGCGACGCTTCGGGTTGTACAGCCAAACTAGGTCACCAACCTGAAATCCTCCAGCATCGGCATTGATGTCATAAGTCGCTTTCATTCGGTCGCTGGCACTCTGAATATTCAAACGGACGCGTTCGTGGATGTCCTCCATTCGCTGCCGGAGTTTACTGATGTAGTCCTCTTCCACGGTATCCTATCCTGGTGGCGTCCCAAACTTTAGGTCACAGGGAAGTCGCAGCTCTCGGCCCATTACGATACTAGCAGGGGTTTGGCCGGTCGACTCGTGTACTGCGGAACGGTAGGCCATCAGGAACAAATGGAGATACTGATCCCAGTCTCTTTGATGGTCAGAGACTACCTTGGACAAGTGGCGATTGATAGTCCTGTTCATCCGCTCAACCATTCCATCGGACTGTGGATGTAGAGTCGTGGTTCTCGTCTTGCGGATGTTCAGCAGTTGGCACATTTCTTGGATCAGGTTGGATTCGAAATTTCTTCCTTGGTCCGAGTGCAGCTCCAAGGGGACACCGAATCGACATATCCACTCTTTCACCAAGACATCCGCGACGGTGATGGCTTCCTGGTTGGACAGGGCATAGGCTTCGGCCCAGTTGCTGAAATAGTCCATTGCCACAAGGATGTATTTATTTCCGTGATCTGATACGGGGAACGGGCCGGCGATGTCAATGGCGATTCTCTCGAATGGACTACCTACGTTATACTGACGCATCGGGGCCTTGGGTCGTATCCTAGGTCCATTGCTGGCAGCGCAAACAACACACTTTCTGCACCAGTCATTGATATCAACTTGACAATTGACCCAGTAAAACCGTTGCCTTACTTTTTGCAGGGTCTTCGTCACACACAGATGTCCTCCAGCAACTCCATCATGGATCTCTCGGAGTACTTCCTGTTTTCTGTTCTTGGGCACCATTATCTGACGTCTGTCCTCCCCACCATCTTCGGACTCCAATACACGTTTCAGGACCCCATTGTCCAGGGTAAGGGAATTCCATTGGGCCCAGTAGGATTTGACTGTCGGGGAATATCTTGCAATTTCCTGCCATGTCGGTCTTTGATTACTCTCTTTCCAACCGGTCTTTCTGGACCTCGTTGTCTTTCCAGTTGTTGTCGACTGCCGTGGTTCTACAAATCGCTGCTTCCTTCTCTTCTGCTAGTCGGCAGTGTGAACAGTCATCTGAGCATGGTCTCCTTGACAGGGCATCTGCGGTCTTGTGGCCACTCCCTGCTCGATGTTCGATCTCGAAGTCGAATTCTTGGAGTCTTTCGATCCAACGTGCTACTTGGCCCTCGGGGTTTTTGAACTGTAGAAGCCATTTAAGGGCTGCGTGGTCGGTCCTTAACAGGAATCTTCTCCCGTACACGTATTTATAAAAGTGTTCTACTCCCTTGACAACAGCCAACAGTTCTCGTCTGGTGACACAGTAGTTACGCTCGCTCCGGTTTACTGGGAGTTTTACTGAAGTATCCGATGACCTTCTCTTGCCCATCCTGGATCTGGGACAAGACAGCTCCAAGTCCACGTTCCGTGTCCAAAATGAATTTTCCACTCGGAAGGGGATAACTTAGAATCGGTGCGTTGATCAATACCCCCTTCAGCTTCCTGAACGAGTCTTGGCATTCTTCGGACCATTGGAACTTTGTTTGTCCTTTCGTGAGCCTGGTCAGTGGTTTAGCGATGTTGGCAAACCCCAGCACATATCGGCGATAGTATGTGCACAAACAAAGGAAACTACGTAGTTGGTGTATGTCTTTCGGAATAGGCCACTCCTTCACTGCTTTGATCTTCTCGTCACCCACTGCTACTCCGTGCCCAGAGACAACATGGCCAAGGTAACGTACTTCTTTTTGGAACAGGAATACCTCCTCCAGGTTTTTTACATGGTCTTCGAACGATTTGCCAATCACAATAATGTCGTCAAGATATACCAAACTAGTCCTCCATGAAAGTCCTTTCAGAACCGTCTCCATTAATCTCTCGAATGTGGCTGGAGCATTACAAAGCCCGAATGGCATAACGGTGAAATACCACAGTCCTGAGTCGATGGTGAAGGCTGTCTTTTCTCTATCTTCAGGAGCCAGTTCTACCTGCCAGTATCCACTTTTCAGATTAAGGGTCGAGAAAATCGTGGAGCCAGCCAACGTGTCTAGGGTGTCGTCTATTCTCGAAAGAGGGTAACTGTCTTTCTTCGTCACGTTGTTCAGTTGACGATAGTCTACGCAAAAGCGTGTTGATCCATCTTTCTTATTCAACAGCACGACTGGAGAGGACCATGGACTGTTGGATGGTTCAATAACTCCATCTTTCCTCATATCACTGACTATTTTGTCAGCCTCTTCCTTCTTGGCAAGAGGAAGTCTTCTAGCTGATTGTCGGATCGGTCGGGCATCCCCAGTATCAATTTTATGCTGAACTACATTCGTTCGGCCCCCTTTTCCTTGTTCCGGTATCGAAGATGTCTTGGTACTTCTTGACTAATTCTCTTATTCTGAGCTGTTGGGCTGGTTTAATGCCCTTGGAAGAGATGGTAACCAATTTTTCCAGTTCCGCTGTCAGGTTGTTGTCTTGACTAACAGTACCGTGTACACTCCTGATCACAGAGGAAATTGACGAGCAGTGCCCCAAAACAGTTCCTGAAGTCACTGGGTAATAATTGACATTCATTACCAGCACAATTTTATCAGCTCGCAACAAAGTCTTGCCTAGTGCAATCGCTCGTCCGATTTTCTCATCATGAAGCTTGGGCTCGATCATCACCACGCTTCCATTGCTCGCACCTCCGTCCAAGCGAGCCTTCAGTATGGTCTCAGCCCTCTCGGGTACACTTACGTCTTCAGCCAGCAGAACACGAATCATCTCTTCGCTTCTTCCATTTAGTTTAGCACCAGCTCTTCTCCGTTCACACGTAGTTGAAGTTCAATTCGAACCCTCTGGAACCCATGATGTCCATTCCAATAATTGCGTCGTCCTCAATGTCCGCTACTAATGCCCGATGTTTCACTTTTGTGCTACCTAGAATCAGTTCAATCGGTAGCTCACCATGTACAGTGGCCGGCTCCCTTGTTGCTGTGCGTAGCTTCCAGGATGATGGTTCTATTCTCTCTGATGTTTTAGTGAAAGCATGTCCAAGGATTGTCCTAGTCGCACCTGTATCTAGCAGCATGGTGGAAGGCTCGTTGTTAATGAGACCGTCTACAAAGACACCATTGTTTTGCCGTTGAAGGACAGCGACATATGCATTGTTAACGGAGGCTTGCTGGATACAGGTCGACGATCGCCCCTCCTCATCGACGATCGCCCCTCCTCATCGACCTTCTTCAGTTTTCCTGTATCGGTACCGATTCTTTGAATGTTGGACATTTGCTACGCACATGCCCAATTTTGCCACAATTCCAGCATCTTATCTGTCTTCTTTCAGGCAACATTTCCTTCACCACCTTTCTTATGGCAGCTTCCAGATTATCAGGTTCCCGTGGGTCTTCCTCAATAAATCGGACTTTGGCCTCTGCAGGATTGCTTCGCCGCCTCAAATTCCAAAGCGCGTGCCAATGCATCCATGAGATGTGTTGGACGAGCTAGTGTCAATGCTTGTCTTGTTTCCTGGTCACGAAGTCCATCTAAGAATGCCTGTACTGCTAGTCGCTCCATTACCTTTTCCGGTGTGGCTGGGTATGCAAGGCGCAATGCAAGGTGCAATGTCTGCTTCAAATTCCTGTAGGGATTCGCTTGATTTCTGGCAGCGGTTTTTTAGCTGTGAGTGGTATACATGCTCTAGATGGGTTTGTCCTTACCGTAATTCCAGATGTTTGATCAGCTGCTCGTAGTCCTCTTGTTCTTGTGCCGTGAGGGTTTGTTGCTTCTCCACGCAACGCCAGTGTTAATGCTACAGCTCTTTCTCCTGCATTCCATCCATTCGCCTTTGCTGCAGCTTCAGATTGTCGGCGGTAATTTGCCCATGGTGTTTTTCCATCAAACTGATGTGGTTTCATAGAGAGTTTTCCTGTTTCCGGGCTGATTTTCACATTTTTCAAACCCTTCTGCACATCATCTAAGTTCAAACTCAGTTCCAGCATTGAATTTTCATTGACAGATTCTGTGGTGTGGGTAGTGTCATTCTGGTTTTCCAACTTATTGATTTTCTCCTTTATTTTGATGATTTCCGCCTCGAGTCCGCCTTTGATTTCGTCACTAATTGTTTCCTTCAATTTTCCCATCTCTTCATCAATTTCATCTTTGATGCCGCCTCTGATTTCATCACTGATGGTTTCCTTCAATTTCCCCATCTCTTGCTCAATTCCATCTTTGATTTTCTCCATCTCTGTCTCGACAGTCCCCATTCTTTCTTCTAATCGATTCGCCATTTCATGTTCTTAGAGTTTTCCAGAAACTCCTCCCTCAAACCCTTTGAATTTTCTAGAATCTCTTCTCTCAAATTCCTCGAGCTTTCTTGAAATTCTTCTTTCAGACTATTCGAATTTTCCAAAAAATTTTCTTGAAGTTTTTCTTCTAAATTTCTCGAACTTTCTTGAAATTCTTCTTTCATATTCATTTCCAATCCGTCGAGTTTACTCATTATGGAACCCAAATCAATTCCAGAAACTTCGAATAAAAATGTTTCTGGATCCTCGCCCTCTTGGAGTAATCCCTCAGAAAGTCTTGCCTGAAGCACGGCCTTTTTACCACTAGTATCAAGTTCCCTCTCCTACAGTTCTTGCTTAGTCTATGTCGCTCAGTCTATTTCACGGGTCACCAGTCTATTATTATTATTATTGTCTATTTCACACAGTCTATTCCCCGGCCACCAGTCTATTATTATTGTCTATTTCACACGCGAGAAGTGTATCAATCTATACTCCGTTAATGCACACAACTGTCACTTCACGAAAAATGTTTATCAGTCACTGTCTATTTTAGCGAAAACAATTGTCCGAAATACACAAGCCGTCTACTTACACGAACACTCTGTATTTTATCTTTAACAATCGCACTTCTGTAACCACTGTAGTATATTTATAGTCTGATTCACTCTAAAATAATTTATTTAACGAAATACATTAATGATTCACAATACTCTAATTTATATAACAATCACTCTACTGTTTATATTCGACTTTCACTTCACTGACTGACTGACTGTCTCCGCTGTGTGGCTCTTTTGATATTCACCGTTCATTTCCTGAAAATTTCGAATGCCCTCGAATCGTCCAGATTCTTCTCGGTGCATAGCGCCTCGAAGGTTATGTGCGGCCTGCGTGAGCGTTCAGGCCCGGCATCGCCCACAGCTTCGCCACATGAACTTGAATTATTTGTCAAATAACGCAATTTTATGTCGTATGTAGAGCTTCCAAATTTAATTCCATTATCTTCAAAAACAAAAAAGTTATAGGGGCGAGCCACCTCCCGGTATAAGTCTGGGCATGTTATTCATAAAATTATAAAAATTTCAAATTGTGGAGACTGTATTGGGGGTCTCATAGAAGATAGAGCAGACTTTTTGTTGTCGTTCATCAACTAAAAAGATAAGTGTGCCTCGTTGGTATATCTCTCAGAAGATGTGATTTCCATATCCATATTACCAACTGCAGAATAATTTTAATGAAAATAATCCTTCATGCTTTGTGAACTTTCTTGTCATTAAACTATTGAATATGTTGTTGAGTCATAATTTATTTAAATCTCTTGAGGAACACTTCAGGGAACCAACTTTTTTCTCTTCCCATTCCAGCAACTTGATCATATATATACTACTTACATATCCTTGAGTCATATGTTATAACAAAGCAATTAGATACTAGGAGATATTGAAAACTACAATAAATTGAAAAAAGCTTTAATGAACCTCTTGAAAAAGTTGTTATAAACTCGCTCAGAAGATGACACTGTGTGTCGAAACAATATTGTCAGCATATATATTTACATATATTTTTTCAAGTGTAAATTATTGGAAGTATTTATTTCCTCCCTATTTATCAGTCAAAAAAAGAAGTGGTTGGATGGTTGGGTCTGTGTAAGTAAACTAAAAACGACTATGTAAATCACAAAGTGATCTTCTAGGTTTAAAGGGCTTATCTAAGACCAGGCTGCGCGATCAAATTAATGAGACGGGCATGAAGGCCGTTTTGGCTCTAAGTAGCTTCCACAAATCAGCGAGGCTGTAGCGTATTTCTCATTTCCAAATGACGACTTGCACGAAAATAATCTAGTAGTGCCTTTTTAATAAAAGATTGGTTTTTTGCCCGCATTATATTTCCTTATCTTTTATCTTTACAAACACAAAAAAACCCTGTTCAAATTTAGATACGAAATCACGAAATGGACACACCTGCGCCCTCTATCGGACAGGAGCCAAAACCCAAAACGGTCATGTCCTGGAACAGAGGTCCCCTAAGTATGGTTACCTCTGTAAACTACGTTTTTGCTTGTGCTATTAGCCACCAGTTGGAACGCGTTATACAATGGGGGCCATGACTGTTTTGGAAGCCGTTAACGAATTAGCAATGTTTTGAATTAGCAATGTTTTATAATATTTATAATTGAATAGTGGAAATCTCACAAACAAGCCAATCGACAAGAGCGTTTCAATGAAACGTGAAATGTTTCGTTTCACACTTACCCTTACAATTTTGCTTAAAAATACATCGCAATCAAATAAATTTAGATTTTTGTATGGAAAATACCATAAAAATGCATTTTTGATTATTCTACTTTACAGCCCTCCAGCGGCTCTCTTAATCATACGATCCTCTTATAACTTGTCAAAATTGTGTTGGGTATTGAACCGAACAGAATATAAAACAAATGTGATTATCACTGACCCTTGATTTGAAAATATGTTTGCTTTAAAAATGTGTCGCAATCAAATAAATCTTGATTATTCTATGGAAAATACCGTAACAATGCATTTTGGATTATTCAACTTTGCAGCCCTCTAGCGACTCTCCTTATAATACGATCCTCTTATAACTTGTCAAAATTGTGTAGGGTATTGAACCGAACAGAAAATCAAAAAATTATCAAATTTTGTTAAAAGCCATTTTTATAAGTTTTGTGTCCTGTCCTTCAGACTTAGTCAATTAGAGAAAAGTTGTTACACTTATCAGATTCTGAATTTCTTGTATAATTTTTCTTCATAGAAAGGACCTCCACCGTTTTAATGGGAAATTGGCTAAATTGGGTAAATTTTCCTCGAATTTTTTATATATTGTAGAACTTGTGATGCTGATCAAGTGTCTCCATTGCGCCAAAGCTCTAACTTCTACGGTTTACATTATACAGGGTGCTGAAGTTGACTTTTCCAAAATTTCAAATGGTCATTGTGAAGACATTTTTAAGAATGTATAAACCAAATCAACTATGAGTCATTACTAATACGGCTGAAGCATATCCACTATAACCAGACCCAAGATATACAGAGTGAGTCCAAAGCTACCATGTTTATTAGTGATTTCTAAAAAATTGAGCAGTGGAATTTCATCCATTTCCAGATATTTCGAAGGATACAAATATCGAATCCACTCGAAAATGTTAGCATCTCCTGAATCAGACTGACATATTATATACAATACGTTCTATTTCTCACGAAACCGCATCCGTCTTGCTTGCTGATATTTCAAAAACATGTAATTCCGGATAACTCGGTGATAAACTGGATCGTTTATGATGAAAGTTTTCTCTGCAGCTGCACAAAATATACATGGTATATCAGAATAGTGACACTGCTGATGATTTCTTTGAAGAAGTTAGGCTTAATTTGTTTTATTGATGCATTTCTATGAACACATACTTTCGACATGAATATTCTGAAATAGACAACAATTCACTGTGGAATATTTTGTTTGTATAAATCTATATTTACCACAAGTAGTAGAATAACTTGAGTGTAAAGATAGAATATTGCAAAAATAAGCAAATACATTGAACTACTGTAAATAGATAACGAGATATACTCAGATTTTATTACAACAGATTTTTCGTACCTACACAGAGTGTATCACATTGGCTTAACAACAGCCAATTTCAGTATTCCTATAAGAGAATTTCGAATGCTTTATTTTAAGATTCCAGATAAATGTATATGGTATTTCAGAATGAACCATAGCATCTGTGTTTACATATCAATCAATCAATCATTTATTTGACTACATTCTATACGAAGATTACATTTGTAGCAGGTCATACATTCTTCTAATAGTAGATATAGAAAAAACCTTTGAGGTAAAAAGGAAGATTTCACAAGTAATAAAAAAATTATCAAATAATTATCATATCACCGCATTCCTAGATTGAACAAGTTGAGTAATGGGCGTTTGTTTTACATACTTGAGTTATGCAAGAGTTGTACGGGCCTAGATTTCGCGTGTATGATATTACATACAGGTACTTTAAGATTGAAACTGTGATATTATTGACAGGAAAAACAATTTATGACAAGGTAGCAAAAAACTGAAACCAATGATGATATGATTAACATACAGAAAATGATGATAGAGTCAGAGCACCTGATTAACTTGTCCTTCTCTATGTGCAGGATCCTCTAGGTTATTTCATGCAGTGTCTACTTCTCATTTTTTTCAATTGTTTTCTCGTTTTTTTGTTGGATTTTTCTTACAAGTTTTACAATAATCGACTTATTAATCAGTAGTGCATATGTGGTTGAATAATTTCGGATAAGTCGTGAAAAACCCTGTATATGGGCCTCATATGGTTCACAGAGCCGGCTACGAAACATACGTTCCTTTCCATATGATATCAAACTGTTGAATTTAAAGCATATGTGCAATAGTTTGATCAGCATCACAAGTTCTACATTATATATAAAAAAATTAAAAATGAAAATTCGCCCATTGAGATGCGAATTCAAGTAATGAGTATATTTTGCTAATTAGCATTACTGCCAGCCAGATGTGGGAGGACGATATCATGGTTCGTTCTGAAATTACAGGTACATTTATCCAGAATCTGGAAATGAAGCTCTCATGAATAATTATATTGGTGGTTGTTACACCAATGTCATACACTCGATATGCGTATGAAACGTCTATTTGTAATAAAATATGAGTTATATTTCTTTAAAATTTCTCAATTCAATATTTTTATTTTATTTTTTGCAGTATTCCAGCTCTATCACTCAAGTTATTCTCTTACTTGTAGTGAATATAGATCATTATTTAACATATTCCAGAGTAAATTGTTCGAAACATTTCAGATGATTTGTTTCAACGAATGTGTTTATGGAATTTCATCAATAAAATGAATCTCAAGCCCAACTACTATAAAGGAAACATCAGTAAAGGCCACTATTTTTCATATACCCTGTATGTTTTGTGTAACTGCAGAGTAAACTTTCATCATAAACGATCCAGTTTATCACCGAGTTATCCGGAATTCCATGTATTTGGTACAGCGAAGTGGTCGAGGTGTTAGAGCGTTTGGCTTCCACCCAGACGGTCCGGGTTCGATCCCCGGTCGTGTGTCACTGAGCTGAAGTGGTTCGGATTCCACTTTTATTTAAACTGTAGGTCCCGGATCTCCCTTGCTCGCACAAGCTCTGCTTTTGAGGGGTTTTCTCCGAAAACCTGGGAGATTCGTAAAAACAAATTTTACAAAATTTTTTTTACAAATATCAATAAGCAAGACGGATGGGGCTTCATGAGAAATAAAACGTCTTGTATATAATATGTAAGTCTGATTCAGGAGATGCTAACATCAATAATTGGATTCGATATTTGTGTCCTTCGAAACATCTGGAAATGAATGAGATTCCACCGCTCAATTTTTAGAAATCACTAATAAACTTGGACTCACTCTGAATATCGTGGGTCTGTTCAGGAATTATTATTCTTTATAGTGGATTTGTTTCGACCATATGAATAATCGATGCATAGTTGATTTGGTTTATAGATTCGTAAGAATGTCTTCACAATGGCCATTTGAAATTTTGGAAAAGTTAACTTCAGCGCCCTGTATAATCTAAACGTTGAATTTAGAGTTTTGACGCAATGGAGACATTTGATCAGCATCACGAGTTCTACAATATATGAAAAATTCGAGCAAATTTACCGAAAGCCAATTTCCCATTGAAATGGTGCGAGGTCCGTTGAAAAATTTTGTGATACAACTGAGTTCCAGGTGTCACTAAAGTTGATGCTCGAGCCGTAGTTGTAACATATTGCTTCCAGTAGTATTTTAGAGTATTGTGCCACAGAGAAATTGTCGAATCTGTAAATATGAGCATGTAGTTCAGCCCAGCTATTCCGTAGGCTCTCTATGGCGCTATGTCCGTGCGTCGATGTCACTCTCTGGTTACATGCCGCCGTTGTGTGATCCCACAGATGGGCACCTTCTTCTCGATGGAGGTTACACTAACAATCTGCCAGGTAACCGTTTTTGTATATTTTCTAACATTTCTTGGTCTGTTTATTCGCTGCATGTTGGTGACTTGGTGATGGAATCATTCAAAAGGTACGTATAAATAAGGCTGATGATGATGATAAGCGTTCAACAGAAAAAGGTAACCAATCACAATAGGGATGGATGCAAGGATATTTCTACTGTTATTTTTCTTGCTAATAAATATTGGAACTATTTGTGCTTATTGTGTTGAACTTACAGTTGTATGTTGTAATGGTGATCTTTTTTCATTGTAATATTCCAACGATTTATTTTTCCAAGTTCTCATTGGATCAGTTATATGATTTCGAATCCTAAAAAACTTCTGAAAGAGACGATTGATTTTCAAAGTTTATGTAATGTAATTTAATAAAAAAATATCTCATTTTACATTTATCTGACAAAGTTTTCTGTTTGATGACTTCTTTAAGTCTAATACTTCCAAAGTTTTAAATTCCAAATGATTATGGAATTTCAATAATAACAAGGTCAGGTAGCCGAGTGGTTAAAGCGACATGGTTTAATCACTTTGGATCTGCAGAACTTTTTCTGATGGCCCGAGAAAGTGCTAGGAATCGCACGTAAAAAGGTTAATCCTTGGTTTGCACAAGTTTCGACTTTTGACGACAGCTGGTTAACTGAAAAAACAATTACAATAAAAAAAAAAACAATTACAATTACAACGATTTTTACATAAATATGAAATTACGAATAGATTGCTTCAAAAAATATTCAATACCTACTACAAATAAGGTGGATTTGAACAAGCTTTCTTTTACTTGTTCTCGTTTTTGATTTGCATTTTGCTAAGTTGAGGAGGACAAATAATATGTTTCACTTTAACCATACACTTTTACCTAATTCCGTGAGGCGCATTTTAATGCCAAACTATGCCAAACCCATATAACAATTTGGGGAGGTCATTTGACCCAGGATGAAACATATTCAGAACGATGCTGTTATATGAAAAAATAACCTTAGGCACTATGCCGTCAATTCTTGGTGGTGCAAATGACTGTAATAATAATAATAATAATTTTTCATCTGAAGATGTGCTCTTCCGACAAAATATTCTTGTACGGCATTCCTCACGTTGGTAGATTATGAGATAATAATCTCCTAGAACCTACTGCCGTACAAAAATAATGGGACCGGAATCCAGGATTTCTTTTTTAATTTTCGGAAATTGAAATTTTTTTCTGGCTTCCGGTCCCATTATTTTTGTACGGGAGTAGCTTCTAGGAGATTATTATTTCATAGTCTACCAACGTGAGGAATGCCGTACAAGAATATTTTGTCGGAAAAGCACATATCTTCGGATGAAAAATTATTATTATTATTATTACAGTCATTTGCACCACCAAGAATTGACGGCATAGTGCCTAAAGTTATTTTTTCATATAGCAGCATCGTTCTGAATATGTTTCATCCTGGGTCAAATACCCCCCCAAATTGTTATATGGGCTTGTAGTCTATACACTGTAACAATTTATCTTCACCGGTAACTACACTGAAATTTGGAAATTAAGAAAAAATGCGTGGTATAGGAAAACATATTTTTGGTACCTATTGTAAGAATTCAAATACTGTGTCAGGAAAGAAAGATATTTGAAATAAATACAGGGTGATTTACGGCCAGTTACCAAAAATTCTACAGAAGTGGAAAACGAAGTGAAATTTGGACCAAAAATATTACCTGTATATTTAGAAAAGCGCCTTCTCTGGATGTGAGCAGCCACAATCAGTTATTTTCCTCCTTCATCAAACGTGGGACTGACTGAAGCTGGTGGTTTTCACTGTAGTCCACCGAAGAAACAGTTTCAGAAGTTTTTTCTCTACGGTTTTATACGTATTTTGGGTCGCTGAATCCGATTTTTAACTTTGCTGCTTCGTTAGAGGTGATATTACTTCAGTAATCGCGAAAAACCGCGGGTTTTTGGCGGTTTTTCGCTTACAGGTCACGCACGATGATTTTTTTGATGACTATTCCATACAAAATTGAAATAGATTCAATTTCCTGTTTTCAATTTTGTAATCCTTTTAATTTCGTACTTGTTATAAACCGAAAATAAAGTTTGTTGTACAGGGTGGTCCGAATTGGACACTTTCAAAGGAAAAGTACTGTTTTCACACTAGATAGATGAAAACTGTGTGTGAGGATCAAATTTTATTACAAACTTAATGGTGAAAACCGCATATCGATATCTACCATCGTTTATGAGTTACAGCGTGTTTTTCGAAAATGTGCATTTTCGAAAAGTTGCTGTCATTTTTTTCCTGTCGAAAATTCCTTGTTTCTATAAAACATTTCCAAAGCACTTTTTTACGTAGAATTTAATGGTGTAAGTGATTTATTTTTTCAAATAACATTTCGATAGTTGTTGATGAAAAAAAAAATAATGAGACACCGTATATTCCTGTATATTTCAATAGAGCTTAAAATTACCTTTCCAAAAATATAGCACACTTGATATTTTGCTAGAATCATCTTTGTAAAACAGAGCTTTTAGATTTTTTCATCCAAACTTTGAAACACACATGTTGAACAAGTAGGCTTTGTACGACGCGGCGATAAAACAAAAAGCAATTGTTCGCTAGTAGCTATCAAATGTTGAGAACATTTTTCACAGCAGTAATTAAAACTCATAGTTTCAATAAAACTGATAACAATTTATATTATATTTACTACTTATAAATGAAACTCCAACAATAATAATAATATATCAAAATTGTGGAGATGACTTTGTGTTTTTCTGCATCGTAAATTCATACCACTCCACTTCGAGATACAATGGACTTCTACCACAGGTTAATAATAATAATCATAATGATTAAGAACAAACAATGAAATATATTTCTTCACAGGAGGTGTTCGAAATGTCTACCAGCATCTCCTACACACAGGCGACACCTCTTCTGAACGCTTTTTGCAGAATTAATTAGTTCAATAGGAGTGAGAGAAGCAAAACTTTGCATCACTGCCGCTTCCACTTCGTATCTAGAGTTGGTCAGCAATTTAAAAATAAGATCTTTCAACCTTCCCCAGAGGTAAAAGTCCATAGGCGTTAGGTTCGGTGACCTGGCCGGCCAACGGTTGGGTCCTTGGTTAGGCTATCCAATTATTACCAAAATTTGCATCCAAAATTTTTTTGACAATTGCAGTGTTGTGAGGTGAAGTCCCGTCTTGTTGAAAATATATTTTCCTGGGCTTCATTAGTGGCAATTCATCAACAAGGGGTTCAATATTTTGCCTTAAAATTTCTAAATATCTCTGAGATGTGAGACTGCCATTGCTTTCTGCTTCTGCATTTTCCCCGGTTTGTATAAAACATACTATCATATCCCATTTTTCATCATTCTCATACTTCATTGCAAATGTGTTTGAAAATTGAACAAAAACCACGAATTGACGAGCGTCTTTACTGCTCAAATCAAAATTTGACAGCTACCAGTAAACATTTGCTATTTGTTTCATCGTCGCGTCGTTCAAAGCCTACTTGTTCAAAATGTGTGTTTCAAAGTCTAGATGAAAAAATCTAAAAGCTATGTATTTCAAAGATGACTCTTGCAAAATATCAAGTGTGCTATATTTTTGGAATGGTAATTTTAAGCTCTATTGAAATATACAGGAATATACAGGGTGTCTCATAATTTTTTTTTCCATCAATAACTATCGATATGTTATTTGAAAAAATAAATCACTTACACCATTGAATTCTACGTAAAAAAGTGCAACTTTTCGTGAATGCACATTTTCGAAAAACACGCTGTAACTCATAAACGATGTTAGAAATCGATATGCGGTTTTCGCCATTAAGTTTGTCATAAAATTTGATCCTCATACACAGCCATCAGTTTTCTGGTCATTATATCATTTGGCGACCGTGACAGGATTTATTATTTGGTGCCTGTGTTAATAAGTATGAACAAGGCAAAGAAACCAAGAACTGTTCACTGGTGCTCTTTCACGAAGCACTATTATAGTATCATTGATATGCTAAGCAATGGAAAAAGTGATACTGTAGAGTTGAAAGCAACTTTCAGTATTTTGGAAGTATTCATCTTCAAGTTAGAAGGCACAGCTAGTGAAGCTGAGTTACAAGCTGATTGTGGAAGTGCTGATGAGTCACTTCGTGTGACTTCAGATATATGTTCTTCCATACTGTTTCCATTGGTAGAATCATGTCTTCCGGAAGAACTATTGCGAGTGTGGCGGAGAACGTTATCTACAGATTCTACTAAGCAGAAAGCGAAAATAAAGTTTGTTGTAGAGTTCGTTGATTCCAGCCTTTTATTCACTGGTCAATATAACAATTGATACATATAGATATTGAATCATATCGGGACACAGTCATAAAGCGATTTGGGGGTTGGCGAACAAGAAAATTATTATAAATCATCTCGGCTTTCGATGAAATTTTACAAGTGCGTTTCTACATCACAAACTTGCACACCATTTTATTTTCCTTAATTGATACTAAATCACCCTATAATATACTTACCGATAGTTTCTCTTGCCATGTCTGTTGATGCAAAGTAGATTCAACCACCGTTAGAATTTATTAAAAATTCATTGTAGGATTCCTGAAAAACTAATGAGTATTGATTGAAAATTAATTGGTTTGATGACCCTTTAAATTGAAGTTGATCAAGAATTTTCTACTATCGTGTAACTGATCTTTCAAATGAAACAAAAGCGATTAGTTCCTGTCGGATTAAACCAATTTATTGCAAATGGAAAGTTGATATTTCACCAGATCCATTACAACATGAAGGTACATTTTATTTGTGTATTAGGTAAGGTTAATCAACAGGTCAGATGTGGAGGTATGTGAGGGCAAGTATGTCGATAGTGGGCATCTTTCCTCCGATTTGTGATCCAAGTGACGGGCATTTGATAGCTGATGGTTGTTACGTTAATAATGTTCCAGGTAACTGTTTTCATCATTTTTACTTGGTACTTTTATTATGATGGTTTTCTACGGGTATTAAACAATGGTATGTATCAAGTGGGTGAGTTCTCTATAATATTCAAGTGTATACTTTCAATTTCAATGCAGAAATTTGTGAAAGATGGAAACTAACAAAAGATTTATTATGGTAACATTGAGTAATCTTAAAATAAGTTGCAAATCTGATCATAACATTATTAAAATATCGTGTGATGAAAAATAATAATTTCTCATGTATCTTGTATTTATAAGAATAAAAATCCTCTAAAATCATACATTACTTATAATTTGAATCCCAAATTCTGATATCTATTTCCAATAATTCATCTGTTTTTTTTTATATACAGCGTCTTTCAAAAATGTTTCATCAAATGAGAAAAACTCATAATAATAATTTGATTTGAAAGTCGACTTTTGAGTTTTGATTTGAAAAATATGAAAAATTATCTACTTGGACGGTGGAACGTGATTTTCGCTACCTGTCGAAAATTAATTTTTTTTCAACATAATCGCTTAAAATTTGTTGTTGTTTGTTGTGTAAAAAGTACTAAAATTCAGTTAGATGCGTAAAGTAGTTCGATGTTTTTTTTTTATTAACGAGTTTGGAGTTTGATACTGACAAAAATAGATTAAAATAAAAATAAACTTCTATACTAAATGCAACACATCAGAAATTTCTCATTTTCTTAAAGAAAAACATAATATTTTTATCGATATTTAATAATTTAAAGTTAGTAACATAATAAATCTAGAGGTATAAAACGATTTTGTCGAAGTTGAAATTGAAGTCAGAAATTTCGTAGATATTAAAAAAAATGCTAAAATTAGAAGTTGCAACAGAATGTTCAAATTTGAGACACATATAGCAACGTTGTAAAAATAGTGAAGACTTATGTTCGTTGAGCTCTGTGAAATAGAACAAAACAACAAAGTTCAAAAGTGAATGAAATATTTTAGTTTGAGGAATATAAATATTCGTTCAAAGCAGAACATTTACTACTTGCCTATCGAACTATCTGACGCGGATGTCATCAACAGATATTTTGGATAAACTACGCAGGAGAATAATACTCCAAATAGTACAGGAACCAAAGAGGAATGGTCTTTCAGCAATCTACCAGATGAAACACATTTTTTATTAGGCCTCATATATAGACATCCCGAATGTATTGTCTATTAAAATATGTTCATGGCTATCCTTTGAAAGTCGAAGCAAGCAAACATAGAATGCTCGACATATCAAGAAAAACTAACATTACTCTGAATACAAATAATTTTTCAATGGTTCTAATGGTATGTTGATAAAAGATATTAGTAGTAGCAGATTCTGAATCTGTGAATTATCGATCATTTAACGCGGTACATTTCCGAATGCTGTAATTTTTGATATGTGGGTAAGAAGTTAAATTAACTACTAGTTGATAAACGGTTAGTTGCAAAAATGTACTTTTATTTGAACGTAACAAAACGGAAAATTCCTCAGTATAATTCGTATGCAACGGGTTCAGGCTCATTCACTGTTCTTAAGTATTCGGAAGTCGCAGTATTGATTTCCTGGAACAATTAAGACTCCTAGAGAATAAATTATAATTATGGCCGTCATTTACAACTGCATAACTCTCAAAATAGATTCTTTTCCAACAAGGTAAAATTAAATATTTATAAAATATACCACAGATACTAGAAAAACTTTTTTTTCAATCATTAAATTCAGTTAAAGAAGTTGAATCTTGTCAACAACTTAATTTATTTCTAATTTAAAAATAAGTGTGAATTATTTGAGCCGAACTTATTTTTTATTTTCATAGTGGAGTACTTTGATAATCATCAATTCATATTCTCGAATAAAAATAAAAAATGTAGTGGGAAACCAAAAATATATTTACTTCACAATTTAGGGCAGTTCTTCAGGAAGAGCTTGATCGACCAATATCTTTGTCAATTCGTGGAATTTCGAGATGAAATTTGGTATTTTGAGTTTTTATGGTGATATTCGGGGTCAGAGGAACGCTATTCTCAAACTGTGACATATTTTGTCGCATGCGAGATATGCTCTTTGTCGAACGAAATCTGAATATTCTTATTCTCAAATGTCGCATTCGCAAGTTTTTGATAGACAAATTGTGGAATAGTCAAAGGCAGTCGACAATTTATGTCGAATGCGATAATTTCATGAGATGCGAAATTTATAGCTTGGGTCCAATAGTTTCTAGTAAATGTCAAAACATTCTTTGATACTTTTTCAGAGATATTTGTAGTGAGAGAATGGCATCTTTAGTAATAGCTATAGAAAATTTTGAAAATCAGGAAATTTATCTGCGGCCTCGAGAGAGACAAGTAATATACAGGAGTGCTTTTACATTCTCATCTGAGAAAAATGTGTTAAAACGTTCAGATTAACCAAATAATCCTAAAAAGAGGCTCATTTTCTTTTTCTTTAATTACATTTTTTAAAGTTTGATTTTGGATGCATTCATTTTTTTCTGGCTTCACTTTCCATGTTTCTACTTTATTCTGATGTAATGTTACTATCTTACTTCCAAAACAAATGTCATTTTATTTGTTACTATATTAACGTCTTACAAGAGAAGGTGTATAGAACACGATCTAACATAAACAATTCGGTGTTGCCAGCTCATGTTATTCGGCAAAATTTATCTCATGCAACACATGTGTCGAACCCATTTGAGAATACTACATGCCAATGTTGTGCAACAATTTCCATCGACATAAGTCGAATGCGACAAATCTCATTCGACTTTCGAGAATAGGCCGCCAGGTAGCCGAGTTGTTAAAGCGACATTGTTTCAATCACTTTGGCTGCCAGTCGGCGATAGTGCAAACCATGGCGACAGCAGAAATTTTTCTGATGGCCCAAGAAAGTGCTAGAAATCGCACGTAAAAAGGTAAGACCTCGTTAATCCTTAGCTCGCACAAGTTTCGACTTCTGAGGGCTGCCGTTCGTAAGGGGACGACAGCTGGTTAACGGAAAAAACAATTTCAACAAAAAAAAATTAACAATTAATCTAAAATATTTTCGTTGAATCTCCATTTCCGGTTATAACGAAAGATGGTATGAACTAACTTTCTTATTTCAAATGGGCTACCATTTTTCTATCCCCACGTGATTAAATGGTTACTTTATGAATAATGTTCTATATCTAAAATATAAGGTGTTCTACGAAATAGTTTCTTTTTTACACTGTTGCAACTCCTCAGTTTTATAGCTTTCATGCATACTACAAATACTTTAACAAAGATTAGTTATCTAATGATTGTTGAACAAAGTATGCAGAGCAAATGTGATCACACATTTCTTTAGAAAATACGTACAGGGTGCTTCAAAAAGCAAATCAAAATATGACATCTCGAATCCACAATATGTCAGTTTTTTCATAAACCAAACTTAATTTCACCGAATTTGATAAACGAAGAATTACCAACGAGGCCATCTGTCCCACACTGTACTGTATGGCCTAATTAAAACACACAAACAGGATAACCCCATAATACCGGTAATTTCATAAATAGACTCTAGTAAGAGGAATACGGCTCAATAAGTTGTTCAAAAATATTTCCTATCTCGTTCCACATCAGTGTGAAAAACTCATTCAGTCTAGTAGAAAGGATAAGTAACCAAATTACGCCACATAATTCAATATTAGTTTCAATCGATGTGAAAACTATGATCTCTAACATACCATACAACGAATATAAGCCTCTCATTTAAGATATATTAGATCAAGCCAAAGCAGATCATTGCACTTCTTTTGAAATTTCGAAAGCTTGATGTATGCCTAGATCAGTTCAATCAAATTTTATATAAACAGAATTCATGTTTACCAATGGGTTTCCTCCTTAGTTCATTTTTAGCAAATATATTTATGAACCATTTGTAGACAACAATAGTAAATTCCGATCTGGGTAAAAAACATATTATTTTGGGTATAATTTCAGAAGTACTACACGACAGCTAAACCAGTTTTTGACATTTATAAATAATCTCAATAGAAACATACAGTTTACACTCGAGACAGAAATAAAGAAACAGGTTGGTTAATTTCTTAGACCCGACTATCTCGCATAATTGTAACAAATTTGATGCAGAAAACCGAGCATTCTCGTTGCCTTTGTCTGCTAAAAATTAAGTTAGAGAAATTGAAACAATCATACATATATTACAAAATAATGGTTTCAACTCAGCCACAATTCGGAAGCTAGTCAGACAATTAGAAGATAAGAAATTTGTAATATTAACGTACTATGGAAACAGAACAGGCTTTATAAAGAATATTGTAGAAGTAGTATTCAGGCCGCTTGACAGGTTATCTAATTTCCTTTTCAATGCCAAAGATAGAATAAATTATGAGCTTAAGTGACCAGAGTGTAACAGTGTTCATGTGGGTTAATGTGGACAAAATTTTTCACAAAATTCATTGGAATGCAATTACAAGTTCCCGTATCTAAACGATACGAAAATTAGGCACTGTGCGAGCAAAGGTTGCAGACTCAAATTATTTAGGATACTTATAAATTAATAAACAAACATTGCGGATATTATAGCCTGTTGAATGATCAACTGGATTTGGTATATCCGCTGGTTGTTTTCAACAGCGTACGCACATTGTCGCACGTAAACAGGTTACAGTTATAAAAAAAGTCATTAATGTACAAAACAAATTCACCAAAGGTTCAGTAAACTCAGGTCAGATGCTAGGGATTAGCTTATGAAATGTCTAGTTCCATAGCAACTGAACTCAGTTTAGTTGAGCTGTTGGTGAACTAGTTTTGTACAACCCTCTCTTAATGGTATTTAAGGATGGTTGTTCATTTACTCAGTTTATAGTATTCGTTTTATAGTGTCCACATAGGACGAAACTACAGTAACGTTAGTAAGAAATAGAAGTGGTTTAAAAAACAGGAAGTTTAATTTTTCATTGTTCGACGAAAGTATTTTAGATGAATCAGAATAATAAGACAAGATACCAAATTTCATCTCGAAATTCCAGTCATTCGGAGAGATTTTGATCGATCAAACTCGTCGTGCATTGCCCTGTATCAATACTTCTACTAATAGTTTAAGTTTTTTTTATCTCGGTTATGAGATTGCTCGTTTCAGTAACAACTATTCTATTTTCATTCAGCTGATGTAATGCGAAGTTTGGGTGCGAATCACATATTGGCCATTGATGTTGGCTCGGTAGATGATCAGGACCTAACTAACTATGGGGATGATCTTTCTGGTTGGTGGTTGCTGTGGAAGAGATGGAACCCATTTACAGAAACGGTGAAAGTTCCTAACCTTCCTGATATTCAATCACGATTAGCTTACGTGAGCTGTGTTAGACAATTAGAGGTACAATATGCTTCAATTATTACTTTTAGTATTTAATTTCTCGCAATATTCTGAAAAGTAGTAAGGCAACGTATGTTCTATTACCGCATGCGCAGTAGCGACTTCTCTGTGGCGGATCGTCGGTGCTTTGCGTTCATCGTGTGACGTAGTCGGAGTCGATACGTTTCAGAGATAAGGTTTTGCCAGTACACAGCGCGATTATAATATTAGAAGAATAATGATTATAGATGACAAATTCAGAGTTTGAAAGTGTGATGATAATAATGATGTATGAAAAAAATGGGAAAAATTGATGGGTAACGGGGGTGTAGCGTTTGAACGTGCGATTCCAATGGGGGGGATGGGGTGGGGGTAACCACGACTCAAAATACATCGATTAAGAGAAAAAAAACATGGCTGCTGCCATACAGGGTGTACCATCATACTATTTAAGAGAAAAAAACATGGCTGCTGCCATACAGAGTGTACCAAGTTGACATTTAAGAGAAAAAAACATGGCAGCTATGAAAATTGGTATACCGGGTGAACCAACGCAACATTTAAGAGAAAAAAACATGGCGGCCGTCAAATTTGGTATACCGGGTGAACCAACTAGACGTTTTAGAGAAAAAAACATGGCTGCTGCCATACAGGGTGTACCATCATAGTATTTAAGAGAAAAAAACATGGCTGCTGCCATACAGAGTGTACCAAGTTGACATTTAAGAGAAAAAAACATGTCAGCTATGAAAATTGGTATACCGGGTGAACCAACGCAACATTTAAGAGAAAAAAACATGGCGGCCGTCAAATTTGGTATACCGGGTGTACCATCATAGTATTTAAGAGAAAAAAAACATGGCTGCTGCCATACAGAGTGTACCAACATATCATTTAAGAGAAAAAAAAACATGGATGCAGTTTGTCAAATGTCAACGTTTAAACAGGGTGTCTCTAAATACAACGTTGAAGAGAAAAGAACTTGGAGGTTGTCAAATTTGGTATACAGGGTGTACCAATATATCATTTAACAGAAAAAAAAACATGGGGGTTATTTGTCAAAAATGTCAACGTATATAGAGGACATCTCAAAATATAGCGTTTAAGAGAAAAAAACATGGCGACTGTCAATGAGTTATACCAGTTGTACCAACATAACATTTAAGAAAAAAAACATTGCTACTGTTTTCCAAATCACTGTGGATCGTATACAGGGTGTCTCAAATAACATCATTGAAAAGAAAAAAACATGACGGTATAACGGGAGTTGTAGTGTTTCAACGTGCGATTCCAATGGGGAACGTATACAGTGCGTTACCGAGAAATATATAAGGCGTTTGAATTCAAATAATAATAAAAAACATGGAGCTTCTCAACTGGCAGTCAGTTTATAGAAGGTTAGAATGTATAATCAATAAAAAAACATTACTGGCACCGTCATCAAGGAGGAATACATCAGCGCCTATTGTCGAGGTGACCAATATATGAATTAACGCTGTTTTATATCTCTACGAATGATAGATCAATCGATAATTTTAGCATCAATGGATTCATCTCGATGTCAGGGAACATATTCAAGCATTTTCCAAAGCCCAAAGGTTATAGGAGGCTAAGTTCGTATTGAAGGTACAATACGAACATTTAGACTTTGCAGACGTTTCAGCCGTATTGCACGCGTCTCAAGCGTTTTTGTGATGCTTTTCAAGCGTCTGAGTTAAAATTTCAAGCGTCTGTTAGTGCGTTTCACGCGTTTTTGCAGGAGTTTCGATCGTTTTTGCATGCGGCTCAAGTGTTTTTTGCGTGCGTTTCGACCATTCGTTTGTGCGTTTCGACCGTTAGTGCGTTTCAAGCGTTTTTGCGTGCGTTTCAAGCGTTTTTGCGTGCGTTCCAAGCGTTTTTGTGAGCGTTTCAACCATTTTGTACGCGTTTCAAGCATTTGTGCGTGCATTTCAAGCGATTTTGTGGTGTGTTTCAGACTGTTTTGTATGCGTTTGAAGCGTTTTTGCTTGCGTTTCAACCGTTTGTGAGTACGTTTCAAGCGGTTTTGCGAGGGTTTCAACCGTTTTTGTGTGTGTTTTTGTATGCGTTTCAATAATTTTTTCGACTCTTACCGTGTGTTCAAACCTCAAGCATGCATTGAAAGCGTTTGTAACGTCTTCCTGCACTTGGATAGAAAGGTATTGCCATTTAAACTATAGAGATAAAAACAAAAACAATGAAATAACATTAACGTTTGGATATGCGCCATCGCCGCCATCTTTATGAAAAAAAATCGTTGGCATTATATAGGAACGATTCAAAATTATTCATTCAATACAAAACATGCTCGAAGTTTCAATATTGTCAAATGTCATTTGGTGAAATGAGTCAACAAAATTACCCATCAATAGATACCAAAATGCAATAGATCAAAATCTAGCAATTTTGGTGGATGTTTTCATAGTAAGTATACGAATTCAGTATAAGGAGTGTCAATAATTGAGAAAAATTTACTAAACTCCAGGTATCAAAAAATTGCATATATAACAAAGTGTGAAATGGTTGAGGAAAAATATGTCAAAATGACTAGAAAACATCATATAAATATCATGACTCCGGATCTCTACGTTTCGGATAAAAATGTTGAAACATTGAAATAAAATTAACAGATGTATTCGCAAAGTTCCTCAAACAAAATATTAATTCCCTTACATCTTCGATTAGCTTCTTGATCAATAAAACTCATAATAATGACAAGAATAATATGGTTGATGGTGCATTTGAAAACAGAAAAAGAACTTGATAATATAATAATAGTAAGAAATATAGAGGACAGCTTATGAAGTATGCATGTAGCATCAAATGTCAAGCTCGACGCTTACGAAATGAATCGGGATGAATCAACGAAATTACGAAAATTATTATTTATCTATTGAATACATCCAGCAGGTTCGAAAACCCAATTAGAGGTGTATATAATGTCTATTGCGAACATGATTTCATAAGTAGCTATAGGTATTGCGATAGAATGAAAAACCAAGGTCTTTGAATTCGTAAACACGAGTTAAGTCCGAGTTGTAGATTTGACAATTAAATTTCACTGGAATTTGTTTCCGAGTAAGTGACATAATTTTGCATTTATCAATATTTAATCCTAGTTTGTTTTTCTCACACCAATCAACCGTCCTGTAGTAAGTTACAGTCTGATAAATTATCTACTTTCCTGAAAATTTTCGTCAGCATATAATGATTTATGTGAATTTATGCAGTGTGTTATGTCATTAATAAACAGAGGAAATAGAAGATGTCCTAAGGAATACCTGAATTAGCAATAATTGTCGATGATTTGACTCCCTTATATTTGACAAAATAAATTTCTATTTGATAAATAATATTTTAAAAGGTGTTGAATATCAGGTGAGAAGCCAAAGTATGGCAGATTTCTTAGAAATTGTTCATGTGAAACCCGGTCGAAAGCCTAACTAAAATCTGTGTAATTAATCTGTGTATCAAATATAGAGGTCATTAAAGTTTACGTATGAGAGCCGAGATGTATCAAATTTGACGCTTTGGATGGAAGGACACAAAATGCCATGAAAATGATGACAATAATAAAAAAATTGAAGAGGACGTCGCATACACTAGGCGTCTAACAAATATCAAGCTTGATACGTTGGATGGAACAAAACGAAATAAATCAATGAAAGCATGAAAATAATAATGATAATGAAAAAATGGAGAAATAGTATAAAGTACGCGTTCGGCAGGTATAAAGATTAACGCATTGAACGAAACGTCGTGAAAATAATAATAATATTACGAAATATAGAGAACAATGAATAAAATATACATTCTGCTTGACGTGTTGTATGAAAGGAATCGTTGCGAAATAGGAAACGTAAAAAAATAAATTGCCAACGAGGTGCGAAACGATAAATTGAGGTAAAAAAAGGAGTTTGTCAACTATCATTCAGTGAAATGGGTATACAGAGTGTTTTTAAGGAATAATCAATAAAAAAGAAAATGACTGCCATCGTCATCAGGAAAGAATGCATCAGCGCCATTTACCGTGTACCATTTACCAATACATGAATTAACGATGTTTTGGATCTTTGCGAATCATCGAAAAATAAGCACTTTCGGTTCGTTAAAATTTCATGATTCTAGTATCTGTCAAGTAATAATTAAGTACATATATAAAAGTAATCAGACATCAAATGTGAATATTCATCAGATCGGTTTCAATTCAATTCATTTCAATTCAAGTCACAATGTTTCAATTCAGTAAGCAGGTTCGTGAGTCAGATTTTACTGACGAGGATATCAACTTTGACACATGGTGGGAAGATTCATAGAATCGGTTTCAGTTAAACAAGGCTCGTGCGTGTGTTAGTATGACAGTTTGTGAGAGAAATACATCAACGACCAGAGAAATTACTTCTACAGGTTGAAAAAATCGAAGAAAGTCGTAAAAACTCGAAGTCATTTCAACGACTATTCCACTCTTCTCAAGATATTCACGTAATCTGACCAATCACAAATCAAAGACAACTTGTATTATCGCGAAAACACCAGCTGTCTCTCAATTCTGATTGGTCTATCAGCGTTGGTGTTTTCAACGATGTAACCATAGATGACAAAGCAAAGTTTGACATCTTGACAGATCATAAAAATTGTAGGCGAAAACGTCAAAAAGAGTCGCATCATAACTATATAATAAATTATTGATAGTTATAATATATTTTTGTGATTATAGTTGATTGATTATCGTTATGATAAATTGATTGTTCATGTTTATAATGATACTCTTAATGCTTCGTAAAATAGTCTAATAAAATTCCACTCGTGATTGAATTTATCTCATAAGTCAGTCTTTTATTTCTGAACTCAACTGAATTGTATCGAGAAAACACCACGAGTGAGTGGTGTTTTCTCGAAGCAATTCAGTTTCGTTCAGAAATGAATCGACAGACTCATCGCGAAAATTTAATTACTTGTGGTATTACTACTGAAAAGTAAATGTGCGAGTGGGTATTTATTATCCTATTTAGTAGTTGGTGTTCGTTGAAATAAGTTCGAGTGATTACGATTATTTTGGAAGAAGAGGGGGAAAAGTGTGTTGCGGGTTAATATAACCTATGTGGTAAATGAGTCGCTGAAACCGATTCGTTGAAAGAATAACAACGTAAAATTTTCCTCATATGAAGAAATCGTAAACGGCTTCTGCCAAGCATCATCCATAGATAGCGTATCTGTTGTATTATAAAAACAAATTATCGTATGATTTATGTAGCTAAATGGAGTTATGGAAAATATTCAGACATTTTCTACTTAGCATATAAGCATTGTTTGAATAGAAGTGAGATAGTCAATGCCTGTGGAAAAGGTATTGGACCCAAACGCGAATGTAATCTAGCGTGATTAATTACAAACATTAATATTTGACGTCATTTTAATGCAGGTTTCTTCAAAAAAAACCCTGATTTCAATGCTGTCCCATTGTTTCAAGCAAGTTACGACATGACTTGGAGGCCAGATCACTGAAGTTACGACAAGACTTGGATGCGAGATCACTGTCGCCATCTACATGTAGCATCCATTTGAATCCAATATCAATCCATAAGGTTGGCAACTATCTTACTACTATACAAACAATGATATAAGTATAATTATTTCCTTGGTTGGCTCATTCTATTGCATACTAGCGTTAAGAATGGACAAAATATTGCTTCTTTTAATGACACTGTCTGTCACTGCAGCAGCAGCAACAATAGATGACAATTCATCAAGTATTATGCAGAAGTACCTTGAAATGTATGGATATGTTGGTAATAATTCACAGGCAGAGTTTTCAACAGCTCTTAGTGATTTTCAAGAACGTTATAATTTACCTGTAGATGGGAGTTTGAATAATGAAACGAAGAATTTGATTGCGAGACCCAGATGTCAGCAAGCTGAAAATGAATATAGAGTGCACACTAAATGGAATAAAACTCATTTAAGTTGGTATTTGTCTCGCTATCCACTTAACAATTATACGGCTTATGATAAATATCTCCGTGTGTTCAAAAAAGCTTTCGAAATGTGGGAGAATGCATCAACTTTGAAATTTGAAATGATGGCAACACCTAAATCAGATATTACGATAACCTTTGTAAAACTGGAGCATCAATTTCGTAGTTCTTGTATGGGTACCGCTTATTGTGGTTTTCCTCTTGATGGGCCTGGTAATATTCTTGCCCATGCTTACTTTCCTCAAGCACCTGACAATTGTAGAGAAATTCATTTTGATAGCGAAGAAAACTGGTATACAGGAGATGGTGAAATGCCCTATGGATATACAAATTTACTAATGACTGCTGTTCATGAAATTGGTCATTCTTTAGGATTAGCTCATTGTGATACAGAGAAAGCCATTATGTTTCCATGGTATCAGCAACAATTTCGTCCTATACATCATGATGATATAACTGGACTTGAGGTGCTATATGGTAGAAAGAATCGATTTGTTCCTATACCTAAGTATTCACCTCCATCTACAACTACTACCCGGATAACTGTCACGCCCCGCAAAACACCTTCATCTACAACTACTACCCGGACAACCACCACAACACACAAAATTTCTCCTGCAACCCGGATAACTACCACGACCCTCAAAACTTCTCCTGCAGTTTGTACTACAAGTAAACACCACCTTCAGCATTCACCTACAGTTAGTAAAAACTTATGTGAAGTTACATCTCCACCAGATTCAATGTTTTTGGCGTACTCCCCAGGCTTTCCAAGCTTTCGATTATATATTATTGTGAAGGGTTTATTTTGGAAAGTAGATATTAAGGACAAAAAAAAGAAAATGACTAAGCCTGAAAAACTCAAGGATTATCTACCCAATGAACTGGCTACCAATGGTATAGATCACATTTTCCAAACTGGTACTGGTAATTTATTAGTTGCCAGCAAAAATAGGTTCTATTCAAGTGCATTCCCCAGCTTACAAATCGATAGAGATATCGAAATTCCCTCTCTACCTCCAAATGCTAAAATAAATGCCCTCTTTCAAACGTATGCAGGGAAATCTTACGTATTCTATAACAATGCGTCCTTTATTGAATTCAATGGGATGGATTTCACTGCAAAAGCAATAATCACTAGAGGTCGCATTGAAGATGCTTTTCCAGACATCCCTAATAATATCACTGCAGCATTTCGCTATATGGATGGCCACATATATTTTTTCAAAGAAAATAGTTACTTCAAATACAATGAGTTCCAGAGAAGACTTATTGAGGTAGGAGACTTCAATTGGAATATGTTCGATATTCCATGCCCCAGTAGTAAACTTTTGGATGACTTAAAAGATATGCTGTCGAAACTGATTTCTTTTTATGAATGATTTTAGTATTGAATATTTATAAGAAATAAAAATGGAACATGAAAAATGTCGTTTTCTTAATCAATTTTTTTCAGGAGAATAATATAATTGTGTAGAATATATATATATAGGAATTGAGTGAAGTTGATATCATTCCGTTCAGAAAAAGTATTGATATAGACATGAAGCTGAATGCAATAACACTAACATCAACAAAAATTTGTTATTTCAATAAAATTTAACATTTTTATTTTGATGCAAGTCGTTACTACTACAATCATTTCGATCCTTCAAATTGAAAAGAATGTGATTGAAACGATCTTGAGTTTAATGTGATCTGTGCTGGTGTGCAGATTGCAGTTCATCATCTGAAAAAACTTCATGTCTTTGATTCATGTTAATTTTCTTCCTCGATGAGTATATTTAACAGATTATTATATTGAATTCATTAATTTTCTAATAATTCAACCAATCATGATGACAGTATGGCCTCAGGTTGTAAACGTTCAATGATGCTTTCCGAAATTCAGACGGCAGCTTATCACAAAGAAAATAGTCATAATGTTAAAAGTTTAGGAAGCTCCTACCAGAACCCCCTGTTTTGAAAAATGTGGTTACCACCATTCCACGGTTTTGAAAAACGTGGTTACTAAGCCTTAATGTTTTGCCATAAAGTGAAGTTAGATAGATAAGTCAAAAATAAAAGAAAGGATTTGAACCCACGCTCCCTTTCGGGAATCGTAACTTAAGTACAACGCCTTAGACCGCTCGGCCAACCTAACTTATAAGTATATAATGAAATGTTGGTATTGTAGGACTAGGTAAAATAATAGAACATTACATTTGGAGAATGAGATCATCAGAAACGTGCTACTTAATTGTATGGGTGGTGGGAATTGTCTATCTTCTAATCGTCCTGGCGATGTTCGCGAAATTTCAACAATTTCTACCACACGTGTTGTGAACTTGGAGGATTATGATAATGGATGGTTCCCACATACAGCAACAATGATGGCATCTTACCTTGTATGCATCACATTCGTCGCAACCGCACCAACTACAATTGCAGCCTCCGAAACGTAGATATTCTTTACAAATGGCTATGTGATATATTATCATAATAAAAATGCTTAATTAATTTTTTACCTAGTCTGCCTTTGTACGGTTGACAAACTTAAAACGGTGACATTGGTGAGAATGCAACTCTTGAATGTTGTTCCGAAGACTCGGAGTGGGGAATTTCAAAGAAAATTTTCAGCACCGTATTGCTTTTTCATGCACCTTTCTTCCCCAAGGAATTTCTTGATGTTGTTGTATGATGTGATCCCGCATTTCATTCAACAAGTTATTTCCGTTTTCCTCATATTCATAACAAGTCATTTTTTAGTTGATTTGATGATTCTGGAACTATTCTGCTATCAACATCGAGTATATTTCGTCTGAACTCCTAATTTTCTTAGATATTTAGTTGTGTAAATTTTTGAATAGGTACCAAATTGTTGCATGGTTTTTTTGACTTGAATTCTCAAATCATCATTGATATTTTGATGTTTATGTTTTTGTTCTTGCAATTCACATGTTCGTTTTTGTAACGGTGATGCTATAAGTTATCCGAGTTTTCCAACAGTTGAAAAGTGAATACGTCTCCAGAATAAGTCGACTCGGCACACCCTGGCAAATAATAATAATTACAACCATTCTCTACCCGCACAGGCTATGTCTTCGATTGTTTTTTGAGGGAATATTATTATAACTCCAATTCGCTGTATATCTACGTTTTTCCGATAGAAGGAATTACCTCTTCAGCTATTCGATCAGTGGACTTTTTGGCAATAGATAATTTTGAAGAGAACACCAATTCTGAACTCCTTCTTCGATGATCACTATTGTATTTTTTTTTGTTATTTCGAAAGAAAATGTGTATCTACACGGGGCATGCGTAGTAGTGTTTTCAACCAAAACATTTTTCATCAAAAATTATCTGGAACTATTTATTTGAGTGAGTTTGTGCAATGGTGCTTTGGCTATGAGCAATTTCAACAAAAATTATCTGAATCATTTTGGTGAGACTTTACATCTGAATCGACACATAGTTCAGTCAAAAATATTCTGAATCGTCTCGATATTACCTTAAGTATTTCGGCTCATTTTCACTCATAAGCAATAACATACGATTCACTTGAAAATATTTAACATTTAGAGTAATTCCTTTCGTTGGTGATGTATTTCTCACAGACTTTCTTAGTAACAAACTGCACGAGCCTTTCGTTTGATGGAAACCAATCTGATGAATCTCCCCACTATGTGTCAAAGTTGATGTCCTTGTCAGTGAAATCTCGCCCACGAACCTGCTTACTGAATTGAAACATTGTGACTTGAATTGAATTGAGTTGAATTGAAAACCAATCTGATGAATCCTTCCACCCGCACGTTAAATTTGGTGTCTGATTGGTTTCGTCTATGTAATGGTTCCTTGAGGAATTTTGTATAGGGTTGATTTTCGGTTACCATTGAGATATCATGTCATTGGCAACCAAACACCATTTTCATATGGGAACGAAGATTATATACTCGTAACACGAAGCTATCGAATTTACAAAGTGGAGTTATGAACGAGTTAAGCCGTCACTGCAAAAAAATGGTGGATATTAAACGACTTTGATGGGTGTCTTTCTAACAAACTTGCTTACTGAAATTTCTCTCGTCAATGATTTATTCCTCACAAACTCTCTTACTAACACACTGCATGAGACTTGTTTAATTGAAACCAAATCTAATGAATATCAAATTTGGAGTCTCAATTGTTTTGTATATGTTACTGTATTTCGAGAAATACTGTGATTACGAATTGTCCATGAAAATGTTCATTGAAGGCATCTGTTTCCCCATCGTCTCATGCCTTTTTGTTCACCTCAATTTTTCATTTTGAATCTCGTTGACATTTTATTTTTCACGTATTCTTTTCGTTTCGTTGCAATTCGTTTATCTAACACGTCAAGTCGAACACATAGTTTATGAGTTGTTGTTCTCTATATTTCGTAATCTTATTATTATTTTCAAGACCTTTCGTTCTATGCGTTAATCTTTATACCTCTCTAACGCGTAATTATTGCGCGCTGCCTCTATTTCTCATCATCACAATTATTTTTATGATTCAATTATCTCATTTTTGCCTCATTTCATTTCATATCGTTTTGTCTCTTCCAACACTAACCCGCAACACACTTTACCCCCACTTCTTCCAAAAAAAAAAAAATCGTAAACACTCGAACTTATTTCAACGAACACCAACTACTAAATAGGATAATAAATACCCACTCGCACATTTACTTTTCAGCAGTAATACCACAAGTAATTAAATTTTCGCGATGAGTCTGTCGATTCATTTCTGAACGAAACTGAATTGCTTCGAGAAAACACCACTCACTCGTGGTGTTTTCTCGATACAATTCAGTTGAGTTCAGAAATAAAAGACTGACTTATGAGATAAATTCCATCACGAGTGGAATTTTATTAGACTATTTTACGAAGCATTAAGAGTATCATTATAAACATGAACAATCAATTTATCATAACGATAATCAATCAACTATAATCACAAAAAAAATATTATAACTATCAATAATTTATTATATAGTTATGATGCGACTCTTTTTGACGTTTTCGCCTACAATTTTTATGATCTGTCAAGATGTCAAACTTTGCTTTGTCATCTATGGTTACATCGTTGAAAACACCAACGCTGATAGACCAATCAGAATTGAGAGACAGCTGGTGTTTTCGCGATAATACAAGTTGTCTTTGATTTGTGATTGGTCAGATTACGTGAATATCTTGAGAAGAGTGGAATAGTCGTTGAAATGACTTCGAGTTTTTACGACTTTCTTCGATTTTTTCAACCTGTAGAAGTAATTTCTCTGGTCGTTGATGTATTTCTCTCACAAACTGTCATACTAACACACGCACGAGCCTTGTTTAACTGAAACCGATTCTATGAATCTTCCCACCATGTGTCAAAGTTGATATCCTCGTCAGTAAAATCTGACTCACGAACCTGCTTACTGAATTGAAACATTGTGACTTGAATTGAAATGAATTGAATTGAAACCGATCTGATGAATATTCACATTTGATGTCTGATTACTTTTATATATGTACTTAATTGTTACTTGACAGATACTAGAATCATGAAATTTTAACGAACCGAAAGTGCTTATTTTTCGATGATTCGCAAAGATCCAAAACATCGTTAATTCATGTATTGGTAAATGGTACACGGTAAATGGCGCTGATGCATTCTTTCCTGATGACGATGGCAGTCATTTTCTTTTTTATTGATTATTCCTTAAAAACACTCTGTATACCCATTTCACTGAATGATAGTTGACAAACTCCTTTTTTTTTACCTCAATTTATCGTTTCGCACCTCGTTGGCATTTTATTTTTTTACGTTTCCTATTTCGCAACGATTCCTTTCATACAACACTTCAAGCAGAATGTATATTTTATTCATTGTTCTCTATATTTCGTAATATTATTATTATTTTCACGACGTTTCGTTCAATGCGTTAATCTTTATACCTGCCGAACGCGTACTTTATACTATTTCTCCATTTTTTCATTATCATTATTATTTTCATGCTTTCATTGATTTATTTCGTTTTGTTCCATCCAACGTATCAAGCTTGATATTTGTTAGACGCCTAGTGTATGCGACGTCCTCTTCAATTTTTTTATTATTGTCATCATTTTCATGGCATTTTGTGTCCTTCCATCCAAAGCGTCAAATTTGATACATCTCGGCTCTCATACGTAAACTTTAATGACCTCTATATTTGATACACAGATTAATTACACAGATTTTAGTTAGGCTTTCGACCGGGTTTCACATGAACAATTTCTAAGAAATCTGCCATACTTTGGCTTCTCACCTGATATTCAACACCTTTTAAAATATTATTTATCAAATAGAAATTTATTTTGTCAAATATAAGGGAGTCAAATCATCGACAATTATTGCTAATTCAGGTATTCCTTAGGACATCTTCTATTTCCTCTGTTTATTAATGACATAACACACTGCATAAATTCACATAAATCATTATATGCTGACGAAAATTTTCAGGAAAGTAGATAATTTATCAGACTGTAACTTACTACAGGACGGTTGATTGGTGTGAGAAAAACAAACTAGGATTAAATATTGATAAATGCAAAATTATGTCACTTACTCGGAAACAAATTCCAGTGAAATTTAATTGTCAAATCTACAACTCGGACTTAACTCGTGTTTACGAATTCAAAGACCTTGGCTTTTCATTCTATCTCAATACCTATAGCTACTTATGAAATCATGTTCGCAATAGACATTATATACACCTCTAATTGGGTTTTCGAACCTGCTGGATGTATTCAATAGATAAATAATAATTTTCGTAATTTCGTTGATTCATCCCGATTCATTTCGTAAGCATCGAGCTTGACATTTGATGCTACATGCATACTTCATAAGCTGTCCTCTATATTTCTTACTATTATTATGTTATCAAGTTCTTTTTCTGTTTTCAAATGCACCATCAACCATATTATTCTTGTCATTATTATGAGTTTTATTGATCAAGAAGCTAATCGAAGATGTAAGGGAATTAATATTTTGTTTGAGGAACTTTGCGAATACATCTGTTAATTTTATTTCAATGTCTAATGTGGTAATAACTAAGAAAGTAGTTGTTTTCTGCACTTTTGCCGTATATTGAAGAAGCAAAATATTTTTTCTTTGATTTCGTACCAACCTCCATTCTTCAACACCATTTCTGGATGAAAACTTCAATGGAAGGTGATTATGATAGAAATTCGTCTCTTCAAAGTATCAACATATTGTTGTATACCTAATAATAACAAAGTTACTGTTTAGGAATAATTCTACAACTGAAACTGCTTGATTATATTTCTTAACATCTTTACGAATCGCGATTGATACCGATTTCATCAAAATCTGTCATTCGCAAGTATGGATCAATAGTTTTTATATTATTGCAAATTTGGTCTCTACAACTAATTTGAAGTATACATTTTTATCCGAAACGTAGAGATCCGGAGTCATGATATTTATATGATGTTTTCTAGTCATTTTGACATATTTTTCCTCAACCATTTCACACTTTGTTATATATGCAATTTTTTGATACCTGGAGTTGAGTAAATTTTTCTCAATTATTGACACTCCTTATACTGAATTCGTATACTTACTATGAAAACATCCACCAAAATTGCTAGATTTTGATCTATTCTAATTTTGTTGACTCATTTCACCAAATGACATTTGACAATATTGAAACTTCGAGCATGTTTTGTATTGAATGAATAATTTTGAATCGTTCCTATATAATGCCAACGATTTTTTTTCATAAAGATGGCGGTGATGGCGCATATCCAAACGTTAATGTTATTTCATTGTTTTTGTTTTTATCTCTATAGTTTAAATGGCAATACCTTTCTATCCAAGTGCAGGAAGACGTTACAAACGCTTTCAATGCATGCTTGAGGTTTGAACACACGGTAAGAGTCGAAAAAATTATTGAAACGCATACAAAAACACACACAAAAACGGTTGAAACCCTCGCAAAACCGCTTGAAACGTACTCACAAACGGTTGAAACGCAAGCAAAAACGCTTCAAACGCATACAAAACAGTCTGAAACACACCACAAAATCGCTTGAAATGCACGCACAAATGCTTGAAACGCGTACAAAATGGTTGAAACGCTCACAAAAACGCTTGGAACGCACGCAAAAACGCTTGAAACGCACTCAAAAACGCTTGAAACGCACTAACGGTCGAAACGCACAAACGAATGGTCGAAACGCACGCAAAAAACACTTGAGCCGCATGCAAAAACGATCGAAACTCCTGCAAAAACGCGTGAAACGCACTAACAGACGCTTGAAATTTTAACTCAGAAGCTTGAAAAGCATCACAAAAACGCTTGAGACGCGTGCAATACGGCTGAAACGTCTGCAAAGTCTAAATGTTCGTATTGTACCTTCAATACGAACTTAGCCTCCTATAACCTTTGGGCTTTGGAAAATGCTTGAATATGTTCCCTGACATCGAGATGAATCCATTGATGCTAAAATTATCGATTGATCTATCATTCGTAGAGATATAAAACAGCGTTAATTCATATATTGGTCACCTCGACAATAGGCGCTGATGTATTCCTCCTTGATGACGGTGCCAGTAATGTTTTTTTATTGATTATACATTCTAACCTTCTATAAACTGACTGCCAGTTGAGAAGCTCCATGTTTTTTATTATTATTTGAATTCAAACGCCTTATATATTTCTCGGTAACGCACTGTATACGTTCCCCATTGGAATCGCACGTTGAAACACTACAACTCCCGTTATACCGTCATGTTTTTTCTTTTCAATGATGTTATTTGAGACACCCTGTATACGATCCACAGTGATTTGGAAAACAGTAGCAATGTTTTTTTTTCTTAAACATTGACAGTCGCCATGTTTTTTTCTCTTAAACGCTATATTTTGAGATGTCCTCTATATACGTTGACATTTTTGACAAATAACCCCCATGTTTTTTTTTCTGTTAAATGATATATTGGTACACCCTGTATACCAAATTTGACAACCTCCAAGTTCTTTTCTCTTCAACGTTGTATTTAGAGACACCCTGTTTAAACGTTGACATTTGACAAACTGCATCCATGTTTTTTTTTCTCTTAAATGATATGTTGGTACACTCTGTATGGCAGCAGCCATGTTTTTTTTCTCTTAAATACTATGATGGTACACCCTGTATGGCAGCAGCCATGTTTTTTTCTCTAAAACGTATAGTTGGTTCACCCGGTATACCAAATTTGACGGCCGCCATGTTTTTTTCTCTTAAATGTTGCGTTGGTTCACCCGGTATACCAATTTTCATAGCTGACATGTTTTTTTCTCTTAAATGTCAACTTGGTACACTCTGTATGGCAGCAGCCTTGTTTTTTTCTCTTAAATACTATGATGGTACACCCTGTATGGCAGCAGCCATGTTTTTTTCTCTAAAACGTCTAGTTGGTTCACCCGGTATACCAAATTTGACGGCCGCCATGTTTTTTTCTCTTAAATGTTGCGTTGGTTCACCCGGTATACCAATTTTCATAGCTGCCATGTTTTTTTCTCTTAAATGTCAACTTGGTACACTCTGTATGGCAGCAGCCATGTTTTTTTCTCTTAAATAGTATGATGGTACACCCTGTATGGCAGCAGCCATGTTTTTTTCTCTTAATCGATGTATTTTGAGTCGTGGTTACCCCCACCCCATCCCCCCCATTGGAATCGCACGTTCAAACGCTACACCCCCGTTACCCATCAATTTTTCCCATTTTTTTCATACATCATTATTATCATCACACTTTCAAACTCTGAATTTGTCATCTATAATCATTATTCTTCTAATATTATAATCGCGCTGTGTACTGGCAAAACCTTATCTCTGAAACGTATCGACTCCGACTACGTCACACGATGAACGCAAAGCACCGACGATCCGCCACAGAGAAGTCGCTACTGCGCATGCGGTAATAGAACATACGTTGCCTTACTACTCTGAAATATGTTCAGTTTGCTGAATTCAAATTCATCATTGGGTAACCGTACAGGTGAACCAAAGTTATGGTGAGCGCGTGCAGTTTTATAATCATCGGAAATAGAGATTGATATTTCTTATCTAGAATTGAAGTCAAAACTGAGTAATCAACAACAAATTTTGTGTTTTTTAAAAATTTGATATGTTGTTTTTCATCACTCACAGTGGTTAATGTGTGTAGAGCATTTCTTCTGTTACAATAGAAAACTTGTTCAATTTTTATATGGGGTGCATAATGAAAATAGTTTTGTCTGGAATTAATTTTTTTTCAAATGTTGAATGTGCTCATTCAGGTATCTACCAATGAATAGGGAATTGATAGCATAATAATTTGAAAGTAAAAAATATTTCAGGTTCTTTTGAAAGAAAAAAGTCACTTCCGGTCAAATAAAAAATAGCCCAAGAATGAATCTCACCTGACAATTATATATTTATGACCTTGATCCTGTGTACCAAAGTTAAGATATCAGATTACTGCTTTGAATGATTACCGACATACAGTGGGTCACCTGCCATAGGTTTGGGTCACCTGTTATATATTTCTGATGCTCACAACTCATATGACCATGCAAAATAATTTTAATGATTTTAGGAAGTCAAGAACAGTGACTACTGTGAATATATTCGTCCGCCAATTGACAAGTACAGAACTCTTCAGTTTGGAAGTTTTGATGAAATTCGAGAAGTAGGCTATCTGCACGGTAAAGCATATTTTGAAGGCCAGATGAAGGCCGGTAACTTGCCAATTTTCAAAACTCCATCTGAAATCCATAAAAGTTCTTCAAATGTTCATTGTTTGGGCAGTTACACTTTTACAGATTTAGCTCAAATGGTTTGCAAAGTTTCGAGGTATGCGTGAAAATTTCGAAAAAATAAAACATTCTTCATTGTAATTTTTATTTAAAGGCCCTATGAAGATGAATCGACTTCGAGTTCTTCAGACGAAGAAGACGATGATGGTAGAGGTGGATATGCCTCTGAACCAACTGTTGGATTGTCTGAAGTGAGTAACATGTGTTATTTTTATTTTTAATTTATTTCTATTAACCAACTTGTAGTTGCTTTTTTAATTATTTTTTTACGTAGTTGAAGTGTTTTAAAAAAATTAGACTATTCGCATTTTTTAGACCTCTATTATTTGTTCCATTTGTATGCAGTTCTTGTACAGCTTTCTTTCATGGCTAACTACAACTAATCAAAGGACGGAAAATCAAAAAAACACCAAATCATTATTGAACAATTTAAATTAGAGAAAAGTTGTTTTTATTTCTCAAGAATGTAGCCCACCTTCAAGAAAAAAATTGAAGATCATAAATATACAAATATAAAGTGGAAGAGAGTGTATTTCGATTTAATTTTGAGAGCTCCAAAATTCCATGAAGTCCTCCTGATAAGTATGAAAATACGAAACAGCTGTCGGCGAATGGGGGAGCTCTCGGAATTAAATCGAAATACACTATTTTCACTTTACATTCTGCTTGCGTTCCTCATAACATATTAGAAGCTTGATTGAACCTTGGGTTTGTCAGAACAACAAAATTGTTGGCTGCCTGTCAATGAGCAGATAATCATCTGCCTTTGGATTCCTTGGTTCGTGTCGAATTAAGTTTCAACTAGTGACTGTAGATGTCACAAGTAACTTTTTGTAATATTCAAATATATTTGTATGAATCAAAATGTTCCCAATATTTATAATGAGTTCATGTTTAGGACGTCAAACTAGGTGAGTTAACGACATTTTCAAAAAACTAGTAGTTACTTTTATCTCGGAACTGGTCACAACTACTCCGATTTTGACGTTCTAATTTTAAATATTAAGAAAAAAATTTGATCTCTTAATATTTTGTTTGGTTGTCATTTTGGCATATTACCCGACTAGAGCGTATCTATTTGTATATAGAGGATGAAGTATTTTTGATTACCGAAATTTTGAAAAAGAAAAAACATTAAAATCGGAGTAGTTTTGACCGATTCCAAGATTCCTCCAGTTCCTCCGCTATAGGTGAAGTCCGTAAACAGAAAATTAACCTCATTTGATTCGAACATTCGTCAAGGTAAGGCTTTTTCTTTATCCCTACACGGACGACTATGTTAGTCAGATGATCTTTTATTTTCTCGAGTAACATTCATCAAGGTAAAACGGTTTTTATAAGATAGGTCGTTAATGAAACCCCCAGTTTTCGCCCCAGCAAAATTGCTTTGTGGAATTTTTTAAACAAGCAATAGTGAAAGATATTACAACTTTTTTGGTTTTTTGGAAATATCTCAAAAATTATTCAAGGAATCGTTTTACTGTCAATGGAACTTTTGTAGAGATTTATAAAACCTACAAACCGGATCGGTGCATTTTCCACTGAGAAAATCCGGGGAAACCTCGAAAAAGACACCATTTTTCAAAAATGTATATATATTTTTTTTAATCTGAAGCTGGACAATCAATATTACGGAAACTGATGAATAATATGTGGTTCAACTGTACGCAAGATGTTTTCTGTTCGATGTGTAGTTTTTGCACAATCGCGTTATAAACAATTTAAGAGCACATCTTGCAATATGCGCCGATTTAAGGGAAATTATCGTATTCAAATTCTGTAAACGGCATCTGGAAGTAGAGATCGACACTTACAATTTGTATATTTTGGATCTTCACCTGAGAGGTGGGAAACTACAAAACGCTTCAAAGAGCGTCCGAAGTCACCCGAAGTCGAACTGAAGTTAAAATGAGTTGAGTTCGGGCGACTTTGGGTGCGCTTTGAGGCATTTAGAGTAACTTCCAGTGACATTTTTAACACATTTCCCTTCCCTCCTCTCAGGTGAAAATTCAAAATATACAAATTGTAGATATTGATCTCTACTTCCATATGCCGTTTACAGAATTTGAATAAGATGATTTCCCTTGAGTCGGCGCATTCAGAAAGATTTGCCTAGAATTGTTTTACAAAGCGATTGTGCAAAAACTACATATCGAACAGAAACCATCCTGCGCACAGTTAAACCTCGTGTTTATCTATCAGTTTCCGCAATATTGTTTGTCTACCTTCAGATTTATAAAAATTAAGAATTTTTGAAAAATGGTCTCTTTTTCGAAGTTTTCCCGGATTTTCTCAGTGAAAAATGCACCGATCTGGGCGTATGAAAAACCATTTTGTAGGTTTTATAAATTTTTACAAAAGTTCCACTGACTATAAAACGATTCCTTGAATAATCTTTGAGATATTTCCAAAAAAACCAAAAAAGTTGTATTTTTTTTCACTATTTCTTGTTTAAAAAATTTCACAAAGCGATTTTGCGGGAGCGAAAACCGATGTTTTCATTTACGAACTATCTTATAAAAAGTGGTATAGGCCGTTTGCGTATTTTATTTTTATCTCCAGCTTGGCCTAAACTTTGCAGTAGCGTACTGGCGGATTGAATAAAACATTGACTTGTGTATGAGCTCTGATCCCAGGTGCTTGTTATGACCATGTATGTTCTTTTGATGAAACCAACCGTAAAAATTCTTGATTTTCCATTAGTGTTTCTTACAACCGAACGGACTATAGGTTAGCCATGGAACTAAGGTAGAGGAAAATTATCGATATAATTTCAAATCATCATACTGGTGCTGTTGCTTAAACTAGCACACGCTGTATATTCATTCCTACTTTTTTATATATTCTTTTGTTTTAATTAGTATTGTAGGCAAAAAAGCTGGCATGGTTACTCTACATTACCAACACCATAATCCACTTTGCACTTTACTGCTTTTGGTAAATCATTTTCTCTTTTCTCTTGTGTTGTGAATACTCTAATCACATAACTCCTTTGCAAGAATGCTCTATCGATAATAGATAACGAGTTTTGTCCTCTCGATTTAACAATTTTCTCAAATAATTTGAACGGAGTTCATATAAATAAATAATGGTTATTTTATACTTGCTATTCATCTACAATGGAGTTATATGATTTGACGTATGTTTGTATTGAAGCTTGCCTTGAGTCTGCCATTAATGTTTCGTTGCTTTTGCGAGTTTTTAACTTACTCCAGTGATGGAATTGATTCATTCGTTTTTTTCTTTTCAGAACGAGAAGGAAATATTAGTCAGGAGAACGGGGGGATCGTTATCATTATCAGAAAATGAAATGGAATCTGATGTAGATTTCGACATAAACCAATCTCAATTTGAAAAACAAGAAAATCAAGTAAAAAGAGATTAGGACAAATTATTAAGATATTATTGTCTGCTAATTTTGATCATAGTAGGTTTTATGAGACAAATTCATCTGTTCCAGTTATAATGTTTAGTCATTTTATATGTAGTTACCAAAAATTGAGTATGTATATATTTTGTATGAATCAAAATAAATATGAAAAAATTGTCATGGCTTTTTATTCAAAAGAACGTATTACCATTGGCACCCAAATCACACGTTAAAAGGTAAGGGCCCTATCTACCCTAGCTTGCATAAGACTCTCGAAGACTTCTGAGGGTAGGGGAGACTGGGGAGGGTTGAGCCAGAGGGATGTTTGAGACATAAATGTTTCATTGGTAACGTATCCTTAAATAAATTCACTTTTCCGTTTAGTGGATGCTTATTCATTGCGTCTTTCACGTTATCTAAGTTTAACAACAAATCCAAGTTGTTTACGAAAGTTATAGTGAAAAGTTGTTTTTGAGGATAAACAATGTAAGTCTTTTAACAAAATGTATAAGGATTCTTTATTCACATTATTATATTTGGAAATATATGAATGAATTACACGAATAACATAATAATTTATCATACTTTCATGTATTAAATTATTTGTTAGGTTATGTTTTAACTTGAACATCTTAATTTGTTGTGGTTACTGGTACGAGGGGGGGGATGAACAGGTTTCATGTGGGAGGTTTGAGACACGGATCAAACCTCCCATCATGGTTTGAAAATACCTGTACTTCGTTTCCAGTTTTTTTTCTTTCTTTTTCAAGTTAAAAAATATAGGTCAACGTAGTTTAATCTTTAGTTTCTTGTGCTAAAATCTTCACTGCGGCATCTACAATAATATTTTTTTTGCAGATGCCTTTTAAGTGGAAATCGAAAGGCCGAGTGCCTACTGATCCTGAAATTTTGGAAACTGCAGTACGGGAAATATGTAGTACTAATGGTAAAATCCGAACAGTCGCCAAAAAATATAATATTGATAGAACGACACTATCTAGATACGTGAATAAATTTAAATCAAACGAAATCGTATCGTTTGTAGCAAACTTTAATTCTTCGCAAATTTTTCCTACTCAAGAAGAATATTTGCTAGTTCAATATCTGCTCAAATGCGCTGACTTACATTATGGACTTACTGCAATCACAGTAAGAAAGTTTGCTTACATCTTTGCAACTGAAAATAACAAAAAAATGTCAGCAGCTTGGGAGAAAAATAGAGCAGCAACGCGTGATTGGCTAAGAGGTTTCATGTCAAGACATGGTAACTTATCACTTAGGACTCCAGAAGCCACGAGTGTAGGACGTGCAGCTATTTTTTGACAATTTAAAAACCATCATGATAAGGGAACATATTACACCTGATTGCATATATAATGCAGATGAAACGGGAGTTACAACAGCACATAAGTCGCAAAAAATAATTGCGAAGAAAGGGCAGAAGCAGGTGTCAAAGGCAACATCGTGTGAAAGAGAATCACTGGTAACAGTTTTATGCACTATAAGTGCGTCTGGTAACACTATTCCTCCCTTCTTAATTTTTCCGAGGGCTAGGATCCAGGATTATATGACAAGAGGACTTCTCATTGGTGCCGATACTGCTGTTAATCCATCAGGTTGGATGACCCACGAGAATTTTGAGAAATATGTACAGCACTTCATCAACTATTCCCGAGTCAACGAGAATCACAAGTGTCTGCTGATACTAGACAACCATGATAGCCATATTTCCCCAAAGGGGCTTAACATTTGTAAGAAAACATTTAAAGAAAATGGAGTAATGCTAATGACCATTACACCTCATACTAGCCAGAAGTTACAGCCCTTGGACACCAAAGTTTTCGGGCCTTTTAAAAGGTTTTATAATGAAGCGGCAGATAACTGGATGGTCAACAATCCTGCACAGCTGATATCCTTAAAAGAAATACCTGAACTTGCGGCAAGTGCTTACGTTCGCACTTTCACGCCGGCCAATATAGTAGGTGGATTTTCACATACTGGTATTTGTCCATACAATCCCGCTGTATTTTCAGATAGTGATTTTACCAGTTCGGAAATTACAGACCGGCCAGATCCATCTGAAGCTTTACATCCTACAGAAAATTTACTTTTAGCTGTCCCTAGTACTTCCCAAAATAAACCAAATGCATTTGTAAGCCCTAAAGCTCTTCCACGTAAAAAGAAAGCTGGAAGGAAATGTGGGAAAACACGGATTTTAACGGACACTCCCGAAAAAGACCTAATAGAAAAATAATTTGAGGAAAGAGCAAAGAAAAAGGAAGAGCAAAATAAAAAAAAGGAAGTAAGGGTGGAAAGATTAAAAAAAATTGTTGATAGAAGATGAAAAACAGGTGCCCTTTAAACAAAATAAGATTGAGATAGTCATGGAGGAATCTGAACAATCTAACGATGTTTTCAATTTTTCGAGTTCTGATGAGTTAACCGATATTGAGGAACATATTGAAAAAGAAAATGCTGAAGAAAGCTTCATGAATAAAGAAGTTTGTAAGGATGACTATGTTCTTGTACGATTTCCCACCAAAAAGACTTTCCGACATTACGTTGCTAAGGTCATAAATATTAATGGCAACGAGTACGGCTTATTATGCATGAGACTAAAGCCTCCGGGATACAAATTTATTTTTCCCGATGTTGCCGATGAATGTTGTGCACCTAGGGACGATCTGGTTAAGTTACCAAACCCCTCCTTTACTGGAGGAACAGCAAGAACACATAGGACCCTTTGAAAATTTGTTCTAGGTTTTTCGGAAAATATTTTTATGACTACTGTATTCTTTTATTTTTTTCAAGTACGTATGTGTATTTTTTTGTTAATTATTATTGTTAAAGGGTTAAACAATTGTTAACTGTCCTTAATAAATTTGATTTTAACTCGAGACTTTATCGCTACTACTCTTGTTTCAAGCACCCTACGCTTGCCTCGAACCACCCTTTACTTGTCTCAAGCTTCCCTTCATAAAGGAGGTTTGAGACAAGTGCATGTGGTACTTTAATCCATTATTTATTGCTTAAATAACAATTTTAAAAATAATCTTGGTATTGTGCTAAAAAATTAAAACCAATAGTTAATTAATATGTAAAAAAACTTTATGCGATTACTAAAACACGACAGAAAACCAGGTCGCTGAAAAAAAGTGGCTCAACCCTCCCTAGTCTCCCCTACTCATAAAGGTGCAGCCGATTGACGAAAATAACAAATGATACAGTTACAGATTCATAAGCTTGCCGTGCAAAGTTTTCAGTTTCAATACAAAAACGACAAGCTTTTGAATCTGTTACTCACAGAATAACCTACATCACACATCTAAAGAAATGATTTTTTTGTACAACTGTCAACTGCGTAAATATTTACTTTTTTCACCGTGAAGAAAAGACTTTTTTTCACTGCCAAAATAATTCACAAAATAAACATGAAATATTACTTTTTGAAGGATTTATTTTTAACAGTCAATTATTAATTGATTATGCACCATAAAACAATTTCATTTATTGGAATAATAATTGATAGGAAAGTTTGAACAATTACTTGCAACATAAATTCCCGGAGATGTTCCCTGTTGCTGCTGATCAGAAACGTTAGATATTTCTTGAAGAGATGATTACACAATTTTATCAGATATTTTAATATGTTTGGAAGAAGATGAAGAAATCTCAATTTTGTTATTCAAACTATCTTCTATACAGGGTGTCCCGTAAACCTTGTACAATATTGAAACTGGTGATAGACCAGGTCATGTCTGTTCAGAATATCGGAATTTCACCTTAGTAAAAATATCACCGTTTTCGAGATAATGGGCATTTTAGGAATTTCTGGAAAATCGCTATCTAACCTTGGATTTTTGAGTGCCATGTATACAAATTGAGACTAATTCAAATATCTTCGCTGCAGAAGATTACTGATGAGTGATGCTTTTAGATGTACAGAACAGTTTTTCAGAAAGTGAAAATTGTTTTCAAGAAATGAGGGTAAAATGACAGATTTGAGTTTCACCAATTTTTTTAACAACAGTTTGACATTATTGTCTGAAAGAAACAGAATCAATTGGAAGTGGACATTCATTTCAGAAGTATGCTCATTTTGTCCAGACTCTACCATGGTATAAAACAAACTATAATTATTTTTGGAGGAAGTCATTTTTATTGAATTAGGCGGTTTTATTATAGGCTTCTATCAACTTTTATACTTTTGCCCGAAAATAATTTTATTTCGATTTTATCAAGATAAAATGTGGAAACGATTATTAATAATAAATAATAGACTGCTTGGTAGCATTAAATAGTATGTCAATTAAGCCTAATAAAATTAACGAAATGAAATGACGATTATCCGACATGGCACCGTTTAATACGAATTCTTGTGATAAATGTCGCAATTGTCCAACATCGAGATCCAACGAAGTTTCAGAGACTGACAGGGTGTAACCAAATAAGTGCAAATTTTTTTAGGAGGTGTTGTCGAAAATTGAAAACTTGTCTAACTCTTGTGTTGTGCAATAGTTTCCTGATGAAAAAATAAAATACAGCATTGTGCATGAACGGATCTTCTGTAAATAGAATAGAAAAAATCTAGTAGGTTGCTGTCACATTATGTTTGAACAACTTGTGACTTCTGTCGTAGTTTTTTGAAATTATTCCGCTTGTTTCATTCAGTGGTATTTATTTCTTTGTCATGCCATATACACGTTATACTCCCCGAGAATATGCGCATATGCACTACATTTATGGTGAATGTGGAGGTAGTGCTACTGCTGCAGCAGCGCTTTATACAGAACGATATCCGATTGCACAATGCCGCTCAGAGAATCGCTGATATGGGGGCTATAACCTATAACGCATTTGAAAAGGTTCTTCTTGAAAATATGTCTTCTCTGCGTACGAGTGGATGGAAAATAACATTTTTTTAATATTATTCAGTGCGATGTTGAATAATCGTTATTGTGGTTTATGGTGAATGTTGCTTCAAAAAAAAAAAGTTGAATCAATATTTACTTCTTTACATCTCATTGAATACTTCCAAGTAGTTGATTCGTTACTACTCGTAATTATTTAATAATTTCATCTTGATAGGATAAAAATAAAAGACATTACTGACAAAGTCTAATGGAGTTGATTTTAGCTCAGAATAACATCGCACTCTAATATAATAGAAATTCTACTCCTTCCAAAAATAAGTATCGTATGTAGAGTCTGGACAAATTGGGCATTCTTTTGTAATGAACCACTTGGTTGTTTTTTTTTCAAACAATAATGTCAAACTGTTGTTAAAAAAATTGGTGAAACTCAAATCTGGCATTTTACCCTCATTTCTTGAAAAATTGTATCGTTTTCTGAAAAACTGTTTTGTACGTCTGAAAGCATCACTCATCAGTAATCTTCAGCAGCAAAGATATTTAAATTGGTCCCAATTTGTAGACATAACACTCAAGAATCCAAGATGAGGTAGTGATTTTCCAGAAATTAAAAAAATGCTCATTATTTCGAAAACGGTAAGATTTTTACTAAGATGAAATTCCTATATTCTGAACAGTCATGACCTGGTCTATCACCAGTTTCGATATTGTACAAGTTTTACCAGACACCCTGTATATGCATCTGCTACGGAGGCAGATTTTCAGCCAACGTGACGTTTTATGGATGTAATGTTGCCCCCTGCATTGGCCAGAAGAGTTACAGAGCTTCTTCTGAAACAGTGACCTGTGTAGCTCTTATACATGTCTTTTCAAAGCCAGTTTGCAATCAAGCTGGAAATTTTTCCTATTTTATTTATCCCCACATGTTGGTTAATACATTTTCCTCTCGAGTATTTCTAAAACAATCTGTTACTTTTTGTATGAGGCGGCCGTAGTGCTCTATACTTGCGGTATATCTCAATATAATCAGAATTTGAAACAGTAAACGTTCTTGCGCAATAAGGTCTTCGTATCAGGTATTTTAACAATTAATATAGGTGCATCATCTTCAATGGCATCAATAGTTATATGTAATAATTCTTCACGGCAACAAGCACCGCTGATACCCTTAGGACAACCTACAAATAAAAAATATTGAAATTACTACTAATTATACAAAATTATGATTATATCTGTACCATATAAAGTAAATTTGTTTCGTTATCAGCATCTTGAATAAATTTATTGATATTGTTACGATCTTTCTGGGTTCGTATTTCTAAATAATACTTCGACCCAAACTAAACTGTATTTATTAACTTCGATACAAAAACAAATACTTGGAAGCTCGAGGTTCTTTTCTAGAACGATTCATGTCAAAATATGCAACTGCATTTAATTTAAATAATTTGAAGAGATTAATATACTATTTCTAAGAGTATTTCTGGTTGTATTACCTCAGAACAATTTCCACAATGGTGGTGCATGAAAAATTGAGGTCAGATGCATTTTCCTTACCATCAAAGAAAAGCACTTCCATATTGACATTAATTTTCTGAGGCGATTCTGTGTATGTTTAGTACTTTTTGTAGGAATCTAGAACTCATAATATAAGCGGTTTGGCAGAAAGTTGCCATGCATGCTTACACAGACTCAGTATTGGTACTGCACTAGTTTTCAAATTATTCAATTGTCGTTTTTACATGAATCGTCATGAGGAAAATGTCTGCCACAAATTACAATTTTCCCACTCAAATGTTCTGCTGGGGTCTCTTCTTAAGAACAATAACCAAAAATCATGCATTTTTTGTCAAGCTAAAATAATATTTAAGCTATTTTTAGCAAAGCATATAGGTACATACAAAATTTCATCATCTACCAAAAATGATTTATTTCAGGTATTTTTCCTTTACACAACACTAAACAAGTCATTGTTTATTTGTAGGTAGAAACGGCTTTATTAGAAATTGTATTTAAAGGAACAAGATTAATGCAAATTCACGAATAATGAAAGAATAACCAACGACCACAAACACCACACAAAACGACGAGAAAATCTAAAATTCTAAAAACCGTCTCTAATCTCTGACAAGAGTGACAGATCTTAGTGAGAAGTCTTCCTGTTGATGAAAAAGCACTGTTGCACGGTCATTATATTTACAGTAGCATAGGGTACATTATTGTTTTAAATAAGTTTCTTTCGCGCCTAAAATTAGGTGTAATCTGTCTCTAAAAGATTCTTTTCGGTTTTAAAAAGTCCTAAATGCGCTGTAAAATTTCTCTCTTTCAAATGATATGTGTCTTATTGCCTCATAACAAAAAACTCTGGTAACGATCTACCCAAACTACACTGAATGACGCGCATGCGCACATCGTAAACGGGTCGCATACGCGGCATGCTTTTTGCCGTGAAAATTGGCAGGATTAGCATTCTAGAGTAAGTATATAATATATATTTCTATGAAAAAACCACGTCAAGATGTATTACGAGTATTTATTTTTAATATATTTCAGACGATGTGAATTCACATTCACAGTAGTACAAAAAATGATGTTTGTATTCGAGTATTCATGGCACATTCGAGAGAATTTTTGGCCTCGACCTGCGGTCTCGGCCAAAAATTAACACTCTCATGTGCCGTTAAAAAAAACAGTCATTTTACGCATTTAATACAAAGGAACTATTTACTTTTTATTTGCCTTTAAAAATATTTGTTTAGCTAATTTTATTTAAATTTTTCTTAGTTCTCAAGCAAAATGTATAGTAGACGTTATCTTGGATTTTTATACAACGACCTCTTAAGAAGTTGTATTTCTACGGTTACCCCCTACGAACCTCAACTTTTTTATTTGACGTTTTAGACCCATAGTTACTTCTAGGAAAATGATCCCCATCGAAAAATATTTTTTTCGAAAATTCTGTCTGTCGATCTGTCTATCGGTCTGTCTGTCTGTAGCTCTGTCGTGTCATTTCAAAACGCTCGCATTTCCAAACCCTTGGATATATCGCTTTGAAATTTGAACCACGTCAATAACTCGATGACAATATTTCTCTAATTTTTTTTTGAGATAGGAAAATCAGGAAAATTTTTACGGGGGTTTTCCTGTTTTTCCTACTTCCCTCGATAGCGGTTCAGGAATTGATTTTTGTTCTTACATACTTGGAGTTATACGCCTATATGTCCTACACAAGTGTATAGTTTTTGAGAGGGATCGGAAAATGCTCACGGCTTTTCCGGGTGATTTTCTGAAAACTGATAAACTCAAAAATACTCCAAACCGATGATCGAAACTGAATTTTGGAAACTGCGATAGGTAGAGCTTAAATAGAGGAACAAAATATGTGAGAACCATTTTTCACCAAAATGATCGGAAAACTGGGAAAACTCGAGAAAACTGAAAATAAAAATTTGAATTTTAGAAAATACGAAATATCTTGAAAACGGTCGATATTTTCCCAATTTATCAAGAAATCTTTTTTGACCGCCTTCAGAAAATCTATAAAAAATGTGGTGGCATTTTTTTCGGAAAATCAATAGTACGGGAAATATTTAAAAAAATGGAAAATCGAGATATTGACCGTACTAATGAAACAAATGCAAATCTTATAATTTCTTCTTGTACGCATTTACAAGTGTCACTAACACTCCAAACCGTTTTTCTCCAACTCTATTAGAAAGTGGAAGAAAGTTGAAAAAAAAAAATTAAAAATTTTGAAACCGCAAAAACTCGAAAACGAAACAAGATATCGAGAAAGTGAATATGAAGAGTTTTGGTGTACTAGAATAGATCTATAAGAATTGTTTGAAAAGTATTTTTACATTTTGAAAAATTACAATTTTTTTATAAAAACTCAAATATGGCGACGTATTTTCCAATTTCACGAATCACCTTTTTTGATCACCTCATAAAAGTCTACAAAAAATGTGGATGCGTTTTGTCTGTAATATCAATAGTCTGGGAAATATTTCACATAATCGAAAAATTAGGGAAAATTGTCACATTTTTTTCGAAAAACACCAAAAACTCGAAAACGATATGAGATATCGAGAAAATTTATATGAACTGTTTTATTATACTCAGAATTGTCAACAGAAAATTCCAATGACATTTTTCCATATCTTGGAAAATTAAAAGAAAATCGATATTTTTTTTATAAAAACACCAAAAACTCAAATATGGCGATGGATTTCCCAATTTCACAAACCATCTTTTTTGATCACCTCATAAAAGTCTACAAAAAATGTGCAATAATTTTTACTGTTATATTATTAGTCTGGGAAATATTTCACAAAAATAAAAAATTTGGGACTTTTTTCCTAAAAACACCAAAAACTCGAAAACTAAACGAGATATCGAAAAAATGTATATCAACAGTTTCATTTAACTCAAAGATGCCTACCAAAAGTTTTTAAGGCATTTTTTAATATCTTGAAATATAAGCAGAATGTTGATTTTTTTATAAAAACACCAAAAACTAAAATATAGCGACAGTTTTTCAAGTTTCACAATCGACTTTTTTTGATCATCTCACGAAAGTCTACGAAAAATGTAACAAGATTTTTTCCGTTAAATGAATAGTCTGGGAAATATTTCCTAAAAACGAAAAATTTGGGACTTTGGGATTTTTGAATATCTACTTACCCCCCCTTCGAATTTTCCCGGGCGCGAAGCTCCTGGATTTCTAAACATCCACTTCCCCCCCCTCCTTTTTCGAATTTTCCCGGGCGCGAAGCGCCGGATTTTTGAATATCCACTCACCCTCCCCTTCCTCGAATTTTTTGAATATTTACTTCCCTGCCCCTCCTTCGAATTTTCCCATGCGCGAAGCGCCTGGATTTTTTCGTTTCTACCGCCTCGTTGTCCCCAAATTTCTATATCTTGAAAAAAAAAATTACGATTTGGAAAAATTTGGGACTTTATAAAAACACCATAAACTCAACGATAGCGACAGATTTTCAAGTTTCACAAAAATCCTTTTTTGATAGAAGTCTACAAAAATCGTTTGAATATTTTTTCCGTGATATGGATAGTCTGGGAAATATTTCACTAGCAAGAAGTTTTTTTAGCAGTGTTCTGCAGGGTTCTGCCGCATCGATAATAAAAAAGATTTTGCAGTGGCTGATGGATCGAAGTGGGGCCGACCAGCCATGTATGGATTACGAAGCGTACGTGTAACAGCTCAGACTATGAAGGTCGTAGTAAGTGAGGATTTAAATGTTGGTTATATAGTGACGATAGACGTTATGAAAATTGGTATACAGGGAGTGTCAACTTGGCATTTTAGAGAAAAAAACATGGCTGCTGCCATACAGGGTGTACCAACCCGACATTTGAGAGAAACAAACATGGCAGCTATGAAAATTGGTATACAGGGAGTATCAACTTAACATTTAAGAGAAAAAAATATGGACTTATATACAGGACGGCATTTAAAAAAGGTGCGTTGTACGATTCCCTCACGAACGTATACAGGGAGTCTCAAACCGCATCGTTTAAGAGAAAAAAAAAACATGGCGGCTGCCAACTTTGGTTGTCAGATGTCATGAGACATAGAAAAACGCAACATTTAAGAGAAAAAAGCATGGCTCCCTGTCAAATGTCATGAGACAGAGAAAAAACATGACGGCTGTCAAATTTGGTGTACCGGCTGAACCAACTTGACATTTGGGAGAAAAAAAACATGGCTGCTGCTTGTCAATTGTCTGGTGTGGCCACTGTGCAGATTAACGAAAACGATAACGAAAAAACGTTAATGAACACGTGTCATCGCTTCGAAAAAATCGAACGGTGACACCACAGCACCCAGCCCCAGACACCCAGACAGGGGGCTTTCGAGTCTGGTGTAGCTAACTTCACGTCAGCCACCAAGTATGGAATCTGTATTACCGACCATAGCCAAGTTGCAAAACTTTTGACATGTGTACACGTATCAGAGTACACTTTCAGACACCCAAGTTTCAATCCAAAGATGACAGACATCAGCTTCTTGCCCAAAGGGCCTTATGAGTCGAAGGCCACTGTGGGGTTTTTGGGTGTGTTGTCGTTTTAATTTTTGGCAGCGTAGTAGTAGGTGAACTAGAACTATGTATGTACGAAAACAAATGATGTACGAAAACAAATGCCTGCAGTGTGTTAGAGTGAGAGGGTGGAGTAAGCGTGGTAGCGAGTAAGATGGAGAGTGAGTTGCTCGCTGCTTTGCGTTCATCGTAGTCGAGGAAGATACGTTTCGTTAAGGATTTGTTTGTCGCGTAAAGAATAATAATTGTAGATGAAAATATTCAGAGTATGAAAGTGTGATAATAATAATGATGTTTGAAAAATAGTGGAGTAACGGGAGTCGTAGCGTTTCAACGTGCGGTACCAGTAAAAGGAACGTTTATACAGCACGTCTCAAAATACATCGATTAAGAGAAAAAAACATAGCGGTTGTCAAATTTGGAATACCGGGTGTACCAACTTGGCATTTTAGAAAAAAAACATGGCTGCTGCCATACAGGGTGTACCAACTCGGCAATTAAGAGAAAAAAACATGGCAGCTATGAAAATTAGTATACAGGGAGTGTCAACTTGGCATTTTAGAGAAAAAAAACATGTCTGCTGCCCTACAGGGTGTACCAACTTGGCATTTAAGAGAAAAAGACATGGCAGATGCAAAATTTGGTATACCAGATGAACCAACTTGACATTTAAGAGAAAAAAACATGGCTGCTTGTCAGATGTCATGAGACAGAGAAAAAACGTAGCATTTAAGAGAAAAAAACATGGCTGCCTGTCAAATGTCATGAAACAGAAAAAACACAGCACTTAAGAGGAAAAAAACATGGCTGCTGCTTGTCAAATGTCTGGTGGAAAATGAGTCAATGAAAAAACTCTTCATTGGGGGTATGCTAACGTTTTGCGTTCGCGTTTTACGTTCGTGTTGGCGTTTTCGTTCGCGTTAAGCCTTTTCGTTCGCGTTAAGCCTTTTCGTTCGCGTTAAGCGTTCGCGTTCGCGTTAAGCGTTCGCGTTCGCGTTAAGCGTTCGCGTTTTCGTTCGCGTTAAGCGTTCGCGTTAAGCGTTCGTGTTTTCGTTCGCGTTTTCGTTCGTGTTCGCGTTTTCGTTCGCGTCAAGCGTTCACGTTAAGCGTTCGCGTTCGCGTTAAGCGTTCGCGTTAAGCGTTCGCGTTTTCGTTCGCGTTAAGCGTTCGCGTTTTTGCTCGCGTTCCATACTTGGTGGCTGACGAGAAGTTAGCTACACCAGACTCGAAAGCCCCCTGTCTGGGTGTCTGGGGCTGGGTGCTGTGGTGTCACCGTTAGATTTTTTCGAAGCGATGACACGTGTTCATCAACGTTTTTTCGTTATCGTTTTCGTTAATCTGTACAGTGGCCACACCAAACATTTGACAAGCAGCAGCCATGTTTTTTTTTTCTCCCAAATGTCAAGTTGGTTCAGCCGGTACACCAAATTTGACAGCCGTCATGTTTTTTTTCTCTGTCTCATGACATTTGACAGGCAGCCATGTTTTTTTCTCTTAAATATTGCGTTTTTCTATGTCTCATGACATCTGACAACCAATTTTGGCAGCCGCCATTTTTTTCTCTTAAACGATGCATTTTGAGACACCCTGTATACGTTCGTGAGGGAATCGCACAACGCACCTTTGTTAAATGCCGTCCTGCATATACGTTCCATATTTTTTCTCTTAAATGTTAAGTTGACACTCCCTGTATACTAATTTTCATAGCTGCCATGTTTTTTCTCTTAAATGTCTACTCAGGAAACTGCCACGAAAGTCCCTCGTCCAGTTTATACATCTTATCAACGCCATAATTAAATGGCAGTGTTACCTAGACTGTCTGAAGAAGGCACTGGTGATCCCAATCTTGAAACCCGGCAAGGATGGCCATAAACTTGACAGCTACCGCCCAAACTCGCTACTGAGTGTAGTCGCCAAGGTAGTGGAGAAGATACTTCTGAAACAACTGTTTACCCTTGAGGAGAAACTCAAAATGATCTCCGCTGAACAGTTCGGCTTCAGAGCCGGGCACAGCACGACTTCTCAAATAATGCGAATTGTTCACGGGGTGAAAGAGGCAGCTCATCAACACGGTCATGGTTCTGCTAGACATGCAGAAAGTCTTTGACTCAGTGTGGGTTGAGGGGGTAATATCCAAAATGCTGATGGCAGGCATGCCTTCATATATGGTAAGGTTGATCAACTCTTACCTCGTCGGTAGAACTTTTGCGTGAGACTGAACAACACAAGATCCGCAGAATATCCAATCGAAGCAGGGGTCCCACAGGGGTCGAGTCTGTCACCACACCTTTACTCCCTACATACCTATGATTTCCCTCTATGCGATAGAACGAAAACGGCCATATACGCAGCTGATACCGCTATATATGCCCATTCGTTCTCGAGCGTTGTAGCTGCGAGGCAGGTTCAATCTCGGTTGAACAGGGAAATCATACCGTACCTAGAGGAGAATAAGATTGTGGTTAATCCGGTCAAGTCGGAGGCGATCAACTTCTCGAAGAAATTCAAGTTTTCGAGAATTCCACAGGGGTTGACTGTCAAAGATGAAGCTGTTGAGGTCTCGACCAATGTGAGATACCTGTGGGTACAGCTTGACAAGCGGCTAACATGGCAAAAGCATCTCAACCTGGCTATCCAGAGGACTGCGGCAGCGGTGAAGCGCACGTACCCCCTAATAGCCAGAGGATCACACACTAGCTTGAGCTGCAAAATGATGATATACAAGCAGATCATAAGACCTGCTATGTTATACGCTTGCTCGGTGATCTGCAGCCTGCCCAAAACTCCATTTCTGAGACTGGACAGGATGCAGAATAAGGTACTTCGAATCATCACTAATAGTGATAGATTCATCCGTTTGGATGCGCTGCGCGACCTTGCGGGCGTCGACTCCATCCCGACACATGTTAGAAACTTGTCATATAAGTTTTACAAGTTCCACCTTCCCAAAAGTTCTTTTACCAGAGACCTTACCAGGCTCAGGGTATATGATGATGAGCCCCGCAAACACGGAGGGCTCATCTATCAAGCATTGGATATCTTTCACGAAAGACGGGAAGAACCGGTTCCATAGGGAACCTAGTCGATTCTGAAACGCCCAGTACCACGACCCGGTTTTTTGCAACAGCCTTTTCCGGGATGTCGTCGAACTAATTGTCCTCATGAAACTGCCTAAAGCAATATCTACATTGAATGCAAATGTACACCACGCATAAACTTTGCAGGAGGCGTGGATCCTACCAGCTACACCCATTACAACTTGAAATATTCGACCACCCGTTAACATCAGCGGAGGCGGATACCAGCGCCCTCACACTAGGTACCCCTTGGTACAAGCGCTCACTCCCCTGACTGGAAACGGTTAGAGGGATGATGCGGCTCTCTGTGCGTCCAAGATCTCCTGTCCTCCCCTAGTCCACGACGGACGAGGAAGGCCGAAGAGACTTTGTTAGGAATACGTCAGGTTGAATGACATGTTTATGCATAATTTTATAATAAAACCCCTATTTATTTATTTATTTATTTATTTAATCCATACATGGCTGGTCGACCCCACTTCGATCATCAGCACGGCAAAATCTTTATTTTTATCGATGCGGCAGAACCCGTGTAGGTGCACTACTAGTTTTCATGAATTTTTTTGAAAACACGTATTTTTGTGTGAAATTATTCAAAATGTATTGAAAACACTTATTTTTGTAGAAAATTAGTCAACAGAGTCATGCATTGAAAACGCGAATTTTTGTGGGAAATCAGTCAAGGCAGTCATGTCTTGAAAAATATACTTGGATTTTTTCTCAAGTCTCACATTAGTCGTTATATTCAAATTATTGGTGTCCAATTATGGTTTCAAATAACAGTAGTTGTATTCTTATTATTGGTGTCCAATTATAGTTTCAAAGTCATTAAGGTCGTTGTATTCATATTATTGGTGTCCAATTATAGTTTTAAAGGCATTAAGGTCGTTGTATTCATATTATTGGTATCCAATTATACTACTCGGCCATTCAAATTTACGATCTTTCCGCAAAGTGTTCGCGCGAAGCGCGAATCCGAGCGCGTAGCGCGAGAGTCAATCAGTTGTACAACTTCTAGGCCCTTCAACTTCCGAGCATCTCAACTTCCGAGCATCTCAACTTCCGAGCTCCTCAACTTCCGAGCTCCTCAACTTCCGAGCTCCTCAACTTCCGAGCACTTAGCTTGTGTAATTTTTACAATGTAATCGTAATATCCAACCTCAAAACTCGTCACATACCAATTTTCAATCTCAATACCCTTCGGCCATCTTGATATGAATTTGGACAAAAAATCATTATCTCCGACCCCGAAAATCACTACGACGGCAGCTACCTGCGGGACATCCGGGTCCAGGATCATAAGTAAGAAAAGGATGTGCCTCTCGAGAGGATCTGTGAGCAACAGAAATTATTTAGTGGACAAAGTCCTCTGGTATACAGGGTATCCCAAACTCGATGGCCTATTAGACGTTTCTGGAAAAAGGATCGTGGGATTATTTCTAAAATTTGGTTTCTTGGATAATCAGTTCTGCTCTATCGATCTAAAATATTTTCAGCGCTGCAGCGTTGCCGCTTCTATCGAATCGTAGCAACAACTTTGATATTTTAAATGGAATACCATGTATATTATTGCATTTTTCACTTTGCTATTGCAAGATTATTTTCATTTGATAATACCTATCTCCAGTGGTTTTCGAAAAAAAATTTAATTTCCTTATTTTGTGTGTGTCAATTAAATCTTTATTGTTGCAGTATTTCGATACGTATAAAGCTGAAATTTTTTATGTAGTTTGACAATATCCTGTATATTAGTTATGACTAGGGGAATTCGTTCGTCATTATATAGGGTCGTTGCAAATTCGTGATTTCACCGAGAGATACAAAAGTATTGAAAAGTGCAATTTTCTCGAATGGGGCTTCCATTTGAAAAAATGCACTTCTCACCGCTTTTGTATCTATCGGTGAAATCACAAATTTTCAACGACCCTATATAATGAAGAACGAATTCCTCTAGTCATAACTAATACACAGGACATTGTTAAACTACATCTAGAATTTCAGCTTTCTACGTATCCAAATACTACAGTAATAAACATTCAATTGAAGCTATGTATTTTCTCTAAAATCAATAGAGATAGGTTTAGGGAAGTATTATATGAAAATAATCTTAAAGCAATAGGAAAGCGAAAAATGCAATAATATTCAGGGTATTCGATTTGAATTATCAAAGTTTTTGCAACTTTTCGATAAAAGCGGCAACGCTGCAGCGCTGAAAATATTTTAGATCGATATAGCAGAACTGATTATCCAAGAAACCAAATTTTCAAAATAATCCTACTTCCCCTTTTCCAGAAACGTCTACTAGGCCATCGAGATTGGGACACCCTGTATATACAGTGCCCGCCATGAAGTAGGTATGTAAGATTTGGGAAAAAAGTGACAAAACGTGGGGGTAAGATTTTCGAAAAAAGTTATTTGAAAAAGTAGCTTGGAATGTAATTTTATACTCAAATACGTAGTTTCAAGTGATAATTTGAATTGAAAATAGCTTTTTTATTTGATACGTTCCAATCTATTTTTAAAATAAATATAAAACTTTTTTTTTCTGAATTGCTTGACTGTACTGGAACATTTGTATTTCGATGAAAATGGCAGAACTTTTTTATTTTCTCCACACCACATAGCACTAAATTGAAAAAAATTGGTATTTGCCTGGACCCTCGCTAGTCGTATCTAACAGTTACATCAGAATTCCACAACTATTGTGATTATAATATAGCAATCCAAAAACAAAGTGTTTTACTGAATATACTCAAAGCTTCGACGTTAATCGTGCTTAAGCGAATACGAGTAAATCATTCAATTCTAAGCAACTTTCTCTAATAACTTTTTTCGATATCTAGCCATCTTTTCTCACTTTTTTGCCTCTTTGTAGTAATTTTTTCAACTTATTGCCATACCAGTAATTAATTACTTGATATGTGTCAAAATGGGTTTTGAGGTAATCGAGCATGCACAACCCAAAATCCAAATATGATTTTCCAAAATAAAAATAAACTCTGTTTCCATATGTTTCACACTTTATGGTGGTCACTGTATACAGGGTGCCTCAAACTCGATGTCCTGTTAGACGTTTCTGAAAAAAGGACTTATTTTGAAAATTTAGTTTCTTGGATAATCAGATCTGCTCTATCGATCTAAAATATTTTCAGATCTGCGGCGTTGCCGCTTCTATCGAAAAGTAGCAAAAACTTTGATATTTTGAATGGAATACCCTGTATATTATTACATTTTTCGATTTGCTACCGCTTTTGGATTATTTAAATATGATACTTCCCTATACCTAACCCCAGTGGTTTTCGAGAAAATCAATTTCCATATTTTTTGTGCGAAACATAGCTTCAATTAAATGTTTATTACTGCAGTATTCGAATTCGAGAAAGCTGAAATTTTGGATGTAGTTTGACAATGTCCTGTGTATTAGTTATTACAAGGGGAATTCATTCTTCATTATACAGGGTCATTGAAAATTTGTGATTTCACCGCGCGATAGGTACAAAAGTATTGAAAAGTGTATTTGTTCAAATGAACACCTGATATATTATCAAATATTCTGAAAGGCAATTGAATTTCCTTCTAAATGATGTATCATGATCGTACACCTACCTAAAAGGTTTCTGAAATAAAAGCAAGTTTTCTATAAAAACTGGATTATTTTACCATATTTTGTATTGGGTAGATAGGAAATGTCATGGAATTATGAAAATTCGAAAATCAGTACATTGACAATAAAACGTTTTTTTTTCTACGGCAGTGCGTAAACTAAGCTTTTACGAACTGCTGACAGTGCGTAAAGTAATACTTTTTCGCACAAGTGCGTAAAAAATCACCTGTGCGTAAAATCATCAACTGTGCGTAAAGTAATTTTTTACACACTGTTCATACATTTATGCATTTTTGAAAAATACAGTATTTTGCGTCAAATATAACTCGGAAGTTTGTTTTTGATAATACGACGACAATTCATATCATTAAACATTCAAATTAATGATATAATTGCTACAATTTGGCAATATACTAACTGTCGAAAAAAAACAAACAATATTCACGCTCATACAAAAAACTCCTACTTTACGAACTTGTATCATAAATAGCTATTATATTCACTGTTAGTACAAAACCATGATTTCAAGAACACGCAGGAAATTCAATGAACTTACCACAAATTAATAGAAAAAAATTCAGAAGAATCAAAACGGAATTGGGCTGTTTGGAAATGTTGAGGTGCCAAGAGGTGATCTTTCAAAACGTGTTGATTCCTGTGAATGTTTTTCAACATGGACTTATGAAGTTCCAAATGTCATTCAGAAAATTATATGGAAACTATTTGAATAATAATAACAGTCATTGGTATCAGTTGGACGGTGCCTTCCCTCAATGTAGACAAGAAGTGAATAGAGAACTGACTACAACCTTTGAAGATCGGTGGAACTCTTGGCCACCGCGATCCACAGCTCTAACTCTTCTAAATTTTCACATTGAGTTAAATAAAACAGCACTTCGATAACATGAATTAGCGATTGATATGACCTTCAATTGTTTATTGATTGAAATAAAATTGAGTTCTGCTTTTTTCAGATACCATGAATGGGAGATAAAATTACCATGGAGATGAAAAACCGAACCAAGCATACTTTGTTCAAATCTGAATTAAAATTTCATAATCACTGTATTTCTCGGTTCATGCAATATTAGTTTCGTAAAAGACTGTTGTGACGAAAATACAAAATATCAAAATACAATGAACAGATAGAAATATGGGACAAATTCGACAAAAATTAATCCGAATTTAATTTGAATAATTATCGTATTCCATTTTGATTATTTTCTAATCAAATTTAAGTAAATGAACGCGAGAACGTTTTATTATTAATGTACTTATTGTCAAATTTTCGTAATGACATGTTTCATGACATTTCATATCTACCCAATACAAAATATGGCAAAATGATCCAATTTTTATACAGTTTGCTTTCATTTCGGAAACCTGTAGTGAAAGTTCTTTTTCAGTACAATTTGTAACAGTTCACCCTTTATATATTGTTCATTTATCATTTCATTTTGACTTACTTCAGTACGTGACATATTGTTGTCAGTCACGCATGTCAAGCATCTCATATATTTTTCATATTCAATAAAAGTATTCATCAAACCGCACTGTTCATCAACTACTCAGTTCAAGTATTTGGCCCCTTGTGTCACAACAAAACCTGACTCTTTAGGTATAGCAATATGATAAATCATTTGAAAGGAAATTCAATTGTCTTTCAGAATATCTGATAATATACATTTGAAAAAAATACACTTTTCAATACTTTTGTATCTATCGGTGAAATCACAAATTTTCAACGACCCTGTATAATGAAGAACGGATTCCCCTAGTAATAACTAATACACTGAACATTGTCAAACTTAATACAAAATTTCAGCTTTCTTCCTATCCAAATACTGCAGTAATAAACATTTAATTGAAGCTATGTTTCGCACAAAAAATAAGGAAATTATTGATTTTCTCAAAAACCACTGGAGATAGGTATAGGGAAGTATTATTTGAAAATAATCTAAAAGCAATAGCAAAGCGAAAAATGCAATAATATACAGGGTATTCCATTTAAAATATCAAAGTTTTTGCTACTTTTCCATAGAAGTGGCAAGGCCGCAGAGAACTGAAAATATTTTAGATCGATAGAGCAGAACTGATTACTTAACTAAGAAACCAAATTTTCGAAGTAATCCTATTTCCCTTTTGCCAGAAACGTCTAATAGGCCATCGAGTTTGGGACACCCTGTATACTAAAAACAAAAGAAAACAGATATAAGTATGGAGACATAAATTATATTACATTGAGCAATGAGCGAGAGACTTATTTCTTAAAATTATTTGTATTATCACAGATCAATTTTATTACAATAGTCATTTCCTATTTTTGATATACATTACATAGTCCAAGAAACGAGGAAGCGGCCCAATGTTAAATGTGCAAAAATTAATATCCAAAAAATAAAAATATGAGCGTATAGGAAATTAAAATTCAGGACGAGTTTCTATTTCATGCGACTCGATCCTGATTACCGAACATGACCTAAAAAATTGGCAAAGTTGCGAAAGGCGGTTTTTTGTTGATAATTAAAAAATCACAGCTCCGATCAACATAAGTTAAATTATGAAATTGTAGGTATTAAAAAGATCTATCAATTAAATGATTTATAATTTTTTGATATCATTGGAACTTATCGAGTTATATCGGAAAATCCGTAAAAATTGGGTTTTTTTATAACTCGTTTATTGTAAGGTATTGAAATTGTTACTTACAGTTTTGTGTAGCCTATGGCAAGCCAAAAAAATCTTTTTAAAAAAAATTGATGAATATTGATTATTTTTCAAAATATATGAAGTTTTCTAAAAAAAGATGCTCTCTCAATATGGCTACTCTTGCTCGGGGAATGATGCTACAGTAACGATTCAGGGCTTATTTTTTTCTGTAAGAGTTGTACTTTCATATTATCGAATAAGTATATTGATTTTTTTAATTTTAAGTGTAAAAAAATTACTTAAAAAAATTGCACAATTCTTTCACATGTTTTTTCTAAATAAATGTCTCAATTTTGATTTTATAGAAATGACTTATGGAAATAGATTTCTAGCATGACCTCACGCATTAAAAAAAAATTGAACTCCTAAGATCACTAGGAGTCGAGATAATTTTTATATTTAAAAAAATCTGGAAGGCGCAATAATTATCGTACAGCAGTCACCTTCATGGATATTGAGGTTGAATACCTATATTTTCGATAAAAAAATGCTAAGATATGTGTAGTTCATTTGCAACATTATTAATTGATGAACAAAGTGAGGCGTGCAGGCGCGGAGCGATGCAATTTTAGCGGGTGGCGCAGTGGGGATACAAATACTGTTGACATTAAATACACTTTCGTCCTGACAGTGTTATTGAAAAAGAAAAGAATAGTTATTGGTTCAATTTCAAGTACTAGTGTAAATTGCAAAAGAAAACTTACGTGAACAACAAGCCGAGATACTCAATATTTTTCAAGCACAAGCCACTTTGAACACACGAAATAAGTTTTCAGTGCTATCCCCACTCCGCCACCCGCTACAGCTATCGCGATCCACGCTTGCACGCCTCACTTTATTCATCAATTAATAATACTGCAAATGAACTAGACATATCCTAGTATTTTTTCATTGAAAATATAGGTATTCTAATATCCATGAAGGTGACTGCTGTACGATGATTATTGCGTCTTTCAGATTCTTTTGAAATAAAAAAATTATCTCGGCTCCTAGTGATAATAGGAATTCTTTTTTTTTGAACGCTTGAAATCATGCTAGGAATCCATCTTCATAAAAGTCATTTATATAAAAACAAAATTGAGCAATGTATTTTTAAAAAAAACATGTAAAAAAATTGTACAATTTTGTAATTTTTTGACACTGAAAATAAAAAAAAATCAATATACTTATTCGATAATATGAAAGAACAACTCTTACAGAAAAAAATAAGCCATGAATCGTTACTGTAGCATCATTCCCCGAGCAAGAGTATAGTCATATTAAGAGAGCATCTTTTTTGAGAAAACTTCATATATTTTGAAAAATAATCAATATTTATCAATTTTTCAAAGAAATATTTTTTTGGCTTGTCATAGGCTACACATAACGGTTAGTAACAAGTTTGAATACCTTACAGTTAACGAGTTATAGAAAACCCGATTATCACGGTTTTTCCAATATAACTCGAAAAATATCAATTATATCGGAAAATTATAAGTGATTCAATTGATAGATCTTTCTGATACCTACAATTTCCTAATTTGACTTTTTTCGATCGGAGCTGTAGTTTTTTAGTTATCAACAAAAAAACTGCTTTTCGCAACTTTGCCAATTTTTTAGGTTATTCACAATATAGAAAAACTCGAAGTCTTTTCCAAATTTTTTTAATATTTCATCTGGTGTAGTGAACCTATGTAGGTTCATCATCAGCAAATTAGACAATTATGGGGAAAAATTTTTGATATGGATTTATGAAATTAAGTTTCCCCACATTTCAACAAAATTAAATGGGGGTGGGTTAAATAATGGAGAGGAGAAATACATAATTAAGATTAAACTATTGAAAAATGAAAATTACGTATTTTTCCTCTCCATAATTTAACCCACCCCCCATTTAATTTTGTTGAAATGTGGAGACACTTAATTTCATAAATCCATATCAAATTTTCTTCTCCATAATTGTCTAATTCGCTGATGATGAACCTATATAGGTTCGAAACATGTTCGATAAACTGAGTTTTGATTGATGACTTCGCCATCACACTACACCAGATGAAATATTAAAAAATTGTGGAGATGACTTCGAGTTTTTCTACTTTGTGAATCAATACCACTCCACACAGGTTTTTTAGGTTTTTAGGTTATGGAGAAAAAATGAAAATTCAACGAAAAGAAAATGTCCACCAGAATCAAAACCAAAATAAAGAATAAACACATCGAAAAAAAATTTTGGGCAAAAAACAAGGTGTTCACCATCTTGGAAAACATGAAAAATGTTCAAAAAAAAAAAAATTCATCAAAATCGAAAGAAAAAATTACGAATTTATGATAACCAAAACATAAAAAAGATTGGAAAATAGTTTATTATCGGAGTATTGAAAAAATATTTTTGTGTGATCGGTTGATTGTGCATGTCCATCAACCTGAAAATAAATTTTGGCACGTCACGTGACCTCTGGTATGGCGGCAAATTGAAAAAACAAAACAATAAAGATGCCAAAAGTTGGGTAGATATCGAAAAAATTTATTTGAGAAAAAGTTGCTTAACATTTAATTTTATACTCGTATAGAGCGTTTCAAGCATCAAAATTGAAAACTCCAATTTTTTCGAATATTTTCCGACTTTTTTTACAAATATCAAAATTTTCTCTTGAAAATTTTTTGAAGAAAATGTTTATCCAAATCGAAAAAAAAAATTTAAAAAAAATCAAGATGTTTGTTCACCCATCTTGGAGAAAAAATGAAAATTTACTGAAAAGAAAATGTTTACCAGAATCGAAAACAAAACGAAAAAAAAATTGTTCACCAAAATCGAAAAAAAAAAACGAAAAAAAATATTACAGAAAAAAAACAAGGTGTCATACAAGTTGAAAAAAAAAAAATTTCTTCGAAAAAAAAAAGTTCACCCAAATCGAAAAAAAAACGAAGAAAAAAATTTCGGAAAAAAAACATGTTTTGGAAAAAAAAATTTCGAAAAAAAGGTTCACTCAAATCGAAAAAAAACAAGGGTCACCAATCTTGGAAAAAAAAATCCTCAAAGATAAAAAACAAGGTGTGATCCATTTAGGAAGAAAATTAAAATTTTCCGGAATTTTCAGGAATGCTATTATATAACTTGGGTGCTAAGTAGAGGAACATTCTCTGTGTTGTAGCTTTGACCAGTAACGGTGGTATATAATGATTTTTTTTCGTGTATTGTAATTGTGGGTAGGTAGTTGGTTGAGATGCTTTGTGTCTAACGTCCAAGATTTTTTATTCAGAATAAAGTAAGTCAGATGAATATCTGGAGTTTTTGGAAAATATTAGTTTTATGAATCTTCTCAGTAGTACTTCCAACTGATTTAGATGAGTTTTTAATGCTCCACCCCATGCCAGAATTCCATAGCGGATATGACTCTCTACTAAAGAGTGATACAAAGTTTTCATTTGATTGAAAAGTAAGCTGTCTTTGAGCTTTTTGAATTTATACAATATACATCTCAACTTTTTCACTACATACATTATGTGTGAGTCCCATTTCATATGACAATCAATGATCACGCCCAAGTACTTGAATTCTTTCACAGGTTCTATAGAAAAATGTGCATTTTCCTTGTTTATATCAAGTTTGTCGAGATTAGGCAAGCCACGAGAGTTACAACTGAATGGTAAATAATTTGTTTTTTCCATGTTGATCGTAAGTAATTTATATTTAAACCATTTTTTTATCGAATCAAAATCAGATTCTGCTTTTTGTTTCAGATTTTCCCAGTTATCAGACCTATAAAAAATTACCGTGTCGTCAGCAAATCCGAAAATTTCTCCATTACTATTGAGTGAGAACAGTCCATTTATATACATTTTGAATAAAATGTGTCCTAGGACTGTTCCTTGTGGCACACCATAGTCAATTTTTTCGACATCGCTAACCACACCATCAACACTCACAGCCTGAGTTCTATCGCTCAAGTAGCTTTTGAAGAGTTCTAAGCAAATGCCTCTAACACCAACGTCTTCCAATGACTGTAAGAGTAGATCATGGCTAACGGTGTCGAAAGCATTTGACAAATCTACGAATATGCACAGATATGGAAAGCTTTCATTCAGAGCTTCCGTTATTCTCGATATTAAAGCTAAAATTGCATCCTGGGTTGATATATTTTCCTTGAAACCAAATTGATTCTTAGAAATTATGTTAAATTTGTTAAGAAAAGAACATCTTCTCAAATATTTTAGAAAGATGGGTTATTAGAGATATCGGTCGGTAATTGCCTACTTTCCGTGTATTCCCTTTTTTATGAAGAGGAATGACCACTGTGTGACTGCGTGACTACATTTTTGAAACCTCAACATCTCAAAACCTCCCAGAGATGTTTGTACTCGCTGGGAAGTCATTTATCGACATTAAATTCTTATTTTTCTGAACCTTCGTTCAATTAAAACTATACCTGCTACAATCATCCATTTTTAATGATACAGCAGTATATTTATTATAAATGATAACACATCTGGAGACATACTATCTACAACCTGATATATTTTGGAAGGTGCCGCCCTGTAGACGTTATCATTATTGATTGTACTCATATTATTATCCTGTTCACTTGCTAATGCGAAACTAACGCGTTATTCAGTCCCACTATCTTTCGAGTCTCACACTATGAAAAAAGACGTTTTCATTATTAAATATCTTCACGGATTTGGTATGATCTTAGGAGTCACTTCTTCCTGGAAAGGCCAAAATCATGGCAACAAATGGATTTTGGTTGTGCAGAAGGTGTTCATTTCCACCCTATTAATGTCAGCAATCGTCGGCAGTGCTTGGTCTTTGAACAGCAGATGGTATGGATCTTGGATCAGCAGTACCGTGTCACAAATAACATTGGAAATCATTGAAAGCCTTGCAGAATTATCATACATGGTCTCCACATTTTGGGTATCTTTGAAATATGCAGACAAATGGAAAGATATATTTATCACCATCCACAAAATTGATAATTTACTTTCCCCTGAGGGATTCAATCTAAAATTAAGCTACTGCTGGTTTGTCACAAATATACTGATTGTTCATATTGTTTATAGTACTATCCATGTTTACGAACTATGTATATGGTACTCCAAGGAGGATGCAGAGAACGAATATGGATACATTTTGTACAGGATCGTCATGTACTACCAGTTATTCATGACTATTTTCTCAGTCACCGTGATACAAATGTTGAAGAAAAAATTCACTTTTCTGGAGAATCTTCTGAAAGGCGTTCTTGCGAACAGATATTTGATTATTTCGCAAGTTAGTGAACAGAACGCTTTGATGAAAGTCACCAATATTACGCAGGTATACGGACTGCTGGAAAAAATTGTTCGAAATTTCAATATAGTTTTTGGATACTCGGTGTTCTTTGGTACGGTAACTAACGTCATAGTTGTTTTAGAGGATCTGAACTATGTTGTGATATATGGTGACTCCAACGATTTACAATTCAATATAGAAATCAGTTTCATTAGTGCTGCCTACGCAGTACTGTATTCAGTAAGTATTCCAAGAATCACATATTGATTTTTTTTAAAAAAACTGAAATTACTTATCTAGCATTTCTCCAAAACCCTGAAACTTATTTATTTGTTGTCCAATTCAAACGATTTTTTTCTAAAAAATAGAGTTTCATTATAGACCAGTGCTAATGCATTCTTGGGATAAAAAATTATTAACAGCATGAGACCTACTGGAAGAGGGGCAAAATATTGTTCGAATGACGGGAGAAATAAATTGGAGTCGAAAAAAAGGAGAAGGGTGTAACGGGGTGAACTTTTAGGGGTTGAAAGCGATATATTACGGTTTTTCTAGAATTGCAACGAAAGTTGATCTATCGAAAAAAGTTGGATGGCATAGTAATAAAAACGTCTAGAACTTTTGTGTTCAACATTTTTTCACATAACCTCAAATCTCTCGGGAAAATTGGAAAAACCGTTTTTTTTGGTTATTAATTTTTTCACGAAATTTTGTGTAAATATAACTTTTTATGTTACAAGTAAGCTGTAATATTTTTGTAAGGGAATACAAATGTTTCACCGACAAAGTTCGTCTATTCAAACTCGCCATCTGCCAGTTTTTTCGTTAAATCGTCTACTTTTAGATGATGTAATAAAAGAGTAGCACTACTTTGGATTTTTTTTTCCAGAAAACGCGAAAAAATTAAAACTTTTCGTCATAACCTCAAATTTTCCGGAAAAATCAGAAAAACCGTTTTAATTTGGTTTTAATTTTTTTAAAGTAAATTGTATGTTTGTCGCAGAATCTATTATTATAAACATACCTTTTTTTGTTCTGAATTATATGTTTTTTTTTGCAGCGAACCTCTTTAAAGTGCTCGGAAAGGGGGCGGCTCCTAGTTAGGCTGGAGCCAAAACGAATTTTAATCCACTGAATTAGAAAGAAAGTAACAGGCAAGGACCAGGTGGAGAATGTTGTAGAGGTGCCAACTTTGAGGAAAAAAAAATTAAACACGAAAACACTCAAAATGGTGGAATTGGGATGCAGTTTAAGGGTTGAAAACGGTTATTTGCGATTTGAGGCGAAACGTACGAAAGCGTAGAAGGGCCACAAAGAATAAAAAAATTCATCTAATTCCGACTTCGCAACTCGGAATTAGTATAATTCCGACTTTACAACTCGGAATTAGTATAATTCCGACTTCACAACTCGGAATTACTATAATTCCGACTTTACAACGCAGATTTAGTATAATTCCGACTTCACAACTCAACTCGGAATTAGCCTAATTCCGATTTCGCAACTCGGAATTAGTATAATTCCGACTTCACAACTCGGAATTAGTGAAATCATTTTACGATTCCACGAGTTGGCATTGGAGTTATGTGAAAATGTAAACTTGGACCATCCAGCGAGAACATTGAATATTTAATACAGCTGATGGTTGGCCCTAAGACCTATGAAAAAAACACCAATTTTAGATATGCTATGTGGTTGAATGATTGGTGGTACCACTGAGATTTATGGAAACTGTAGATTTTAATCATAGCTTGATGTACCAGTTCACCCGACATACTGCATATTTATTTTATGATATCATCCACAACACCTAGGAGTCCGCAACGACATACTGGAGGGGTTTCTGATTTTCTTTGTTTTTCAATTAAGTTCACACAGCTCCGAAAATGTTGCCAGCAATGACATCAAAACCGAAACCCTTTGATGTTTAACTCCTTCCAACAGGACCGCAAAAAGTTGCTGCAACACAACACATATTTTGTTGATGAAAAAGGACCCCGCACGGTTCTTATGGAAAATGGGTCCCAGTCGAATCGGCTGAAAATTTGGTATAATGTAGTTTATGATGTCCTGATCAAATGTCTCCATGGGCACAACGAGATCTAATGTACAGTTTTTGAGATACAGGGTGTCAAACATGAAGAGCAGTGATGTTACTTCAGGCCCAGATCACCTATTAAGCGCATTAAGCAGTCGCTTAAAGCGGCAAATCTTAGGGGGCGGAAAATCTTCGCAAATTTTACATATATTATAGATATTTTCAATTAAATACGCTACAACCCTCCGTAGAAATTATTTTCCCAAGGCACTGAGTGCTCATATAAAAGGCGCTTCCTCAATCTCGTCGGTTCGTCATTCGTCTCTCCCGCGCCTCTGTTGTGACAATACTCCCAATATCTGATAATCGTTGAAGAGTCGAAAAAGGGTGATGATGCCAGATGCGTCCGTGTTGCATAAAGCAGCGCCTTGTTGCTGTTACATTATGTAGAGAGGGAATTTTATTTCTTTCTGTGTCGCCAGTGTTAATAATTGCTTCAGTTCGTCAGGTGGTCAGGTCGGTCAGGAGCTAGTTTGTCTCACTGATCCGCTATTACAGCAATATAAATTTTTGTCGGGCTCGGGCTGCGTTTTGATAAGTTTTTTTTTATACCTATTCAAGTCATTAGCGGAGTAGGAAGTAGGCTACGTAGGTACTGTTGTGTCAGAAGTACTATTTTGAAAATTACTCACCTATTACTCTATTACAGGCGATTTGCGATTTGGCTTCATAAACATAAACAATTTAATGTCTGGAAAAAACTTAGTGGCTCTCAATATGCAAAATTGAGGTAAGAAAAGGAAAAACGAACAGATCAACAAAATCCCAAAAATAGATGCTTATTTTAATTTTAACAGAGATTCTCAAAGTGCCTTGGGTGGAATTAGTTCAACCACTGATGATAATGGCAGTGGACCAAGTCAACCAAGTGGTAGTAATTCAGATTTCAACGAATTAGACACAGAAAAATCAGATGTTATCGTAACGGAAATATCTAGAACAACTGATGATACGGACTCCCAAAAAACTTACCATGATATCACTATCAGTAACGATCCTGACAAGTGGACATGTGATGATGTAACTGTAGAATATTTATTAAGAAATGAAATTGATCAGAATCTGAGCTGTGATTTTTCCAAAACAAAACGGATATATTCAGATGGTTCGACACGTTACTTAAAAAACGTGTATTTCATAGAGAAATGGCGAATGGAGAAAAATGTACAAGAAACTTCTTAGTATATTCCCCTAGCCAAAATTCTGCTTTTTGTGCTTCCTGTAAGCTTTTCAAAGGAAACAATGTGCTCACAAATGGTTACTCAGATTGGAGAAATATTAACAGAATAGTTGAACTCCACGAAAAATCTGCGGAGCATTGGAAATGCGAAATGGATGCAATAAATCGAAAAAACGTATCAGGCCGAGAAGATAGCAAATTACAAATAACAATACAAAATGATATCGAATATTGGAGAAACGTGTTACAAAGGGTAGTTGCTGTTATTAAAAATCTAGGATCCAGAGGCCTTGCTTTTAGAGGTTCTTCCGAGGTATTTGGAAATAACAATAATGGTAATTTTATGATGTGTCTGGAATTGATTGCAGAATTCGACCCGTTTCTAGCAGATCACATTGCACGAAGGGGTAATCCTGGGCGAGGAAACACTTCATATTTATCTTCTACAATTTGTGATGAATTCATAAACCTGATAGGACCAGAAATGGTAAGAACAGTATGAATTGAAATTACGAAAGCCAAATATTTTTCCATCATAGTAGATTCAACACCAGCTATCTCTCACATTGATCAATTATCCCTAGTTATAAGATATGTAAGGGAAAATGGATCTCCAGTTGAACGGTTCATTTGTTTTATACCAAATACTGGTCATAAATCTGAACAGTTAGCAGATGTAGTCTGCAGTAAATTGAAAGATTTAGGAATCGATATAAAAAATTGTAGAGGACAGTCATATAACAATGCATCGAATATGTCTGGATCATACACAGGTTTACAGGCTAGATTGAAAGTTGTAAATGATCTTGCCATATATGTACCATGTGCGGCACACTCCTTGAATTTAGTTGGGACTGCTTCTGCTGCAAGTTGCTCCGCAGCAGTAACTTTTTTCGATACACTACAACATGTATATATTTTTTTCTCAGCTTCCACTCGGAGGTGGGAGATTTTTTCACAAGAGATAGAGAAAATTAATTCTGAATCAACTGGAACACCTGGACGAATAAAAACTATAAAAAGTCTTTCACAAACAAGATAGTCCGCTCGTGCGCAAGCTCTTGCTAGTATGAAAATAAATTATAGTGCCGTTATAAGTGCGCTCAACCATATAACAACAGATCTGACAGAGAAACCTTTAGTTCGTTCCGAAGCAAAAGGATTATCATCACAAATAGAAACACCTGACTTTATTTTCTTGCTAGGATTCTGGGCCAATTTGATGGAGTGCACGGATATGGTTAACAAGAAACTACAATGTATGTCAATAGATATTGATGATGCCGATAATTTATACAACTCATTAATAAAATTCATTAAAGAAAAACGAAAATGCTTTGAAGAATTCATAAAAGAAGCGAAAAAATATCAAAGAATGAAAATTTCACTCTAAATATATCAACAGATCGAACCAGAAAAAGAAAAATCTTTCATGATGAAAGTAGAGAAAATGAAACTGTATTTACCTCAAGAGAATACAAATTCAAGGTGGAAACATATTACAATAACGGGCAGCACAATTATTCAGATACTATCCAGATGACTTGAAGGAAAATTTCAGCGATGAATTTGTACATTTCCTACATTATTATAAAGGTTATTTGAATGATATTGCAAACAAAAACTACAAAGACAATAACCATTCAGCTGCTTTCAATATGTAGAGTTTACTGAAATTAAAAAAAAAAGTTTTTTCCCCAATACTGAAATCGCGCTAAGTATGTACCTCTCGATAGCTGTAACCAATTGTTCTTCAGAAAGATCATCACTTTCAGCGCTGAAGAGAATAAAGAATTATTATAGATCTACTATGATGGAGCATCGAAAAAATCATCTGGCCATTATGGCAATAGAATCTGATCTGCTCCATAGCATCAACTTCGATGGTCGATTAAGCAATTCTCTAACCAAAAAGCTAGCAAGGAACCTATAAAATGAGACATTTTTATTTTTATGTTTTAAGTTTTCGAAGTTTACCGTTTTCAGTTTTCAATTTTTTTCTGTGGATGATTGTTTTGATTTATATTCTTGTTCTATGAAGTTTTTTTTGTTTAGAAGAATACTCAATATTTTGGTTTATATTTTATATATGTAATATTTTATTTATGTTATACCTTTGTTTTGTTACCTATATTTTATTTATGTTATTGTCTGAGTTGATTTATTATTATTATGATTATGATTTATTACATTTTTTTTTATTTATATATTGTTCCTTCACAATATAATGTGAAAAAGTAGTAACCAAACAATTTGTGTTGTTGGGGGGGCGGCAAAATATGTGCTGCTTAAAGCGCCAAAATTGCTAATCCGGGCCTGTGTTACTTGCCTTTAGAAAATCAGTAATGTGGCGATTATTTTATACAAACATTTAAGGATAATAATTGCAATCTTAATATTGCCGACACGAGTTATGACGAAAAGTTCTAAGACTCCGTATACAGGGTTTTTAATAATTACATAATTTTAGTATGTAGTAATGTAGTAACACCGCACCTAGTAACACCGTGCGCTTCATATTTTCATTTTCTGTAAAGGGTATTGAATTAAGGCTGGACACCGGCGATACATTGATTCGTTGTAATATACAGGGTGATTCATTAAATGTGACGACAGGCTTTATTATCAGATATAATAAAAGTTATCAAAAAATAAGTTAAATCAAATAATTATGACATATTCACCTTCAAACTCAATATATTTAATTTAAATATGTATTCAGATTACACATACAGGCAATTACAAGACAAATAGAATTCATTTATTAAAATACAACTCCCTGTACATTTATGCTGATTTGGAATATTGGCAATTATCTAAAACAAACTCTTGAAGTTTAAAATAATAATATTGAAACTGTTACATCAGCTAAAAGGATCGGGATAACAGAATTGGGACGAGTATTGCTACAAGAGTAAATGCTCTACAAGATGGAACAAATGCCCAAAATGACTAATAATTAGTGACTCACACGGTATATGTACCGCCGATGAGGATCTTCATTATCTGTCGAATATGGGGCTATATTTCCGAGGATTAAAGGTTTAAATCATGTGCACATCATTTAGGTAGTCAAGGATATATTTTAGAACCGTCCATTAGGTAATAATTATTGGATTACATGACATTAACCGATCATAAGATGAGAAATCGTGTCATTCTTATAAAGATTTAGCAATAAATCTGACGAGAATATAACACGATAGTAGTTTGAGTGACAATGAATTTGAATGTTTATACACATATTATAAATGCTTAATGAATAATAAAATGGCCTAGATCGATATTACTCCACTTGTAAATCTGGTACTCGGAAGTGTCGATACCATCCACATAACGATAATTTCGTATGCTTTTTGTGGTATGCATCAACATTTTTAATGCAGTAGTCTCCCATGTGAAAGCGAAAGCTGCATTATCATGCCGTTGACCAGGATCCGTATAAGATGCAACAAATAGACACAAATATCGACCATTTTTATTTAATTTTCTATTTTATAATTAATTGGTATACACATGTTCCTAAAAATTTTAAAAAAATACATCTAAAAAGGAAAATTTTGGGTGACCCTGTATAATAGTAGTCTCAGATCACCCTATATCAAAATCAAATGATATTTACCTATTTTGCAAGTCTACTAGCTTTTGCGTTTGATTGATTTTGTTAAAAAAATACATAAACATTATGTAATTGCTCATAACCCTGTATACGGAGTCTTAGAACTTTTCATTATAACTTGTGTCGACAATATTAAGATTGCAATCATTATCCTTAACTGATTGTATAAAATAATCGCAACATTATTGATTTTCTACAGGCAAATAACAACGCTGCCTCTTTATGTTTGACACCGTCTCTCAAAAACTGTCCATTAGATCTCGTTGTGCCCATGGAGACATTCGATCAGGACATCATAATCTGCATTATACCAAATTTTCAGTCAATTCGACATTTTCCATAAGAACCGTGAGGGATCCTTTCAGATTTGTTGTTAAATTGTTGAAAAACATGTTTTGTTTCTGTTTTGTTGGTTTAATGTGGACACACACGCGGCATAAGAGTTGGAAATCTATTTTTTTTCCTTTTTCTTATGGAACCAAAAACACAACAGGCGCGTTTTGTTGAAGAAAATTTTCACATTTGTTTGTTCGTTTGTTTGTTTGTTTGTTTGTTTGTTTGTTTGTTTGTTTGTTTGTTTGTTTGTTTGTTTGTTTGTTTGTTTGTTTGTTTGTTTGTTTGTTTGTTTGTTTGTTTGTTTGTTTGATTGTTTGATTGTTTGATTGTTTGTTTGTTTGTGACACGACATAAGATTTGAAAATGTGTTTTTGCCCTTTTTTATTGGAAACGGGAACTCGAAAAGTTTGTTGAATAAAAAACATAACACGTTTTGACGATGAAAAGTTTCAGATTTGTTGTTGAATTGTTGAAAAACATTGAGTTGATTTTTTAATTCTGTATTGTTGGTTTGATGTGGATCCGGCATAAGAGTTGAAGACGTGGTTTCTTTTAATGGAAACGCATCAAATAATAAAAGAAAAATATCTCATATTGGCAAGATGAAATAATGCAATGATCAATAATAAACATGTTGCTAAATAGAAAAGTTGCTAAGCATAAAACTAGTACTTTTCTTACGATTTTCTCTAAATAAAGTATGCTCTTTTCCAATAAAAATACTCAACAAGTGCGGAAAGTTATACCTTTCCGCAAGCCACTGCCGATGTAGCGTGCGGAAAAGATACGTTCTAATAATATTAAGTAATAACTATATACTCAAATGCACATGAATTGACAAGTTTGGACGTTAGGGATCAATGTTTAAACTTTCACTATAATTTCAATGGAATCGCAATGATTACACTAATTCCGAGTTGTGAAGTCGGAATTATAATAATTTCGAGTTGTAAAGTCGGAATTATACTAATTCCGAGTTGCGAAGTCTGAATTAGGCTAATTCCGAGTTGTGAATTCGGAAATATATTATTATAATTATACATTTTTTATTTTATGTGGCCCTTCTACACTTTTGTAGAAACGTGACTTCTTAGAGAAAAAGATTTAGTTAAAAGTTTGTAGATAATAAAAAAATCAAAATCTTTTTTATTTAACACTTATCGACATAACCTCAAATTAACCGTCAAAATGGTGGAAACCCGATTTTTTAGTATTTAATTTTTTTCTCTAGTTCGTATGATTCAATTCACATGAAGGAATATGAATTTTTTGGTGTCAAACGAGCATGATTTTTCCGCAATTCAGAAGACAACTAGTTTTCTATTTTTATGTACATATTTCGAAAATAATATCCTTATCTTCCAACAACAATTGTCTTGATGTTTATTGTATTTTGATGGTCTATAAGTGATCATTTCAATTGTTGAAATGTCTACTTCCAAGTGGTTTATATATCGTTAAATAATGAAGAAAGTCGAAAATCATTGAAAATAATGAGGAAATCGTGATTTATAGAGACATTTTTTTCTCAATTTTAAGCAGTCTAACGACCAATGAACCACTTAGTTACTTACATAGACCATTTAAAAGTAGACACTTCAACAATTAAAATTACCACTTATAGATGATATTTTTTTTTTTGAAAAATGTACATAACTCGAAAACTAGTCATCTTCTGAATTGCGAAAAAATTATGCTCATTCGAAACCCAAAAAGACACATTAGTACAAATTTCCATGTATAATAAGTTATTTCTACGCGAGAAAAAAATTTAATTCTGAAAAATCGGTTTTTAGCCATTTTGACGGTCAATTTGAGGTTATATCGAAAAGTGTTGCATACGATAGTATATTGTGTATCTAGTAGTAAAAGCAATACATTCCCGGACGACAATGTAAATTGCTGGCCGAGGCGAAGCCGACGCCAACAAGCATTGAAGGCCGGCAAAGTACTTTCCCGTATCGTTTTCGATACGGGAAAGTATTAAACGGTCCGGGAAAGTTCGTTGCTTAGCAACGGACTAAAATACTGGATTAGCGTATTTTGAGGCCTGCAGTTGCTCCGAGAAAGTGGGCATTCTTGAACGATTTCAGAAAAAAGTTTTCGATTTTTTTATTATTCACAACTTTTCCATCATTTTCCGCTGAGAAGTCACGTTTCGCGCAAATCGCAAAAAACCGTTTTCAACCCCTAAACTGCGTCCCAATTTCACCATTTTGAGTGTTTTCGTGTTTAAATATTTTTATCCTCAAAGTTGGAACCTCTACAATACTCTCGACCTGGTCTTTGCCTGATACTTTCTTTCTTATTTTAGGCGTTTAAAATTCGTTTTTGGCACCAGCCTAACTAGGAGCCGCCCCCTTTCCGAGTACGATAGGGTTCGATAAAAATAAATATTTCGCTGCAAAAAAAACTTCCAATTCAGAACATTTTTTTTTCCTCCTCGGATGCTGGTCCTTTCACCAGCTACACCTCAGCCTCTTGGGCTTTTTGTGTTTTCCGTGTTTGTTTTACAGCACCCACTCCGTAACTCTGGTCCCCTGTACCAGTCTGTACAGGTTCTTCACCGGTTGGCTGTTGTATTCTTCGGGAGTTAAATTGGGTTTCACGAAAATTGCCTGTCTCTTGCGGTCTAATGCCTCGCATTCTGACAGTATATGTTTGGCTGTTTCTGTCCCTTTACCACATTGTCTGCAGGAAAGTTCTCCGTTGTACAGACCCATTTTGTGCAGGTGTTTTCTCATTGGACTGTGACCAGTGAGAAGACCCGTTATTGTTCTAACTTGATTCCTGCTCAGCTTGAGTAGTTCTTCAGTTTTGTGTTTTGACGGTTCTTTAATGTATGTTTTCCCGTGGTGCATGAGGGGGGCTTCGTGCCACCTCTCCTTTTGTTTTCGCTTGACCCAGTCCCGAATGCATCCTCGAATGTCGGATTTATTAATCCCGAGTGCAGGTTCTGGGCCAATATATGGAGTTGATGAGCCCTTTCTAGCTAGCTCATCAGCTTTTTCATTGCCCTCGATACCGCAGTGTCCTGGAACCCACATCAAAGTTAATTTGTTGCGTTCTGTGAGAACACTGAGTTATTCTCGGCATTCCCATACCAGTCTTGATGTCACTTTCGGGTTCATAAGAGCCTTCAGTGACGCCTGGCTATCGGTACATATTTTGATCCGTGCATTGTGCATTTCCCTCATATTGATTTCTCTCGCGCATTGCAAGATGGCGTACATCTCTGCCTGGAATACAGAGGTGTTTGTTCCTAGTGAGACGCTTATTAAATTCAGAACATAAAAAGTATGTTGATTTTATTGAAAATATGAACAGGATGTTCATAAAGTCAGTTGTGGAATCATCTGCGATTGAAAGTTGGAATTTAGTCGCTATTTTCCATCGTACAAGATAACCTCTCTTGGAAGGGATTCATGTTGTAAAGAGAAACATTCTAAATTGAAAATTGAACCAATACATGACTCCTCTGGAAATGGAAAAAACCTACGATAAAATTGAAGTTACTTTTTTGTAATATCTAACAGAAAACAACTACTTCCCCGGAGTATAAAAAGCATATTTATTATGAATTCTTACCTAAGTGGCCGACATCAATTTGTCAAAGTCAACAGCAAAACATCGGATTTGCTAGAAATCAAAACAGGGGTTCCCCAAGGATCAGTTCTTGGCCCAATACTATTTCTTATATGTAAATGATTTCCCAAATTCAGTGAAAGAGGACATTCTGACAATAATGTTTGCTGACGATACCAGTCTCACAACAGCAGGCTCTGATTTATCATCATTACTAGCAAAAGACATCAACATCCACAAACAACCTCAATCTCAATAAATCCAAAACAGAAAAAATGATATTCACTTTACGCAATAATGACACACCAAACGCTGAATCAATAAAGTTTCTAGGAGTCTACCTAGACCCAAAATTGTCATTTGATTACCACACTGCTCACGTTTCAAAGAAGATATCTAAAAACATTTATCTACTAAGAAATTTAACTGGCACAGTCACACAAAGAACCTTACTAACAGCATACCATAGTCTCATCCATTCTTCCATTACATATGCTATCTTAGTATGGGGCCACTCATTCTCTGCTGAGAATGTATTTTCTTTGCAGAGGAGAGCACTCAGAATAATAACTGGATTGAAGTTCAGAGATGACTGTAAAGATAAGTTTGTAATACACAAAATTTTAACTGTACCATGCACATTTATTTATGAATGTCTAGTCTACATAAAAAGGAATCTCAGAAATTATATTACCAGAGACCAAATTCACTCATATTCTACTAGGACCAGAAACAATCTTGATATAAATTACCTGAGACTAAATAAAACTCGTAACGGTTCTGGCTATTATGGAATCATCCTGTACAACGCCATTCCAAACAAAATAAAATTATTGCATGAAAATAAATTCAAACAGAATGTCAAACAATACCTTCTCAGCAACGCCTTTTACTCCATTACTGATTTCTTAAACAGTGACTTGAACTCAATGTGATACTTACTTTATATACATTTTTATATTTTTTATATACTATTTTAAATTTATAAACCTTTTTATCTTTATATACATTTTATTATAAATATTTTTATCTTTAAATCTATATATATATATATATATATATGTTATGTTCGTATATTCTCAGATATTTACTTTACCATATCTTGTATTTTTTGACTTGTGTAAATACTATGTATAAACAGCACCAATAAACTAAACTAAACTAAAGCCACGCTGGACATTGAACTACATCAGATAGATATTGAGAAAGACCCTATATAACCCTATATAACTTATATAGGGTAGAAAGACCCTATATAACTTATATCTATCAGATATCTATCAGATGTAGTTCAATCCCCAGAGTGGCTTTAGCAGGGGAAGTAGTTGTTTTCTGTTAGATATTACAAAAAAAGTAACTTCAATTTTATCGTAGGATTTTTCCATTTCCAGAGGAGTCATGTATTGGTTCAATTTTCAATTTAGAATGTTTCTCTTTACAAAATAAAAAGTATATTTCCACCAGATTTCTTGAGTGCAGTGCAAACACTTCGTGATACCAGGTCATGTTTTCAAACTTTTACTGAATTGTGCTGTTGTTGTTGATGGAGCAGTTCTGCAACTCTTCGAAGAAGATCCCTCAATAAGCACCCGTGTGGTTAGTCGGAGACTTGGTTTAACGCAAACTATGGTATGGCGTATTAGAGCAACATTCAAATATTTGCTTTAATATGATAACCAATAGTTCTGTTGTACTGTGTTATGTATGTGATTTTCAAAAATATTTTATTTATTTTTGCCATTTTGTAATGTGACCCTGCACGGTTCCATGTGGACAGTTTCTATCCAGTGGCATCGCGTTTCTACAAATTAACACCTTGAGTGCCATAGCGGTCATTATGACCGCTACGATACTTTCCTGGGTGCCATAGCGGTCATAATGATAACCCAATTTGGACCTCTGCTGTGGCTGTTTTAAACAATTTTTCTACCAAGGGGTCTTGTTGATTCGTGAATATGGTTGAATATGAGGACGGTATCGATCTTTTTTATGCTCCGAATGGAACACCATCGACTTAAAAAAAGTTTTTTACGTTGCACATCATTGAGCAGATATGATCATTCTCTATTCAAATTAGTAGGCTATGCATTGAATATTATTTTTTATCAAATCTCTATCCGTCTGGTTCAAAAGGGGGTTGACGAATACTGTATATATGATTGTGAACTTCACAACACAAATAATTATAGTGATGGAGAGGATGGTATTGAAGAGTATGTCACACCGTGTCGTATCGACAAAGAAATCACTACAAACCACGCAAGAATATTTTACCACTCCGAAATCAGATCAGAAGAAGACTATGAGTGTGAAGAATAGGCTTACAGTCCGATACTATTCAAAAAAAAATTGAAAAATGTATAAGTGCATTTTACGTTTGAAATATTGAGTCACAATGTTTTTTGACTCTCACGGCATTTCCTTCTGTTAGAGCAGACTATAGGCTTTCAAACATTTCTCAAAACTCATTGAAGTGTATCTTGTTGGGTCATACGTAGAAGTTGTGATTTTTTGACCAATTCAGTGATTTTAAAAGAAGCTAATTATACACAGATACACCAGAAACATCTACAGAAGCTTTCGTTTCATAATACTGCTTCTGTTTCATCAATTGCACATCTAAATGCGTGAATGTTTTTGGTTTCCATATTGCTTTCCTCAAGTTAGGAATTTTGGAGTAATTGACGGTGTTTGGTTCTGGGACCAAATATATTTAGCAATATTATATCAATGACGCAAATACCGAGATCATTCTGTAACAAACAATATCAGCTTTTGGCAAATTTTTGTTTTTGATATCGTCAGGAATAGGTACTGTTTCTAAGTATCTCAAAAATTATGATGGTACTTTCACCTACAAAATTGGTAATCAGCGATACAATACTATCATAATTATCAGCAATGGTTCTTCTTCTGAAATATAAAAGTTTATCAGACAAGTACAGCGCAATTTTTGTTGTGACTGATGAATTTCATGTTGGTGAGTATAATCAATTTCACAACACAGTTTGAATAATTTTATTCCATACTTAATAGGCTTTTGTGGGAAACATTGCTTCATAATCAACCGTCCTCTGAATGGAACTAGCAAATCATCGATACTTACATAATGTTTTTCCAGTTTGAATTTCTTTTTATATATACAGTACCAGTTAAACAGAGAATTACACACTCTCAAGAAGAATTGAAATATTCCCCTTGTCATGATTTGTGGACCATACAGGTTTCGAAAGAACATATAAGTTTACCAATAATTGGCAACATGTAGGTAGCTTATGATTTTAATCCTTTATATATCCTGTGAGCCTGATGAATCCCAGGGTTCAATTTTTGTGGGTGAAGTCCATTCATGATGCCTTGACTGAGTGATGCTATCATTGTTATCCATCCGAATTTGATTGATTTGCAGAAAAAGTCTCCCCAAAAATCTTCATATTCTATCAAATCACTTCTTCTTTGTAGATTGAATGACTCTCACGTGTTTTAATAATGTTATGAATAAGCTGTAAATCAATGAATTCACTTCTGTGAATAATAACAAAATTTTACTACTAAACATAAATAACCGCTGACTTGATCACAACCGCCACATGAAGAGCCATTGTGAAAAGTTAAGTTCGATATTATATTTCATAAACTTTCATTTTGGAAAGTTTACTTCAAAGTAGGATAGTTTCCAGCAGCACAACATACATTATTGTTTTGAAAAAAATCTTTTAAAAAGTCTTGTAAACGCTTCAACTTACGGGAGCAAATTGATTCATTTGTCCTTCTACACTTGTATAGGTTTTCATGATTTCACTCTATTTCATTTTCAGATTGTGGAAGGTTACAAACGCACAAAAACCATTTCAAGGGGCGAATTTCCCCCATAAAGCCAATCATTTAATCAATACGAGTATCCGTATTCGTTCGAAAGTCTTCATGTGGCTGAGTGTCTATTTGTCCATAAAACTGATCAGAATTCATCATTTTATCATCAGAAGTCTGTTTCTGATTTACTTATCTCTTGATAATTTATTTACCTTTCGAATTTTTATTTGTGAACCATTTATTCTTTTATATTTGGCACTGAATAAATATTATTGTTATTAATATTATTTTGGAATGAAAAAACTGATATAGGGAAGAATCTCCACTCACTTCGATACATTCGAATTGTTCGATTCAAATATTAAACTTCGATTCTAGCTCCATCTAGTGGACGAATATTAACAAACCATGCATTTTTTTGATGAGTATAATGAGAAAATTGTAGATGCTGATGATAATAGACAAGATGCAATTTTCTATAAAAAGGTTGTAAACACTTCTGACTCATCCTGTAGGATTATGTCAGAAATTTTTCATTAAAATCTCGTATATTTCAATCCTTTACCACTACCTCAAATTTGAAATCTCTATGTGAACATAAAACTAAATGATAGGCTTACCTCATTTATCATTTTAACACGATACCTATTTTTTGTGTATACAGGGTGTCCGGTAAACCTTGTACAATATTGAAACTGGTGATAGACCAGGTCATGAATGTTCAGAATATCGGAATTTCACCTCAGTAAAAATATCACCGTTTTCGAGATAATGGGCATTTTAAGAATTTCTGGAAAATCGCTACCACACTTTGGATTTTTGAGTGCCATGTATACAAATTGAGACGAATTCAAGTATCTTTGCTGCTGAAGATTACTGATGAGTGATGCTTTCAGACGTACAGAACAGTTTTTCAGAAAGTGGAAAAATTTTTAAGAAATGTGGGTGAAATGACAGATTTGAGTTTCATAAATTAAAAAAAAAAGTTTGACATTATTGTTTGAAAGAAACATAACCAATTGGAAGTGGACATTCATTTCAAAAGAATGCTCATTTTGTCTAGACTCTACAATGGTATAAAATAAACTATAATTATTTTTAGAGGAAATGATTTCCATTGAATTAGGAATGGTTTTACTCTAGGATTTTATCAAGATAAAATATGGAAATGATTATCAATAATGAAGAATAGACTGCTTGGTAGCATTAAATAGTATGTCAATAAAATTAACTTTTCATGTAATTAAGCCTTATAAAATTATCTAAATGAAATGTCGATTATCCGACATGGCACCGATTAATAGGAATTTTTGTGATAAATGTCGCAATTGTCCAACATCCAGATTCCAACGAAGTTTCAGAGACCGACAGATATACAGGGTGTAACCAAATAAGTGCAAAAGTTTTAGGAGGTGAATCCTTGTCGAAAATTAAAAACTTTTCTAACTCCTGTATTGTGTCCGTAGAAGCAATAGTTTCATAATGAAAAAATAAAATGCAGCATTGTGCATGAACGTATCTTCTGTGAATGTAATTGAAAAAATCTAGTAGGTGGCTGTCACATTTTGTTTGAACCACTTGTGACTTCTGTCGTAGTTTTCTGAAATTATTCCGCTTGTTTCATTCAGTGGTATTTATTTCTTTGTCATGCCGTACACACGTTATACTCCCCGAGAATATGCGCATATGCACTACATTTAAGGTGAATTTGGAGGTAGTGCTATTGCTGCATCATCAGCGCTTTATGCAGAACGATATCCGATTGCACAATGCCGCTCAGAGAATCGCTGATTTGGGGGCTATAACCTATAACACATTTGAAAAGGTTCTTCTTGAAAAGTCTCTGCGTACGAGTGGATGGAAAATAACATCTTTGTAATATTATTCAGTGCGATATTGAATAATCGTTATTGTGATTCAAAAAAAACGTTGAATTAGTATTAACTTCTTTACATCTCATTGAATGCTTCTAGGCAGTTGATTCGTTATTACTCATGATTATTTAATCATTCCATCTTGATAGGATAAAAATAAAAGACATTACTGACAAACTCTAATGGAGGTGATTTTAGCTCAGAATAATATCACACTCTAATATAATCGAAATTCTACTCTTTCCAAAAATTAATTATCGTATGTTTTATACCATGGTAGAGTCTGGACAAAATGGGCATTCTTTTGTAATGAATATCCACTTCTACTTGGTTATGTTTTTTTCAAACAATAATGTCAAACTGTTCTTTAAAAAATTGCTGGAACTCAAATCTGGCATTTTACCCTCATTTCTTGAAAATTCTTATCGTTTTCTGAAAAACTGTTTTGTACGTCTGAAAGCATCACTCATCAGTAATCTTCAGCAGCAAAGATATTTGAATTGGTATCAATTTGTAAACATGGCACTCAAAAATCCAAGGTGAGGTAGTGATTTTCCAGAAATATAGAAAATGCTTATTATCTCGAAAACTGTGAGATTTTTACTAAGGTGAAATTCCAATATTCTGAACAGTCATGACCTGGTCTATCACCAGTTTCAATATTGTACAAGGTTTACCGGACACCCTGTATATTTTGGCAGTCAAGGTGTTAATCAGGTAATTTATTTGTTTCATTTTTGTAACTTCTTTTGGTTTTCAACTTCTTGTGGTGAGAGCACACTGGCCAGTTTAGTGTAAGTGGTGGTAAATCACCCTGTATATCATGTTACCACTCTCTGTTTTACTTTTATGTGTTATAAACGATAACAGATTTATAAAAATTTAATTCGCAAAAAATATCTTTTCATTGGGGTCTTCCTGTAGAATAATAATTCGTTATCGATTGTATTCGTATTATCCAGTTCTCAAGCTCGTGTGAAACGAATTTGTTACTTCGTTTCACTATCCAGTCTTTCGAGTCCCACACACGATGAAAAAAGACGTTTCAATCATTAAATCTCTTCACACATTCGGTAAGTTCTTAGGAGCCACTTCCTCCTGGAAAGAACGAAATCTTAGTAACAGATGGATTCTGGTTATGCAGAAGGTGTTCATTTCCTCCGTGTTATTGTCAACTATTGTCGGTTCCATTTTGTCTCTTATCAACAGATGGTATGGATTTTGGATCAACAGTACTGTGTCACAAATAATATTGGAAATAATTGGAAGCATGACAGAATTATCATTGATGGTGTCTACCTTTTGGGGATCTTTGAAATATGCAGACAAATGGAAATATTTCTTTATCACCATCCATAGAATTGATAAATTACTTTCCACGGAGGAATTCAATCCAAAATTTAGCTGCTGTTGGTTTATAACAAAAATACTGTTTCTGCATATTGTCTATGTTACTATCCATGTTTACGAACCAATAATGTGGAGTACAAAGATAGACCCGGAGTGCCAATATGGATACATTTTGTACAGGATCATCACGTACTACCAGTTATTTATGACTGTTTTCGCAGTGAACGTGATACGAATGCTACAGCAAAGATTCACCTGTCTTGAGAATCTCCTGAAAGACATTCTTGAGAATACATATTTGATTACACCGCAAGTTAGTGACCAGACCATTCTGGTGAAACTCGCTAAGATAAAGAAGTTATACGGAATGCTGGAAAAAATCATTAGAAATTTCAATACAATTTTTGGCTACTCGATTTTACTTGTTACGGTGACTAACGTCCTAGTTGTTTTACAGGATGTGAACTATGTTATAATATATGGTGATTCCAATGATTCACAATTCAATCTGGAAATTGGTTTGATTAGTGCTACCTACGCAGCATTATATTCTGTAAGTACAGCATCTCAGTGGTCAAACCATTATTGGGTCTGTTTGAAGGTTGTAGAAGAAGTGGTATCTTGATTACTTGCATTTCGTCTTAATTGTAAAAAAAAATGTCTTTAGGTGAATACTGACAAATTAAGAATCTACACGATGTTTTATAGGTCGTAACATTGTTTAAAGAGAAAGAAGATAGTCAGTCACTGTGGAAAAAGCGTTTGATGCAATCGCGCGTGACATCTAGGCCCTTTCAATAGAACCTTGCAAGAATGGCATAATTTAAGGCACTGTACTAGTACGCCACCTAGATGGAATGTACAACTTATAAGGAATTTCTTGCACATTCTTAGCAATCTCATAATTTTAATAATTTCGGAAACATCCATGATTTGCTTGGACAGGGTCGGACTTATATGTTTGAAATATTATGTAACAAGTTTTACGAACTTTATTTTAGTAGGTAATTAGGTAGGCTAGAAGAGTTTATAAAAAAGATGCATACCATTTTTACAAGATTGTATTCAACTTGCATGTTTGTTTGCATGTTATGTTTGGTTAGGTTAGGTCAAATATTGCAACTGAATTTTGAGCCACTTCTAGTTGTCCGATTTACTTGAAATTTTATCAGGTGTTCATAATTCCAATGCCAATGCATTATGAAATTCATATTAGAGAAAAAAATTGAGTCTCCAATTTGGCGGTTTTGTGATCATGGTTTGATTCGACTCAACATTGGTGTGTGGGGTTTTCACGGTCGGAGTGTCGGAGATTATGATTTTGTTTATCAAAATCATAAAATCAATATTGCAACATGGCGGACGGGTTTTGGATTATGGTCAGATTCTATTCATGATTGGTAACTAGATGGGGTTTCGGGGTAGGAGATTATGATTTTTTTTTGGTAAAAATTCTAAAGGGCTCGTACATTTCAGCCGTTTCACTGCAAGTGTATTGCTAGCAATATGAATTGGCAGCAAAAGTCTACATCGTACTTCGTACATTGTCGCAATGGAATTGCTAGCAAAAGGCTGAAATGTACGAGTCCTTTTACATCAAGATAAAATGACGGATGGTACGATTTTATTTAAAAAAGGTATGTGAGGGTTTTGGCCTAGTTACTTCAACAACAAAGAATGGTACCTAAATAGAACAAGACATAGTATTGTTAATAATTTCCTACGGTTTTCAGGACCGGCGGTATTATAGCTCGAGCAATATTTCACAACTTTCTTATTATACATATACTGTGTCACATTCAAATCTCAGTGTGTCAATAGAAATGGACTGAGGAAAAAACCACATGGTCAAAATAATTTTTCTGGGCTGGACACCCGATTTCAATCCGGTAATATTTCTCAACTTTCTCATTATGGACCGTGCCATTTTCACATTTAAGGGCCGGTTTTACCTCGGCAATATATCCCAACTTTCTTATTATGTACCGTGCTATTTTCATATTTCAGTAGGACAATAGCAATGGGTTGAAGAATAAACCACCATGGTCAAAATATTTTTTTACGGTCGCCCGGGCTGGTTTCACCCCGGCAATATATCCCAACTTTCTTATTATGTACCGTGCGATTTCCATATTTCAGTAGGACTATGTATAGCACTGGGTTGAGAATGAAGCACCATGGTCAAAATATTTTTTCCGGGCATCCAGGGCCGGTTTCACTCCGGCAATATGTCTCAACTTTCTTATTACAAACTGTGATATTTTCATATTTCAGTAAGTCAATGAGAATGGATTGAGGAAATATACCACATGGTCAAAACATTTTTTCGGGCGTCCAGGGCCGGTTTCACCCCGGCAATCCAACTTTCTCAATATGTACCGTGCCATTTCCATATTTCAGTAGGACTATAGCACTGGGTTGTGAATAAAGCACCATGGTCAAAATATTTTTTCCGGGCATCCAGGGCCGGTTTCACTCCGGCAATATGTCCCAACTTTCTTATTACAAACTGTGCTATTTTCATATTTCAGTAAGTCAATGAGGATGGATTGAGGAAATATACCACATGGTCAAAACATTTTTTCGGGCGTCCAGGGCCGGTTTCACCCCGGCAATCCAACTTTCTCAATATGTACCGTGCCATTTCCATATTTCAGTAGGACTATAGCACTGGGTTGTGAATAAAGCACCATGGTCAAAATATTTTTTCCGGGCATCCAGGGCCGGTTTCACTCCGGCAACATGTCCCAACTTTCTTATTACAAACTGTGCTATTTTCATATTTCAGTAAGTCAATGAGGATGGATTGAGGAAATATACCACATGGTCAAAACATGTTTTCGGGCGTCCAGGGCCGGTTTCACCCCGGCAATATATCCCAACTTTCTCAATATGTACCGTGCCATTTCCATATTTCAGTAGGACTATAGCACTGGGTTGAGAATAAAGCACCATGGTCAAAAAAAAATTTCCGGGCATCCAGGGCCGGTTTCACTCCGGCAATATGTCCCAACTTTCTTATTACAGACTGTGCTTTTTCATATTTCAGTAGGACTATAGCAATGGGTTGAGAATAAAGCACCATGGTCAAAACATTTTTTTGGGCGTCCAGGGCCGGTTTCACCCCGGCAATATATCTCATCTTTCTCAATATGTACCGTGCCATTTTCATATTTCAGTAGGACAATAGCACTGGGTTGAAGAATGAAGCAACATGGTCAAAATATTTTTTTTACGGGCGTCCAGGGCCGCTTTCACTCCGGCAATATGTCCCAACTTTCTTATTATATTCCGTGCTATTTTCATATTTCAGTAAGACAATGAGAGGTTGGATTGAGGAAAAATACTATGTGGTAAATAAATGAGACACGAATTTTGGGCCACCTTGAGACGTGTCTCAGGCATAGTATCAAACAAAAAAACTTTATTTTTCCCGCCGTTGGGATGTTGCGTATGTGAAGAAAACTGACATGAAATGTTCGCTTTCAGCAAATAGTAGAGTGGGCAGCACAAAACGGCAGCAGTCTTTTATAAACTTCGGTGTAAATTTTGATGGCATCGATATCCGTTAGTACCTTTTGATGTTAGAACCTCAGATATATTTTTATTAGATTGTCTATTCCACATAATTGTGTAATATTTTCAGAAAAACGTTTATTTTTTTTGCTTTTTTGTTTTGTTTTTGTCTTGTCTCAAAGTGGCCCACTTAGTGGGCTACCTTGAGACCAAATCCAAATTTCTAAATTCCCTTATCAGAAAAACAATTATAATATTGTGTTAATAATTTACTCAAAAAATGTGTGTAATCAGATGAAAGATTATAAAGCATACGTAACTGTAGCAAAAAATTCAAGTTGCCAATTCTATCCCCAAAAAATTAAAAATTGTCTTCATGTGGCCCACCCTCCCCTACTTACACAAATACAAATAACTGCATTTCCAACTTCACACACTGAACAAGATACTTATGCCAATTTCCATCAGACGTACCCTCCATGTGTAGTAGGCGTGGTCTCGGAAGAATTCTTTGTAGCTTTGTCCTGCATTCCTTCCTTGCGGCGGAACGCGGAACAAAACTCGATGCAGAATACTTCGTAGATTTATTGATGACTATACAGTACCTCTCCCAGGGCAATCAATATAGTAGAGTTAGAGCAATTGATAATTGTCTGGCCTATTTGCAAACTTTTCAACAAATAATACTTTAATCTGACGCAATGTACGTCCTTAATCCTTGAATTTACCAAATGTTATTACGTCTTTAAATTAACTACCTATAAGTATCTTTGCTAGATAATTATTAGGATGTCACGATGACACTTATTGTCATCGTGAACAGCGAAACCGAAAACGGCGAAAACTGAAGGTGTTGGACTATAGTTAGGCTGTGTCAAGTCACCGGTCGGACAAGGCAAGCGCGTTCAGTATGAAGTATGACGATGAGTCGGACCGATCAGATGATTGAAAATATTGGTCACATACAAACAGTTCTAATTAGGTCGTCAAGTCAACCAAATGACCGCGCTGGTCTAATCATATTTGTCAGACCGGAGACTTGACTCAGCCTTAATTAGTCATATCCTCTCCTATGTTCGCAGTGCTGTGAGATGATCTGATAATGACATAATAATTTTTGTTTATTATATTATCGGAAAAAGTAGTTAAACCACAAAACTCGTCCGCCATACTGTTTTTTCCTCAACAATTTCATAATGCATTGTCACCGGAATTATGTACGCACTTGCCAAATTTCAAGTCATTCGGAAGTCTGGAAGTGGGTGAAAATTAATTTCAAAGATTTCGTTACATACATATCAAGCTAAAACCTAAAAAAAGTCAATACGGTACTGAACTTATTAATGAACAAAGCAAACGACGCATTAGCAGATTCCTCCGAACTCAAAAGGCCAAAGCCTTCTAGGATTCAGTGACCCTACTCAAAACTCTCAAAAATGCCATCTAGACAATTTTGTTAGGTCTAGTATCGTCACGCCTTGATTTGGGCACAATCGGACTAGTGACATCTAGGGGTGGTGCCCATTTAGATCAAACCATTTTACCCGTAAGGTTGACTATCTTCTTTCTCTTTAAACAATGGTCGTAACGTTAAAACGTTAATGGTTCATCGTTACATGTAGCGACATCAAATATCGAATAGCGCAATGGTTAACGAAATAAAATCTATAATAATGATTATGTGAAAGTATTCATGCAGCGACATCTAATAACGAATAGCACAATGTAGAAATATTATTCTATTATCACAGACAGGGCGTTAGAGACGTTTTTTTTATTGTAAGATGTTTGGGAAGCGTCTGCCTTCTGCCTCTGTCGTCTATGTCGTAATTCGGGGTTTATTAAATTTGGAATTTGGTTTCCCATTTCGGGAGCCAAATTGTTCCAACTAGCTCGGGGTTCGACTCCGAATTCGATCTGACGCTGCTTGAGGGGTTCCATGTCACGTCCGGACGGATCGAGCATGTACCCAAAGGAAGAAGAAAGCGGAAATATCTTTACAGTATATTTCTGGTAAGAAAATGCCGATATTGTACCCTCTAATGTCTGCACTAAACAGAAAGACCTGAATATATCTGAGCAATCGGAGAATGATGAGGGCCAAAGTTAGATATGAAAAATAACTAGATAAATTGTTCACCAAAAATCAATCACTAATAGTTTATACAGTCAATGGTCATCATAGGGAGCAGAACTCAGGCTTTATCCGTAGATCGAATGCTTTTATGATTCGTTGTCGCTACCGAATTCTTTTGTAGTGGTAAGTTTGACAAAGCCTGGTTTGAGCGAGTACAGAGTACACAGGATAGGAATACATAAATTATTGTCACTTTCAGATATACTTGCATTTACTTTCACCACCCACTAGCTGCAGAGCTGCTTGGTGTCTGGACGGCCTCTTGAAGTTCTTGTCGTCGCTTACTATACTAGGGTTAGTCAAGAGCAGGACAGGTCGGGAAATAAAACATTCTTTTCCAAGACTTCTATCAATCTTCTGATGGCAGGTCAGAAAATAAGTATGAACTTCTTTCAGTGCTGGCTGTAGATCTCTAATCACGCAGATATTTGGAGAACCCAGGAATTCCACAGGAAAGCAATCGTTCGCGGCCTAATTTAACACTAGTGGGCATTCCACTAAGAAAAGCTAGTGTGAGTTGAGTTTTTTTACTCCCAACTCGAGTTCTATTTGGTAGAACTAAAAAGTGGTGCTCGAATAACCGAGAGAAAGACAATACTGTCGAGTATCGCTGGCAATACTGTCGAGTATAAATGGACTAAACTGTGAGTAGTATTAATCTACTCGAGATTCGTACTAGAAACGCGAAGTCGAATTTAGAACTTTGAGAATGTTGAACCTTGTACGAAAACATAACCAAGATGCTATTATTGAGCAAACTGAGAATATTTCTGAAACTACAAAAGCTACTTGTGATGTATATGAAGATATCAGTAGTACAGATGGCGGTGGCCATAATTTCGAAAATTCAATTGATATAGAAAATAATTATTTTAGATCAAAATGGCATGAATAATGTTATTATCAACACGGAAGCCAATCATATTGAAGAACCAAAGCTACTACTATTGAACGAAGCAGTTGGAGAACAACTAGAGGATCCGGTTTGAGAACAAGAACAAAAGAAAGCAGCTCGAGAACACCAACAATAAGAAGTAGTTGGAGAACAAGAAGAAGTATCGGAGGAAGAATTAATGGTTGAAGATTTAGAAAAAGGTCCAACAGAAAAGGGTACGGAACGGAAGAGGAGAAGCTACAAATCTTCTTTGATCTCTAGGAAGCAACAAAAAATAGAAAGGCAAGCATTGGTTCACAATGTTCATCCGCATTGTAACCAGAAATGCAGAAAAAATGTACAAATTCCTTCACTGAAGAAGAACGAATTGTTAATTAATTAACAGAGGGTTTTGGAATTTAAATTACATTGCGAGAACGGTGTTTATTCAAAATAACACGCAGAGGGTCTGAGGACTCTACAAGGCAACATACCTTTGAGTAATTTTTAACCAATGGAAGTATCAGGGTGCCGGTTTGCAAAACCTTCTTTTTAACCACTTTAGGTTTTTCCAAAAATAATAACACGGTAGTTCACAATTTGCTTACCCAGACCAATCATTCACCAAAACCTGATGGCAGGGACAGGAATGAGAAACCAAAAATAGATAGAGAAATTATTCGCATACATATAGAGAGTTTTCATCCGTGTAAATCACATTACAGAAGAGAACACGCCCCAAATAAGCGTTATTTGCCGAGCGATGTAACAATTATTTCTATGCATAAAGACTTTATTACAAAGCATCCCAATCTAAAGTGCTCATACGATTTATACAGAAGCATTGTAGCCCAAATGCATATTTCATTCACCAAACTCAGGCAAGAGCAATGCGAGTCTTGCGAATTTTTCAGTCTTCATAATCCTGATCACAGCAAAGAAAATTTGGCGACTGACTGCGATAATTGTAATGTATGGGAGAATCATATTAAGAAAGCAAACGAAGCCAGAAAAAAATACAGAGAAGATCGGGACTGTCAAACCAGAGATGAAAGAGATGTTGATTTTTCTGCCGATCTGGAAAAAGTAATTATGATTCCTAGAATGGACACCTTCAAGGCGGTTGTATTTACTCCAAGGATCATCGTTTTTAACGAGTCGTTTGTACCGGTTGGAAAGAATCAAAACTTAAAACCTTTAGCATTGTTGTGGCATGAATCGATCACGGGCCGTAAGAAAGAAGAAAAAAAATTATAAAACGCACTGATTATGCGTTTTATAATTTTTTTTTCAAACCGTGATGCCTCAAAAATTAATCTTTACTGTTCGGCACAAAATAAGAGTTGGGCTTTCTATTCATGTCTTGTTAATATGATAAATTCTAACGAAATATCTGCCAAAGAAATTGTGATCAAATATTTTGAGCCTGGGCACACTTTCATGTTCTGCGACAGTTTTCATCATCAGTTAGTAACTATACATAAATCTTGATTCCAGAGACGATAATAAATTTTTTTCAGGTTGAATTGCCAATGAAACATGCTGGAAAGGTTTATGACTTTAACGGTTTTGTAAACTGTGTTCAGGCAGCAAATTCCGGGAAAGTGTCCATGAAATCCATGGGTCCAACAGATTTTTACAAATGGCAAGACTGTGCGTCTCTGTATAAACTCAAAAATACAGTACCAAGGCCATACATGGCAAATATAGTACAAATTGTTGCAAAAAGGGGTGATTTTCAACTATTTTATAAAAACCAATTCAGTGAAGAGTTGATGTCTCTTAATTTTTGTATGGCTAAAATTTTGAAAACCAAAAACTTTGAAAAACCAGAGTCCCATACCAAGTACCGAGGTATACCTCAACAGAAGAAAGATAGTATTTTGACTAACCTTGTTAAACTTATACCGGTGAATCGATATGATTTTTGGAATTCATTACCAGACTCAATAACAACTGTTGAATAAGTTATTGTTACTACGTACTTTGAATTTAATTTTTTAATTTTTAATAATAATAAATTACTTTTTCTAAGATGATGAGGCATTCTGTTTCAAATAGTGTCTTGTTTATTTGCAGTCCTACTAAACTAAAAAACCTTAACCACCATTTTTTTCAAGAAAAGCCAGTATTTTTTCTTTTCCGAAGAACATATGGACTACTAAAAAAGGGTTCAGTATTTGTATTACATAGTCGTTAGTTCTACTTTTAGTCTACTGGTTGCCATCAATGAAAATCTTAATTGGCTCATAGCTCAAAACTGTGCTGTGTGTACTTAAGGCTTTGTTTCTTAGGACGGCAGTATAGTAGGCTGAGAATTTTTCAATATATCCTCGTATGTCATAGAGGGAAACGTTTATTTGCGTTTGCCACTCTTTTAGATTTTTTTCAACACAATTATTAATAAATAATTTATTTACTCTGAAAATTGGAGAACTATAAGGGTGATCGAAAAAAATGTATATGAACAATTTTATTATCCTAGAAAAGTTAAACAAAAAACGACTTTTCAAATTCTCTACATCCTGAAGAATAAACGGAAATTTTTATTTCATCATATGAACCATACAAATACTCGAAAACAAAATGGGTTATCGAAGTAATGCACGTGAACAATTTTAATGTTCATGCGAGGTTCTACAGAAAATTATAACACAACAATTTTTCATATCTTAGAAAATATATGAAATATTGAAAAAAAAATCATAAAATACCAAAAACTCAAAGAAGGCGACAAATTTTCGAATATCACAGGACACCTTATTTGATAATCTTTGAAAAATCAACAAAAATGTATATGGTTTTTTTCATTATATCGATATCCGGAAAATATTACGATCAAACGAATAAATTAGACTTAAACGCCAAAAACTCAAATGAAATTAGACATCTAAAAATTGTGTCTTAGTGTATTCAAAAATAAGTCTACAAAATGATACTGTTAAAATTTTCTTCAAAAAACGTTTATTACAAACACAACGGTACTGGTCCCGCCCTCCTAATTAATTGACTTCGTTCTCGAGTTATTTTCAAAAAAGTGAAATTTCTCTTAGCTTTTTTCCCTAATCGATGCAACTTGAAACATTTCAAAAACTCAAAAAGTAGTTTATGTGGTTGAAAAATATCGGAGATGATTTCCAACATTTTCCATTTTTTATCCATTCTCCGCACTTTCCATTATCCGTTCACCGCACTTTCCATTATCCGTTCACCGCACTTTCCATTATCCGTTCACCGCACTTTCCATTATCCGTTGTCAACACTTTCCATTATTCGTTCTCAACACTTTCCATTATCCGTTCTCAACACTTTCCATTATCCGTTCTCATCACTTTCCAATATACGTTCTCGGCACTGTACAATTCATGTTCTCTCCACACTTTCCATAATCTGTTCTCCGCACTTTCCATTATATGTTCTCCACACTTTCCATAATCTGTTCTCCGCACTTTCCATTATATATTCTCCACACTTTCCATTATCTGTTCTCCGCACTATCCAATATCGGTTCACAACGATATTTTCTTTGTTTTCGTCATTTTACGACTCTTTTGCAGTTTTTTGTCTACAAAATAACTAGGATTGTTTATAATTTACATTTTTAACAATGTTGCAAATCTTGTACGAGGGGGAAAATTTTTATAGTTTCATTGCTCACTAAAATAAAACTGTTGTGAAAGTTTGCATTGTTTTGTTATTTTTTCTCCATTTTTGATTTTAATTGTCAAAATGATTGGCCTATTGGTATATTATTAACCAGGTTGATTGTGTTACGATTCATTGATTGATTGGTGTCGGCTGAAAGTAAAATGCTGATTATATTTTTTCCATCAATTTCTTATCCAAATGTTTAGTCTCATGTAGTCACTTGGGAAAAATATGTGGTTTTATAAATCATTATATTCTGGTTTGATCAATATTTGCAATTCAGTCAGTCTATATCATCAGCTGCCAAACAGTCTACGTATGCTTCCTCTCCTTTACAAAGTTAGATAAATATTTGAAAATAGTTAACAGCATTTCACCTACAATTACCATACTTCTTGCTAAGAATCTGGAACACTAGTCGGCAATTACTAACATAAAAAAACTCACGAAAAAAGTTAATGTAACTAACATTTCACTTGGTTGAACGGTTCAATCTGATTTTGATTTGTGATAAAATAGCACGATGTGTAACCCGGCAGAAATCTAGAAACGTTGTCGGAAAATGGTGAAATTTTCTGGACGTGAGTCAGCCCGTTTCTAACAATAAGAGGAGTAATTTTGCGAATGGAATTGATTACATCATTTATGGTAACTTTCAAATATGATAAAGTATCTAATTGCTTACCGACGACCTGATCATATACTCCACTGACTCCCCTCATTCTCTCTTATATACCCCACTAAGCTTCTAGAATGATAGTCCAGTAGCCATGTAAATTCTACTTGGACTCAATTCCAAAGTTGACGAAAATTTGAGGAATTGTTTGGGGAAGTTAGAGGGTATGTTTGCTGAGTTTTCAAACACGAGAACCCTGCGCTCTTTACGAGGGGATGGGAAAACACGATTTTTTTGGACTGTTTTTGTTTTTTTGCCCATATATTCTATAAAGTATGAGGTTTAGCGAAAATCCGGAAAAACCACGTGAAAGAGCAATAAATTTTCTTTGAAATTCATTGGCCAAAAGTATTTTCTGACAAAAGAATAACCAAGATCAGGCGGTCAAAAAAGGTCCAATTTCTGAAAATATCACAAAATGCATTTCAATGTCTAAGGAATCCTTCATTTTATATCCAACAGCTATATTTTATCAGCATCTCTCCATAATTGAAGACTTGAATGCGTTGATAATCACCAAAACTAATTATTAGTTTTTATGAATAAATTCGAACCCTCAAAAAAGTGGTGGCATCGAGAACAAATTGCATGATAAGTACTTATATTCAGGTCATGATTCCAATTGTATATTTCTACATACAAAAACAAAATCACTACGAGCACTTGGGCCGTGGTGGTCGGCTGGTAGTGCGTTCGCCTCGCATGCGTGGGGTCGTGGGTTCGATCCACCGATTCACCGGTCTCGTGCATGGCATCACACGTTAAAAGGTAAGGGCTGCGTCTTCCCTAGCTCACACAAGTCTCTCGAAGACTTCCGAGGGTTGCGCGTAGGGGTGCAATCGGTTGACGGAAATAACAATTTTAACTTATTTACAATTACAGAGATTAGAAAAGAATTTAAAATACATTCTTTACAAATCACTACACAGTAAAGACTCTCGACTGACTACTCCTCGCGAGTACTCATCTGTTCAAAAAGGGTCGGCAGTTTTCTTCATCGGTGTCTTCGTCGTTGAAGTCAGCCTCTGAAGAGTTCTCGCAGCCAGTTCCAGCGCAGTTCATGCACATGGTTGTGCTCAGGAGGCCTGCTTTTTTGCAGGAGCACCTTTGTGAACTGTTAGACAGTTACACACTTGCATCTATATAATGAAAGACAAGATCTAATATGGAGTAAAAACAAAAAAAATGTTTTTTTTCCTTTAACCAGCTGTCGTCCTCTTACGAACGGCAGCCGTCAGAAGTCGAAACTTGTGCGAGCCAAAGATTAACGAGGTCTTACCGAAAAGACGAAAAGAAATGCGTAATTAATATATTCACTAGATGAACAATCATCAAATAGGAAAATGACTGTCATATCAAATAGAGGTGTAATACAGCGGAAATAGTGATAGTAATACCAACCTTGTTCAGTCAACGTACAGTTCCACGCAGATGACAACTTCCCTAATTTTTATACAAGGCTACTGGAATAATAAGCTTTGTCTGTCGATAGCTGTGTTGGTGTTCGCATACAGGAGAGTACTTTCAGAAGCGGCGCATTATGAACGTTTCCGATCTCGGCTAAAAAAGTTTAATTGAAAAGAAATACTAATTATATATGTTGTATCTCGTTGAGAAGTTTTCATGAATGAAAAATATCGGTACAAACTTCTACGAGATTATTCGATATGACACAAGTCTTTTACCACTACTACCATCATATCATCATTGACATCTCACTTATTCACAGTACGGATTGTGCTAAATAATTCCGGTATGTCTTATTTTGATTCCAGTTGTATAATTCAGTATTTCTGATCTTTTCGCTGCCTTCTGAGTGAATATCAACCTGACATTTCTCATTATTTGCAACTGTTTTTATACGCCATTGATAAAGATCATTCATGACGGCAGAAGGACCTGTCCAAGTTCTCTGTAGCTTGGGGCACACACAATTTTTCTGAAGTCTGTAGAACATGGCATGTATGCAGTTCCTGGGGTATTTTCACATCAAATTTCTTCATTTTGTCTTTGAAGTTCTGAAGACAACGGCTGTTGAACTCGAGACCTTTATTCAGTAGTTGTCGCAATTCTTCGACATACACATTTGAAAATTGTTGAAAAAGTCCATATCTTGAAATGGAGTAGATCGTTTTTATGTAAGAATAAATCTCGAAGTCATTTCCACAAGCATTTAATTAAAAATTAACGAGGTTTTTGGTTTCGAAGAAAGAATTTTGAGCTTTGTCTTCTGCAACTCAGGGAGGCGTACCAAATAGCAGATAGCACAACAGTTCTATGTATCAACCTGTTGTCATCATATCCATGGTCACTTTGACAGGTTACATGAAATAGTCCAGTCCTTAATATATTCAGAGACAGACAGGCAGGTGGATAAAGCAGGTACTGGCTGATAGTCTATTTATTTCTTCCGGCCATTCCATCTTATAGTAGACGGAGGGCTCTTGTATGAGTTTAGTCCACTCTTATATTTTAATATACTTTGTTTTCGAGTTTATTTTGCACCCTTTCTGTTTTAATAAAATAACGTCGGAAATTCTCTGTCACCGAGATAAACTTTACACTCTGTACGCCACTGTTTCAAAATAATTGGGGCAGACATGAACTAACCTTAAGCTAAAAGTAAATAATAACATAGAAATCAGTTAAACTATTTTGTTGTATGACATCGTTATTTTTATAACTCACTTTTGGTTACAATTCTATTGCTTTGTGGTTAGAACACAGAACCGCAACATTTCTTCTCGCCTCTTTCAATCTTATCGAAATCAATTTTTATTGTCGAATCCATGCCAACTGAGCTACTGGGTATGTTACGGGCGTGAAACATCTTTGCATATTCACTGCCCTCCCTTTCCTAAATTTCGCCCCTAACAAGTTTTTGCAGGGAATAAAGTCTCCTAGTCAGATAACGTTTTTTCTCTTTGGGTATCTACCTATTAGCCTTTCCATCTTTTTGAGTGGAAAAGACAGACTCATATATGGGACGATATGACTTGGTTATGTTGTCGCCAATCTCCCTTCTTTCGTGAGATATATGCCATTAAGCACAGGTTTGGAATTAGTATTTCCTGCCCTTTTGGAAAAAGATGGGGTATATTCCATCTACTCTAGGGGATTTGTATGGTTTGAATTTACTGATAGACCACCCGATTCTAGCTGTTTGGTCTCGATATTTCCGTAGCTAGCTACATTCCAAAGCTGTAGGCATTTATGGCTTGCTTCTGGTGCTCTCTACTGTTATCGGGCTATTAGGGATTACAGAGGCTGGAAAGTGTGCTTCGTGCTTCTGTGTGCATCTTTTGGCTTTCCTCAAATGTTGTTGTATAGTGGTTGTCATTCTTTTTATTATTAAAAGCTTTTATTTAAATTGCTCTGTGTCTTACTTTGTGTGTGTGTATGTGTTAGATGGGGATGGGGATGTTGCACCCAATTTTAGAATGTAATAAAATGGTGGGTTTCATTCACTTTGAAATCTATTTTCTTCTTTTTAGTGCATTTAAATAAAAGTTTTCTCTAAACAGTTATTTTAAGTTTATTTATTCAAGAAACCCACTTGGTTTACAGTAGGTACCTTCTTTAGCTAATACCTTATGGATTCTGGATTCTGTAACCTCTTCGCAGAATTTCTGGCCTTTTTAATTTCTTTGTTTTACTGCGTGAGTTAAACCTTTTATGTGGTCCAATTTTGGTTGAATTTTGCTTCGTTGTAGCTTTCGCACCACACGTATCTCTGAGGGTTTCCAGATGATTATTCTACCAGACTATTTTGGTGCCTTGTTTCCTCAGGACAGCTTTCCTCGTTGGGATCGACTATTGTTGCCTTGTTCACTTGGTCTGCTGCCCTCTCAAGGCTCTCCCTGTATTTCAGTCACAGACCTCTCAAGAGATTCACTTAGTGACGCTGAGTATATTTCCCAGTTAGTCTATCTTGACGCGGTGGTGTAACTAGATCGAACCTGATCTGTCTGTGGTCCGAACACGAAGGTTCGTCCAACACGTGCCAGTTGGCAATATTATCACCAGCTTTTTCCGACGTTAGAGTTATGACCGAAACATCTTTCCTCGCTGCTGAGACCAAAGCACGATTTTCGAAATGTCTTCGCACATTTCTCAACATTTCTGAAGTTACTGAACAACTCATCTACAATTCTTCTGTTTAGACCATAAAGAGAATTGGACTGTGTGATATAAACTTTGGATTTCATATGTCTCCATAGATAGATAGATAGAGATAGATAGATTTCCTTTATTAGTTCTTTCAAATAAAATACCTTTTCAGGTGTAGAACATGTCAACATTAAAAAATATTACAGAAACAATAACAAAATTACATGATTGTCACAGTCGATGTGAGGAATACAATTTTAAAAATAAAATCAGATGTGGAAGATAAAATGTCAAAATATAAAATAACATAGTTATCACAGTCAAATATTCAATATATACATATATACTCTATTTTCACTTATATATATATATATATACAAATATAAAATATACACAGACACAGATATATACATATATATTCACATACAATACACACATACATACACACAAAAATATGAATAAAATCAAATATATAAATAAATTCAAGTATAAAAATAAAATCAAATGTATAAATAAAATCGAATGTATAAATAAAATCAGATGTATAGATAAAATCAGAAAGATAAAACAGTTTGTCTTGAAAAATGCAACATACCTCATAATAATAAAATCAAATCAAATAAATTTCACCACTCTCTCTATTCTATTGTATCTATGAAATACTCGTCCAGTGAATAGTGTGATTTTTTGATGAGTAAGTTTTTCAGTTCTGTTTTCAACTTACTCTTAATGGGCTGTGTCTTTAATGATTCGGGTAATTTGTTGTATATGTTTAAGATCGAAAAGGGAATGTTTTTCTGTACATATGTGAAGTTGGGCCTAATATTTAGAAGATTGCTTTTTTTTTTAGTATTGTGTCTATGATTTCTGTCGTAACCTGTGTATAGTTCCATATTTTCAGTTACAAATATAACTGCTTCATAGATCAATACACTGGTTAGACTAAGTATCTTCTTATCCCTGAATAATGGCCTACAACTATCTCTTAATGGAATATTGAATATGTTCCTTAAGCAACGTTTTTGTAGTATGGATATCTTCTTAACATCCGTACAGAAAATTATACCTTATCTAATCTGACATTGTACATAGGCATAATATGCTAACAATGCAGCGTCTGTGGATACATTTTGAGAGATAACTTCCAAAGCATAGCAGTACCTTGACAGCTTTTTCGATAGTTCACTAATATGACTCTTCCAATCTAGCTTCGAATCGAACATGATACCAAGAAAAGAAAGTTTAGATACTGGATTTAAGGAAGTTGTGTCATGGTGGAAGCTATAACAAAATTACTTTTTTGTGCAAAGGGAATAATTTGAGTTTTACTGTTATTCAGCTTCAGATTATGCATTGTAAAATATTCTTCCAGTGTATTCAAAGTGTTAGTTATTTTATATTGTGTTGTTTCAAGATCATTGGATTTGAATATAATCGAGCAGTCGTCAGCATATTGAACCATATACTCACTAATCACTTCAGAAACATTATTGGTATAGAGTATATATAACAGGGGGCCCAGCACTGATCCTTGAGGTACACCACGAGAAATCAGTAGTTTTTCAGATATGAAATGACCATCAGAATTCAATTCAGTTACACATTGATACCTGTTTTTGAGATAGGAATTGATTAAGTCGATTGCTAGCCCTCTAATGCCATAAAGTGACAATTTTTTGGCCAACAGGAGGTGATCTACACTATCAAATGCCTTTGACAGGTCGAGATTGACAGCAGTGGTTACACGTTTCTCATTGAGGGGTTCAATTACCCTACATAATGCCTGATAAGTAGCTCGAATTGTTGATTTACTCTTTCTGAAACCATTTTATCTATCACATAAAATATTGTTGGATTCCAAAAAGTTAGTTAATCTTGAGGTTATTATTTTTTCAAAGATCTTACTGATATTTGACAGGATTGCAATAGGCCTGTAATTGTTCATAACACTCTTGTCACATTTTTTGAATATAGCTCTATCGAAAGCTGTTTTTAGTTTATCCGGAAATATACCAGTTGAGAACGACATGTTAATTAGGTACGCTAAAGGCTCGCTTAACTCAACAGCAACATATTTTAAAAGTTTTACGGGAATTTCATCATCGCCTACTGATCTAGTGTTTTTCAACTTCATAATTGTATCATATACTTCTTGTGGATTTGTTGGCAGAAAAAATATGCTTGTTTTGAAAGGGTTTGGCATATAACGTGCATTTTCTATATAGTTGCTTGGTCTCAGATCTGGACAACTGCTTATAAAAAAATTATTCATTTTGTTAAGATGCAATATTTTATCATTTGCATTAGTATCGACATTTTTTATTGCAGAATCCTTTGAGTGGCCACTATATGATTTAACAAGATTCCATACTGCCTTGGATTTATTGTTCGACTCTCGAATATAATTAATATTGGATAGTTTTTTTGCCTCATTCACCACCGATTTCAAAATACTACAGTAATTTTTATAAATACCCTTTGATATAGTACCATTTCTCTCTTGTTGATATAATATTTTCTTTCGTTTACTAGAAGTTCTTATACCTATGGTCATCCAATCTCTTTTTTTTACACTACCTATTTTTACCTTCTTCAAGGGAACAACTATGTCCACCAACTGATTCAGTGTTCCAAAAAAGTGATCATATGCTTCATTTGGATCATTGAGAGTAAAGAGTTTTATCCACTTTATATTTTGAAGTTCATCCTTCAACTGGGAAAGTTTTGAATCTGAGAAGATCCTCTTTTTAGTCCTTGTTCCATTTGACTCAGATTCAGTCTGTTTAGAGGCATTTATTCTAATAATTTGAGCTTCATGATCTGATAGAGCAGATGTAACTACTTCACCAGGAGAGCCATTTTCGAAGTTTATGAAAATATTATCTAGCAATGTTGAAGTTCGGGGTGTTATTCTAGTTGGTTCGTTAATTTGTTTTGTTAGGTTGTACATTTATAACAGATTCAAAAAGGACTGGGTTCTTTCATTTTCTTTTTCCAATAGATTGATATTAAAGTCTCCACAGAGCACTATTTTATATTTCCGGTATTTCATTTGCACATAGTCGAGTATTTCACCAAGTATTTGTAGAAATAGATCAATATCTCCATTAGGAGGTCTATAAATACATATCAACACTAACACAAGAGACTTACAAACTAAGGATGAACATTCAATTACACACTCTAAACTTTTATGATTGATTTCTAAGATATCACTAATATCTATAGAATTTTTCACAAGAATACATGATCCACCATGTATTTTATTGGTCCTAGCAAAAGCTGAAGCCAACTGGTAGCCTTCCAGTGTTATTAGACATTTTTCTTGTTCTGTATACCAGTGTTCAGTTAAACAAATGAATGATGGTTGAGATTCAAAAGTTTCCAAGAATGTTTCTAATTCTAAAGTTTTATTTTTTAGACATTGTGTATTTTGATGCAGTACGATAAAGTAGTCTTTAAGATATTTAACTTGACCAAACAGTTCAGTATTTGTTATATTATTATTTCCTTGGTGCACATACTCTGAAAATTTGCATCTTCAATGTTCTGTATTGTTGTCAGAACAACATTTTTATGTGGTGCAAACAAATCAATCTCAAGTTCACTACAAATATAAAATTTACTACCTTGTTCTTTTTTATCTACAAGAAATTTTATAGAACAATTTCTTACTATTCGAGAGGTATGGTTCACAGCATTACGTATTTTATAATTTATGATGCAATCAGTTGGAGTGTCACATTCAGAAATGATTATTAAATTTGTAGTTTTACTAATAAGCAAGATATTTTTTAGTGCTGAATTCAAAGTTTTACTATTACTGACATTCTTCGTATTGAATATTACTATTACATAATCATTCTGACCATAGCTCATACTGTAATCAAAAATATTACTTGTTAAAACTGATAGTTCAGTTTCTGGCTTGATAATTTCCATCACATTACAGCGTGATTTCGTAATATTTTCCACTACCTTAGAAAAGCCTGTCGCATATTGATCACCTAAAATGAGTATTTTTGATAAGCGTTTTACCTGCTCATTTATAATATCTGGACTATTTTCAGGATTTTCAAAAGAACGTTTTTTCACATTTTCCTGTTGTTCCGCTTCTTCGATTTCATCATGAAGGGTTGTATCTTGTTTCATCATCTCTTCCAAGAAACCTCCAGTAAGTTTTCCTTTTGTTTTATTTTTGTTGGAGATTTTCTCATTTTTGCGCTGATGGCGTCTTTTGATTGTCTTTTTCATTTTGATAGTCTTCTGGGGTATCTTCACAAATTTTCCGCCTATTTGCACTCTTTTCTTAATTTTATTCTTCACACTGATCTTATTTTGTTCATCCTTTGGCTGCTCAAAGTCCACGCCACTGTTGAAAGGGGGATCAGTCATTGTAGATTGGTGATTCATAGAAGTGTTTGTTTGTGTATCTATGGTTTTTACAGAGACCACTTTTTCAGTTACTTCTTTATTTAATTCCTTAATTTTACAATTCATTTCTTCAACGAGTTTTTTCTGCTGTTCTAATAGTGAATTCATTTCTTTCTCAGATTCTAACGCTTGCTGTATTGTAATTTCGTTTTCTTCTTTTAATTTTTGAATGTATTTGTCTTTCAAAAATCCATCGTTCATTTATTGTCTTTTCCAATAGGCTGGTTTCTTCTTCGCGATCATAAAAAGAAATCTAAAGGTGATAGTCCAGGAGATCTAGCAGGCCATTCTATTGGTCCTTGTCTTCCAATGCAACTCCCTGGATAATTGTCATCTAAAAATAGACGTACAGGTGCAAGAAAATGTGGAGGAGCTCCATCTTGAAAGGTGTACTGACCTTCAAGTAGATAATTATTTTCTTCAAATAGTTGACTAATTCTGGGGTGCACAGTTGTATCAAGAAGTTCAATATACGTTTGTCCGATGAGGTACCATCAATAAAATACGTACCTACAGTATGGTCCCCCCGAATCCCAGCCCAAACATTCAATTTCATGGGGAGTTTGTGGATGAGTTTCTCTCTACCAATGAGGATTCAATTCACTTCAGTATCTGTACGTCTGTCAGCACCATCTGCAATCAATTCTTGTACATTCTGCATTTTGCTTCTTTCAGAATTCGATGTATGCTGCTTTGACAAACTCCTGAAATAGTCTCAAGTTGTCTCAAAGATTGAATGTTGTTCATCACTGCTTGTCCTACAAATGCAACAGCGACCCCTTCATTTCTCATGGGCTTGTCTCGTTCATGTTTTTTTTATTTTGCACTGATCCTGACTCCATGAACTTATTCATCAATTGTATCACGTACTTATATGATAGGTTTTAGGATGAATTTCATTGAGAGCCGTATTTTCGAAACCTGCAATAATTTTTATGTCAGCACAAAGAATAGAAGTATGTTAACATTTTCTATTTAACTCTAAACCAAAAAATCGCTCAGCTACTAAGATTATATCTTCTTGGAATCATCTCAATTTTCAACGAAATGGAGGTCACCATACATTTGGTTGGACCAGTACTTAAGTTTCAGATGACTATTTCACTCACTTGCCAAATGAACCAATCAGAAGCTCTTGAATTCTATGGAATTAATCAATGTTTCCTATTTATTGAACTTTATCGATTTATCAGATTATCTTTTTTGTCTACTTCTGCCAAATTTCATATTGTTTACCTCACTTTGTGAAAGAGTCTAATAAAATTCCATTCGTGATTGAATTCATCTCATAAGTCTGTCTTTTATTCCTGAACCCAGTCCTGTTGACTCGTGGTGTTTTCTCGAAGCAATTCAGTTTCGTTCGGAAATGAATCGACAGACTTATCGCGAAAATTCAATCACTTGTGGTAATACTGTTGAAAATTTTTATGGAAGAGAAATTGGAAGGCGAGGATCAGTATAAACTGGCTGATTTATCACCGTTAGACTTCTTTTCTGGAGGTTTTTGAAATTCAAAGTTGATATCAATTGTAAGTAGATGCGTATGTGGTGCAGTGATTCCACAAATGTTGCGAAATATGTGAATACATTCATTCTAAAATATCTTATACGTCTTCATAGGGGTTGAACCTTTCAGATGATGATACCAAGATGGAAAAAAAACATCTTGATCCACATTTATTTTTCGTTAATACTTCTACTACAATTGATCGATTATCATTTACATTACACCGATGTATTTGTGATTGAATTCCCTCAAAATGTTGTGCTAGAAGTAATATAGTAATATAGTAGGCATATTTGAAATTAAGTAGGGGATGAGGGGCTTCACAGCACCGACCGGTCTAAGCGATTTTTAATTTTTTCTACGATTACGGAGATAAGGGGGGTGACAAGTTTCATCTGGGACACACTGTGTATGTCCTCATTATTCAGTTCTTTCCATATTATAATTGATTCAACCACTATTTCAATCATTTATAAATGGGTGGGTTTCGATTTATTTATTTTGTACGTTTCTTTGTTAAAGTACAGGTACTACAATATATGTACTTTTACTATTGAATCAACATTATTATTATTATCATTAAACCACATTTATTCAGTCATAGATAGGGAATAATTGCATATCTTCTGTCATTCGTTTTTCTCACTGAACAAATAGTTCTACTGTCATGGTTCACAAAGAATGATAACATGAAAAGAAAATAGATGAACAATTTAAAACATATTAGCGGGATTATTGCCTCTCCTGATATATATTATTACAGAAATATGATTGACGTCCTGCTTCTTGACTGTTTTCAACACAATTGACCAGCGAATAAATTGAAATTAGGGCTAAATCGACATTTGTATACAAAGTGTTATAACTTTGGAGAAACACGAAAAAAGTAAATATGGGTTATAACTTTACTTTTCATCACAGACTTTCCAAAACCAATTATTTACTTTCCTCGGAAGGGGTTGAAATTGAGGAAAAATCGACACCAAGGCTGGATGATGGCACACAATTATACCCGCGGTTGGATGAGCGGTCTAGCCATCAACCGCATCGAATGATGTGAGTTCGAGTTTCGGTACCGAAGTAAATTTTCCTCAAATGTTTCGGCTTCGATAGACACCTGCATGCCTTTTGTTAGAAAACAATAGTGTTATGGTTTGCCTAGATGTCAAACCTAATGCTTGCTGGAAACGCGCACCGACCACCCCTGTGGCTGACGAGTGAGTCCTCCACCAAAAATCCGAAGGTCGCCCGGAGCACCACAGCAAATAATAATAGCCTTCCTCTACCTGCACAGGCTTTGCCTCTGGGAGTATTACTATTATATGCGGTTTTTGATCGCATTTTTCCGGGACTTCTAGTAGAAAAATTCATAAAAAACAATGGAGGTGGTAGATGCGAAGAGATCTATTATTGAACTGAGCATGGTTATCGCTCGTAGCGGTGCGGTTGCTATACCCTGGAGGCATACTGAGTGGGAGTTGAACACCCACTTCCCCCCATCAATGCGATACCCCCATCCCAGAATCTCTGGGCGAAGATGTAGAGCAAGAAATGCGATATTTTTGCTATAGAAGTTATTATTTTGTATTGTTAAAAAAAAAATTGTTTTTTCCGTTAACCAGCTGTCGTCCCCTTACGAACGGCAGCCCTCAGAAGTCGAAACTTGTGCGAGCTAAGGATTAACGAGGTCTTACCTTTTTACGTGCGATTCCTAGCACTTTCTCGGGCCACCAGAAAAAGTTCTGAAGTCGCTAGGGTTTGAACCTTTGACTGGCAGCCAAAAGTGATTGAAACAATGTCGCTTTAACCACTTGGCTACCTGGCCTATATATTGGGTGTCCGTGAAAGGAGGCTCACCCCTATGACTTTTTTGTTTTAGCAAGTAGTACATTGGAAGGAGTATCTGTATGGTTTCATCGAAAGTGGAATAAACTTTCGATTTTTAAATAGGACACCTGGTATATTTTTTTCTCTCCATATGACATTCTGAATATAACCATGTATGTCACTTGTCACTTCTTGTAACCAATCTTTTTTTTAATTTATTTTTTATTCTGTACGGCTATGGAATATGGATACGGCGATCAAATCACTAATATTAGTCATACATTTTTGTGCACACTAAAAAACATTAAATAACAATGTTACACCGGATCCGTTCATGTTAGAGACTTTCCATTTTGTGAGTTCGTTTATGGAAAGTTATTTATAGGTTTTGAGATAGTGTAGTATACAAAACTAGGCAACTATCCAATATTAGGCTTCACGTTTCGGCGATTCGACTTTGGGTGGCTCACGAACTGTTCTAGAAAAGCGATGACATCAGACACTCCTTCATTGCCAAAACGGTAGAGAATGGCTCGAAAGTAGCTCTTTCACAAGAGTGTGATTCCGTGTACCATGAAATTCTATTGACAGTTATGTCTCTGTTTCTCTGTCTCTCTCATGAATTCAACCATAGTATGACACCTCACGTATTCGATGAAAAGTAGAATTCGACAGCCCCCAGGTCTGGCTCCAGTTCGTTACAGTATCTATAAATAGCTCTCCATACATTTCAAAATCAAAAATAGAAAGTGACATTGGTACATATTCACAATGTCTTATATACAGCGTGACTCACGGTCGATGATAGGTTAGACCTTTCTGGAAAATGCAACGCAGGACTTTTCTGAAATTTCCACATTTTACATTTCCTTACCTGTTCTACCAATCTAAAATATTTTCAGCATTGCGACGTTGGCGCTTCTATCAAAAAGTTAGCAACTTTAAATAGAACACCCCGTATATTGACACATTTTTAGAACCGCCCTTTCATTAAAATAATTTTTTGTTAATAATGCCCTATACCTATCTCTAACGGTTTTCGAGATAAAAATCAATTTTTATTGAATATGGTACTCACAATTCATGAAAAGTTAATAGTTAATTTACACCGAGAAATTATTTATGTTATGCCTTATGTTTTTTCGAATGAAACCCCCTGTATTTACTCATATCATGTCCCTAAACCTAAATCATCAAGTTTTCTTAATAAATCCGCTTTTTAGAAAAAAATATTTTTAAAGAATTTAATTTTAGGTAGCCGTGGAAATATCAAGATTATGACAGCTTGGTGACTTTTACATGTAGTTAATAAATAGTTATTAAAGGCGTTTCAAAAAATCTCACAAAATGAATGCAAATATTGATTATTCAAACGAAGTTCTAATGAAATTATTTATTATACACAGGCAATGCAGAAAATTCAACCAAATGTATCCTGAATCAATACCAATGAACGAGAGGAAGTTTGTTATATTACAAGATAATTTCCTTAAGTATGGCTCAAAATTAAAAGCACCTCCAACATTACCCAACCTGTTACTTTAAATGAGGACAATATTGTAGTATATTTATAGTCTAATTCACTCTAAAATAATTTATTTAACGAAATAAAATGATTCAATAACACAACACAATACTCTAATTTATATAACAATCACGGAACTATTTATATTCGACTTTCACTTCACTGACTGTCCCCACTCTGCTGCGTGGTTCTTTATATATTCACTGTTCACTTCTCCGAATGCTCTTGAATTTTCCGGGCAAGCCATCGAATCGCCCAGATTCTTCTCGGTGCATAGCGCCTCGAAAGTCACTCGCGGTCACGCACGGTCTACGTGAGCGTTCAGGCCAGGCATCGCCCGCAGCTTCGCCACATTGCTCCCTTCTTAGAGATATTTCGTCCCGAAATGTCATCCTTGGAGTGTGTCGATATTTACAGGATTCCCCATATCTGCATTGTGCAGTTCGATGGAAATAACACTCCACAGTCTTCATGTTAGGTCGTGGAATAGGATTACAGCAAATCAAAATCTAGATGCCGCTGGATCGGAATATCGTCTCCAACATACTTCTTATAACTCTCCAATCCAGCCCATCAATACCCCAGGATAATTTTGGGATTTCCAAGTCCACCAGATTCTGGTCCACCATCGTATCTCTCAGTTGGGTGAGGCTCCTCCAGACATCTTCATAGAACGGTTTGTCTTGGGAATACTTCTTGGTCACCAGGTAGTAGATGTTCCTCTGGCTCTTCTTCAGCTGTAGCACACCTCCAATTTCTGGATTCTGTTTCCGTAGCATTTGGAGTTGACCAAATTTCTTGGAGAACACCACAGCGGTGCCCCTGGACATTCGAAGATCTTCTGCGACGCAGTGTGCTATGGCGTGATCGACTGGCACTTTGAAAGGGTCCCGTGGCTCCTCTCGAGTTACCCCGTGTGACACTTTCTGTCCATCTGAGTATATAAGGATATGAATTTCTGGAACGTCATCGCATCCTCTGGTGGTCTGAGGGTGCGGACTTGGTCATGGTTTCCAGCGTAAGGGGCCAACCTGTTGAAATGAACGACCCTGGGTTTACCTCTGAGTGACTTGTGAATTCGGTAAAGCAGGTCGTTTATCCTCTGGACTATCTTGTACGGACCTTCCCATGAATTTCGTAATTTCGGTGACAGGCCCCGGCGACGTTTCGGGATGTACAGCCAAACTAGGTCACCAACCTGAAATCCTCCAGTATCGGCATTGATGTCATAAGTCGCTTTCATTCGGTCACTGACACTCTGGATGTTCAAACGGACTCGTTCGTGGATGTCCTCCATTCGCTGCCGGAGTTTGCTGATGTAGTCCTCTCCCGCGGTATCCTGTCCTGGTGGCATCCCAAACTTTAGGTCACGGGGAAGTCGCAACTCTCGGCCCATTATGATACTAGCAGGGGTTTAGCCGGTCGACTCGTGTACTGCGGAACGGTAGGCCATCAGGAACAAATGGAGATACTGGTCCCAGTCTTTTTGATGGTCAGAGACTACCATGGACAAGTGGCGATTGATAGTCCTGTTCATCCGCTCAACCATTCCATCGGACTGTGGATGTAGAGCTGTGGTTCTCGTCTTGCGGATATTCAGCAGTTGGCACATTTCTTGGAACAGGTTGGATTCGAAATTTCGGTCTTCGTCCGAGTGTAGCTCCAAGGGAACACCGAATCGACATATCCACTCTTTCACCAAGACGTCCGCGACGGTAATGGCTTCCTGGTTGGGCAGGGCATAGGCTTCGGTCCACTTGCTGAAATAGTCCATTGCCACAAGGATGTATTTATTTCCGTGATCTGATACGGGGAACGGGCCGGCGATGTCAATGGCGATTCTCTCGAATGGACTACCTACGTTATACTGACGCATTGGGGCCTTGGGTCGTGTCCTAGGTCCATTGCAGCGCAAACAGCACACTTTCTGTACCAGTCATCGACATCAACTTGACAATTGACCCAGTAAAACCGTTGCTTTACTCTCTGCAGGGTCTTCGTCACACCCAGATGTCCTCCAGCAACTCCATCATGGATCTCTCGTAGTACTTCCTGTCTTCTGTTCTTGGGCACCACTATCTGTCGTCTGTCCTCCCCACCATCTTCGGACTCCAATACACGTTTCAGGACCCCATTTTCCAGGGTAAGGGAATTCCATTGGGCCCAGTAGGATTTGATTTCTGGGGAATATCTTGCAATTTCCTGCCATGTCGGTCTTTGATCACTCTTTTTCCAACCGATGACTAAACCAAGATCTGGATCTCTTTCTGGGCCTCGTTTTCATTCCAGTTGTTGTCAACTACCGTGGTTTTAAAAATTGATGCTTCCTTCTCTTCTGCTCGTCGGCAGTGTGAGCAGTCGTCTGGGCATGATCTCCTTGACAGGGCATCTGCGTTCTTGTGGCCACTCCCTGCTCGTTGTTCGATTTCGAACTCGAATTCTTGGAGTCTTTCAATTCAACGTGCTACTTGGCGCTCGGGGTTTTTGAACTGTAGAAGCCATTTAAGGGCTGCGTGGTCGGTCCTTAACAGGAATCTTCTCCCGTACACGTATTTGTAAACGTGTTCTACTCCCTTGACAATAGCCAACAGTTCTCGTCTGGTGACGCAGTAGTTACGCTCCGGTTTACTGAGAGTTTTACTGAAGTATCCGATGACCTTCTCTTGCCCATCCTGGATCTGGGACAAGACAGCTCCAAGTCCCACGTTGCTGGCGTCCGTGTCCAAAATGAATTTTCCACTCGGAAGGGGATAACTCAGAATCGGTGCGTTGATCAGTGCCCCCTTCAGCATACTGAACGAGTCTTGGCATTCTTCGGACCATTTGTCCTTCCGTGAACCTGGTCAGTGGTTTAGCGATTTTGGCGAACCCTAGCACATATCGACAGTATGTGCACAAACCAAGGAAACTACGTAGTTGGTGTATGTCTTTCGGAATAGGCCACTCCTTCACTGCTTTGATCTTTTCGTCATCCACTGCTACTCCGTGTCCAGAGACAACATGGCCAAGGTAACGTACTTCTTCTTGGAATAGGTGGCATTTCTTGGGGCTCAGCTTCAATCCAGAGTTTCTCAGTCGCAGGTTTTTTACATTTTTTCGAACGATTTGCCAACTACAATAATTTTGTCGAGATATACCAAACACGTCCTCCATGAAAGTCCTTTCAGAACCGTCTCCATTAATCTCTCGAATGTGGCTGGAGCATTACAAAGCCCGAATGGCATAACGGTGAAATGCCACAGTCCTGAGCCGATGGTGAAGGCTGTCTTTTCTCTATCTTCTGGAGCCTGTTCTACCTGCCAGTATCCACTGTTCAGATCAAGGGTGGAGAAAATCGTGGAGCCGGCCAACGTGTCTAGGGTGTCGTCTATTCTCGGAAAAGGGTAACTGTCTTTCTTCGTCACGTTGTTCAGTTGACGATAGTCTACGCAAAAGCGTGTTGATCCATCTTTCTTCTTCACCAGCACGACTGGAGAGGACCATGGACTGTTGGATGGTTCAATAACTCCATCTTTCCCCATATCACTGACTATTTTGTCAGCCTCTTCCTTCTCGGCAAGAGGAAGTCTTCTAGCTGATTGTCGGATTGGTCGAGCATCCCCAGTATCAATTTTATGCTGAACTACATTCGTTCGGCCCCCTTTTCTTTGTCCGGTATAGAAGATGTATTGGTACTTCTTGACTAATTCTCTCAATCTGGGCTGTTGGGCTGGTTTAATGCCATTGGAAGAGATGGTAACCAATTTTTCCAGTTCCGCTGTCAGGTTGTTGTCTTGACTAACAGCACCGTGTACACTCCTGATCACAGAGGAAATTGACGAGCAGTGCCCCAAGACAATTCCTTTCTTCAAAGTCACTGGGTAATAATTGATATTCATTACCCTTACTGGCACAATTTTATCAGCACGTAACAAAGTCTTACCTAGTGCAATCCCTCGTCCAATTTTCTCATCATGAAGCTTGGGCTCGAACATAACCACGCTTTCATTGCTCGCACCTCCGTCCAAGCGAGCCTCCAGTATGGTCTCAGCCCTCTCGGGTACACATTACATCTTCAGCAATCAGAACACGATTCGCTGCCCCAAATTCCAAAGCGCGTGCCAGTGCATCCACGAGATGTGTTGGACGAGCTAGTGTCAATGCTTGTCTGATTTCCTGGTCACGAAGTCCATCTAAGAATGCCTGAACTGCTAGTCGTTCCATTACCTTTTCCTGTGTGGCTGGGTATGCAAGGCGAACCAAGTGTGCTTCAAATTCCTGTAGGAATTCGCTTGATTTCTGGCAGCGGTTTTTGAGCTGTGAGTGGTATACATGTTCTATATGGGTCTGTCCATACCGTAATTCTAGATGTTTGATCAGCTTCTTGTAGTCCTCTTGTTCTTGTGCCGTGAGGGATTGTAAGATATTTGTGGCGTCTCCACGCAACGCCAGTGTTAATGCCTCAGCTCTTTCTCACGATTTCTATCCATTCGCCTTTGCTGCAGCTTCAAATTGTCGGCGGTAATTTGCCCATGGTGGTTTTCCATCAAACTGAGATGGTTTCATAGAGAGTTTTCCTGTTTTCGGACTGATTTTTACATCTTTCAAACCCTTTTGGACATCATCTAAGTTCAAACTCAGTTCCAGCATTGAATTTTCGTTGACAGATTCTGTGGTGTGGGTATTGTCAATTTTCTTTTTTAACTCACTGATTGTTTCTTTCATTTTGCTGATTTCTTCCTCGATGTCGCCTTTGATTTTCTCCATCTCTGTCTCGACAGTTCCCATTCTTTCTTCTAATCGGCTCGCCACGCCACAGAGTTCTTCTTTCATGGTTTTCAAATTTTCTAGCAGCTTTTCTTCCAAATTCCTCGAACTTTCTTGAAATTCTTCTTTCAGACTATTCGAATTTTCCAGAAGTTTTTCTTCCAAATTTCTCGAACTTTCGTAATTCTTCTTTCAGGCTGTTCGAATTTTGTTGCATTTTATCTTCCATTCCGTCGAGTTTACTGATTGAGGAACTCATATATATCCATTCCAGAAACTTCGAATAAAAAGGTTTCAGGGTTTTCACCCTCCTGGATTAATCCATCAGAAAGTCTTGCCTGAAGCACCGCCTTTTTACCACTTGTATCAAGTTCCCTCTCCTCCAGTTCTTGCTTCAATTCCGCAACCTTCAAATCGACCAGGCGAACTATCCTCGAACACATTTTGTCTTAGTCTATGTCTCACAGTCTATTTCACGGGTCACCAGTCTATTGTTATTATTGTCTATTTCACACAGTTTATTCCACGGCCACCAGTCTATTGTTATTATTATTGTCTATTTCACACAGTCTATTCCACAGCCACCAGTCTATCATTATTGTTGTCTATTTCACACGTGTATCAGTTATACTCCGTTAATGCACACAACTGTCAACTTCACGAAAGAATGTTTATCAGTCAACGTCTATTCTTCGCGAAAACAATTGTCCGAAATACACAAACTGTCTACTTACACGAAAACTCTGTATTTAAAAATCGCACTTCTGTCACCAATGTAGTATATTTATAGTCTAATTCACTCTAAAATAATTTATTTAACGAAATACAATGATTCAATAACACAACACAATACTCTAATTTATATAACAATCACGGAACTATTTATATTCGACTTTCACTTCACTGACTGTCCCCACTCTGCTGCGTGGTTCTTTTTATATTCACTGTTCACTTCTCCGAATGCTCTTGAATTTTCCGGGCAAGCCATCGAATCGTCCAGATTCTTCTCGGTGCATAGCGCCTCGAAAGTCACTCGCGGTCACGCACGGTCTACGTGAGCGTTCAGGCCCGGCATCGCCCGTAGCTTCGCCACAATAATGTCAACTTATTAAACAGTTAAGTATTAAGATTAGTGATTGGTAGACTAAAATGGATAACTGGGAATATCATTCATTTTCAAACAACTTTTTTCGATAACATGTTTCGGTATTTTACATATTAATGTCACTTTACGCTGTAGTGTGAGTTAAGTATATCGGTCGATTCCCACTAACGGCTATGCGCGTGTATAGTCTAATTGAATGTACCAACTTTTATGGAGAATGAAATTTTCCGAGAAACTAAAGTATTCTGTGTGGTTCCAAGATTTTGGCGGGCACTGTATACAAAGGCGCTGAACGGACAAGACGACAAAATATTTCTTAATTGCAAGATTGATCTTTCAGTTAGGGCTTAATCGTTATATCGATCTTACAATTAGTTATATTGCAATGATGATCATGCAGTTAGGGCTTAATTAATTGTTTTAGATCGATCTTACAATTAGCTTGATTGTAAGATTTATCCTTCAATTAGATGAATTGGTAAATCGATTTTGGAATTAGTGCCTAACTGCAAAGTCGAAGTTGCAATTCGCCTAATTCTTGCAATGCGCCTACTTGCCTATCAAAACTTAAAAAAAAATACAATTTTGTTGGTTAAATATGCATGAGTTCGTAGAAAAAGTACAGTGTGTAATGATTCATAAATGTCTCTAGATACTCGTTTATTAAAAACTCGCTTAACTATACGCTGCACTCGTGTTTAAAATACTCGTTACTAAAAGAACGTGTATAAAACTTGTTCCATAACATAAAATTTCGGAACTTCTTAGGAAACATTCAAGTTATTCTACGTTCAACATTATGTTTGAAACAATCGGGTGAACTAATATAATAATGTACTTTCATTTTCAGTTCTCAACGCTAGCTATAGTGATGGCATGCAACGGGGTCGAGAAAACTGGTGGTAAAATAGTCACTACATGTTATTTGAGCCAACATGTATTGGAAAAATCCCCAATCAGAGAAGAGATTCTTTCATTCGCTGATTTTGCAGAACAGCTGATCCCGCATTTTTCCGCTGCAGAATTTTTTCAGGTCAACCAAAGAATACTTTCATCTATTTTTTCGGCGATCATAACTTATTTCATAATCGTCATGCAGTTTAATTCAGCCGTATGAAGCATTAGTAGTTTTATATATCCAAAATCGATCGCAGTAGAAGAAAAATGTCTGACTTAGGCTACGCAATAATTGACAAACATCAGCAAACAGATGCCCACTGTTCTTAGTGACTCAAGTTATATTTAGACCAAGCTATAGAGGTTTTTCCCTACAAAATGAAAGACGCAAATGGCCTATAATAATTTTTATATGATAGTTCGTTAATGAAAACCCCAGTTTGCGCCCCAGCAAAATCGCTTTGAGGAACTTTTCAAACAAGCAATAGTGAAAAAAAAATACAATTTTTTTGGTTTTTTGGAAATATCTCAAAGATTATTCAATGAATCGTTTCACAATCACTGGAACTTTTGTAGAGATTTATAAAACCTACAAAATGGGTTTTCACACGACCGGTTCGGTGCATTTTCCACTAAGAAAATCCGGGAAAACCTCGAAAAAAATACCATTTTTCAAAAATTTATAATTTTCATAAATCTGATGCTGGACAAACAATATTGCGGAAACTAATAGATAATAATATGAGGTTCAACTGTGTTTTCTGTCCGATGTGTTTTGCACAATCGTGTTATAAACAATTTAAGGGCACATCTTGCAAGATTTAAGGGAAATTGTCGTATTCAAATTCTGTAAACGGCATCTGGAAGTACAGATCAACATCTACAATTAGTATATTTTGGATTTTTACCTGAGAGGTGGGAAATGTGTTAAAAATGTCACTGAAAGTTGATCAAAAAGCTTCAAGGTGCGTCCGACATCGCACTAAAGTTAACTCGAGTTGAGTTCTGGTGCACTTTGCAGCATTTAGAGTGACTTCCGGTGACATTTTCAACATATTTCACACCCTCAGGTGAAAATCTAAAATATACAAATTGTAGATATTGATCTTTACTTCCAAATACCGTTTCCAGAATTTGAATATGATGATTTTCCTTAAATCGGCGCATTTAGAAAGATTTGCCCTTAAATTGTTTATACTTAACGCGATTGTGCAAAAACTACACATGTGACAGAAACCATCTTGCGCACAGTTGAACCACATGTTGAATTATTATCTATCAGTTTCCGCAATACTGTTTGTCCAGCTTTAGATTTATAAAAATTATGAATTTTTGAAAAATGTTCTCTTTTTCCAGGTTTTCCCGGATTTTTTCAGTGAAAAATGCACCGATCTGGTCGTGTAAAAAACCGTTTTGTAGGTTTTATAATTATCTACAAAAGTTTATAGGGACTGTTAAACGATTCCTCCAATACTTTTTGAAATAATCGCAAAAAAAGTTGCAATTTTTTTTACTATTACTTGTTTAAAAAGCTACAAAGCGATTTTGCTGGGGCGAAAACCGGGTTTCATCTACGAACTATCTTATAAAAAATAGTATAGGCAGTTTGCGTCTTTTATTTTGTATGAAAAGAGCCTCTTATTTTGATCTACAGCTTGGCCTAATTGGTGATCAGGCTGAATAACATACCAAAAAGTTTCAGTTTTCGAAACTGTCACTTTATTCGTTGATTTCCTCAATAAAATTACTTAATTTCAGAAAAGATTCAATGAGGTAAATTAAAAGAAAAGAATTTCTCAGAATACGAAAATAGAATAAAAAAGAACTTCACCTTCAGAGCACTCATACCTATATAATTTCTCGTTGTATTGTCAAAGGAATTTCCGAAAATTGTTAAGGTGTGCTGTTGTATTGTTAACTTTGACTGATTGATTCGACTTTAGGTACTAGAAATAGACAAGGATTACAGAAAAACATTTTATCGGCAATATATATACTTGAAAAACGTATAATTCAAAGTAAACTAAAGAAAGTTACGTATTTCGCACTAGTGCAAAGTTACGAATGTACCAACCTATATTATTAAATGTTTAATAAACTATGTACTCTTTATTGTGAAACGGAACATTTCACGTTTCGTTGAAACACTCTTCTACGACGCGCGACGGCATATTGGCGCCATCCTACCAGTATAGTTTTTTATTGAAATTTTAAAATTCTGAGATTTTCTCTCAAAATTTCGACTTTTTTCTCAAAATTTCGACATTTTTTCTCAAACTTCTGACTTTTTTTTTATCAGAATTTTTACTTTTTTTCTCAAAATTTTTACTTTTTTTCTCAAATTATTCTGAGAATAAAGTCAGAATTTTGGAATAAAATGTTAAAATTATGGGAAAAAAGTAAGAATTTTTAGAAAAAATGTCGAAATTTTTAGAAAAAAGTCGACATTTTGAGAAAAAGAGTCAAAATTTTGTGAAAAAAAGTCAAAATTTTGAGAAAAAAGTCGAAATTTTAAGAAAAAAAAAGTGTAGGGTGGCGCCAATACGCCGTCGTGCTTCTCGATTTGCTTGTTGCTGAGATTTCCACTAGTCCATTATAAAATATTAAAAAACATTGAATTGACTTCTAACGTTAACGTTGCGTCGCTAATTCACATAATAATAAACAGCGTCCATGACATCCATTGATCCATTGTATAAAACGTTTCACCTGGTGGTGGTGGTCAAGGAGACTAAAATTTAATAAGGAGGTTTTAATAAGCTCTAGCCAATCAGAAACTTGTAGCATCAACGCGTCATAGTGATGTACTTGGATATGAGTACAGAGTCGAACTCGAACCAAGCAACAAAACTGTCAGCAGTAACTCTCATATACCAAGAGCTAGTCCGTCACTGTCTATAGAGAACGGCGGCCATGACACGTCCTACTACGTCACATTTCGTCACAAATGTTTTTTCATCTCTACTAGTGTCCCCATTGTCTTATGGGAATCAAACACTCCTTGTTAAATTTTAGTCTCCTTGGGTGGTGGTAACCATACGTACATTTTACCATTGTTTAAAGAGAAATTCTCTTTAAACAATGATTTTACACAACATGACAGTTTTGGCTCCTGTCGGATAGAGGGCATAGAGGACAGTTATGTCCATTTTGGGGATTTCGTATGTTAATTTGAACTGTATTTTTTTGTGTTTGTAAAGATAAAGGAATAAAATTCCGTAAAAAACTCATCTTTTATTAAAAATGCCTACTAGATTATTTTCGTGCAAGTCGTCATTTGGGAATGAGAAATTCGCTACGGCTTGCTGATATATGTTGAAGCCAGTGTTTATCTTCTTTCTCTATAAACAATGTTGAAGCTATTTCTAAGAGCCAAAACGGCCTTCATGAGTCATGACCGTCTTATTATTTTGATCGTGCAGCCTGGTCTTAGGCAAGTACTTCAAACTTGAAAGAATATTGTTTTGTGAAATTTACATGGTCGTTTTTAGTTACCCACGAGTCAGAAGTGTCCGGCACCCTGTATATGGTGACCGCCCATTAGATAACCAATAAAATATTGCCTTTTGGTATTCAGATTCAACCACTTCGTCCACTTCTCATTTGGTCAGACCCCACATTTATCGTTTCAATTGTTACTTCCTTCTAATATGCATTCGATTCTATATAAAAATTATGAATAGGTAAGTTGGGAGTCACTCAAAATTCAATTTACTTGTCAATGTTTTGTGAGAATAATCTCGTAATATTTAGCTGGAGCGGAATGTTCATTTTCTATGACTTTCATACGCTTCTAGACTGTCATTAAAATAACGAATTTTATGATGATAAATAATATGAGATTAATGAAATCTAATGAAGTCTGTTAACGCCTGTCTGATAATAATTTTTTGACATTTCGCTGTTATCATTAAATTCCTTTCAAAAGATAAAATAATACATAATAGTCATCAAAATGAGTATATGGATATACCTAATGCCTGTATGGTGTTCAAAATTTGACACGGCCTGATACCTGACCTGACATCACCTCTAATATTACTATTTGACATCTATTGGCCATTTAAAAAAATGTTGCAAAGTTGAATTAAGCCTTTAAATAAGGTCAGATATCATTTAATCTCTTTGTATTTTTATAAATTGCAATCCACTTTTCGAGCACATCTGGCATCCGATTGAGCTGAAATTTTGCACACGTTTTAGGAACCAATGACACACAAAATTATTTTTTTTAAACTTCCCCCCTCCGAAGGCAAGATAGAGAACGCGTAGGAATTTGGAAAAAATTCCGACGGTTCCGGACGTGTAGACAATTATACATAGAAAAAAAAATATCGGGAGGCCTCGGACACCTCTCCCCCCCCACCCCCCTAAAAAAAGTTGCGAAAACTCGAGAGAACTAAATCGAAAAATTCTGTAAATATAGTGAAAAAAATAGAATAATTTAGTTTCGAATAATTATACCTTCCTTTAGGCTATGTGGAGAATGCTTAGGAATTTGGAACATTTTCCGATGTTTTTCGGACGTGGTAAATTATGACGTAAGAAACAATGTATCATACCCTTCTTCACTCCACGAAAAAAATTTGCGAAAAATAGCGAAAATTAAATCGAAATAATTCATAAAAATACTGAAAAATATCGGATCGTCGAATAATTTGATTTCGAAGGCTAGATACAGAACGCGTAGGAATTCGCAAAATTTTCCGACGGTTTCGGACGTGGAAAAATACGAAAAAAGGAAATGTCAGTCGGGGGCTCGGAATCCTTTCCATCTCTAAACAAAAACTCACGAAAATTAAATCGGAAAAATGAGTGAAAATCTCTGAAGGCTAGAGAGATAATGCGTAGAAATGTCCGACGTTGAAAATTACTACAAAAAAAATGTGAGTCAGGAGGCTCGGACCCCCCCTCCCCTACCCCATCGACAAAAGTTGCGAAAACTCGAGAAAATAAAATCCGTAAAAATAGTAAAAAACATCGGAAAGTCGAATAATTTTAACCCCTAAGGCAAGATAGAAAACGCGTAGAAATGAAATAATATCCATGCGGGCGCTCTTTTCGAAGAAAGTAACGAAAACTAGCCAAAATAAAATCCGTAAAAATAGTGAGGAACATCGGACCGTCAAATATTTTAAATTCATAAAAATATTATCCCCTGAACGCCAAATAGAGAACACGTACAATTTCGGAAAAAATATATTTATAAACTATTACAAAGAAGTTTTGAAAATTGAAATATTTTGTTATAAGCGTATTTCACTTGAAATGAAATAAAGCTTTTGAAAAAAAAAATTTCAAATTTCAAAAGTTCTTCAGAATATTATTTAATACTCTTTAGTTCAGTAGTTTGAATGACAAAGTAAGCATCTTCTGAATATTACATATTCAGAGAAAAACTTTTTATAAGATAGTTCGTAATGAAAACCCCGGTTTTCGCCACAGCAAAATCGCTTTGTGGAATTTTTTAAACAAGAAATAGTTAAAAAAATTATAACTTTTTTGTTTTTTTGGAAAAATCTCAAAGATTATCATAGGAATCATTTCATAGTCAATGGAACTTTTGTAGAGATTTATAAAACCTACAAAATGGTTTTTTATACGCCCAGATCGATGCATTTTTCTCTGAGGAAATCCAGGAAAACCTCGAAAAAGGGACCATGTTTAAAAAATTCCTAATTTTTATAAATTTGAAGGTGGACAAACAATATTGCGGAAACTGATAATAACATATGGTTTAACTGTGAGCAAGATGGTTTCTGTCCGATACTTATGTAGTTTTGGCACAATCGCACTGTAAACAATTTAATGGCAAATCTTTTTAAATGCTCCGATTTGAGGGTAATCATTTTATTCAGATTCTGTGAACGGCATATGGAAGTAGAGATCAATATCTACATTTTGTATATTTTGGATTTTCACCTGAGAGGTGAAAATGTGTTGAAAATTTCACTGGAAGTTACTCTAAATGCTTCAAAGTGCACCTGAAGTCGCCCGAACTCAACTCGTATTGACATTAGTGCGACTTCGGACGCAATTGAAGTGTTTTGATCAACCTTCAGTGACATTTTTAACACATTTCCCACCTCTCGGCTGAAAATCCAAAATATACAAATTGTAGATATTGATCTCTACTTCCAGATGCCGTTCACAGAATTTGAATGCGACGATTTCCCTCAAATCAGCGCATCTTCCTAGATGTGCCCTTAAATTGTTTATAACGCGATTGTGCAAAAACTGCACATCAGACAGAAACATCTCGCGCACAATTGATCTTTATATTATTATCTCTCAGTTTCCGCAATATTGTTTGTCCAGCTTCAGATTTATAAAAATCAAAAAAATTTGAAAAATGGTCTCTTTTTCAAGGTTTTTCGGATTTTCACAGTGAAAAATGCATCGATCCGGTCGTATGAAAATCCATTTTGTAGGTTTTATAAATTCCATTGACTGTAAAACGATTCTTCGAATAATCTTTGAGATATTTCCAAAAAACCAAAAAAGATGGAATTTTTTTCATTATTTCTTGTTTAAAAAATTCCACAAAGCGATTTTGTTGGGGCAAAACTTATCTTATAAAAATGAGTACAGGCCGTTTGCGTCTTTTATTTTGTGGGGGAAAAACCTTTATAGCTTGAATATAAGGCGAGAGACTCAGAGTTAAACTTAGAAAACTACCATGAAAAACTACTTCTAAGAGGTCCATTTCAACCAAGTTTATTGAAAAACAGTTGTGGAGGTGGAAAGTAAAACTGTGAATAACTTATACTTTTTTTGTCCTAAATCTACAATTTATTTAAATACCTACTTGGTTTTAACAATACAAAAACAAACTATATTCCAGATTTAGTAAAATAGTTCCTAAACAGGTCAAGCGCTTTATACCGATGTGATATTTTGTTTTTTTCAATTTTTGGCATCTCTGCATAGGTAAGAGTATATCCTTTAGGTTGAAAACATGGGTCCCATCCAAAATCTCGTGGTCCTCTAGGACTCACAATAACACCATCAGTTCTCCCTTGGAAAAGTAACACTTCATGATTTTCTCCTCCTGGGTGATATGCGAAAGTACACACAGCTTGTGCAGACTTATCTTCAAATCCATGCAGCATTTGATATAAGCCTTCAGGTCCTAACTTTTCCAAGAACCATTTAATGTATTGTCCTGGCAAGCCTTTTAGGGAATTGAAACATAGAGCTGTGTCTTCTACTACCACTGGTCCCATAACTTGCCTGTGGGCTTCTTTAGCTTTCAGAATAGATATTTCGTTGAGCTCGCCTTGTAGCTCTGGGAGATCTAATCTTTTATTGACTAGTTGTTTGGGAAAATCTGCTCCTAGTATAAGGATAACTTCTTCTAATTTCTTAGCATTGCCAGTAACAAACGTAATAGGTTTAGACATTTTGTTGGATAACTGAATTAATTACAGCACTTTCGACAGTACTTATAAATAATATAGAAAAATTCGACAACGTTCAAATCAGCACTATGTTCAGAAAATTCATAGAGCACTCTCTTTAGTATAAAGGTACCTAATTACCTAAACAGTCACCGTATCATATAACTGAAATCTGCTGAAAATATCAATTCAGAAGTAGTTGGTGTACTTGCACTATTTGTATTTCATATAACTCCTGCCTTTGTCAATAGCTCAAGACGAAATCTGAAATTTAATGAAATACTAATATTTCTATTTCAAAATGACTAAAGGATCATTCTAACCCCAAATACTGAAAATTGACATGTTCTCTTCTTCTTGTTTTTAAGGCCGCTGTTTCTCACAAGGGACATTTGGCCAGCTCGATTCATGAAGGTTGCAAACTTGTCTGATAATTAAATCCCTTGGGCTATAAATGGGGTACTTCGCAATTTTTCTAGAAATAAAATGGCTGGCAGTCATTCCGGACCAATCGTTGATGCAGAACCATGTTGGCAGCCATTTTATTTGCAGAAAAATTGCGAAATTCGCGATGGTATGAACAAGACTTTAGTAGAAGGGTGAGAAGATATACAAACACAGGCTTTTAGGTTTATAGATTTTATGAAGAATTAAAAGTATGATGTAGGGAAAAACGTTCCTGGATAACCATATTCTGAATTTTGTTTTTGTTTTACTCAGATTTCAATAATATTATGATCCATAAATGTAATCATTAACTGAATAATTGGTAATGTTAGGTTTCTCAAGACTTGGGTCATGTCAAAGGGAATTTTAACTCCGCTCCTCATGAACTCAAAATATCTATCAGTGGCTATATGTACATTAACAGGGCACTCGAGAAATATATGTTCTAGTGTCTCTTCTCTTCCACATTCACAATTAGGGGATTCTTTCATACCTAATCATATGTTTATTGATGCAACAATGTCCCTATTTCATTTTTATAATATGATGTTATGTGTCGTCTGTTCATAATTGGGAATAATTGTAAATACCAGTTATTTTCAGGGAATCGGTCATGAATTTTGGAATAGGCTAGACCTCTTTTGTTGAATGCCTAGTGCCCATTGATCACGAAAATTATTTTTGATATCTTTTAAACCATTTAGAAGTAAATGAATGTTTATCTAATTTTATAACCAGTGGTACCTAAGGTCGGTAACTGATCTGCCTTTTCATTATACCCTCAATGTCGGCATGTCCGGGTATCCACTGGATACTATCCAGGACAACCTGATGAAGATTATATTCCATTTAATGATGAGAGATATACCTTTTGTTAATGTATTAATTATAATCGGTTTTTGCATCATATTGATCCGCTTATGATAACTATCTGATAAATTCTAAAAACAGAATAAGGGACACGTGGAGGTTGATAAATCATGAAAGAAACCATTCAAACAAAAAGAATATTGATAGCACAATACATGTTGATGAGTTTAACAAATATTTCTCGAACATAGCTGAAACCATAATAAAAACGCTTCCCCTTTGCGATCTCAATTACTCTAAATTATTCGAAAAAATTCCAACCACATTAGATTATTTTTTCCTTGAACCCATTTCAGCCCATGAAGTCATTTCTGCGGTTACATCATTGAAAAACTCCAAAGCCATAGATATCTTTGAAATAAACACTGAAATTTTAAAAAATACCATTGATCTATTAGCGGTACCACTAGCTAAACTATACAATGCATGCATAGTAGAGGGTGTTTTTCCCGATATATTCAAGTGTAGCAAGGTTATTCCAATCCACAAAGCAGGTGATTGCAATGCACCTGACAATTTTCGTCCCATCTCGATAATTCCATTTCTTGGAAAAAATTTTGAAAAAATATTGAAAACTCGACTATCTCTATACTTCGAAAAATTTAAATTGCTGCATGAAAACCAGTATGGATTTCGTACAAATCGATCAACTATCCAGGCTGTCTCCAGAGTGGTGGAGGACATAGTAGAGGGCCTTGAAGGTGGTCGCCGGACATTCATAAGCCTGTGTGATCTTAGCAAGGCCTTCGATTGTGTCAAACACGAATTACTGGTTGAAAAACTTCAGCGCTATGGGATAAGAGGGGTGCCTTTGAAACTTTTTGAATCGTATTTACAAAATAGAAAGCAGTGTGTTAGCTTAAATGGAAGTAGTTCTAAATTTGAGCCCATAACTCATGGAGTTCCTCAAGGCTCCGTTCTGGGCCCACTTTTGTTTATTGTCTACATAAATGACTTTTTTCACCACATGCAATCAATTACTTGTATACTATTTGCTGATGATTCAACATTGATTCATTCAACTCCTTTAGATGTGTGCCCAAACGTTTTCACTGCAGCTGTAGAGAAGAAAGCGGAATACTGGTTCTCTGCAAATTTTCTGAAGTTGAACGAGGCTAAAACAAGTCGTCTGAACTTCTCAACAAATATTCACATGGGAGACCATGTTAAACTTCTGGGTGTTACTCTCGATGACTCCCTAAATTGGTCAAAACACATTGAGCTTCTTTGCTCTAAATTATCTAGTGCAATCTTCATTATAAGACAACTGAGGAAAATTGTGAGTACAGATGTTCTGCTAAACACCTACTATGCATTTTTTCATTCGCATATAGCTTATGGTATAACTTTATGGGGAAATGCGACAAATTCAGTAAAAGTCTTCAAACTTCAAAAAAAGGTTGTTAGAATTATTGCGCTTGCAGGCTACAGAGACCACTGTCGGCCACTATTTCAAGAATGCGGTATCATGACATTACCATCTATATATATATATATATATATATATATATATATATATATATATATATCAGCAACTTTTAGACATTCATAACAATAAACATAAACTTTTGCTAAATTCAAACTTCCATGATTACAACACTCGAAGAGCAGATCAATTTAGACCTATAAAATTCAGATTGAAAAAGTCAGTAAATAACTCTCCCAACATAAATCTTTACAATCACCTACCTAGGGAAGTTAAATCTCTGTCCACTAATTGTTTTACACAAAAAGTGAGAAAATTCCTCATAGAATCAAGCTTCTATACAATCGCCGAATATTTAGACACCTCCCCACATATAGATGTAACGTCTTAAATGTCTTTTAATGTGCATAATGTAGATGTAACGTCATAAACGTTTTTAATGTGTTTAAGATAATGTTTTTATTGTTTATTTGATTATATCAGTGTAAATGCCATTGATACTTATTATTTGGTGACATGTTAAAACGTAAGCTAAAACATAAGTTTTATTGTGGGCTTAGCTCCTCTCACATGACCTGCTACAAATGTAAACCATGCCATGAATGTAGTTAAATAAAGTGTGTCTATGTCTATGTCTATGTCTATGTCTATTGTTTTGAACGAATCCTCTCTATTGCACTCATAGAGTTCGTGAGTATTAAATTATTATTAGATCCTTTCTGCAGACATGTTATCATCACCTTATCTTGTTCATACCCTCGCAAATTTCGTAATTTTTCAGCGAATGAAATGGCTGCCAGTCATGCCGGACCAATCGTTGATGCAGAACCATGTCGGCATCTATTTATTCACAGAAAAATTGCGAAATTCGCGAGATTCGCGAGGGTATGAACAAGACTTTATGGATAGCAATTAATTCAGCTAGATACTGGTAAAATCATGTTATCCAGCTGAAACTCAAAATTCCAAATGTTTGGATGTAAACCCCCACGTCCTACTTTATTATCCCTAATCGATGCATCAGTATAGACAAAATTATATATAGTTATTCTCATAACGTTTCCTAAACTGTTAAAAGTTATTTTTGTTATTTATATCATCTTTTTTTAATTGCGAATTTACTATATGTGTATGAATTTTATTTTTGTATCGTACCTTCTCATGGGCCTCTATAAGATAAGGACTGATTGTATTCTTCCAATAACCTTGTTCATTTTGGACTAGTATTTTGAATACTTCCAAAAGATGTATAATGGGTGGTTTATGATCTATTCTGTTTATGAATTTTATTGCTTAAAATTGTCTTCTATATTCCAATTTCATTTTTCCTGTTTCAACTAATAAGACATTAATCGTTGTAGATTTCATGGCCCCCGTGATAATTCGCATCCCTTGTGACTGTACTCTGTAAATGACATGTTATGAATTATGATCAATCCATTTTAAGTGGAACCCCAAAAATTGCGATTATTCGCAATGGTATGAACGTGCCTTAACGACTCTTTTTTTGCGAAATTCAGGCTGAGTCAAGTCTCCGGTCTGACCAATATGATTAGAACAGTGCGGTCATTTGGTTGACTTGACGACCTAATTAGAACTGTATGTATGTGACCAATATTTTCAATCATCTGATCGGTCCGACTCATCGTCATACTTCATACTGAACGCGCGTGCCTGTCCGACCGGTGACTTGACACAGCCTCATTCCTGCTAGATATAGCACGGACCCTATTCTCAAACCGTGACATATTTTGTCGCATGCGAGATATGCTCTTTATCGAACGAAATCAGAATATTCTTATTCTCAAATGTCGCATTCGCAAGTTTTTGATAGACAAATTGTAGAGATGCGAAATTTATAGGTTGGGTCCAATAGTTTATAGTAAATGTGAAAACATTCTTTGATACTTTTCCATAGATTTTTGTAGTGAGAGAATGGCATCTTTAGTAATAGAAACAATGGTAATGCTATAGAAAATTTAGAAAATCAGGAAATTTATCAGCGACCTCGACAGAGACGAGTAATATACAGGAGTGCTTTTACATTCTCATCTGAGAAAAAAATGTATTGAAACGTTCAGATTAACTAAAGAATTCTCCGATAAAAGAAGCTCTTTTTCTCTTTCTTGCATTTCATGCGATATATATGTCGAACCCATTTGAGAATACCACATATCAGTATTGTGCGACATTTTCCATCGACATATTTCGAATGCGAAAAATCTCATTCGACATTCGAGAATAGGCCACAGTCGTAACTTCAGTGATCTGGCCTACAAGTCATGTCGTAACTTGATTGAAACAATGGGACAGCATTAAAATCAGGGTTTTTTGAAGGAACCTGCATTAAAATGATGTCAAATATTCATGTTTGTAACTAATCACGCCAGATAAATCACACTTTGATTGCATATTGCATTCAACTGTGAATGGAAAATGAATTGAAACAATTGAGGCTCGTTCATACTATTGCGAATATTCGCAAACTTTTTTGCGGATTGATTCATACGGCGAAAAAATTGCGGTGAATGATTTTTCAGTACTTGGGGTAATATATTCCTACATTATCAAAAAATTACATGGTGATTCATTATTCACCGCAATTTTAGCAGAATAAAAGAAAATACGATAACACTGTCTTATTAAAAAAAAAACAAATTCCTACCAGGGGCCCAATTTTTGAATTGTCGGAATTGATTCTCTAGAGAAATATGACGTCATTTTCTCTCAATTTCGAGCAATAGGTAGGTAAGTACACCTATAAAATGACGTCATATTTCTCTTGAGAATCTTGAGAATTAATTCCGGTAATTCAACAATTGGGTACCAGGGACCCAATTTTTGAAATCGTAGGAATTGATTCTCTCATGAAATATTTCTCTAGATTAAATTCCTACCGGAAACAATGAAACGCGAGAACCACTATTTTTGAACACCGTAGGAACTTATTTCCTAGGAGCTTAGTTTGAAGACGTATGTCTTGCATGCGTTCATAGAAGAATTTTGTTTGACCAATTAAAAAATTTGATTTTTGGGGACACACATTTGAATTTGACGTTTGCAGATACTAGTTTTGCTAGGTTTTGTTATAATTTCCTGAAAATAGGCGTCAAAAGAAGATTCATAAGCAGCGCTCAAAAACAATGCATTAATTAGAACTTCAGAAAATGCAGAACTAAGAATTGGTAATATATCGAAAACTTTTACTCATAATATCGCAAAAGAAAGGTGGGATAGTATTGCCATTAAATTGAATGCCATTCTTGGAAAACATAAAACTGGGGTTTGCTGGAAAAAGGAATGTTGGTGGAATCATACATAAGAGATAAAGTGAAGCAAAATTTTCCTATCGTAGAGTTGTCAAGATCTATTGAAAGTTTAGTTCATTTTTTCATTGCGAACTATCGATAGGGAGGTTGCAGTTTATCATCGATTTCTAACAATAACTTCTGAAAAGTGTCCTTCCTAAATCTGAAGTATTTCACAAACTGTCGTTCACTTGTATTGTGAACGAATTTTGGTCTCGCAAAAAATTGTGTCATGCTTTAGCCATTGCAGCCTCCGAATTGTTCAAAACCTTCCCTTGTACAATATCCATACCTATACCTACCTGAATAATAATAAGTTCATCAATACATAGAAAAAATCTTCGAGTTTCTTCAAGCTGGAAACTAAATACCTAGGAGAATTTTAGAATTCTCATGCATTGGGTACTAGGAATTTCATCTGTCAATATCAAGAGAAATATTTCTCTCGTGATATTTCAAAAATAGGTATTGCTTCAAATTGAGAGAAAATGACGTCATATTTCTCTAAAGAGCCAATTCCGACAATTCAAAAATGAAGGCATCAGAGTATAGTTTTTTCTGAGCCACAAGGAATCAGACAACTGATTCCTCATCATCATTTCCATAAATGCGTTTTGCTTTTTCTACATTATGGAAGTGCCCAAAAACGTCAACTATTGTTTTTCTTGAACACCAAACATGAAAGGAATCACCAATTTTCTCATCTAGTATTGTTTAATATTTCAATGCTGATGCTATGCAGTCGAGACCAGACGCGCTTTCCGATGAGGATTTTCGATTTTTTCTGACACCGTACATGTCGCAACGTAGTCGTCTGGTCTAAAATAACTGTCAAATTGTACAGTATTTTATGCCAGTGAAACTTTTTACCGAAAATTACTCGTATTTACACTGTTTTACAATGTAAATATGGATTACGAACAAAGAAAATGGATAGTTGTTTCAAAAACTCAGCTCAAACGCAGAGGTGCAAGTCACTGGTACCAAGGAAAAACTTAGTGAAAGGCAATTTATGCTGCCCTTATTTGTTTTCACAATTTACTTTGGATTCGTTAACTATCTGTTAAGATGACAACTACGATGACAGACAGCAGTTATTAATTTGACATTTATTATTGTATGTATGTAATCTCACGTCAGAATAAACTTCGTTTCCATCTGGTTCAGACTAGCTTATCAGGTTATGGGCCTTTTACTGATTCAAATTGCTAATAGTAGGGCAAAGTTTATCAGGAAACCAGTACGGATTGAGTGCGAGTCGTAGGACTGTTTGAGTATGGCAACTTTCAATACAGGAGGAGTTTCTATCGAGAATTACACCACCTGGCTGGAAACGATTCAGGCTGTTTTAGAGCTGGGCGATCTATGGACTGGCGTTGTGGACGTGAAAGTTGATGATGATGGAAAAGTCATATCTCAAGTGGAAGAAGCGAAAGACAGAAAAGCGCGTGCGAAGATTAAATTAGCGATTGATCGAAATTGCAATCACTTCCAATAAGTTCAACAGACGTTATAGTAGGAGATTTGAGCCGGTTCTGGGCCTCCCCCCTCCACTATGACGTCATCGTTGACCTTGTGGTGACCTTCAGGGATGACCTTGGTGCATAGGTACCTTTGTGTAGGTCTATGACCTTGGCATGCCCTAGAGATGCCTTTGAAATTTTGTGTTTGACCTTGATTTATATTGTTGGGAGAGGTGTTCAGGGTTTGTGTTTGACCTTGAGATGACTTGGAATTTTTTTCATACACGGACAAGTACTTTTTGTAAGTACACATATTTTTTTTTCCTCCATGTCTTGCATGACCTTCATGTCTACCTACTCAGGGACTGTGTATGATCCTTGTAGAGTGCACATGAAAATCTATACCGAAGTATGGAGACGGTACATGTCCGCACACCACGGAGATCCAGCCCGATATGTGAGCTCTGATTTCTCTCCCGTGATGTATACCTTGCGACGGTGGTGGGGGGAGAGGTCGCGTGACGTCAGCGCTATGCACACGACGATCCACTGATGTGTGTCAGGCCCTCGCTCCCGACACGGTGGGTCCGCTGACGTCACACACCCATACGCTGTGGCGATGTAGCGACTACTATTTACTCTCCGTCCTCTATCGATGCGATGCAAACTCGCGCATGGTGGGGTCTTTGCAACACACACGCGGTGCATGAGTCTGTGGTGGGGGTGCTTCACTATCTATTATAAAAGAAGTGGGTATGGTGATATGAAATCAGAAGTTGTATACCTAGCAGTTGAGTAGTCAGCAAGAGTAGTGAAGTTATTCAGTGCCTACACACAGAGAGAGAGAGAGATCAGTGAGTGTGTTTTTCTATTGAAAATTATTTATATTTTCCTTATATATTTTCATCATGTCAGTTCCAAAGGTGGATTTACAAAAGCTCAATTCTATAATTAAAGAAGAGATGGAAGTGTTAGAGCAAAGAGTAATATCATCTTTGCCACTGAATGAAGCTTTCCCAATTAAGACTATATCATTTTGTTCTACTCGGTTTGGTAAATCAATCCTATTAACATTGGTGGATGTGAGTAATGATACAGTGTTCAAAACATGGCTACCAAAACGTGTTTCAGCACAATTAACGGATGCTGATGTTACTTATATCAATTCTTCTGGTGGTAAATATACGATAGCATATTTGGGTCAAAGTCAACAGACTATTGTTGGCATGAAAACGAGATCATTGGTCAAATTTGATCTCACTGAATAATAGTAATATATAATTTCCACTTGTCATAGGCTAATTCTGATTCTTTATATTATAGGTGATAATTGTAAGGAAAATATAAAACTTTTCATACATTGTTAAACACACTCTTCGGTAGAGACATAATCAAAAGTCTAATGTGAGTAATACTAATTATTTTTGTAGCATAGTTATTTCAATAATTTCTCTTGATTATAGCTTCATTCTTGAAAGATGTGGATGCAATATGCCAGCCAATACTGGACCAAAGCCACAGATATCTCTTCAGCCGTTGAAAGGTTGTCATCAGAACTGGATGCTTTAGGTGAGGACGCTCACCATGCCACCAATTACGACTTGGGCGTGTGCTATGATGAAGAGCAAATTGAATACTGCTTGCGAGACTACGAGAACTACAAGAGGGGTGCGAATCTTTGCGAACAATATTCAGATGGTGCTTTGGATTTAGATCAACTCTGCAATAGTATGATTGCGTGCGAGTTGAGAAGATTTATTTATCGCCTCTTACCATATCTACCTGAAGGGATCATCCAAAAGTACCAATTGGATGATCATAGCGATGAAGAAATCGAAGACGGCCAAGAAGATAGTGATGAAGAAGGAGACATAATTTTAGATTGTTTGCATATACCTAAAACTAATTGAATTGTAAGCTAGCGATATTTGAATAAAAAACGTAATATTATTTAGTCATGTTTTATTTACCTATTCCTCTTTTACATAAATAAATGAAAAAGAAATTAATACAAATGAGAAAAATTAAAAATACATAATATGTGTGTGTGTTTCTTCAATATCTGCTGAGAACTGAACCATCCAATGCATTGTATTTCAAAAACGTATCATGCAGAATGAGTGCATATACTTTGGTGTTGGCCGGGAAGTTGGCTTTCCTGGTTTCAAACTCGAGCTTAATATCAATCGTTGATGATTTTGTGGCAGTCGGCTGATGTGAACAATCGATGATGAATAGTGGATTTTGTCGAAATTGCCCAATGTCCATGAGAGGTTCACTCATATCTTTATCATAATAACTTCTTTGAAAATTCTCATAGGCATAATAAGCTGAAGTATCGAGTTTTTTATCGAAATCCAAATTCCAACGTTCATATGGGTATACTTCAGAGTTCAAGTACACTCGAATGTTATTGATATCAGCAGTTGTAAATTTAGTGATATCCTTTGTCCTATCTTCCCAAGTGGTGTTACTTTGGAACCCAATGATGATATAACGAGGTGTTTCAAGTGCATTGGTTGTCTTGATAGCCCATATATCTGAAGATGTGCCACGTAGTGATGGAAGTTCATAGAGATCCCACATGCGATAAGCCAACTTGATTTTAGCATTCAGACCATTTTTGTTGATTCTATTCAAAAGTTTTAGCTTGTGTTTATCTTCTGGCACTATATGTCTTATTTTCCACTCAATTTTATTGATTTCCAAATCAGCATCAACCGCACCAATATATGAGTTCTTGAAGGATCGAGCGATTATTAAAATTATTTCTTGTTTGGCATTCAAGATACTTTTGTTATAATCTTCAGCGAAACCCATCACATATTTCAGTGGTAATTTACCACTAAATACATGACTGGTTGTGTCCAAGATATCCTGTTTCGTTTCCGAAAGTCCCCATCCAGTTGTTAATAATGTGTTGGCATGTGATTGTCCAAATGAAATCATATTCTTCATAGTAGATGTTATCCCCGGCTTCCTGACGACAGCAACATGTTCACCACCCATTTCGTAGCGAATTTCATCAAAAAGGAAAGCGATTGCATTGTTCGAGAGATAACATGATTGCGTTTCATCCCTAGGTGTGAATTTACCCTCTATATAAATGAAACTCTCAGTAATGTCGAGTATAACGTCTTGATTATTGATTGCGATTCGGATTTCATCTGAATTCCTAAACAATGGTGATCCATATGGTTTGTATGTGTGCTCATGTAAACTCGTGAGGGAATGATCGATCATCGGCTCATCGAATATATTCAATTTTTCACTATTTGTTTCGAGCACCATTTTTCCTTACTTTCAGTCCAATAGATTTCAAAAATTTGAAATCTCTCACTGACAGAGCGTGGTGTGCTAACTGTTTAGCGTACACTTTTGGAATGAGCCTTTTTCTAGTCGAACCTTCCTTTTTAGCGGTTTGTGGAATGATTTGAAATCCTCCACGATTCTGTCTATTATAACAAAAACCCATAATAGTTATTAGATTTTCGTCAATTCCAAAATAATAACAATCTCTTCTGTACTTCCAAAATCAATAATATTGTTTTTGTGATCCAAAATACGCACTGTGATGTTGTGAATCAACTGACGACCTTCTGGACTGACTGGCATATATATAATCTTGTGTGGTTCTTTCGTGAGATTGAATCCAGGCTCCACATCGATATCGAATGAAAAAAGAATATGTGATTCTTCATTATTTATGTATGAACCAGATATAATGTTGCAATCTAAGCGGATGAGTCTCACAGTTGTTACGTTTATCGGTAGTGAGGATTCATGTATCTGATTCGGTTGAAATCTATCAAAATTGAAACCCATCATCTTTGCTATGGAATTCGGATGGGTAAGATCAATTTCAAATTTTGATCGCATCTCACATTTGAAAGTATTATTATTGGCATGTAGGTAGAATATATCATCTGCATTGGTATCGTTTTGATTATTACCAGAAAATAATCTAAACATGATATGTTTCTGAATAACTGCATTGATCTCATCTATTTCATATGCACCACATGGAATTTCAATTGTGTATTTCTGAAGTATTGGTGAACTGTCAGCACTGATTCTAAAACTGATTACATTGTTTTTTTCAGTTATATTATTGATTGTGTTGCATCCATAGAATCCTGAAAGTCCCAATCCATAACGACTGTTTCTATCCAATTCAATGGGTGGGAAAAAGTCTGCACTCAAGACACTCGTCCCGACAGCTTGTAGTTCGAACTTCCGTGACATGACTGATACATTTTATGAATATCACTTCAATTTATTGTTGTCTACAACACACTTGAGACAACCTACGCTTTTTCGGAGATGGTTCATCAATATCCAGTTCATTTTTATTAGCACCAATATTCATATCGTTTATATTGCAATAACAGCAGAATATTTTTCGAGGTGTAGGACCATCATTCACATCAGAATCTGGAATGCTGTCACCGTCAAGATTGTGGTGTTCATTGCAATATCTATATTTCATTATGTCGACATCATCTTGTAGACTTTTGGGTAACTTTTCCCAAACATGAGCAATCTCATGTGCAGCACATGCAAGCATCACTTCCTTCGGCATAGTTGCAAGCATCACTCGATCCATTTTTGTCAAAGTGCGATATTTTGAATACATCTTGAGTGAAAATCCCATTCCCTTAATAGCCTCTCGCGTCATTGCTGGAGTTGTATCCATTTTATAATGATTCAGAGAGAAACTTCAGGCACAAATGACCGCAGAAAACTGTGTTGAACTTCTGCTGGCGATCATAGTTATATATAATTTTCACTTTCGGACATTTCTGAAAGTATTGAATCAACTCTATTGGTGGGGGTAGATCTCCAAAACTATCAAAGTATGCAATGTCTTTCCCACATTTGCCGTATGCCACCCAATGTGTTCCCGATCCTCTTATTCCATCTAAATTGACAATAGCGGTCTCGTAGTTTCGTGGACCTCTAGTGGGTAATGTATCACGCATGAAAATACCGCGAAAGTATGGAATTTTCATTTTCTTGGCATAATAATTGAGATCGATGTCGGTGAGAGGTCTTCGAGGTAGGGAATCAATTAGTTTTTTGGATTGTATGGTTTCAAGTATAGTCCGAGTCCTTTACGGTATGGTTTAAGGTATATACCACTACCACTTTTACCCAATGCCACACTTTCCATCTTCTTATTATGACGATTCGCTTCGATCAGGGCTGTTCTGCTTGCTTTTGCTGCATTCACAGCTCTGGTGATGCCTGCAACAGCACCCGCTAAACTTCCTAGCGCGGACAATCCTGCAAAAATTGGTATCAAAGGTAGAATCCCCCCAACCTTAGGAATTGGAATTATGCGGGGTGTGCGGATTGTTTTCTTCCCACCGGCAGCTTTGAGGTATTTACGTGCCGCATGCAATGCCACTACGGTAGCTTTTTTCCTATTATTCGTAACAAATTGCTCACCCCCAGCTGTTTTCAATACATTCCGCACTTTATGAACCACCCCAGAACCGAAGGCGATTTTTCTGAGTTTATTTTTCTTTTTCTTCGGTTGCTTCCTCTTCTTTCCCTTCATAGTAGTACTACAACCCATACCAAAACGTCTCTTTGCTTTCATAATGTTGGTAACGAGTAGGGCAGCTGCTCTTTCCTTAATACCAGCGTCTTTCGATTTAACCCTATTCCAAGCTGCGTATTCGAGTTCTTTGTCTGCCGTATGTCTCGCTGTGAGATCAGTAAGATGATTCAAATATTGAATATCGTGTTGTTTGCATGCAATATCCAATTTATTGATTCCAGGATCTTTGCGGGCTAAACGTTTTTCCAATTTTGTACCAGGTCCACAGTACTGATATCCTCCAGGTAAATGTAATTCGAACGGAAGTTTGTTTATCAAATTATTAACGAATCCACGACCGTTTTTTCTGCATCTACCACGAACACATCCGTTTCGTTTGATGGTACTCATTTAAATGAAACGTTCACAACATATCATCGCTTACATAGTCTCCAACCACGGTACGATGCGCATTGTGAAGCAGAAAGAAAAGTTTGCTGTAGATAATTTAGATGAAAAATTCGGTTGTGGATTGAATGGACAGAAAGTGTTGCGGCATGGTCCGCTACTTCCATCATCTGTTCGAGGACTCATTATCGGACCGTCGAATTGTGGAAAGACGAATGCCATGATCTCTCTCTTAACACATCCACAAGGACTGCGATTCACAAACGTTTATCTCTATTCGAAATCACTCAATCAACCCAAATATCAATTCCTACGGAATGTATTGGAACCTATAAAGGGGTTGGGTTTTTTTACGTTCAGTAATAATGCAGAAATAGTGGAACCGTCCGATGCCAAACCAAATTCTGTTTTCATTTTCGATGATGTAATATGTGAAAAACAGGACATTATAAGATCATATTTCTGTATGGGACGCCATAAAGATGTTGACTGTTTTTATCTTGCTCAAACATATTCACGAGTGCCCAAACAGTTAGTGCGAGATAATACCAACTTTATCGTAATGTTCAAACAAGATGAAACGAATCTACACCATATTTATTCCGATCACGTGTCACCCGACGTAACATTCAAACAATTTCAACTGATGTGTGTTAAATGTTGGGAGGATCAATATGGATTTATGGTCATTGATAAAGATAGAAAAATGCACGAAGGTAGATATCGCATGGGATTTGATAGTTTTATATATCCATGACACTGCAATCCACATTCAATCGATCGTTGGATTGCACACAGGTTACTTCAGTGGTGTAATCTCTCTTGTAGAACAAAATGAAGAACGATTCAGTTGTTGATGATAAAAACAATGCATTGAATTTGAAACGTCAACTAGTTGAGACAACAGAAGCTGTACGCCAGAAATTTAACTCTATCAAGAGTGGACTTATTGAAAATCGAATAGCACTTGAAAAATTCTACGATCCCCTAATGAAGCCATTGAACGTTCTATCTTCAGCTGCTGCAACGAAACAACTACCACCACCACTACGACAATCAATGACGAAGCAAGTGAACTCACACTCTACTCTAGTTAGGAGTACTCCTATGGGAAAGAATCAATTTGGTAGTGACACCTCGTCTGCTGACAGTGACACCATCAAAGAATTCGGTGAAACGTCTATATTCGAAACACCATCATCATCTCGAATAAGTAACTCGGACTATTCCTCCCTTTCTGAAGGCAATATTGAAGATATTTTGAAGATGCATTTGGAAAATGTCAAAACAAACAATGGTGACTATGACACAATATTTGGTATCCGTTCAGATCCTGCTACGGGAAAACTCAAAATGGGAAGTCTCAATGTAAATTTCAGTGGTGGAAATATTTTATTTTGGAATGCCAATAAAACAAAAAAACATGAATTCCCAAGTAGTCCGGAGTTATATAATATGATTTTTTTAAAAAACCCACCTGAAGTCAGTGATGATGGAATTCTTCATACATATGCTAAAATATTGAGAGTCACGAATGCACCATACAAACAACATCAACTGAGGAATGGTTTCAAACATACGAAATCAAAAAAATTCCGTGAAGTTATTAAACCAGTACTAAACTTATCACATTATCTAACAACGAGAAGTAGAACAAAAAAAGGTGCAGGGATTAATCGGATACAAAAAAGGTATGATCCCAAACCTGCGAATTATGTATACTGGAATTCACCAAAAGAGTTAGTCGCTCGTTTACGACTATTGATATCCTCGAAATCAGCTGGACATACTGGACACGACAATGAAATAATTTCAATAATTGAAGAATTACGTGAGGAAAGTATAATATATTGAAACATTCAAGAAAATGATCATTTTGTACACGGAAACAAAGTGAAGCAGTCATTGTGAGAGGATGGACAATGGAATAAGTGATCTCAAACGACAAGTTGTCAATGAATTACATACACCGGCAAGACGTAATTTCACCAGAAGAACCACCACCCTCAAAGGTTTTGCAGATCTATGGCAAATTGATCTTGCCGAATTACAACCCTATGCTAAACATAATAAAGGATATAGATATGTCCTTGTAGTAATTGATTGCTACTCAAAATATCTATGGACAAAACCGATCAAAAATAAAACAGGTAGTGCTGTAACTGATGCAATGGAAGATGTGCTGAAAGAAGCCGACTATTCTCCGAAACATCTACAAAGCGATCAGGGAAAAGAGTTTTTCAACAATACTTTCTCATCTCTAATGGGTAAATATAAAATCAATCATTATTCAACATTCAGCACAATGAAGGCGGCCATAGCAGAAAGAGTAATTCGAACAATAAAGACGTGGCTTTATAGGGAATTTTCAGCGATGGGACACAACAAGTGGTTAGACATTCTTCCTATTATAACAAGAAAATATAACCATAAAGTGCATCGTACAACTGGTATAGAACCAATCAATGTTACACCAACAACAAAACTGAAATTTAAAGTTGCCAAAGTCATTCGAGGAAAACAAAAACTGCCCAAATTCCGAATGAATGACATTGTTCGTATAAGCAAGTACAAAAATATTTTCGAAAAAGGATATACTGCAAATTTCACAACTGAATTATTCAAAATCATTAAAATCAATAGGACATATCCCACAACGTATATAATTGAAGATATGGATGGCCAACCGATTAGAGGATGTTTTTATGAAGAAGAGTTATTGAAAACGGAAAATCCTGACATTTATCTCGTCGAGAAGGTGCTGAAGAGTAAAAAAGATAAACTATATGTGAAGTGGTTAGGTCTTCCCATTGAACACAATTCATGGATTGATAAACGTGACATGGTTTAAATATGTATTAACTTTAATAAAGTGGTGAAATTGATTTTGAGTTTTCATTTCAAGTAGACTGAATTGAAAAAATATTGTAGCGGTAAACGTTGCCCCAGCCAATCGCAACGTTCTGTGTATGCCAAACCAATTTAAATGCATACCCCATTCCCGCTTATATATTTTCAACTCACAACATTGATGACATTCCATTATCCTCAGAGCTAATCAGTATCATATTGAAAAGCGTGATCAAACTCTTTTCTCCACTTATCACGTACAGATGCTGCCGTATCGAAAAGTTTAGTGGACTCCTGAAGCTCCATCTCAGCTTGCACTTTCAAACAATGGGTGAACTCATTATTCTGTGTGATTTTGTTACGGAGTTTATCTGCATCTTCACACATTTTGATCAGTTCAACCTTTGTTGATGCAATCTTTGCATCGAGCTCCTGAAGAGCCACCTCGTCTATGCTGCTACTTTGAATATCGTCATCGCATTTGACGATGGTGGCCTTCGCTTTTACGATGCGGCATTTGGCTTTCTTCAACATGTCCCCACAGCACTGCAGTGGACCGAAAGAATGAAGCGATACATTTCCCAAATCACCCATCACTTTCTTTAAGGTGCCATCTACCTTCTTCTTACGGGGTTTCCGTACACCCTTAGTTATTTTCTTGGGTTTAGAAACAGTAGATGTACCCTTCCTCTTAGATTGTTTCGGTTTATGATCCACACTAAGAGGAGAGAGGAGTGGAGGGCATTCGGGTAGTGACAGCTGTGAAAGGGTTGGATCAGCACATTCTGAAGATTCCGGTTTATCTGTCATCTTTAGATAAGCTTCGAAGTTGAAGTCATCGGTGGAATCTTGGGATGACAAGTGATATACCGGAATATTTTCAAAACCAAACTCACCATTTGTTGCACCTTCTTCAACAGATAAATTTGGTAGTGAGTTCATGATTATTTAGCTCGGAGGAATGTGTGATATCAATGGGATGTGGATAGAAATGGTGCTGATGTTGATGCGACTTCACGTTTTATACAATCAAGTCGCATGGTACATGCGCACATGAACATGACAACAAACCACCGTAAAAGGAGAGGGGGTGAATATCCCATGAGTTAACTCTACAAATTTCATAGTAATGGGAAGTGTTGAGAACACACAGTATTCTTCCAACCGATGTCTTCTCCAGATGTGTATATAGTTCTATGTCACCTACATAAGCTTTGCCCAATTAACTATAAATATGGAAATCATTTCGTAACATAATGCGAAAGTGTGATTTAGAACTAAATGATCAAAGTGAGTCATAGTTCTGATTTACACCTACGTATTGCATATAATTATAGTGACGAATATGATTCCCAATAGAAAGTGTGAGTTCTTTTTTGTAGCCTTGAAAAAGGCTGTTTTGCTCCAAAGAGCCAAGGGGAATTGGGTGAAGACTGATTAGCTTGAGTCTTCACCGACATTGCCAACATTCCTAGCATAGAATGCCCTAGCCCGCTCCTTCGTCTCCGCCCACACACGGTTAAACTCTGTAGCATCTCCGATATCATTGTCATCATCGGACCCATGCTCTTCTGCTGAGTGCCGCGGTGGCGCTGTGGTAGTTGGGATCTCCTGTGCTGTTGCTGAAGACATGTTGAATTGTTGAATGATACTTTGAGTAGGTTGTTACCGTATTTATAGTGATCGGAGTGGGGATATGTGATGGAAATGGTGGTACACATCTACTGTGTTAGAATCCGCCGAGTACTACTACTAAGATTTCAAAAAGTGATTGAAAATTTTTTTTCAATCATTTTTCCAGTAGAATTCAACATTTCAAACTTTTTATGTGGTATGAAATTTTCTGATAGAACTCACCATTTCGGTTATATGAAATATTTCAGAAATTCCAATAATTATTTTCAAAAACACTCTAAAAATTATTTTCAAATATTTTTTCCTATAGAATTTAACATTTCCAATCATTTATCTAGTATGCAATTTTTTGATAAAACTCTTCCTAACGCGAATATAAAACATTCAAAAAAATTTAAATAAATATTCAGTGACGCCTATGGATTTCACGTTATCGGATGTTACTACTACCTGCTATTGAGTGCTTTGTGAAGGATAATTTCATATTCAAGATGCACTCGGTCAGAAACAGGTAGGCAGGCGATACTCCTTAGACAATTCTTTCAGGTTTTAGTTGTAATTTGAACTTTGCTACGGTTTGTTTATTGAGAATAATGGCTAGTTTAAACTTATCACAAATGGAAATGGATTCCAATGTTGAGTCTATTCTTGTGGAAAAATCAGTACCGGATGTTTTGTCACCCTTCAAATCTCCCATATCGTCGAAAATTAAACGTAAGCAGCCATCAAAATTGAATAAATTTAAACGCGTGATAGAAAAAAATAGCCCATACTCTCAAAACGCATGGAAAAAACCATCGTATCAATTGGATTGGAATGTTCCGGGCTCTGGTACGTCTAAAGGTAGTGGAAATGCCACAAACTGCGAAGAAGAAGAAATAGTTGAGTTGATTGATCAGACTAAGAGAATGTTTTTGTATTCGAGGGAGTCAAAACAAAGAGTGACACAAATGAAAGAAAAATTGGAAGCGCTGAACATCGAAAGAGAAATTGTGAGAAAGAGAGAGCAGGAAACTAGAAAAAAATATGCAAACTTTTTTTCAGGAGAATAATTGATTACGGAAAGTCCTATTGGAGTACATAATATTAATTGGACGTTGTACACAGTGACTAGCGATGTAGAGGGGCTATTCACGGACTTTCCTTGATTAATTGAATTGAATTGTTTACAAAATCGAAAAAATTTAAACTTCCATTTTTTTTCTCTAAAAACACCAATAACTCGAAAACTGAATGAGATATCATAAAATTGTATATAAGCAGTTTTATTGCTCTCAAAAATGTCTACAAAAAGTTCCCATAACATTTTTTCATATCTTGAAAAATAAGCAGAATATTGACTGTATATAAGCAGTTGGGACCCAAGATAGTACCTTGTGGAACTTCAAAAAAGTAAAATTTCAAATTTGACATTTCTATGATCACCTCATAAAAGTCTACAAAAAAATGTCAATGATTTTTTTTGTAATGTCAATAGTTTGGGAAATATTTAACAAAAACGAAAAAATTTTAAACTTGGACTTTTTTTTCTAAAAACACTAATAACTCGAAAACTGCGGCAAGGTCAAAGGTCATCAAATTAAAAAAAACACGGAATAGACTTCCTATTATTCACCTCCCAACCATTATAATAGGAAGTCGATTCCGTGGGCCTCCACACAAACTAACACATCGGTCTATTATGGTTGCCAATAAAAGTCCAAAATATCTTCTAGCCTTTATATCATTCGCCAAGATGTATACAACTAGCATTACGTTAGACATCCAATATTTTAATATTGAAAACTGAAGACTATTACCATCTGGTGCCAAATACCGCAACACTGATACGAGTGTTCATTTTAACGTTTGAAAACTGAAGACCAGTTCCATCTGGTGGCAAATACTCCAACACAGCTGTGAGAGTATGGACAGTCACATCCATTTTGTTAGAGCATTGGCGTAGCGGTGGGTGGAATTTCTGAATTGTTTCATATTAACGAAATAGTTAGTTTTATTAGAAAATTTCATACCAGATAAAAGGTTTGAAATATTCAATTATACTGGAAAAATGATTGGAAAAATTTTTTCAAACACTTTTTGAAATCTAAGTAGTAGTACTCAGCGGATTCTAGCACAGTAGGTGTGTACCGCCGGTTCCGTTTCCCCCACCACGACCTTGTACATTTCTACCATTAAGTGGTGAAAATGTGTGTGTGTGTTCTTTTTGTGGCCCTGAAAAGGGCCGTTGGGGTGCTCCGGAGAGCTGGGTGTCATCCCGCATATTTATGCGCGACGACCACGGAATGGGCTTAGATGACATCGTCATCGTCTGATGACACCACGATGATGGTGTCATCGTCAGAGTCATCGTCCACCAACATGTGGACCTCCTCTTCAGAGTCTTCGTCCACCAGGACGTGCAGGTCCTCGATGCCGACATGCACGACCTCCTCCTCAGGGTCTTCGTCCACCAGCAGGTGCAAGTCCTCGATGCCGTAATGCACGACCTCCTCCTGGTGGTCGACCACCGCTTCATCCTCCGATGAATCGGATGAAAACAGGTCCTCCCAGTAAAGCGGTTGAACGTCCATCTCATCCTCTGATGATGGCGATGACGGCGATGGATAATCCCAAATATCCGTGGAGTCGCTCACCTCATTTACTTGGATAGGGCCTCTGGAAGGTCTATACCAGTGACCCCTTTCCCCCTCGTACACGACATTCTCCTGGAGAGGAAGAAAATCCAGAACTTCATCATCTTCAAATGCCCAGATGCGTCTCGGAGATGAGGTGGAGTCTGGGAAAGACATCTTGGAAGACTGATACTATAATATGAGCTGGCATTGAATTTATAGTAGTTCAGAGGAAGAGAAAGGTGGGAGAGAAGGGTGGGAAAGAAGGGTGGGAGAGAAGGGTGGGAGAGAAGGGTGGGGCTTTGAAGAGTGTGTGATAGGAGAAATACACAATATGATATTTTATCAAAGGGTTAAAATAATAAATAGAGTCAAAGATTATTTACATACTCATTGATTAACATAAGTATGAAAGACAATAATTAGAATAAAGTGATGAACAATGCCCCAACCACACATTGCACAATGTGTACCTACCAACAAATTGAATGTACACTCCTTTTTTTTCACTTATTCTTTTTTTATTACTAACACCTAATTTAATATATACAACTTGAATTAAAATACAATTGAGATAAAGTGATAGGCAATGCCCCAACATCGCATTGCCCAATGTGTACCACCCAACAAATTTAATGTACACTCCTTTGTCACTTGATCTTTTTTTTATTAACAATAACTAATTCTACACATGCAACTTATATTTAAATTAATTTTTACAACACTTACAAATAACTTAACCTATAAAAAATATCTTACATCTAACTATTTCTAAGTCGTTGGAGGGTTGCCATCATCCTCTCCGTCAATGCCGTCACCTGAGCTCTGGCCGTCTCCAACCTGGTGAAGCGTTCGGCCTCCAGGATGGCTTCCTGACGGTCACGCTCAGTCAGCTCAGCCAGCTGACGGGCAATTTCCGCCCGCGCTACTTGGCTCAGCTGGAAGTCGCGCTGAGCCTCGGCTATCACACCCATCAGCTGGTCCACATCCGTTTCCAACGTGGGAGCGATGGCCTCCAAGGCGACGTCGGCGACGGGATCGATGATGGCAACTACCTCCACGATAGGGGCTGGTGGAGGTACAGCGGGCGCTGGTGGTACGACATCAACGCTGATGATTTGCACAACAGCACGTGGTGGTACAACTTCTGCGACTCGCGGTAAGTCGACGACTGTCGGCTCCACGGTTACAACTATAGGTGCAACCTCTTGAATACGTTCAATAGGTGCCACTACAGTTGCAACAGGAGTCACAACAGGGACCGCAGCTCTTGAGGATGATGGCCATCCTGCTTGATACGGGTTGGTTTGATCGCATCTCTTCCGATATGCGGAAATAGCACCAACCCTACTGCTTTTGCCCGATTGCTTCCGCGATGACGATTTCACGCCGCTACCACTTGGTCGTGGTGGTGTCGGCTCGAACTCATCCTCGCTATCCACAATCTCAATCGGCTTACATATCATTGACGATTTTGCCCTCATTTTACGTTTCTGTTTGGGAGCAACATCGTCAACGGAATCGCTTTGTCGCTTAAGTTCACTCCCACCTTGCTCCTGTGAAACCATCGGCGTCAACGGCTCAGGGATCTCCATGTCCTCCTTAAGGCTCTCCAGGGCGTTGGTGAAGTCCGCTTCGTTGATGTCCGAGTGATATGGTCCTGGTGAAGGCGGCGGAGATGGTCCTTGAGGCCTATTTTCGTCGACCAGGACATTGGTCAATGCTGCGAACATCAACAGGTTGGTCGCCGGTGGAGCTGGAGCCATCGCTGTACATTGAAAAAAAAAATTAAACAAAATAATGAATATAAGATAGAGTACTCACCAATTAGAATTGAAGATATGGAACTTGGACGAGAAACTGCTGCTGGTGCTGGTGGTGTTGGCTTGGAGAACTCGAAGTCAACTGAAGAATATTCAGAGGAACTCTCCTTTTAAGCCATCGGCCCACCTCCCACTCTACCCCCTCCCTCTCGAAACGCTACTTCGACCATTGCGCACATCCCTCCCCTGGTACCATCTGAATCAAACCCATCATAACCCCACCCGCATTTCAACAACGCTAAGTATTACAAAAAATACATGTACTTAGTGGAGTGAGTTGAAATAAGGGAGTTTGGCATGCATGACAATGGTGAGTTGGAGTATCAGCATACTCAACAGTTGTATGTGAATGGTGATTAGCATACAACCCACCATTGTCATTCATACCACAGTACCGTAAATAGCACATGTGGCAGACGAAGAATTGGCCTTCATCACCGGTATCAATTGCAACGAAGGCTAATGTGCAACAATACAAATTAGTTGCAAAATTGTTCAACGTCTCCGACATGTTGATAGGTATGGTACGACTTATGATGGAGTCGAAGTCGCTGGCAGAATCCACCTCAACCCCTTCATCGACGTCATCATCTTCGCTGTCCTCGTCGACGGCATCCATCTCAGGGTCCTCCGGCTCCACCAGTTCCACCAAGTCCACGAACACCAGCTGGTCCACCATTTCCTCCAGCTCATGGACCGCTGGTACTTCCACCTCTAGGTCGTCTTCCCACTCCTCCTCGAAGTTGTTGACGTCCATGTGGGACAGGCTCGTCAGGACTTCCATATAATTCTCCATCGCTCACACAGGTATCAATAAATTATAATAAATATGAAATATACAACACAATATTCGAATTATGAGATTCGAATGAAGTATTCAGTGACCTGCCCGTCTTTTATATCTTCCATTCAGAGTAGGGGGGATACCACCACCATAACTCTTCTGCATAAGAGTATAGAGCTCTCGTGTCTCCCAAACAGTGTTAGCGAGAAGATCAGTGTATGTGAATGTGTAAGTAACATTATGGTATTGAAATACAAATAACTTTAGTATGACAAAATTTATTCTATATATTTTTATGATAATACAAATTCATTTTTCAAACAGCTGGGTCTGGATCACTGCCTGGAGACCAATTTACAGCTGGATCTGGATCACTGCCTGGAGCCCAAAGTTTTGGTCTATGTGTGAGCCAAATATCAGGATGTTTCCTCTCCAAATCGACTAACCTCTGATGTTTCTTCTCTAATACAGCTAACCTCTTTTCCAAATCATCATATTTTTGCATCATTGCAGATGTAACTTCAAAATCCTCTTTCATCAGATTGCATTTATGATCGAGGTCACTAGTCAACTCTGTTATTTTTCGTGTAATTGTAGCTGTGGTATCCCATACTTTGATATCCACATCACTTTTTAGATTACTATATTTGCGATCTAGATCATCAGTGACCTCCTCTATTTTTTCATTGAATGCTAGACGGGCATCAGGTACAATCTTAGCCGTTGTGGCAAGTATGGCAGCCTGCAAGGCTTTGAGGACACGTGCCTTCGTCTCCTTGATTTGTTCATTGAGATATAATTGGGTTACACAATCACTCTCATCTATCGGTTCACCAACATTTTTCAGTCTTTTACCTTGCACATCATATTGGTCATCAGGTGAAAGCTTGAATCCTATACCTTGGGGACCTTGAGAACCTTGAAGAACTCGAACTTTAACAGCACCCCATTTTCGTGTACGACCGAATTTATCGATAGCCTTAGACATCTTTCTCCCACCTTGATATCTTTCATACTGATGATTTTAAAACAATCATTTGTATATATCTCTGTGTAGGTATGTTGATATCTCAAATGAATCAAAAGGAATTCAGAAAAACATGTTTATTCAAAAAAATATATTTGGTAACAAGACATAAACTAACATTGACTAGTATAATTCGACTTTTATACAATAAGAGTACTATATAATATATTCGGTACAGGACAAGACATCAGCTAAAATTGACTAGTACAATTTTATTTTTATATAATAAGCGTAATCACATATGAAATACAAATAAATAGGTATAGTGGTGGTGAATTTTCCATTTTGAATGATATTTCATTTATTCAATTCAGCTGTTAATAAATGAAGTAATTGATCTAAAGGACTCTCTTGGGAAAAAGATTGAATAATATTGGAAACCCAACGAATATTCTCTTCTGGGTCATTCTGGTAGAATTCTATATCGCTATGACCCCAAGGAAGAGTTTGTGTCGTATTGGGAATGATGAACCGTTTATCATCATGGTACGACAATGCAACTTTGTTTTTCAATTCAGTATACATGTCGTGCAATATGCTTCTAAACGAGTTCATCTTCCTAAATATTAAACCACCCTGTTCGACAATTTTCTTATAATCTTCACATGTCAATTCATTCTTTATGACGGATCTTTTGACACCTTTTGCTTTCTTGAATTCACTACCTACAGACTGAACATAATATGCTTTAGCACCGGTACCATAAAAGCTAATTATGGGATCATTCGGAAATTCATCTTTGAAATTACCCAGAATTGACTTTGTAATGGGAATATTGAATTGGTTTCCTAATTTGTAATTGGAAGTATCAAACTCACCTATATTGCTGGTAATGAATTCATAAAAATTATCAGTTTTTACTTTCAAAATTAAAGAATCCGTGTCAGTGTAGAGTAAGGTAGCATTTTCTGCATAATGACGTTTAATACATCCGTAGAAGAAGTTGTACATAACTGTTTTGGATAATTCTAGAATACAGAATCCCAAATATAGTGGTTTATCGTACAATACATTAACTTTGCCCAATTGAATAGCAACGAAATTTTCGGAAAAAATTGAACAGCTTTTGAAATTAGGACGTGATATTAGGGTGCTAGCACCCATTTTCCTCTTGATGCTTTCCCAATGCGTCACCAATCTAACATCTATTCTGTTATCAACGTTTTCCATCGTTTTCCCATAAACTGCATTATTCATGAGTTTATAGAAATCTTTTTCAGCTTTGTTGTTAGAGCGATTGCGCATTTCAGTGTTCAAATCAATATAAGGTTTCATCCAACATGACTGCTTGAATTTCAGCACTCTATGTGTATTCATGACAATAAGACCATTGGCCACAGCCTGCTGTAAGTTTTTATAATGTACAATATATTTTCTCTTGTCATTTAAATTTGGAATTAATTTAGGAATTTTCGATTTGGAATGTGGAGGTATTAAACTTTCAACGAGAAAAGGGAGATCAGCATGTTTGTCATGTAATTCTTGGGGATAATGAATATCCACTTCGAGAACATAACCGTATGGACTATCAGATGCCACAGCCATTACGTCCAAATTGAAAATGTCATTGGGTGTTAGCCAAGCAAAATCATTGGTGGGTAATGGTTGTGACATACTGTGACCATATAAGTTGGTGGCATCTAAATATGATATGAATGATGAAGGTTCATTGGGGTTATAATCGGGTAAAAATTTATTATTAGCAATATGCTTCCTTCCACTACACTGACTTATTCCACCACGTATTCCTTTCTTGAAAAAATGTATCATGTCAATGTCTGTCAATAATTCCAATTCAATATTTGTATACTTTAGCATTGCATCCCATGATAATCCGGGTGCTGTATAATACTGTGCCGGATCTAATTTATATTTCTCTAAACATATGTCTCTAAAATTCTCAAATATGTCACATAATAGAAGCACATCAGACTTCAAATATAAATCCGAGTATTCTCCCAAACTCTTACACTCGAATAAATGCCAAACACGTTTCGCTCTCATATAATCCTTATCTGATATATGCTCTCCGTTAAGATTGTCATAAAACTGATTTTTTGTGGGGAGAGTTGGATGATTCAACTTGTCAATATGATCAACAAAGTTATATGGAAAAACACCTTTCTGTCTCATCAAATTGAATTTGTCAATTTGTGGAAAATGTTTATGCATCTCAATACACTGATCGGATGTTAAGTTAGCACCTAAGTTCTGCAAAGAATTCGACATGAATTTAAAACTGTCTATGAATCTCATTTTCAAATAATTCTTTTTCTCTTTTCCATCTTTGTCAGTGTATGAGTGAGTAAATAAATGCTTGGTGAAAGATATGTATTTTTCCTTAGTTTGTGGGATAACATCCACTTTGTCTTTGTTTCTATACAGTTCTTTTATGAACAAATGACAATCATATCCACTCAGGTTATGGAAAATTATCGGAACAAAATTAGGTAGTTTGAAATTCAAGTTACATACAGAATGTGCTGCAGGTGATCTTTTTTTTCCAGTGAGATGACAATGGTCTCTCACTTTCACATCACCACCCGAGAATGGTTTATCACATATACCACAAAATTGAGTAGAAGAAAACTCTTTTTCTTCCGAGGGGGTTTGTGCAGCCATAGGAATTGGATACCTCAAATGATTGTGATAAATATTCCTTAAATCATCTTCAAGTTTTGTAACAAATTTCTCGGCTGCATCCTCACCCCTATATGTCACAAATTTAGTTAATTTATCATTGTATGAACATTTTATCGAATAAGCAAATGAATAAGGTTCATGTTTGTATGTTTTGTTCGAGTATGAGTGTTTAGGGTTGGGTTGACTAGTTTGAATGGGTTTGAGAACTGATTCAAAGTCGGCATAAACTAAAAATGGCACCTTCAGCTGTTTCTCAAAATTTTCAAACATAAGTGTATTCCCCGGTAACATTTTACCATATTTGTTGATTCTGAACTTGACTGATGGTGTTGTAGTGCTCAAGTGATTACAGTCATGCAACTGATGACGTAACAATAATCGCTCATGAGAGAAATACAATAAACATCCATCACAAAAATATTTTTTATGCTCATGCGCAGATAGTTGACTTGAAACTAATCTAGAAAGGTCTTTAATCCAACAATAATGACTATTGCCAGAATCATCTGTTATAAGTAACAAATTGACATGTCTTCTGAGTCTTCTCTGTGAGTAACGCAACGGACCAACCACTTCATATTTCATTTTACCCTTATCAAGTTTCGACTCTAACCCATAAACATTTATTGAAATATCATTTATGTCTTCAAACTTTTTTATAGCTTGAAGTTTAACTGGAAAATCCATACCTGTTACATTCAAGACATTGGAATAGTGGGGGTATGAGGAAACTTCTGACACTCTACCATTCGCAGGAAACAATGCAGATGTGATGGCCCATGCAAAACAATGTTGATCTTCATTGCGAATATTCACAACACCTTTTCTTGTCTCAATGAATTCGGGCAGCTTCACATACGAACATCCGCTGAGTGGACTATACTTGTTGATGTTCACTTCGAGGAACATAACTTTTTCACAACTCCATCCTGAAACATAAACATAATTTAATATTCATGTAATTAGAAGGAAACCTTAAACATACCTGAATCACGTTCTTCAAATTCCGTAGTCTGAGCAATGATGACATCACGGAATCCATCGAATAATGCACCCAAATCCGTAGACTGATCCACAATTTTATTTTGTGAGTTGAATGACTTGGTATCACTCAAATCCCGTGTTTGGACAATGTAGCTGCCAAATACTTCCATATTCACTTTAAAGATCTTGTGAACCTTTATTGCCTCTTCAAGTAATCCAATAACTTTTTCTCTGATCTCACTGAAGAATGGCATATATTCAGTGTAAACATTTGGACTTTCCACGCGATAGCTCACAATTCTACACTTGAAAGCATTCCTTATAATTTGTATGCCATCACTCACTTGAACACATGCATTGTTCTTGTGCTGGAGAGTTCTTTTGTGAGAACTAACTTGGGAAGCAGGAATTGACACATTACAACAATTGCATGTGTACATTGGTGTCGATGCTGCCGCATCTAACTTAATCCTTTTCACAGAAGGGCCACCTTGGCAACTTTGGAGTTGATGCCGACGGAGATTATCACTACGAGTGAACGATTTACCACATCCACAGGAATACATTTTCTCGATGTCTCTTCAGCACAAAACTCAATGAAATACTGATTTCACAATCATTCTCACCACCTTTAAATATTATTTCGATGAGTGGAAGAGAGGGTAAACAAATTCTCTCTGCATCGACTACTCATGCAACGTCACAGAGCCCTCCCCACCAGTTAACGCATCCAACAGCATATCAATACAGAGAGGACGGAGAGTTAATAGTAGTCGCTACATCGCCTCAGCGTATGGGTGTGTGACGTCAGCGGATCCACCGTGTCGGGAGCGAGGGTCTGACACACATCAGTGGATCGTCGTGCGCTTAGCGCTGACGTCACGCGACCTCTCCCCCCACCACCATCGCAAGGTATACATCACGGGAGAGGAATCAGAGCTCACATATCGGGCTGGATCTCCGTGGTGTGCGGACGTGTACCGTCTCCATACTTCGGTATAGCTTTTCATGTGCACTCTACAAGGATCATACACAGTACCTGAGTAGGTAGACATGAAGGTCATGCAAGACATGGAGGAAAAAAAAATATGTGTACTTACAAAAAGTACTTGTCCGTGTATGAAAAAAATTCCAAGTCATCTCAAGGTCAAACACAAACCCTGAACACCTCTCCCAACAATATAAATCAAGGTCAAACACAAAATTTCAAAGGCATCTCTAGGGCATGCCAAGGTCATAGACCTACACAAAGGTACCTATGCACCAAGGTCATCCCTGAAGGTCACCACAAGGTCAACGATGACGTCATAGTGGAGGGGGGAGGCCCAGAACCGGCTCAAATCTCCTACTCGTTATTAATTTTCCATTCGAAGAATACAAAGAAACTGATATGAGCTCTTCGCAAACAGAACCATATGTCGAGACGATAGAACCAAAGCGCAGTGTTCGCGAGCGATTTCCACCGAAAAATTTGCAAGACTTTATTGTAGATACTACTGGATGTATATCCGTTTCAGCCAGTTTCAAATGAAAACGAGAACTCCAGAATTGGAATAGATGAGACAGTACAACATGTTGTTGAAGCAAATGTAATTCCTTTGCAATCGGAATTCCAACAGATTTTCGAGTACAGCACTGAAAAGTGTCTGCCCAATGAAGACTTTTATGAAGAACAATCAGATGCAACATTCATTACGCCCACAATGCAATAGAATGTACAAGAGGAACCTTCAACGGAACATCCAAAAGAGCCTGAAACACTCAACGAAGCACTTGCATCTCCTCAGGTACATTTTTGGAAAATCGCCATGCACGAGGAATTTGAAGCGTTGCAGGCAAATCAAACATGGGACATTTGCGATCTCCCTTTGGGTCGAAAGGCAATCAAATGCAAATGGGTGTTCGAGACCAAACTTGATGTAGTCGGTAAAGTTGACAGATATAAAGCAAGATTGGTGATTAAAGGATGTTCGCAACGGAAAGGAATCGACTACGAGAAGACATTCTCGCCTGTTATTCGTCATGGATCTCTACGATTTTTGTTCGCTTTAGCTGCTCAAAACAAATTAGACATTCAACAAATGGACATCGTCACAGCTTTCCTTCAAGGAAAATTGAAAGAAGTCTACATAGAACAACCGCCATTTTTTGTTGATCAACAGAATCCCAATAAAGTCTGTAGATTGAAGAGAGCTTTGAACTAAAACAGTCAAGTCGTGTCTGGAATGAAGAACTAGATCAAGCCTTGAAAGCTTTCGGATTATAACGTTCTCATCACGATCCTTGTGTATATTTTCGTGTCCACGACAAGAAAATGCACATTGTTGCCGTCTATGTTGACGATATATTTTATTGTTTTCGAGTTGCGCCGAATGGACTACCGAAGCGAAAACCAAACTGAATAACAAATTCAGAATGAAAGATATGGGAGATGCTAATCATGTTCTGGGAATCAGAGTAATTAAATCTGATGCACAAGTGACCCTCGATCAAGAATTATACATAAAACAAATACTGGATCGATTTGGCATGAACGATTTTGTCATGCAGTAACTACTCCAACCCAGGTAGCACATCATATCGGCTGAATCTTGGTTCCATATTGGGCCAATATAGATATATTGTAAATGAAAGATCAATATTGGTCAAATATGGGTGAATATTCAAAAAACAATATTATATTAATAATATTGGTGGAATATTGGTTGAACTAGTTTTGAATGTAGATTATCACACGAAATATTGGGTCAATATTGATTGAATAATTTCTACCAATATCGATAATACAATATTGGTTATATATTGTTTTCCACATCTAGAATAAATATTGCAATCCAAATATTCCAGTCATATCGATAATAGGGGAAAAAACTATATTGTATTTCCAAATTTGTTAGAATATTGGTTGAATATCATTTCCACTTTGTTTGACAAATTGTAATAACTCATATTGAGTCAATATTGGTTGAATGATATTTACCAATATCGATAAAACAATATTGTCTTCACATCGTTTTTAACATCTAGAATAAATATTGCAATCCCAATATTCCACTCATATCGATTCTAGGAATAAAAACTATATTGTATATCCAAATGTGATTACACATTGGTTGAATATCATTTCGCCAATATTCAACAAATCTTATTAATTAATATTGGGTCAATATTGGTTCAATAATATTTATCGATATCGTTAAAACAATATTGTCTTTATATTGTTTCCTACATCTAGATTGAGATGAAATTTTAATATTGGCCGAATATTCAATGAAACATATTAAAATTATACCATGATCAAACCTGGATAAAATTCCGCTAGGTGGCTCTACATATAGAAGGTCTTCTAAAACTTACGAAAGTATATTAAATACTTGCCATAACTTGTTTTCAAGACAGCTCACTCAATGGTTATGGCGATAAAAAGGCAGACTCTGGTGTCACCTTCATCAACTAAAAGACATTTAATAATTTACCAAGGTATATTGACATCCACCAATATATCCAAATGATATTGTACCAATATCGATGAATATTTTGAGGCCAATATTGTTTCAAGAATATTTCACCAAAACTATTTCTAAAATATTCAAACAATATTCGACCAATATCGCAAAGTGTTCACATTTAACTTCTCGACAATATAACTTTTGAATATTGTGCCAATATTGTCAGCGATATTGTACCAATATCGCAGAACATTTTGAGGCCAATATTAGTTCAAGAATATTTCGCCAATATTATTCCCCGCTAAGCAAAGTAACATTCATTCAATATTTCAGTAACCTTTCATGGTAATGTGTAATGTTACATCAGAGTTTTCTGCTACCTTACTGCAAAGGTTCAGCAACTACTGAAACGGACGTTAAGCAATATTACAAATGGTATATGCCATTATCAATTATTCCAGCAAGGTTTCTGCAACATTGCATATAATATACAGGAAAATTGCAAATGTGATATTGAAAATGACGTCTTATGACTATGTTGCAGCAACCACTGAAATGGATTGATGGATGTAAAATCTTTCATAATTAGTAATTGCAGCAAGGTTACCGCAACATAGAATATATATTAGTGGAAAATAACATATTCAATATTTTTATATAGCAGCAACTTACCACCAATCTTGTCTATTCCTTTCCATAACATAACAGTAAGATTTCATAAATTATGTTCCAGTAGGTTTGTTCGCTACTGAAGAAATTTTGGATTTTCACTACTTGCTACTAATATTGATAGAAAATGAATACAATCTTCATGGGAGACAGATCATTCAGTATTGATGTGTCCTCTATGGAAATCAGATTCATCATTTTCTAGTTTTTAGAAACAAGTAGTGACAACCCAAAAAATCTTAAAATGATACCTATTAAATTGAATGTCCATTTGAATCTTGGAGATAAAAAGACAAAAATTTGATATTGAAACCTTTAATTAAAATATCACAAAAAAAATAAAGTACTCATATTGAAATGTCATATTTAAAATAAAAATATGTTTGGCCTTATCAGGTACCTGAAACAATATGATCATTGAATTGAATGTGTAGCTTAAATATCGACATCTCGATCTACTACCTAACCCTACAAGTAACATGTTTTTGCGAATTGTAGCCAAGCCATCACATTTATTTGAAATGCATCATCTCTGATGCATTGAGATGAATTTCTCACTGCATCTGGAACAAAAATATTATAAATAAATATGTAATTAGTCAACTCAACAATTATGGTCTTATTTCAATATAGAATGTACAATTGAACTTGTCATTGATTATGACACTATTGTGCTTACATATTTGCTTTATATTCGAATTGAACTGACTCGAATTTTAAAATTTGTTCAGATTTCAATTCATTGATTCTGAAATTGTCTTTTTTGTTGATCCAATTGCAAAACATGGCATAATGATTTGTGAAAAAACGTTCAAGGCTTGTTCCAACACAGAACTTTTCATTCAAGCCACCAATATATTGAAAAACCTGCAACTAAAATCAAGATGTAAAAGTATTCCACATCATTTACAAATGTAAAAGTACCTTTCAAATTGACACTACTACCAGATTTATTCGCAATATAAGGAGAAAAAAACATTCCCCTAATAAACGCAGAATGAGCATACCAGACCTTCCGAACCTAAAATAATATTTTTCGTGCAATCGCACGCGAAGTCAGTATTTCGCGTTCTCAGCACAGTCCGCGAAATTTAATTTCGCGGCCGTTACGAAACCAAACGTCACTTTCAAATTTGACATTTCTAAAATACTACAAAGCCAAGGATTATTTTTCAGACATCGTCATAACATTCTGTTTGTCACACCAATCTTTAAAACTCGCCGTAACATTTTTCGTACTGCCGTTTAGATTTTTCGGGTATTAAAACCGAAAGCGCCGAATTTACAACGCTTTTGAGTTCAGGATGAGTGGAAGGTACTGAAATATCGCTATCAGTATCAGACATTTTGCGTTTTGACAAGAACTGTCAAAATATTTTGTATAAGTATATTGAAACATATCATTTCCATAGCACACGGTGATATTGTTAAATAAATTGAACTGCTGTTGATTTTAGAGCAATAATATATTTATTTACAACTATCTATTTTAATAATTTTAACGATTGCACGAAAAATAGTGTGTATACCATGGCCGCGAAACTTTTTAACGACCTCAAGATTATCTTTCCTCGGTCGCAAGCGGCCTCGGCGATAACTGTTCTTTCGGTACGTTAAAAAGGTATTTCGCGGCCTTAGCATACAAATAACTATGATGTATCGCCTTACCTTACATGAAGATGCCTTAAATTTATTAGCATTATCCATTATGCTGCTTCAATACTCAGTGAACTCTTAATCAAAAAACAAAATTGCAGAAGAATATGTACTTTACTTAGGTACCTAGGTTTTAAGAACGAATGAAAGTATCCAAAACGAAACTAACGCAAAGGCACGACACCTCAGATCAATAAGTTATTGATCTGAGCACGACACACAACATCAATATAATTTGTAATATCTAAATGGCGCGAGGCGCGTGCTTGTCTGGGATCTGGGTTACTTGGTCGCCCCGTTAGGTGGCATCTCATCAAGACCGGGAAATTCAAAACTGGTTGGATTCCTGATAAATGAAATATTATTTCAAGTTTCTTTATACTTACCATTTAAAATTGTCCTAGCGTATCATTTTGTATATTTCTGTGATGATGCAATCGAAAATTGAAAGTGTATTGTGTTTTCTAAATTCTGTCAATATTGTTAGTAGTTAGCTTATGTATGGTTGTAAATATCATGGAATTTCAAACTCAGTGCAACATTGCGATTTGAACTTGTTCGATAGTACCAAATGTAACTTGCACCCACATTGTTCGTAGATAGTTTCTGTATTGTTGCATTTACAATGAACTTTCGTGGATCATGTAACATTGCACTTGAAACTCAATCAATAGCTTGCTTTATAACTTACAAACAACTTGTCTGTAGTTTATTCAGTTATGTTGAAAACTTAAATATAGCATTGAGCTTTATGCAATATTATATTTTCATTTTACGATGGCAAGCCATACATAATATTGTGGCAATATTTTGTAACATTACATGTTTAGTGAGATAATATTTATCGATATCGTTAAAACAATATTGTCTTTATATTGTTTCCTACATCTAGATTGAGATGAAATTTTAATATTGGCCGAATATTCAATGAAACATATTAAAATTGTACCATGATCAAACCTGGATAAAATTCCGCTAGGTGGCTCTACATATAGAAGGTCTTCTAAAACTTACGAAAGTATATTAAATACTTGCCATAACTTGTTTTCAAGACAGCTCACTCAATGGTTATGGCGATCAAAAGGCAGACTCTGGTGTCACCTTCATCAACTAAAAGACATTTAATAATTTACCAAGGTATATTGACATCCACCAATATATCCAAATGATATTGTACCAATATCGATGAATATTTTGAGGCCAATATTGCTTCAAGAATATTTCACCAAAACTATTTCTAAAATATTCAAACAATATTCGACCAATATCGCAAAGTGTTCACATTTAACTTCTCGACAATATAACTTTTGAATATTGTGCCAATATTGTCAGAATATTGTCAGCGATATTGTACCAATATCGCAGAACATTTTGAGGCCAATATTAGTTCAAGAATATTTCGCCAATATTATTCAAGTTATATTGGACCATTATCGCCGAATGTTCACATTTTTTTTCTCGCCAATATTGCAAGTCTAATATTTCGCCAATATGTTCACAATATTGTACCAATATTTTACCAATATAGGTGTGCTACTTGGGAATGAACATTGCTGCAAGTATTTCTAGACAAGATTGTCCCGTTACTGAAGAGGAGAAAGCAAGAATGCGAAGAATTCCATACCAGGAACTTGTGGGATGCATGATGTATTTTGCGAATTGCACAAGACCAGATATTTGTTATGGGGTCAATCTTCTTGGTCGCTACAGTTCTAATCCAGGATGGAATCATTGGATTGCCGCCAAGCACATGCTACGTTACTTAAAAGGTACAGCCTCAATGAAGTTAACTTTTCATAGTGCTGAGAATATTTGGATCAACGGATTCTCCGACGCCGATCAAGCTGCTTCAAATCATGATGACCGGAAATCACTGGTTATGTTTTTATGGCTTCAGGAGGAGCAATATCATGGTGTTGTAAGAAGCAACCAACCATCTCCATTTCTTCGTGTGAAGCAGAGTATATTTATCTCTCATCGGTCATGCAAGAGGCTATCTGGTGGCGAGGTTTTTCTCATGAATTAGAAATTGAATATCATTTGATGATGTACTGTGACAACCAAAGTGCAATTTCCATCGCAAATAATTGTGGATTCAATCCAAAAACCAAGCACATCGACATTCGCTACCATTTCGTTCAAGACATACTGGCACGAGGCGAAATTCAATTGGGTTTCGTTAAAACCGAGAATCAGACAGCTGATATTTTCACAAAGGCTTTGGGAAAAGTCAAAGTTGAAAAATTCCGAGCCCAACTGGGGCTGAAGTCTCAAGACGGGTTTCCACTAGGCGGAAAACCAGAAGCGGATTTAAATATCGGCCAAAAAAATATGCAAAGGTTTCCATTGCCAGCTTTTTGTCGGCAACAATTTCAAGGGATTTTTTATAAGACACCAAATTTAGGAAAAGAAAGAAGGCTAGATATCTGTAAATTATTAAGTATAATTGATAATCACTAGGAGAATATATTTCCAATGTAATGTAATTTATTACCTCAACGTGCATGCTAATCTTTCAGATGCATATATATAGGTTCTCGAAAAGTGGTCCTTTGTTTTTCTAGTAACGCTCCAACTTTGCTTAGGAGTAAATCGAAATGCTTTGCGCTCGTTCGCATATAATTAAAATGCAGCTGTGGGTCACATCTCATTTCCCGTATCAAACAATGAAAATGGCCACTTTCACTCCTATGCTTAAAAATCTCCCTTACCCAAAATCTGTGTTGCCTTTTTCTTTTTTTCATTAATAAAACACATAAAATGATCGATTTTTTCAATGATCATATTGGAGTAGGTAATTGTAATAATCTTTGGTACGGGCTATAGACGGGTTTCCACAAGGCGGAAAATAAGAAGCGGATTTAAATATCGGCCAAAAAATATGCAAAGGTTTCCATTGCCAGCTTTTTGTCGGCAACAATTTCTAGGGATTTTTTATAAGACACCTTTAGAAAAAGAAAGAAGGCTAGATATCTGTAAATTATTAAGTATAATTGATAATCACTAGGAGAATATATTTCCAAAGTTATATGTAATTTATTACCTCAACGTGCATGCTAATCTTTCAGATGCAGATATAGGTTCTCGAAAAGTGGTCCTTTGTTTTTCTAGTAACGCTCCAACTTTGCTTAGGAGTAAATCGAAATGCTCTGCGCACATTCGCATATAATTAAAATGTAGCTGTGGGTCACATCTCATTTCCCGTATCAAACAATGAAAATGGCCACTTTCACTCCTATGCTTAAAAATCTCCCTTATCCAAAATCTGTGATGCCTTTTTTTTCATTAATAAAACACATAAAATGATCGATTTTTTCCAATGATCATATTGGAGTAGGTATTTGTAATAATATTTGGTACGAGCTATGTCCATATTTTTTCGATATTTCGAGATTATAATTTATAAATCTAGTGGAATCCGCCAAAAGTTGAAGCGATGTCAAGTTATTTGCGTATCCGCTTAAATTGGCGGCAAAATATTTAAGTTTCAAATCATCCAATAGAATCCTGACACTGAAAATCCGCTTCTGATTTTCCGCCTAGTGGAAACCCGTCTTTATGGTTGAGGAGGAGTGTTAAGACACAGCTTAGATAAATACACAGCTGTAAAACTCCCTATGGAGGGGGTAGTTCGCGCAGATGTTCGCGCACCTCCCACCGTCGCGGTAAAACCTATCAAAACAGTGGTGTGTGTATGGATTTATTATTTGCAAATTTAATCGCTCCAGTGCCGTAGTTGTGTCGAGTGTTATTTGCCGGTTTTTTTACTTTGTATGTTACAAGATGCAATTCTTTCCGATTTTTGGTATTCTTGGTGTATTACAGTCATTTGAAGTCCTTATATATTTATTTTAAAGCCCATGGGAATTCGAAAGGAAGTTTATTTGGTAATTTGGATGATCCAAATGATAGTTTTGTCACTTTCATCAGTGACATTGAAAGCATTTTCCAAGAAAAACTAGATACATTCATTTTTAAACTATTAGTATGCCTTTAATCTTTTTAATATAGCAAATACACTTCTTTTTTCACATCCGTGTGACAATTTTCCCAGAGAATTTGTGATAAAATTATATTTGAGGGTTCGGTTGTACTATACTTTAAAGTACCTATATCAACAGAAATTTCAAGGACCAAAAAAATATTAGAAATAAATTAATTATATGGCGCAACCAATAATCTGCTGTTTTAATAAAGTGCTTTGGAATTGTATTTCTTTGTTTTTTGTTTTATAATTCTATGTTGTCCTGTTGAAATCATAACAACGGAAGCAAAGCCTAAAAAATTATAATTTTATTTTTTAAACACGGGATTTTATACAAATGCACTAGAAAGGAAAAAAAAAATTGTTCATTGTTTGACCTAGGTTGTTCTATGAGTAACAAATTCAGAATCAGAATCTGTTACTCGCAGAATAACCTAGGTCAAACAATGAAAATTAATAATTTTATCCTTTTTAGTGCATTTTGTATGGAAACTTGTCTTTTTATTTATATTTGAGACACACACAGACACCGGGACAGGTGACACTAAATAAAAGCTTGTAAAAAGCACAATCAAATTGAGGAATAACATATATTTATCTTTTATTCAAACTATTGAGTCCTACGAAATTGATACGGCAAGAAAAATATTTGTTAGATACTGATATATATATATATATATATATATACACATTTAGTTTTCTGTGCGAATTCGTAATGTGTTCAAATTCATTGTGGAATTCAGTATCGTAAACAAATCGGTCTTGGAATCTTAATCCTTAGAACACAGTAATTCTTGGATATTCCCATCATTCCAAATTATTATAAGATTCAAATCCATAATAATTAAATCCTAAAATTCCCTGAAAGGTTAGGAATTACGGAGTGTACCTTCTGTGAGGAGTATGTTCAATAATAAAATTGTTAGGCAGTGACACGAATACATTCTTTTCTATTCTTAAACATTGGATTTTAGGTTGGCAACTGTTGTTAGATATTTTGACGGTATTTGTACACGCCCTTGAATAGATGACCAATCATTCAAACGAGACAAATTGTTATATACAATAAAAGCTGTTTGTAATATTAGCCACCCTTCCTGATTTGGGATACCTGAAAAATGTGCTTGACATAAATATTTCGAGCTCTTAATCGCTCAGTATTGTAAAATTAGAACTAGTTATATGAAAATATAGGTCAAAAGCACCCACGATTTTTTATATTTGAGTGATTATATTGACAATAATTTTTTACTTTTTAGTCCATGTTGGGAGTGAAGCGTGTCTTTAGTTTTTTTTTAAATATAAATTAATCTTTCGACTAAAAAATCGACATCTTCCCATTATTATTATTATTATTTAGAAACATGGAACAAAATCATTGAATTTGTGTATTGTCACCAGGTCATGACAAGTGTGCACAATTTTGATTTTTTTTCGCTGGTATTATTTACCCATTATTATTACTATTATTATTATCATCATTATTATTAAGTAATATGGGACAAAATTATCAAATTTGTGTATTGGCGAAAGAAAATAAGATCGCAGCGCCACCTATAGCAAGACTTTGAACCACGAATCACGGACAAAGGTTTTTGACTTTACACGTGTTTATATAGCGTTTTGACGATCTGTACTCCTATTTTCAAACAATTTGTGAAAATTTGTGATTTCTATAACTAAAAAGTGATTGTGTTTCTATTGAAAGACTCTAAAGAACGTTTCAGTAAGGTGATTCAAAGGTATTTCATCTCCGATTAGTTTTGAATGCTTCTGCAATTCAAGGTTGCATGGCGTTTTGATGATCTGTTCTACTATTTTCAAACAATTTGTGAAAATTTGTGATTTCTTTAACTGAAAAGTTATTGTGTTTCTATTAAAAGACTTGAACGATAGTTTCAGTGTAGTTTACAAATATTTTACTTGTTTTTGGAGGTCATGATTTGCGATCAATTATTGATCTGATTCATTCATCAGTCTGTTTGTCAAACAAGCATATACTTCGATATTATTTTAGCTTGCCAATTTTCAGTTTCAAAATCCATGCTTTCCTTTGGTCAATTTCTTCAATCTGGTTGAAACAATTGGTGATTTTTAACCTTGCTTTTATTTTTGGGGGAAATTTGTGATATCCCACATTTTCCTTCTTGCCATATGTCCTGCATCCTGGGACTGAACAACTAGGATTGTATTTTCCCATATTTGGCAGTCTATCAACAGTATAAACCAAAAAAATACGAACAGAAACAGAAATCTTGTATGGAAATATCCTTAATCAACAGAATGAATCAGATCAATAACTCACAAGTCATGACTTCAAAAAACACGTAAAATATTTGTAAACTACACTGAAACTATCGTTCAGGTCTTTTAATAGAAGCACAATCACTTTTCAGTTAAAGAAATCACAAATTTTCACAAATTGTTTGAAAATAGGAGAACAGATCATCAAAACGCCATGCAACCTTGAATTGCAGAAGCATTCAAAACTAATCGGAGATGAAATTCCTTTAAATTACCTGACTAAAACGTTCTTTAGAGTCTTTCAATAGAAACACAATCACTTTTTAGTTAGAGAAATCACAAATTTTCACAAATTGTTTGAAAATAGGAGTACAGATCGTCAATACGCCATATAAACACGTGTAAAGTCAAAAACCTTTGTCCGTGATTCGTAGTTCAAAGTCTTGCTATAGGTGGCGCTGCGATCTTATTTTCTTTCGCCAATTGTCACCAAGTCTTGACAAGTGTACAAAATTTTCATTTTTTTTTTCTGGTATTATTTACCCATTATTATTATTATTATTATCGAGGACTATGGGACAAAATTATTAAATTTGTGTTTTGTCACCTGATTCTCACTTCTCGATATGGAACATGAGAATCGCCAATTTTGTTTATTCCACACGACAGCTGTCGAGTCGAGAGATAAGAATCCCGCTGCAGGTCTTAATTCAAGTGTGCAAAATTTTAAAGTGGGTAAAAATCGAGTCCAAAGGAGTCGGTTACAAACATACAGGTAATATAAAGCGTGTAAAAAAGACACAGACACATGTGTGATTTTATTGTCATGATACCTAAAATGCTGTTTGAATAGTTTATGTCAATATTGTAAGTTGGGTCCTGTCTATTGCACCGCAATTATTTCGAATCCAGCCCTGACTTTTACCGCGAAATGGCGTCTTCAAGGTTACGGATTTATTTTTTCAACGAAGGGCTGAGTTTGGGAACACACATATTTTCAGAACGAAATAAAACATATAAACAAACTGTCCGATATTACTTTATCATATTACGTCTTGATCAGAAAATGAATTTGGTATAACGCACTTTTCCCCACCACAAAACTCAATATTGTACCTCATCAGACAGTTTTTCATCCGACAGGACATCAGCAGAATGAAAAATATCGATTGTACATTCCTGTATTTGCATTTACACCTACATGTATAGAATCCGAATGTGAATTGCGAAAACACGTAATTTTTCATACTAATATATTCTCCGATTGATGTCTCATCAAACTATTATTTCAAAATACGGGCAGATATCCATACTACACTCAACACAGAACGCACATTCTCAGTCCGATATAAAGATATACCGCCAAAGTAGCCAACCGTACATTGACATACTGCACATTGCTATACCGATGGGATTTCCGAACACTGCTCTTACAGTGTTGCCGGTGCTTGTAATTAAAAAGTAATTTGAAGAATTGTTCATTTATAACGGAATAAGTTGTTAGTTGAGCATTCATAATTCATATATAACAGGTTTGTTATGAACTCAGAATATGATATTTAATATAATTCAATGTGAGAAAAATCATTGAAATATTTGAATTGGGCTGTATTTTGAGCGTTTATTCAAATATCACTTGTGAGGTTATAATTTTGTAATGTTTTGCTGTCTCACATAAACAACTTTACAAAAAAGACACCAAAATGTTTGATAGGTATTTACATTTACTCTTTTTGTTCTTTTAAAGTATTTTTGTATATGAGTTTCTTCTGTTTATTCATAGGTACCTATATGTATATTTTCTCATTAGAAGGAGAAACTTACTGAAACTGACGATAGGTAGGTATAATAGGTGTGTTATGAATTAAGTTATCCAAGGATCCAAGGAAATTAAGTATTAGGCAAACCAAACAATATAATTAGTTACAGGGAAACAATTTCTTCAACAATACTGCACAATCTTTATGAATGTAACTAGGCAAAATATATCAATAGAATAGCTCGGAAAACATCTATATGTGGCTTGCACTTCTCTTTGAGGCTATAAATCCTGCACTAACCTGCAATTTTTTTATATAGATACGAAAGCCTATACGTATTCATTTAAGTGAAAATAGAGTATTTTTCGAGATTCCGAGAGTTCCAACCTTTGACAACTGATTCGTTGTCACCCACTCATCAGAAAGGATTTATGGATCTCTCGAAATCAAAACGAATCCACTCAAAGTTAGTACCGTGAAGGCATGACAAAATATTACAGAAAGTTACTTATTTGTTTATTTATGTATATCATAAAATTTCCTGCATCTCCCCTAACTCGACTGGTGACAAAACGAATTCTAACCGCTTAAAATAAGAAAAATGTACCTAACTCACTGAAATGAAATTATATTATATGTTGTCATCTTATTATAATTTCATTTCAGTGACCTAACTCGAAAACTAGTCGTCTTCTGAATTGCGAAGAAATCATGCACATTCGACACCAAAAAAGACATGCTTTTAAATTTTCATGCAAATTAAATAATTTATACGCGAGAAAGTAAAAAATAGGTTTTTCACCATTTTGACGGTTAATTTGAGGTTATGTCGAAAAGTTTTGAATGAAAAATAAGTTTTTGAGGGCCAGTTTCACAGGTCCCAGTTAACCTTCAGATAACTAACTGAAAGTTTAGACGGTGAATGACATTGTTTCAATGGCATTTACAGGTTCACATTCTAACCATCAGTTAATTGATCTGGGCTCTAACTGGAATCTGTGGAACTGGCCCTGAGTTTTTAATTATCTACAACTTTCCCATTGAACATGTTTCTGAGAAAATTTCATTCCCCATAAAACTTGGTGCATTCAATTAGATTAAATACGCTCATATCGGTTATTGCCAGTGGCGTGCGGCTAAGCGGGAAACGACCGATATTCTAAATTCACAATGGAGTAAAGTGACATTAATATGCAAATTATCAAAAAAAAATTGTAATAAAAAGTTATTTGGAATTGAATGATATTCTCGCAATTATCCAGTTTAGTTTATCAATTACTAAGTTTGAGAAACTACCTAAAGAGTTGGCCTCAATTTTTTAATGGGAATTATCCACAGTAATTTTTGAGTATGTAGTAAAAGTTACTTAATTAGCATTAATTATCTGATGTAACAAAATCTTGAATATGAGTCAGAAAAACAGTAATGGAAGGATAACGAAATAAAGCCAGGATCCTTGAAAAATTAAAATTGCTAATTCGTACATCAAACTGGATAACTATAGGAATATATCATTTAATTGCAAACAACTTTTTTCAATAAAATTATTAGATATTTTGCACATTAATGTCAGTTTTACTCTGTAGTGAATTTAGAATATCGGACGTTTCCTGCTTAGCCGCTCGCCACTGGCAATAACCGATATGAGCGTAATTTCTAATAGAGGACTCTGGCACTTTTTTCGGCAACTTTTCGTCGTCAGGGTTCCTGCCCAGCAAACACAGTTACACCACAGATGCATCGCAGCGATGTAACAATGTGACCTGCGATATCGCATTCTATGTCGAATAGACGTCGCTGCGATGTCGGAGGGATGTTATTTTGTCCCACTCAAGATTCATCCATGCGACGTCTCTGCAACAAGTTCTGCGATGTAACAACTATATATTTTTTGAGATGTAACTGCGATGTATACGAGATGATTCCATATTGATATCGCAGGTATGTGAACATATGACATATCACAGCGATGTACTTTTGTCACGCAGGGGTTAGGTAATACAAAGGAAAATGTATTAATGAAAAAAAGCTTTGGGTGGAAAATATTTATTTAATCATTTTATTTTCAATAAATATAATGTAATCAAAATGAAACATTGTTCTAATCGAAGCATTTTTCAACAGTAAAAAATAATGATATACCTAAAACAATAAAACTTTATCATCCGTCTTTTATGACGATAAGAGAAAGAGGGAAATGAACGCTTTGCCATAGTTTCAAGTGAAAAATTATTGTCACTTACTTTTATCCTGGGAACTATTCCTAGAAAAAGTTGTTTTCACAGCTTATTTGTCACAGGATATTAAACATTTATTAAAATACTATGACCATTAGTTTAATCGAACTTGGTGCTACAAGCCATTTTTGGTTATGTTCAATGTTCTTCTTCTTCTTGATCCTTTAATGAGCTATGCTTGCGCAATTTCCTCAGAATCCCCATATGTGTTATGCAAGAATCCGTCTCGCCCCGGCCTCTAACCGGCGAAAATAACACGGGCTTCGTCGAGGGATGAGGATTGTCTTTTGCTCGAAGCAATATCCACACACTGGTATATTGTTTGCTTACACTTCATGCACATTATATATTATATGGACTGAGACCTAATGGCAAACATTCACTAACATTTACATACACTTCATGCACATTATCTATAATGGCGGACATTTAATTACTACAATAACTTGACTTCCAACACGAGGCCGCCGTCTGAAGTCGAATTTATGTTAAATGTTTATGATCGAGAAGCAAAATGAACGAATATAGAAATTTATGTGCAATGGCGTTCATTGTTGACATCGCAAAAAACACATATGGCGATAATATCATTGCGGCGGGGAGAAATTTGTAAAATTTCTTTGTCAGTGTACATTTGTTCCTCGAAAAAATTCAAATTCATCCATTTTAACCAACTGTTATGATTAAAATGTAATATATGTTCCCTAAAGGCCGTAGCCAGAAAAAAAAGTTTGATCAATTTTAGTATATAATTTGTTTATTCAACACAATTTTGTAAATTACCCAGGAAAGATCACATTGGATATTTGGTATTACCATGTTACAATTTTGCAGATTTATTCATAAAATAAGATTTGACACTGCTTGCAATCGTATTTATTCAACAACAAAACAAACAAAATTAAATACATTAATGGGAAACACATAGAGGCATCAGATCCACATTTATGAATAATATTGAGCCTCTAGATTTTTTGCTGCAAACAAATCAATATTCTTCTCGTTGTCAATGTTTACGTCTCGGTGAATTGACATCAACGCCGATCCATTCAGTCTCTCCTGACCTGAGGAAATCCTCAAATAGGGTTTGAGACGTTTCAGAAGTACATGTTACCGAGATGAAACAGGTTCTTTTAGCCATATCATTTTCCATAGGTCTAATTCTCCTTTCAGTGAGTCCCATTCCAAAAACTGTTTATAGAGTATGAAATCGTCTTCTTCAACACTGGGCTGTTTTCGCAACAAACTGATGGAATCAAAATATATAAAGATGATAGAGTAGATTTATGCTTCTGGAATCTTGAGTGGAGTTGATCAATGAAATCATCTAGAAGTAGAATCATAATACTTATTCTAAAGTACTCTTCTGGATCTTCGGTTCCATAGTTTTTCCTGTGACACTGTTGCAACACTCATAGTGGAATTTTTATTTCTTCATTTATGGATTTCAGCAAACCAAAATACTCTTATAAATGTTGGCGAATTTTGATTTGACATTTTTTCGAATATCACTGATATTATCTATGATCAAATCAACATGTTGCAAAGTGGCCACTAAATCACAGAGGCAGAGAGTATTTCACAAAGTGGAACTCAGACTCACTACAAATTCACTCTAGTAATCATAGACTTAAAAAAAAGTAAGTCGCTCCTGATGAAGTTTCAAAATCCCTTTCTTCACTTAGTTCTTCAAAAGTTTCGAAGATATAGCCTTGAAAATTTCCTATCATGATTCTCAACGCAAGTTTCGCACATTGCTGTAAGATTTTGCCATCTCACTTCGGGATAGGTTTTCTTTATATTTTCTTTCAAGGTTTTCGTTCTTTTTGCCGATGCTCTGAAGAGATTCCCCTCTGATTTTGTAATACCGATTGTATTTCGGATTGGCTGAATTTGACAAGAGTGGCTCGAAGCCGCTAAACTCAACGAATGCGAGCTGCAATAATGAACGTATAATGCTTCTGAATAAGTTTGAAGAAGAAGCGCCATCATGCCCTTGCCCGATAAGGGATTTAAAATTAACCCCTAAAAGATTCAGTGTGGAAAGAATTGTATCAGCCAAATAATTTCATGAAGTACTCTGTACTGATACAAATCTTGGAAAATCTTCCCGTAGTATATTATATGTTATCTCTGGGCTCAATATATCTCACACATATGGACTTTTGTTCCTGTCGTGATACATCAGTAGTTTCGTCAACTTATATCGAAAAACATTTAGAAGAATTTGCGGGTACAGTACCCACAAAAAGTTAAGTTATTGAATCAAATGCCGAGAGCATTTTAATCAAAAAGGTACTAAGGTTTGTTTATCCATGAAATGTACCAAGCTCAGAATATTTTCTAGATCGATGAATTATTTGGCAACTAGGAAAAGTGAAATACGCATTTTTTTTAATTCTGGAAAATGATATATTTTGAAATTAGCGAAATTTTGTAAGAAAGATCCCTAAACAAAATTAAAGACCCTAGGGTTTTGTATTTTATTATGAACAATTTCAATCATATTACGGGGTTCCTGAGGCTGCCATAGGAACCCTCTGGCATGATTGCATATCCTCATTCGAAGTCCTCTATTGAATGCACCAACTTTTATGAGGAATTAAATTTTCTGAGAAACTATTAATTAAAAAGTTTCCCATATGGTTCCAACATTTTGGCGGACATTGTATATGATATTATGCTTACAGAATTTCATTAAAATGGGACCATAAAAACTTCTGATAATTACCTACGTGATAATCCCTATATATGAATAAAACATTCCAGTGCCCATTAGATTGAGTTTATAATAGCTAGTGGCTTACGATTTCAATTTGGTTATGAAGAGTTGATTTTGCTTACTTATAGTTACTTTTTAGTGTACCTACACACTGCAACAGGATTTTTCCTAATTATTGATGGGTATAATCGTTTTCAAAGTCGACTTATTACATAGTAACAAAGTTATTTTACAGCTAGTTTAACAGATAGTGTGATTTTGTCTCAAAATCGGGATAAAAACTCGTATGATCCCACTCAAAAGGTCGTTAGGAATGCCAATCAAATATGGTTTATGCCATGATTACCCTGCTGCGACGCCCATGGTTTGATTTGAGAAGACGTCAGACGATAAATATGTCATAAATGGACGTAAACAAGCAAGTTAGGAGTGAATATAATAGGGAATTCCAACCTCTCTGATGACTGAGTGCAAATAAATATATTCGACAAGGCCCTTTTTTAACATGATTCGGGCTGTAATGTTTGTAAACAATGTCGGGTATGTTGCTTTCAAGGGACAGAAAAACCCTCTATAATGGTGGATTTATGCAGCAATCATAAGTCATAAGTCTTAAGTCATAAGGAAGAATATTCGTCAATGATTGGTTGGTCCGTATATTCCAACCAATCATTGACGAATATTCTTCCTTATGACTTAAGACTTATGATTGCTGCATAAATCCACCATTATATTTGATTGCTCGGAGCATGCTACAAAATAACTCCATCTCTTTTCAATGCATATTCGAGAAAGGCGATGGACATATTTTGTCGTGTGTGACATAGGATAGTAGACATTTGAGAAAAGGTCCTCCGATGCTTTTTGTAGCGCCTATGTTTCCAGAATCGTTCGCACCATATGATTCAAATACTATTCATTCCGACGGTAACTGAATCGATGATGTCATACATAAAAAGATTCGAAATGTACTCATGATATCTTAGCTCAGGAAATAGAAAAGGAAATTTCTTGAATATCTACTACCCACAGAACACCCTAATAGCACCATGAAGTCCGATGGTAATCCATAGGACATCCTCTCAGGACATTCGGGACGTCCTTAGGATGTACAAAATTGGTACCGCGGACGTCCATTGGACATCCGTGGGAAGCACCAATGTCTCGACTTCTCACCAAAATTGGACGTTCTATAAGGATATCCAATGGACATCCACCTGGGATGTTAATCGGACGTCCCCGAATTACATCAATCGAAAGTACATTTTGGACGTCCTTAGGACGTGCAGTATTGGTACATTTTGGACGTCCTTAGGACGTGCAATATTGGTACGTCCTTAGGACGTGCAGTATTGGTACCGCGGATGTCCATGGGACATCCGTGGGAAGTACCAATGTTTCGACTTCTCACCAAAATTGGACTATCTATGAGGATATTCAATCGACATCCACCTGGGATGTTCATTGGACGTCCCCGAATTACATCAATCAAAAGTACATCTGGGACGTCCTTAGGATGTGCAGAATTATCACATGTGTTTGTTCCTACATCTCTTTCAGGACTAAGATTATGATATTGTTGTGGATTACTGGAGATAACAATTTGGATGGAACCAGATTTACTTACTAGGTAAGCTTAGCACTCTCCCAGAGTCATTCAATTCGGTTTTGTACATGTTTAAAGGATACACACAACTCTACTTGTCTTACGGAAACATCTTTTTCAAAACAGTGTTGAATAGGTTAGTAATAACTATTGAATAGTACAACAAAACTTTTATTTTCATTTAAAGATATAACTACACTGAATGAACACAAAATAACTTACAGAACAGTCACTAAACTAATTAATCACAAAAGACGATAGAAAAGCCGCCATAGCTAGTAAATACTCAACAATTGTCTGTCAATTCGTCAACACTTCACTTGAACACAGAACACAGGACACAAAACACAGAAAACAACTTTATGCACGGAATCCATACATAGAGGAATTGTTCGGTTTCAATCCGTATACGAACTAGAGAGACAAACATACATTTTTAATTTTCATTGTTGTGAAACAGTGAATCTTATTGGCATAAGCACAAACTCGAGAATATGGCCCCTGATTACCTCAATGATAGTGAAAAGGGTTTTATTTCAGATGGGTTGTTTTCGCTGTAATGTTTAGCCCTATTGTTAATATGCGATCCATTTTATACCTCTTTTGTAAAACCACTAGCTGGGATGCATTCTTTGGATGGATGCACCTAGGAAACATTCCGAAAAATGTTCAATCCAGGACATCCCAAGTAAGTCCTCGCTGGGACATTTTCTGAAATTCACTGATTGGGATGACGTCCGATGTACATCCATTAAGGACGTTCCAGAATGTACCCGTACCAGGACCACCATAGGAAGTCCTTTCGAAGACATGCCAAATACATGCCAACCAGGACATCCAATGGATATCCTAGAAAATACTACAAAATATATCCGAACCAGGACATCCCAAGGAAGTCCTCGCAGGGAGATATTCTAAGATTAACCAATTGGGACGTCCAATATTCATTCATGCGGGATGTTCCTAAATGTCCCGTACCAGGACAACCATGGGACGTCCTTTCAAAAACATGCCAGAATACTTACTAACAAGGACGTCCGATGGATGTCCTAGTAAACATTACAAAATATATCCGACCCAGGATATCCCAAAGACGTCCTCGCAGAGACGTTTTATACGATGTACCGATTGGGACATCCATAGGAAGTCCTTTGGGGAAATTCATGAAATTGCACTGAATCGGACGTCCCATGGACAATGATTTTAAGTCCCGGACATTCGGACATGATTTGTACCAAATAGGGACGTCCCTGGGACATAGTGTGCTATTAGGGCACAAATACAACTTCCAACTTCAAATTTAAGTGAGGTCTAATTATTGAATAGTATTTGGTATGCATTATCGCTGTTCATGATATTAATGACACATTCGAGTCGATTCTTTTTCTCAGAAGCAACCTTGTCATCATAGCAAGAAAACTTTCACATCAATATATCTCAATTTTGTAGAAAGCTTGCTGCCTATTAGTGCTTTGTGGGAGATTATCATATTTCCTGTCGATATAAACTTGAGATATATTTTGAAGTAGAGTTTTCATTCATTGATCTCTATCTTGATACCATTAAGTTTTGTTCATACCCTCGCGAATTTCGCAAGTTTTCAAAATGGCTGGTATTCAATGTATTCATGCCGGTCCAATCGTTGTTGCAGAAGCATGTCGGCAGCCATTTTATTCGCAGAAACATTGCGAAATTCGTGAGGGTATGAACAAGACTTTAGTCACATTCTATGCTTCCACCAAGGAGACTAAACGTTATTTAACTAGGAGAGTCTAATTAATCCCCATAAGACAATGGGGGCACTGTTATAGATGTTGTAATGTACATTATGTATTATGTGTTGAACATTTAGTATATTTAAAAGGAGGACAACTTGTCAAATAAAAATAGAAACTGACTTGTCAAAAATAGTAAAAGAAATATATAAATTATTAGCTACAAATAAACTACAGGCACTAATAGAAAGAGGTGAAAGAACATTTCTGACGAAATGTGACATGTCATGGCCGCTGTTCTCTATAGACGAACTAGCGCACTCCGCACTCTTTGTATATGAGAGTGATAGTGGATTTATGCAGCAATCATAAGTCATAAGTCTTTAGTCATAAGGAAGAATATTCGTCAATGATTGGTTGGTCCGTATATTCCAACCAATCATTGACGAATATTCTTCCTTATGACTAAAGACTTATGACTTATGATTGCTGCATAAATCCACCATTACAGGCGACACTTTTGTTCCTTGTTTCGACTCTGCGGTGGGATTACGTGAGCCATAGAATTCTACATATCGCTACGTTTTGACGTAAAAGGTATTCCGTGTATACAGTTAGCGACAGTTTCCAGGCGACAAATAGATATTTGACAGCATTTGAAGCGCCATCTTGGCCCTTTTACAATAGAATTATACATTTATTGCTACAGTTGAAGAAAGTGGTATTCCGTGTGCACTTTAGCTACACTCGCTTCGGACGATTGTCGTTATTTGAGGCGATAGCCTAGAATGTGTCGAGAAGACAAGGAAATTCTCGTTTAGAAAGGGATAGAGTGTCATTTTAAGATGTTAATGCCGGAAATTTCGAATTTCAATCAACCGACTTTGATTGTGTCTACTAACGTCTCTATTTAAAAATAAAACATTGAACCAAATTTTTGGGTTCTTGAAGTAACTCGATAAATTGTTCCATTTCTGTATTTTTGTTTAATTTAGTAAACGGGTGCACGCCTTTTAAATAATTCAAACTTCTAACTAAGAATTATCCAAACAATAGGTATACAATGGGTATATAAAAAAATTAATAAGTGAAAAAGATAACTTGGAAATAAACAATTATTACAGTAGCAAATAATCAATAATTCAATGCATGACTTATCACATGAATTCAATCAATATTAAAATGAATAATACCTAAGTGCAGTTTAATTTATTATTACAAGGAATGTTTCAGTTAATTTTCTAATTCCTAATAACTGTTACCAGTCTCATACTTCTAGATTCTAGATGTGTAGGAATGGTACGTAAGAGTAATTGGTACAGGGAACTTTATGAATACCAACTAGGGATCATTATAGGGGTTGAAATAATGGAGATTTGAATGGTTGCCAAACCTTTCTCACAGTTTATTGGAATTTGCAAAAAACAATAAATATATAGAATCGATCGCACCTATTTTGGCAATCTCAACTTTTCCTCTGAATATTTTCCTGAAGTGAAAATATGAGTAGGGATTACAAATGAAATTTGTTATTTTGGTTTCTTATTTCAATAGTAGAAATATCTATTTGTTTTTCATTGATTCATGTTATGCATTTGTTCAAAATTTGTTCTTTCCTTCAACCTCCTACATGCACTCTTACGAGCAACCCTCAGAAGTCTTCGAGCTAGGGAAGACAAGGCCCTAATCTTTCAACATGTGATACCATGTACAGGACCATGCTAGAATTTGAGTCCATGGCCTTATGGTTGAGAAGCAAACACTCTACCATCACGACCACAATGGCTCTATTTCATTATGAAAATATCCAGAAAAGAGCTGAAAACTAGATTACTAGAATTTATGCAGTCATTTTGTTTCATACACTTAGTTTTTCTCACTTGTAGGAGATATTCCATATCTTTTACATTATGACAAAAATATAAAATATCAAATTGTACTCTCCACAAATGACAATATTCCATTTGCAGTATCCTCATTCCCTGTCACCGAGGTTGAAAATATTTATTTATATATCTAAACTGATGTTTGGCTAGATTTATTAAATTGATTTTTTGAATCAATCCTCTGCGGTACCCTTGTAAATGTAGTTGGACCAAAAATAACATTCCTCAACGATAGTTGAAGCCCACATTGATTTCTTGTTCTCTTCTGTGGCAAGACCAATTATAAAAATTATAGGCAGGGCAGAGGCGGGATCTTGTAAGATTGTGTGAGATGTCTTCGTAAAATGCCTATTGTTAATAATTATACTGAATCATTCTTCCTTCAAAATCTTATTCTGTAATATAAACATTGATGTTATCCATTACAACTGCTCATCTATTTGAGGAATTGGTTGCTCAAATATTTCTCATCAATTTGTAAAAGGATTCAAAAGGAAAATCCACGCAATGTAAGGCAAACATCAGAATATTTGTACCAAAGGTTCGCCGTTTCGCCCGTTCCAGAGATAGATTTCCATAACTACTCCATAGCTCCATTCATAATTCTTTTACTACAATTTTTGAGGAAAAATATCCACATATTTTTTATTTTTTTATGGTTATAAAATAGTTGAATGATTAATGGTTACAAAAGTTCATAAAGCAAACATAATAAAATGATAATTCCCAAAATTTTATCTATGTTTTCTGAACGAGATAGAAATTACGAACTCTTCCGATTGGAAAGCAATATGAAAGCGAGACTCGAGACTTTCATATACGCACACGGAATACCAAATGAAGCGGGAACACACATATTATCAGAACGAAATAAAACATATAAACAAACTGTCCGATATTACTTTATCATATTACGTCTTGATCAGAAAATGAATTTGGTATAACGCACTTTTCCCCACCACAAAACTCAATATTGCACCTCATCAGACAGTTTTTTATCCGAATGGACATTAGCAGAATGGAAAATATCGATTGTACATTCCTGTATTTGCATTTACACCTACATGTATAGAATCCGAATATGAATTGCGAAAACACGTAATTTTTCATATTAATATATTCTCCGATTGATGTTTCATTAAACCATTAATTCAAAATACCGGCAGATATCCATATTACACCCAACACAGAACGCACATTCTCAGTCCGATATAAAGATATACCGCCAAAGTAGCAGACCGTACATTGACATACTGCACATTGCTAGACCGATGGGATTTCCGAACACTGCTCGAACAGTGTTGCCGGTGCTTGCAATTAAAAAGTAATTTGAAGAATTGTTAATTTATAACGGAATAAGTTGTTAGTCGAGCAGGTCGAGCTGTTGAGCATTCATATGTGAATAATAAGTTTGTTATGAACTTATAATATGATATTTAATATAGGTAATTCAATTTAAGAAAAATCATTGAGATATTTGAATTAGGCTGTATTTTGAGCGTTTATTCAAATATCACTTGTGAGGTTATAATTTTGTAATGTTTTGCTGTCTCACATAAACAACTAATTTACAAAAAAGACACGAAAATGTTTGGTAGGTATTTACATTTACTATTTTTGTTTTTAAAAGTATTCTTGTATATGGGTTTGTTCTGTTTATTCATAGGTATATGTATATTTTCTCATTAGAAAGAGAAACTTACTGAAACTGACGATAGGTATAATATGTAGGTGTGTTATGAATTAAGTTATCCAAGCAGGATCCATGGAAATTAAGTATTAGGCAAACCAAACAAAAAATATAATTAGTTACAGGGAAACAATTTCTTCAACAAGACTGCACAATCTTTAACCAGGCATAACCAGGAATAACCAGGCACAATATATCAATAGAATACCTCGGAAAACATCCATATGGCTTGCACTTCTCTTTGAGGCTATAAATCCTGCACTAAACCTGCAATTTTTTTATACAGATAGGAAAGCCTATACAGACATCTTAGCCTATACCTATTTATTTAAGTGAAAATAGAGTATTTTTCGATTTGATTCCGAGAGAAAACCTTTGAAAACAGTTTCGTTGTCACACACTTATCAGAAAAGGATTTATGGATCTCTCGAAATCAAAACGAATGCACTCAAAGTTAGTACCTTGAAGGCAAGACAAAGATTACTTAAAGTTACTTATTTATTTTTGTATGTCATAAAATTTCCTGCATCTCCCCTAACTCGAAATTTATTACTATCCAAACAGGGCTCATCTTCATTTTTCTATGATAGGCTGGTGCCAAAACGAATTCTAAACGCTTTAAAATAAGAAAAAAAATAACAGGCAAAAGGACCAGGTGGAGAATGTTGATTGGGGTTCCAACTTTGAAGAAAAAAAAATTAAACACGAAATGGGAATGCAGTTTAGTGGTTGAAAACGGTTTTTAAGATTTGCGGCGAAACGTGACCTCTTAGCGGAAAATGTTCAATGGCAAAGTTGTAGATAATAATAAAGTAGTCGCCGAACACTTTTGAATTAAACACTTTTCGACATAACCTCAAATTATCCGTCAACATGGCCAAAACATTTTTTTTCGGTATTTAATTTTTTTCTTTCGAATAAATGATTCATTTTGCATGAAAATTTGTAGGAATATGTCTTTTTGGTGTCGAATTAGCAAGATTTTTTCGCAATTCAGAAGACGACTAGTTTTCGAGTTAGGTAAACCTTTCGAAAAAAATACCCCTTTCTTCCACGAACAAATGTCTTGAAATTTTTTTGTATTTCGAAGGTCTATAAGTTATCATTTTCATTGTTGAAATGTTTGCTTCAAAATGGTCTATATATGTAACTAGGTGGTTTATTGATCGTTAAACCGCTTAAAATTGAGAAAAAAGTCTCTCTGAATCATGATTTTCTCAATATTTTCAATTATTTTCGACTTTCTTCATTATTTTTATAACAAAAAGTAGTATATATTAAATTATTTATTCATAATAAAATATTAGAATGCATAATTACACCATTAAATTAATTTAATAATATCATTTTTAATCTTTTTCACAACTATAGAAAATCATTGAAAATATTGAGAAAATCATGATTCAGAGAGACTTGTTGCCGGCTTTTCTCAATTTTTAGTGGATTAACGATCAATAAACCGCCAAGTTACATAGACCATTTGAAAGTAGACATTTCAATAATTGAAATGATCACTTATAGACCTTCGCAAGATACATAGAAACCCTGGTGTGATCTCTTATAGCTGTGAAACCAACATACAAAAGTGTTAAGGTACGGCCTACTTGATTCGTGATATTTTTACTGCGTTGATACCGTTTCACCTCTTTAGCACACAGATGGCGGCAAAATTACAGATTCATGATGACGCTTGGACAAGTGTCATGTTATGTAATTTTCAACATTGAATTTTATTTGTTGTGATATTCATTTACCATAATTTGTAAACATTCAAATTTTAATCAAATAATTATGACTCAGTACTTCGGAATGTTGGAAACTCGGTTATTTTCGACTTTACGCCATCCATCGACCGATGAAGCCAACGGTATCAGTGCAATTACAGTCTCAACAACTTTGTTGAAACAAAAGCGAATCAGTGATAACACCATGGTTTCTATACATCTTGGACCTTCGAAATACAAAAAACAACCAGAACAATTGTTCGTGGAAGACAAGGGTATTTTTTTCGAAAAATGTACCTAACTCGAAAACTAGTCGTCTTCTGAATTGCGAAGAAATCATGCCCATCCGACACCAAAAAAGACGTGCTTTCAAATTTTCATGCAAATTAAATAATTTATACGTGAGAAAAAATTAAATACTGAAAAATTGGTTTTTCACCATTTTGACGGTTAATTTGAGGTTATTTTGAAAAGTTTTGAATAAAAAATAAGTTTTTGAGTTTTTAATTATCTACAACTTTCCCATTGAATAATTTTCTCAGAAAATTTCATTCCTCATAAAAATTGGTGCATTCAATTAGATTAAGTACGCTCAAATCGGTTGCCAGTGGCGTGCGGCTAAGCGGGAAACGGCCGATATTCTAAATTCACAATGGAGTAAACATTAATATGCAAATTATCAAAAAAAAAATTGTAATAAAAGGTTATTTGCAATTGAATGATATTCTCGCAATTATCCATTTTAGTTTACCAATTACTAAGTTTGAGAACTATCTAAAGAGTTGGCCTCAATTTTTTAATGGGAATTATCCACACTAATTTTTGAGTATGTAGTAAGTTACTCAATTAGCATTAATTATCTGATATAACAAAATCTTGAATATGAGTCAGAAAAACAGTAATGGAAAGATAACGAAATAAAGCCAGGATCCTTGAAAAATTAAAATATCCAATTCGTAGATCAGACTGGATAACTAGGAATATAATTCAATTGCAAACAACTTTTTTCAATAATATTCGATATTTTGCATACCTATTAATGTCAGTTTTACTCTGTAGTGAATTTAGAATATCGGCCGTTTCCTGCTTAGCCGCTCGCCACTGGCAATAACCGATATAAGCGTACTTTCTAATAGAGGAGTGGCACTTTTTTCGGCAACTTTTCGTCATGTCAGGGTTCCTGGCAGCCTCAGGAACCCCCTACTAGGATTAAAATTATTCATAACGGCGGAAACATTGAGATTTTCCATAACATACAAAACACTAGGGAATTTAATTTTGTTTAGGGTTTTTTCTTTTAAAATGGCGCTAAATTCAACACTATAGAGCTAGAGCATTGTTATTGAAAGAGGTATTATGTAATGTGTAGGGTTATTTCTTTGTCAGTGTACATTTTTTCCACGAAAAAATTCAAATTCATCCATTTTAACCAACTGTTATGATCAAAATATAATATGTACCCTAAAACCGTATCCAGAAAAAAAAATTAGGGGGCGTCCGTTGACTTGAGCTTAAGAAGAATATTGCGGACCAAGTTTGATCGATTTTAGTATATAGTTTTTGTATGTTCAACACAATTTTGTAATTTACCCAGGAAAGATCACATTGGATATTCGGTATTACCAAAGAGTAGGGGTCACCCCTACTCTTTGGTATTACCATGTTACAATTTTGCAGATTTATTCCTAAAATAATATTTGACACTGCTTGCAATCATATTTATTCAAAAACAAAACAAACAAAATTAAATACATTAATGGGAAACACATAGAAGCATCAGATCAACATTAATGAATAACATTGAGCCTCTAGATTTTTTTTGCTGCAAACAAATCAATATTCTTCTCGTTGTCAATGTTTACGTCTCGGTGAATTGACATCAACGCCTATCCATTCAGTCTCTCCTGACCTGTGGAATTCCTCAAATAGGTTTTGAGGCGTTACAGAAGTAATTGTTGCCAAAATGAAACAGGTTCTTTTAGCCATATCATTTTCCATAGGTCTAATTATTTCAGTGAGTCCCATTCCAAAAACTGTTTATAGAGCATGAAATTGTCTTCTTCAACACTGGGCTGTTTTTCACAACAAACTGATGGAATCAAAATATATAAAGACGATAGAGTAGATTTATGCTTCTGGAATTTTGACTGGAGTTGATCAATGAAATCATCTAGAAGTAGAATCATAACAGTTATTCTAAAGTACTCTTCTGGATCTTCGGTTCCATAGTTTGCACTGTGACACGTACTGTTGCAACACTCTTAGTGGAATTTTTATTTCTTCATTTATGGATTTGAGCAAACCAAAATACTCTTATAAATATGTTGGCGAATTTTGATTTGACATTTTTTCGAATATCATAGATGATCAAATCAACATGTTGCAAAGCGGCCACCAAATCACAGAGAGGCAACTGGAGTATTTTAAAAAGTGGAAGTAGAAATGAAAACAACATGGTCAAGCAACTCTCAGACTCACTACAAATTCACTAGTAATTTCGGATTGGCTGAATTTGACAAGAGTGGCTCGAAGCCGGTAAACTCAGCGAATGCGAGCTGCAATAACGAACGTATAATGCTTCTGGATAAGTTTGGCGGATACCTGCTTGGACACCATTAAAACAGCCTTTCATCGAAGAAGAACTATCATGCCCTTGCTCGATAAGGGATTTAAAATCAACCCCTAAACGACTCAGTGTGGAAAGAATTGTATCAGCCAAATAATTTCATGAAGTACTCAGTGTACTGAGACAAATCTTAGAAAATCTTCCCGTAGTATACTATATGTTATCTCTGGGCTCAATATATCTCACACATATGGACTTTTGTTCCTGTCGTGATACATCAGTAGTTTCGTCAACTTTATATCGAAAAACATTTAGAAGAATTTGTGGGTACAGTACCCACAAACCTGATACAAGTTCTGTGATGTAACCTTAAGTTATTGAATGAAATGCCGAGAGCATTTTAATCAAAAAGGTACTAAGGTTTGTTTATCCATGAAATGTACCAAGCTCAGAATTTTTTCTAGATCGATGAATTATTTGGCAACTAGGAAAAGTGAAATACGCATTTTTTTTTAATTCAGGAAAATGATATATTTTGAAATTAGCGCCATTTTGTAAGAAAGATCCCTAAACAAAATTAAAGAACCTAGGGTTTTGTATTTTATTATGAACAATTTCAATCATATTACGGGGTTCCTGATGCTGCCATAGGAACCCTGACATGACGACAAGTTGCCGAAAAACGTGACAGTAGTTTCAAAGCCAGAAGTTGTGTGGTGGCATGACTGCATCCTTATCCGAAGTCCTCTATTGAATGTACCAATTTTTATGAGGAATGAAATTTTCTGAGAATCTATTAATTAAAAAGTTTCCCATATGGTTCCAACATTTTGGCGGACATTGTATATGATATTATGCTTACAGAATTTCATTCAAATGGGACCATGAAAACTTCTGATGAACGGATGATTACCTACACGTGATAATCCCTATACATGAATAAAACATTCCAGTGCCCATTAGATTGAGTTTATAATAGCTAGTGGCTTACGATTTCAATTTGGTTATGGAGAGTTGATTTTGCTTACTTATAATTACTTTTTAGTGTACCTACACACTGCAACAGGGTTTTTCCTAATTATTGGTAGGTATAATCGTTTTCAAAGTCGACTTATTTAGTAACAAAGTTGTTTCACAGCTAGTTCAACAAATAGTGTAATTTTGTCTCAAAATCGGGATAAAAACTCATAATCCCACTCGGGTCGTTAGGAATACCAATCAAATATGGTTTATGCCATGATTACCCTGCTGCGACGCCCATGGTTTGATTTGAGAAGACGTCTGTCAGACGATAAATAAGTCATAAACGGGCGTAAACAAGCAATTTAAGGGTGAATATAATAGGGAATTCCAACCTGATGACTGAGTGCAAACGACAAGGCCCTTTTTTAACATGATTCGGGCTCTAATGTTTGTAAACAATGTTGGGTATGTTGCTTTCAAGAGACAGAAAAGCCCTCTATTATTGGTAAGTTCGACTTGTACACTCCATTGACACTTTGTGCGCTTTTCACTCCAAATGCGTTCGGGTACGCACATTGGAGTACAAATGGTGCACTCTTAATCGTTCGACTTTGGACGGAGTGAACCGAAAGGAGTGACTCCTCTTACTCCGCCTAACGAGGTGGTGCAAATAGATCAAGCATGCGCAGTAATTTACAAAGCGTGAGTTTGTCTGTTGTGTAATGGCTGTCAAAATCAAAAAGCTAACCATCAAATAAACGTCCAACCACCAGTTTATTTCTGTGGTGCTAGTGCTTTACTTGCATTGAGCTTATTTATGTATTTTAGTATTTTTCAAACGGTAAGAAGATGGACACCAAAGTGGAGAACGTTTCTTCTGTTTCACACGTTGTTGTAACTAATAACGCGGGAGAGGTAATCCTTTCCAATGGGCGGGTGATGCTCCAAAACAAAATCAGTAAGTATTAAATGATCTTTGGTACCTTCAGTTATTAATTTACATTATTTTATAGCAGGGGATCTGTTATCTGCTCCATTGAACGAGACTATTCGCGAAGTGTTCCACCTAGCGATAGCCTCGGAAGAAACACCAGAACAATGTGAATTAGATGGAGAAGAGCTATCATCTCCAACACTTGCCGAAGAAGGAAGTGAGAAACTATGGACACAGAACACTACTGTATTCCTTATACAGAAAATAAAGGAAATGGGTGATAGGTTCGACAGTGGAATTAAAAAATCTGTGTATTCAACACTGGCAACTAATCTGCAAAAAGAATTTAATAAACCATTCACCTCTATGCAAATCGAGTCAAAGTGGAAAGCCTTGAAGAGGACATATAAATCGATTTTGCTCCATAATAACACCACAGGAAAACAAAGAAGGCGGTGGGAATATTTTGATTTAGTTCACGAGTTTTTACACAAGAAGCCAGAAATTAATCCCCCTGCCACATGTAGTAATATTGCTGGCCTGAAAGTGTTGAACTCTGACGGGTGTACTTCTGAAACTCCTGAGCAGCCGGAACCTAGTTCCTCATGCAAACTTGAAAGTTCTTTCTCAAAAAAACGTAAGCAACGTGTGAGCGAAGCTTCAAAACGACATGCTGAGAAGATGGTACGTTTAGATACCTTCAATGATTTATTTAAACAAATGGTGGAGAAAATGTAATGTTATTGATAATAACATTGGATATTATGTGAAAAATACGAGAATATATGTTTATTTTTGATTAGTTTGTAAAGACTGTTAAGTTTAAATTCATCTTCTGATAAAACAGAATATATCAGTTTGATATGTTGCCAATTTGATATTATTTTTGGTGCCTAAAAATAAAGTGAAATGAAAAATTAATATTCTATTTTTGTTTGTTTATTATTCAGTGAAATAAGAATACAGAAACAAAAATATTATTCAGAATAACAAATTGGAATCAGGTCTCCTGAAGATCACAGAGTGTCGGTGAAACCAAAGTTGATGGGATTATTCCGCCCATCAACAGAGTTCACCAGTGGTGGAGGTGGTTAAGCTGTAGTACTTAGTGGTTCAAAACCATAGGTAAGGCATGAACAATGTTATACCGTTTGACTCTGGCGTGACGATCATCAGCGTCAACATCAATATCTGGCAAATTTCTTGGATTTCTTCTCCCAATTCCTCATTAATATTAACAATAGCATTATAATGATCTCCATTTAATATACAGATATTATGGAGAATACAACTACTTATAATTAACAAAGGTAGCAAATCAATTCTAATGGTTTCAAGTAGTTTTAAGCGTCGGAATCTACCTTTTAATAATGCAAACGCATTCTCAATGACAACTCTAGCTTTACTCAGAATATTATCAAAATTCTTCTCACGTTGTGTAAGATTTCTTCTATTTTTGAAACCTACCATAAGATTAGTTGCTAATTTATAAGCTAGGTCACCTATCAGGTGACTGTCATTATGAAAATTAATGTCATTGTATAAAATAGCCCTATACAAATCTGATCTCCTATAAAGTGTATAATCATGAATGGATCCTGCTTCACCTGTGTAGACATCTGTAAATAACAACTGATGGTCACAAACTCCTTGTAGTAATACCGAATGATAATTTTTTCGATTAACGTAAGAATTGGGAGAATTTTTTGGAGCTAATATCTCAATATGACTTCCATCAATTGCCCCAATTATTCCTGCAACAAAAGCAATTTTTTCTCACAAACATTATATGTAACATGTACCTACCTCTGAAACCATTTAGTGCAAAGTGTGCACTTATCGCTTCCTGGCGGTCTTGTGAAGGCCATTGTATAATTTGAAATCTTCGATTTACTTTAAGCATTAAGTGACATGTTCGGTAAAGAATATGCCATGACGTACTTTTGCTTACACCAAACCTTTCCGCCACAGATCTAAAACAAAAACTTGTCAAGATTTATACAAGTTTTCTCAAAGAATTATTTGCATGGAATTAATGATTGACTATATATTAATGTAAAATAACTTACTGAAGACTTTCCAAATTCCCCAAATACCAAATAGTAAGCATTGTTTCTTTTTCTAATTCTGTTCGTGGATAGCCCACATGAATATAGCCACCATCTTCACGAACTCTATACATTTTCCTTAATAAATCTTCAAAAGCTTCTGGTGTCATCCTGAAGTTCATTTGGAATTGCTTATCAGTCATCGCAGGCACAATCAGCTCTACATAATTATCCACTTTTTCTAGTACGTCTTGTTCTTCGTCAGAACTATCTTCAAATAATAGTCTTCCAAAATGAACAATTATTAGTCTAGGATCCATGACGTAACTACAACTAGTACATCCAAACTTATTAACTCTAATATAAAACCACCACAATTTATAGAGTTTAATGTTGTGACGAGTATTTATATATCTTATTTTTATGTAGTGTTTAGGTGTTAGGTTAGGTTAGACCTAGGGTTGAAGGTTGACACTCTAACACCGGAGCGTTTTGTTTGGCCAGTTAGTTTTACTCTGCTGTCACGTGCTATTACTCCTCATCCTACTCTACTCTTTCGACTCCGGCCAAGCCGAACTTACCATATATTTGATTGCTCGGAGCATGCTACAAAATAACTCCATCTCTTTTCAATACATATTCGAGAAAGGCAATGGACATATTTTGTCGTAGCGACATAGGATAGTAGACATTTGAGAAAAGGTCCCCCGATGCTTTTTCTAGCGCCTATGTTTCCAGAATCGTTTGCACCCTATGATTCAAATACTTTCATTCTGACTTAACTGAATCGATGACGTCATACATAAAAAGATTCGAAACGTATTCATGATCTTAGCTCAGGAAATAAAAAGAGAAATTTCTTGATTATCTACCACCACAGAACACAAATACAACTTCCAACTCCAAATAAGTAAGGTCTAATTATTGAATAGTATTTGGTATGCATTCTCGCTGTTCATGATATTAATGACACATTCGAGTCGATTCTTTTTCTCAGTAGCAACCTTGGCGCATTTTGTAAGTTTTCAAAATGGCTGGCATTCATGACGGACCAATCGTTGTTGCAGAAGCATGTCGGCAGCCATTTTATTCGCAGAAAAATTGCGAAATTCGCGAGGGTATGAACAAGACTTTAGTCATATTCTACGCTTCCACCAAGGAGACTACGTTATTTAACTAGAAGAGTCTAATGCCGGTTTCCACAGACTTTCACGTAAGGAGAGAATAGGTAGGGCTTACCTAATTTGGGGATACCTTAAATTTGTAGAATGGTTTCCACCAATCAAAATTATGAATTTCCTAACTAAGTGGAGAAAGACACTGGCAACATCGCAAAACTTTGGGGATTTTTTATTTTTGTCAAGGGCAGTTGCGCACATTGGTGGTCATATCATAAACAAACAAAACAATAAACTCTTAAACCCCTATAATAATTACGTTGCTTTTTATGCATTTTTAGATAAAATAATTATAACATTCATTTACATATGTACGGTCTTGAAACTTTTAAGTGTGCTGATATTTTGTCTGGTAGCTAGCCTGGTTGCAGTTATAAACAATACAATGAAACAAGGAGACCAGCAAGAGGATCTCTCGGAAGATACAACTACACTATCAAAAAAAAGAGCTCCGAATTACACCAATAATGAAAAAGAGCTGTTGCTTAATATTATTGAGCACCACAAACATATTATTGAGAATAAAAAAACCGATGGTGTCTCAGTTAAGGAAAAAAAAGAAACCTGGCAAAAAATTTGTCAACAATTCAATTCTTCATCTCCCAATCTTTATTATAGGCCTGTAGAGTCGCTGAAAAAATTTTACGAAAAAATGAAAGAAGAGTTACGAAAAAAAACAGCGGAAATAAAAAAAGAATTATATAAAACTGGTGGAGGCATTGGCCCTGGGCCACAGAATAACCAGCAAGATGACCTCCTAATGTCAATAATCAACAAAAAATCAGTTTTAGGATTGGGAAGTAAATTCGATTCTAACAACGGGAGACTGATAATTGGAAGTGAATCAAATGATACACAGGTAGTCTTTTCTTATTTATTTTTAGCTATAACTGCTATGTACATACAATGAGAAATATAAATTAAACCTGAAAATATATTATATATATATATATATATATATATATATATACATATATATATATACATATATATATATATATATTTTAGGATAGTGTGAGAACCTTTCCCACTACATCTAATGTTGAGGTACTGGAGGTTGAAGACACCACTGAAGAGGTAACATGATTGATTAGTAGGTATATTATTGAAAATTATATATTGTGCCTATTTATAGGATCCATTAATTCAACAAGGACAATCAGAGATTTCATTGAATATACCTACATGCAGTTATAGTAATAACAATATTGAAATTGTTTATGAGGAATCTCAAAAGCCTAGTGAATGTTTACCATCACACATTTGGAAAAAAGGGGAACATTTAAAAAGGCCCATTAGTAATGTTTTAAAGGAAAATGTTCATAAGGTATTTTTATGAATTTAAAGTTAGTTTTTATGTGAAATACTTGTGTTTTATCATATTTTGATTTTACTTTCTACCAATTCTTAGTGTGTGTGCTTGATTGAATTTCTTAATTGTCATTAATAAACTTTTATTTTTTATGACCTAAAACAAGAATACCTAAAAATTTGTTTTTTTAAATTTTAGACCGTGCAAGCATCAAGGAAAAAATTAGTACCATCACGCAGAAGACCCAATACAGTAGTAACACTAACATCTTCCAAATTGGGAGAGAAATATGAAATGTTGGTGGACAAAAAAATTGAATTAGCTGAATGTCTAAAACAAGAGCACAAGTTACGAATGCAAACATTGGAGTTGGACATTTTACTAAAAAAAAAGCACCTTGCCTCTTTAGCTACTAAAGACTCTGATGAGTTATTACTCGAGTCACCAATGTTGTGCTAAAAATTAATATTAGGGCCACTGGTATTTTGTTGGTTGTGAATAAATATTAAGTTAAGACAACCTGTGATGTTCTAAGATTGTGTGTTAAAAGTTTAGTTTAAGAGTTATTCTCTATTATAAGATATCTGTTTATTTTCTTTTAAGAGTTTCCATAATGTTTATAGGTTCTTCAAAATTGATGTAAATAAAGGCCAAATATGAAAAAAAAAATTTATTTATAAATGAGCAAAATAATTAATTACATCATTTCTAAAAATTTGTCCTTCTGGTGCCTGCACCTGTTGAATATCAGGAATATTTCCCATTTCAATTAAATAATCTACATTTCTTATATCACCTTCGGCTGGAGGTTCACCTTCCTTCATTTCTATTGCTACATTATGAAGTACTGCTGTAGCAGGAATTACGGCTAAAGTAGTATCAATTTTGAGTCTACAGCCATATGCCAATATTGGAAATCTCCTTTTCCAAACCCCTATCAATCTTTCAATTGTATTTCTTGTTCTTACATGAGCTTCATTATATAGTTGTTGTGGTCGAGTTTGTGGATCAGTTACCGGTGTAAGCAAATAGTTCTTTAGTGCATATCCACTGTCTCCTAAAGATATCAAATTACACATTAAATTAGTTGCAACAATTTGAAGAATGAAAATCAAGCAATTTTGACATACCCAGCAGAGCAAAATTTGGAAATTCATTAGCTTCGAACCTAGCGCGTATTCTACTATTTATAAATATTGTTTGATCATGAGCAGATCCTGGCCAATTTGCTACTACGTCTCTAATTTTAAGTTCTGCATCTCCCAAAACCTGAGTGTTGATGGAGAAATATCCTTTCCTATTTCTAAATAGTTCTGCGTCATTACCTCCTTAAATTAAAAAAGCATGAGTATGGAATGAAAGATTAGCAATTTATAATTAAGTGTATGTTGTCAACCCCTATACCTGGTGATTGGATGCGGATATGAGTCCCATCAATGCATCCTAGAATTCTCGGAAAAGAAGCAATTTGAAAAAACATGTTACTGGTAGTAACTGCAGCCTCTAACCTAGGCATTTCTACATATATGGGCCTCAAACTAGCTATTGCTTCAGTTACTTTTTTCACAGTTCGTGAGGCACTACTCACAGATATCCCCATAAAGTCTGCACATGAACTTAAATGCCCACCAGTGGCATAACATCTGAGACAAGTTAATAGCTGATTCACAGGTGATATAGAGTTGTTTCTGAAAGTGATATAAAAAGGGATTTTCTATAATTAGATATTTATAAGGATGAAAACACCCATTGACTTACCTGTCATCTGGATATTCTAACTGATCCTCTATTTGCTCCAAAACATGTAAAACCGTTGGCTTAGTTAATCTGAACCGACGAAAAAATGTTAAATTATCCATTTCATCAAAGTGGTTATTTCTATCATATCTTCTTCTAGGAAATCCATTTTGAATTAAATCAAGTATTTCAAAGTCGTCGTCAAATATTTCCATTATTAAAGCGAAAAAACAGTATAGGTACCTTACTGTTTCTTTAATCTGAGATAGGTACGAAAATTAACAGAAATACACAAAAATTATAAAACATGAAATATTTCTCACAAAAAACTGAAAAAATAAGGTTAGAATTCACCATTCCCTTACTAGGTAACTGTTTAGGTGGAGAAATTTGGACCCCTAAATATAGGGCTGCCTTAGACCGGTTTAGGTGAAGATTTGACTTGGTGGAAATGAAATTGACCCCTAACCTACAGATATTCTCTACCTACCGTTTAAGTAAGCCCTAAAAATGTTGGTGGAATCGGGCATAATCCCCATAAGACAATGGGGGCACTTATACAAAGAGATGAAAGAACATTTGTGACGAAATTTGAAATGTCATGGCCGCTGTTCTCTATAGACAGTGACGGACTACCGCACTCCGTACTCTTTGGATATGAGAATTACAGGCGACACTTTTGTTCCTTGGTTCGAGTTCGACTCTGTACTCATGTCCAAGTACGTCACTATGACGCGTTTATGCTACAAGATTCAGATTGGCTAGAGCTTATAAAACCCTCCTGTGCTCCTGTTAGTTAACTCTCTTTGCGCTTCCAAGTCAGAAAACAAGAGTTCTGGGGTGGGATTATGAACACTCGATACGAGAGCTGTCACGATACGTAGGCTAGAACGATGTATGTTCTTGATTCGAAACGAAATCGAAACTATGAAATTTCTTTGAATAGAGATAGAATGGAATTATATCTACCATATAGACCATTGATATCGACTCATGTTGCAATATATTTTGAATTGTATTGGTTTTCATAATTGATAAAATCTGACATATGTCAAACTAACTACGGATCGAGTGTTCGTAATCGCACCCCTGTGTCGCAATATATTCCTGTCAAAAACAAAGTCACAGAACACCTAATCGAGATCATGTGTTCTGTGACCATAAGTGGTAGAAGCACAGAACTCATACTTGTCATAAGTAGAGATGGCACTGAACAGTTAAATTTGAAGAACTTGTTCGAACTGTTCCAGTTCTCCCCGAGAACCTGTTCTTTTTAACTGTTCATGTTCACCTGTTCTTGAATGACGTGTCATCTTGCGTGACTTGCGTCATGGTCACTTTTTAGCGATCGGTTCCGAGTGGTTCCGAATTTCAGTACGTCCTCTCAATTCGTCTTGTTCTAGAGTTTTATTTTAGTAACAGGCCGAATTTGAGTATAAAATGAATAGAAGATCAAGCCCTATTTGGAATTTCTTTTCAATCACAGAGAAAGAACTGCAAATAGCAACATGTGATATTTGCAAGCAGGCTCTTTCGTTTAAATCATCCGTGACAAATTTGAAGCGCCATATGCTTAAAAAACACCCCACGGTAAAAATTTTACCCACTGAAGGAACAGTAAATACCCAGTTGTCACTGTTCATCTGAATCTGCCATTCCCACCAACAAACCAAAGTTAAAACGCAGGTAGTGTATGTATGAGATGAGTTTACCCGTTGGCCGTTACCGGCCCTCGCTCTCTCCACTCAGCGATCGTGACCGACACAGTCCGAATGTCAGTGCAGCCGAGCCGAGAGCACGGGCCACAGAGCGGTTCCGTTCCGTCATCTAGTTCCAGCATCAACCTGCGCAAGCGTCTTTTGAAATCGCCGCTCACCGTGTGAACAAGTTCAGTTCATTGAAAAGAACAGGTTCACTGAACAGTTGACTGATACCTGTTCCGAAAAACCAGTTCGGTTCTTTTGGGCCCATCTCTAGTCATAAGATGTATGAGTTCTGTGGGTGGAAGCAGAGCAGATTGTCACTTTGTTTTTCAGCTATTAATTATTATAAATAAAAACAAAAACAATCATGCTCATATGATTATGTACACAGGAATAACTACTTATATTTTGTTTTTGGCAGTGTTTGAAACAATTAATGGCTTGTCTTCCTGCAGCACTTTTCCACTTAAAAAAAAAATAGTAGACTCAGATAGTGACAGATTTAGGTGCCCCATTTTCGCATACAAGCCTCGAATAGTACATCGATGTTGAGTAAAATGGAGGGAAATTTACGAGTGGCTCCTGGGGAGAACATATGGAAAATTCGATTTTCCAGAACAGAAATAAAAGGAGTATGTTGCCTATATTTTCACGCGAGCCATTGTTTTTTGGTCTAGTGACGATGTAAGTTTTCATAGTATCGTTGGGCTTGTGTGGGAAAATCTGTCAAAATCTCGATTTTCCCTCACAATAGTACACCCTCATTTTAACCCTTTAGCCACCTGCAACACTGAAGCCTTTGGTATTCGGAAGCCAGGTTATATTAATTAGGTGAACACTGCTCACGTTAAAATGTGGGCAAGATACTGCTCTTTTATTTCTGTTCTGGAAAATCGAAGTTACCATAATATGTTCTCCCCAGGAGCCACTCGTAAATTTCCCTCCATTTTACTCAACATCAATGTACTTTTCAACCCTATTCGAGGCTTGCATGCGAAAATGGGGCACCCAAATCTGTCACTATCTGATGGTCTATTGTAGAAAACTGAAATTTTGAAGCAAATGCCCTATGGTGACCTCATAGTAGCTAAGGGCTTTTGATTCAAGATTTACTTCCATAGGGGGTTTCTTCAAATATTCCTCAATTTTGAAGTACTCCTCAGTTTACAGAGTGTACAAGACACAAAGGATAGTCAAAGGAAGAATCCATGTAGAAAGAGCTATTTGAAGAATAAAAAGTTTTAATATTTTGCAAATAATTCTTCAATTTGACGTATCTCAGTAATCAACTATTTTTCAGTTAGGTGTGAAATGTATTTAGTTATGGCAAGTAAAATGAATTATACCCAACTGTATTTCAATTAATCAAAAGATTTAAATATTTTATGAGGTATAGAGGTACATGGGTGAAAATAAATAATTTAAAATATTTATTATACATTTTACACTTTTATCTTGATAAATTTGGAAGCAATTTTTCATATTCAGAAGTATGAGTTTAAGCTAGGATAACTTTATTTAAAAATTTTGGCAAATACTGATTCATATAAAACTTTTCTGTTCACATGGGTCCTATTCAATTAAAGTCATTTCTTTCATTGTGCATATACACAAGTAACATTTAGATCGTTATAAAACATAAAGGTTTCCTTGGATCCAACAGAAGTAGTTGTGGTTTGTATTTACACTATTTCATTATTATCACTGTAATAAATTATATATTCGTAATCAACTTGAGTTTCTGTGACAAATTATCCTTTCTAAATGAATATGGACATTTCACCTCCACAATGGAATTATCTCCTACTAATCCATCAGGGTTGGCTCCCAAAAGACCAGAATTTGTCAGCCAAATAGTTGCTTGTTGGTTGTAAATCCAGGTTCAATGTTGTTTTAAGGAACTCTATCCCATATTTTTTATAAGTTCTTCCTCACTGAATAGCTAAGTAGCCTCAGTGAATTCATTCGATAATACTTCAATAATCGGTAAGCCACAGTTAAAAAATTCCTAGTCACTTTCTGGTTGCAGAAGCCAAGTAAAACCCACAGTATTGTCCAAATCACATATCTTCTATCCCTTTTATTTTTTCATTTCCTCTTCGCTTATTCCTCACCCTATAAATGGCAGAATATGATTTTGGGGATTGTATAGTTCTTCAGCTGTTTTTACTCCAACATTTTTTGCATTTGTCAAATTCCTTGTCAATCACGGATATATTTGCAGTGTCCAAAAAGAGCCAGTGTCTCAATATAATTATGATGTCATTTCATTCCTCCAGGTCCGCACAGACGATATCTCCCAACTTGTTAAGTGTGATCTAAACTAAAAATACTGTGAAAAATCAAAAAATAGAAAACCTCCACAAAATACGACTCACTTCAGCATGATATAACTTCTCTTTCGTGCTTGCGTGCATTTCTCCTCTGATCGTGATGAAGTCTTCAACAAACTGTATAAATATGTTCTACATGATTAGATTCCAGTGCATTTCCACCCTTTTTAAAAAAAATTGATTGTCATTGTTAAGGAATTCATTTATAGATGAAAGTAAAACATGGTTTGATGCCATTTTATAATCAAAATCTGAAACAATAAAGAATGAGTGATACATTACATATCAATAAACAACATAACATAACCTCAACAAACTTTAAAAAGCCTACCTTAGATACCAAGATGCATATAACTCCTGGTGGAATTACTTATAGCTGTGAAATTGTCATCCAAAACTGTTGATGTACGGCCTGCTTGATTCATGACATTTTTATTGCGTCAAGAGAGTTTACTCAATTTTAACATAGATGGCAGGCAAATCATTACCGATCATGATGACTTGACATGTCGTTTTGACAAACGCATGCTGCGTCATCGACATAACCTCAAATTGAACCATGTCATGATTGTCATGTCGAAGTCGAGACTCAGAAAAAAATGCTATACACTACCCTAACTTTTACGAATGACAGAAAAACACAAGAACAAATAAATAACAATAACCCAACAACTAAAAACGTCGCAAAACTACCGAACTGAGCGAAAAGTATTAAAAGAACAGAAAAATCACACGATAAATACCAATATGCAATGTAATTGACATATAACCTCAAAATAATGTTAACGTTCAAAAACTCAAAAAATTTATCTAGTAGGCACTTTGGATTGTTGGAAACTCCACTATATTCGACTTAAGCGTCATCCATTGACGAATGGAACAAACTCTATTGACGCAATTACAGGATCAAGAACTTTAGTTGAAACAAAAGCGAAACAGTAAACGCACCAGGAGTTATATGCATCTTGTTAGATACCTTAGAGGTATTTTCGGTAAGATGTTCCAACTCAGACACTTTACTGAAAATAATCACGAATGTCATTATTTCAGACAGAAAAAAGCAAAAAAATTAAATCAATAATTTCTTATGGGTTTTCAACAGTCAACACGTACCTATTACAAATTTGTTCGGAAAGGTTCGATCATAGACAAGAATTTTGACAAGAGTTCAAGGTTCAAGGTAGCAAATAGATATACATTCGAAGAATGTGTAATAAAATTCACATGAACAATTCATCATCAACTAAGCCTGTCATTTCAAAATAAACGTTCTCTACTATGAGAGGTTTATTCTTCTTTCAAAAACAAATTATTGCGAACCTGCTAGTGTTAACTCAGCCTAATTTTTTGTTTTTTGATTCAGTCGTTTGATTTTATATCACCAGATCATCACATCACCTGACTTCTATCATAATTTATAACTTCACTTAAAATAAAAACATTAATCATCTAAAAGTTACTTTGCAATTTGGCAACAGCGCAACCCAAATACGACGTTTTACAGGTTTCTACTACTATGTCTGACAGCGCACAATCGTGACATGTGGATTCTGAAGATCTCTCGGTCTACGAGAATACATTCTGAAAAAGTACGGATTGAGATTATTTCGAATCGGTGTAATTGCGCATCTGCTGCAGTCCTGTTCTGCTATGATACGATTTGGATGAAATATCATTCTGTCATTTTATTAGTAGTCTGCATTACTGGTAGAGAACTTTCCCGGTAGATATTTTTACTGGTTGTATAGAATACAGTTCGCATTTTTATGGGATAGAAGTGTGATTTCTGATAGGAAACAATCGCTATATTTACAGTTGACAATTGTATTGTCGCCAAAATACGGTATAGCATTATTCGATTCTGTTCATTTATGTATTTGTGTTTGTACATTTTAAAGAAATATCAGTCGGATATTTTGATTTTCTGAAAATATATATGGACCCAAATGAAGCGACTGTGTCTGTAGCTATTAATTATAGATAGAATTCCACATTGACAAGTTCTCGCTTAGAAAGAGAACAAATGATTTTGTCCACAGGACACAATGTCAGAACCAAAGAACACGAACGGTGACATTCGTGTGATTTTGGCAAATATAAATATAATTATTTCTGAATATTCAGAGATTATTGGTATGGAATAACATGTTAAAAAATAAGGGCATCCTCTTTCCTAAGGCGCACGAGTCTTTCGAAGAATTCTGGGGTTGCTCGTAATTTACATACGAGTGGTTCATCCTTTCGCCACAATAACGCTAGTAAGTAATTGAAAAATGTTGGGGCGTGGCGCAGTGGTCAAAGCGTCCGACTTTGGGTCGAAAGTTCCGAAGTTCGAGCCCCAGTTGCGGCTGGGATTTTTAAATTTAATTTGACCAATTAAATTATTAAAATCTCGTGGCTCGACTGGGGTGAGTCCTGCACGATTCACTGTTGCGTCCCAATTAACAGTGCTGCTCCTAAGGTGGCGCATGGAGTTAGTAACAAGGCCTATCCAGAACACGTGGCTAATGACCATAGCAGTCGATGCCAAGACACCAAGGAAAAAAAAAGTAATTGAAAGGTGCAAAATGTATTTAAAAAATCAATCCAGTTAATGCTCTCAACACAACTAGCCCATATGGTCTATGGTTCCCAATATTTATTTTATTTTGGACGTTTGAAACGTATTCCAGTCTACTAGATACAAATACATACAAAAACAGGTGAAGCTACTGAAATTATTTGGCGACTCGATGTTTTTCCCTATCTTCAGATATTTTCAATTATATTTTGGCGAGTTTTCACATTTTTTGAAATGGAGCGGGTCCAAGCCTTACCACGGGCTTTGATGTTGACATCAAAAAATTTGATCAAACCGCCATGAAGTGAAGTCACTTGAGGGCAAACCATTAGTGCATGAGCAACGGACTTCAATGCTCTATCACATACACACTTGCATGGCAGCATAGCGCATAGCATAAAGAAATATCGAAGTTCAGCCAATCAAAATGCGAATATCCGACGCTACTGGCATTTTGATTGGCTGAACTCTGTTATGTACTATGCTATGTGATATGCAAGTGTGTAGTGTCCCAGTAAACATATTTCTGTTTCTGAAACAGTCTTATGTTTCGTTGTAACGTTTCTTTCAAAAGTTCAGAAACATCCCAGAGACATTATATAAACCACGAATGTCCTACCTCAAATGAGTTTCACTTGAAACATTGCAAATGAAACATTTCTTTATTAAAAGAGAATTGTTTCAACAATAAAATATAAATGTTCAAGAAACGTTTCTCTCAAGCATTAAGAAACATTCTATAGACATAATATTAACCATAGATATCCTACATCAAATGAGTTTCATTTGCAATATCTCAAACAAAACATATCCCAGATTCCCCTTCTAATTTTCAATATACATCCATTCAAACTTTTCTCATGTCGAATGGATATAAATATATATATATATATATATATATATATATATGATATATATGTGACTGTTAATAAAAAGATCAGTTAACATATGTAAATTTATTAACCAAATAAAGAAACATTCTTGAAAACATAAAAATATAAAAAATAAACAAATATGTGAAAGGTAACTTTTCTTAAAACAAATCAATACTGGAATTAAACTGACATAATTTTTGTGTACATGAACATCTGTGACAGATCAGTTTTCCTTTATTCCTCTAATATATTTGAGTGGGGCCTGCCGAAACCAAAGAGCCACATGAGTTTCAAAGCTCTTATCTGTCATTCCTATGGATCTTCTTACTGCATCTGCAAAAAAGAAAAAAAACTACTGAATTGTAAGTAGAAACTCCCGAACAATTCCGTAATTTTCTGGACAAGCAAAAGCAGTATGGCATAATTAAATACTTTTTGAGCGATTTATGATTTTGAATCAAAATGTTACATATAATTTTGTTACAAATAAATGTAATAGTACTGAACTAATACTATTTGTTGGAAAAACAATAATGTGACATTTATCTAACAATATATGTATAATGTATGCCCTCTCTACCTCTACCTATATAAAATACAGTTTCCTAAAAACAGGGTTTTCTTCAGTTATAGAGTTCCTAGAATTGTGCAGAATAAAATGACATTACTTTTGAAAAAGCACTTTCATCATTAGGGGAGGGTATATTGAAATCAGCTCTGTATAATATAGGACTTTCTTCGATAGAATTAGGATGTAGACAATTTCGTTCATCTATTGAATCGTCGGAATCAGTATGATCACATGATCTGAATTCTTGTTTATTTTTATCTGAAATCACCGACACAATTTCCAAATTTTCCTTTGTTCTGTTATGCTTAACAAGCCTCCTAAACTGTCTTTTACTTTTAAAGCCACTATTTCTATTCATGTTCGTTTAGCAACAAGATATATAAATATTTGAAATTCTTCAAGTACTTACATCAGCCATTTTACCCACTAGGCACAACCGTGACAACCGGTACTTCTCTACGCCTACGATGGCACCAGAAACAATTACAAATGGTCACTAATGAATTGGTGCAGCACAAAAATAAATGATGTGTAGTTGAATAACTGAAAATTGATGTATCAAAATATTTCACTTCTCACAAAAATATGTAAATTGTAAAATATAATGCTAAGTACGAACAGACGAACACACGAAGCGAAGCACATAATACAAAAACAAACCGACACCGCGCACTTGTTGCCATCTGTCAAAAATGTCAACTGTCAGTTCGGAAGAGAAAAGTCATCGATCGTTTCGGCGATGATTTCGGATACGTGATCGTGCATTATCGGAATGCAAGCATTTAGATCTATTTCCAAAATAAACGTAATAATTTGATGGAATATTGAATATTTGAATGTTTTCACTGATGTATTCGTGCTTATAATTTATGAATGTGGTGTGCTTTTGTACATTAGATGGAGAAATATAAATTATTTTTTCAATCATGATAACTGAATCGTGGCGATTTATGGATAACTCATTTACTATTATTCGAACACATATCTCAAATCTCAATAATGAATAGTGTCGTTCGAAGACGTACTCTGAATGATCGACTCTAAGTTGAGAGATATGAACAAATGTGAAAGTGATCTCGATCAACTAGAGCAGTCTTCAACGAATACTCCTATCATGGGCCTTGGCAACTGTAATAATTTGTATGTTTATAACACGTCTCACATTGATACGTTTTTCTGCAAACACTGGAAACATTCATGAAACATGCATTTTGGTATGTAACCAGGAAGTTACGTTTACGGAACGTAACTTAAGAATGTTACAAATATTCAGAATTAGGTTACCAATGAAACGTTTCTTAAATGATTCATGTTTACTGGGGTCGTTCGCTAAGACGTACTCTTATTGCTCTAAGTTGGATTTTTTAAAAGAGAAAGACATATGAATTACAAATCTATAAACTGTTGGTCTCTCAAGACAAATGGATCACTGTCAAACCTCATCACTCTTCTTTCCATGTTCTATTTTCGAATTTGCTCCCTTCTTTGAAGTTCATTCTATTGTATCCCGAGTAAATTTGCAGGCAGCATTTTTGTAAGCAAGTATTCGGCAATGAGACTAAAATTTAACAAGGAGTGTTTGATTCCCGTAAGACAATGGGGACACTAGTAGAAAGAGATGAAAGAACATATTTGTGACGAAATGTGACGTAGTAAGACGTGTCATGGCCGCCGTTCTCTATAGACAGTGACGGACTAGCTCTTGTTATATGAGAGTTACTGCTGACAGTTTTGTTGCTTGGTTCGAGTTCGACTCTGTACTCATACCCAAGTACGTCACTATGACGCGTTGATGCTACAAGTTTCTGATTGGCTAGAGCTTATTAAACTTGTTAAATTTTAGTCTCCTTGAGTATTCGGGGAAAATTTTCCGATAGTTGGCGCTGCAGTATCTGTCAAACTTGTCAATGGAATGGGGAAAACAATGTGAACCCCCATTTGATTCAATGGTAAATAAATCATCATTTCTTTTTTGAATTTTAAGCGATAAAGGAAAATTTTGAAGGATGTTACTTGTTGAGAGATCAAATTTAGAGGACATATCCAAATATATTGGCGAAAGAAATCGGCCGATAGTGAAACGCGAACATACATTGAAAGCGGACGTATTATTTTGTCAAGTTGAACATGTGGAGAAATTCGAGATATTTGGGCTGGTTTTACAAACTTCTGCTTCAACATCGGAGCCTCATGAAGTCAATTGAAATTTAAAGAGCATTAAAATTATAGCCAATATTGAACATCAATACGTTTCCTTAAAATGACTGTAATTGCCAAGATACAGTATAATGGTATAAAATCTTCTGAAATTACCATTATAATCTGTTTCACACAGATATGAATCTTTTAGGAAGATGTATATTGATACATTTGTATCTTTATAAGTGTTTGAACTGCGGGACCCAGTAATACCTCTTGCACTTGCTGCTGATTATTCGAATCTTGAGAAGTATTTTGGCACATTAAACTTCGGCAAGCTGTTTTGAAAACCAAGAAAATGTTAATTATTTGCTACTCAAATCACATGTTGACTTGGTCTGTTTTCCCCACCCTCGAAGTATATATTTTGGACTGTAGGTGTCGCACCCTTTGCGCGTTTTCGCGAATTTGGCACTTTGTCAAGATTTTCCAAATTTTACAGGTTACAACAATAAACTCACATTCATTTATGAACACTCACTGTAACTATACAAAACTTCCAAACTAACAGAGGCAAGGGTCAATTATAAAAATATCTAATTCACAGACTATCACACACTTACAATTAAACAACAAACAACAACAACAAACAATTAAACAAACCAATCTTTGCCAGTTGCCCTAGCCTAAGATAATAACATAAAATTAATTTCCAAAAACCTGCTCAATGTTTTCAGGACGACACAAACAATGTCAAATAATCCCGATCTCTTTCGATTCGAAGGCAAGACTTCTAAAGGTACACGGAATACCGAACGAAGCGATAGTTATCAAATTTTGTAGAATTCTACTCTCGCTATGAAGCGAGGGTACACGGAATGCCACTGCTGTCTGTACTCATGTCCAAGTACGTCACTATGACGCGTTCATGCTACAAGATTCTGATTGGCTAGAGCTTATAAAACTCTCCTGTTAGTTAACTCTCTTTGCGCTTCCAAGCCAGAAAACACGAGAGTTCTGGTCGCTATATATTCCTGTCAAAAACCAAGTCACCTCGGTTAGGTGTTCTGTGACCAAGTGGTGGAAGCAGATTGTCAGTTGTCACGTCACTTATATCAGAATCACTTTGTTTTTCAGCTAATTACTAATTAGTAACATAATTAAAAACAAAAACAATGATGCTCATATGATTATGTACACAGGAATTAATAGAGGAATACCTACTTATATTTTGTTTTTGGCAGTGTTTGAAACAATTAATGGCTTGTCTTCCTGCAGCACTTTTCCAGCCTCGAATAGGGTTGAATAGTACATCGATGTTGAGTAAAATGGAGGGAAATTTACGAGTGGCTCCTGGGTAGAACATATGGAAAATTCGATTTTCCAGAACAGAAATAAAAGGAGTATGTCGCCTATATTTTCACGCGAGCCATTGTTTTTTGGTCTAGTGACGATGTAAGTTTTCATAGTTTCGTTAGGCTTGTGTGGGAAAATCTGTCAAAATCTCGATTTTCCCTTACACCCTCATTTTAACCCTTTAGCCACCTGCAACACTGAAGCCTTTGGTATTCCGAAGCCGGGTTCTATTAATTACGTGAAAATATGGTCAACATACTGCTCTTTTATTTCTGTTTTGGAAAATCGAATTTTCCATGTGTTCTGCCCAGGAACCACTCGTAAATTTCCCTCCATTTTACTCAACATCGATGTTCGAGGCTTGTATGCAAAAATGGGGCACCCAAATCTGTCACTATCTGATGGTATATTGTAGAAAATTCAAATTTTGAAGCAAATGCCCTATGGTGACCTCATATTAGCTGACAAGGGCTTTTGATTCAAGATTTACTTCCATAAGGGGTTTCTTCAAATATTCCTCCATTTTGAAGTACTCCTCAGTTTACAGAGTGTACAAGACACAAAGGATAGTCAAAGGAAGAATCCATGTATAAAGAGCTATTCAAAGAATAAAAAGTTTTAATATTTTGCAAATAATTCTTCAATTTTAAGTATCTCATCAGTTATCAACTATTTTTCAGTTAGGTGTGAAATGTTATGGCAAGTAAAATGTTATAATTATACCATTGAAATGAAATTATAATAATTTCATTTCAGTGAATTATACCCAATTATATTTAAATTAATTATCAAAAGATTTAAATTTTTTATGAGGTATAGAGGTACATGGGTGCAAATAAATTATTTTTTAATAGTTTAAGCTAGGATAACTTTATTTAAAAATTTCATATAAAACTTTTCTGTTCACATGGGTCGTATTCAATAGTAACTAAAGTAATTTTTTTCATTGTGCATATACACAAGTAACACTGATCGTTATAAAACGTAAAGGTTTCCTTGGATCCAACAGAAGTAGTTGTGGTTTGTATTTACACTATTTCATTATTATCATTGTAATAAATTATATAGTCGTAATCAATCTTGAGTTTCTGTGACAAATTATCCTTTCTAAATGAATATGGACATTTCACTTCCACAATGGAATTATCTCCTTCTAATTAATCCATCAGGGTTGGCTCCCAAAAGACCAAAATTTGTCAGTCAAATAGGTACTCATTGGTTGTAAATCCAGGTTTAATGTTGTTTTAAGGAACTCTATCCCATTTTTTTTATAAGTTCTTCCCCACTGAATAGCTTAGTAGCCTCAGTGAATTCATTCAATAATACTTCAATAATCGGTAAGCCACAGTTAAAAGATTCCTAGTCACTTTCTGGTTGCAGAAGCCAAGTAAAACCCACAGTATTGTCCAAATCACGTATCTTCTATCCCTTTTATTTTTTCATTTCCTCTTTGCTCTTTCCTCGCCCTATAAATGGCAGAATATGATTTTGGGGATGGTATAGTTCTTCAGCTGTTTTTATCTGCTACATTTTTTGCATTTGTCAAATTCCTTGTCAATAACGGATATATTGCAGTGTCCAAAAAGAGCCAGTGTCTCAATATGATTATGATGTCATTTCATTCCTCCAGGTCAGCACAACTCTCACAGAAGATATCTCCCAACTTGTTAAATGTGATATAAACTAAAAATACTGTGAAAAATCAAAAAATAGAAAACTTCCACAAAATATGACTCACTTCAGCATGATATAACTTCTCTTTCGTGCTTGCGTGCATTTCTCCTCTGATCATGATTAAGTGTAAAGTCTACAACAAACTGTATAAATATGTTCTACATGATGAGATTCCAGTGCATTTCCACCCTTTTTTAAAAAATTGATTGTCATTGTTAAGGAATTCATTTATAGATGAAAGTAAAACATGGTTTGATGCCATTTTATAATCAAAATCTGAAACAATAAATAATGAGTGATACATTACATTTAAATAAAAAACATAACATAACCTCAACAAACTTTAAAAAGCTTACCTTAGTTACCTTTTTCGGTAAGATGTTTCAACTCAGACACTTTACTGGAAATAATCACGAATGTCATTATTTCAAACAGAAAAAAATCAAATCAATAATTTCTTATGGGTTTTCAACACGTACCTACCTATTACCAATTTGTTTGGAAAGGTTCGATCCACAGACCTCTTTCTCTTATGAGGTCTGTGGTTCGATCAGACAGGAATCTTGACAAGAGTTCTATACTGGGTTTGATTGATAAGTTTCATCTCTTGTGATGTTAGGGCCTAGGTAGTCTATTATACAAGGTAGCAAATAGAAATATATTCGAAGAATATGTAATAAAATTCACATGAATGATTCATCATCAACTTTCCCAACCATTTCGAAATAGGTAATCAACATTCTCTACTCTGAGAGGTTCATTCTTCTTCAACTCATTCGAAATATTGAATATATGTATTCAATTTCTCCGTTTTCAACTCAATTTTCACTGTTCACTTAAATTTCAAATTTTGTAGTCTACGGGTATTTTTTTTGTATAATCTATCATTGTAAAGTGGTAACCTGAAACGCTGAAACTGTAGATCTTGACTTGAATAAATTCAAACTATGAATTTTCACCTGTATCCTGCTACTCAACGTTGATATAATATTATCGCATGATATAACAATTTTATTATTTCTAAAAAAAATTATAAGTACCTGCTACGTGTTAGCGTATTTTTTTATTATTTAATTCAGTCGTTTGATTGTCATCACATCACCCGACTTCTATCATATTATTCATATTATGAATTTTACATTAAAATCATATTGGAAAAGTTACTGTGCAACTTGGCAACGACGCAACCTATTTACGACGTTTTACAGGTTTCTACTACTACGTTTGACAGTGACATGTACGTTCTGAAGATCTCTCGGTCTATCAGCCAGTGTTGTTGAACGCGTTAAACCATAAAGTCCGATTGCGTTCCGAAAAAAGTCCGATTTTACACGAAAAAGTCCGCCATTCAAAAATGAAAAGTAGTATCACCTGTCACCTTTTTAATGCGGAGAGACGCTAAATTAATGATTGAATAATCATCTTTATTTCCCATTAGACATACAAACAGTAAAAAAGTCTTCAATGGCGGGAAAAAGCACTGATATATTTCTCTCTCTCTGGTTCAATGGTCTTTGCTTCCTTCTCAGGCGCATTCGACCATATCCATGTAATAAAAGCTTCGGATCGGGGACGTAGTCAGACTTGTTTGACACAAGACTACATCCAATATTATAATCTCGATCCTATGTTTGTGCTATTTGTTCTTAACTAACATCCATACCCGCACACAGAAGAAACCTACGTACGAAGGACAAGGAAAATTCGTGCGATTGCTTCACAGAAGAAACTAATATATTTCAGTGTCAGTGGGAAAATGTCATTGCAGAGTTGTCATGTTTATCTGAAGATATTTTTGAGCATCGGGGCGGCAGTGTTGGTAGAAAGATTTCAACGAATGTACCAGCCCAATTGTACATTGTACTTTTTGGTTCAGCGCATGCGCACCAACTTTTGTTTTTAAACTTTTCGACTGATATCATAGAGTATTATCCACAGCAAAGAATAACTACACTTAGCAGATATTCTTTGTCCACAGTCTGGTTTGAGCGCATGCGTATCATCGGCTAATGACTATTACAATAGACGAGGAAAGTGCTGACGTCACAAATGTCATTCTTGTCAAATACTGATTCCAAACAAACTTCGTCGAATTTAAATCAGCTTGTCCGATAACTCCGATATTGTTTCTGTTAAGGTTTTTCAACCTCTTTTGTCTGAGAAAACAAAATCCAAACAACCAAACACAAACTAATAAGCAAAGCAGCGAATCATCAACAGGAGAATTTCACCTAAAATTCTTTGTTTAGAATCAGTTTTTGACAAGTATGACATTTGTGACGACACACTTTCCTCGTCTATTAGGGCCGGTATTATAAACATCTCTCGAAGTTAACTTTAATTTTAACAGTCAAGTTAACTTCAGCTTTGAAATGGCAGTTTTATAAAAGTCTCATTTCTGAAATAAAAAGAAGAAGAAGGCAAATATGTAACCTACAATTTTTCGCACTTTTTCCTGTGACATTTTCTAAATTTCTAATAAATAGTAAAATTGTTATCAATAGATTTAAGAATCCTCCAAAATCTCCAATAACTACCAAGAATAAACATGTTTCATTAAATCTGAGTGTAATTAACGTGTTACTGGCGGTAGAAGATTATTTCTAACATTGAAAATACTTATATTTGCAAAGTAATTGGAACTATTAGAAATGTTGACTTATTAGTTGGTCTTTGCAAATATTTGCCTCTCTATGTGCCCCTTTAACAAGCATTCAGACTATATTGATGATTGGAATCCGTTTTAATTTATTTTCAAATTCTATTTCGTTTCACAAGATAAAATGGTTTAACCGATTTCTAAATATACTTCGACCACGAGGGCCTTCAATAATAATCACAGCATCTCCTTCATCGCCGCTTAAAAGTTCCTCGAAAATAACCAGGACATCGTTTGCTAACATTTATTGCGAAAAAAAAAACAATCAAATTGAGTTTTATGCTAAATTATTGACAGAAGAACTGTCGAAAACCACCATTTTCTACAAAGTTAACTTTAACTGATACCACGTCCTCCCGATAAAGTTAACTCCTACATTTTGAAGTTAACTGTAAGATGTGACGTCATTCCTCAAGTTAACTTCTAGTTGTCTGTCAAAATAGTTTTATAATACCGACCCTTACCCAATTAACCGCCAGAGGTGCGTTTCAATTTAACGTCTGTCGTCCGGTAACGGACGATGTATGACGTCATAGTTGTTTTGTTGGGCGATATCTTTCGGATTGAATTTTGAAACGTTCTCCTAAATCGTGGTGTAAATAGTTGACGGTCGGACGTTCCACTCAAGAATTTTGAAACGATGGAATGAAGTTTTCGGACAGGACGTTCTAATATCGAAACGCTTCGTAAGAAAAGTTAGACGTCGGACGTAATATTGAAACGCACCTCAGGCGCAACTCACATCTCACTCTCACTAGGTATTATTTTCTTCCCTATTTCTTCTTCCATTTCATTATTCATTCATATGACATATGATATGAGTGATATGACAGCTCCTGAATGGCGTGTTCCGTCCGTGTTAATTTTGACTGTTGATTATTGCCAATCAAAACTACTTGTTAGTTGGTAGTGCTGCAAATATCTAATAGGGCCAATATCATCCAAAAAGTCCGAAAATGTCCGAAATATTTCAAGGTCCGAAAAAAGTCCGCTGAACGAAAAAAAGTCCGAAAATCGGACTTTAGTCCGCCGATTAACAACACTGCTATCAGCATAGGGATCACGAGACTCGACTCGATCAAATCGACTCAACACGTTATCGCGTATATGAAGTTTTTCACGAACGTCGATCGAATATGGAATCGAGTACTCGATTGTGCCTAACTCTCTTGTTAGGATAGCATATTCCATATTTGATCAACGTTCGTGAACAACTTCATAGACACGATAAGGAGTTGAGTCGATTTGATCGAGTCGAGTCTCGTGATCCCTATGCTGAATACATTCTGAAAAAGTACGGATTGAGATAATTTCGAATCGGTGTAATTGCGCATCTGCTGAAGTCCTTTTCTGCTATGATACGATTTGGATGGAATGTCATTTTATCAATCGTGTGCATTACTGGTAGAGAACTTTCCCAGTAGACATTTTTACAGGTTTTATAGAATGCAGTTCGCATTTTTATGGTATAGAAGTGTGATTTCTGATAGGAAACAATCGCTGTATTTACAGTTGACAATTGTATTGTCGCCAAAGTACGGTATAGCATTATTCGACTCTGTTCATTTATTTTTCTGTGTTTGTACATTATTGAGAATTATCTGTCGGATATTTTGATTTTCTGCAAATATATATGGACCCGCTGAGTTTGTTAGCTGTGTATTTATCTAAGCTGTGGTTAAGATGACAACCACGATGACAGACAGCAGTTATTAATTTGACATATTGTATGTAATCTTACGTCAGAATAAACTTCGTTTCCTTCTGGTTCAGACTAGCTTATCACTATCACCTATATTCTTGTAAGTAGTTATAAATATTATCACTGATTATTTTATATTTCAGTCCAAAGGACTAAAGTCTTGTTCATACCCTCGCAAATTTTGTTCGCGAGCGTATGAACAACCCTTTGAAGGCCATAGAATTATAAATTATTGTATTTCTGTGGTAAATGCTTATTAGTGGCAGCGGCAACGCGGCAAGTTGCGCAGGTTGCGCTGTTGTAAGTGAACAAAATTTCAAAACGTGACAACAAAAAATTTAGGTTAGGTATGGAAAATATGGAAATATAAATTTTTTAATTTTCACCAATTTGCTGATAATTCAAATAGTTACGTTTGCGGCGTAATATATTGATATCAGTTATAGTCTATGAATTGAAAGGTGTTATTTATAAAACTTTTAGATCCAGACATAGTAAAATGCCGACAATAGGACTTAAACGAGACTTATTATTCAAGTGCTTAGGAAAATCATATAGTGAGTACATTGATCAAGGGCCAGTTTACAACCGTTCACAAATTCTACCCTTTTGCAGCTGATGATGAATTTCAAACACTATGTTTTGAGTTTGGACTTGAATTGGATGAAGTTGTAAGTAATAATTGGAAGCTACAGCTTTATTGGTGATAATCCTTTATTTCATAGACTACAGAAAAACAGATGATTACCAAGGAGCAGGGTGAAGATTCCAATCTTTCATCAACTGCTTCAGAGGATGTAATCTATAGAATTGATATACCAGCTAATCGATATGATTTGTTATGTTTGGAAGGATTGGTTCATGGACTACTGGTCTTCCAAGAAAAGTGAGTTAAATTTGAATATTGTCATTTTCTTTTGGTACCAAATATTTCTCTGTTTATAGCCATAATTTTTAGTTGGAAATTTCACAAAAAAGATAAACCCATCTTTATATTATTTGTTGGGAGTGTTCATATATATTCATTTTCATTTCAGACTTGCTTACAACTTATATTTTGTCAATATGTTTTCAATATTTCAATTCCAGTGATCAGATGTACCATTTTTATAATAGCGCTGTAGTTGATGTTAATTTGAAAAAATATTTATGAAACATATGTTTATGATTCCGTCCATATGTTCACGAAGATGTAATCAGTGACATCAGTGTACTGCCTTACAATTGAATATGAAACTGTTTACCATTCTGAATTTTAGGATAGAAGTTTCAACTTCAAAGTTTCATTTGTCTTGGTTGGCAAATAATATCAAAATGTAATAATTTTAGGTCTTTGGTTGATTTCAGAAATGATGATGCAATCTCTAGAGTGGAATATAATGACATGTAGAAATAACCTGCTAAAATGATATTAAGGAATTAAAATGTTTGTTCTGGTGTCTAAAAAGACATATTCTAGGACGTCAGGATCATGTGAAGTTAAGAAAATTGAATCTGTAGTGAACACTTCTCATTAACTTACCCTTTAAAATCCATATTTCTTGACACCAGAATAAACCTAATATTTAATTTGTTTTAATGAATACACTGCTACTTCAGATGTGCCACAGGGCTCCCATCTGGGGCATTGCTGTTCAGTATATTTATTGATGATATTGTCAAAGAAATATCTGATTGTAAATTTTTCATGTATGCCGATGATATCAATATATTTCATGTCATACAGAATCCAGATGACTGTCTCGTACTCCAAAATAACTTGAATGATTTTCCACATGGTGATTTGGCGAATAAAATGAAATGTTGAGTTATCAGCTTCCATTGTACAGTGCAAGAGGTAATCCTCAACTATGTTTTTGACAACACCATAGTCATCTTCTTACCCAATATCTCATTTCATTTTCAGAGATTTTGTTCGTATCAGTAAAATAAAAATCTCATTGGTTAGATCTCATCTTGAATATGCTTCGATTATTTGGTGCCCTTATGCCCAAGTCCACATTGAATAATTGGAATGAGTTCAACGCAGATTTCTTATGTACTGCTTATTTAGGCTAAACATTCCTTACTCTTATACCAACATGCTGTCAGTAATGAATTTGAGTCCTCAGATCCACAAAAGGCAAGGGTTTAACACCTTGTTTATTTATAAGATTCTGAATGGTCTGATAGATGCTCCTGATTTATAAGAAGAAGTAAAAATACCTCTTTGAGCACTATTGAGAAATAGATTGAAGTAGCCTTGTTTCTATATGTTGTTTATAAAAAATATAGTTGACATTAAAACTTCATTTACGTTCAAACGTTTTGAGTTTCTCTCTACAATATAATACCTTACGGTATTGCAATCTACTGGTTTATATCATATTTCAATAAGAGCACATCGATCAAGTTATGGTGCAAACATAGGGATGATTAGATTACTGCGACAGGCAAATGATCACTCAAGGGCTATAGATATTTTTTCCACCAGGCTTTGGCAAATGAAGAAGTTCTCATTTAATTTTGATTTGTTTTTGTCCAATTGGAGTACAAAACTGTCTTTAGATATAGGTAGTTATATATACAATGCAGAAAAACTCAAAATCATCTCCACAATTTAATATCACCATCTAGTGTTGTGCAATGGTAGAACGGCAAAGCCTATCAATCAGTTAACCCGTATCAGTGTGTAGTGCATGTTTCAAACCCATATAGGTTCATCATGAGCTAATTAAGAAATTATGGAGAAGAAGAAATAGATTTTATGAATAAATGTATATAAAAGAGGGTTACTTGTCACCGCATGATTCCACTAAAGGTCTATGTAGTAACAGAATAAGATATGTGGAAGGGGGTGAGAGCATGAGAGGGGTTGGTAGAGGAGGGATAAAAAGAGAGGGAGAGAAATTAAGAATTAGAGAGGAGAGAAAAGTATAGTTGGAGAGATGGAATGAAAAGGTGAAGTTGAAGAGAGGTATAAAAATGGAGAATGGGAGAAGGAGGTGATAAAGAGGGGTAACAGATACTCAGAGAGGGGTTGAGAGGGAGCAAAAGGAGGAGTTGGAAAGGATTAAAGGGGGAGTTGGAGAGATGTGAATCAAAGGGAGAACTAGCGGAGAGTGAAATAAATGGAGATCTAAAGAGGAGTGAAAAAGAGCGAGGTGAGAGAAAGGAGAGTGAGGGCAAATCTAGGGAAAGAGTGATGAGAAAGAGAGAGATGGGAGGACAACGATATGAAGAGGAAATGAAAGAGAGAGAAAAATGCTTGTCTTTCACGATAATTTTAAAATTTATATTGTCAAGATATGTTTTTTCAGAATTCCACAACCAAACTTTCGAGCACTGAAACCATTGGAAAGTAATGTAGAAAAACTCATTATAAAACCAGACACAGCAAAAATTCGGCCGTACGCAGTGGCTGGAATATTACGTAATGTAAAATTTGACAAAGATCGTTACAACAGTTTCATAGATTTGCAGGATAAATTACACATGAACATTGCTCGTAAAAGATCACTTGTTGCAATAGGCACTCATGATTACGATACTATCAAAGGACCATTTTACTATGATGCTAAACCTCCGATGGATATCAAATTTGTTCCTCTCAATCAGACAAAAGAGCATACAGCAGAAGAATTGATGACTTTATATTCGGTGAGTAGTTAATGGAATTTTAAAGAGAACACAGCTGTTATTTTTTTCTTTTTTTCAGACACATGTCCAGTTGAAACAATATTTACCTATTATAAGAGATAGTCCAGTTTATCCAGTTATTACAGATAGCAATGGTGTAGTCTTATCTCTACCTCCAATTATAAATGGGGATCACTCGAAAATAACACTTGATACCAAAAATATTTTCATTGAGTGCACTGCTACTGATTTAACTAAGGTAATCATTGAATGCAGTTCATTAAGCCATCTTGCTATTTTTTTCAGTGTAGGTTACATTGGAAGAGGACTGATTAAACTATTTGATTTTTCGATTATTTTAATCTTTCCATTACAAATTTGAAGACGTAGAAAACTACTCAAAACACCAACACTATCTCAATTTCACTCCAAGTTTATTTTGCCATCAAAGTTAGCATCTTCAGAAGCTGTAAGATTTTGAAATACTCTAATTACCTCTATATATACATATCTAAATTACTTATCCTAATTGGATTCTGATTCACTTTATCAAATGTACCTGCTAACACTAACATGCTCAGGTACATAGACATTCAGCCAGCCCTATGCTGTATCACTTCCGTTATGCTAAACATAATATCATAGGGCTGATTATCTAATAATATTTGAATTTGATAACACAATATTAATTTATCATTTATGACACTGGATAACTGATGACCTGTGTTAGACAGTCATATTAGCAAAAGTGAGTGGGGTGGGATTGGGAAAATGTATAATTTTGAATGTATTACGATATGAACTTGAACATGAACTTGAATAATTTATACTATTCTGACATTTTGCTATTTCCATTAGATTACGAGTAGCTGCAGTGTAGTGTTAGAGGGTAACATAGAAACTGAATTAAATTAGGAAAGTGCTAGGAATCGCACGTAAAAAGGTAAGACCTCGTTAATCCTTGGCTCGCACAAGTTTCGACTTCTGAGGGCTGCCGTTTGTAAGGGGAAGACAGCTGGTTAATGGAAAAAACAATTTCAATTTCAGAGATGTATACAGGGTAATTCAAATTCAACCCCCACCATTGCTATCTCCTAAATTAGGGCAAAGTTGTGTATTTTGGTGCTTAACAAAATACTGTTTTGAAATATCCGGATAAACTGAAAATCGGAATTTTCGTTTTCATTTTTTCTAGCGTTATTTGACAACATAACCCAAAACCAAAAACATTTCTCCATTGATACTTTTTCAGCTACCCGTTGTCATGTTCAGATTTACTCTCCGACGTTTCGTCTTCTGGCAATCATCATCGACTTTTTTTTTCTATTATGGTCGCCATATTGTGCTTCTCGTTCTGATTTCATTGATGTATAATTTATCCTGAGTTGCTCTTCTGCAACCACAAACATAAAAAAACAACTTCATCTGAGATGGTCATGACTCCATCGAATAATTTTGTCGACTTAAATGGTGGGGGTCGAATTTGAATTAGCCTGTATATAGAGTGAGTTAGAGAGAATTAAAAATATTACAGCTCCTGATTATGCTAACTTCATTGGCAAAACGAGCGTCGAGCGAAATTAAAGGTAGTTTTATTGTTTTGGCAGTTTTCAACGTCTTTGGAACCTGGCAGTTTTCAACGTCTTATTATATTAATATTAATTTATGTGATATGCATTACAACAAAAATTTTCATTGAGCCATATATATTTCAAAAATCAATTGTTTTGTGAAACAATTCCTTATTTCATTAGGGAATAAACAAACTCTGTTAGTTTATATTTTTGTACTTTTAGGAAGCTATTGTTTCCACATATTTATTCTTAAATATTGTTTTAGGCGAAAATTATAATTGACACTTTAGTATGTATGTTCAGTGAGTATTGTAATGAAAAGTATGAAGTTGAGTACTGTGAAGTCATTAATACTGATGGAACTTCAGTATTATACCCAGAGTTGGACTATAGGACAGAAATTATATCTGTTAAGAAATGCAATAAAAGAATTGGTATCAAGTAAGTTTCTTACCTACATTTTTATTTTTTGTCACAAACAAAATTTTGAATAGGAAGTGATATATGAACATTTCTTAGCCTGTCAATCAATAAATGCATACTTTACTGTCCAAATAAGTAATAAATTATTATTTACAATGCATAAAAATATACACCTCTATATTATACTAGTTCTCCCAGAATAAAGGGGGCAAACTTCGTTAGTTGAATTCCCACTACATTTTAGAGCTAAAAGTTCCAGTAAACACATCCTCTAAGATGAATAATAACTGAGTTACAGGGTAAGGAAAGTGGCAAAAAAATCCATATCTTGAAAAAACAATGTAAAAAAATGGAAAGCTTCTCCCAAGGGTAGTCATAAGAAGTGCAAAATCTCAGTCATTTGAATTTTAGTCATTACAACTTTCTAACAGCTTTTCTGAAGGAAGCTAAGGATGAATCGAACAGTTCAAGTTTGTTGCTGTGAGTGTTTGCTGATCTCATTGTTTTATAATAATAATGTTTATTCACTAAAAAATTTTACAAAATAATTTTTCACAAAACATAAGACTACAATTGAACATAGATAACACATGGGTAAATAGACGAAATATCACATAAGCACAAAATATGCTTGTCTGTGATTGACAAGTCATTGGAATAAACATGTTTGGGACCACTTAAGCAACAGATGCTTGTATGTGGTGTTACAGGGTTGGGAATGAAAAATATTGTTTATATATTAGGTACTGACAACACTTGTGTTAAAGGTATGATATGCACATAATATTAAAGAAACATGTGAATTGATACCACGTGAGTAGTGTCAGCTACTTGTGTGTGGTATATTGTCTTCATCATGATTGGTTCAATAAGTATACAATATCTAAGAAATAGAATAAGTTGATAATTTAAAATATGATGCAAATTATGTTACGATGTAGATAAAATTAATGCACAAGGAGATGGGTTTACAGAATTAACGATTAATAATAATTTTAGTAGAAAAGTAAAAGTAAAAGAGCGAATATATAATATATATACAAATCGTGGTGTGTAGCCATACGCAGAATAAAATGTGTATAATGTTCAACAGTAATGAAATAAAACATTAAAAGTGGAACATGAAATGAAGTTGAAGTACATCATGAGTATAAATAAAATAATATCCTAGGTTAGAAGGAGTTGCAAAACAATTGTACTCGCTCGCAGCCATTGTTTAACTTTTTTCTTGAACATTGCAGGTGAATTTATTTCACGAATTTCCAGGGGGATTTTGTTGTATAATCTTGGACCAAGAAAAATATGACTTCTCAAAGTAATTGTTCTGTTCACTTTTGGAATATATACGGCAAGAGGTTGGTTTCTTGTAGAGTATATATTCTTTATAGGGTTTTTGTTTTTTGTAAATTTTTCTTTATTAATTAAACACTGAAAATAAAGTTCTTTGATCTCAAGTACTTGTGATAGCTCAAAAAGTTCTGCTGTGGAAAATGTTTTCTCTTTTCCATATATGATTTTAAAAATCCATTTTTGTAAGGTTATGACTGGAGATATATGGTGGTTATATGCACCACCCCATGCTATCAATCCATACCTGAGTTGTGATTCCACTAAGGCGAAATAAATAGATTTCAATTGTTCAATGTTTACCATCGTTTTAAAGTGTCTGAATACGTATAGCAAACTCCGTAGTTTTCCTGATAGTTTTTTTATGTGATGATCCCATTTCAGATTGCAGTCGATAATCAAGCCCAAGTATTTAGTTGAATTGGCCGGTAAAATTGAAAATGTTGTTGGGTTTGATTGCGAAATTGGGGGAAAGTTATCGTAATCAATTATCTGTATACTGAACGGTACGTAATGCGTCTTATCAAAGTTAATGGTCAATAGCCTAGAATCGAACCATTCTTTTATTTTTGTAAAATCTGTTTGGGCTGTATTGAATAAGTTTGTCCAGTTATTTGCGCTATAGAAGACAGCAGTATCATCTGCAAAACTTACAATTTGACCTTCAATATCAAGAAAAAACAAATTATTTAGGTATATATTGAAAAGACAGGGGCCTAGCACGGTGCCTTGTGGTACGCCATATTTGATGTTCTTGAAATTACTTAAGGTTCCTTGAATATCGACGCATTGAGTTCTGTCAGTTAAATAACTTTTCATTAGCTTCAGGCATTGTCCTCTTATTCCCATATCCTCTAATGTCTCAATCAGCTTTCCATGGCTTACGGTATCGAAAGCTTTAGCCAGGTCCACGAAGATACAGAGTGACGGTTTTCCTTCATCAAGGGATTTATATATTTTGGAGGTAAGGGTGACTATTGCGTCTTGAGTGGACCTGGCCTCTCTGAAACCGTACTGCAATGGGGAAAGAATATCATATTTATCTAAGAATTTGCATAAACGCGATTTGATTACTGTTTCTATTATCTTTGCGATGCAGCTGATCAAAGATATAGGTCTATAGTTCAGGCATTCCAATTTATCTCCTTTCTTATAAATCGGTTTGATTTTGGTTTTTTTGAAAATATTGGGAAACGTACCGCTTCTCAAAATGATATTCGAAAGATGACATATTGGTCTGCATATACTATCACATATGATTTTAATTGTATCTGGGCTTATAGAGTCTAAACCGGGTGCCTTGTTTTTTTTGAGTTTGAGGATTATTTGTCTTATCTCTGTTTCACTGCACTCTTCTAAGAATATGGTGTTCGAAATTCTTTTTCTCGTTTCTTTGAAATTTTTAGGTTCTGATATTTGCTGCGCTAGAAGTTCTCCTAAGCTAGTATATTTATCAACAAAATTGTTTGCTATTTCCAAAGGATTAGTTGAAATCACATTATTTTGTAGACGAATTTCTTTTATTTCTGATTTTTTATTATTTTGATTTGTAGATGCCCTTAGCGTCTCCCATAAATTTTTAGGGTTGTTTTTATTTTTTTCAATTTTGTCTCTGAAAAATGTTGCTTTCGTTTTCTTCATGAGAAGATTGAGATTGTTCCTGTAGGCTTTATATTTGTTTTGGAGTTCAACATTGTACCAATCTTTATGCCTTTCTTTATTCAGTCTATTTCTTTTGTTGATAGATGTTATTAAACCACTAGTGATCCAAATTTTCTTTTTTTTAACAGGTTTTATTTCTACCATTGACTTCTGGATACACGTTTGAATTTTTTGTGTTAAATCAGCAGCCAAGGTGTGTGCATCTTCGTTCTGAAAGAAGTCATTCCAGGACTCCGCGGCGATCAGTGTTTTCAGTTTATTATAATTTATTTTATGGTGGTTCGTCATACTGTAATCTGATTTTTTTGATGTATTTTCAAATTTGAGCATTGTAGTAAAATGGTCGCTAATGGAACTTTTCAAGGTGATTGGTATGACTTTGTCAGCTAGATTCCTCGTAAATAAATGGTCTAAACAGGAACGCGCATTTCCTTGAATTCTCGTATACGTATTTATTTGTGAAATTAAATTGTTTTCATTTAAAATATTGAGGTAATCATTAGAATCATCCGAGTCGGAAAGTATATTTATATTTATATCTCCTCCAATTACAATTTGATCCCTATTATCGTTTAAGTGTTCCCCAATAAAGTTTTCAAGGCACTCATTGAACGCTGGTATATCTGTTGATGGTGATCTATATATTCCTACAATAACTAGATTAATCTGCTGCAGTTTTACTGTTAGTTTTATTGCCGTGGACTCGTATATTTTTATATTTTGTGTACTATAGTTATAACAACTTTTTATGAAAATGACTACTCCATCATTTTGATTGAGAGTTCCTCCGCTATATATCAGGTCGTAACCTTTCAGCCGGTATAGTTCGGTGTTTCCTATGATTCTGGTTTCGGTTAAGATTATACAATCAAAATCCTCCTCTATTTGATTAATGTCAATCTGGACATCCTCAAAGTGTTTCGAGATACTACATATATTTTGGTTATATACCGAAAATCCTTTTATGGATTTGAGCTTGTTTCTGCAGTCCTCGTATGTTTCGTATACAAAAGTCTCTGGTGTATTACCCTCAAAATCTCTTATAAATGCGTCCATACTGTATCAGTAACTAATGAAATAACACAATAACATAGGATGTTTAACAACGACGTAAGAATCAATGAGAGCACTATCGAAAACAGGGTGTTTAAAAATGATTACATAATAATTTAAAAATTAGGATACTACAATAAAAAAAGTACATACACTCGTATTTGCTTGCATCTATTTGTTTGAGCGTTGGCTTCTTGTTCTCTCTCTCAGGGCGTGCCCATCAGCTTTCGGTTTGGTATTCTTCTTGTTTCCAATAGTTCTGGGTGTATTGGTATCAATAGTAGTTTTCCTATTTTCTTCTTCCTCTGGATATCCGAATTCTTTCTCAAAGTTTCGTAAATTCGGCGTTGGAGGGGCACTGTTTGCGTTGCGTTCTTCTGAGTGATTAATTTCCTCTAATTCTTTCACTGTGTAGACTCTGTCATTGACGTATAATTTGTTTCCTTTTATATAGGATCGATCGGTAGGATCTTCTCTGGCTTTATTCAAGAAGGTTCTTAGAATTTTGTTTTCACGTCTTTGTTCAAATGTGAGATCGTGTGTAATGGCAACACCTGTACCTTTCAATTTTTTGCACTGTTTCAGAACGTCAAGTTTTTTCAGATATGATTGGAATTCAACAGGAGGTTTGTCTGTGTTGTTCAGGTTGTATACATTATTTAGATCAGATATTTTAACATCAGCTTCCAACAGTGTATTGAGTTTTCCACTTATAGTATTTGGTGTGTTGTCCTTGTTGTCTAGGCCGAATATTATAATATTGTTCTTTTTTGTGTATCTTTCCAATGTCTCTACTTTATTTTTCAATGTTTGGTTTTCTTTTTCTAGTAGATGAACTTTTTGTTTCAGTTCCTCTACTTTCATTAATAGTCTTGTTTCGGTGGCTTCAATCGCAGATTTTATTTCTCTTCTATTTGTTATTATTTCTTCCCTTAAACTTTTAATCGCATTTATCGAATCCGTTTCCATAACTCAATAAGAGTTCGTTTATGGATAGCTTTAGACGTTTTGTTTATTTGCGTTTTTATATCTCAGCTGGGCAGCGTTATCAGTTCCTCGGCTTAGTAATGTTAGTTTTATTTACGTGTTGTGGAGGGATATCACTTTTATTTCTTTTCGTTGTTGTTGTAATTTATGTTTGTGATGCTATGAAACCTTTTTTAGTAATTAATTCTGGGTTTAGACATACCAAAATCAAATTATTAGTGACAGCTCATTGCTAAACTCATTTCACTAAAACAAACCACACACTATATAGACAGACTCATTTTGTTCATAATTTGTTCTGCAGAAAGGAATCTTGAAGATGTCACTATTTTTATTTCTTCTAACATTTAGTGAGAGCAACCCTTTTGATCATAATTCTAGACAGAACAGTTGTTTGAAATTGCCAATAACAAAACGTTTGTTCGTATATTCGTAACATTTGGAAGGAATTATTAATAAGCTATGTTCATTTCAGTGAATCTGCTGAAAATATGGTCAAACTTTTATCCAAAATGTGCTTGAGTGCCGAATTGACCAACAACCCGGACAACATCAAAGTTACTATACCGCCGACAAGACACGATGTTATACATGCTTGTGATATATATGAGGACGTAGCGATTGCTTATGGATATAACAATATTAAAAGAACGATCCCAAAAACCAATACAATTGGTCAACAATTTTCTGTTAACAAGTTAACTGATTTATTGAGAGGCCCTATAGCGGAAGCTGGGTTCACTGAAGCTTTAACTTTCACTTTGGTAAGTTACTGATGTACTGGTACTTATTTTATATCTTTCTACTTAATTGGTTTGTTTACTGAAATATACCTGAAAAAGGTTGAATTTCGGAAAGATAATGTTCCTAATTTTTCGTTTTGCTCCCTTGCATTTATTTATTTGATAGTTTGAAAGCTTACATTATGTGTTCTGCACACTACAAATTTAATGTTATGTTGTGGTGGCCCCAAACATTTTCCGAGGTATATTCCTGCAAATTTCGAAATATCGATTTTGTATAGAAAAAGGCATAAATATTCTTTTAATGGCACACTTATGTTCATGTTTTACTATTTACATGTCGCAAAATATTTGGGCTTATTTTGCTATGAAAACACAGTTTTTGTCGTTTTGAGAAAGGATTTTAAATGAAAAACATTTCTGGCATATCCAAATTCTGATTCAATATTGAATTTTTCTAAGAAATAAGATTGTGTCTTCAAAATCAGTCTTGACCTGTTTTTTTATCATCTATTTTTCAGTGTTCAAGAGATGATATATCAACCAAGTTGGGCCTTGAATCTATTGATACCGTTCCTGCAGTTCATATTTCTAATCCAAAAACACTTGAATTTCAAGTATGTCGTACTACTCTTCTGCCAGGTATCCTGAAAACAATTTCTGCAAATAAAAAGATGCCTCTACCCATAAAGATTTTTGAAATATCAGATGTTGTACTTAAAGATCCCGAAGCAGGTAAGTTCAAATAACTGTTACAATTTTATTATACTTAAGAAAGAAATCAGAGTTCTTTAAAATAAATTCTGTATGTGAATGTAATAATTTAATTGACAGACTTATATATTATTACTTAACTTAACAAACTCAATGGCCTATATTATGTAAAGACGACACACACTGAATATTATTCAAGTCATGGATAAAAAATACCAGATTCTGTTGAATGATCATTTATTATAAAATTCAAACATATTTGAAATCGAGTATAATTCAAATGATTTAAAAAAATCTTTTAACTGTATAGAGAGCTTGATATTTGTAACTATTGAAATTTTCATTGTTAGGAAAATGTATAAACGTGGTAGAAGGCAGAAAATCTGTTGTTAAGCATTCAGACATGTTTTACTGTTTGACAAATTTTAGAGCTTTTAAAATAAATGGTAAAGGAAACAATACTAATAATAATGGCTAATGACCATAGCAGTCAATGCCAAAACACCAATAAAAAATATAATACTAAATGAACATTATTAAGTATAAAAATAATATATTACTCTAAGGTGAAAAACGACTAAATTTCCATAGATTTATTGCCTTCGCGACATGTTTTGATACACAGTATTTTTCTCAAGCGAATGTAATACACAACTTAATAATGTTGAACATTACTTAATACCCTTCTTATCAATAGAGGTAATTAGGGCCTAATAACAGTAATAAAAATTGACAATACAATGTAGGTACCTAGAAATCTCAACATAGCTATTACTTAATTAATTGACAAGGTTCAACAAAGGGGAACTATTTAGGTCCAACTGATAATTTAGTAAACAATTCGAATATTTCAATTAATTAATTTCCAAGAATTCTGAATAATTAAGCCTAATACCCTTATTTTCAACATGAAGGATTTCGAAGTTTTCATCAAAGTCATTGTCTTCCTCCAAAATACGATTGGCATATGCTGAATGTGTTTTATTCTTTACATAATTCATACGGTGTTCAAGTACGCGGCTTTTGAATGCTCCACCAGTCTGGCCTACATATAACTTGAGGCAAGCTACACAATTCAATTAATAAACTCCTAATTTTTCTGATTTTCGTGTTTTATCTTTATTATTTTTGATAAACCTTCCCAACGTGTTAAATGTTCTGAATGATACTATTGAATTTTGTTTTTTCAAAAATGACGCTATTTCTGAAATGGGTTCTGAATAAGTTAAAGTTCTGTAATCATTGGCAAAGGTTCCTCATAGTGGGGTACACTTCTTGGATAGCCTTTCTATGTATTCCAGACTGGTAGACCATTCAAAAGCCGCGTACGTTAACACCGTATGAATTATGTAAAGAATAAAACACAATCAACATATGCCAATCATATTTTGGAGGAAGACAATGCGATGAAAAATTCGAAATCCTTCATGAGAATGACTCTTGAATCCGATCTGATATCCTGGGATACGATTCCCTATTGAAGTACAGGTCGACAAGCATAAGGATGCCTCTGAGATGTGCAAACGATAGAAAGCGTGAGTAGACAAAGATCGACTACTGTTTACGGCTGGTTATCATCGGAATGTACAATCGGGAGAGAAATTTTTCTGCAACACGTAGGAACGTAGGTTCTTATCTGAATTTTCATTAATTCCTAATGAACTGTTCGAATAATATAATTGTCTGTGATCACTGGACCGTTTATGAAAATTGCATAAGTTTCCCGAAGCCATAAGTGTGAATAAAGTACTACTAGAAAAAGAATGCATCGCCACACAATATCAGAAATAGGTAAATAAATATAATAAAGAACACGAGGAACATACTTACAGAAGTTGACTAACAATACCACATGACCTCTGACCACTGCCAAATCAGCATTGTCCATGGTAACTTTTGATTTTTTTTCTCTTTTTATTTGGAGTTGAGAATTGTTCCATTTCATCTTTTTCAATTTTATTCATTTCTGAATTAATTTTCCTAATGCTTCTAACGCAAACTCCCGTTGCGGCAGCAACTCGTTCTTGAACCTTCACAAGAGGAATACTGGTTTCACCTATCATTGCTTCTGCCTGCATAAATTTGATGACATTACTGACAATTTCCCTACTTTGTCCACTCAGAATCTTATTTCTCACTTTACTCTTTGAAGGCATTTTCAAACACAACAAACTACACTATAACCTATCTAATAATATTTCAAAACTATACACAACACAAGGATTTCAAATTCAACACACAATCAGAATAACGCCACAATAATTTTATTCCACTGACTGTACACTCACGACGTTAACTGATTGAATAATGCAGAGCTCCTGCCCCACTCCAGGGTTGTGTCTACTGCGCAACCAATTCTCGGAGGCATCCTTAGGCTTGTCGACCAGTACATTTCGTTCTTGAAGACTTTTACCATCTCATGCCAATATGTTATCTAGGTATGCAAGTACCTAAAATGTGTTTTACCCAATTCACAAAATCTTTCTGCTTTGTTTAAAGGGGATCAAAAAATCATGGATATTTTAGACAAAATAGAATAATTACACTAAAGCAAGAACCATTACTCTCCTGGGTTTTTAACAAGTTTTCTAGGATGATATACTTTTAAGAGCAAAAGAACGCGCTTTTATCGGTGTACTCCTGTTATTTCAGAATATGTTCACAGTTACCCCCGAATCACACTTTCTATACTTAGGGCAAATCTTTTCAGTTCCAGTTGAACTCCAGATAACTAACTGATAGTTTAGATGGTGAATGACATTCTTTAAATGACGTTTGAAGGATCACATTCTAACATTAGTTAATTATACTGGAGTTTAACTGGAACTGAAAAGACTGACCCTTGAAGTTAAAACTAAAGGTTACATCGAAATACCATTCAAAAAAGTTCTGACCACTTTAGGTTTTTGACTTGAAATGATAAACTCATAAATAGTGTAAAAACAGTTATTTAACAGAAATTATTTCAGTTTTGTTTTAAACATAATGGTACATAATGCCTTATTCTATTTAATATAAAATTTATGGTGTTCTTTTTACAGAGGTTGGGGCTAGAAATGAAAGAAGGATTTGTGCAGTTAATTGCAACAGAAATGCAGGATTTGAAATTGTTCATGGACTACTTGATAAAATTATGTTACTTCTAGAGGTATCTTGGTCTCGTAAGAAAGATTCTGTTGGATACTATTTGAAATCTGCAAACGGTGAGATATCTGTATTGAGTAAAAGGTTGTTTGGTGTTATTTTGTAACTAATAATAATGATAATAATGGTCGTACGATTTACAGCTCTATTAATACTAAAGTTTTGTTGATAAGCAAGTATCACTCTCAGCAAGCACCATCTAGTTTAGACTAATCATGGATTGTACATAATTCTCAAGTCAATTTTTTAAATACCAACTTCAATATAAATCATTGGCCATACTATTTGTGATAAATTATCATGTAATCTATCAAATTTCAAAATCTGGCAAGGAACTTTATTTTGATGAAATTTTTTTGCAGATCCTTCGTATTTCCCAGGAAGATGTGCAGAAATAATTTGTCATGGAACACCAATTGGCAAAATTGGTGTCCTTCACCCCAATGTCTTGTCTAAATTTGATCTTACTAATCCGTGTTCGTCCTTGGAAATCAATATTCAATCTTTTGTTTAAGTAAATTTTTGACATCATTGTATTTTTGAGTTTTTTTCTAATAAAATGTAAGATTGGGTTGTAATTAACTGTTTATGATTTTGAATTGCGTCACAAATTGTATATAACTATATAGTTTTTTTCGTTTATTTATTCAGCATAGATATTTTAACATATGAAAATGATGTATGTACTATGGTCATGAATGTTTTTATTTATGAGTTCTGTTCTTATGTTTCAAGATGACTTCAAATAAACTCCTTTGTTCAGTGACAGTATATTTGTAATGGATGGAGTTGTCCGCCCCGGCCCTCTAGTCAAAATTTCCTCCTTCATAGGGTCAGTTGCATTAAGATAAATTAATCATATGATTTTATCTAACGTCACATCAAATTTGATGTTAAGTTAAATATCAGATGCGTTGCACAAAACATGATCCAAGTATTTAACAGTCTCATTTACTAATGAAGGAAAAGATGTGGCAACAGCGCAATTTTTCTCGTTTCACGGCTCATTTATGATAATTTGCCCATTTATAGGTTAGGTTTAATTGTGTTTTGAACGTATTGTTTTATTCAATTATATTATTCGTCTGAGATAAATAATAGTAAGACATGGATACTTCTAGTTACAAGACTAAAAATGGGAGCCAGTTGAACAGAAGTAGAGGAAACTATAATCCAATTTAGCAATAAAAAAATGAGTACAGTTTTCAGTTGAATCATTTCTAACTATAGGAAACTATCATTATTTTTACTTTCTCTACAGATACGAAAACAGTATATAGAATGCAAAAGATCGGACAGCATTTCCATCAAGAAGAAAAGAGAAATATGGACAAGAATACGAAGTGCAGTTGGAATAGCCCATATTGGACTTCCTACGAAATAATTTCACGGAGATTTATCAATCAAAATATTCTATATTGTCTGAAGATTTGCATCTTATTGACAAAGTCTACAAATCAGTCATGACATAAATAAAGTTAATATACCGGGTGACCCAGGGTTAAACCGCCAAACGTTCAGGTTCGGTTTTTCAGGTGAAAAGGAAACTTTTTTTCCTATAAGAATGTGCTTTAACTTGCTTCGTTTTCGAAATACAGAGTGTTCAACGTTTTTAGAAAAAAATCAGTTTTTTTATCAATTATTTGAAACTCTTTGATGATTTTGATAAAAACTGCCACGCGTATTTGCGGTAATAGATTGGCATCCAGGCAACTCACATCACACTCGCTTTACAAGGTGTGTAGTCGCCTATTAATACTGGTATACTTCTGAAAAATTATCCCGCACACCGGTATCGCACCGGGTCCAATGCTGGCAGAAGTTTCAAAGCCCGACCTTTCTGGGCCACCGGCCACCATAAAGCTCATAGTTTTATTATTACATCAAAAATATTTTTAGTCTACTATAGGAGCAAACAAAATTTGAAAGTCAAAATATTTTATTATTAAACATATTCCCCTCTTAATTTGATAATAATATTATTTGTTGTCATTGGATCCAATTTGGACATTGACATGGTCAGTATCTATTAAAAACAATTTGAGTAAATTAAATAAAAAAACTTTCAATATCAAACAACAAACATAGCACAAACGTTATTTACATTAACATGTTAAAAGTTAGGTGTAACTAAGGTACTCTTCAACAGTGTAGAAGCAATGTTCAAGTAAATATTCCTTAATTTTATGTTTAAATAAATTTATACCCTTAATTGATTGGAGGTTGACAGGTAAGGAATTGAAAATTTTTATTCCCCTATACTCTGCCCCCCTTTCGAATAGGGCTGTACTGTGTGCTGGAATTCTCAGACTGTCGGAATAACGTAGCACTCTTATCACTATTTACAATTGTCATGAATAGATTTGGGTTACTTTTAACAAAAATAAGTAGCATATATATGTAAAGAGAGGGAAGTGGTAGTACACCGAGTTTTTTGAAAAGTGGTCTGCACGGTTCTAAGAAGTGTGTTTTCAGTATTCACCGTATTACACGCTTTTGTGCCAAGAAAACTCTATCAGCCAATTGGGATCCTCCCCAAAAAATCAAACCATAGGTTAAGATTGATTGAGCATGAGCAAAGTAGTAGGTTTTCAACACAGCAAAGTCCACGGAATCGTTTAGTTTACGTATGGCATAACAAATTTTATTCAGGTTCTTCACAGTTTGGGAGATATGATTACCAAATGACCGGTTACAATCAATTTCCACACCAAGGAACTTAGTATCAGAATGTACAGGAACTGATTTATTATTGAGTTTTATTAAAAAACTTCTGTTTGGTTTGAAGCGGTTACTAAACTGCACCGACACTGTTTTTTTTGTGTTTAGGTATAGCTTATTATTGTTACACCAGGTCAAAATTTCATGTGTCACATGTGTTGCCTTTTTTGCGAGGTTTTCGAGATTTTTGTCCATTAATAAACATGAGGTGTCATCGGCATATTGGAAGACAGCTGGAGTTGATTGGCAGTCAGGTAGGTCGTTCACATACATAATGAACAATAGGGGTCCCAGGATGGATCCCTGAGGAACACCAGTGCTAATATTTCTAGTGGAGGAATTGAATGCCTGAATTCTGCCATTGACTTCAAACCTCAAACCAACATATTGAGTTCTTCCTGTCAAGAAGGATTTTAACAACTGCAAAGGTATACCTCTAATGCCAAAGCATTGGAGTTTTCCCAGAAGAATATCATGGTCGAGAGAATCAAAAGCCTTGGAGAGGTCGAAATACATACCTGTTAATAGCTCTCCTTTATCAATATGATCAACTAAGTATTTCAGTGAACGATAAATGGCCTTTTCTGATGACTCTCCTGGTAAAAAACCAAATTGACACGAGCTAAGAATGTTGTGTTCTTTCAAGAAATCAAGCAGTCTTGCATAAATCAGTCTTTCCAAGACCTTTGAAAATGCTGGTAACATCGATATAGGTCTATAGTTTGAGAAGTCTCTTTTTAGACCATTTTTATAGACTGGCGTAATTTTAGCATTTTTCAGGTCATCTGGGAAGATACCTGTTGAGAAACATATATTGGCCAATTTTGAAAGTGGTTCCGATATTTCACGTGCAACAGTTTTCATAACCATACTTGGTATTCCGTCGATACCACTCGAGAATTTGGTTGCCAGGTTTTTTATAAAACTTTCAACCTCTTGGCTGTCCGTTGGTCTCAAAGAAAGAGAAAGGAATCGGCCTACTGAGATCAGCGACTTTATTTGTTGGGATTTTTAGACTGTAGGGTAAATTGTTCCAGAAAAGAGAATAAATACATTCATTACAACGAACCTGCAATGCCTCTAGCTAGACATTTAACAAAAAAAATTTCATCTTGTTCTGTAAGTTAGGCCTTTTGTTGATAGAATGCGACACTTCTACCTTTGCGCGCTTCTAGTCAACATTCAGACATGTGGGGACCCATTTTGCAGACATTTTATCATGTCCAATTCGACGTGAACCATATATGATGGACGCGTTCGTATGAAATATTCAGTGCCTCATCTGATACTCGTTTTAGCCCAATTCGACGGTCTGATTAAATCATGTCATGAACTGCATCGATATTTTCGGGAGCGGACACAGAAACTGGCCTATTTTGATCGCTCTTCATCTTCAATGGAAAATTAACCTCTTTTGAAGCTTGCAATCTAACTTTTTACGGTCGCATACGAAGGACATTGATCGCCAAGGGTACTAAGCACATCTTCGTAAATCTGCTTACCTCTTCAGCCCATTAAATACAGGTAAGTCCTTGATGATGGCTCGGTGCAAATGTTTTTGTTTTCATAAGTTCTGTCGACTTAATTTTTTTGAAATTTTCCTGCGTAAAACTGGTTTGATTTTTTGTCGTGAAACTTTACGCTGACACTTCTAATAAGTTAGTGATCGTTGCTATGGCTAACTACATATCAATAAATTGATGGATGTATCCGTTACTACGTGGTAGGAAATCACCACGAAAAATGAGAAATAATACTTTCTATGTTTTTATACTACTTCTATTTGTAACCGACGTTACTGCAGTTTCGTCTTGTATGGACATTATGAAACGAATACTATATAAACTAATAGTTTAAGAGCCAGAGAAAAGCAGACACAACATATTTCAGTAAACCCTCAATTTTGTCCAAATATTCACTGTTCATGAGTAGGGGACCAGCTAAGCCCGGTCGAGGTAGGTTAAGCGGCGCTCAGGTGTAACAGGTACAAAAATTAGACGACTTTCGGGGTGTTCTCCAGGAATCCGAGTACTGGCATCAGCTACTCAGTGGGCAAACACACCTCTGTTTTTCAGGCAGAGATGTACTCCATTCTCCAATGCGCGAGTGATAACAACAGGAGAAAAGCTGAAAACGCGCACATCATCATCTTGTCAGAGAGCCATGCTGCCACGAGGAAGTGACGTCCAAAATGATATGCAGGCAATGAAAAAGCAGACGAACTAGCAAGATAAGGTTCTGAAAATCCCCCAAAACAAGGGCAGACACTAGGCGTACCGAAGTGTATAGTAAGAGTATCTGTAAGAGTTTGGATTGGGGACAGCCACAAAAATTACTGGGAAACAAACACGGGAAAGAATACATTAAACGACCTTGCCATAAAAGAACGGCAGACCTTACCTACAGACTATGCGGTAGGCATCCAGAGACAGTGACATACATACTGTGCTATTGCGAGGCACTAGACCGCAAAAGACAGGCAATCTTCGGGCAGCCATCTGGCGATCCAGAACTATACAGATCGCACCCAGTAAAGGACGGAAGTACTGGATTGGCTACTGTGACAGTGCACTACATAGGCATGATACAATAAGCCTAAGTGTCACCGGGGGCAACAACCTGACGGGTCTGGAGGTTGATGTTTTGTGAGTAGCCCTGTGAATCAGTGGAGTCTCACAGTAGGTCTGGAGTCTTGAGCCTGAGACTCCTTACCTCTCTGTAAAAGATTTCCTCCATCTCAGCAAAAAAAGGGCCAACTCTACAACTTGAAAAATGGCGGAGTTGTGAATTTTTAATGAAATCTATAACGAAACTAAATGAATGATTTTCACTACAAAGGGTTTACAAAACCACGACGATCGTTTCGCTGTACGAGAAGATAATAAGATTATCTTCTCCACTTGAAGAAGCTGTTGTACAGCGAAACGATCGTCGTGGTTTTGTAAACCCTCTGTAGTGAAAATCATTCATTTAGTTTCATGATAGATATTAACATGGATTTTCATCAAGTATCGGCTACATCAATTGAAAACTTTAATGAAATCGCAAAGTGTTCCGGGTTTTCCAGTTTTTCTCCGTTACTAATGATTCAATCGGGTCAAAAAACCTCATTTTGTTAATGTTTCAATTCTCTACAATTTTTCTCATTGAAGCAACCAGATTACTATATTAGTTTTCATTTTATAAGCAAACCACTAAAAATATCACGTTTTTTTTTCAATTTAAATGTTTATAACAAATTAGTAAATGATAGTTGCGAGTCCAAAACATAACAGAATATAACTACGGATTGTCTTTCACATGATGGCACTGTCGGTTTGCTACTAGTATTTAAAAAAAAAATCACTTATTTTATGATCTATTGATTGGTGTACTAAGCCATGAAATGTACCCCTGTATGTATTCATTGTTTCAATTGAATGTCCGCTGAATAATTTAATACAGTTTATTATCGAAAGATTCGCATTGGAAAAGTAATATCTTGTCACCATCTCCATGGATACGAATCGAATAAACAAGTTTATGGTTGGTTCACAGTTCTAACAGTTTCAGTTTGTAAATTTTATAATTTCAATATTTTTTAATGTTTCTCCAAATGAAATGGATTCTGAGGGTGAAAGTATTAATAGTCACACTGAGTCTGAAGAGGACGATGTTGGATGTTACTGTAAGTACAAGCAAGCTTTAGCAGTAATTATTTCATTGAAATTATTGATCAAACGCATGAGCAGGTATATCCAGTTCGTATTTTTTGAATTTATTTTTGTTTAGAAATCTCTATACGAGAATGTGGTGTATACTAAATGTTGTCATTAATTTCAGGTGGTTATTCCTTGTCATATTTTATCAAGAAAATTTCATATAAACGTGTGTCCTAAATTGCTTTGTTTCCGAGTTAAAAATCGGCATTTCATTAATTACTCAATTACTAACCTCATAACAACAACAGGTGGATTACAATTTGAATATTTGCTTTAACTTTCATTGGGTATTCAATTTTATAGTCATCGTTTGACTTTTTTTTGAATAATTAAAACATCATACCTATTGTTGAACAGGAGGAGCTTCTGAGGTCCTTAAAACAATGATGTATCGTTCTTTTTCGAAAAAATTATTTTAACGATGTCCTGCTAAGATCTTACCAAAAATCTATTCTCTGTCTCTCTCTAACACATGAGTTCTCATGGAAAATGCTATTAATATAAACTTTTCGAATAAGTGCGATACATCATTTGTTTTGGGACATTAGAAGATTTTAAAATCCATAATAAAAAATCCAGGGCCGTATTTAAAAAAACAAAGTTGATGATGGCAGCTCAAATACGAAACGTCTGTTTGAAAATCTGATAACACCATCTTGTAGAACAGAAAAAGTAGCAATGAGAATGTGAAATTTGATTTGTTATATCTATTCAAATAGAGTCACAAAAAAATAAAAATGAAATCGCGAATAATCGGTTTTTTCCAAAAATCTTCGGAATGAGCACCAAATTGCGCAACTTTGCCTCCATTTAACCTACCTCGTATCTCTTCTGGTTTCCGAGATCCCAATGATTTCTCTCGAATTTGGGACACCCTGTAAAGATAGATGTACTTGGTTTTTTCGAAACATTTTTCTTAACCCCGTGACAAATTTTGGCAAAATTCTCATGATTTCATTTCATATGGCCAATTCATATGATTAGATCAATAAGCCAAACACTATGTTTTTCATAGAAGGCTTTGAAAATAAGTTGTCTGTTTTTTCTTGGTTACAATTATGACAGTTATTCTCAAAACGATTTCCATGAGTATTTGGTGAAGTGAATTATAAACGGGTTTTGCGAGTTTTCAAAATGGTAAATCTCAACTTAGTCGGGAGAATTGAGATTGTGCGTTTAGTTGGTGATAATGTTCGATCAATGAGGGATGCCGCAGAAGAATTCAACAGAAGTCATCCAGATCGTGAACCAATTCACCATACCACCGTCTTCAGAATCAATACATTAACCGGGACAGTTAAAGAAAAACATGTACCGAGACAAAGAGAAAATCTTGAGATAGGCGGTCAAATTCTACAGTATGTTCAAGAAAACCCGTTTGAAAAACCTTCGTTGAAAATGAAGTTATTCTCTTCAAACCGAAAATCATTCTTACGTTAGAACGAGGGACGAAGGTTGGAATTCTGTTTATTCTGTCAAGGTGAATATTTGGATGATGACAACTTTCTAGGCAATATTCTCTTCACCGATGAGGCGACATTTACCACTAACGGTACAGTGTCCACTCAGAATTCCTTGTACTGGGCAAGGCAGAATCCACACTGGATGATACATGCGAAAAGATAGTATCAACGAAAAATCAATTCCTGGGTAGGAATATTCAAAAACCGTTTAGGAGGTCCAGTGTTTTTTGAACAAACACTAAATGGTGAAAGATTTTAGATTTTTTTGAATAAATTCTTGGATTTCAAGAGATTGAAGATCGCACAAATGTTATATTCCAGCCAGACGTGTCTTCATTCATAATGTGACTGCTGTACGGAAATGGCTTGATGAAACATCTCAAGGAAGATGGATTGGGATGAACAGTCTTTTTATTTGTTGGCCCCCTCGATCACCAAACCTGACTGCATTAGATTTTTCTGTGTGAATATTTGAAAGAAAGTCTTTATAAAACCAGACCTCAAAACTTGAACGAATAAAAGGAGAGGATAAAACAAAAGTGTGGAGAAATAACAATTGAGGAAGACCCGCAAAAATTTGAGACGGCGCACACATGCGAATTTCCAAGAACTTGTGGACAAAATATACGTTTTCCTGTTATGAGCGAAATTTTCACATTTATCTTGTCGGAAAGGTGGTACAATACTTGTATAGAAGTCTATACATAATGATTTTTAATGCTACGTTCGCGTCAAAAATATGATAATATATAAGAGGATATATTGAAAAATTCTTAGCCTACTATAGAACCAAACAAAATTTCAATGTCAAAATATTTTATTACTAAACATATTCTCCTCTTAATTGGATTTATTTATTACAGCGAACCTGCAAAGTCTCTAGACCTTTAAAAAAAATGTTTCTTCTTGCTCTGCAAACCAGACCTCCACAGCTTTTATTACCTCCTCGTTGGAAGAAAAGTCATAACCTTTTAATCTTTTTTTCAGTTGAGGAAAGAGATGATAGTCGGACGGAGCCAAATCTGGTGAATAAGGGGGGTTGTTCTAGTAATTCAAACCCTAAATCACGAATTTTTTGCATGGCATCATGAGATTTGTGTGCAGAGGCGTTGTCCTGCAAAAACAAAACACCTTTGGATAGCTTTCCGCGTCTTTTCTCTTTAATTTTTTCCCGTGTAGTGGTCAGTAATGTTGAATAGTAATCTCCAGTTATTGTTCTACCCTTATCCAAAAAATCAATCATGATTACTCCATGGCAATCCCAAAAAAATGAAACAAGAACTTTTCCAGTAGACTTTTGGACACGAAACTTCTTAGGTCTTGGAGAACCGGAGTTCGATTGTTTCATCCATAGTAACAATTCGGTTTAAGAAGTCTACATCGTTTTCAAATCGAGCACAGATCGAACGCGATGCTACTACCCTTGCACGCTTTTGGTCAACATTCAAACATTTGGGGATCCATTTTGCAGCAATTTTTCTCATGTCCAAATTGACGTGAACTATATGATGAACGCGTTCGTATGAAATGTTCAGTGGTTCAGATATCCGTTTTAGCCCAATTCGACGGTCTGTTAAAATCATGTCATGAACTGCATCGATATTTTCGGGGACTGACACAGAAACTGGCCTTCCCGATCGGTCATCATCTTCAATGGAAAATTTACCTCTTTTGAAGCTTGCAGTCCAATTTTTCACGGTCGCATACGAAGGACATTGATCACCAAGGTTATTGAGCATATCTTCGTAAATCTGCTTACCTCTAAACCCTTTTAAATACAGGCACTTGATGATGGCTCGATACTCCAATTTTTCGATTTTCACAATTTCGGTGGACATATTTTTTCTTTTAATTTATTCCGTAACTCTGGTTCACTTTTTTGACGTCAAACTTTACACTGACACTTCTAATAAGTTATTGTTCGTTGCTATGGTAACGCAATATTTTGTTTATGCAGGGAACTGGTCTAGGCTAACTAGATATCAACACATCCTCGTACAGTGTTTTCCAGTTCTCATTGAAACACTTTTGTATATTCTGTAACTTTCGATGTAGAATTTTGAATTTCATAGAATATAATCTCTATTGAGTAATTTCCAATAAGGTACACTGCACGCTAGCAGCGATTAAAAAATCAAAATTTGTCTCACTTCTAATGGAAACACCCCAGTAAAACTTTCAACATAGAACTGTACATATTAGCTGCAACTATCGATTTACTAATTGTACAGTTCTACGTCAAAACATAAAATGAGACATAAATGAGAAAAATTTGACTTTTTTAGAAATGATTTTTTTTTCAGGAACAAAGTGCATTAGTGAAATGGTGTTTCTGATTACGAATCCGAAGACGTTTTCGACCTTTTTTCCTACTACTATGAATTTTTGGAAATATCGGTGTTTCCATTGCTGCTGGCGTGCAGTGTTTTTCACCTGAAATACTCCCTTCTGGAATATTTGACCAAAAACCAACTTATAGGAGAGGTGGAGTGAACACTCAAAAAATCGTTTTCACTTATGTAAAGATGATAACCCAAACTGTAGGTTTTTTGTGTCCACGACATTGTTGATAACCAGTTTATAGTTGTTGAAATCTTTGGAAATAAGTCTACACAGGTAGCATTTCTGTGTTGATATATGTTTAGAGACAGCATTACAAATTTTGTCATCCATCATGGTGAATAATGAGGTATGCTTGACAAAAATATTGGAATCTTCAACATTAACTGTGGTCACAATTAGGGATGATATTTGATTTTCGATGCATTCCATATGTATCACTGATGTATCTGTAGTCTCGTGAAACAATTTAAGTCGTATGGGCCTGCAAAATCTTGACGACGATCAGCAAGGGTTCTTCCACACGACAATTTTTTTCTTGGAATTTTGTTCACCTGATACTAACTGCAGATGAACGAGCTAAGTCAGAATTTTTTTGGCATCAGAAACGCTGGATAAACAAAATTTTTGTTTGTATTCGCTCATGCCAGAATTTCCATTACACAAGTTCAGAAATTAATTACACACAACAATTATTGAGAAAGCTTGCTACAATCACTAATATCAACCTTCCACAAGCATCAAGTTTGAACTGATGAAATATCAACCGGGATGCTAGCTGCTCTACGAAACGGATGGGATATTGTAACCTGGTATTAAATAAAGTAATTACACATAATAATTTATTCTAGTTGGTGGTTATTGTTTAAAATTGTTTTTTCCGTTAACCAGCTGTCGTCCCCTTACGAACGGCAACCCTCAGAAGTCGAAACTTGTGCGAGCAAAGGATTAACGAGGTCTTACCTTCTTACGTGCGATTCCTAGCACTTTCTCGGGCCATCAGAAAAATGTCTGCAGTCGCTAGGGTTTGAACCTTGGACTGGCAGCCAGAGTGCGATTGAAACAATGCCGCTTTAACCACTCCGAATGATAAGGTTTGATGTCTACGCTGAAGCAGAGGATGTTCCTCAACGCCGAAACCCTAGAGCAACCAACTGGGACACCTTCCTAGAAGGTCTCTCAGGGCTGTCAAGGGATCAGGCAGAGATTTTCTCGGAGGAACAACTAGATCAGGAAGTAGAAGAACTAGGAAAAACAATGACCAAGGCATTTGAAGAGGCATGTCCTTTGAGAACGGCCCCAAAGCACCGGGTTCGCTGGTGGAACCAGTCGCTGAAGGGCCTGAGAAAAGTAACCAGAAAGGCTCATAACAAAGCCATTAAGGAAGGCAACGAGAATGCGTGGGAAAACTACAAAACCGCGAGAAGGGAATTTAAGAAGGAGCTAAGTACACTTCCCGGGTGGTGTCGGGGACGACCAACTGGCTCTGCCAACACAGTAGGTCCCCCACGGGGACTGGCAACTGGCAGAGAGGGTCGCTACGTCTGATGCCATAGCCTGGGCAGTGAACGAGTTCAACCCATAGAAGGCAGCAGGACCCGACGGAATTTTCCCGGCAATGTTACAGAGGGGCCTGGAACTTCTTCTCCCAATCTTGGGAAGGATATTCCGGTCCAGAATAGCGCTAGGGTACGTACCAAAGGTCTGGAAGTCAGCAAGAGTAGTCTTTATCCCCAAGGCGGGAAAAAGAGACTACACAACAGCAAAGTCCTTTAGACCCATCAGCCTAACACCGTTCCCGCTTAAAACGCTGGAGAAGGTGGTTGACAGATTCCTGGTGGAGGGGCCCCTAAGGGTGAGCCCTTTCCACAGAAATCAGCACGCATACAGAAAGGGAAGGTCGACTGAATCGGCCCTCCACGCTGTAGTGCGAAGGATCGAAAGGACATTAGGAGTATTTTTCGATGTGGAAGGCGCATTTGACAAGGCAAAAACAGCGACAATAGAGGGAGCACTAAGGGCCAGAGGAACGCCTCACTCAATGGTCAGCTGGGTTGTATCGTCGCTTACGAGAAGAAAGGTATCCCGAGGAGACATCAGACTGGAAACCGAGGTGGGAGGGGGCTGCCCTCAGGGGAGCTGCCTCTCTCCCCATCTGTGGTGCCTAGTAATGGATGAACTCCTGGGTAAACTCACAGATGAAAGTTTAGAGGCGCAGGCATACGCGGACGATGGAGTTGTCCTAATCAGCGGACGATTCATCGGAGTCGTCTGCGACTGTATGCAGGCTGCCTGCAGAATAATTGAGAGATGGTGCGGTGATGCAGGACTCTCAGTGAACCCGACAAAAACAGAGATGATCCTGTTCACTAAACGGAGGAAAAAAGATGTATTCAGGCCACCTATCATGTTTGGGCAAGAGCTGGAGCTAGTTCAGCAGGTCAAATACCTGGGGGTGGTCCTGGACACCAAACTTTCATGGAGGCCGCACGTAGATAGGGCTATGCAAAAGTCGGTAGCAATCCTATGGCAACTGCGGAGAATTGTAGGAAGTAATTGGGGCACCAATCCAGAGATCATGCGCTGGCTGTACACGGCAGTCGTAAGACCAAAGATCCATTATGGGTCAGCCGTGTGGTGGCCAGGCGCACAGGGTAGCACAATAGGCCGAAAACTCACCAAGGTTCAGAGGTTGGCCTGTTTGGTAATAACGGGCGCAATGAGAACGACTCCAACCGCAGTGTTGGAGGTACTGCTGAGGCTGCCACCGCTTCCAGTCTGGATCAAGAAGGAGGCAATGGCAGCCCATTTGAGGATGCGGGACTCGGGAGTCTAGGTGAACGAAGGAGCGATGATAGGTCATGCGGAAATCGCGAAGTGGGCGGAACAGGAGATCCCTATCTGTGCCCTCAGAGTGAAAAGCGCACAAGACAGACTGCGATGGAATAGAGAGTTTACTCTTACTATTCCGAGCAGAGAACAATGGGAAGGAAACACGGTGGAGTTCAGCACAGGAAGCCTAATATGTTATACGGACGGTTCGCGTCTAACTAGCAAACAGGCTTCGGGTGCCGGAATCTACCTGGAGGGAAAGTACGAGAGAGCTACGCTTTGGGTAGATATACAACAGTTTTTCAAGCTGAAGTGTTCGCCATCCTATCCGTAGCTACGAGAGAAGAGGTGAAAGATGGATCCGAACAGAGAATTTATATCTGTTCGGATAGTCAGGCAGCGCTCAGAGCCGTCTGCCATCCTAAACCAAGCTCAGCGCTTGTACAGGAATGTGGAGATGCGCTCGAGAAGCTAGCTGAAACGAAGGAAGTTCAGCTGGTATGGGTCCCGGGACACAGAGGGGTGCGCGGAAACGAGGTGGCAGACGGACTTGCCAGATCCGGATCCGCAACGCCGTTCTGTGGACCAGAGCCTGTACTAGGCATCGCAAGGTGCCAAACTTCTTCAGCCCTCGACGAGTGGGCAGAAGAAGAGCTGAATAAACTTTGGAGGGATAACACCGGCTGCAAGCAGTCGAAAGAATTCGTGGCCGGCTCCAATAAGTCAAGGACGACATGGCTCTTAGGCAGAAATCGCCAAGCACTACGCCTCCTTATAGGAATACTAACAGGACATAACAAGTTAGGCAGACACCTATCACTCATAGGTATAGAAGACAGTCCCACTTGCCGAAAATACGAAGAAGACGAAGAAACTTCATCTCACTTCCTCGGCGAGTGTGAGGCATACGGGAGGCTAAGATTTGGAACCTTCGGAGTTGACAAACTCCAACAAGAGGAACTAATCGACTTGGAGTGATCGGACATACTGACCTTCGTTAGGAGGTCACAAAGGTTCGAAAAGGAAAACTAAGAGGATGAATGTAGATGAGTGGAGAACAGGGGATGGCAAAAAGGGTCCATGAGGGCCTACTTGCCCGTCTGCGGTCGCGGCCTCCCCAAAGAACTACTACTACTACTTTAACCACTCGGCTACCTGGCCCTTGTTGAAATTAAATACACGTTTTCAACAAGTTTTTAATTTACTGATTCTGGACTAGAGACAACTCCATGAAATGATAACAACCATGAAATATTAGCGCCTTCTGGCTGGTCTTCTTCCACCTAGTCTTCTGGCAATTTTTTCTCTACTTGTATAACGTCCGATTATTGTGCAAATTTTCAGTCCTGCACCTTATGCCTCAGTTAACGTAAAAAATGCATATTTAACCTTCTACCCTCGCGTTATTCTTCCGGGGTGCCTTCTGGCGTCTCACGCTACGTTGGTAACAACCGAACCTGTAAATGCTAAAATTTACACTGCAACAAGTCACCCGTATCCTACGTAGCCAGCTCTCCGTCTTTAAGATCGTACCTGAGAAAGCGAAGTATTCTTTCATTGAATGGCTACTTCATCTTTTCTATAAAGTACATAGACTTTCATACAAGGTCAGTCAAAAAAGCATGAATTTGAAAATTTGTCATCATATAGTGACCGGCAGAAAGTACGCATCATATGGGAATTTTTTTTATTAATAAATTTTGACAAATATTGATACTTGCAATCGCTTCTGCATCAAAAGAAACCCCAAAAGACGTTGTACAGTGCCGTTCGTCTTTTCGAGGTTGGCGGGAAATTTAAAAAAATTGAAAATTATTTCTCAAAACACACTTGTTTGTGAAAATATCGAGAAATGTTAATGAGAAAAGTTGTTCAGATTGACATTTTATAGCTATGTACAAGTTTTGAAAAAGATCTGAGATAAAAAAATAAAAATCAATTTTTTGCCACAAAAAAAAAAATCTTTTTGGAAACATACATTTCTGACGAAGAAACTCATTAGTAAAGCCAACACTAATATTTCAAATAATGTTTTGTGAAGATTCGCAAGCTATTCCTATTTTATTCGGAGAAAATTTGAAATCTGTGATTTTGCAGTGTGATCAGCTGCTTCATAAGAAGTCACTGAAATATCTACAGGACATTATAATTCCGATACTTTTTATTATTAATTAAGAACCAAGTATCTACACAATTTCAATTTGAAATTCTTAATTGTCCTGTAGATATTTCAGTGACTTCTTATGAAGCAGCTGATCACACTGCAAAATCACAGATTTCAAATTTTCTCCGAATAAAATAGGAATAACTTGCGAATCTTCACAAAACATTATTTGAAATATTAGTGTTGGCTTTACTAATGAGTTTCTTCGTCAGAAATGTATGTTTCCAAAAAGATTTTTTTTTTGTGGCAAAAAATTGATTTTTATTTTTTTATCTCAGATCTTTTTCAAAACTTGTACATAGCTATAAAATGTCAATCTGAACAACTTTTCTCATTAACATTTCTCGATATTTTCACAAACAAGCGTGTTTTGAGAAATAATTTTCAAATTTTTTAAATTTCCCGCCAACCTCGAAAAGACGAACGGCACTGTACAACGTCTTTTGGGGTTTCTTTTGATGCAGAAGCGATTGCAAATATCAATATTTGTCAAAATTTATTAATAAAAAAAATTCCCATATGATGCGTACTTTCTGCCGGTCACTGTATAACTAACACCATATTATAAATTTGGCTGAAACTAGGTATATACCCAACAAACATTGATTCAAGGGACATTGAAAGCCTTATGTATTTCTCCCGTAACTGAATGTTGGCCTAATGACTGACACAGGTACGGGGTTCTCTTGGGGAGTACACTCCGGCCAGCAGCTGGCCGATGGTCACTCAGCCAGCAGTTACATGCGTTAGCCCTTAATTTTTCCAGCAGAATGCCACCAATAATTTTAAATGGGAATGTGATTGCCCATTATCATTTTTATAATGTACTAACATTGTTTTTCTTTACAACCTCGTAATGTCTGATTACATTATCCCCATATTATAATATTCCATTGACGATTTTATAATGAAAAAATATTTGGAAGTAAACATTTATTTCAACATAAATGACACATGAGTTAATATTCAGGATGTTTCCTGAGTATGTTCAACCTTTTCAGGAGGTGATTCCTTGTATTAGACACCGTCATTGAGGACATGACATTGAGGTGGTGACAAAGACATAGCATAATAATTGTGTTTAGGAAATTTAGTTAGATTATTATTCATTCGTTTGATTACCAGATTATTGTTCTAGTGTAGTGCCCCTAACTCTTGTGAAAATTTCTGAAGAAAAGTCTATATAACTGTGAGACACTGGATGTTGAATGTCAAATCAAAAATGCAGTTTTTTATAAAGAATAATCTTCACGTAAGAACCTTCATTGTTTTTATGTTCTCGAAACCTTTTATTTTGAGGTATAATTATCAAACTTTTTCTACTGAACTTCGATAGGACCTACTCGTGATTTCTTGTTTGGTGTGCACCGACCATAATACATACGAATTTTATTTTAATTTTTATGCAAAAGTTTCAGGGTTTTTTTTACATCTATTTCTCAATATTATTTGGATGTTTGGATTTTAAAGGCACATATCTGAATATTTGGAAGTTTTGGTTTGAATACAATTCGAAAATTGAAACTATACAAACTCCAAAACTACTTCTCCCCAACAAAGGAATCATCATCAGGAGCTGCAAGCTTTCTAAAAGGGTTGAGAATTACTATAGGGACATTGTATTCAAATTGTTTAAAAATAATAAGTAGTTTTGATAAACATATAAAGAAATACAGGGTGTGCCATTTGAAATAAAGAACTTTCTATTCACTTCCGGTTTAAACGATTTAATCGATTTTAACTCATGGTATGTCTCAAATTTTCAGAATTATATTCCAATGGGAACTTCGAGAACTTTGTAATGATTGGGTTAGGTAACTTTCGAAAAATATTTCTGAACCAATAACATTCTATCAGACGAGTAAAAGATTTTGACAAAAAAATGAATTTCTTGGTAAATTCAAACTGTGCTAGACTTCTTATTATTCAAGAAATTGATGAATTATATTAATTATTCCTTTGCCGCTAGGTATTGTTGTGGATTGAATTTAAGGAAATTGACGCATAATACCCATTAAGAATTGTACACAGATTTCGATTAAGCAAAAATATAGACTGTGTTTCATTTAAAAGTTTTACTAAGAGGTCACTTTTGTAAAAACCAGACAACTGAACTCAGCATCAAATAATTCGAAAAACAATCTCTACATATTTAACATTTGTACCTTGTCTCTCGGCGTTTTGAAATGAGTATAATCTGTGGTACACCTTGCTATATTTTATTGTCAAGTTACCATGGCTACTGTCCGTTCTCTTTTGTAATTTCAGACGTAGCTTCTTCAATCTTTGGACTTGAAGGGAGTTTTTTCATCAGAGTAAAGAGTGACATTTATGTCACGCTCTTTTCGAATATGTCAATGGAAAGGACCTCGTACACATCTTATGGGAAAAAGTCTTTCCGTGAAAATAACTGGAGAATTGATATGCTGCAGCAAAAGTCTCCATTGGTCCAACTCGATTGTATGACCAAATTCGGCGCTAGAGGGCGCCAAATCATTAATTTTGTGATTTTTGGAGAAATTCAGCTGAATTAAAAAAATATCAATATCTCATTTAAATTCAATATTTTGTGCGACTGGACATTCCTAAAATTCGGGAGAAATACTTTTCCATAAAACAGAAAAAAACGCCACTGTTTTTCTACAGGGTACAGTCAACAACATACTCATTGCTTCAGTGAATTAATTCGCCTACGAGGTTATAAGTTGAATGAGTTTATCATTGAGGAGCAATCAGAATAATGGTTTGTTGATCGACCAATATATAATGAAGCAATGAATACAGAGTATTTGAAATAAGGAAGGGTCCATATACAGGGTGGCCCATATTAATGTGAGGAAGGACAGTATCTCGCTTATCATGAGGAGTATGAAATAATGTTTCATTCAATAGTTATACGGTTTACCTACTTTGTTTCTTGTTATAAAAGTATTTCGAAATATATAAAGTGTTTCTTTAAAGCGGGGCAATACAAATCATCAATTTTTTAATGTACCACTCTGTAAATTTGCTCACTATTGAACTGAGCAAAATGTTTTACATACGGAAATATTTCCATTTTTCGAAAATTTTGCGGCTTTGTCAAGTTATCGCTGAAAGAAAGAAAATCTTTGGAAAAACAGACCATCACAAATATAGAATTTAGGCAAAAATATTTGTGTCATGCACAAATTATGTACAATATACGTTCCTCTAGGTTTTTAAATAAAGGGCTAGTTTAATAACTCCGTGTCTATGTTTGAATTCTTCTTTAATTTAAATGGGTAAACTCAGTTCATTTAGTTCGAATATAAAGTCGACGGAAATATACTAATATCCTCAGAACATCAGATATATTTCTTTGAGTGACTCACAAAATATACTCATATTTTATAGCTTGTTAAATCCTACAAAAACACAAAATTAATTATTTGGTGCCCTCTATCGTCGAACCTTTAGGTATTACGACGTAGTTAGGTTTATAGGAGATGACTGTTGAGGACGAGGTCATGATTGAATCCTCTAGATAGAAGAGTAATTACTTATTCAAATTTAATGGAGCCTTCCTTGTGTCAAACACTATGCATTTTCATTTGCATTTTGTTTTGAGAGATCAACTTCCAATCTGATCGATTATCAATGATAATTAACTTAATCAACTTATTGTCCCGAAGGCGAATTCTTTCTCCTAAAAATTGATTATATTGGAAACTATCCTGTAGAAAATCTTTTTTAGTTTAGAGAAGAATCATTCAAGATCTTAGTAACGCTCAGTTGAACAACAGTTGACTATCGATTACAAATAATATTTAAATTTTAATTTATCTGAATTCACTCAAAAATAATAAAATTCGTGATTAATTACATTATACACAGGGTGTCCCAAACTGGATGGCCTATTAAACGTTTCTGGAAAACGGGAAGTAGGATTATTTTGAAAATTTGGTTTCTTGAATAATCAGTTCTGCTCTATCGAACTAAAATATTTTTAGCGCTGCGGCATTGCCGCTTCTATCCAAAAGTAGCAACAACTTTGATATTTTGAATGGAATACCCTGTATATTATTGCATTTTTTGCTTTGCTATTGCTTTTCGATTATTTTCATACGATGCTTCCTTATACCTATCTCCAGTGGTTTTTGCGAAAATCAATATTTCCTTATTTTTTGTGCGAAACATAGCTTCAATTAAACGTTTATTACTGCAGTATTTAAATAGGTACATAGAAAGCTTAAATTCTGGCTGTAGTTTGACAATGTCCTGTTATGACTAAGAGAATTCTTTCTTCATTATACAGGGCTGTTGAAAATTTGTGATTTTACCGATAGATACAAATGTAGTGAAAAGTGCATTTTTTCAAATGAAACACCCTGTAATCATCAAATAAGCTGGAGGAAAATTGAATTATCTTCCAAATGATATATCTTGATCCTATACCTAAAGAGTGAGGTTTCCGAAATAAAAGCAAGTTTTCCATAAAAATTGGATTATTTTGCCATATTTTGTATTGGGTAGATATGAAATGTCATGGACCATGTCATTCTGAAAATTCGAAAATTAGTACATTGATAATATAACGTTTGCTCGTACATTAACGTAAATTTGATTAGAAAAGAATCAAAATGGAAGACAATAATTATTCAAATAAAAATCTGATTAATTTTTGTCGAATTAGTCCCATACTAACTGTTTATTGGATATTGATATTTTGTATTTTTTTCACAACCGTCTTCTCCAAAACTAATATTGCATTAACCGAGAAATACGTGACTTGAAATTTTAATTCAGATTTGAACAAAGTATGCTTGGTTCTGTTTTTCATCTCCATGATGATTTTATCTCCCATTCAGTGTATCTAAAAAACGTGTGTCTTCAAGCAGAACTCAATTTTCAATCAATACATTTTTTTCTATCCATTCGTGCTAAATTTGAATGAAGGTCATTGAATTTCCGGCACGTTCTGGAAACATTTTCTGGCACTCACCATGAATAATAATAATAATAATAATAATAAGCTTTATTCATCTTTTTGATCACATAGAAATGATATAAGATAGGTCAAGAAATAATAAAAAGTTAAAAAGATAATACTTTAACACATTAGATATTTTAACACATAAAATCAGTGGAAATGTTATACACACACTTCTCCCCTAAAAAATTCTTTAGATTTCTCCTAAATAGTTAGAAATCTTTCGCATTTTTTATTGATGATGGAAGACGATTGAAGAATCTTATTCCATTGTACATTGGGCATTGGGCATTGTTCATAGAGTGCTGTTGAGTGCTTAGGAATACTGAATTGATTGCCATATCTCGTTGAGTAATTATGGAAATCTTCTTCTATCTAATAAATTTCAAAATATCTGCATTTGAAATGCATTACCATCCATTTTTCATACTTCTTTCTGACAGAAACACAATTAAATCCACTGTCAAACTAACAGGTTGTTCTCCTCTTTTCTGGTCACGGCATACTACAGATTATTTCAATTGGGCAATATTATAGGCCAAGCTGTAGATAAAAATAAGAGTCTCTTTTCACACAAAATAAAAGACGCAAACGGCCTATACTACTTTTTATAAGATAGTTCGTTAACGAAAACCCCTGTTTCGCCCCAGCAAAATCGCTTTGTGGAATTTTTTAAACAAGAAATAGTGAAAAAAATTATAACTTTTTTGTATTTTTGGAAATATCTCAAAGATTATTCAAGGAATCATTTTATAGTCCATGAAACTTTTGAAGAAATTTATAAAACCTACAAAATGAATTTTCATACTACCGAATCGGTGCATTTTCCACTGAGAAACTCCGGGAAAACCTCGAAAAAGAGACCATTTTTCAAAAACTCATAATTATTATAAATCTGAAGGTGGATAAACAATATTGAGGAAACTGATAGATAATAACATGTGTTTCAACTGTGCGCAAGATGGTTTCTGTCCAATAGGTAGTTTTTGCACAATCGCGTTATAAAAAATTTGAGGAAAAATCTTTCTAATTGCGCCAATTTGAGGGAAATCATCCTATTCAAATTCTGTAAACGGCATATGGAAGTAGAGATCAATATCTACAATTTTTATATTTTGGATTTTCACCTGAGAGGTGGGAGATATGTTGAAAATGTCACTGAATGTTACAATAAATGCTTCAAAGTGCACCCTAAGTCGCTCGTATTGACTTCAGTTCGACTTCGTGTATATTATATTATTAATGTACTAATTTTCGAATTTTCCATAACATTTCATATCTACCCAATATAAAATATGACAAAATAATCCAATATTTATGGAAAATTTGCTTTCATTTCGGAAACCCGACTCCTTAGGTATAGAAATATGATACATCATTTGAAAGAAAATTCAATTGTCTTTCAGAATATTTGATAATATATGGGATGTTCCATTTGAGAAAATGCACCTTTTACCACTTTTCTATCGGTAAAATCACAAATTTTCACGACCCTGTATAATGAAGAACGAATTCCCTTAGTCACAACTGATACACAGGACATTGTCAAACTATATCCAAAATTTCAGCTTTCTACGTATTCTAATACTGCAGTAATAAACGTTTAATTGAAGATATGTTTCGCACAAAAAATAAGGAAATTACTGATTTTCTCAAAAACTGGAGATAAGTATAGGAAAGTATCATATGAAAATAATCGAAAAGAAATAGCAAAGTGAAAAATGCAATAATATAAATATCAAAGTTGTTGCTACTTTTCGACAGAAGCGGCAACGCCGCAGCGCTGAAAATATTTTAGATCGATTGAGCAGAACTCGTTATCCAAGAAACCAAATTTTCAAAATAATCTTACGTCGCTTTTTCCAGAAACGTCTAATAGGCCATCGGAACACCCTGTATAGTATGGACCATTCCTTATTCTTAACACTCTGTATTCATAGGTTCATTATATTTTGGTCGATAAACAAATCATTCTGATTGATCCTCAATGATAAACTCAATCAACTTGTATCCTCGAAGACGAATGTATTCACTGAAGAATTGAGTATATTGTTGACAACCTTGTAGAAGAACAGTGGCGTTCTTTTATTCTGTATTATGGAAAAATAGTTCTTGCGAATTTTAGGAATGCTCAGTCGCACAGAATATTGGATATAAATGAGATATTGATATTTTTTTATTCAGCTGAATTTCTTAAAAAATCACAAAATTCATGATTTGGCGACCTCTAGCACCGAATCTACTCATACAATCGAGTTAGTCCAATGGTAATTCCTACTCACTATCGCTCCAGCTACAACATATCAAAAATCCAGCCATTTTCACCGAAAGACTTTTTCCTATAAGTTGTGTGCGTGGTCCTTAAATATTTTGTGGAATAAATTTGCAGTAGGTACCTAACCTACTTGTAATGTATCAGTGAAAATTCAAAAAAAATCAGTACAAAAACGACTCTAACGTCCTTTGGAATTCCTACAAAAAAAAAACAGTTCAGGTTAGTAAAGTAATTTTAATTATTTTTTTCAGTTTTACAACCGTCATCTACTCCGTACAACATAGCAGAAAGAATTCGAGAAGCCAACATCGATCTTTTCACGACCAACCCTTCCCCAAATAATGAGAAAACTTCCAGAGTGAAATTCAGAGATGAACTGATTTCATTCGAACCAGACATGACTGATGACGATGTGAACAGCATTGAAAGTGATCACATTGAGATAACAATTGACAATATGTGTACAGTAGACTATAAAACAACTATAAATGCAGCAGATTTGGATATTTTCGATATTGAAGAAGTAGACGAAGTAGTAGATGAAGCAGTAGAGGAAGTAGTAGAGACTATCGAAGAACTAAACACTGACGATGACTCCGTTGTGGAAAATGTTGAACAGACAAATAAATTCGATATTGGGATTGCCGATAATATTGCCAAGAATGATGAGATAAATTTTATTTCCAGTAAAAAGTTATCGATGAAAAAAGGAGAGAAGCAAAAACAACGCCTCAATACACAAGAAGTACATTGCAAACATCATTGCATCGACAAGTTGGATTTAGATTTATCCATGTCCATTAAGAAACTGGAAATACACGAAAGTGTATCATTGCCTCCTCTTCAGTTGTTACAAAGAAAGTGTTGTGACGAAGTAAAGAAGAAAGTACATCGAAACCTACCAAATTATAATGGCCTCAGGTCCGAATATGGATTAACGTGTAGGCAGCTACAGAAGCGGGAAAAGCAGAAAGAAATTTCACAACTGAAGGAACAGACGCGAAAGAGGCTAATAGAAGAGTATCGCAACAGGAAAATTCAGCAAAACGAAGAAGTGTTTTCACAGTGGCTCAAAGAAATATCGAGGAGGAGAATGGAAAAACAATCTCATCAGAAACAGACACCGAAACAAATGATAAGTCCAAATGTTATAAGCTTACCTAGCAAGTGTATAGGCAAAGTAAGAGAGAGGCCGAAAACTGCTAATGAATTCGTACCCAAGACACAAATCAAGAAAGCTCGCAGGCCTCACACAACGTCATCGTGTGTTTTTATAGAAGTTCCACAAAGTTTGTTGGACCGAGGCATTAATATAGGCGACTTGATCATCACCAATTCGAAGTTGTTTACAAAAAAACTGCATATATTAGCTGTTTCGTGAAGTTGCCAGGTTTATTATTGAATTAGCCTCCCAAACTAATTATGCATTGAATATTCTCTTGGTATTAATTCGTATATCTCGTGACTAACAACGTTATCCACAAAATTTGTTTCAAATGTTAAGCTGAATTTGATGTCAATTACGTGTAATTGTCTATTTTCTATCACCTATGAATAACAATTACTACAGGCTAGAAAAGTCTGAATAATTTAATATAAACTACTTTTCCAATTCCGAGCAAAGACATGGCACACAGCTAATTAGTCCGGAACCAGGGGTTTTAACCTGATACTAAAAGCAACAGAAATGATTTTTGGCACACGAGCAGTTTTTGAGGAGAAGTGGGGAAAATTCCCGGGAAAACTCGGAATATCAGTATTCAATCAATAACTTGGAAGGGGTTAAAAAATTCGATATAATATGTGTATAAGAAAAAACTTGTAGAGCATAAAAATCTTCATCAAAAAGGTTTCTGATTTTTTCGAAAATTGCTTTCTATGAGAGATAATGAGCCATAATTGATATTTTCAAATTTCCGCGCGAGCAACTCTGGATATCATAAGATTCACCCCGACGCTTGATTAAAATCTCTGTTTCTCACATGTTTTTGGTCGAAAATTCATGAACTGAACGATATTTTAAAAGAAACCCCTTTAACAAATATCATATATACAGAATGAGAAGTACGCTTTTTCACAAATCTTCACTTTGATATTTTTACGTCGATTGTAAAAACAGCAGTCATGAAAAATGAACGATTAAAAAAACAACGGGTACAGAAAATTTTATTTAGTTAGGCCAAAATAAATGGTATATCCGATTTGTTTAAATTTGACCTACTGAATCTTTGAGTAAACCCAGTCTTTCCAGCTAATTCGATAGGAAACCTAAAAAATTAGTGAAATGACATTATCTATCAAAGATCTACACCGGCCAGCTATACATACAATATATGATAATATACAGGGCTATTCATATTCGTTTCTGTACATGGGGATCTCGTAAACGATAAGAGATAGAGTGTCGGTTAAATCGTGGCAAAGTTGCGTATTTTAGAGACCTATTGAATGATTTTAAAAAATCAGATTTATTTCTTTTGGTTCTGGAGATATACAGGAAAAACCAAAAAATCCCAAATAATGTTTTTGCTTGTATCTTCTTTATTCGCAGACATATTGAAAATCTGTCCACATTTTGCTATTGGCACTTGATGTGGGCTATCAGAATATGTCCATGAATCTTTTATACAGGGTGTCATCTGACTTAGGCCACCCCCATCTTTGAATTTTTAAATACGGACCTGTATTTTTGTTGCAATTTTTGGATCGTCGACGTTCACTTCATACTGAGAAATTAAATCTCAATTTATATTCCTGGATGTTTCGGTAATATTTTATTATAATTGGGTGAATTATTCCCTTTTAAATTACGGCCCTGGAAATTGGTTGACTGAGTTAAATAAAAACACAATAGCAACTTTCACGTGTCCCCATGTACCATAGTGTTTTTCGAGAGTATTTTCTTTCATTTTTAGGTACCAATTCATATTTCTTCACATTTTCAATGCTCTTTGAGCGTTTTCTACAATGAACTTCGATTAGCAAAATCTTTTATGATTATCTGAAAGATATCTTCAACAAAAATAGATCATATGTATTTTGATAAGCTGAAAAAGAAATGATAGCAATAATTACAACAATAATGATAACAATTGTTCTCATTGTCTACTGAGATTTCATCGGTATTAAAAATGGTAACTAAAGACATTAGCAACTCATAGGTAAGTATTATAGTAACTTGCGAAAATGTGGTGTTATGATCTTTCTATCTCCAAGAATCACTTATGGTGCAAGAAAATGTGGAAGACTTGAGATTGAGGATTTTGAATGCTTTCGCAACAATGCAGCAAAGAAGTGTATTACGGGCAATAAATAATATGAAAAAACGAGTTCAAAAATATTGCACCATTAATTTTTTTGTGTATATAAATTACTTCATTTCAATTTTCATTAAAATTATAGTGTTCGTTTCGGATGTAATTATTACTATCAGTTCTTTTTCAGCTTATCAAAATACATATAATCTATTTTTGTTGTAGATATGTTTCACATAATCATAAAAGGTTTTGCTATTCGAAGTTCATTGTAGAAAACGCCAAGAGCATTGAAAATGTGAAGAAAAATGAATTGGTAAGTACCTAAAAATGAAACCAATTTCCAGGGCCGTAATTTAAAAGGGAATAATTCACCCAAATAAAATAAAATATTACCGAAACATCCCGAAATATAAAATTTAATTTAATTTCTCAGTATTAAGTGAACGTCGACGATCCAAAAACTACAACAAAAAATACAGGTCCGTATTTATAAATTCAAAGATGGGGGTGGCCTAAGTCAGATGACACCCTGTATATAAGATGCATGGACATATTCTGATAGCCCACATCAAGTGCCAATAGCAAAATGTGGAAAGATTTTCAATATGTCTGCGAATAAAGAAGATACAGGCAAAAAAATAATTTGGGATTTTTTGGTTTTTCCTGTATATCTCCAGAACCAAAACAGATAAATTCGATTTTTTCATCATTGAATAGGTCTCTAGAATACGCAAGTTTTCCACAATTTAACCGACACTCTATCTCTTATCGTTTACGAGATCCCCATGTACAGAAACGAATTTGAATAGCCCTGTATATTATCATATATTGTATGTATAGCTGGCCGGTGTCGATCTTTGATAGATAATATAATTTTTCTAATTTTTTACGGTTTCCTATCCTGGAAAGACTGGGTTTACTCAAAGATTCAGTAGGTCAAATTTAAACAAATCGGATATACCATTTATTTTGGCCTAACTAAATAAAATTTTCTGTACCCGTTGTTTTTTTAATCGTTCATTTTTCATGACTGCTGTTTTTACAATCGACGTAAAAATATCAAAGTGGAGATTTGTGAAAAAGCGTACTTCTCATTTTATTGCCCTGTATTTTCAGAATATGCATGTAAAATACTTTGATAATATAGTTTTCATTCATCAATTTCTATTTTTCCCAGAAATTTCCCATAACGCATTAAAATTCTTCTGATAAGTCTCGCGAGTTTATCTTATCGACTATCAAAAAACATTGAAAGAGGGTGGAGTATAACCACACTATGTACAGGTATGTAGACTTTGCGCAGTGTTGCTCTTGACAGGTATAATGGGAGATACAGAACCATTAAACAAGAGTTGGAAGTGCACCGTATTTGTTATCAGAAGCGTACTAGAAATATAGAACTCTATCAGCATAATAATGCTGAATTATCTCCAGTCAGACCAAATTTTTCATATAGTCCACCCGAAAAGAAACGGGGAGTGCTGGTGAATTCCATTTACAACAACATTGCTTTTTTTGTGGTGAACACCTGGATGAGAAGAACTCATCAAAAAGGAATATCCAAATATTTTCAGTTCGTAGTGCAGATTTTCAGAAGACTATATTGTCAGTTTTGAAAGATAAGAGTGATTAGTTTGCTTCCAACGTTAAGAGAAGGATTATTACTGCAGATCTTTTGGCTGTTAAAGCAAAGTATCATTCTAATTGTTATCAACAGAAGTCAATATAGTGGAACGAAAACTGAAGAAAAAAATAGGTCGACCAGTGGATGACAAATTGTTGCTAGATATGGAGAAAGTGCATTTATTGATGAATGTCATCATGATGTCATTTCCATGAAAGATATTTTTGATGCTTTAGATAATTGAAAGTCATATTATATTTACTAATATTGAAATGCTCTGTAACTTTTTTAGTTAACTGATGTGTCTACTTCAACTGAGAAACTATCGAGAAGAACTTATTCTTATATTATTTTGCTTTTGGATGACTTCAATGGGAATTCATGGCTATTCTGTTTTGGTATTTTTAGAATTTTCGAGAGAATTCATAACTATCAATCGTTTATAACTAGCAAATGAACTTTATAACAAACAATTACCGTGCGAATCTGAATCCAGTTCACTTAAAGAAATCACACAGTTACAGCCCAATTACTTGAGCATGCTCGTCGCCCACCTCGCTCCGAGAAACCACGCTTCAGGGCTGCAGTTCTCAAAAATGGAGCATTTGTCGAAAAAATGTATAGATACCTTTTTTTGTGGACCTTTTTTGTGGAGATTTTTATGCCCTACTAGTTTGTTCGTATCCATTATATCGAAATTTTCAACCCCTTCCAAGTTATTGATGGAATACCGATTTTCCGAGTTTTCCCCGGATTTTTCACACTTTCCATAGGTGCTCGCGTGCAGAACATTTTTTTTCTCAAAGTTCTCTTCAAAAACTGCCGAGTCCCAAAAATCCATTTCTATTGGATTTATTGTCAGGTTTTCGTAACATTTTGGCTACAGCGCCTGGAATAAATGTCATTTGGCTTCCGACAGATCTAGTTGAATATTTTACTTCAGGAAAAAATGTTATATTCCATGTTTTCGTCACTTATCTACGACATTTTTCATTCTGTAGTGGAAAGTACCGATTCATCGTCTGAAAGACAAAAAGATCAATAAATACTAATTAACCAAACACCAATATTATGCCATCTTACACGACACGCGTTTTGGCAACAGACTCAACATCTTCAGGAGCTCTTAGTAAGCTTTTAGCTCTTCAAGTTGCTAACTTTGTTGGCGAAACGCGCTTCAAGTGTTTATGACGAAGTTTCGGTGTTTGGGTAGTTACTATTTCTTGAATTGTATTCACACCAAAGGGTCCAAATAGGTATTCTTTCGATAAATAAATACACAGGTACATCACTTCCTGAATATTTCTACATTAGCTATATTGGTTATTGCTGAACAATTTTTTCATATACCCTGATGAAAAATATTATTGAATTGCATGATGTTGTCTCTATTATTATTATTTCCGTCAACCTTTTGCACCCCTACGCGCAACCCTCTGTAGTCTTCGAGGGACTTGTGCGAGCTAGGGAATACGCAGGTCTTTCCTTTCAACGTGTGATGCCAGGCATAAGTTAAAATTGTGTATCCTTCATGTTGCCAGACAACTGAAATCGAAGTTGAAATGTTGCTTTATGGTGACAAAAAGCTAAGATTTATTTCTACACGTTTACCACGATATTTACGATCTGCATTTTAATGACAATATAATAATAATATTTCGCCATAAACACTCCTATGAAAGTCATCTTCTGTATGGCTAGAAGACGGCTATTATTATTATTATTATTTTTTTCTTTGGTGTCTTGGCATCGACTGCTATGGTCATTAGCCACGTGTTCTGGATAGGCCTTGTTACTAACTCCATGCGCCACCTTAGGAGCAGCATTGTTAATTGGAACGCAACAGTGAATCGTGCAGGACTCACCCCAGTCCAGCCACGAGATTTGAATAATTTAATAGGTCAAATTAAAATAAAAAATCACAGCCGCAACTGGGGCTCGAACTCCGGACCTTTCGACTCAAAGTCGGACGCTCTAACCACTGCGCCACGTCCCGACATAGGCTATTATCATTATTTGCCGCATTGATAACTTTATTACCTAAGCTTCAAGAATTTAGTTAACTCAAATTCCTCTTCATCAGGAAATTTTACTTCAACAATAATTGGGAAATAAATTATGTCAGAATTAAATATGTGTATTACTCTTCATGTTATATTATTATTATTGTTCGGCGGGGATGGCTATCGGTCAAAGTATAAATCCGCTGGTTATTAATGATTTTTTATGACCACGTTATTGGTACATGTTGGGAGTGGGGGACTCTTCAGTCCTACCATCCATTTTGTAGGACAAAGGGTTTTTCGAGTACTTTATCGAATTATCTCGAGGTTCAACTGAAAAACTAACTGTTATCAATGTCTATTTTGCACTTACCAAATCGACATGATTGACGCCTACGTGGTTTATTAGCTGCCACTATCAAGAATTTTCGTAGAGGAAAAAGTTGGGCGTCCATGCAATATGATACTATTCAGGAAGATTCAGCCTGTTATTAATCATTTTTGAAAATAGGCGTGGGATCCTGGTCTATATAATGAACAATTGAGTGTGCTATGTCATTATCATGACATATTTCAGATTGAGCACCAACTCCGCTAAAAATCGTATTTGTGTAAACGGATTCAATACGTTCGCTGTTATTGAAAAATACGGTATATGTACACGGTACAATGATATTTTTTCAGCAAATTCAATGATATTTTTGTTCAGAAAAGTCTAATTTTGGTTAAGTAAAAGGGGTTCAAACTCGTATAGTACAACTTTCAACCACGTTCACGAATTAACGAACACCTAAGTGAATGCTAAATGATCTCTTAAGTTTGGTACGCTAGACTCCTGATAACGTTAATAACCGTCGTGCGCGATACTGAAATCTTTCTCTTAAAATAACAAACACCTTCGGTGAATGCCGACGGAATACCAAAGTTTGTCATGCTCGACTGTTAAAGTGTTAATGAGGGTACAGGTCGACAAGCATAAGGATGCCTCTGAGATGCGCAAACGATAGAAAGCGTGAGTAGATGTGCGACAAAGATCGACTACTGTTTACGGCTGGTTATCATCGGAATGTACAATCGGGAGAGAACTTTTTCTGCAACACGTAGGAACGTAGGTTCTCATCTGAAATTTCATTAATTCCTAATGAACTGTTCGAATAATATAATTGTCTGTGATCACTGGACCGTTTATGAAAATTGCATAATTTTCCCGAAGCCATAAGTGTAAATAAAGTACGACTAGAAACAGAATGCATCGCCACACAATATCAGAAATAGGTAAATAAATATAATAAAGAACATGAGGAACATACTTACAGAAGTTGACTAACAATATCACATGACCTCTGACCACTGCCAAATCAGCATTGTCCATGGTAACTTTTGATTTTTTGTTTCTCTTTTTATTTGGAGTTGAGAATTGTTCCATTTCACCTTTTTCAATTTTATTCATTTCTGAATTAATTTTCCTAATGCCTCTATCGCAAACTCCCGTTGCGGCAGCAACTCGTTCTTGAACCTTCACAAGAGGAATACTGGTTTCACCTATCATTGCTTCTGCCTGCATAAATTTGATGACATTACTGACAATTTCCCTACTTTGTCCACTCAGAATCTTATTTCTCACTTTACTCTTTGAAGGCATTTTCAAACACAACAAACTACACTATAACCTATCTAATAATATTTCAAAACTATACACAACACAAGGATTTCAAATTCAACACACAATCGCAGAGAGTTGAAGTGATTACAGTACGTGAACCTTCACGTAGACGTTAACGTACGAAATATAACGTTTACGGGTTGTTATGAAATTGAGTTAAAGTTGAACGTATGTCAACCGCTAACCCTAACATGTTAATTTGTGTTTATTTCGCTTTTATGCTGTTTTCTATGAACAACTGGAAGATGAACTCTACTTTGCGGATCTTAATAGGGATTTTGACCATATACCTCCCTTGCCAAATGCAAATCAAATTCTTCCGGAATTGGCTTTTCGAAATGTTCATTGTTTTAAATAAAGCGAAATACCGAGCAAGATCATCAAAAATACATTGAAGAAATGATGATTGATGTAAAATTGTAAATATTGCTTTGTCACTTCTTGATTTTATGGCTTTAAAGTCAAAATTTGCTCATTCGCAACTCATCGGTGTGATTCGTATATTCTTCGGTTAACGTGCATTGATTTTTAAGGTATCCGTGTGAGACCGTTAGGTTACGTATGTCCGTAAACCTATTTTCAACGTTAACGTGAATAGCTGACGAATGCGCATGCGTAGATGTCAATTTGTACGTTAACGTTTACGTTCATTGCAGCACTTCAACTCTCTTAATAACACCACAATAATTTTATTCCACTGACTGTACACTCACGACGTTAACTGTTTGAATAATGCAGAGCGAGTGAGCTCCTGCCCCACTCCAGGGTTGTGTCTACTGCGCAACCAATTCTCGGAGGCATCCTTATGCTTGTCGACCAGTAGTAACCGTCTGCGTCGTGCGCAATACTGAAAGTGTGGACATGGTGGTAAAAAAGTCATTTGGAGTGATCCTGTTAAAAATAAAATAAGTGGATACCATATTCTTTAGTTCCCATATTCAGTGTCCAACATTTTTGTCCTGTATTTTTCAATGATTCTCTAATAAAATGTTAATAAACTTGGCAACGTTGCATCCGAGAGCTGAAAATGAAATATCCATGGGAAGCACATTCGAAGCAAATTTCGAAATTGTATCAGTACTCGAATTGAAAAACTCTTCCACTTTGTGGAAAATGTGGAGAGAAGGGTACTTCGACTTTGTCGATTTTATTCTTATTATTTATTTGTACTCTCCGGCAAAACATTCGAACTTGTTTGAATTTTCGCATTTACTCTACCTGGAGTCTTTTCCTGTCTCGAGGAGTGCTTATTGATTTCCCTGGAGGATGGCGCAGCGACTGACTTACTGTAGGTCGCTGCTTCATTCGTAGGGAATTATTAGATAAACAGTAGGTTGTAATTCATTTGGCAGGGACAAGACAACTCAAAGTTGTCGGACCTACCCTTGCACTGATGAGAGGCAACAACCTTGAAACATGTCTGCAGGTGGTCATCCCCAGCCAAATTAAGGATAATCTTTTGTTTGTCTACAATAAGCACTTGCAACTGAGTCTTCTTTGAAGAACGTTGCAAAAATATCAGTCAGATGTAGTTCAATATCCGTCGTGGCATTAGCCAGGGAAGTAGTTGTTTTCTGTCAGACTTTTGCCTCATATTTTCCACTTTGTGGATTTTCAGTTTGTTTCTTTCCTTAGATTTCATGCAGTTTCTTTATGATTTTCTGCTCTACTTCTTCACCTTGAAAAGTTGGAGTTTCTGGTGCACCATGAGAGGATGGTATTTGTTTCTTTGAAGTTTTTTCGAGATTTGGTTGATTCTCAATTGTCTAATCTCGATATTTCGTCCGTTTCTCCTCCTCTTTTCGGACGATTCTCCAGGATTCTCCAGGAGCCGAAAACTCAATGACGAAAATCGTCTTACTTCCACGGTCGAGGAGTACTACATCAGGCTTATTGGCCTAGCTGTATTTGCCTGAGGGTGGGGAATGAGTAGTTCCAGTAGATCCGGTACTTCTCATTCTCCACCTCGGACTCAATATCCCCCGGAGCGTAAGAAAACACTGGTGTCTCGTCTATACCGTACGAGTGTAGTAAATGGTGATAACTCTCGTAGAGACGCGATATGTCTGTGGATATAGGCTGAGATCGCACATGCCGGACAGCGGGCTGTCGCGGAAAATTTTGTGAAACATGAAAATTTCCGCCACAATTTGTCGCGGGGGTAGAGCCGAAAGAGAAAATGGAAAAATCCTACCTTGTTCAACGGTTACAGGTGTCGATCTTACAGGTTGTTCCTTCAATTCTGCCAAACGGTTTTTTCTTCTTAGATTATCCCCTGATTTTGTGTGAGCGATGTTTGGTTGGTAATTGGCTGTTATCCATTCATAATTTATACTTGTTCCTTGCCAAAAGATGAGACAGAACGGCTCAGGTATCGGGTTGGCAAGTAAATAAGACGGAATTCAGCTTCCAGGCGTTTTTTATAGTAACAAACGTAGCACTAAAAGTATGAAAATCCGATTAATATGACATTATTTTACAATAATCACCCTCTTACCCAAAACTATGAAACACCAGGCTTACGAAAATTATTTTGATAAGTATCAAATAGATAACCTTGGAACCAAATGGACTGTTTCGATTCAGCAGTACGTGTGTTTATCGACAAACTCGAAATTCACTGTTCTCAGACAAAGTAAGGTTGAACCTCATCAAAAAATTATTGTTATGAAAAGTACGGACGCCTGTGAAACATGAGGAATCGTATAGATATTTTGTAGTAAAGGCAATTAAGTATATACATCTATTTTCATATCGAGTTGCATGTAGTTCTGAAAGATACTTGAAGCTGGTAAGAATGGAAGCTGAAGTCACAGACCTTATAAAATCATCAAGAACAACTCATATTATAATCATGAATGTACTTACATTTTGAAGAGTCAAAACTTCCCGAATTGTTGCTGAAAGATGATGCTGCAAGGAAAAATAATAGCCAATTGAAAATCCCAAAAACCAATGTCAAAATGATATCTGAAAAGTGGGTTATTTACAGAGTGACCCATTTAATTGTAGGGCAATACAATACATGATTTATTTCTTATCGCATTTAACAGTTGTTTTATGAAAAGAACTTCAGTAGTTCTAACTTGGCGCCAATACCTGGAAATCAAATTCATAAAAATTTTCAACGCCAGAAATCCTAGAAATGTATTAGCAATTTGTTTATAAAAACTTAATACGCAACTGGATTTGTGTTACTTTTAAATATGAGGTCTGTGGCTGAAGTAGCAGAACTGACATGAAGTAGGGGAAACGTGGGTAATTCTTCCTCAACCATACAACGAAAAGCAAATAATAATAATCTTAGATTTGAAAAAATCCAAAATGATAAGGGGCAAGAAACAAAGAAAAGTATGATTACAGTAAGTTTTGTATCACCTAAATACTATTAGCCGTATGCATAGTCAATCACCAGCGACTCGCTATAGTTTCGCCGTTCGCTACACAAGGATTATAATTTATAATGCACAGTCGAGGTCCAAAAAAGTGACAACAAGGCGATAAGTCACATTTTGGAGAAACGCTGGCGATGTACCACTTTTTTGGAGCTCGACTGTGCATTATAGTTCTTGTGTAGCGAGCGGCGAAACTCTGGCGAGTCGCTGGAATTGACTATGCATACGGCTGTAATGAAACTAAGACCTTTTATTTCATCTATTGAAGCACGGGCCAGGTAGCCGAGTAGTTGAAGCGATATTGTTTCAATCACTTTGGCTGCCAGTCGGTGATGGTTCAGACCTTGGCGACTGCAGCAATTTTTCTGATGGCCCGAGAAAGTGCTAGGAATCGCACGTAAAAAGGTAAGACCTCGTTAATTCTTGGCTCGCACTTCTGAGGGCTGCCTTTCGTAAGGGGACGACAGCTGGTTAACGGAAAAACAATTTTAACAATTTTTTTTAACTCAACAGTGAAATATTCATAAATCCCCACAGATATCTTAACTGATCCATATGACTTTGGAAATTTATTTTACGTTAAAGATTCTTTCGAGTTTTCTAAATTTATCAATGAAAAACATCTTTCGCCAGGCTATGTCTTGGTAAGTCTGAATGTTGTTTCATTAGGTATTTAGTAAACATATACCAATTGAGTTGGTTTTGAAAAGTATATCGAAAAGATGGAATGGAATAAAAAATAACTGTAAAATTACAAATAATACTAAATTCCTAGAAATCATTCGTTTCATTTTCAATTCAAGTTTTTTTTCATTTGAAGTAAATTAGGTACTATTAGCAAATTCTTGAAACACCAATGGGAGCTACTATTTCACCTATTATTGCTTCATTTGTAGTTGACCATTTTGAAGAAATATTGTCACAATTAACCTTTGAAGTATATTTTTTTTAAATAAATTGTCGATGGCGTCATTTGCGCAATACCAAGTTATAAGTCAGACGAACTATTGAATATAGTTAATAGATTGGTGCCTATACTTTAAGGAAAAAATATTTTAACACGAAAATACTCAAAATGGTGAAATGGGCATGCAGTTTAGGGGTTGAAAACGATTTTTTTGATTTGCGGCGAAATGTGACCTCTTAGCGGAAAATGTTCAAATGAAAAGTTGTTGATAATGGAAAAATCAAAAACTTTTGTACACTTTTCCACATAACCTAACATCAACTGTCAAAATGGCGAAATACCGATTGTTCAGTTTTTCATATTTTTTTCGCACAATTTAATTTAGATGAAAATTTGTAGAAATATGTCTTTTTTGGTGTCAAATAAGCATGATTTTTTCTCAATGCGGAAGACTAGTTTTCGAGTTAGGAAGGTACATTTTTCGAAAAAAATAATTTTATCTTCCTCGAACAATTGTTCTGGTATTTTTTTTGTATTTGGAAGGTCTATTAGTGATCATTTCTATTGTCGAAATGTCTACTTCCAAATAGTCTTGGTGGTTTATTGATCGTTTAAACCGCTTAAAATTGAGAAAAACCGACAACAAGTCTCTCTGAATCATGATTAATGATTTTCAATAGTTGTATAAAAGGATAAAAATGATATTGTAGTGTTATTATGTATTCCAAAATTGAATTAGGAATAATTTAATATAAACTCCTTTTTGTTATAAAAATAATAAAGAAAGTCGAAAATCATTGAAAATATTGAGAAAATCATGATTCAGAGAGACTTTTTTCTCAATTTTAAGCGGTTTAACGATCCATAAACCACTTAGTTACATAGGCCATTTTGAAGTAGACATTTCAACAATTAAAATGGTCACTTATAGACTTTTGAAGTACACAAAAATATCAAGACGATTATTCGTGGAAGATAAGGGTATTTTTTTCGAAAAATGTAAATAAAACTAGTAGTCTTTTCACTTATAAAAAATCATGCTTATTCAACACTAAAAAAACATATATCAACCCATCTGACCACGCGAGAAAAAAAAACTGACAAATCAGATGTTTTTGCCATTTCAACGATTAATTTAAGGTTATGTCAAAAAGTGTTGAATAAAGAAGCATTCGATTTTTCGAAAAACTACGACTTTTTTATTGAGCATATTTCGCTAGAAGGGTTCATTTTTGGCGCAAATTGCAAAAAGAAGTTTTCAACCCCTAAACTGCATCCCCATTTCACTATTTTGAGTGTTTTCGTGTTTGAATATTTTTTTCCTCAAAGTTGGAACCTCAACATTCTCCACCTGAGGTTTGTTTGTTACTTTTTTTCTACAACTACTGAAGATCATTGAAAATATTGAGAAAATCTTGATTCAGAGAGACTTGTCGGTTTTTCTCAATTTTGAGCGGTTTAACGATCAACAAACCACCAAGCTACCATCCAGTTGCCATTTGAAAGTAGATATTTCAACAATTGAAATGACCACTTATTGACTTTGGGAATACAAAACAACACCAGAACAATTGTTCGTGGAAGATGAGGGTACCTATTTTTTTCGAAAAATATGCATAACTCAAAAACTAGTCTTTTTCTGAATATTTCTGAATAAGCGACAAAAAAAATTAAATACTGGAAAATCGTGTTTTGTCATTTTGACGGATAATTTGTGGTTATGTCGAAAGGTAGTGACCATAAAAAATTTTCATTACTCCATTATCTACAACTTTTTCATTGAACATTTTCAGCTAAGAGGTCACACGTTTCGCCGCAAATCCCAAAAAAAGATATCAACCCCTAAACTGCACCCCCATTTCATCAGTTTGAGTGTTTTCAGTTTAAATCTTTTTTCCCTTTTGGAACCTCAACAACATTCTTCACCTGGTCGAAAGAATCGAAAGATTAGTTCATCCTTCACTAAAACAAAAATTTTTAAAAGACAATTCTTACCCAAAAAAAATTTGAATAAAATTCTTTTCAGTGCCAACTCCAGTAAAAGACTTGATAATATCATAAATGATCGAAAGGCCCCGCAAACTCCCTATGGAATTTGGTCCCGGTGGATTTTTTTGAATTTTTGGTATGATGTAGTCCATGTAATTCTTAACCAATGTTACCATTGCGCCAACCCAAAAAAATGAGCAGTTTTGCAGCTAGGGGGCGTTGAAATCACCCCTTGCGCAGATTAGACTATTTATTTTTGAGCCCGGTAACAATATTTGCACTTGTTTCATTATTGCTAATGTTGCACAATATTGTGCTGTTTTATAAAAAAATTCTTACCCCCTCCCCTTTTTCCCCCAACTCCTATTACGGAACGCAAAAAAAATATTTCTCGAGTTCCTTCAAATGTATCGTCGAATGTTTGAATATGCCTTGAGAAGGAAAATAGCAGTTTTTTATGATTATCCCCCCACCCCCCAAATGACACAAAACGAAAAAAGTTCAGTGGATTTTTCTGAATTTTTGATATGATGCAGTTCAAGTTATTTTGAATAGAAATAAATCGGATGACAAACCTAAAAAATGAACAGTTTTGATGCTACGGGGCGTTGAAATCATACCTTGCTCAGAATGGACTATTCATTATTATAGGCGGAAACAATATCTCTACGTATTTTTGTTTTATTTTATGCCAAACAATTGTGTAAACTTTCATAAATTGAAAATCTAAAACCTCTCCCTTACCCCAACCCCTATTTCAAACGAAAAAAAATAAATCAGGCACCACCTCAAATTCAAATTGTGGATGTCTAATTTTTATTTATTTTCAAGATATTCGCCCAATTGATTGATATTCAAAAATCATGAACTGCGCCCTACTAAGAAGTCAGCAAACTCCATCAATATTTTTCAGAAGGGAGGGAAAGGTGATATTAAACAACTGTACGATTTCCTCAATTTGAGCTAATTAAAACATTTATTTTGATAAAGCATTTACAAGTAGTCGGGAATACATTTTTTCGTGTTTTAAATTAAGGGTAAGGGGTAAGGGGGAGGTTTCAGATTTTCATTTCATGAAAAATTACAGAATTGATCAGCATAATCTAAACTAAAATACGTAGAGCTATTATTTCCGCCTATAATAATGAATAGTCCATTCTGCATCAAAACTATTCATTTTTGAAGTTTGTCACCCAATTTATTTCTATTCAAAATAACTTGAACTGCATCATATCAAAAATTCAGAAAAATCCACCGAAATTTTTTCGTTTTGTGTCATTTGGGAGGTGGGGGGATAATCATAAAAAACTGCTATTTCCCTTATTTAGGCATATTTAAACATTCGACGATACATTTGAAGGCACTCGAGAAATATTTTTTTTGCGTTCCGTAATAGGAGTTGGGGGGAAAAGGGGAGGGGTAAGAATTTTTTATAAAACAGTACAATATTGTGCAACATAAGCAACAATGAAAAAAGTGAAAATATTGTTACCGGGTACAAAAATAAATAGTCTAATCTGCGCAAGGGGTGATTTAAACGCCCCCTAGCAGCAAAACTGTTTATTTTTTTGGGTTGGCGCAATGGTAACATTGGTTGAGAATTACATGTACTACATCATACCAAAAATTCAAAAAAATCCACCGGGACCCAAATTCCATAAGGAGTTTGCGGGGTCCTTTGGAAATTGATAATGGAAATGTCACTAATTTCTCAATTCCCACCAAATTTATCATCTCATATTATCAAATTATTCAAAAATGAATCAAATATAAAGATGACTCAAAAAAAAAATTAAGTACAAAATTGAAAGACCCATGCCATGTTTGAAGAAATCCAATGTTGTCTACAGCATACCATGTAACAACTGCGATTTGAAATATAGTGGTACAAGCTTCAACATTTTGAACAACCGTATCACCTCTCATAAAAGTGACATTAAACTCAACAAGAAATTATATGCGTTAGCTCAAGATCCTATCGAAACTGGCCATAAGATATCATTCGAAAAAGCACAAGTTTTACATGAAGAAACAAATATATCGAAACGATTATTTCTTGAAATGATTATATTATTACTATAGTCAAAAACTTGGATGGAAAATTTCGTGTCCTTTTGAAGTTCATATCTTTTGATTTACCTTGTATACCATTCATGTCACAAAAGGATTACGATTAACGAGAGAGAGACATTTTTATTTCAAGTTCGAAACCAACTTCCATGTTTTTCGTAATATTATTATTATATTCACCTTCCTCATGCGATGTTTTCCTTAAACTCATTTCATTACTATTAGGTACTCAAAAACTGCAGGAAAAATTTCACTTCCGTTTGGCGTTCATATCTTTTTGATTTGCCTTGTATACCATTCATTTCACAGAAGGACTAAGATTAACTAGAGAAAGACATTTCCATTTCAGGTTCGAAACCATCAACTCCAGTGTACTTGGTAATATTGTCATTATTTTTATTGACCTTTCCCATGCCATGTTCTCTCAATATGTACCTATACATTATCATTACTATAGCCAAAAACTTGGAGGGAAAATTTCACTTCCGATTCGAGTTCATATATTTTGATTTGCTTGTATACATTTCGCAGTAGGATTCAGATCAACGCGAGAAATATTTTTTTCTTAGCATTGTAAGAGCTTAGCATAAAAAATTAAGATTCATCTCTCTTTAATTCATGAAATGATCTGAATTTAAATTTTAGATTGAAGCAATAAATACATTTATAGACCAATCATCAATTTGGTAATAGGTATTCCCTCGAAAAGTAAACAATTTTAAAAAATGCCTGATATTTCATTAGAATCATATTGAAGCTTTATGTAAATCAACCATTTCACATTCTCAAAATCGCTATTCCAGAAAGCAAAGAAAGTTTTTACAACGGAACCAAAGTTTGGAATTTGGCAACATCGACTTTTCTTATGAGAAGCTGCCTTTCATTCTGGCATTCCTTTTCCTTTTCAAGTTGGCTTAGTTTTTGATTGTTGTCATTCAAAACAAAAATATAGACGGCACTTGTGCTACGACTTGAAAAAATGCAAGTAATGCCGGCTTTTAGTCATCAAAAACTAGTAAATATTCGTAAAAAATAAAGTGTAATTGTTTGAAATCTGCAACTGTTGAATAACGGAATGTCTTTATTCGTGCATGAAGGGATGTTTGTAGTTAGTGAGATTATGAAGAATGGTTTTGGCTTTACACGGCGTCTATCCAACGAGTTCTTATTGAATATCGTTGCGTCTATCTCTGAAAGCGTTAATTGTTTTTAAGGTAAACTTCATTCCCGTGTTCAAGAAATTGTTTTTATAGGCATTTTTCTTTCAGGTAAGTGCTTAAATTGTTATGATCAGCTCAGGCTGCAATGGATTTCCATATAGTTGACAAGGTGAGAACTAACCCCTTATTCATTATTTTGTGTACTGCATTTCTACTTCAACCCAAAGTTATTCAAACAACCAAATATTCGTAGAACTAGCTATTTATAGAGGTGTTTCCCCACAAAATAAAAGACGCAGATGGCCTATACTAATTTTCATAAGATAGTTAATAAAAACCCCAGTTTTCGCCCAAGCAAAATCTTTTTAAAACAAGCAATAGTGAAAAAAAGTTTTTTGTTTTTTTGGAAATATGTCGAAGATTATTCAAAAAATCGTTTTACAGTCAATTAAACTTTTGTAGAGATTTAAAAAACCCACAAAATGAACTTTCATATGACCGGATCGGTGCATTTTCCACTGAGAAAATCCAGGAAAACCTCGAGAAAGAGACCATTTTTCATAAATTTATAATTCTTATAAATCTGTAACTGGACAAACAATATTGTGGAAACTGATAGATAATAATATGTGGTTCAACTGTGCGCAAGATGTTTTCTGTCGATGTGTAGTTATTGCACAATATCGTTATAAACAATTTAAGAGCACATCTTGCAAAATGCGCCGATTTAAGGGAAATCGTCGCATTCAAATTGTGTAAATTGCATCTGGGAAGTATCTACAATTTGTTCTTTTGGATTTTCACCTGAGAGGTGGGAAATGTGTTGAAAATGTCACTGAAAGTTGATCAAAAAGCGTCCGAAGTCACCAGAAGTCGCACTAAAGTAAAGCAGGATTTATAGATTGAGTCGCAGCCGCAGTAGTTGCAGTTGAGTTGCCGTACGAAGATAAAAGTGCCGTTGCTCATGCATACGTTTATAAATCCGCTGCCGTCGTTGCAGTTGTCGCTGCATCTCGGACGGCAGCGGCAGCGGAAAATGACATAAAACTCAAAAAAATGTCACATATTAGGTTATGTATTTGTGTATATAGTTTGAAAGCAAGAAATAATTGTATTCAGAAATGTCAGAATATGAGGAAAATGTAGATGTTGATGAAGGCGTATTCCTAATCCTACTAGAAGGATTTCCACATCTAATTATAAAAATATATTTGTGGAGGAAAACAGTTGGCGCGCAATGAACACAAAATGAAACTATAAATTGGTCATAATTTTGCCTGCGGCTATGGCAACGGCTACGGCATCGAAAGCGGCTGCGACACAATCTATAAATCCAGCTTTACTCGAGTTGAGTTCGGGCGACTTCGGCAACACATTTTCCACCTGTCAGATGAAAATCCAAAATATTCAAATTGTAGAAATTGATCTCTACTTCCAAATGCCGTTAACAGAATTTGAATAAGATGATTTCCAGTCAATCGGCGCATTCAGAAAGATTTGCCCTTGAATTGATTTTTTCTACATTCATGCAAAAAGCAAAACTTAATTGAACTATATTCAGTGGAAAAAGAAGTTCTTTATTGCACTAGTGCAATAAAGTTTTTATTGCACTCATCTGTCATTCTACTTCAACGTGCTGTCATCATGACAAACATAAACGTTCAAACCTACTACATATTTAGCAGATATTCTGTGAGATTGGCAATAAGTACTTCACTACGAAATATTCATATTGAAAATTAAACCAATTGTTCATTCACTTTCAACATTGAGGGTAAAAATAAAGTTTGAGTTAAATTGTTCGTAACGTATTAGTTCCTGTTTCAATGCAAATCGATATTAATAATAAAGTATTCAAGTTGCGCTTTTCATTTTCCTACACCTAGTGCCGCACCTCAATAAATCATTTTTTGCTTTTTGCATGAACGTAGAAAGAATGTTGTATGCAACTCGTGCAAAAATTGTTTATTGCACTCGACGTGTTGTCCAACTCGGCCTAACGGCCTCGTCGGACAATTTCACGTCGAGTGCAATAAACATTCACTTTTTGCACTTGTTGTATAAATAACTAATAACGTGATTGTGCAAAAAATACACATCGGACAGAAACCATCTTGCGCACAGTTGAACCACATATTATCTATCAGTTTCCGCAATATTGTTTGTCCAGCTTCAGATTATAAAAATATTGAATTTTTGAAAATTTGTCTCTTTTTCGAGGTTTTCCCGGATTTTCTCAGTGGAAAATTCACCGATCCGGTCGTATGAATAGTTATTTAGACCAACAAGTCTGGAAAATATTGTTTTTTGGACGAGTAAACCGAATTCTAGGATGAGCGTTAGCGAGTCCTGGAAGTCTGCGAGCCCAAAAAAACTGTTTTCGGACGCGTTGCGTACACTATTTTTTCGGCAACCATGTAGAATAACAAATCAATGAGACGCATTTAGTCTAAGAGACGAAGACTGGTCAGCCTTCACCCATCTGTTACCATCTGTTACCGGATGGAACATACTTTTTATGAAGTAACATAAATAGACGAATACGCCTAAAATGTGTTGCCTATCAAAAGGTGGTCATGACTATATACAGTGAGTTTCAAAAATTTGCACCATATGGAAACTTTTTTATTATCGATTTGTCAGAAAATTTTATTCCTCATAAAAATTGGTGCATTACGAAATACTTACTTGTATTCGAGTTATCAAAATTCTAAATTTCCATACGGTGTACGGGGGGAAAAATTTTGATCAAGAGTAAATTACCCTGGCTGTGATTCCAAAGGACCCCGCATACTCCTTATGAAATTTGGGTCCCAGTGGATTTTTTTGAATTTTTGGTATGATGTAGTCCATGTAATTCTCAACCAATGTTACCATTGCGCCAACCTAAAAAAATTAAAAGTTTTGCTGCTAGGGGGTGTTGAAATCACCCCTTGCGCAGATTAGACTATTTATTTTCACTAGTTTCATTGTTGCAAATGTTGCACAATATTGTGCTGTTTTATAAAAAAAATTCTTACCCCCTCCCCTTTTCCCCCCAACTCCTATTACGAAACGCAAAAAAAAAATTTCTCGAGTGCCTTTAAATGAATCGACGAATGTTTAAATATGCCTAAATAAGAGAAATTGCAATTTTTTATGATTATCCCCGCACCCCTCAAATGACACAAAACGAAAAAATTTCACTATTCATTATTATAGGCGGAAATAATAGTTCTACGTATTTTAGTTTAGATTATGCTGATCAATTGTGTATATTTTTTTATAAATTGAAAATCTAAAACCTCCCCTTTACCCCCTTCCCCTATTTTAAAACACGAAAAAAATTTATTCCCTACTGCTTGTAAATGATTTATCAAAATAACTGTTTTAGTCAGCTCAAATTGAGGGAATCGTACAGTTGTTTAATTTCACCTTTCTCTCCCTTCAGAAAAATATTGGTGGAGTTCGCTGACTTCTTATTAGGGCGTAGCTCATATTTTTTGAATATCAATTAATTGGGTGAATATCTTGAAAATAAATAAAAAATTGGACATCCGCAATTTGAATTTGAGGTGGTGCCTGAATTAATTTTTTTCGTGTTCTGAAATAGGGGTTGGGGGTAAGGGGGAGGTTTCAGATTTTCAATTTATAAAAATTTACACAATTGTTCGGCATAAAATAAAACAAAAATACGTGGACATATTGTCTATTCTGAGCAAGGTATGATTTTGACGCCCCCTAGCATCAAAACTATTAATTTTTGGGGTTTGTCACCCGATTTATTTCTATTCAAAATAACTTGAACTGCATCATATAAAAAATTCAGAAAAATCCACTGAAATTTTTTCGTTTTGTGTCATTTACCTCATTTAGGCATATTTAAAAATTCGACGATACATTTGAAGGCACTCGAGAAATATTTTTTTTGGGGGGAAAAAGGGGAGAAGGTAAGATTTTTTATAAAACAGCACATTATTGTGCAGCAATAGCAACAATGAAACAAGTGAAAATATTGTTACCGGGTTCAAAAATAAATAGTCTAATCTGCGCAAGGGGTGATTTCAACGCCCCCTAGCAGCAAAACTTTTAATTTTTTTGGGTTGTCGCAGTGGTAACATTGGTTGAGAATTATATGGACTACATCCTACCAAAAATTCAAAAAAATCCACCTGGACCCAAATTGCATAAGGAGTTTGAGTGGTCCTTTGAATATATCGAACATTTTAGTTATTTGTATTATATATCGAAATTCGAATAGAAGATAGGTACCAACAGAAACATTTTAATTCTTATTTATATCAATATTTATATCAAAAGTCAAGCACTTTCCGGAACGTACTTTCCCAAAGAAAAAGTGTCCGGTAAGTGAACACTTCCCGGATGGTTGCCGAAAATAATAATTTACGTAACAAGTCCGGAAAATTTTGTTTTTTTTGGACGAGTAGACCAAATTCTAGGACGAGCGTTAGCGAGTCCTGGAAGTCTGCGAGTCCAAAAAAACTGTTTTCGGACGTATTGCGTACACTATTTTTTCGGCAACCATGTAGAATAACAAATCAATGAGACGCATTTAGTTTAAGAGACGAAGAGAGGTCGACTTTCACCCATCTGTTAACCGGATAAAACGATTCCAAATTTGAAAGTTCGAACATTTCAGTTCTTATTTGTATTATATATTGAAATTCGAGCAGAAGATAGGTACCAACAGAAACATTCTAATTCTTATTTATATTAATATTTGTATCAAAATTCGAGCACTTCCGGCCTAGTCCGGGAAGTACTCACTTCCCGGACTAGGCCGGGAAGTGCTACTTTCCCAAAGAAAAAGTGTCCGGGAAGCGAACACTTCCCGGATGGTTGCCGAAAAATACTATTTTGTAGGTTTTATAATTCTCTACAAAAGTTCTATTGACTGTAAAACGATTTCTCCAATACTTTTTGAGATATGCGCAAAAAACAAAAAAAGTTTTAATTTTTTTCATTATCGCTTGTTTAAAAAATTCGACAAAGTTATTTGCTGGGGCCAAAACCTGGGTTTTTATTTACGAACTATCTCATAAGGAGTAGAAAAGGACGTTTGCGTCTTTTATTTTTTGTGGAAAGAGCCTCTTATTTTCATCTACAGCTTGGCCTATCAGGGCACATGTCTAAAAATGGAAACGATAGTAAAGTGCACGGCATTAGCGCTCTGTGTTTGGTCACTGTAACGGCGGTAAGTTCAAAATGACAAGACAAATAGAAGGCAAATGCCTGAATTACTGCCAACCTGACCTAACTTATCTAACCTTACGTGGACAGAATAACCATCCAAAATTGTTAGCGAATTGTTAGCGACTATTCATCCAAGATTGTTGATAACACCAGTAGACTGGTGCCTATAATTTTTGTGAAAAAGAAAAAAGTAACAGGCATGTACCAGTTGGAAAATGTTGTTGAGGTTCCAACTTTATGGAAAAAAAATATTTTAACACGAAAACACTCAAAATGGGATTCAGTTTAGGGGTTGAAAACGCTTTTTTGCGATTTGCGGCGAAAAATGTTCGATGAATAAGTTGTGGATAATAAAAAATAGAAAACTTTTGATTCAACACTTTCGACATAACCTCAAATTGACCGTCAAAATGAATGGCGAAAAACCGATGTTTGAAAATTTGAGGTCATGTGGAAAAATTTTGAATACAAAAGTTGTAGATCATTTTATTGCCAACAACTTATTCTTTTGTCTTTTTTTGTAGGAGGTTAATTTTCGCTGCAAATCGTGAGAAACCACTTTTACCCACAAAAGTACACCGCCTTTCTCGCTTCTATCATAATGAAATCCTTATTTACATCCTTGTTTATTTTTTGTACCTATCAATGTAACATGAAATTAATATTCTCGAAAGGTTTCAACAGTTAATTTCTATAATTTTAATGAATAAATATGAGTATAGAACAAAAATTAAAAAAATTGATTTTTTAAAATCAGTTTTTTAATTTTTTCGCGTTTTCTGGAAAAAAATTCCGCAGTATTGCTACTCTTTCATTACATAATCTAAAAGTAGATGCTTCAACAAAAATACTGGCGGCTTGAGAGCTTGAAAAGACGAACTTTATCGGTGAAACTTTTCAGTTGAAATTAGTTTGTTTTTTCGTTGCAATTATCGAAAAACCGTAAAATATCGCTTTCAACCCCTAAAAGTTCACCCCGTTCCACCCTTCTCCATTTTTTCGACTTCAATTTATTTTTTGCGTCATTTGAACAATAATTTGCTCTTATAATAATATTTCTATCCCAAAAATGCATCAGCACTGGTCTTCTTGGCATTGGAAGTAGGATATGAGATGAGGCAATCAAAATAACTCACTGACTAGACAAATTTATTTTGATATCACAGAAAAAGATTGAATGAGTAAATCAATAATCAATTTACTTCACAAATGATTATACATATTAATAAATAATTCTGGGTTCGTAAGTATGTACAATGATTGATATAATTGAAAGTAATTCATTTCAATGCTATTATTACTCATACGGAAGGCTAGTGTTCCAAAAACGCGTTTTGCCTATCTTGAGATCAGTTCGATTTTTGGTCGACACAAAAAGTAGGTAATTTGTTTTTTAAACGAGTTTGAGCACGAGTAGTATTTATTGAGATAATTTCACGAACCAACAAAGTAAAAAAAGTTCCATTGTCGTGAATTCTTCAATAGATAGATAATGCCTGATAGACATGAAGTCTGCCAGGCTGACATTCATATTAGTAGCAAAATGATATTAAGTTCTCCGTTGTTGTTTGAATACGTGGTTGCCATGACAAAGTGGCATTACCGGCTCGAAAGCTAGGAACTGTGTATTATCGAGGCATACGTCCCTTATTGGTCCTAATATCGCAGGAAAGGTGGGTTTCATACGGCGAGTGAAATTATCGGGGTTAATACCACGAGTGCTCGCAATAATATCGATAATAATTCTGTCAGAAATCAACAAGATCAAATTGCTTGGTAATACCACGAGTCCTTTAGGACGAGTGGTGTTACTCCACGAGTATCGATGATAATTCTGTCAGAAATCAACGAGATCAAATTGCTCGATAACACCACGAGTCCTTTAGGATGAGTTGTTTTACCTCAAAGCGATTTGATCGAGTTTAAGATTTCTGACAGATTTATCGATAGTATTGTGAGCACGAGTAGTATTTATAGAGATAACTTTACGAACCATTAAAGTGAAAAAAGATCCATTGTCGTGAATTCGACAATAGTCATAGATAATGCCTGATAGATATGAAGTCTGTCAGACTGAGATTCATATTAGTAGCAAGATGATAAATATTCTCCATTGTTGTTTCGATACGTGGTTGCCATGACAAAGTGGTATAACCGGATCGAAAGGAAGGAACTGCGTATTATCGAGGCATATTTCCCTTATTGGTTCTAATATTGCAGGTTTCATACGGCGAGAAAAATTATTGGAGGTAATACCACGAGTGCAAGCAAACATATCGATAGAAATTCTGTCAGAAATCAACGAGATCAAATTTCTGGCAGAATTATCGATAGGATTGTGAGCACGGAGTAGTATTTATTGAGATAATTTCACGAACCAACAAAGTAAAAAAAGTTCCATTGTCGTGAATTCTTCAATAGATAGATAATGCCTGATAGACATGAAGTCTGTCAGACTGAAATTCATATTAGTAGCAAGATGATATTATTTTCTCCGTTGCTGTTTGGATACGCGGTTGCCATGACAAAGTGGTTTTACCGGCAAAAAAGGAAGAAACTACGTATTATCGAGTCATACGTCCCTTATTGGTCCTAATATTGCAGAAAATAAGGATTTCATACGGCGAGTGAAATTATCGGGAAAAAAGTGGTTTGATGGATCAGTACCCGGTTATTATAGAAGCAGCTGTACAAATGTATTGGAATAGTTGAATCTAACTAAATTAACCAGGGTTTTGCCGATTTGTGAACGTCTAGGTCGGTGCAAAAGGGCAGCATTCGGACCGGAAGTTATACCCTTCACCGACAGTTCCCTTAGAGGGTTACCTTCGTAGATATTCGATCCCCTTAGCGTCATGGGCCAACGGTCTAAAAGCGTTTTTGGAACCACATTCACCCAAAGTATGCTAAAGTATTAATCTAATTGATTTACATTCAACATTGAGGAAGTACATTAAAATGTTCAACAAGTATTTCGTTGTAGACCAAAGAATTGAATACAAGTGCCGAGAATAATGAATTTCTCTAAAAATTCCGAGAAATAATAATTTTGTTACAAAAAATTATTACTTTTCTTGATGGTTTTTCATCTGCATTCTATTTCATCAACCACGCATTACAATTCTTTGTCTGATTCGAAAATTTCTCATCTAACCCTCACAAATGTTTTTTTTCGACTTGGTATTTCCAAACAGTGACAAGTTAAGGGCTCTGTACAATAATATACAAATGTCAACATATACTTCAGGGAGCAGTGGAGCATTTTTCCATATAATACATGTCTCCTAATAATTGTGTGATGGGTATTTCGCCTATGGTTTCTTTGAAAAACAGTAGTTCGACAGTAAGTGATCTGATGGCACGTAGACTTGGTACTAGAAGTAATAATCTTCCAAATCTTGTTGGCTGTCTAGGATATCGAGTACGAACATAATCCCCTAGGATGCACTGGGCTTGGTCTTGGAGCATTTCTACTGGTTGAACATCGCACAGTCCAGCTGTTTCTAAAAAAAAAATAGGGTGTTATATCATTACTGAAAAAATGCTTTTTAGTTAATTCACAGGGTGTCGAGAAATTGAAAAGTACTGAAAAAAAAATCGGTTATAATTTAAAGTTTTCATTTATTCATCTAATCTAGATCAACCGTTTATGCTCTCTTGACCTGAAAATAATGACGAGAGATATGTGTATCAGTGGTTTAGCATTTTCAAGAGAAATATGTTTGCAGTAACTTCGATCACTGAAAAATAATTGCATTAAGTTCATCTTACTTCTTGAAAATAATCTTCAGTTTCAATTTGGCAAAGTGATTACAGAGCAGAATCCTTCATTTTCTCACGTACTTGAAATACCATATGATATAAGCAATGCAAGCACGTACAGGGTCCATCAGAGTGGGGTTGAAATGTTAAAAAAAAATTTGACAGCGTTTCAAAAATGTTTTAAAAAAGGTGTGCAAAATTATGCGCACATGTCTGCCTCTGGGGCAGATGTTCACAATCATCCTGTAAACACAGAAAATCGAAGAGGCAGACATCATAGACTGTTGTAGTATTAAATTTTTAAGTTATTTTTATGATTAAAAAAACTGGATATAACTTGCAAATTTGACAGACCTGAATTGTACGATTAAAAACAATGAGAAGGACCATGGAAAACCAGTCTGCCAGCATGTTGCCTCTGCGTTGTCTATTGACAGCGCTTTAAAAATGTAAAAAACAAAAGGTGTGCTATATTATGCGCACATGTCTGCCGCTTGAACTGACGTTTAGATTTATTATAAAAACCAAGAAAATCGATGAGGCAGACATCCAGGCCTGTTATATTCCAAAGGCAGACCATTTGAATATTTTTCCAACCCGACGATCGCGTCAAGTTACGAGTACAAAATACTACGTCTACTAAATATTATTGAAAATTCCACACCTAACATCTTCGACCTATGAAAGGACTGTAATTTTATCATTACCATATCAACTAATAAAATTTCTAGAAATTTTTGTCTCCTCCTTGGGGTAAGGAGCGTGAAATTACACTGAAATTTTTTTGACGTTTATAGTTAAAATTACATTTATAGAGTGAGTTCGAATTCCACTGCTGAAACTTAAAAAAAATCCCCCCAAACATTTAGTTATTCATGTATAATTGTTATTCTACCTTATATTGATTTTGAAAAGACTATTTAAATTTCAAAACCCTCATTATTCTAGAATTCTTTAAATAATATTTTGGTGTGAAATTTTCCTACCGAATACCACTCTAGCTTCAATTAAAAACAGCAATTTTTTTCTCGAACACAAATATTTTTTAGAATTTTCAAAATATGCGTATTATCAAAAAAATTTCCGGTAATAATTGAAACTCTAGTGGTATTACAAGTGAAAATAATTAATCCAATCTGTAGGAATGATTTTCAAAATTAAATCAAAGACAAAACGTGTCGAAAATATTTGGGTTCTAAATCTGTTAAATGTGTCCCGCAGGTATAAAATAACTCTATGGTTTGTCCTTCTTTTATTTGGGAATGTGAGTGAGAACGGTATAACTCAGTTCCTACCTTTGCCGTATTTTGTATCTGAATGTATACAGATATAATATTATGTCGTACCTATTAGAAGTGAATAGAAAGGAACAGAAGACAGCCTTCTCTTTTATTCTGCACGCTTTCCCTCTCTCTTCTCTCTCTCTCTCAGGCACTTCCATAATTTCCAAAAATCAGTAAGCAAAGTGTCTGCCAAATGTTTTATCGTATGCTGGGAGTCATAATGAATCGAATGGGCGCAATGAGAACCGTGTGCAAATGACTTAATAGAGCTTTTTTTTACATTTTTACAACTCCGTCCCGTGATAATGCAGAGCCCTGAATGTCTGCCTCTTCGATTTTCGTCGTTTCCAGGATGATTGTGACTATGAACCACATAGGCAGACATGTGCAAATGATTTGAGAGCCCCCTTTTTTAAGCAACTTCAACCCGCTTTAACGCGGAAACGCAGCGACATAGGACCTTCATTGACTGGACCTAATCAATTCGTAGTGATCTAAGCTGTAATCCACCTTGATGTGAAACTTGTGCTAATCATATACCGAAAGCTCGCCACCTCCCTAACTATACTGGGACTATATTATCAAAGCTCAGTTGCAGTATCGAAAATTAATTAATTAATTTTTCATTATTGTTTTTCATACTTCTTTCCTATTTTTGTAATTTGTATCATTTAGGCAAATAACAAAATTTTCAGTAGATGAGGTCGGCTTTTGGCAAACATTTCTGAATTATGATGACCCCATTCAAGGGCTATGGGGTCGAGAATAGCAAACTTGTTTTGTTTTGACGTGTATCAAATATCCGACAGCTTTTGTTTTTCTCAAATCATGTACAAACATTTCAAAATAACAGATTCGAAATGAGTGTAATTCAGATATTTGTTGATGGGCTAATATATTTGAAAAAATGTGTTTCTTGCAGTTCAAATATTTAATTTTTAGCCTTTGATCTGTAGTTTCTTGATAATAAGTATCTTGTTAAATGTAAAACTTTGTAATTTCTTGTTCGCTGTTCTATTACTCACAATTATTTCTTGAAACTATAATATGTTCGATGGGTATGGTTTTCCAAATGACCAAATATAACTACCATATCATGTCATTGAGTACCCATGAAATGGTGAAGGAGCAAGTGTTCGTTGGTGGAGATTCTACTGGTGTAAGATGAAAATTCAGTACCATGGCTGTTTTAAAACGTTTTCGATGCCTATTTATTCAGCAGATGGAGTTGATTTGAAGTGCTTTCAAGGAGTTCACTCTACATTTAACTTTCCCAAGGATAATGACATAAGGTGGCTGAAAAAGTATTATTATTTGATATATTACGGAACAACCACAATCGTACGCCAAAAAGGCCAGAAAGACAGTGCTCAAGATGATCTAGACGAATATGTTTCAAAAACTGAATTTACTTAATTTCAGGCAGATGACCGAAGTTTATAACGCAGACTCTAGTAGTGCAGGGGTTAATTTCTTTGTTGGTGACCTTGATGAGAGAAGTAGGAAGGAACAATATTAAAATTGTTGAAGATATCCCAATGAATGGTGAAGGATTACGGGATAAATATCAACATTTTGCTCTGCGATTCAAGGAACAGAAGTGCCAATATATGTAACCGTTGGATTAGTAGTTAAAAATGAAAAGTTAGATCAGATCAGCTAATTTTATTTGAATTTTTGACAGAAGATACAGAATCCTGATTTCAATTTTTGACGAGATGAGGCTTCGAAAGAATTGCGTGTAAACCATTAGGACTTAAGTGTTTTTCAGTCCCTCAGGCCACAACTCCTCCTTCAAGATTGAAAGAAGCACTTTAGTTTCTAATATGGTTTCCTAAAAAATGCAAGTACCTCAACACTTTTACTATCTCTCTTAGGTTCACTAGATTGAAGAATTCCATTAATCTGTTTATTTTATGATTACTGAATTTATTTACATTAGCTTTGATATTAAAGAACGGATTTAATAAAATTTTCTTACCTGGAGTGAAAAGAATAATCGCTTTCATGCAGCCACACTCGCTACCGTCCGGTGATATTTGACGAAAACGACACATAATTTCCTGCAAAATAAAACAATTTTATTTTATAAACTATCTCGGCAGAAAATGTTATCAAGGTGAAGAGCGAAATAAAGTAGTTGGGATCTGCTGCAAACATCTGGTAGAAAATAAATTATTTTCTTGCTCTTAATGCGATTGACATTAAATTAAATCTGAAATATACCGGGTGTAACAGGATCATGGTACACCCCCCGTATCTTCGTTAGTTTTGAAGGTAATATATTGAAATTTGGAATATCCCATATACATAATAAGCGGCACTTTTTACCTATAAATGATTTTTTTCACTTCCGGTTTCGCCGGAAGTGATACCAAGTTTCGATTTTTAAATGGAACACCCTGTATATTATTACATTTCTGAAATCTGCAAAATTTTCTGAATCCAAAGATCCCACATTGTATTGATAGCACATTTTATTACCAGGTACCATGGTACCAATATGCTTCCATTTGAAAAAATTGATTTTTACCCCAAAAACGATTACGATGAACTTTAATTGCTCATAAAAAACGCAATTTAGTATTTTTGACAGCATTTCGATTTTTCTAGTATTAGACGGGTCAATTGGAATAAATCGGAACCATCATGGCACACTTAAATGGAAAACTAAAAATTAAACTATAAAAAATTTCGACGTTTGAAATGTCACTTATGTGGTATCATTGGATTCAGAAAATTATGCAGATTTAAAAAATGTAATGATATACAGGGTATCCCATTTAAAAATTGGAAGTTGGTATCACTTTCGGCGAAGCTGGAAGTGAAAAAAAATTATTTATAGGTTAAAAAGTGCCGCATTATGTATATGGGATAACCCAAATTTCAATCTATTACCTTTGAAACTAACGGATATACAGGGGGTGTACTATGATCCTGTTACACCCGGTATATTCGGGCATTCAAAAGGCTTATTCAGAGAATAAATGGCTCGTTACTGAAAATCGAAATATGAATAATATCTTTTTTATTCGCTGTTTATTCAGTACATAGTTTTTATGACATGGCACAATGGAAACTAAAATAATTTCATTATTATCTTTTTCTACGTTCATGTAAAAAACGAAACTTTATTGAACTGTATTTAGTGGAAAAACTATGGTTCTTTATTGCACTGAGTGCAATAAAGTCCTTACTGCACTCATCTGTCATCCTGCTACAGCGTTCTGTCATCATGACAAACATTAAAGTCAAATCGACGCCATATTTAGCCACTTTTATATGAGATTGTATTACGTTTTAAACAGTTGCATATTTTATATTATTGTCAATCATATTTATTACATACTGGGATTACAACATTACTAGAAAATGGAATTCAATAAAAATGAAATTTGTTTCTTTGAATATTATTACATTACTTTTATAAGCTAGATTTGAACAAATAATAATAATAATAATAATAGTAAACGCGGAAAAAAATGGTATGAAACTCTTGCAAAAATTGTTTATTGCACTCGTCGTGTTATCAAACTCGACCTGACGGCCTCGTCGGACAATTTCATGGCGAGTAACTATTTGAACACTCATAAATAGTTATTTACAAAACAAGTGTAAAGAGTGTAGGTTTAAAACACGGGTGTGAGTGTTTGCAAATTTCAAATTTGCCCCGTGATCTTTCGCCATTTATTAGAATTATTCCACTAATGTTATTTCATTTTCAGTCTGTTAAAACATCCTAAAACGCTTCCTATTTTGGGCGTAGAAAACCATTTTGAATCAAATGATGCAATGAAAACTATATGATGAATTTTGCTAAGAATAGCGGAACAACCCTAGTTTTTATTAATGTTGTATTGGTTTGGGAACTAAGTTTATTTTTTGTTTTTTTTTTAAACTTGGGATAAATAGTGCAAACGTTGACTACTAGCATTGTTTAAATATAAGTAAGATAGTTAGTCAATGCCTGTGGAAACGGTATTGGACCCAAACGCTAGTGTCATCTAGCGTGATTAGTAACAAACATGAATAATTGACGTAATTTTCATGAAACCGTGATTTTAATGCTGTACCATTGTTTAAATAGAAGTAAGATAGTTAGCCAACCTTATGGGATTAATATTGGATTCAAATGGATGCGACATGTAGATGGCGATAATGATCTAGCATCCAAGTTATGTCGAAACTACAGTGATCTCAAAGAGAGTAAACTAACAGTAGGGTTTAATAAGCTTTAGCCAATCAGAATCTTGTAGCATCGACGCGTCATAGTGACGTACTTGGACATGAGTACAGAGTCGAACTCGAACCAAGAAACAAAACTGTCACATGTAACTCTCACATACCAAGAGCTAGTCCGTCACTGTCTATAGAGAACGGCGGCCATGACACGTCCTACTACGTTACATTTCGTCAGAAATGTTCTTCCATTTCTTTCCATTAGTGCCCTCATTGTCTTATGGGGATATACTCTCCTAGTCAAATAACGTTTAGTCTCATTGCAGTGATCTGGCCTCCAAGTCATGTGGTAACTTGATTGAAACAATAGCACAGCATTGAAATCAGGGTTTTTTGAAGGACCCTGCATTGAAATGACGTCAAATATTCATGTTTGTATAACTAATCACGGTAGATGACACTCGCGTTTAGGTCCAATACCTTTTCCACATGCATTGACTAACTATCTTACTTCTATTTAAACAATGGCTTTACCATTGTTTCAGTCAAGGTACGACATGACTTGGAGGCCAAATCACTGAAGTTATGTCATGACTTCGATGCGAGATCACTGTCACCATCTAAAAATCGCTTTCACTTGAATCCAATATTAATCCCATAAGACTGGCTAACTATCTCACTTCTATTTAAACAATGCTACTTCTACGGACATACGAAAGACATATCTTTTAAATAATGTTGCGAACTGGAAGTCAGAAAAATTGACTGCCACGTCGTTTAAAACGATATATTGTTAGTGCATAATTTTGTTGACAATCTATACGCAGGTTTCGCTATATTTTACGAACATCCTACCGACGCAAGAAAGGATGAAGGTCTGCACCTAGAAAATCGTTCCAAATGCACTTGTGCATTTGACACTATTTTAATCATAGCAATACATTTCTTACTTCCCATTGCTAAAGTGCAGTCTTTGCTGCTAATAAAAAATAAACTCTGACAATAAAGTAATTACCACTATCAAATTTTTCATACTTCAATCAACGACTTCACTTAGTAGAAATAACTTGCTCCTAAAATTAAAGATATATAGGAAATTGAAATGCCTTTACCTAATAGTCATAAACACACATAGTGTTAGTTACAATCAGTCTTCGTTTTATAATCGTTTTATAAACATACTCTGGTCTTTTCACAAATATCAGTGTCATTAGGAGGATCACTGGCATGCGCGAATTTATCACCAACGGCCAATGATATCGCTTCCAGCGTTTGTCAGTTGTCTCACAAGTAACTGGTTGCACTTTGCAAATTTTGCAATGCTTATAAGTGAAAATTGAAACATAATATATTGTTGACTTTTACACTATAAGAAATATTTTATATGCATAAATGATAGTAAGCCTAAACTTTGATACAAACTTTCCCGTATAAAAGCTTCCAAAAATTTCGGGAACTCCATCATATAGTTCACGATATTCACAATTCACAAGCAATCAATTCGAGCATAGACAGGTTTGGTCTATCTATCTGTACGACCAATACCAAATGTATACTTCAATAACGACAACTGTTTTTTTTTTCTACAAACGTCAAAAAATGACAAGGTTCGCGCATTGACAATACGCGAAGTGACCCTTTTTTTCCTTTTCCTTCGTTATCATGACACCGTGCGCGAAGTAGTGTGCGAATTATTTACTTCGCACACTGCATGTAAACTATATGGGATTTTTATATTTTCACCTTAATTTTCCTCAATCAAGCAAAAACCGAAGAAAGTTAGGTGGGGTACTGCTTAGTTCATTGTCGGTCGAAATTTCCAATATTTTACAGTAATAAATATCAGGCACGAAACTGACGCGAACAAAAAGTAACTTTAAAATAATTTTCAACAACTGTCACTTTGAAATAATTATCAACAAATGCCATTTTATTTCCATAGTTACAGTAATTACTTGATTTGGAAAACCCGTTTAAGCCAGTTCAATACTATTTTTTATATCAAGCTAAGCACATTAATTATTTTAGAACAATATTTTTGACGTTTGTAGAAAAAATTTTGTTTGCATCTCGTGCGCAAAATACTTTGGTGATCTCGACTATTTTCTTTAATTCGGCTCGCCGCTTGAAAAAAATCAGTTCTCGATCACCAAAGTACTATAGATACAAAAATAACTATTTTGTTATATCTAATGAAATCGACAGTAAGAAAACAATTAAAATATATATTAAAGGCAGAAACTTTGTGTCATAAGGGTAAGTACTTCATTTGATAGTATGTACCACTACGTTATATTTGAATTTCAGTTTGATCATGGCAAGTTAACACTGTCTGGGTCTTTTTTTGTCTAGTGCCAATTGAAGTAAGGCCCAGTCCCAAGCACAGGTGCTGTTTTTCATTGCCAATACTAAAGTTTTAATAATGGTTATTAAAGTTATTCTCGGTGTGGGCCCAAGAAGAAGAAAACATACTTTGCTCTGGTAAGTCAGCCATTCGTTCTTTCAAACAATTTCCCGAAAGATAGATTTACTTTCGATAAGCAACACAATATGTGTATTAATTGGTTATCTGAGCAACATGATTTCAAACATTGCAAAATCCTTTTCCGATGTTTGAAGTGCAAATCGCCACATATATAGTCCAGTAAATGAAGTTAAAAAATGGCAAAACCTCGCCTTTTTTTTCGACCTGCATCGATTTGCATAAAAATTTGGAACTAGGTTCATCTTACTCCTTACTTCAAATTCTATACCACGCCGATGGGCGTTGTTTATTTTTTAGTGGTGAAAACTGCCCCTAATTGTCAAAATTTATAAAATAACATTTTAAAGCTTATGATGGGCAATATTCAGTTTGGATTAGTTGAATAATGATTGTTTCATGCTTTGGAACACAATTTCAAAATATTACAACCCTTAAAAATAAACCCTTAGAGCTTAATGTAAAAAATTATTTTTCACAGTGTTTTAATTTAAGAATCTTGTTGCTTGAAATCAACCCCTATATAGCTTAAAGAAAGATTTACCTTAAAAAATCAATTGCTTAGCAGAGTTTTTCAATAAAAAATGGTACTGCCTAAAATATTACCAATTTCATTATTTTGCAAATTTTCAACCCTTGAAACCACTCCTAACAACATTGCAATGCTTACAAACTACTCTAATAGACATAAATAGGTAAACAAGTAAAATTACATACAAAAGTTTATTTACACAAAAATACACTGCATATTTATATACATAGACAATAAATAACATTTATTGAAACAGACCAAAATAAACACAGCTCCTTCATTTTTAATGATAGAATGTTCATCCAAAAATTATATTGTAGGGTTTTTTAAGAACTACATGGCTGTGTGAATTAAATTTAACCCCTTTAGTTTTGAAATGGGGTGAGTTTAAAGGGCCCGTATAAGGTGGTGCTCGCTGGTAAGTATAGGTTTTAAACGGCCACATCTCGTTAAATATTCATTGTACAGAAAATGTACTTAAAGGAAAATCTTTGCAATTGAAAAAGCTACAATTCCATACTTGAGCATGTTTTTCGTATCTGCAGTATTTTTAGAGTTATTTTGAAGAAAAGTGCATTTTTTACGAAATTACAGAAAATCATTTTTCACTTTAAGTTCCAATCTTTCATAAATTAGGAACTATAAATGGTCAAACTTCCAGGATCTATTGATAATACATTAATGAAGAGAATCACAGAAGTGCGACGATCAATTTCAATTAGGGTGGTAATTAGAGTTGATTTCACTGATTTTTTGGTAGAGAAATGTAGAGACCAACCTTATTTTCATCGTTTTTATTGCCCTTTTTATGTACTTGAAAAAGTTTTCCTCGCAAAATGTACAGTTTTCGCGCTATTTGACTCTGAATCTCTCAAATTTAGCATTTGATGAATAAAACCTAACCATTAACAAGCCGTAACTCGGTACGTATTGACCTTACTAATAGGGATTATAAGGAAAGGATTTTGTTTATTCTTTTATTGGCTACAATTACAAATAAAATGCATATTTTTCGAGTTATTCGCGAAAAACTGATTAAATACTTTTAATTTTTTGTCAAAAAAATGTTAACTTTCAATCGCGAATAACTCGAAAAATATTAATTTAATAAAAAAATTAGTAAAACACTTTTTACTCAGAATTAGTTTTTCCATCGATTCCAGTGGTTCAAATGTAATAAAAAAAGTCCACCCTCAAGATGGGGCGGCAACCATCCCCAGGAACAAAGCGTCCCTCGGCATGATATAGATTTTGATCCTTGGGCTATTCCCTATCTACTGTCATAATTTCAAGTAAATAGATTTAGGACAAAAAATTGCGAGACAAAAGTGCTTCATTTTGATAACAATGATTTAACCAAAGCTGAACAATGCGCCGCTTATGTCGCTAACGGCGATAGAATTACCACGTTCATCAACGTGAAAGTGAATGTAAACCATATCAAGAAAACTGCTCACAAGGAAGGCATCAGAGACTTTGCTGCTTTGTATATCCTAGCCGAAATATGAAACCATCGGATTATGTCAATAAAAAATAATACCGATCGTTTAAATGGGGCGTAATGGATTCATTATTATTATTACGAAATGAAATGTGGACATCTTTGAATACATAACGCCAGGGCCATAACATGTGCTGTACTCACAATAATTCGCTAACAGAAAATATGCATACTTGAAATTTCTTAATCGTTATGTTTGGATGTACTAAAGCTACGAAACATGATTTCGGTTCTAGATTGGTGCCTTTAATTTTTGTGAAAAAAAAGTAACAGGCAAGTACCAGGTGGGAAATGTTGTTGAGGTTCCAACTTTAAGGAAAAAACTATTTAAACACGAAAACACTCAAAATGGTTAAATGGGGATACAGTGTAGGGGTTGAAAACGGTTATTTGCGATATACGGCGAAACGTGACCTCTTAGCGGAAAATGTTCAAAAAAAAAGTTGTGGATAATAAATAAATAAAAAACTTTTGTATCTAACACTTTTCGACATAACCTCAAATTAAATGTCAAAATGGCAAAAAACAGATTTTTCAGCTTTCAATTTTTTTCTCGCGTGAAAATGATTAAATTTTGATGAAAATTTATAGAAATGTGTCTTTTTTGGTGTAAAATGAGCGTGATTGATTCGCAATTCAGAAGAAGACTACTTTTTGAGTAATGTACATTTTTCGAAAAAAATACCCTTATTTGCCACGAAAAATTGTTCTGGTGTTTTTTTGTACTTTGAAGGTCTATAAGTGATCATTTTAATTGTTGAAATGTCTACTTCGAAATGATCTATGTAACTTGGTGGTTTATTGATCGTTAAACCGCTTAAAATTGAGAAAAAGTCTCTCTGAATCATGATTTTATCAATATTTTCAATGATTTTCAATAGTTATAGAAAAGAATAAAGACGGTATCATTGAATTAATTTTGTGGTGTAATTATGTATTCCAATATTTAATAATGAATAATTCAATATAAACTACTTTTTATTATAAAAATAATGAAGAAAGTCGAAAACTATTGAAAATATTGAGAAAATCATAATTCAGAGAGACTTTTTTCTCAATTTTATTCGGTTTAATGATCAATAAACCACCTAGTTACATACATCATTTTAAAGAAGACATTTCAGCAATTAATATGGTCACTTATAGACCTCTGAAATACAAAAAAATATCAAGACAATTATTGACACTGCACAATAATATGTTTCACTGTTAGAAGTTCGGCTAACAGTAAAACATTATTATTGTGCAATGTCCCACGTTACAAGAAATGTTAGACTATAGTAATACCAACAAAATCATACAATTTTTTCATGCTTTGGATATGACTAAGAAATTATAATTGTATTTCATCTACTCCACCGCAAATGACCCAAAGGGTTGATGCGGTTAATTCTAATAATTTTTTTTTTTCGAAAAATGTAAATAACTCGAGAACAAGTAGTCTTATCAATTGCAAAAAAAATCATGCTTATTGGACACAAAAAAGACATTTATCTACAAATTTTTATCTGAACTAAATTATTTATACGCGAGAAAAAAAATACTGAAAAATCAGTTTTTTGCCATTTTGACGGTTAGTTTGGGGTTATGTCAAAAAGTGGTGAAGAAAGAAGTTTTCGATTGTCTTATTATCTACAACTTTTTCATGAAATATATTTCGCTAGGAGGTTACGTTTCGCCGCAAATCACAAAAAACGTTTTCAACCCCTAAACTGCATCTCCATTTCACCAGTGTTTTCGTGTGAAAATATTTTTTTCTTCAAAGTTGGAACCTCAACAACATTCTCCACCTGGTCCTTGCCAGTTACTTTTTACAACTACTATTGAAAATCATTGAAAATATTGAGAAAATCATGATTCAGCGAGACTTTTCTCAATTTTAAGCGGTTTAACTAGCAATAAACCACCAAGTTACATAGACCATTCAGAAAGAAGACATTTCAACAATTAAAGTGATCACTTATAGACCTTCGAAATACAAAAAAAAAATACAAAAGAATTGTTCGTGGAAGATAAGGTTATTTTTTTCGAAAAATATACATAACTCGAAAACTAGTTGTCTTCTGAATTGTGAAAAAAATTATGCTCACTCAACTCCAAAAAAGACATATTTCTACTAATTTTCATGTAAATTAAATCATTTATCGAGAGAAAAAAATTGATTACTGAAAAATCGGTTTTTCGCCATTTTGACGGATAGTTTGAGTTATGTCGAAAAATTATGAGTGCAAAAGTTTTCGATTACTTCATTATCTACAACTTTTCCATCAAACATTTTCCGCTAAGAGGGCATGTTTCGCAGCAAATCTCAAAAAACCATTTTCAACCCCTAAACTGCATCCCCATTTTACTATTTTGAGTGTTTTCGTGTTCATTTTTTGTTTTTCCTCAAAGTTGTAACCTCAACAACATTTTCCACCTGATCCTTGCCTGTTCCTTTTTCCTTATTTAAGCGTTTAGAATTCGTTTTGGCACTAGCCTATTCATTTCCAGATAATATTAAATAAACAATTTCAGACAATTCATGATCGTTAATAGTTATTTACGTATCAAGGGCGTAAAGTAGGCGTTTATGGCCTGCGGCGTGGATGATGGCCCGATGGCGTTAGCCGAGGTCCATCACACGCCGAAGGCCTTAAAAACATTTTACGCACGTGATACATACAAAATTTTATGCACAGCGGTTTTATAGCGCGAATCACAAATACTGACTTGAATTGCTATGGTCTACACGTTTCATACGTTATGCCTACAATAATTAAGGGTAACATAATATGAGGAATGTGAAACTATAGTAGCTGAGTGCCGAGGGGGTGACCACTCTGGCAATACGTGTACAAATTTGCCCCATAGTCGACCGCAATCGCTTGATCTTCGGCCGAAATCCCGCAATCACTTAGGAAATCGCTCCAGAAATCCGAAATCACTTTGAAATCCCCGAAATCCTATCGGAAATCCGGAAATCACTGACAAAACTTTCGAAATCATCACCGAAATCCTCTTCGGAAATCGCAGTCGCTAGAGAAATGCGAAATTATAATGCATGCGTGGAAACGAACGATTGATACATCCTAGGGAAACATATTATTCCTTGTATTAACTTGTCGAATCATATATCCCACGAAGGCCGTGATTCTGTATCTCCGATACCTGAAGACTTATTGGGAAACCATTTGGGCAGTTATAGAGAGCGGGCGTTCCGATTTTGAAAAATTACCCCCTACCCCCCGCCCCCGCACCCCCCTTCAAAGCTACTTAGCGAACGGGTAGGAATTTCGGAAAAAAACCGGTGGCTACGTACGCAGAAAATTTTTGCAAGAAAAAAAGATATTCAAAAATAAAAAAAAATTCAAAAAATAAAAAAAAATCAAAAAAAAAAATTAAAAAAAACAAAAAATATGGTATTGTATAAAAATTTGGATTTGAGGGGGTGAAATAATTTTTTAAATTTTTTTTAAATAGCCCTTGGCACACCCTTGGATGATTCTAGAAAGATTTGTATTCTTTTCTTTTTTTGATAGGACCCTCCGTTTAGGCTGTGCGCGTGTCCGCGGACTTTCAAAAATGAAAAAAAAAATAAAAAAAGAGGAAAAAAATTAAAAAAATACAAAAAATACGGTATTATAGGGGCCGTTTTATACTTTTTTTTTTCGTGGTGGGGGGTGGTGGGGAAAAAATAAATTGGATTCGAGAGGGTGAAATAATTTTTTTTAAAATAAAAACATGGAGTCAGATTGTTCTTTTCTGACCATAAAAGCAAATAATTAAAAAATGGTTGTGAGAAAATCAACTTTATGTTGGCTCTTTTCCCATGAGAAAGGACGTTTGTCTTCAGACAGGAATATGCGATGCAAAAATATGAGTACATCGAAAAAAAAAAGTAATGAAAGATAATCTAAATCACGAAGACCGAGTCGAAGACACAAGTTTACAAATAATGATAGAACACTATTAATTATGCTGTATATTACGACACATGGTATATTGGCCGTATTGTGGACATCATCTCAGAAAATCAATTCAAAATAAAACTAGATTGATATATATGGCCCAAGTGTGAAATGTTTAGTTGGTTGAAAGGAAATATATATTTTTTGGGCCTGACCTAATCGGAAAGGGACCATTTTGCATTAACCACGAGGAAAAAACAAAAATTGAAAAAATTTTCAAAAACAAAAAACCATTGTGAAAGGCTTTCGCGGCCATCGTTGAATGAATGATGGTTTTTCGGGTTTTTAGGCCGACGTTTATTTAGAGAAAAACTCGACGTTTCGCCAACACGAGTGGTTGGCATTTTCAAGAGAAATATTTACAGTTTCGATCACTGAACACTACTTGTTACAACGTGTACGTTTTCTGATGAGTGGTCACCCCCTCGCTGAGTGCTATATTGGAGAATCTATTTCAAATAAATAGATCATCACCGAAAAAATTGCCAACGATTATAAACAAATGTTAGAAAGAGTATTGCTCTATTGAACTGAAATTATTCTAATTCGTGTTAAGAATTGCATGAAATGATGTGTGAGTATAGACAATTTGAGAATTTTGTCTACTTTACGGCCCGCCGGGCCATAATGCGCCCACGGGCGGTAAAGTGCCACTTTACGCCCAGCGAACCGGGCAGTAAAGTGTAGTTTACCGTCCGCTGTAAAGTGTACTTTACCGCCCGCTAGTGCATAAAAAACAAAATGAGCGTATCCTGAAATTCATTACCTGAATAGTCTTTATCTCAGTCGCAGTATGTATGTCAGTAGGCAGCCTCTCTCGTGCTTGTGAACATCCCAATAGCGTGGACAAATCCCAAGGAACAGACCACTGTGCGAGGTGGAGCAGAAAAAGTTCCTTCCAGGATTCTTGCAGGAGCAACAGCTGGTCGTGTTTGCTGAGAGTTTGGAACGGTGCCAGACATCTGACCCACCTGACTGCCATGAATAAGAGTCTCGCAGTAGTTTCCTGTGAAAATGTGGAATAATCATTCTCATTCACTCGGACAAGTTTTCATTTTAATAGTTCCTCCGATGAAGTTGGTTTGCTAAATGTTGAATGAAGTTAGATTGAGTTGGATTTCATGTTTATCGAATGCAATGAATCATGGCGGTGCTATACAATGATGAATAAATAATACAATCTACCAAACCTTTGTAACACAAATTCTTCATGAAAATATTTGCTATGACTTATGAGCAAAGGAAAACGCCAAATTAGGAAATCATCTCAAATTCCTATATATACAGGGTGTCCGGTAAACCTTGTACAATATTGAAACTGCCGAAACTGGTGATAGACCAGGTCATGACTGTTCAGAATATCGGAATTTCACCTCAGTAAAAAAGTATTTACTTTCAGGAAGCACTGAAGATGACGAAAGTCGAAATAGCTTTTCATATTTAGAAATTATACACTTTATACAAAAAAAATCCTCTTCATTTATTCTTCGCAAGTGTATTCAGTTTCCCAAATCAATTTTTAATTTTTGTTTTAATTTTGCTTCCACGGCCTGCTCAGTGAATTTCCATAAATATTTTTTTCAGATTTAGTTTCTAGTTAGATACCATCTCGTCTTATGTCATTAGAAAGGGAATCAAACGCTGAATAACGTGAAAATAAACCAAAATAGGGTTGCCATTCAAAATAAAAAAGTTGATGTTATTTTTGGACTGGTTAACTTCGTCATTTCAATATGGGAAAATTCTAGCTCCTACATCATCATACCGATGCTCCAAATTTCACAAGCCTACCTCATATAATAACTGAGATATTCCGTAGGCATAATAGTTATATTTCAAACAGCATCATGTGTGGCCTGATTATAATACCATAAGAACATATGAGTTGGGTTCGGAATTTAAAATAATATGTTTGGAACAAAGAAGGAGCCTGAACTGTTTGAAATTTCTGTACAACATGATAAATAATACAATTAAGTCCTCGCAGTGATTCTAATAATTTCAACACTTTCATTGATTTAGATTGGACCTCACCCCTAGCGCTTTATTGTAAGAATATTTTAAATAGAATGAAAACTGATGAAAACCAAGTCACATATACATAGTTAGTCAAATGTATGGACTTGCCCATTTTTCTCAGTTAATATGAGGTTATCGAAAAAATGTTCGAATAAAAGTTATAAAGGGTAATCTACTTTGCACCTTTCTATGAATTCAAATATTTTTACGATTTGCCTTTGGTGGAGAAGTGACTTCATCAGCATTTTTTTAAAATGGAATTATATCTCATGTTTAGTATCGCAGGAAAGCTTGTTTTTATCTCATTTCAGCGGTTCTAATATTATTTTAACTCTCTCGATAGGTACAGTGTGTTTAGTATTTTTGTGTCCACCTCTGTAACTCACTCACCTATTGCTTGCTTTATAATAATAATATTGGTACTGCTGAAATGAGAAAAAAACAAGCTTTCCTGCGATACTAAACATGACATATGGTTCCATTAAAAAAATGCCGATTACGTCACTTCTCCACCAATGGCACATCTAAAAAATTTTGAATTTACAAAAAGGTGTAGATTGAAATACCCTTCAACTTACATACATATTGACTAACTCTGTAAATCCATGTGTAGTAACTAGTAAAGAAATTAATATCATGCGTAAAATGATCTAATGATGATTTGCTCGACATTTTCAACAATATCGAGAGTGAAACTTCCTAACATCAACACACTGTATAGGTATATTCGAGTGAAGAGTGTAATAACAATTACAAATTGACTTTATTCCAATGACAACAATCCTCCTAGACCGACCTATAATATCACTGCGCAAGGAAGTCGAATGAAAGAAGGAGTGGTGTAGTTAATATTGACTTGCTGGCATTACCAGTGACTTTTCAGCTGAAATTGTACTGGCTGAAATAAAGTCGACCCTCTTTCCTTGGATACGCCTACTCCGGACGACATATACATAGGGTCTGGACTTCAGTTAGGTATATGAAAATGAATTTTGCGTTTTGGCGAATACTGTGAAAGCAAACTTTTTGTTAAACTGTCAAAAAAACTTGACGTTTCTGCATCTCCATTGATGCGAAAATGTTTACTATTGTCACTGTCAAAATAATTCACAAAGTGAATATGAAATATTACTCTTTGAAGGATTTATTTTTAACAGAGTCAATTTATAATTGATAATTCACCATAAAACAATTTCATTGATTGGAATAAAAATTGATAGTAAAGTTTGAACAATTATTTTCAACATAAATTCTCGAAGATGTTCCATGTTGCTGCTGATCAGAATCGTTTTATATTTCTTGAAGAGTTGATTTCACAATTTTATCAGATATTTTAATTTGTTTGGAAAAAGATGGACAATTCAATATTTTGTTAGAAATCTCAATTTTGTTATTCAAACAATTTTCTATATATGCTTCTGCTACGGAGACAGATTTCCAGCCACAGTGACGTTTTATGGATGTAATGTTGCCTCCTGCATTGGCCAGAAGAGTTACAGAGCTTCTCCTGAAACAGTGACCTGTGTAGCTCTTTTCCAAGCCATTTTGCAATCAAGCTGGGAATTTCTCCTATTTTATTCATGTCCACATGTGGGTTAATACATTTTCCTCGCGAATATTTCAAAAATACTTTTGGATGAGACGGTCGTATACTTGCGGTATATATCAATATAATCAGAACTTGAAACAGTAAACGTTCTTGCGCAATAGGTCTCCGTATCAGGTATTTTAATAATCGATATAGATTCAGCATCTTCAATGGCAACAGTAGTTGTATGTAATAATTCTTTACGATGATGCACAAAATTAGGACAACCTACAAATAAAAAATATTGAAATTACTACTAATCTTACAAAATAACTATATCTGTATACCTTATAAAGTAAATTTGTTCTGTTATCAGCATCTTGAATGAATATATTGATATCATCCTTTGATAAAAATTTAGATTTTTCCTCAAAATAGCGTAGGCGCATTTTCAGAAACCTTTTTTACATGTTTCTTGTCGCACCATTCACGAAATTGGTCATGTATTCTCATATATTAACACTATCATAATCAACATCCATCTTCTTGAAAATAACTTGAAATTGAAGCAATTACGAGCAAACACAGTCAAACAGTCAAACACGCGGCGTGCCAACAAACCGTTTCGATAGTAAGAGTAACAGAAATTGTATTGGAAGTATTGATTACATCAAAGATAACATGTATGGAAAAAAGAAGTATTATTTAGTTATTTTGGACTTATTTTTTCAGACAGGAAAAATTTTTAAATACGATTTTACTGAAAACATCGTAATATTTTCAAGACAACAGTTGTTTAAAGCGATAACTTACCAGGACAAAAAACAACGTCGAAATGTATTGGAAGTATTTATTTTCAATATATTTCAAACGATTTAAATTCACATTCACATTTGTACAAAAAATGTTGTTTGTATTTCGTGTATGAAATCCGTGTGTTCATGGCAGATTCGAGAGAATTTTCGGCCTCGACCTGCGGTCTTGGCATAGACATATACAGTCTGTCCATAAAGTAACCCCCCCACCCCCCTGTTAATTTTTGAACGAAGTGGACGTTTCCTTTGAAATTTTTTTTGGTTAAATGGTAGTTCATAAGCTACTTTTTGACGATGATAAAAAAATTCTATCTTTCAATATGAAATATTTTTTTAAATGGCATAGGGAGTCGAGTAATACCTCATTCGATTCGTTTTTCAATTCTCTATTCGGCAGCAAAATTTCAAATAGAAATATTGGTCCAAAACAAAATGGCGGTACGTTATTTTAGAACTCTCACGAGAGGATCCTGTCGAATAAATGGCTATTGAAGAGCTTTAGTACAATGATAAAATATTTTTTCGTTTCTGCAAGAGCTTCTTGTCACTCAAAATGGCAGATGGGTGCCATATTAGAAAAAAATTCAAATAAGTAGATAAGTAGTGTAATACCTCGTTTTATTGAATTTCAGCAAATCTCAGAAATCATGTCCCATATACCTACGATTCTGAGGGACAGAGAACATTTGTATATATCAAAAAAAAATTTAATTACAATTGAGCTCGTTTAAAGCCATTTATTCAAAGAAATCGCGTATAAAAGTTCTAACATAATGTGCCGCCATTTTGTTTTGGATGAATATTTTTTGTCTGAAATTTTGTAGTCCTATGGAAAATCAAAAGACAATTCGAATGAGTTATCACTCGACCCCCCATGCCATTTAAAAAAATCTTTCAAAATGGCGCCTGGCATTTTTTATTACTGTCAAAAAAAGCTTATAACATACCATTTCATCAAAAAAAAAATTCAAATGAAAATTCCACCCCGTTCAAAAGTTAATAGGAGGGGGGGTTACTTTATGGACACACTGTATATTATATACTTACTCTAGAATGCTAATCCTCATGTCAAAAGTGTTGTAAAAAGTTCAGGCTAGTCCGCAATGCGCATGCGCGTCATTAGTGATTTTTGTAACAGGCCCGGTTTTAGTAAAATATTATGGTAAGTACTTGTGAAGATTAACAAACGTTAATTCTGAATCTCTGAGAATAAGGTTGGAAACCTCATTGTACTTATACCTGTTATTTGTATTTAGCCGATTTGAATAAGTACATATTTTCACATATTTATGATCCCCAATATTCAGCAAAGGCCATCATAAAGTAGAGTAGGTACGGTTATTATTATTCTTTATCGCTCTGAAGCCACTGATTTTTGGTATCACATTCACTTTTCAGCTGTACTTAACCAACAAAAACCTAAAATAGCCGGTGCGAATTTCATGGAAGCACTAGATTGGAAAATAAATTGAAAGTACAAAAAACTATTTCAGCTAATATCCATGAATAATTTCAACTCAAATTAGATTTATAAAATTGGATGCTTGTAGCTCGAGGTTTTTTTTCTAGAACGATTCATGTCAAGGTATGCAACTGCATTTAATTTAATTAAATCATTTGAAGAGATTAACATGCTATTTCTACGAGTATTTCTGGTTGTATTACCTCAGTGCAATTTTCACAATTTCCAAAAAATTGAGGCCAGAAGCATTTTTCTTACCATCAAAGAAAAGCACTTCCATATTGACATTAATTTTCTGAGGCGATTCTGAGTATGTTTGGTACTTTTTGTAGGAATCTAGAACTCATAATACAAGCAGTGTGGCAGAAAGTTGTATCACTCGCTATGCATGCCTACGCAGAGACAGTATTGGTACTGCACTAGGTTTCAAATTATTCTATTGTCGTTTTCACATGAATCTTCATGAGGAAAATGTTTGCTACAAGTTACAATTTTCTCACTCAAATGTTCTGCTGGGGTCTCTTCTTAAGAACAATAACCAAATATTATGTCTTTTTCTTCAAGCTAAAATAATATTTAAGCAATTTTGAGGAAAGCATATAGGTACATAAAAAATCTCATTATCTTACCAAAAATGATTTATTTCAGGTATTTTTCCTTTACACAACACTAAACAGTTCATTAATTATTTGTAGAAAGAAACGGCTTTATTAGAAATTGTCTTTAAAGAAACAAGATTAATGCAAATTCACGAATGATGAAAAAGTTACCAACGACAATAAACACCATACAAAACGACAAGAGAAAATCTAAAATTCTAAAAACCGTCTCTGATCTCTGACAAGAGTGACAGATCTTAGTGACAAGTCTTCCTGTTGATGAAAAAGCACTATTGCACGGTCATTATAATTATTACAGTAGCATAGGGTACATTACTGTTTTAAATAAGTTTCTTTCGCGCCTAAAATTCGGAATGATCTATCTCTAAAAGGTTCTTTTCGGTTTTAAAAAGTCCTAAATGCGCTGTCAAATTTCCCTCTTTCAAATGACGTGTTTTATTTCCTCATAACAAAAAACTCTGAATTGGAATACCAAATTATTTTCAAACTTGGCAACGATCTACCCAAACTGCACTGATGACGCGCATGCGCACATCGTAAACGGGTCGCATACGCGGCATGCTTTTCGCCGTGAACATTGGCGGGATTAGCAGTTTAGAGTAAGTATAAAATATATATTTCTATGGGTCTTGGCCAAAAATCAACACTCTCATGGGCCATTAAAAAATACTAATTTTACGCACTAAATACAAAAATAACTAATTTAATGCTTTTCGTTGAATTTACTTCATTATCTATTCTGGGTGATGACAAGTATTACGTGTATTCAATTTATTCTGTTGTGTCCGAAAATTCGTCTTTCATTTCTTTAATGAAATTCCCTATGTATTTCGCATTATTATTCAGTTTTTGATATTAGTCATTAATCATATCGAATTCTAGAGGGTCAAAAATCATTGAATTTAATTTTCTGATCTAGACGGCAACAAATGTCACTAATCAGCTCGGATAATGAAAAGTGTTTCAGATGGAACGATATTTGCTCTTGGAAGTTTTCAATGAGTCGCTTATAGGTATTAGAGCATCTAAAGTATAGTTGTAGCATCATTTATTGCGTTTATGATTAACCCATTTTTTCAATAATCTGATGACACTATGCCTATAATAGACCAAGCTATAGAGGTTTTACCCCACAAAAAAAAGACGCAAATGGCCTATACTAATTTTTATAAGATAGTTCGTTAATAAAACCCCAGTTTTCACCCCAGTAGAATCACTTTGTGGAATTTTTTAAACAAGCAATACTGAATATTATCACAACTTTTTTGGTTTTTTGGAAATATCTCAAATATTATTGAAGGAATCGTTTTACAGTCGAAAGAACTTTTGTAGAAATTTATAAAATCTACAAAATGGATTTTTATACGACCGGATCGGTGCATTTTCCACTGAGAAAATCCGGGAAAACCTCGAAAAAGAGAACCAATTTTCAAATATTTATAATTTTAATCTGATGCTAGACAAACAATAATGCGGAAACTGATAGATATGTGGTTCAGCTGTGCGCAAGGTATAGTTTTTGCACAATCGCGTCATAAACAATTTAAGGGCACATCTTGCAAGATGCGCCAATTTAAGGGAAATCGTTGTATTCAAATTCTGTAATCTGCATCTGGAAGTAGAGGTCAATATCTACAATTTGTAAATTTTGGATTTTCACCTGAGAGGTAGGAAATGTGTTGAAAATGTCACTGAAAGTTGATCAAAAGTGCGTCCGAAGTCACCCTATGTCGAACTGAAGTTAACGCGAGTTGAGTTCGGGCGATTTCGGGTACACTTTGAAGCATTTAGAACTTCCAGTGATATTTGCATCACATTTCTCACCTCTCAAGTGAAAATCCAAAATATAATGAATTATCAGAATGAAGAAAACAATATTTAATTTGAATTTTCTATTGAAAGTTCTTTTAAATTATTTTGGTAGACATCAGTTATTGTATATATGTTACATATTTGATCAGTGCCGGATTAACCATGCGCGGGGCCTGTAGCAAATTTTGTCAAGGGACCCTTGGTTTGCATTAGTTTCTCAAGTTTAGGGTGTTAAATAATACAAAACTATTACAAATAAACTTTTCTGGATTTAATATGGGCATATTAAGAGATAACACTTTTCAATATCGACTTCTTTAAGTAACTCATGCTCTATATTCATAAGATGTTTTTAGCCCATCGTGTTCCTTAACTCATTTTTAATACATTTTAATGTTGAAAAAGAACGTCCGCCACTACTGATCATGAGAGACAAGTAAATTCGCAAGGCAATTTCTACGTTCGGAAAACACGATTCTAAAGAATTATTTAATAAAAGTTTATTGAATTGCAGTTCCAGAGCCTACTGTTTGGGCTGTTTGTTGCTGTCAATAACAGTAGCCACAGCTGTTTTCAGCAGCTCAGCGAACTGCACTAATTCGTCGCCTAGGCTGTTCTTCAAATCATCTTTGTAAGCACTTACTATTATTGAGGATTTTTTCAAAATCTCTTGTGTTGTTCATGTTTATTGGTGAAAAATGACTTTTGGCAGAATCGTGGCATATTTTCGTTTTCGTAAATTTTCTTTGAATACAAAAAATCACTATTCATATATTGCGTCTTTTTGCAATTCAATAATCTCTATCGAAGTTGCTCGGCTATTCACCAATCGTTGTAGTATATTTCACTCTCGTTTAGTTTTTTACTTGAAACTGTAGTGACATTAGAATAATATGCTATCGACTACTTTTTGGTTAGAACACGACGACTCTAGATCGAGAAGACTGGCAGTACTTTTAATTTATTTTTGGCTTGAATATGATATAGTGGAATTAGGAGGAACTGCTGTCTCTTCAACTCTACAGCATCACTTATAGAAAATGTAGCTTCATCAGAAACAGTAGTAGTGTACCACTATCATACAAGATACAACTTCTGTATTTTCTTATCTACTTTCTGTAGATTCAGCAACATCACTCTGAACATTAAAAAACTCGAACGGATTACGTGTTTTTGACAGAACAGTTTCGTTTCGTTCTTTTTCCTTTTCATCTTTTGCTTTACGCTTAGCACTTCCAGAAGCGTAGTGCCGACCCGTATCTCTAGATCTGCCGCTCATATTACCTACGGATAGACAAATATTTTTTTAAATGATTTTTTTATCTCACCGAGATTTAAATATTGATGTTTTGTTTCAGGTACCTTATATACTTTAATATGCATTATATGAAAAGTTGTTATTTTGAAATTACAAAAAGACACTCCAATTTTATTTATATGTATGGATATATGGATATGCAAAACATACAATATAATAAAATATCTTTCCTTAAGTGAAGTTATTCTCGTTTATATTTATGTTTTATGTGTTTTAAAAAAGATAATTGAACTGTTTTCTTGCTGACGTAGCAACTCACGTCATCAAGAAAACAGTAGGTAAGTACTCGAAGCTTAATCAAAGACTCAAAGTAATGTCAAGACAACTTTTCTCAAGAATGGCTAACATCAGTCACATCTAAAGTGCTTCAATAAGTTTTTTACGTTGTACCAAACGTAAATGTGCAGCAATTTCTTATTGTTTGATAGTCAATAGAATAGAATCCAATATTATTTGTTCGAGTTTTACGACTAGCTCGATCGATGACAATATCAGGGAATTCCCCTGTTCGTTTTGCAGTGCTACCAACTTGCGAGTGCAGTGCAAGTACTATAAATTGTGTGGCCAGTGCTCAATTTTTGAACTGTGGTACTATTTTAAATTATAGTTATAGATTTTGATACCAACGTTTCTCGTGGTAGGTATCATACTCTTAAACCTATACCAAACATAGCCTAAGCGCTTCGCGTTTAAGGCAATATATTTTACGCTCCTATCCAAATTTAAAAATGTTTACGGTAAGACAGGCGTTAGAACGCGGGGCCCCCCAATTCGCGGGGCCCGTAGCATTTGCTACTCTTGCTACGTGGCTAATCCGGCACTGTATTTGATATGTGAATGAACGTTTGAATAATTCAGTTTTGAATTCTCAAGGCGTAAGGGTACCTCTGAACCTTATGTTCAAATCGTGGATATCCGAATGAAAAGTAATTTTTCTGTGTAGGCCAGATATAACCTAAATTACCTTTTAATTCATCAAGGAAGTCATCCGCCTCAGATTTATATAAAAAAACCAACACCAATAACTTTATTTTTCAGTGTGAGCTTGATATAAGGTTGATTTTGATAATGGGTACGTACAAACTGCCCACATGCCAAGTAACAATATCGTGAAATAAATAAGCTCTGGGTGGCATATATGACGTATTTTTATTACATTTGTGAAATAGTGAATGAATGGATTTCTCATAATCTCGTTACATCATCCAACTTAACAAAAAGGTAAGTAGGTCCCAAAATTAGTCCAGACCTTGCCGTCTTGGCCAATTTTATTAGTGGTAGCTTTCATTATGCGTTGCTGTTAGTGAGATCTTCTTGAATCTATTATCAAACAGCAGCCTTCCACCAGGATTTTTTTCCGATTGAAAATCATATTCCTTTTCCAGATACCATTGAAAATCACGATCAATGGGCGTATTTTTTTCCATCAAATTGTCCGATTCTAAAGCACTTCTCGATTTTATAGTCGTTGACGTAGATCTCCAGTTTTTCATATATGATATTACGAACTATCTGATTGCAGTTTTCATGATTTTTCTCTCGAATCCCATGTAAAATAAAATTTCGCTGTCGATTCGCGCTATCGAAATTCTCCTGTTTGCCAACTAGACTATCTATTAAATTTTTTTAGTTCGTTTTTTTCCTGAAGATTTTTATTCTTGGATTTCAATGAATCAATTTCTTCTTTGAAGGACTCCTTCACGGGTTCAACTATGGTATGGTATAATACATTCATCTGAGCAGCATAGCTTTGACAGTATTGTGCCTCAACGCCCCTTCGCTATTTCATTTTTATGAAAAAACGAAGTCACTTTGATACACTTTTCCTGGTATATCTTCAACATTTAATTATCCAAAATCTCCTTCTTAATATCGTCACTAACGTTGATACACCATCAAGTACTTTTTTTCTTATCAATTATGAAGTTTACTTTTATATGGGATACTTGAAAGATTCGATTTTTTTACTGAAAACTAATCTGGTTTTTATTGATGTTCCATAGAACGTCCTGTCACGGTCGCCAAATGTTGAGATTATAATATGGTATTTTACTTTAAGTAATAGGAATATTTTCATTATGGGAAACATACTTATAATGACAATTCTTTTTATTTAACGATTCTGCATTTTTTTTTTGTAATAAACTGTTTCCCATGGTCATTCATATACAAATCATTTCCAACATTGTGTGTACTGCTCAGAAAATAAGCATTATTATTATTTGTAATTATCTCTCTGCACAATAGAACGAAATTCAGATCAGTTGAGTATTCAGTATTAGCCAACTCTGTAGGAGGAACAATATAAAACAAAATGTAATAATTAAATATTTCTCACCTGTAGCATTTCCCAGGTTGGTGTTAGTGGAAGTGATGCCAGAGGAGGACTTCCTGCATGTGGTATTCCAGTGGGGCTGGATAATATTCCTTGACTAGTGTCACTTGAAGCATGTTCGATTTGTGAGAGTTTTGTGCCCCATACAAGCTCCTACGAAAATATTAGTTTGCTGATATGGTGGTTATGGATAATTTGAACTTAAAATCGATAAATAATTCAACATTAGGACTTCAGAAGAGAAAAGGAAGCTCTCCTAATTTGATTGATGTTGTATATAATTTCTATTATAGTCTTTACGAAATCAATTGAGACAGCACACAACCAAGCGACCATTAAGAGGTTATATCATTATACAAATTTCCGCTGAAAATTTGCATAGGCATAAATAACACGTTATTATCTATCGCTTCCCGTCTAAACTCGATTGGCAGTCCACGTGGAAATGATGTATTCTGTCACATAAAAGCGGCGGGCGAAATGCCAAAAGAAAACATTTGATTGGCCGCTGTCAACTTCTAATTGGTCAGAGACAAAACTGCTCCGAACTTCTTTGAGCTGCCGCCGCCGAATTCCAATCAGTTTGTATTTGCTAGATGATTTATTCACAATGCGGTGCAGCTAGGGTTTATGTATAAGTTTTAACAAGGAAATAACCTCCGACATTAGAAATAATCAATGTTAAATTACGTGAATATTCAGATTATGTTTATAATTCGTTATATAGTTACTCTGCGAACCATTTTACTTAATTGCGGCTTCAAATACAAAAAATTGTATTAACGCATGGTTATAACGAAGTCAGCACGAATTGTTGTCCATCTACAAGATTACTCAAGAAAAATAAAAGAATATCGAATTGAGAATAGAGACATAATATTTCTTAACGAGACGTGGTTTGATACCCATTATGTCGTCCAATACGGTTCGGTAGATAAAAGCAACTAGTTTACTTTGAAAGCTCCATGTTCTAGAGGAAAAATAATTATAATTCTTCATGCCGGATATAAAAAAGGATTTGTTGCTAATGCGTTGTTGTAGTATGCAAAAAATATTAAGCAGTCATCTGCTGATTATCATGAGGACATATGACCGCCGCATTGTTTGAAACATAGGCAGAGCAATAGCTCTTACCGAATATTTCACATTCGGTAATCATTATGGACAATGCCTCTTATTATTCCAGTCATGATAAAAAAATCCCAACAGCAATACGAAAAAAGCTGATATAATCAAGTTCATGGAAATACCCGAGAAGAACACGAAGAAAATACGGAAAAGATTTTTAAAAAATTCAAGAAGGACAATGTGATTGATGAACTTTTTGAAAAACATGGTCATTGTCGGAAACATACTATGTACTATTTGATGTTCGTTTATACTTGTTTGCTCTTCGACTATAATTTTGATTATTTTTGACAATTGATGAAAAGTCGGAGAGATTGCATTCTTCCATCGTCACTTTTGACATGTTTTGATATTTGTATCTGTATTTGTTCCACCTGAGTATTTTATATAATTAAAGTCTATACAGTTAAAGTGTATACTCTTTTGAAGAACCTGGTGATCTGGAGTTCAGCGGGTAGCTTTTCTTTCGGGTCACAACAGTCATGTTGTCTGCCGCCATATTACTGCAATGTCAACCACATTGAGATGATTTAAATTCCGCATAGAAACAGCTTCTGCTTCGCACAACCCCAACAATTATTATAAATACCTATTCCACCTCATAAGATTAGTAATAATAAATATTTATTGTTGTACCATGAAAAAATAATAATTATCCACCGCCACTGTTTCATAAAAGAAATGCGGAATTTCAGTTTTTCTGCTGTTTCAACTGACTCCGTATAAAGTATACAAACGTCATCTAATTGTAAAAATTGACTTCACTCATAACTGAACAAAAATATGCGGACCTGAAATTTTTCATAGTATAACATCAAAATAGCAGGGTATATAGACATGTATGAGAAGTTGGTAGTTCTATATACTGAGTTATATTTACTCGAAATTTGTAGTTTTTGTGATACCTACCATGACTTATTTTAATACTAACTCGCTTTCTCGTTGTCCGCCTGGTTGTCTGTTGGAGCCGAATTTCTAAATTGATTTCAAAGTAACTTCCGGAGGAGCTAGATATTTGAAATTCTGAACATGTTTCAAAACTTGGACAACAATGCAAAAATATTACATACTATGTTGAAATTATATAGTATGATTAATAATAATTGATGTCGGGCGGAAATTAGCGCAGTGGGTAAGCGCCCGTCTGGTAACCGAGAGGTTCCAGGTTCGGTTCCCAGCCGGGGCGGGCTTTTTTTCATTTTCAGATGTGAAAGTCTGAATGATTGAGGCTCGTGTCGGCTGGGAATAATCCTCCACGATTCACTTTTGCGTTAAAAATTAACAGTGCTGCTCCTAAGATGGCGTATGGAGTTAGCAACAAGGTCTTCCAGAATACATGGCTAATGACCATAGCAGTCGATGCCAAAACACCAAGGAGAAAAAAAATTACTGTTTTGAAGAAAATAACAGATTATTTTATTCAACGTATACTGGTCTCAATCCCAACTTACCTCCGACATAAACATTTATTGGATCGGAACGAAAAACGTGGGGCGCTGCAATACATTTTTTTTTGTAAATTTGTTTTATGAAACTCGCAGGTTTTCGGAGAAAACCCCTCAAAACCTGAGCTTGTGACTTTTCTCAACAACAGCAACTGCCTACACTCCTTACTATTATGTATTGCATGCCCACGTTTTCCGTTTAAAATATTACAACTGTTTTCAGTACAGTAGTGATTTAATTGTCGCGATAAGTCTGTCGACATATTTCATAGTTCAGAAATGAGAGACAGACTTAGGAGATAAATTCAATCACTAGTGGAATTGTATAAGACTATTTCACAAACAAAGTGAAAGATAAAAAATCTGAAATTTGGGAGAATTAGAAGAAATTAGCAAAAAAGTTAAGAAGTTGATCTGAGAAATTACTAAAGTTCAATGAACAGAAAACATTGATTTAAATATGTGCATAGGGTGATTACTTATATTTGACGTTTAACTGTCACATACACAAATCTGAAAACACCGAACTGACAGGCCAATCAGAGTCAAGAGTCAAGTTTCATGGTATTATGGATAATCCGAACTTGACTAGAGCTCCTGATTGGTTCATTTGACAAGTGCGTGAAATAGTCATAGCCATTGAAAATTCTCAATATCAAATTTTCAATTATAATATCACAAGAGCTTAAATTATTTCCAGGAATAATTTAAGCTTGCCTGGTATTCGGTAAGAAAATTTCACACCATAATTTGGAAAAAAATTATTAATCCAATCTGACATTTTAAATTAATTTCACTGCTTCTCAAGTCCACCAGGTTTCGTTAAATAAAAAATATTACCAACTTTAGTTACACCAAATGCTAAAACTCAGATGGGTATTAGATCATAATTTTAGGTTACTAAAGGTGGTAGAAATGTATTTTTTGTTAAAGTAATCCATAACACTTCTAATGTAAAAAATATAATATTAACATGGTTTGTTGCATTAGGTGGCCGTGATACAGGCGGCCATGCTTTAATTGACAGACGAGGTTTATATTGGTATAGATTACATTGAGTTACTGTATAGTAAACCAGCAAACAAATATATTCTTATGTAAAACATTTCTTGTAAGCATTTGCGTAAAACAATTTGAGAAAAATGAAATGCTTTGAATAGTACAATTTATGTAAATATTGCAAAGAGTTGAGACAAGTGCAAATATGTCATCCAAAATTAATATATTTAACGAATTTAATGGAAGATTGCGACCAGGAAGCGTTAGAGTCGAATGGTTTGTTTACGAAAATCCAAGAAAGTCTGCTGCAGATGTCAAGTAAAAATGGCCTTTTGAGTAAATGAACAAAATTGTTTCAAAATATTACATATATGTCTTAAAACACAGACTTCTAATTAATTCGTCACCTTCCTATTCACCATTAAGAAGAGAGGATGGGTTAGAATTCAAGCAGCATTTAAATCTTACTATGTTTGTAGATCCTACTTTTTTTGAAATATAAATTGTTAATGCATAATAATTAAACAAATTTGTGTTTTCTGTTTAATGAAACTTTATAGCGAATAATAAATAATAATGTTAATACTTATAGAAATTATTCACTATCCACTACAATATTTAATGGTTGTAGATCATATGTTTATCTTTTCAACTGTCAAAAAATTTCCACTTAAATAAGGTGAAGCCACGAAAAAATTTCCGGAATTTTTTTTTAGTTGCCATGGTAACTAGTCAAAATTAAGGCATCTTATTGGTTAAAAAGTAGAGGTGAAATTTTCAGATAAATTTGAAAGGGCTTATAAATTTGTATGAGCAGGAGAAATTATTTTATTCTTTTTAGTCATTTTAAAACTGTAGCGTATTGAAAAAAATGGTTAAGTTTTGAATCTTGAGACCACTCACCTGACATTTCTCTGCTGACATGAGTATATGAAGAAGTCCAGGTGGAGGAGGCAGCGAGTGGTGGTGAAACAAAGGCAAATGCAGGGCATCCATGTGGCTAGATGGACTGGATACGGGAGGTGGTGGAGGTAAAGGTAAACCCTTCAGAGGGTGGTGGGAATGAGAAAACAAGCCGGGGTTGAAGTGGAATGAAACAGAACCGCTTGATAATTTGGAGTCTCCTACTGAAGGCATATGTTGGAGGTTGTGAGAAAGAGACGGGGAGTGGTGGATTTGAGGAGATGGGTTCTGTTGGAGTTTTGGTTTCCGCGGGCCTCTTTCATGTTGAACGGCTGGAAAAAAACTTGTGTCACAAGCAATCGTCCAAAAAAGACTATGAATTCAATTCATAGAGAATAAATCGAACCTTTTCGTAACACAAAAATGTGAGATTTAGAAAATTTCTTTTTTTATATTGTTGATTGAGAAATGACTTGCTGAGCTTGGTTCTTATATTTTCCAGAAACTTTTTTTTATTTTAATGGGGTAAAATTATAGATATTATATAATTGGTATGAGGAAGGCAAAACTGAAAAATCAGGTATACATTTTGGTAGCTTTGAACTTATAATAATAATAATAATAATAAAAATATTTATTATCAAATTTGATGACTCGAACATATTACAAAATGCTATAGCCTATAAGGATAAAAGGCGCATGATCAGTATAAAACTGTTCTACCTCATGAACCTGTAGAAAAAGAAAAACAATAAAAAAAAAATCTAAAGTTATGAACAAACCAAAAATACAAATAACTATCAAGCTTTCTAACATTTTTTGCACATTAAGAGAAATACATAAATTATGTCATTTGTTAAGTTTGTTCCTTGAACTGAAATTAATTAAAACAAAAATAAAAATATTTTTATAATTAATCGATTACCAGCTTTCTAACAAATTATTTTAGATTTTTTTTTTGTGATACAGAAAGCAGCAGATAAAAAATACATCAATCATGTCCTTCGTAGAATGTGTTCAATGAATAATTTATCAAAAACGAGTTTTTTGAACTTGTCGTGGTTCGCTATTTCTTTTAGTTGTGTTGATAGATTATTATACTCTTTACAGATTTGATAAGAAAAGCTTCTCTGAAATGAATTGGAACTATGATGAGGGATTGAAATATTATTTTTTCTTCTCAAGTTGATGTTATGAATATCTGTTCTGAATCTGATTTTTTCGACTAGATAAGGTGGGGTTCCTTGAGTAATTATTTTGTGATAGAGAGAGATGGACAGTCGATTTGCTTGCATTGAGAATATTTATATTGAAATCGCCGATACAAACTAGGTAGTTGGATTCAATGAAATTTGCTGTTATTGAACTTTCGAAATCATCTAAGAATATGTTTACATCTGTACTAGGTGGACGATATATAAGCCCTATTGCAATTTTACTTTTGTTTACAATTAACGTCAACCATTTTTGTTCGAATGAGTCACATGTCTGATAAGTTTTTATTCTAATATTTAAGAATTCTCTTTCGAACAAGCAAAGTCCACCACCTCGTGTGCCCCTATCTTTTCTGACGGTTATATATCCAGGGATTTTTATACTCTCATTTGTTACCCGATTGTTTAACCATGTTTCAGATATTCCTAAAATGTCATATTCTTCCCTCGATATCAGATCTTTAATATCATTTATTTTTGGTAGCAAAGAACGAACATTCAAATGAGCAATGTGAAGATTTTTTATCATACCTTTTCTGTACCACCAAAGAAGTATTATAAAGAATAAATGGTTAATTCCAACAAGGAAAATATAACAACTCAATAATAATTAAATATATATGACATTCAAAATTGCTAGATCGAAGAAATGAAAATATAATTCAATAAACTCAGTATAATTTTCTTCAATTAGCTAGATATTTTGTTATTTCCTTTCAGATTTTCCACTTCGAGTTTTTGGACTAAAATTAATTCTGTGCTGGTTTATTTTCAGAGAACCACTCCTGGTATTCTTTTGGGAAATGGCTTGATGAGCTGCGCCTTTTTGGCATAATGATGTAGATTCCTCTTCCGAATCGCTTATATTAGCTTCTTCTTCTAATAGTTGCAAATCACTTACTGTGTAGATTTTATCGTCAATTATCAGATTTTGGCCTTTTATTTTTGCATTGAGATTCTGTTCACGTGCTGATTTGAGATGGGTGACTAATTTTTTGTTGGTCTGCCTGTCCTCATAAGAAGTATCGTTGGCAATGCTTATACTGGTACCTTTCAGTTTACCACAGTTTTTCATAACACTTATCTTTTTCAGTAAGGATATAAATTCCAATACAATAAACGAGTTTTAATTATTTCCAATTCTTCGAATATGATTGATATCGTTTTGGGTAATATTAACCTCCAAAGATGAGTTCAGTTTTGATAGAGTTTCCTCAAGTAAATCTTCTTCCCTATCAATTGCCAGCCCGAAAATAACAATGTTATTTCTTCTTAATTTTCGTTCTAAATTTTTTACTTTATTTTCGAGTACTGCAGATTTCGTACTCACTCGATTATGTGAAGCTGCTTTGATGTTTTCTGTACACTATCACGTAGTTAAATACATTTTTAATTTGTTAATAACCAATAATAAATCACTTTATTTGGAGCGGAGGTTACATGTTTTTTCCTCCAAGATGTCTTATACAATAGACAAGCCGCTACTACAGAATTTCATTTACCCACTAGTGGGCAATTTATGTCATTTCATGCTCAGTGTATAATATTCTAAGTATAATTTTTTTACATTCGTTCTGATAGATCCGTACCTAACAACCCCTTTCCAAGCATTTAATTCTTTCAAATTCTAATGAAATATTTTCTCAGTTATGTATAAATAAACATAACAGATGCGGTTATGAAAAATGTGTCATTTAGAATTGTCAAAAATACATTTAAAATTTGACAATTCACATCTGGGTCAGATAATGATGACTGTCATCTGAGATTATTCATATGTATAAACTTCTGAAGAAGCTAGCCACTCGCGCTAGCGAAACGTTAGGAAGAAATTCCAGAAAACGTCGGCCTTCAAACCCGAGTGAAAATTGTGACACAGTACCAAAAATAATTATACTTTTTTGAATATGGAAAGAACAATTATTTCACCTCTGCTAATAAGTTATTTCTAGTATTTTCTTCCATTCTGCTTCCATACTTCATTCTTGGTTTTTCAAACGCACTGTACTCAGCCAAGTGTTTGTCCAAAATTCCGAATACTGTTCTAACCGGCTGTTGTCTTTCCGGATATAATTCAAAATGAATTTGTGCTGTTTTCGTACTATTCCTATCAAATTTATAATAATGTTTCTCCTCATTTGAGAATGAGGACATTTCTACTAAATTATTCATAATTTATGATGTTTGATGAGTCTGACAACTAGTAGACCGGGATCCCACGCCTATTTTCAAAATTGATTAATAACAGGCTGAATCTTCCTGAGTAGCTTCATTTTGCCGAGACGCCCAACTTTTTTCTCTACGAAAATTCTCGATAGTGGTAGCTAATGACATGCGCAGGCGTCAATCATGTCGATTTGGTGAGTGCAAAATATTCATTAATAACAGTTGTTTTTTCAGTCGAACCTCGAGAAAATTCGATAAAGTAATCAAAAATATTGTTGTCCTACAAAATGGATGGTAGGACTGAAGAGTCCCCCACTCCCAACATGTACCAATGACGTGGTCATAAAAATTCATTAATAACCAGCGGATTTTTGTACCGTTGCTTGGTTAATATTCGTATAAATGAATGGTCATATTGTCCTACAAATTGAATGGTAGGTGTTCCCAGTCCTACGCTCCGAATATGTCAATTCCATGGTAAAAAAAATTTATTAATAACTGTAGCACAATGATAACACATGAAAGGTAAGTGTATCCTCCACCTAAATAATACAGTGTCCTACAAAAAAACGGGTATGTATCGCTAGTCCTACAAAAATTATTCAAAATAACGAATTATTCTGAAATTGTGGTTTAGCTCATTTAATGTAATTTTATTCGAAAAGTAATGTTACTTTCAATGTATAATTGTTTGTTCAATTCAAAAATACCAAAATTTACGTGAAAAGTTTATGAAATAAGTGGAAAATTTTGTTTAGCTTTCATAATTTTTAGAAACATATTGAAAACAACAATAACAAAGTAAAAACGTTGAAATAATCAATCTGACCTCCGGGGCGGCTTAAATGAAGTCGCATGCGCTTAAATACATGTAGGGTAACCCGGAAAAACCTTCAACACCACATCGTCATATGAAGAGCAGAAATTTATAATTGAAAACTTTCAAAGAGGTTAGACGAATTGTGAAATTCTGCTCTACGGTAAAATAGGATGTATGGTATCTCCAGAGGCCTCAAAAAGTCCAGTTCGAAATAGATAATATATTTTACGGGGGTCAAGTGGCCAAGTAGTTAAAATACCGATCTTTTATCCACTCTGATAGTCGGTCGTGGGTTCGAAGCCTAGCGACTGCTCATATTTCTCTGATGGCCCGAGAAAGTGGAAAAGCACGTAAAAAGTAAGAATTCGTTAATCCTTGCCTCTCACAAGTTTCGTCTTTTGAGGGTTGTCCTTCGTAAGGGAACGACATCTGGTTAACGGAAAAATTAATTTTAAACAACAATGTATGCAACTATCATCAAAGGGCTCCGCACACTTTTAATAAAAAAAGTCATACTGTGAAAATGGCTGAATTTTTGGTATTTTGTAGCTAAAGCTATTCTGAGTAAAAGTCTCCATTGGCCCTACTCGATCGTATTACCAGATTCGGCGCTAGAGGGCGACACATCATCAATTTGGAGATTTTTGGAAGAATTTGAATGGATAAAAAAATATCAATATACCATTCATATCCGATATTGAACTAGTGAGCGACTGGTCATTACTGACATCTGTGAGAAATATGTTTCATAATACAGAAAAAAACAAACTGTTTTTCTACAAGGTAGTCAATAATATAATCAATTCTTCTGTGTATGAATAGAATTTGTAAAATAAAAATGATAATTTCATTGATATTCATCTATTCCTTTGAACAGTGTCTTGTCATGCTATGAAATGCAACACCTTTTGTGAAATTTAATTTCTCATTCGAATGGAGGGACTTACGAGCTACAAATTAGATTTAATGTGTTTATTTCTAAAAAAATCTATTTCGAATTAAAGCAAAAAAATCAAATCGATTCATAACATCATATCAAAAATGAGGATAAATGTGCCAATCACAAAATATTTTGATTGTTTATTTCAGAATGTATGATCGAAATATCTGTAGGCTTGTTAAGCCCGTGGCTTACAGTCAAATAGATTGATTTTCATGGGCCGTGGTGGTCGGCTGGTAAAAGCGTACGCCTCGCAAGCGTGGGGTCGTGAGTTCGATCCACCGATTCACCGGTCTCGTGCATGGCATTACACGTTAAAAGGTAAGGGCTGCGTCTTCCCTAGTTCACACAAGTCTCTCGAAGATTTCCGAGGGTTGCATGTAGGGGTGCAATCGGTTGACGGAAATAACAATTTTAACAACAATTTTAACAACAATTTTACTGTCTTGAAATGAAGTTAATTCAATTGGTTTGTTTCACCATGAGTCATAAGCTTCAGATTTGGGTAAAACTAATGGTTTACCATTCAATTTTTGCGCTCACCAAATCAACATGGCTTTCGCCTACGCAGTTCATTAGCTACTAATATCAAGAATTTTCGTGGAATTGACAATTTCGGAGCGTAGGACTGAGAACATCTACCATTCAATTTGTAGGACAATATGACCATTCAATTATACAAATATTAACAAAACAATGGTAAAAGAATCCGCTTGTTATTAATGAATTTTTATGACCACGTCATTGGTACATGTTGGGAGTGGGGGACTCTTCAGTCCTACCATCCATTTTGTAGGACAAAAGTATTTTCGAGTACTTTATCGAATTATCTTGAGATTCAACTGAAAAACTAACTGTTATTAATGAATTTTTTTCACTCACCAAATCGACATGATTGACGCCTGCGCATTTCATTAGCTACCACTATCGAGAATTTCCGTAGAGGAAAAAGTTGGGCGTCTCGGCAAAATGAAGCTACTCAGGAAGTTTCAGCCTGTTACTAATAATTTTTTTTTCACCATGGAATTGACATGTTCGGAGCGTAGGACTGGGAACACCTACCATTCAATTTGTAGGACAATATGGCCATTCAATTATACAAATATTAACAAAGCAACGGTAAAAAAATCCGCTGGTTATTAATGAATTTTTATGACCACGTCATTGGTACATGTTGGGAGTGAGGGACTCTTCAGTCCTACCATCCATTTTGTAGGACAAAAGTATCTTCGAGTACTTTATCGAATTATCTTGAGGTTCAACTGAAAAACTAACTGTTATTAATGAATTTTTTCCACTCACCAAATCGACATGATTGACGCCTGCGCATTTCATTAGCTACCACTATCAAGAATTTCCGTAGAGGAAAAAGTTGGGAGTCTCGGCAAAATGAAGCTACTCAGGAAGATTCAGCCTGTTATTAATCAATTTTGAAAATAGGCGTGGGATCCCGGTCTATAGTGTTTATTAAACAAAATTATTCGATGTAGTCATGACCATCTCAGATGAAGTTGTTTTTTTAAATATTTGTGGTTCAAGAACTCATGATAAATTATACATCAATGAAATCAGAATGAGAAGCACTATTTTTCTGTGTAAAAAACAATATGGCGCCCATAATAGAAAAAAGTCGATGATGATTGCCAGAAGACGAAAAGTCGGATAGTAAATCTGAAGATGACAACGGGTAGCTGAAAATAAGTATCAACGGAAATGTGTTTTTGGTTTTGGGCTATGTTGTCAAATAACGCTAGAAAAAAATGATAACGGAAATTCCGATTTTGAGTTTTTTTCCGGTTAGTTCCGGAAATACTCGAAATTTTTCAAGTTTCAAAACAATATTTTGTTGAGCACCAAAATACGCATCTTTGCCCTAATTTTAGCTTCGACGTATCTTCTGTAGTTTAGGAGATCCCAATAGTGGGGGTCGAATTTGAGTTACCCTGTATACATTTGGACGAATTAAACGAATACGAAAAACATGTTATTCCAGACGACATATAGGAAGATGCAAAATTACTGAATGTGTCTTTATTACCGGAAAAATGTAATAAAAATATAAACTAAAAAAATACCTGTATATATGTGAAACTTTATTTAATTTTTAGGAAGGAAAAGTTACTTTAATTAGTGAAGAGGTAATTTTGGCGTATTTTCTAAAACTCTCAAAGACCTGAGTATTCATTTATGTAAAACATTATTTAACTTTTATGGAGGAACTAGGGAACTAGAGGGTAAAAGTCAATTTTCCGTATTTTCTAAAATTCTCAAAGACCTATTTATCATATATCTGTTAACTACGAATATAGATATAAGGACAGCCTATGTGATGCCATAAAAATGAGCATCGACTTCGAATTGAGCGCTACTGAATTAATGCGCTTGCGCCATAATTTCCTATTCAAAGACACGATTTTGTTTTTTCAGCTCTTTCTAGTGTGTACGGTTCGGCAGCAACAACTATCGAAGATATGAGAAGCATATCTTTTGTGGTGCTGATTCGGCAAATTGAAACATAACCTCATAATCTAAATAAGTATATATTGTGTTGATTATAAGAGGGTGGCATTATACGGGTTTTATTCCTGAGAATATGACACATTTTATAAATATCTAGATTCATGCCTGAAAGAATTTAAGATTGCCGCGTTTTACTTCGAGTTCGTGTCAGGAGGCAAAAATACATCACTACCAGCAAACTATTTTTCTTGGCGGTTATGAGGCCGATGTGGAACGAGATTTACCTTTTCAAACAACTGTTCGTCACATACCCAATCCATATTTCCTCAAGTTTAATGAGTTTTTATCAGCTTTTGGCAGAAAATTGATTGATGAAACTCTGGTAGCAGGTAACAAACTAATGACACGAAGTTTAATTGACCGTCTTGCATAATTTTCATTCTTCATTTATCCACATTATAGAAAAATATTAGCCCATTTTCAATTTGGGACGGTTGAAAGTGTCAAAAGAAGCATAACCTTAAAAATGTATGACATATCTCGTGATTCAGAATTCGGCATGCGCAAGAGTTTCCCAGCGCCCGTTTGAGAAAAGGTAAGACAGATATTTTTGGCTTCAATTTGATTACATTGCGTCTTATGCCGTGTTATCCATATTCGTATTTAATAGATATATGCTATTTATTCATGTGAAACATTATTTAATTTTTAGGGAGGAACTAGGGGGTAAAAGTCATTTTTCAAATGAAGTGTTGAAAAAATATTATTTCTTATTCATTTATGATCAATTATCATGTAATGGAATTCATCTCAACTAAATCCAGATCACCAACATCTTCGAAAAATCAAGTACCTAATATTTTCCATGAGTAATTAATTGATTAATCCCGAATACACGCACAATTCTGGAAACGCTGGTATAATCCCGATTTCCAGGAGCGTAATGAAATTCACCACACCCTGGGATCCGAGCACATAACATCAAAGTGACCTGTGGTGCGACCTGCGCGCCGCGCTCCGCGTTTGACCCCCGCTTCAGTAGTCTGACAGAATGACATGACACTATCGGATGATGGGATTACTTCGGCTTAGCGTTGCCCTACACCGACATGTCGGGTTCACATGCTACATTCACGTATCAGTTCATTGCTTCCGCTGCCGACAATCGGCATCGTGTTTGCAGTTAATGCCTTTGCATGATACATGGGGATTGCAGGGGATGAGGACGAAGCGGAGTGGATGGCGAAAGAGACGGGATATGTTTTGAATGTATACAGGGAGGACGTGAAATGACGAACGTACTTTATAGTTCATATATTGAATTTTTCTGAAAGTCAATCAATCGATTAATGGCAAATCTTTAATGCAAGATAATAGCTAATCTTTTTAGTCATCAGAATCTTATTGTGAGCGGATAGGGTGCTCACGTTCAGAAGCCACGTCAATCTGGCAATCCAAAGGGCACGTGCAGCAATGATAGGGACCTACCCCCTGATTGCGAGGAACTCCGGGTTGGCGACGGAGAACAAAATGCTCCAATATAAACAGGTCATCAGGCCAGCGATGACCTATGCTTGTCCATCTCCATATACCTGATGGTAAAACTGGGGAGACTGCAGAGCAAAGTGCTCCGTATCGTCACCAACAGTGACAGGTACATTCATCATTGCGAGAGCTAGTCGATATTCAATCAATCGAAGAACATATCAAGCAAGTCTCTGATAAGTTCTACCGTTTATTCATCCTTGGAAGTCCAATGACAAGGGACATAACAGCAGTCCGAGCCCACCATAACAGGCCAAGAAGGCATGGTGGGCCGATCTACAAGGCATTAGATATTTTCCATGAGCGCCCAAAGGGCGAGTGACCACTACCTCCGCCATACGTTGAAGATACGAGCCAAGACTCATTTATGAAGACACCAAAGTTTTAACCCGGTTTTTCTACCTTTTTTCCGGGAAGTCACCCACTGAAACTCCCCCGATAATGGAATCCAATAGTCTAATGCCTTACTCATAATTAAAGAAAACCCCTCGTATAACTTGGAGGAGACGGGGAAGCTCCAAATTAAGTTAGACTTACGGCAGATGAAAACCTACCCAAAACGCAAAACGCTTCAAAGTGCGTCCGATGTCATCCAAAGTCACCCGAAGTCGAACTGAAGCTAATACGAACGACTTCGAGTACACTTTGAAGTATTTAGAGTAACTTCCAGTGACATTTTCAACACATTTTCCACATCTCAGGTGAAAATCCAAAATATCTCCACTTCCATTTGCCGTTTACAGAATTTGAATAAGATGATTTCCCTTAAATAGGTGCATTGAGAAAGATTTGCCCTTGAATTGTTTACAACGCGATTGTGCAAAAACTGTACATATCGGACAGAAGCCATCTTGCGCTCAGTTGAACCACATTTTATTATCTATCAGTTTCCGCAATATTGTTTGTTCACTTCAGATATGGTAAACTGACCAGTTATTGGGCATGTGGTAGTCATTGGACAGTTGGAATATAATAATCAAAAATAAGATTAATACATTACCTTTCAGTTCATCTATTAGGTTCTCCAGATATGGCACCATATTATATTGTTATGATATTGGTCTTGACCGCGACGCATGTAGCATTTCTGTTATTTGGCGGCAGTCTGAGTTTTACCGATGTGTAAATGGCGTCTATAAGAATTCAACTTTTGATAAGGGAGTTCGTGATACATTATTGTGCTTCTTAGTTCAGCTAAAGGATATTTGGGAGATCTAAGATTCCATGTGTATTTTATAGTGAACAAATGTGAGTTTTACAACTTGTACAGCATGATAAGTGGAGTTAGGTTAGCTTTTGTAGGTGTGGGTGTAACTGAAAGAAAATACCCACTAATTTCGGTTGTTGGACACCTGTCCAATAACTGATCTTGGTAGGTTTCTCCAAGTTTATGCAATAGTTTTACCGCCTTTTCACGCTGATTCATTCAATGTGAAATTTTCTTGAATATGTATTCCAAGCAGTTATAGGACACGTGTCCAATAAATGAATAATGATGTGTCCAATAACTGGAATTTCCGTTTCAGGGTTTTTATTCACTTGTAAATAAGCCCTTATTATGCCGACTCTATAGAGTCTGCTATAAATGAAGTTAGGAGCAATGAGATATCATTAAGAGCAACCTCAAAAAAATTGGTGTGCCAAAATCAACATTCAAATTGAGGAATCCTGGACATAAGGAGATTTGCGGTCCATCTCCTATATTGACATTGGGAGAGGAATTGAAGCTGGTAAAGTAACCTGTTTAACAATGTTTGTTTTTAAATCTAAAATACTTTTCTCAAGGTGGATCGAAGAACTGGCAATACGGGGATTTCCAAGAAAAAAGACGATATTTTGAATAGTATTCAACATTTTTTAATAGAGAATCCAAGTCCTCACCCATTCAAAAAGCATAGGCTCGGTGATTGTTGGTTCAAGGTAAAATCAACTGATTCCTTCGTCTTTTGGTCATTTTAGTTTTTTAATTTTACTCATGCTTTCCGTAAAAGACATCCCAAAATCGTTCAGAGGACTAGCGAGCCAGTGAGTGAGTGCTTCTGTTTCAGAAGTAGATATCAGGAATTGGTTCATTGAGATACAAGGCTACTTGACGTCAAAATATAAATTTACAGGATACTTCTCGAATATTCAATGGAGATGAGACGGGTTTCCAAATCTGCCCAAGCACTGGAAATGGAAGAAGATGAGGAGGAAGAAATAGATGAATTATTCAATATGTACAAGGAGGAATGTGCTAAATATAACTAGGTAGATAGACCATAAATTGTTAATGACATTGGAATTTACATTCCTACTCACTGGTCTGAATAAAAAAACAAAAAAAATTCTAATAACTGAATTGATCCTGTCCAATAATGAAAAAAAAATGTCCAATAACTAATTTTTTGACATAGATTTGTTTGTCTGTCAAAAAAATGTCTTTATTGAAAAGTGAATGTACATAGAGTTACTTTAAGACCACAAAACCAGCACTATGTTGGTGATTTGCTGGCATCCGTAGGTCTGAAAACAAAAATGTGCGTTTGAATTTGAAAAAAGTCTGGACTGTCCAATAACTGGGCAGTTTACCCTATATAAAAATTAGGTATTTTTGAAAAATGGTCTCTTTTTTGAGGTTTTCCCGGATTTTCTCAGTGAAAAATGCACCGATCAGTGCGTATAAAAAAACATTTTGTAGGTTTCATAAATTTCTTTAAAAGTTCCATTGACTGTAAAATGATTGAACAATCTTTGAGATATTTCCAAAAAACCAAAAAAGTTGTGATTTTTTTCACTATTTCTTGTTTAAAAAATTCTACAAAGCGATTTTGCTGGGGCAAAAACCAGGGTTTTCATTAAGAGTAGTATGGGCCGTTTGCGTCTTTTATTTTGTGTTGAATGAGCCTCTTATTTTTATCTACAGCTTGGCCTATTATACATATTCGTAGTTAATAGATATATGGCGCAAAGGCGTGAAAACACGTCCGGAGTAGTGAACGGGTTAAGGTCATAAAATTCTGTTTAGAAGTTCCTTTTAGAAAAGAATATTGCAGAATGATCTAGAATGATGCCAAAAAATGCTGTTGGATCTTTCAGAAGTTTTACTCATTTTCAAAAGTTTGAAAATATTTTAGATATTCCAAGAAACTTTCAGAATAACTCAAAATGATATTAAACAGTTCAGAACGTGTAGAACTATGCATAATTCTTCTAAAATGTTCACAATGATGATGTTTGTTCCAAGATGCAATATACCAATTTATGTTTTCAAACTGGAGCAACTGACTCTCACCTCCTTTCTACATGTTAAATGATTTATGAGATCTTCAATGCAGGAATGGTCCAGAATGTTTTACAATTATTCACAAATAAAAAAGTATTAGGAAATTGAAAAATATTTTAGAAATATCCAAAATGTATACTGTTTAAAAATATTTTTGAATAATCCCAAACGTTGAGAAAAATTTTGATTTTCCTACAATGATGGCTACGATTTGTTATTTTTAAGCTTGGTTATTTTCCACGTTGCCATTTTGTTGAATACCCGTAATAAACATCGTAGATATTAAAATAGAAATCTTCATAAACTGGGTACTGTGATGGATTTTAGGGCCAATTCATTTTTTGAAAGTTTTGCTCTCCATGAAATAAAAAAATTAAAATGAGCTTAATCATCTCGAGCACACCCACAATTCTAGAAATAAATCGATATTCAACAAATAAAAAAATACAACTTTCAAACAGAAGAAAAAAATCCTTAATAGTATATTATGCAACGATCATGTAATAACCATCACATGAGAGTTGCATATGCTATTATTTCTACACCCGATAAATAATGAAGAACTATAAATATTATATATGCATTGAACACAATGAGAGTAATTACTCGTATTTCTATAAAACATTGTAATTAATGGTATTACCTCGGGTATTACCATGGATATAGGAATACTAGAAGAATTTTATTTATATTTATATTGCACATAATAATTGTAATTATTCCGATTTCTTAAATATATAAGGATTATTTATTGTGCAGTTTGAAAAGTTTATTCCAGGTCCCACTGATCTGGAAGTGGAAGGAATAATTACATTTATTTAATTATTGCTAGTCTCAATAGTGTTCAGTATTATATTGGAAATGCTGACTTATTCTTATTCTGAACCGAATTTTCAATGTAGCCTTCTGCTACTGAATTGGATTTCCAACCACCATGACGTTTAATATCATCACCGGCATCAACTAATATGGTTTCAGATGTTCTTTGAAAACAATACCCTGAATATAAATTCGGATCATTCAGATTTAAGTAATAAAAATTACCAAATTTATTAATAACAATGTTTTGAATTGTGCATTTTCCATTAAAATAATTGACGAAAAAAGATGGGGTGTGGCAAATTTTCGGCCGTATATATTTAGATATTTATTACTTATTTCGTAGTATTTGCCAGTAATTGTAAATGTTCGTTGTACTTTTGTTTTAGTTTCCACCACATTAACAATTAAGATTCCATTCATATCTTTGACATTTTCACATTTTGGGTTATGTAGTTGATGCCTTCGACATGCTCCCATTATCCCAAAAATCATTGCAACCTAAAACGAAAAATAAATTTTAAAAATACAACAATAAGAAATGAAGAAAAGAAAAAATTAAACTAAAAGCAGGATGACTTAGGCTAGCTTCGAACCCGCGTCCCATACTGTAGTCTAGTTCAAATCTAGTGCCTAGGCCCGCTTCGCCACGAGTTACCTTACCAAGTTTTCTTGAAATTATTGAAATATATTGTAGTATATTACAAATTCACTCTAAACTAATTTATTTTACTGTCCGGCATCGCAGCTTCGCCACATTGTCCCCTTCTTAGAGATATTTCGTCCCGAAACGTCATCCTTGTAGTGTGTCGATATTTGCAGGATTCCCCATATCTGCACCGTGAAGTTCGATGGAAATAACACTCCACAGTCTTCATGTTAGGTCGTGGAATAGGATTACAGCAAACCAAAATCTGGATGCGGCTGGATCCGAATATCGTCTCCAATATACTTCTTATAACTCTCCAATCCAGCCCATCAATACCACAGGATAATTATGGGATTGCCAAGTCCACCAGATTCTGGTCCACCATCGTATCTCTCAGTTGGGTGAGGCTCCTCCAGACATCTTCATAGGACGATTTGTCCTATGCTTCTTGGTCACCAAGTAGTAGATGTTCCTCTGACCCTTCTTCAGCTGTAGCACACCTCCAATTTCTGGATTCTGTTTTCGTAGTGTTTGGAGTTGGCCAAATTTCTTGGAGACCACCACAGCGATGCCCCTGGACATTCGAAGATCTTCTGCGACGCAGTGTGCTACGGCGTAATCGACTGGCCCTTTGAAAAGGTCCCGTGGCTCCTCTCGAGTTACCCCGTGTGACACTTTCTGTCCATTTGAGTATACATATATGCATCATCTGGTCATCGCATCCTCTGGTGGTCTGAGGGCGCGGACTTGGTTATGGTTTCCAGTGTAAGGGGCCAACCTGTTGAAATGAATGACCCTGGGTTTACCTCTGGGTGGCTTGTGGATTCGGTAAAGCAGGTCGTTTATCCTCTTGACGATCTTGTACGGACCTTCCCATGAATTCCGTAATTTCGGTGACAGGCCCCGGCGACGCTTCGGATTGTACAGCCAAACTAGGTCACCAACCTGAAATCCTCCAGCATCGGCATTGATGTCATAAGTCGCTTTTATTCGGTCGTTGGCTCCATTCTCTCTAATGTTTTAGTAAAAGCAGGCCTAAGGATTGTCCTAATCGCACCTGCATCCATCAGCATTGCGCAAGGCTTGTTGTTAATGAAACCGTCTGTGAAGGCCCCTTTGTTCTGTTGTTGGAGCACAGCGACATATGCGTTGTTCATCGGGGCTTGCTAAGTACCTATAGGTCGACGATTGCCCGTTCTCAACAAACTAGGTCACCAACCTGAAATCCTCCAGCATCGGCATTGATGTCATAAGTCGCCTTTATTCGGTCGCTGGCTCCATTCTCTCTAATGTTTTAGTAAAAGCAGGCCTAAGGATTGTCCTAGTCGCACCTGCATCCAGAAGCATTGCGCAAGGCTTGTTGTTGATGAAACCGTCTGTGAAGGCTCCTTTGTTCTGTTGTTGGAGGACAGCGACATATGCGTTGTTCATCGGGGCTTGCTGAGTACCTATAGGTCGACGATTGCCCGTTCTCAACAACCTTCGTTAATCTCGGCCTCTTGAGGGTTGGACATTGTCCAAGTTTCCTACAGTTCCGGCATCTCACCAGTCTCTTCTCGGGCAACACTTCCTTCATCACTTTCCTTATGGCAGCTTCAAGAGTGAAAGGCTCCTGTCGGTCTTCTTCCATCATCCGGACCTTGCTTTGGCTCTTACAAGATTGCTTCGCTACCTCAAATTTCAAAGCGCGAGCCAGTGCATCTAAGAGATGTGTTGGACGTGCTAGTGTCAATGCTTGACTGGTTTCCTGGTCACAAAATCCATTTAAGAAGGCCTGAACTGTTAGTCGCTTCATTACTTTTCCGGTGTAGCTGGGTATGCAAGGCGAACCCAGCGTGCAATGTCTGCTTCAAATTCCTGTAAGGATTCGCTTGATTTCTGGCAGCGGTTTTTCAGCTCTGAGTGGTATACATGCTCTAGATGGGTCTGTCCATACCGTAATTCTAGATGTTCAATCAGCTGCTCGTAGTTCTCTTGTTCATGGGCCGTGAGGGTTTGTAAAATATTCGTTGCTTCTCCACGCAAAGCCAGTGTTAATGCAACAGCTCTTTCTCCTGCATTCCATCCATTGGCCTTAGCTGCAGCTTCAAATTGTCGGCGGTAATTTGCCCATGGTGTTTTCCCATCGAAGTGAGGTGGTTTCATGGAGAGCTTTCCTGTTTCAGAACTGATGTTCACATCTTTCAGACTCTTCTGAACATCATCCAAGTTCAAAGTCAGTTCCAGCATTGAATTTTCATTGGCAGATTCTGTGGTGTGGGTAGTGTCAATTTGTTTTTTTAACTTACTGATTTTCTCCTTCAATTTGTCGACTTTTTCCTCGATTCCGCCTCTGATTTCATCGCTGATTGTTTCCTTCAATTTTCCCATCTTTTCCTCCATTTCATCTTTGAATTTCTCCATCTCTGTCTCGACAGCTCCTATTCTTTCTTCTAAACGATTAGCTACACCAGAAAGTTCTTCTTTCATGGTATTCGAATTTTCTAGCAGCCTTTCTTCTAAATTCTTCGAACTTTCTTGAAATTCTTCTTTCAGACTGTTCGAATTTTCTAGAAGTTTTGCTTGAAGTTCTTCCGTCAGAGTATTCGAATTTTCTAGAAGTTTCTCTTGAAGTTCTTCCTTCATAGTATTCGAATTTTCTAGAAGTTTCTCTTGAATTTCTTCCTTCAAACTATTTGAATTTTCTAGAAGTTTCTCTTGAATTTCTTCCTTCATTCCGTCTAGTTTACTCATTATGAAACCCTAATCAATTCCAAAAACTTCGAATAAAAAGGTTTCTGGATTTTCACCCTCCTGGATGACAGTCTTGCCTGAAGCGCGGCCTTTTTACCACTTGTGTCAATTACCCTCTCCTCCAGTTCTTGCTTCAATTCCGCAACCTTCAATTTAACCAGGCGAACTTTCAACGAATACATTTTGTATTAGTCTTTTTCACACAGTCTATTTCACGGGCCACCAGTCTATTATTATTGTCTATTTCAAACAGTCTATTTCACGGGCCACCAGTCTATAATTATTATTATTGTCTATTTCTCGGGCCACCAGTCTATTATTATTATTATTGTCTATTTCACACTGTCTATTTCACGAACCACCAGTCTATTATTATTATTATTTTCACACTCGAGAAGTGTTTCAGTTTGTACTCCGTTACTGCACACAACTGCCAACTTCACGAAAAAATGTTTATCAGTCACTGTCTATTTTTCGCGAAAACAATTATACGAAATACACAAACTGTCTACTTACACGAACACTCTGTATTTTACCCTCTAAAATCCCACTTCTGACACCACTGTAGAATATTTAAACAAATTCACTCTAAAATAATTTATTTTACGATATACAATGATTCAACAATTTCAACACAAAACTCTAATTTATATCACAATCACTGGACTATTTGTTCGACTTCTGCTTCCTTGACCGTCCAACTCTGCTGCGTGGTTCTTTTTATACAGGGTGTTTCTTAAGCACGTGTAAAAACTTTAGGAGCATGTTGCTGACGTCGAAATAAGAAAAAAAGTTTCCTTAAACACATGTCCGCAAGTTATTCGTTTCTAAGATACAGAGTGTCGAAGTTTAATTCCTATATTTGTTTTTTGTGAATAAATTCCAAAATATTTGTGATATTTGGGTAAAGTTTGGTATCTGGGATGATTTTTCAATGACAAAATCAAATTTCATGTTAATTGTGGAAAAACTAATTTCCAATTGAATTTATTTTAAATTTAAAAATCTTGTCATTCAAATTCACTTGCATCGATTATTTCAAATCTCAATAACTCGAAAACAGTTGCTCGCAGTGACCTCTACCAAGAATATATTTTTCACACAAACTAAATAATAAATATTCCCAGATACCAAATTTTACCCAAATATCAAAATTATTTGGAAATTACTCACAAAAAATAAAAATAATAATTCAACTTTGACACTCTGTATCTGAGAAACGAATAACTTGCGGTCATATGTTTATAGAGACTTTTCTTCTTATTTTGCATCACGCTACACGTACTTGAGAAACACCCTGTATACACCATTCATTTCCCGAAATATTCTTGATATTTCTAGAAAGCCTTAGGAACGTTCTCCAATTAGACCAGATTCTTCTAGAAGCAAAGCACTTCGCAAGTAATTTGCGGTCAGGCTCTGTCTACGCTGTCTACGTGAAAGAAGTCGAAAGTTGGTACAAAACAGGTTCGGATAGATAGCGTAAGTTCCAAATCGAGGTATGTAAGAAAATCAGGAGTTTCACAAAAGTGATATCGAATACAGTGTGAAATTTTTCTATACTTTTGCATCAGCCTCAAGACTCTCCACAGTTTATCAACAACTAAACTTTCATTTTCACATATGCCTGCCCAGTATTTCTACCATCGATTCCAAGTCTTGTCAATTCTGTGAACTCCAGATGAAGGATGGAAGTTTACAAGTTCTGTGACTCCAACTCGAAACTCGCAGATTTTAAGAGGTGTTTCGGGTGTTGCCGAGGGGCGAGAGAATAGTGGTGTCATGTTTGCGGCTGAACAACGCCAAAACTTGTAAAGAACATCGCCCTTTCAACTCTGTCTTGTTTCTCGATCCCCTGTTCTCGGCAAGAAACGAGAGGGAAATATACTTCTCGAAGAAGATGTAAGACACGAAATTCTGAAATTCAATTCCTCATTTTTTATAACAATCTGTATTCTTTAAGATTGTGTAGTTTCGCTGCAATATCAAGATCATCTTATCAATGGCGGCATCATCACTGAATTTTATCCTCTGCACATTTTTATCAAAACAATAGTCAAACGATTCGTGTTGAAATAAACTATTGAAATGGCCTCAAAACTGTCTGTATTGACCTACCCTTGCACTGATGAGAGGCAAATCCTCGAAACTAGTTGTAGGTGGTCCCCCTGTTCGAATCAAAACAAAATTCCGCTAGTTGATTACAGGGAGTTCTTGCAATAGTTCGTCTGCTTTGAGGGCATATCCTGTGCGGGTAGATGATGGCTATTCTTATTTGCCGTGGCGCTCCAAGACTTTTCATATGTAGGAAAACCCGAAGAACCTACAGTACCACCCTGGTTGGTCGGTGCGCACTCTAAGTAAGCACTAGACGTCTGGAGTGGCATCTAGGCAACTCAAAATACAATTTCAATTCTGAGACACTTGGGAACAACTCTCTTTCACATCGGGATCGAACCGGATCCAATTCTAGAAGGTGTTTCAACAGCTGTCACCTCTACCGCTGAGATTCCATACTGGAACATATGACACTTAATCTAGGTCTGCTGTAGATCCTGTAGATCAAAATTAGGAGGTCAGAAATCATATTTTTCAATGAGAGAAAGCATGTATGCAATGGAATAGACCTTTTCGGAGATTGCCAATTTTCAATTTTGGGTTGTATTTATTTTATCCTATTGGGCGATAGCAACTACGTTATGCAGGAGGTTCCAAACGTTCTGATTTCTTCTATGATTTTATGAGATTATGTGTTGGGGTAGGCACAAATCAGTCGTCTGTGAAATATTATGCTTTGGTCGTGACCTGAGTACCAATATCACACCTGAAAATGTTCGATGGTAAAGGCCCTACGACGGATCCCTGAGGCATACTTTAATGTTTTTCACCATAAAATCACCTTCCCAAGAACATTGCAAACAAATATTTAATAATCTTAAAATACTAATTCTACATTATACAATTTTTTATTAGCTAATGCTTTTTACTCTATAAAGAATACCTGTACTTCTAATATTTTGTATTTTGAACTTAGCTTTTACTTACTTATGCATCTTTCATTGTATTTATAATTTATTGTTCAATATCCTGCATTGAAGCATGTTGAATATCTCAATTAATTTTCTGTCAGCCATGTCAATGGCTGATTTATGTTTTATATTTGTTAACGAGAGTGAATGTCAGTATTTTACGTTGTGACTTTTTTCCTTTGACTAATCTGATAAGTAATACTGTTGTTTGTGATTACTTCAAAGATGAATAAATATCCATCTATCTATCTATCTATCTATCTATCTATCCTTCTTACCCTGCAACATCGATCAGTTTTACTCCACTCCAAGCTTCCGTCTTATGGCTTCCCCCCCCCCTATTACCCAAATGAGACGGTGGCGCCTCCTATAATTAAGGGCCAAACTAAGATCAAAGTTGAAATTCTCATATTGAGAAATCCCCAAAAACCAATTTTCGTCTAAATATCGACATTGTTTAAAAAATTATTTACGAAAAACCAAATTAAAAATAAATTTTATATCAAATATGAAGGCCTTGCGGACCCATGCTTACACCTTATGAATAACTGAGGAATAGTCCTGTGAAATATCGGACAATTATAACCTATCCGTGCAAGTTTGTGAATTTTGAGCTGTTTTATATATTTCTATTTACTTTGATTGTATCAATTTTGATGTCCATGAACTTGAGAAAATTAAATTATGGAATTATCAATTTTCACTGTTTTAATTTTAAAATATAGAAGCTGAGGTTCAGAGATCTTCAAACTTTGCTTGATCAAATGGATTTATTTCAAAAGGATTTTCTATGTTTGACGGTATCAACCTGACAATGAAAAAAATATTAACAGAACTTTGACTCGCATTTTAAAATGTTTACTGGAATTTTCTCTTTTCTTTGGTTTTGGTTTCAGTACCAATATTTTAGATCTTGCGAATCTATCCACGTTTCAGAAGATTTATCATATTTTCTTTGGATTTCAGATGAGTTTATTAATATCTTAAAATAACATTTGGTCTGAAGTACAGAATCATAGCCCTAGTATGTGATTTAGAGCTGATGGGCTCCATATTATACCGGGTAAGAGCTAGAATTTGAGCATATTGACATGTCCAAGTTAACTTTCGGTCTGACCGGAAGTAACATCAACTTTCTTATTTTATGTAGCCACCATATTTTTTTTCTTCTCGCGTCATTAGTCATTCAATTCCCTTCCTAATGACATATCACAAGTTGGTGTCTAACCAGAAACTAGATCAGAAAAAAAATATTATTGAAATTCACTGGGTAGGCCGTGAAAGCAAAATAAAATCCAAAAATTAAAAAGTTGGCTATGGATACCATACGTCACTTGATAACACTTGCTACTACTGTGATATTTTAATTTCATTCGTAAGCGTTATAGAAAGCCGTCAAAAAAAGATTGGAAAAAATGGAGAAAAACCAATACCTACCCTGTAGGTCCATAACTTAAATAAGAACATACACTTTTTTCTTGCCTGTACTATTCAGCATAACCATTTCTTTCTAATGATATAATAGAAAGTAATTTTTTGAAATGAAATATCGAAAAATACAATTACAATTACAAAAAGACAGATTTATCGAAAAAAAACATTCAAGTTGATATCATTAAAGATGAAATAAATTCAAAACAAATGTTAGAAATGTATTCCCTCAGCGTCAATACATTTATTGACCATGTTGATATTTTCTTGTAAAACGTTTCTCAACATTTGGGGCGTGATATCTTGGAAAGCTCTCCGAATTTTTACTTCTAGCTCATGTAGAGTTGTAGGCTGTGTGGAGTACACCCTATTTTTAAGATGCCCCCCCATTGAAAAAAGTCCCACGGAATGAGATCAGGTGAGTTTGGTGGCCACCTGACTGGACCATTGGTTGTTATATTATAAGTATATCTTGAAAGCGATTTTGAAGATAATTTCTCGCTATTCTTGAATTATGCGGAGGGGCGCCGTCTTGCTGGAAGTACATGCTCTCAGTTATTTCTGATGGTAGGTTGTTAATAAATTCCGAAATTTCATTCAATAAAAAATTGAAGTATCTCTTTCCAGTTAGTTGGCCTTGAAAAAGAATGGGGACAACAATATGAGTTCCAACTATCCCTGCCCAAACATTCACACCAAATCTCTCCTGAAAGCCGCCTTGTCGAAACCTGTGCTCGTTTTCTATTGCCCAGTACCTGGAAAAAAAAACCGTTCATACTTTTAGCACTTTACACTTCGTCTATCGACAATAATCGTGTATGTTCCATGTATTATACCTGTTAAATAATCCATTGTTGGTTGGTTATTTCACTCATCCGTAAATGAAATATAATAGTTAAATAGGTGATTCTCAGCATTTTGATGAAGATACCAATTACAATATTCCAGGCGCCTTAAAGCGTCATACAAATGTTGATGCAACTGATACTTGAAGGATTTCAATCCATATTTTTTCAAAGTTTTCCTAGCAGAGTCCTTACTTATAGCTAATTCGGTGCCAATCTGTCTTGAGGAAATTCATTATATTGTATTAAAGCTAATACATTAATTTCAGTTTCCTCATTGAAACAAATTCTTCTTGGTGTTCTTGAACATCAGGCTCAGTTCTTAATTTTTCTTCAAGCAACTGAAAATACCTTCGTAACGGTTGTTGCCTCCCTGGATATCACTCTAAATACAATCGTTCAGCGGCATAGGAATTTTTCAAACATTCACCATAAATGAGAAGCATGTCAATTTATTCGGTTCGTGAAGGCAGCCATGACATGTCCAACTACGTCACATTTCGTCACAATTGTTCTTTCAACTCTTTCTATTAGTGTCATGCATATGGGGATTAGACTCTCCTAGTCAATTAATGTTTAATATCTTCAGACGACAATAAAGTGCACGGCATGGCACGCTCTGTGATTGGTCACTGTAATGGCGGTTAGTTTAAATGACCAACAAGAAGGCAAACTGAGTTGAAAATGCTTGAATTACCAGCCAACCTAACCTAACCTGACTAACCTTACTTAGACAGAATAACCTTTCAAAATTCTTGGCGATTTAACGACTATTTATCCAAAATTGTTAATAACATAGAATTGGTCGGAGCGCTCATCCCGTGCATTTTATTATATAGTAATCTCTTTGACTTCGAACGTCAAAATAATATGGATAGCAGCGTTCGTGACAGCTCTCGTTTCTTTTTTGTTTCATTGCAAAATACATCTCAATCAGCCTACTTGTTAATATTTTGGTTCGAATGATTATTGCAATGGAATTATACTGAATAGCACAAACATCGTCCATAGATGGCACAGACCAAGTACGTTTATGTTCCTATTTAAGTTTTAGAACCTACAGGATGTTATTCATCATTACACATTATTTTCAATTTTATATTTGCGAATGGCGATAATCTGTTTTGCTATTTGAAGAATAATATTTGGATTTTTCGGTATTTCATTTCAAAAAATTATTTTTTATTAGATCATTAGAAAAAAATGGTTGTGCTGAATAGTACAGGCAAGAAAAAATTGTATGTTCCTGTAATGTTTCACCCTATATATATATTTCACTATGTTCATCTTATGTCCAGTGGACTGTGAGTTGTCAGTAATGATTTTGAATGAATTTGTTTAGTAAATAAAACCTTTGAACGAATCTAAAAGTTTCAATTAATATTCCAACAAGAATATTACATTTGGCGACGAGAATAACAACCCACACCAGTTATGGAAAACATAAATTTCAATTTTGTATCATTCGATACAAAATCCGATATCATAAATATTGGAACTAGATGGCAAAGATGGATCAACCGTTTTGAGATATATCTCCAGGCGATGAACAACACCAAAGAATCAAGAAAAACAGCAATGTTACTGCATTATATTGGAGAGGATGCTTATGATTTGTACACCTCCTTACCGGATTCACCATCTTCATCTTCAGATAATGAGTATGACAAAGCAAAATTGCGATTATCCAATTACTTCACACCTAAAATCAATGTTGAGTTCGAAACATATAACTTCAGACAAGCCAAACAGTCACATGGGGAAACCTTAGATCAATACTACGCTCGTTTGCTGAAATTATCCAAAAACTGTAATTTTGATGACCAGAAGAAAGAAATTAAGTCACAAATTATCCTTAGTACTAATTCCACCCGGATCCGGCGAATTGCACTGTCTGAACAATTAACACTAGAAGAGCTTTTAACAAAAAGCAGAACGTTTGAAGCTACTGATCATCAACTTATGGCTATTGAACAAACAGAAACAGTACATTTTTCCAAAACCAACAAAGGAAGCAGAGTGACCAAAATGAATGGAAACGATAAACACCATTTCAATCAGAAAGAACGAGAAAAGTCAAAATGTCAAACTACAAATTTTGAAACTGTCAAAGAAAATAAAACCCAGAAAATGTGCAGAAATTGTGGCAATAACTGGCATAATCAAAATCCTAAGTTGGTATGCCCAGCAAGAAATGCAGTACGTAGAGGGTGCGGCAAGAAGGGACATTTCCAAAAAGTTTGCATTACATCTGGTAGGATGAAAATCCCTTACAAACAACAAACAAGGGCTGTAGTTGAAAACCGACCAGAAACTGAACAATCTGGTGAATCATCGTCAGAAGAAGCATTCAGAATCCATACAGTGAACTCAGTGTCTAATGAGTCTATCAAAGTGCTAATTTATTGTGGATACAGGAGCAACTGTAAACATCATCAGTTCCGATGCAATCAGGAAACTAGCAGAAAACAAGAACATTTTACCAACAAACCAGCAAATATTTCCTTATAATTCGAATACACCTTTACCAGTCGAAGGAAAATTATCTGCCATACTTGAATATAACAACAGTAAGAAATTTCAAACCGAAATTTTCGTAATAAAAGGTAAAAGTGAATATTTGCTGAGCTGTGAAGCTGCTATGAATCTAAACATTCTACAATTGATTAGAAGCACAAATTTCCCCGCTGTTTTTCAAGGAGTAGGAAAATTCCAAGTGCATCTCCATATAGATCCATCAGTTCAACCAGTAGCACAAAAACATCGAAGAATACCTTTCCATGTGGGGGAAAAAGTGGAAGCTGAATTGAGTAGGCTTCAAGCAGCCGATATTATTGAACCTGCCATTGGACCAACTCCATGGGTATCACCTATTGTTATTGTTCCAAAACCCAATAGGGATACTGTAGTATATTAGTATATCTACTGCGAAAGTGTGAACTAGCCTTAAGTGGTTTGATGACAGAGACCGGAAATAATATTGTTCCGTGACCCCATGTAACGACATCCAAGAAACAAGATGGTAGAAGATTAAAAACCCTATTTGGTAAAAGTGTGTTTTAATCAACGTTACCACATATTTGGCGACGAGGATAACGGCAGATTATTATTAATGGTGACTGTTCGTGAAGACTAATCATCAACCCATCAGTTGTCCAGTTATTTACATTTTCGGAAGAAGTTCTGATTTTGAGATTAATAGTAAAACGTGTTGGAGTTTAGTCGAGTCTATAAACCCAACATTTGCAAATACTTGCTTCAGATCAATTGAAAACAATGGGGGAAAACGTTAATGTCACTGTGGTTAATACTGGAAAATTGGCTAACCTCAAGGTTTTCAACAGCGGAGATGATTGGGAAATTTTCTCTGAGAGGCTCGATCAATACTTGAAAGCAAACAAGGTTGAAGAAGAGCGAAAAGCGGCTATTTTGATCACATCTATAAGTCCTATAAAATTCTGAAGAATTTATGTTATCCCCAGAAACCACATGAGAAATCCTATAACGAACTGAGTACCTTACTGAATGATCAGTTTAAACAGAAGGTATCAGTCTTCAGAAAAAGGGTAATTTTTGACTCTTTGAAACAAGGTAACGAGTCACTCAATGAATGGTATGTGAAAGTAAGAAGGGGCAGCAGACTGCGATTTTGGAAATTCATTGGACGAGAGAATAAGAGACAAGTTTGTTGTTGGATTGAGGCCAGGTCCAATATTAGACAGGTTGTGTGAAGAAAGACCTTCCAAGACAACAAAGGAATTGTTAGAAATTGCACTTGCTAAAGAAGCCGCTCTACGAGAGTCTTGTGTGGAAGTAAATAAGCTACACAGAATTCAAGGTAAGCAGATGCAAAATAAAAACCAGGAAGGAAAGCATTTTGGGAAAGGCAACGAACAGAAAACAAAAGTAAGCGAAGTGAGTGTAAGTCAATCAGTGCTATGTTTTCACTGTAATAAAACTAATCATGATTTTAAACGTTGTAAATTTAGGTCTTATGCTTGTTCAATGTGTAAAACAAAGGGCCATATTGCAGCCGCCTGTAAAACTAGGGTTAAGACCAATCATTTTATTGAAGGCACGCTGACGAATGATCAGGTGGAGAGGTTGAATGTTGATATCTTTAACATTGAAAGCGACAAATATGTTGTACCTCTCAATGCCAAGATTTTTCTCAATAAAATACTCATTGACATGGAAATTGATACTGGGGCAGGGTTATCATGTTTACGTTATCAATTATATCAAAAATATTTTTCAGAAGTTAGGTTGGAGCCCTCTAATATTATGCTACGTTATTACGATGGTCCAGTTGTAAAGCCTAAAGGTCAAATCAAGGTAAATGTCACAATAGGCAGAGATACTGCAGATTTTTCATTGATTGTGGTGGAAGGAGCTAAACGAGCTTTACTTGGAAGAGATATCTTCACTAAGTTTCAGCTCTCCCTGATAGACAATGTGGTTCATTATAAAGGTGAGCCGTTAGAAAATTATTATAAAGTGGATGTGAATGATGTAAACAATGATGCCTCAATTTGTTTAAAAGAAATTTTAGGCAGGTATGCGGACCTTTTCAAAGTTGAATTAGATACCTATAAAAATGAAAAAATTTATTTGACAGTTAATGAAAATGCCATGCCAATATTTAGGAAACCACAACAGATACCGTTTGCATTTCGAGAAAAAGTAAAGGTAGAGTTAGCTAGGCTAGAAAAAGAAGGTGTCATTGAAAGAGTAGAAAGCTCAAATTGGGGAACACCTCTTGTACCTGTGTTAAAGTCCAATGGAAAGGATATTCGAGTTTGTGCTAACTATAAAATCACAATTAACAAATACTTGAAAGATTTTAATCACCCCCTTCCGTTGATAGAAGATATTTTTGCAACATTAAGTGGAGGAAAGAGATTTACAAAGCTAGATTTCTTGAATGCTTATAACCAGCTAGAAGTGGACGATGAAACTTCTGCCCTTTTAGCATGGAGTACCCCTTATGGGATATATAAAGTAAATAGACTACCTTATGGTACAAAACCAGCTTGTGCAATATTTCAGAATATTATTGAGAAAGTTTTGTTAGGTTGTCCAGGTACTGTAAGCTATTTAGATGATATAGTAGTCACTGGGAGAACCGATAGCGAACATTTACAGAATTTAATAGCAGTATTTGAAAAGCTGTACAGGGCCGGATTTAGATTAAATTTAAGTAAGTGTGAATTTTTTCAAAGTTCTATTTGTTACTTAGGTCACAAAATATCATCAGAAGGGTTAGGAACAGATTTTAAAAAGGTACAAGCTATTCAGGAATTACCTGAACCTAAAGATATAGGTGAATTACGTGCTTTTATAGGGATGGTTTCGTACTATTCTAAATTTGTAGCGAATTTAGCAGGTAAATTGAAACCACTTTATAATCTTTTGAAGAAAGAAGTAAAATTTATTTGGTCAAAGGAATGTGCAAATGCTTTCCAATTAGCCAAACAAGAAATAGCGTCAAATAAAATTTTAGTGCACTTTGACCCTAAAATGCCATTAAGGTTGGCCTGTGATGCAAGCCAAATTGGCATTGGAGCTACTTTGTTGCATGTTTGGCCTGATGGAACAGAACGACCAATTTGTTTTGTGTCCAGGACGGGTGCTGAAAAAAACTATGCCATGGTCCAAAAAGAAGCTTTAGCTGTCTATTGGGCAGTTCAAAAGTTATACCAATATTTAGCAGGGCGTAAATTCGAAATAGTTTCAGATCATAAACCGCTTCAGTCAATTTTTGGTGAGTTCAAAACTCTGCCAAAGATGGCCGCAGGAAGGATACAGAGATGGGCTCTATTTTTATCGAGTTTCGATTATACTATTAAGTACATAAAAGGTTGTGATAACACCAAAGCAGATGCTTTGAGCAGGTTACCAGCAAAAAATATGGAATCTGAGGAAAATGATAACTTGGACTATTTAAATTTCTTAGAAAATGTGCAAGTTATAGATTCGATGAAGTTACGGGCAGAAACAAGAAAGGATCCTGAGTTGAGTCAGATATTCAATTTCATAAGGGTTGGTTTTCCAAATTACTCTGAAAATAAAATATTGTCACCTTTCTTCAGACGAAAGGATCAATTATCTATAGAGAATGGCATAATCATGTGGGGATATCGAGCACTCATTCCATTCAAGTTGCGACATCAGATACTAACTGAGCTTCATAGTACGCATGAGGGTATTAGCAAAATGAAAGCCAATGCTAGAGCATATTTATGGTGGCCTTCGCTTGATCAGGATATTGAAAAGGTGGTACGTTCTTGTGACATATGTGCTATTTTTAAACCTGAACCGAATAAAGCTGTATTAGTACCAACTGTTAGGGCTTATTCAACATTTGAAAGGGTCCATGTAGACTTTTTAGGTCCTATCAAAGGTAAAATGATTTTAATAATGATAGATATGTACTCAAAATGGCCGCAAGCTTATATAATGAACAACACTAATGTAAATGCGACATTGGAGAAATTTAGAGATTGTTTTTCTATATTTGGACTTCCAAATGTTTGTGTCACAGATAATGGTACACAGTTTTGCTCCGGCGAATTTTCAAGGTTTTTAAGTATGAACGGGGTTAAACATATTACTTCTCCACCTTATCATCCATCGACGAATGGTTTTGCAGAGAATTTTGTAAAAAGCATTAAAAATGGAATTTATAAAGCTATGCGGGATGATACGAACAGAGATGCCTCTCTTGAAACAATTATTAGTAGATTTCTTTTTCATTATAGAAATTCTGTTCACATCACTACTGGAGTCACGCCAGCTAGTTTAATTTTCAAACATAAACCTAGAAATAGGCTTGATATACTAATAGGCACTAATCAGATAGTAGATAGTAAGATCAAAAATTATAAGGGGAATAGGCTAGACATATTCAAAGAAGGAGACAGCGTGTGGTGTAGGGATTATAGAAATCCAAATAAAAAGAGTTGGGTAGAAGCAGTGGTTGAAGAGGTATTGAGTGATAGGATATATTTGTGTAGAGTAACTAAAGAAGATTTGATATGGAAAAGACATGTTGATCAGTTGTTAAAATCAAATAAGTCATTACTACATGAAAACTCTAGAGATATTGTAAATGATGTACACTTATCTTTGGATAGGGAAGTTTGTGAAAACGAATTAATTAACATTCCTGAAAATGTTGGGGTAAAAATAAACAAAGAGTCTGATGAACAAGGGGTAATCTCAGAGCAACAAGAATCAATTCAGGAACTTGAAGACGTTCTAGAGCCAGATAATACATTGTTAAGTAAAACTCCTAATGAGATCGATAATGTTACAAATTCTGAGAATAGCTTTGGTTCACAGGAAACTCCTGTTCGTTGGAATGTCCTTGATAGAACAAAACGTAAGACAAAACCACCTGTACGTTTAAATTTGTGAGTGGGGTACTGTAGTATATTAGTATATCTACTGCGAAAGTGTGAACTAGCCTTGAGTGGTTTGATGACAGAGACCGGAAATAATATTGTTCCGTGACCCCATGTAACGACATCCAAGAAACAAGATGGTAGAAGATTAAAAACCCTATTTGGTAAAAGTGTGTTTTAATCAACGTTACCACAGATACTATAAGAATATGTGTGGATATGCGAGCTCCCAATCAAGCTATCAAACGAGAACGTCATTTAACACCAACAATCGATGATATTATTTTAGTTCTCAATGGTGCTGCTGTTTTTAGTAAAATCGACCTCAATGATGGATATCATCAGTTTGAACTTGACCAAGAATCAAGAATGGTGACTACTTTCTCAACACATGTTGGATTGTTCAGATATAAACGCCTTAGCTTTGGTGTGAATGCTGCAGCTGAAATTTTCCAAAATATCATTCGTCAGACTCTATTGAACATAACAGGAGTACTGAATGTAAGTGATGACATTTTAATTTTTGAAAAAAATCAACAAGATCACGATGATACTTTGAACAAAGTTTTTCAACGTTTGAATGATTCGGGTTTGACAGTCAACAAAGGGAAATGTCTACTGAATAAAAAGAGTCTGGTTTTTTTTGGATTTGTATTTTCTTGTGATGGAATAAAACCAGATCCAGCAAAAGTAGCGGCGTTCAAAAATTTGGAAGCCCCAAAAATGCATCTGAAGTAAGGAGTCTTTTGGGAATGATCAATTATGTTGGCAGATTCATTCCAAATTTAGCAAGTATTACAAAACATTTACGAACATTGATCTTGAAAGATACGTGTTGGATGTGTACCAAGAAACATCAAGAAACATTCGAATTCCTGAAAAATCAGCTAAGCGAAGAATGTCATCCTGCTTATTTTGATACTCACAAAGAAATTCATCTGTATGTCGATGCTGGACCTTGTGGATTAGGAGCTATCATCGCACAAGGAAATAATGAAAACCCTGAAGTTGTTGCATACGCCAGCAGATCATTATCTCAAACTGAAGAACGCTACAGTCAGATTCAGAAGGAAATGGTTGCCATAACTTGGGCAATCGAACATTTCCATATTTACATATATGGTACAGTATTCAACCTCTATACTGATCATTCACCTCTTGTAAACATACTTCAGAATCGTCGATCAGTATTTTCTGCCAGAATAGAAATACTGTGTCTGAGAATTCAACAATACCAGTTTAGAGTAAAACATCAAAAAGGCATAAACAATCCATCTGATTACATGTCTAGACATCCATTACCAGTAGAACATACTACATCTGATGATGAACCTGCAGAATATGTAAACTTCGTTCTTCAAAACTCACTACCAAAAGCGATGACTCTGAGAGAAGTAACAGAAGTTTCAAAAGGAGATCAACAATTCCAATATCTATTCAAGGCTCTGAAGAACACTGATGAGAATTTGTGGAATACCAAGTTCTTACAACCATACAAGAAAGTAAGATACGAGTTAACTTCTGCAAATGGAGCCATTCTGAGGGATACAAAATTGATTATACCAGAAACGCTTCGAAAAAAAGTTATCCAGCTAGCTCACAGAGGTCATATGGGTTTAGTAAAGACTAAACAACTCCTCAGAAGCAAAGTTTGGTTTCCTGGTATGGATAAATTGGTGGAAAATGAAATCAAGTCATGTCTGTTGTGTCAAGCAGCAACACCCACTAGAAGTAGAGATCCAATTCAGGTAACAGCCTTACCAACATGTCCTTGGAGAAATTTAGCCATGGACTTCGCTGGACCCTACCCTAATGGAAAATATATCATGGTTAAGGTTGATGAATATTCAAGATACCCAGTTTGCTACGAAATATCAAGAGTAGACTCTAAAACTGTGATAGATAAACTATTTTCTTTATTCTCTTTATTTGGAATTCCCAATCAAATAAAAACAGACAATGGACCTCCTTTCAATGGGCAAGAATTTGGGGATTTTGCTGATCATTTTAAATTCAAACATCACAGAGTAACCCCTTTGTGGCCTGAAGCAAATGGACGTGCCGAGAGAACGGTCAGAACTATCAAGAAGACAATTTTGTGTGCAGTGATGAGTGGACGAAATATAAAAGATGAACTGGAATCATTTTTAATGAATTATAGAGCCACTCCACATTCCACAACAGAAAAATCTCCGTTTGAACTACTTTTCAACCGATCCATGCTCACGACCATTCCAGAAATTGCTATTCAAGATTTGAATGAAAATTTGGAAGTTGTTGAGGGAAAAAACAAAGGGAAATTCAAAAAGTATGCAGATGAGAGATTGCATACTAAAAAACACGATTTCAATGTTGGAGATTTAGTGATTTGCAAACAGAAACGTGTCAATAAATTTTCCCCTCCTTACGATCCTACTCCATATGTTGTTCAAGAAATTAGTGGCACAAAGATAATGGCTTCGAGGCTAGATAAACAAATAACAAGAAATTCTTCTCACTTCAAGAAAGTTGTAAAATCTGATCCAATGAATCCTGCATTGGATGTCACAAATGAATATGATGAAGATATTCATGGAAATAAGAGAGTAGATGAAGAGATTAGAACAGATGAAGAGATTAGAACAGATGAAGAGATTAGAATAGATGAAGAGATAAGGACAGAAGAAGATAATATGAAGGTAGAAGGAAGTAGGCCAATTCAAGAAATTGTTGAAGCTGAAATTCATGAACCTCCTAGAAGACAACTACCACAGAGAAAAGCAAAGTGCAAAAGTAGTTTCAAATAATACTTATGAATCTTTCATAATTCAAGTTAGGGAGGAAATGTAATGTTTCACCCTATATATATATATATATATATATATATATATATATATATATATATATATATATATTTCACTATGTTCATTTTATGTCCAGTGGACTGTGAGTTGTCAGTAATGATTTTGAATGAATTTGTTTAGTAAATAAAACCTTTGAACGAATCTAAAAGTATCAATTAATATTCCAACAAGAATATTACAGTTCCTATTTTAGTTATGGTCCTACAGAGTATTGTTTTTTCCCCAATTTATCCAATCTTTTTTTGGCGGCTTTTTATAACGCTGACGAATGAAAATAACATATTACAGTAGTAGCAACTGTTATGAAGTGACGTATGGTCTCCATAGCCAACTTTTCGATTTTTGGCTTTCATTTTGCTTCCCGGACAACTCAGTGAATTTCAATAATACTTTTTTTCTGATCTATTTTCTGGTTAAATATCAACTTGTGATATGTCATTAGAAAGGCAATTGAATGCTGAATGACGCGAAAAGAAAAAATAGGGTTGCCGTTCAAAATAAGAAAGTTGATGTTACTTCCGGTCAGACCGGAAGTTGACTTCGACATGTCAATATGCTCAAATTTTAGCTCTTATGTCATTATATCGATGCTCCAAATTTCACAAGCCTACCTCATACAGTAACTGAGATATTTCGTAGGCAATACTTCCGTAGCCATTTCCAGTATATTAATGCGAATTTTATTTATCCTTATACAATGATGCGAATATCACTCATCGGATAGCTGAATTCAGCGCTGTGAATGAAAGTAAAAATTAATAATGTGAGACAAAATCCTTTTCATTTCTCCTAATCCTCGTTTTTCTGAAAGACGAACATTAGAAAGTATAAAAATTAAAACGACGTCACGATTGTCTCACACAAAGTAAGTACAAAAGCCCGAGCTGATAAAAGGACAAATCCCTTTAGCTCTTTTAAAAATGTAAAAGCGACCAAAAAATACTGTTTAACTTCGCACCGTTGAAACGATACGGGCTTCAAAAAGGATCTTTTAAAATCTTAATCACTTTTCGCGCTCAGTGCTCTGATTCAATTCGCTCGCAATTTAATCTATTGATTCAGCATTTCGAAGGGAGAGCAAAAGATCAGCAGTTTAGAATAAATAGGCCATCAGGAAATGATAGTGTGGGAACAGGGCCATTGTGCAGACATATGACGCCTCACGGCAGGAGTACGGCTCCCGCAAAAATGGCGATATACGACGGCTATTAATAAATAAAAATATTGACGTTGATGCAGAAACACCGCGATGCTTTTTGTTGTTTCAAAGGTACGCTTTATTAAAGACAAACAAGAGTTTATTAGAAAGTTATGAGGTTGTAATGATCGCCAGCGATTGTTGAAAAGAGAGAATAAGCGGCTTGCCATAGGAATATTTACCGGGTGCATGTCCTTCAGGATTCTATCCGAACTGATTCAGTGAATGGATATCGATTACATGAAAACAAGGAATTGCTACAGAGTTCCTTGACTTCAAGAGAGCATTCAAACTATATCTTTAGATTTATACATACTGCTTAAGAAATTTAAATATAATGGTGGTGAAATGTGGTATTATTAATACTAATAATCTTTACTCAGCGAAATATGCAATACAATAGTCAAAAGAATGACATTACAGATTGGCAGAAAGGGCGAAGTTCATCTGGATGGTCTTAGATCAAGCTATAGAGGTTTTTTCCCCATAAAATAATAGGCGCAAATGGCTTATACTAATTTTAATAATATATTTCGTTAATGAAAACCCCAGTTTTCGCCCCAGCAAAATCGCTCTGTGGAAATATCTCAAATATTATTCAGGTTTAAGAGATTTGAGGGAAATCGTCGTATTCAAATTCTGTAAACGGCAACTGGAATTAGAGATCAATATTTACAATTTGTATATTTTGGATTTTCACCTGAGAGGAGGAAATGTGTTGAAAATGTCACTGAAAGTTGATCAAAACTCTTTAAAGTGCGTCCGAAGTCATCCGATGTCACCCGAAGTCGAACTTCTAGTGACATTTTCAACACATCTCTCACCTCTCAGGTGAAAATCCAAAATATATAAATTGTTGATGTTGATCTTCACTTCCATATGCCATTCACAGAATTTGAACAAGATGATTTCCCTTAAATCGGCGCATTTAGAAATATTTGCCCTTAAATTGTTGTTTATAACGCAATTGTGCTAAAAACTACATGTCGGACAGAAACCATCTTGCGCACAGTTGAACCACATGTTATTATCTATCAGTTTCCTCAATATTGTTTGTCCACCTTCAGATTTATAAAAATTATGAATTTTTGGAAAATGGTCTCTTTTTCGAGGTTTTCCCAAATTTTCTCAGGGGAAAATGCACCGATCCGGTCGTATGAAAATCCATTTTGTAGGTTTTATAAATCTCTACAAAAGTTTTCTTGACTGTAAAACGATTCCTTGAATAATCTTTGAGATATTTCCAAAAATCCAAAAAAGTTGTAATTTTTGCTGGGGTGAAAATCGGGGTTTTCATTTACGAACTATCTTATAAAAAGTAGTATGGGCCGTTTGCGTCTTTTATTTTGTGTGAAAAGAGCCACTTATTTTTATCTACAGCTTGGCCTATACCTAACCTTCGTACCTTCGTATACAGATTACAAAGAAAATATATAATGATAATAAATAAAATAACGACAATTTTGTCACCCGCTAAGAAGAAATAAGTACAAATCTATGAATTATTGGTATTGGTAGGTATGGATGGTGACTGATGCGCTGCGACCTAGTTAGATCTATTGTGCCCCATCTTCTTCTGCTATCTCAAGGTGTTCTCGTTTACAGCAGCCCCTCAAGCCTCAATTCCTTCAGGAATTTTAGGATTTTGAGGGGGTCCATTTGTGGTATTTCTTCCACAGTCAGCTGGTGTGATCCCAGTATATTTAATCTTTTGTGGTGTATAGCATGACACTCCATCAATATGTGGTGAGGTGTTTCTGGATGTTCCCCGCAGAATCTGCAGGTGTTGTCCTCCTCCAAGCCTAGCTTCCTTAGGTGTTCTTTGAGTCTGCAATGTCCCATTAGAAATCCTGTGATTGTCTTTAGACTAATTTTGCTGAGGTTAATCAGTGTTGTCGATCTTGCTCGGTTGAAATTACCGAGGAGATCTTTGGCCTGCCTTACACTGAGAAAATTGATTGAAATTTGCAATGTATTTTCAATGCTTAGAGCGGAACATTATTTTAGATTCATGGGAATCTTACTCCTATCGTTCAATTTTTACACTACAAGATATATCTATACGCACTTGAAATGATATTTCATTTAGTGCGTAAAATTTCTTTCGATATACTGAAAATAATTGTGTGAATATCCCTCAACTATGAGAACATCCACCTACAACTGAAATGTACATCCGTCTTGTCGTAAATTTTTGAGTTGATTACAAAATTACGCATCCACACGTTCCTGTTCATTCTTTCTTGTGTTCAACTGAGGTATAGAGGTATTGCAAGTAATAAGTAATGAGTGTATTTTGTGCATTGTATCATGAGTATAAGGTAAGTGAACTTAATTACATGATACTTCAGGTTTCTTCATAATATCTAAATATCTGATGAAATTGAGAAACATAACCTCAAAATCACGATGTGTTTTGTGGGAAACACCGATTTCTTGTGTTGAGTTGAGTAACTAAATATGAAAAATGACTCAATCACATCAAAACTTTTGATTTCGAAAGGTTATTACATGGTTTGAAACGTATAACTTTCGATTTATGTATCCCAAATTATGGAGAAACCATTAAATTATTCGGTCGTGTTTTCTTAACATATGCCTACTTTTTTTGGAGAATATTGGCTGTTGCTGAGTTTATTTGTGACACTCGCCCCAAAAACTCAAATTCTTAAAAAAAACAACGTACACCAAAAACTCCACAAGTACCTACTTGTTCCATCATTGTAAAATGACATTTTCCCGAATAGAAAGCATCTAGCTGTTGAATAATAGTCCATATTCTATGATAATTTATATTGAATTTTATTAGTCTCTGCCCTAATTGTTTCAAAAATTAACAAGACGATGGAAAGCCTGTGGCTTGTTGTATAATACAACTTTTTTTTGTTTTTAGGACAATCGCACTGAATAGGTAGACCAGCCCATAAATCTTTATAATATATTAATAATAATTGATGTTAGTTTATGATATGCAATGTATTATTCGAAAATGTTTTCAGTTTTTTTTTCATTATGGGAATTAAATATTCAGTTTATGTTTGAAATTTATTTTTATTTCCAATTATTAAAGAGACTTGTACATAATTAACAGAAATATCGTAAGATAATGAAAACAAGGACAGAATCTGTTTATACTTATAAAACATAGAATTTTGTTTTACGACTGATTCAATTATTTTTTTGTACCTACATGAAGTGTGCTAGACGATTCTTACCCAGATAATACGGAATCAATCTGTATGCCATTCAGCCAGATAAAGGTATTGAAGTGGATGGAAAAATCTTGAGTATTATGGAAACGTTCAACGTTCAAAAATTTGAGCAATATATCTCTATTTCACCAAAACGCTTTATTGCTATAAATACTCATTTGGAGACTATTATCAGTCTTGATGATGCTAGTTTTATTAGCGAAACGTAAATAGTATTATAATGAAGTGCTTTGGTGACCTGAAGACGAATTTCTCAAATTGATGGATACGTCTATGGTGTGTTGAATAAAAGACAAAATGTACTTACCTATACAATATAAAAATATACAGTGAGGTCTTAAAGTAACGGATAAATTCATTTTCTACGTTGTTATCTATTTTCAAGAAAACACGTCAATTCATGTTTTCAAAAAGATACTCGGTGACCTAAAAAAAATATCGCCTCTCCTTCACCCCTGTCAAAGTGGCAGCCACCACCCCCCAATTTTTTTAAATGAAATTGGCGGTCAAGTGATACCTCATTTCTATACAGCCGTGTATCACGTATGATAAACAACAGTTGGTAAATGAACCAAAAAGAATTGGGGTGCATTGAATATACAGCGAATTTAATAGTATTCGTGTTTTTTTAACATTTCGAAAATTAATTTTGTTATGACGCAAAAATTCGAAAGAATAGACATGGCTGTATAGACAATTGAATACCCTTCTGAATGAGGTATCACTTGACCCCCTATTTCATTATAAAAAATTGATGGGGTGACTGTCACTTTGAGTGTCTGTTCGAAAACATAAATCGATGTATTTCAGGGTTCTTCTTGAATATGGCTAATAAGGTAGAAAATGAATTTATCCGTTACTTTTGGACCTCAATGTATAAATTCATGATAATGTAATCCCACATTATGAAATTCCATAGCAAATTCACATCGGAGTGTATTTTTCAAGTAAGAAAATCAAACCGTAATATCACAATGTGAAAATGTGAAATTCCACTGCAAATTATTCACGTTAGAGAATCAAACCGTAATATTACAATGTGAAACTCTAATGCAAATTTTTGTTGTGAAGTAATATAACATTGTAAAGTTCCATCGTAAAATTATGTCACAACGTAAAGTTACATCGAAGAAGTGCACACAGTTATTCAGAGTAAATATCAAAGGTGATATAACACGTGGTATGCAAAATTCCAATCGAAGGTAAATTCCCGTTAAAGTGGGCGGTAATTAAATTGCCGCTAGTGGAAGCGGAAAAAATTCTCCCAGTGTAGCCCTGGAAGTATTTGCCAGTATGTTGCTCTCATTGCTTCTTCAGTTTTATTGAGTTCTTCTTGGAAGTGAGATTTTCCAAGTCCGCAGAATGGTTCTGGCCCGATCAGTGGCGTTGATGCCCCTTTTCGTGCCAGGGTGTCTGCTTGTTCATTGCCCTCTACTCCGACGTGCCCAGGCACCCAGAGGAGGATCACCTTGTTGTTCCTGCCTAGATCATTAAGTTTTTCTAGGCATTCCCAGACCATCTTCGAGTTGATGTTATATGAGCTCAACGCTTTGATGGCTGCTTGACTATCGGAGAGGATTGCAGTTTCCTTGTTCCGGTAGTTCGTGTCGAGGTTGAAATGAATGCATCTTGCTATGGCGTGAATTTCCGCTTGAAAAATGCTGGGGAAGTGTCCCATGGGTTCGGAGTACTTGGTACGAGGTCCAAATACTCCTGCTCCAGTTCCGTCGGGAGTTTTAGTCCCGTCCGTGTACCATGTAATGGTATTCTTACCCACTGCTCGAATGGATTCTGTGCTCCATTGTTTCTTGGTATTCAGTTCCGTTCGAAAAAATTTCTCGAAACTAAATTTCCTGGTAATTTCGTCAGTTGGGAGATCGGCAAGGTGTGCAAGGTGGGGGTTGATCCCCTTACACTGTGTGCTGTCCCTTTGAGTCCGACTTTGGCCAACCTCAGGTCTGCTCCCCAAGCAGTTCTCCTCACCATGAGATGGAGAGGAGTGAGGTCCAGAATGACCTCTATTGCTGCTGTTGGAGTTGACCTCATTGCTCCTGTTATACAAAGACATGCTAGTCTTTGTACTTTCTCCAGGATTTTCTTTGTTGTGGCTAGTTCGGTTCTACCGTGCCACACTACTGCTCCGTAGGTGATCATAGGTCTCACTATCATGGTGTACATCCATCGCAGTATTGATGGGTTACAGCCCCATGTTTTTCCTGCAATGTTCCTGCACACCATCAGTGATGATTTTGCCTTGTTAGCGATCTTTTCTACGTGTCTGTTCCAGAGTAGTTTTGAGTCTAGGGTTAGTCCTAGATAGTTCACCTCTTGCTGCCATTCTAAATCTGATCCGTCGAGGCGAACAGTCCTTAGGTGCTGAATCTTTGTTCTTCTAGTGAATTGTGATTTTTGATGAGTTAATTCTCAATCCCACAGAGAGGCACCATCTTCTGGTAGTCTCTAGCTCCCTTTCTATTAGATCGCAGAGGGTTCCTTCGAATTTGCCTTTGGTCATAATGACTATGTCGTCAGCATATCCAAGGCAAGTGACTCCGTTCCCGGTAAGTGTTCCGAGTAGTTGGTCTACTACGAGACTCCACATCAGAGGTGATAGTACCCCTCCTTGTGGGCATCCTCTGCTTGTGCTGATCCGAAAGCTGGTATCGCCCACTTTCGTTTCAGCAGTTCTTGTAGCCAGCATTTGGAACATCCATCTGGATGTGGTTCTGTCTACTCCCTTGTTCGTTAGGGCCCTCTTTATTGCTTCGTGAGAGGTGTTGTCGAATGCCCCCTCTATGTGAAAGCGCATATGGTCATTTCTTTATACTCGAGAGATCTTTGGATTCTTTCGGTAAGCACGTACGCATGCTGCCCGGGGTGCAATGTCACCTTCTCCAGTATCTCGGTTCTGATGTAGTTATCTACCGTCTTCTCCACAAATCTATGAATTCAAAAGTACTAAATACAACGACTAATGCATCTACCCATAAATACATAAAACCGAATAAGGCGAATGACAGAGTTACAGACATGGGAGACTTTCAGCAGTTCTATGTAATTCTCTCGAAAAGTACTGAGGTTTTTATTTTTCAAAACATTCGGAATAGCATTGTAAATAGCGGTTATATTATAAGGAAATTCTGAGTTGGAGGTGTTATAGTACTTTTCGACCTGATGTTAAGGTTATGAACATCCGTTCGGAACATTATTTTCCAACTACATCTTTATGACATTCATACCTTCTTGAACTCTTTCTTCAGTGGTTTCCCAATCATCAGCATATGATATTACTTTGCAATCTATATCGAGTGTTAACAGAGAATTTATATAAATGGTGAAAACCATAGGCCCAAGAACCGTCCCCTGAGGCACACCCACTCTCAATAGTTGCGGTTCACTTGGACATTTATTGATATTTACGTATTGTGAGCGGTCGTTTAGATAATCTTTGAAAAGACTGAACACAGTACCACGTACTCCATAACCTAACACTTGTAGTAATTTTCCATGGTTTACGTGTCGAAGGCCTTTGCCATATCCATGAATACTGCGATACATTTTTTACTGTAGTCAAGATTGCTTGAGACTTCATTAATATCCTCAAACATGGCATCAGATGTACTTCTACCTCCACGGAATCCATACTGATATTCAGTTAATATTTTCTTAATATTTAGGAAGTTTATTAAGCAATATTGGGTGTTGAGCTTAAAGATAATGGAAAATTCCTGGTGTTTATTTCGAATACTTCTTCATATTTATGAAAAAATACTTGGGTTATCTATCATTCGTGCTATGAATAAAACAAACTCCCCTAGCGTTCAAATGTCGCAACCCCCAACAAAGAGACGATATATTACTGACAGAAAGCAATAAAATCCCATAGTGATCGTGATGGAAATCGAAACGGATGACAACAATAATCTCTCGCAACACCGATGTCTCTCTGTGTGAAAATTAGTCCGTTATAGGAAAACGATATGAAAGCCGTGTGTGTTATTTTCTGAATAAATCGAATGCTTTGTCCAGAGTATAATTTAATCTACCCCCGCGGCGATCACCTGCATTTTCGGGCGCTTGTCGATTTTCACAAAGGGCATCATTGTTGACAAAAAAAAAGAATGGGATTCGCGTACTACAGAGCTGGAGCGATTTTAAATACCCGAGGTAGATTTTCCGAATAATTTTTATTATTGATGGTGTTCTGACTGGCGATGGAAGCATTACAATACGATTATATCAGATTATAATTAATTGTCGTTGAAATAGATGCAACAAGAATGGGAACTGGAACTTAAATCACAAATCTGAAAAATTAAAGAAGCCACTGAATGGTTATATTGGAATGTCATACACTAGGCGCCTTGACAGAAAACTTTACGCATGAGTTGAAAACGTATTTTTTCTACGCCCGCATTACCGAAAAAAAATTAAGTTTGGTGATCGATTGTGCGTGTTTGACAACCTCATAATCGATTTGGACACACATGACCACTGGTAAGGCGGCAAATCGAAAGAAAAATGTACCTACATTTCTCCATCGAGTAAAATTAGGTATTGGATTTCAGTACCTTACTCAGCTTGGAAAAATACGCTTAAAAAACCTCTTCTATGAAGCAACCCTCTCCTTTTTCCTTACAACGAAAAATTGGTTATTCTGCTGTTCGCATCTATCTCACGATTTGCTGGTCAGTTTCATGTGCAGTATGAATTTGGTAACTTACTGATTTGTCCATTTCTGCCTCGATTCCGTCTTTGATTTTATTACCGATTGTTTCCCGTATTTTGTACATCTCCGCCCCAATTCCGTCTTCCATTTTATCTACCTCCGTGTTCACTTGCTCCCTAATTTCATCTATCTCTGTCTCGACGGTTCCTATTCTTTCGTCTAATCGATTTGTCACACCACAAAGTTCTTCATTTAAGCTCTTCGAGTTTTGTAGAAGCTATTCCCAGATAGCACACATTCGCCTAAGATCATCCCAAATGTGTCGCCAAAAGCCTGAAGAGGACGTCCTGTTTTCTACAACCTAATAACATTATCAGGCTCAGAATTTGCACCATAATTGTCCTAGATTTGTCCTTTCAGTGACAGCCTGAGGATGTTGAGGATTTCGTACCTAAGGTCATCCTAAATGTGTCGCCAAGAGGACGTTCTGTTTTCCACAACCTAAAAACATTATTAGGCTCAGCCTTTAGCGCCATAATTGTTCCAGATTGATCCCTTTACTGACAGCCTCAGGATGTTGAGGATTTCGAGCCTAAAGATGTAATCAGATGACATTTTGTCTCATTTGAATATTTCTACCTAAACGCCCTCTATCATCCTAATAAACAGTATTTCAAAGCCTATGATTTTTGTTTATGAAAGTTTAATCTGTTATATTATGTTTATCAAGTTTGCACATAACTTAATTCTGACCCATGCGGAACTTTCCTCGAAGTACACATATAAATATAAAATGAAGTACATCTATTTCATCACCGGCGTATCCTTTACGATTCTGTGACAGTGGTTCTATTGTTCTATGTGTCTAATATTCCAAAGGGGAGATGAACCTAGTTCTGGAGTTTCAATCTCTCATTTCACTTCAACATATAACGCTTACATAAGTTTGTCTCGCAATTCACGTCTCATTTTTCGGCTTCATGTGAAGAAATGTCAAATTTCATCCATAGCACAGAACCAGCAGTTAAGGTGTTCTGTGTCCAAAGTGTTAAATGTGTCATGTCATATGTCGTTTATATTTTTCTACTGCTTTTTGCTACATTGTTTGAATATTTTTATGCATTTAACTTTTAACTGGAGAATATAAAAGTGATATTCAAACTGGTGAGAACTGAGCAGTGTTGTAATTGAGGTAAGTTAATATACTTATTTTTTCAAAATGGCACGGCCGACACGGGTACCCGGTGTTAAAAAGGCACTATTGATGAACGTTAGTCGATCCATGAACAAATTATATGAAACGGAATACATGTCGAGTTCTAGTGATAGTGATATCTCCAAAGATAATGAGGATGAGTTTTTATCAGTATGTTCTCCGCCTGCAATTCACTCTGATATACATGACATTGAACTAAGTGAACAGTCAATCGAGGAGTCAACATTATTGCTATCCGATAATGAAAATGCACTAGGAAACAGAAATGTTCAGGAGGTGCAAAGCAATTCTAATATCAATGAACAGCTATGTCAGTGGTCTATTAAAAATAATATTTCTCATTCTGCTCTGCATGGACTTTTGAACATTTTGAAGCCCCATTTCTCTGGTTTGCCATCTGATCCCCGTACTCTTTTATCGACTCCAAGATCAATAATCCCTAAGAGAGATATTGTACCTGGTCAGTACCATCACTTAGGCTTAGAAAAGTGTTTGCGTTATTTGGTTCAGAAAAATAAAGTACAAGAGTCAGTGTGCAACATTTTAGTCAATATCGATGGACTGCCCCTTAGTAAAAGTTCTAGTAGCGAGCTGTATCCTATTTTAGTATCTTTGTTTACGCATCCTAATGTAGTGGGTTTGGTAGGCTTGTATCATGGATACAAAAAACCAGAGGATCACAATTTATTTTTGGAAGATTTTGTTGAAAAGGTTTCTCAATTAGTTAACTCTGGATTTTCAATAAATGGCGAGGATTACTCTGTAAAACTTAAAAGCTTTGTATGTGATGCTCCAGCAAAAGCATTTATTAAGGGTATTAAGCACCATACAGGCTCATTTTCCTGCACAAAATGTGAAACAAGAGTGAGAATTTATTAATAATAGAATGTGTTTTCCTGATATCCATTCTAAAGTTCGAACTGATAATGCTTTTCGAACAAGAATAAATGAAGAACATCACAGAGAGAATAGTATATTGGAAAACATTCCTGAATTCGACATGATAACTGGTTTTCCGCTTGACTACATGCACCTGATTTGTTTGGGAGTGATGAAAAAAATTGTAGGATTATGGTGTAATGGCCCCCCTCCACATAAGTTATCTTCACATCAATTACAGGAGTTATCAGTTTCATTGGTGGTTCAGTCCAGAAATATCCCTATTGAGTTTTGTAGAAAGCCTAGAACTCTCCATGAATATAAACGCTGGAAAGTCACATAATTCAGGCAGTTTTTATTTTATACTGGTCCTGTAGTCCTTAAAGCCCATTTGTCAAGAGATAATTATCTGAATTTTTTGTCTCTACATGTGGCTATTTCTATTCTGGCAAATTCCAAGTCTACTGTCCAACAAATTGATTATGCTCACTCTTTGTTGATCTATTTTGTACAAACATTTATAATTCTTTATGGTAAATATTCAGTTTCTCACAATGTACACAATTTAACCCATCTCACAAATGATGTGAAATTGGTTGGTAATTTGGACTTATTTGGAGCTTTTCAATTTGAAAATTTTATGCAAATATTTCTAAAATACACTAAGAAAACCAGATAATCCAATCTCTCAGATTGTTAAGCGTTTTCAAGAAGCCATGAATGCAAATGAAAATGTATTGAAACCTAAAATAATAGTTTATGGGCCTGCAAAGGAACACTCTGAAGGTCATCTCATTGAAAATTGTATTCCACCACAATATAGTGAATACAGGTGCCCAACTTTTTGTATTCAAATTACACATCCTAATAATTGTTTTGGGTTGAATGATGGATCTATTATTGTAGTCAGAAATATAGCAACCAAAAATAAAAATCTCATGGTAATTGGACAGAAATATAAGAATTCTCAAGATTTTTATAAGCAACCTTGTTCTTCTCAAATAGGAATATTTGAAATTTCTAACGTAGGTGAACTTGAATGTTGGCCATTGGAGGATGTTTCTGTTAAATATGTAAAATTGAGTTTACCTAGCTCCCATGTTGTTATATATCTTCTACACTGTAAAAAATGATTTCATTTCACCCTGAAACAACTGAATAAATTTTCATGAAAATTGAAAAATAACTAGAAATTTGGTTCAGGGATGAAATGTAAAAAACCTTTTTGTTTTACAAATTAATATTTGTTTCTCAATAGCTTATTTTCATGACATATTCGAAACATCTGTGATGTATTTATGTTATTGATGCAAAAAAGTGATGTGCTTGCATGATATAAAAATTTGCTCATTGCATTATGGTTTCAGTTTTTTATTTGAGAAATGTTTTATAGTATAAGATGAAATATTTGTATAATATTTTAAATAGTTTCCACTCATATTGATTTGCATCTGCGTTCTTGTTGTTTGTTTGTCATGGAACTCACTGTATTTATATTTATGAGTTGTATCTACTTTGTTTTATATTGTGTGAGTAGTATTGCATTCTGTATATTTTTTATTTGTAACTACGTTTGTATTGTTTGTGTTTTTCAATACAACTGACTGTGTTTATATTGAGTTTCATTTATATTTTTTTATTATTGATTTTTATTGTATATTCTGTATTGTAACTGTATACTGTATATTTTTCCTTCAGATTAATTTGTACCTACACATTGTTTGTGTATTAGGAGTTCGTGTTTTCAATAAATTTCAATCATTCATTAATTCATAGTTCCCATATTATGGGGCAACGTTTCATCAGTACTTCAGTGTATTTGTATATGGAGTAGCCCAGAAATAATATCCTATTGAATCATATTTTGGTTTCAGATATACATATTATAAAATGTATTCTGTATTTATCTTATGTATTCAATTCAGAATTAGAATTAATAGTTCAATTCTAATTCATATAAACTAAAGTTTGTTTTAAAATATGTTCTATCCGTCACCCTCAGATGTCTTCAGGAGGCTTGTACGAGCTGGGAAATACGAGGGTCTTACCTTTTAAAGTGCGATACCAAGCACGGTCGAGATTTTCAAATGAATATGTGTCTGTCCAAGAGTGCTGGTCCCCCATCCAAATAGTAACCACTTCCACGTTTGTTCGGCTTTCTGATCGACACCACTTGACTTATCCACTACAGCTGTCTTCTCAATTACAACAATTGATGTAGCATAATCAATTATTTGGATCAGAAGTACCTACTTGATTTTGTAGCAGAATGAATCATTTTCAGAGATTTTATTTATTCTTGCACCAATTTTTTTAGGAAATTAGACTAATATAGGACCTGATGATAATAATTATGTGGACTGTTGTAATATTTATCAAAGAAAATTCAATTGAGACAATTCCTCTGAAATGGCTCCTAGGAAGTGAAGGGAATTTGGCCTATTGGCCAGCTGTGAAGGGAGTAAAGTTGAACTCAATGATTGGTAATTGTGCCGAACCGTCATCAAGTTGGGACATTTTTGAAATAAGATTTCCGAATAATACCAAGAAGCTTTATGGTGAGATAGTCCATTATCAATACAGACAAAAAATAATTATTAAATTATAAACTGTTTGAATTATTTCAATAGTTTTCTGAATAATTTTTGGTACTGTAAATTACTTCATTGTCACCTTTTAGATAACTTTCTCAAATCCAGAAATGCTTGCAGTAGAATGGCCGAAGAGTCAGATGTGATTTCTGAAGGTGATTATTCTCTTAAGAGATCCAGAAAACCTAAGAAATTTGATAGTAGTGAAGAGGATGAGGAGAGTGATTTTCAGAGTCGATTACCAAATCCACCAGCTTTACCTGACAAATGTAAGTAAAAATCATTGAATTCCTGACAATAATAAAATTCTATGAAATGTTTTGTGAATATTCAATTTCACTATAATGAAATTTTCAGCTCTTGTATCACCATCAGTGGCCACTGAATCAGTGCTTCAACTGAAATAAAGAATTAATGAAGATATATATAAAGACATTTCTTCACCAACAACATCAAAAAGCACTACCAAAGTGGATATAATTGGTATGTATTCATCAAAATTAGTTGAACGCTATTTGATTTGTGTAATTAATCTATCAGCTTTTGTGCCACCATTGACTAGCTCTTGCTCAAGGCTTGATAATAATTCAAATAATAATCAAGATGTTATAGAAATTTTGTCATCAACACCGAAAAGATCCTTCAGTGATGATATAATTAGTATGTATTCATCATTATTACTATTTTGAACAAAATTTTTGATTACTTATCATTTAAACGTTTTTATTTCAGGTTGTATGTCGGATGTAGGTGCCACAAATACTGTGCAAAAGTTGATTTATTCTCAAGACTTAATCAATGTGGAAATGTCAAAAGAAAATTCTGAATCAACTTCAATAAGAAGTAATATGTCAACTACATCAGGGAGAGTGCATGAAACACCCAAGCATTCAGTCAAGGATACGGTTAATCAGATTGGTGAGTTTTTATCTTTTTATTCTTGTTTAGATTAGAACTGAGCCTTTTATGATTAACATGGAATATCTAAGTATACACAATGTGAAACCTTTTTTTTTCAAATTGACCACAGCAATAATATGAGCATTTCCGTCTCTTTGAACATATTATTACATTGAAACCATACCTGTCATTACCAAATTGGCTTCTTCGTTGTTTGTAATCCTTGAAATTTCTGACAGTGACAATTATTTTTAAGAACAAAAAAACACGTCAAAAAGCATATAAAGGGGGACATCTTTATGCATATTCGGATTAACTTCCACCCCACAGTCGCCCTTTCAGTTTTTTTCAAATAGAATACCCTATATATTTTTCAATTCTTGATGTTTCTTGGCGAGCTGATTTCAAAAATATATAACATGTAGTAGGATCTGTAGTGGATCATTTGGGAATTTCAATTTTCTAAAGTCGCAGATTCACAGCAAATAATTGGAGTGCTACAAAAAAGTTTTCGTTCATTTTTAATTGTCTAATACAGCATTCAAAAATAGGAGAAAGCTACCAATATCGAATATAGAATATATTTAATTTTTTTTATTTCTTGTGGCACTCTATTTTGCTGTTGAGTTAATACTCTGTAATTCCAATATAGTTCACCACAGATCTTCCATGTATATATTTTTGAAATCATCAAACCAAGAATAATATAAATATTGAAAATATATATAGTGTTCGTTTGAAAAAAATTAATGTGTGATCGTATGGGGTAGCGGTGGTGGAAGTTATACCGATTATGAATACACATAAAAATGCCCCCTGTATATGCTTCAATTTTTTTTTTGTTTTTCCTGAAAATAAGCTTATCAAAAGTTATTAAAGGTGGATAGTTTTTATAGGAATGTACTATGTTTCAGATAACCGCATACTGCGACAATTGGTTTTGTTAAATCACAAGGTAGATTTGATCTCATCAGATGTGACCAAGATAATGGAAAAAATGACTACAGATGAAACACTAATATTAGAAGACACAGAAATAGAAAACTATTTCCCTTTAAAAAATGAAGAAGAGCTCAATGAATTTGAACTTTTTCTGTCTGACGATAGAAATCACAAAAAATTTGTAAGATATTCAATATTCAAATTCAAACTTCATATTGATGATGAAATGTTTTTTTAAATGTTTAAGGTTCTGTATGTAATGAAACTTGGAGGTTCAAGTTTAGCTGAAGCTGTGAGAAGAACCATGGAAAGGGTGATGGAGGATGACTTCATTCAGCAGTACAGCTGGTTAGGTCAAAAACAAAAAAAAAGTATTTGGTGCTTTGAAAATTGCACAAGGAATGAAAGGTATTGCATTTTTTTTTTCATTTTACCATTTAAATTGATTTGATAAATATTCAGATGGCATCAAGAGGAACAAACTACTGCAGAATTCGATAACAGAAGCTAGTATCGAGTGTTGTATGAGAAATTGGATGCGGCATGCCAAGGATCGGATACAAAAAAGAGCTAGGAAAGCTACTATGAATAGGTGAGATGCACTACTAATATTAAATTTTTATAAAAAAAAAAAACTAAAGACTGTTAAATTGGATGACATGCTTTATATTGTACTATATTCATATTGTCTAAAATACTTTTTATTTTGTTCCAGACAAAATCCATAATCCAGAAAGAAGTATTATGTGTATTATCCTCTATCTGTACGTGAATGAATTTTTATTTTTGTTATTATTATGCTCATTTTGTATGCAGTTATTATTGAGTATTATTACATGTGTATTATCCTTTATATGTACCTGAATATATTTTTATTTTGTTATTGTTATTTTGTACCAAAAGAATAAATACGTTTAAAGTTTGTTGTTGTTTAATATTTGTTTAAAATTGTGTGAACGTTACCATAGCATATATGGACTCTACAAACCCGTATAAGAACTTGGGGAGATCATTTGACCCAACATGAATCATATTCAGAACGATGCTGCTTTATGAAAGAATAACTTTAGGCACTATGCCGTCAATTCTGGGTGGTGCATATGACTATAATAATAAATAATTTTTCAACTGAAGATGTGCTTTTCCGACAAAATGTTCTTGTAAGGCATTCCTCACACGTTGGTAGATTATGAAATGATAGTCTCCTTAGAACCTGTCGTACAAAAATAATGGGACCGGAAGCCAAGACAATTTTTCAATTCCTAAAAATTCAAAAAAAATTCCTGACTTCCGCTTCCATAATTTTTGTACAGCAGTAGAGGTTTTAGGAGATTATTATTTCATTAACTATCAACGTGAGGAGTACAAGAATATTTTGTCGGAAAAGCATATCTTCAGATGAAAAATTATTATTTTTATTAGAGTCAAATGCACCACCCAGAATTGACAGCATAGTGCCTAAAGTTGTTCTTTCATATAGCAGCATCGTTCTGAATATGTTTCATTCTAGGTCGAATCACCCCCACAAATTGTTATACGGGCTTGTAGTCTAATTCTATAAACGTCTCAGAAGACTATATAGGGATGTTCTGAGACGTTATATGTATGTAGATAATGGAACAGGTCGACAGCCTAGGGTAGTCCTCAGGTTACCCCTCGACATTTTGAGGACGTTATTGTGAACGCCTCAAAAGGTAATTGTGACAAACTATGAACGTCCCGGAAGACTTTATAGGGATGTTCTGGGACGTTATTTGTATGTAGATAATGGTAACAGGAGGATATCCTACGGACGTCCTCAGGTTGGCCCTCGACATCCTGAGGACATTATTGTGAACGCCTCGATAGAGCCTCAAAAGGTATTTGTGCTATCTGGGTTCCCTCATGCTATTCGAATTCTCTAGAAGTTCTTCCTTCAAACTATTCGAATTTTCCGGTAGTTTAGTTTCAATTTCTTCTTTAAAATTTTTCAAGTCTTCCGAATATTCTAGAAGTTTATCATCTGAGTATTTGTTATTTTCGTCTAGTTCATTCATTATCGTACTCAAGTCAATTCCAGAATAAAAAGGTTTCAGGATTTTCTTCCTCTTCTATAAGTCCGTCTGAAAGTCTCTTCTGCAGAGCAGCCATCTTACCACTTGTCTCGAGTTCCCTTTGCTCCAATTTACCTCCGCACTTTTCTTCAAAACATTTTGACTTTTCAACAGAAATCAGTTTTACACTGAAATGTATCAGTTTATTGTTCCGAAATTCTGAAACTATTCACTTCGCAAACACTTGTTTTACTGGCCACAATTTTATGCGAAAGAAATTTATACTTATTTTGTTTCAGAACACGGAGATTATCCACCAGTTATTTTGAAAATCCGACTTCTGACTCCACTGTAATGAATACAGCCTTACCGATTTTACACAAATTTTTACACATAAAATATAACTTCTAATTCATATCACAGTATACTGCTTCAAATCAGACTGTCTTGGTTGAACTCTAACTGTCTCTGCAGTCTCTAATCTGGGCTGTCTATTCATACCCAAGAAGATCTCTCTTGCGATTGTTCTAGAGATTCTAGAATGATCCGACTAGATGGATCTGGGCGTTCTAGAAAATGCCAGCCAACGCCCCTGAAACGATCCATGCAAATGAGGCGACAGGTCCGGCCTCAGTTCGTTACATTATGTTAAGTCTGGCTTGTGAAGAAAATAACTTTTTCGAAATCTTTAAAAAGAAAGTAAGTAGGTTCTTTTAATTTTTAAAATACAGTAACAGAACCATTCATTATTTGGATATTGTACAACACCATTCATGATATAACGCATAACAGCGGAACTTTGACGGTTGCGGTGAATACAACCAAGACAACTGGTGTAAATGTGCCAAAAAATTTGAAATAATTCAAAATAGTTGTACGATAAAAAAATATATTACTCGGTATGGTATACAAAACCGCGACATACAGGGTGTCCCACGAAGTTTTGGACAGTGAATATCTCGGAACTCGAAAGTAGAGGAGAATTGTAATTTTGGGGTTCTGAATTAAAGCAATTGTTGCAGATTTTTTGATACTATGTTACCCAATGAGCCTTTTGTTTTCGGTCACGTGACATCTGATTCAAGATCTTTAATGGGACACTGTATATTTTGGCATTTTTATGTTCCTCCCGATGAAACAATTTCAACAAACTATCACACTTGTGGTCTAAAACGATTAATTAAGAAATACAGGTACTTCAATATCCTTTGTCCCACGACGATTTTTAATAAAATAAGGATAATTAATTTAATTTTACCTTGTTTCAATCATCACAAAAAATATAGGACTGCCCAAATACATAGGGTGACCCTAAACCTAAATAATTTGGCAATTGCTCGTTTCAGACGTCGTGGGACAGAGGATATTGAAGTACCTGTATTTTTTTAATTGATCGTTTTATACCACAAGTGTGATAATTTGTTGAAATTGTTTCATCAGGAGAAACATAAAAATGCCAAAATAAACAGGGTGTTCCATCAATAATTTTGAATCTGATGTCACGTGACCGAAAACAAAGAGCTCATTGGGTAACATTATATCAAAAAAGCTACACCAATTGCTTTTATTCAGAACCCCAAAATTACAATTCTTCACTACTCTCGAGTTCCGAGATATTCCCTGTCCTAAACTTCGTGGGCCACCCTGTATAATTCGCCAATACAATAGCTTTTGTAAACTATCTTATACGAGAAAATCGTAAATTTGAAAAATACAAGCGAATGTCCTGTTGAGAATTATGGTGATCTGAGCAGTGCAACCGACTGTGTCAATCATGTCAATTTATTGAAAAAACTTACTGAAGAAGGTATGGAATAAGGCGTGGCAGAAGTCAGTCAGTTGCTATTGAAGGTATGATCTCATCAAAAATAGTGGAAATAATTGGTCACTTTCAACTGGAATGATGTTGGTGACTTTTTAGTCTATGTATCTAGAGTAGAACCTACAGTTATCGTGTTGTTACGGGTTTATTTTGCACTAGAAAACTAGACAGCGTTATTTTGTAAACACACTTTTGGTTATAACTCTATTGTTTTGTGCTTAGATCACAAAACAAAAAAAAAATTTCTGTTACTATTTTGTGCCATTGAGGTACTTCACTTCCAAATACTTGACCTTGTTTGTGTTTGGTTCTAAGATGGCGCTTATTCGTCTTGGTTCAGTTGGCAACACTGAATCTCCAGGTGTTCGTTCACCTGAGTCGCTGTCCAATTGTCTCAAGGAGTAGCTCCGAGTAGCTCGGGGTAGTTCCTGGACTGATCTCACATATCACGAACAAGCAACGAAGCGTTTTGTCTAATAGTAGACAGTTTCCGACTTTGACGACTGAGGAACGTTTTTCCGGTTCGATTTTTAATGAGAGTGACATCGTGGCGACAAACCTATTTGAAATTTTCCTATATCTAATGAAACTTTGATCATCTCTGTGGTGGATCTTGGGAAAATTCATATCTGGAGATTTCCACTTATTGTTTGCGATATTTGACGCTGTTTATTTTCGAGGAAATCTCTTTTAGGAATCCGGATTTTTGAGTTTTCTGAAAGACCTTTGTCTCTTGATGTTTATGCCTATTTCGTTATGTATTTTTATGGCCCGTAGTGTCATTCTTCATCGGTAAAACCGCTGGAACGAGAAAGTAGCTATCAAGGTCACATTCAACTTCCGGCAATGGTGGAGGACAGACGGCGTCCTTAGTTGGAAGTCAAGTAAATGTGTGTGAACGGTAAAATTTGTTGAAAATTAGCAGTATTGTGCATCGTTTATGTGAATTTGTCTACTTCTCTAGCTTCCTACGCCGGTATCCAGGCCGGATGACAACGGATTTGTCGGAGCTAGGGACCATACTGCTATTTAAAACTACTTGAATTTATTTCAAATAACCTGATTTGGAGAAATTGTTTCCGTATGGAGACAGAAATCCAAAAAACTAACATAGAAGAAGAAGAAGAAATAGCTATCAGACAGCAAACAAATCATCAAATCTGTTACCAGAACCCTCCCACTTAATAGAGGTAGTATTTGCATTTGGGCTCTACTTATGGCCCCATACAAGTGTAATCAGAAGTCAAACTGGTATTGTTCATTCTAGGGTGTTACTGCTCCGTTGTTACTGCTCCGCTACAGTTTTACTGTTACTGCTCTGCTACGGTTTTATTGTAAATGCTCCGCTCCGGTTTTATTGTTACTGCTCCGCTACTGTTTCGTTGTTCCCGCTTCCGTTCATGACTGTTTCACTACTGTGATTGTTCCACTGTTCCTGCTCAATTGTGGTTGTTCCACTTTACATCTGTTGTTCAGTATTCCTTCTCTGTTCATCCCCTATTATTGGTATTCCCCGTGTTCCGTGTTCGTCCCAGCTGCACATGTACTGATCGACAAGCGTAAGGATGCCTCCGAGAATTGGTTGCGCAGTATACAAAACCCTGGAGTGGGGCAGGAGCTCAATCGCTCTGCCTTATTAAACAGTAGTCGATCTTTGTCGCACATCTACTTACGCTTCCTATCGTTTGCGCATCTTTGAGGCATCCTTACGATTGTCGATCTGTACTTCGATTGATTGTATCGTACCTACTGTGCACACGTACTCACCAAGGCACTGGACTCTTAACTACAACTGGTGAACAGGTCTGATTGAGAAAATCTACTTACTATCAGATGAGTCTAGCTTAAGATTGTGCCCCTATGGCAAATTAATGATTGTTAGCTATCATGGTGACGTCACAGGCATAGCCCTCACTGAAGGTTTAGTATGCATATCCTAAAACGATACACTACTCTCAATCATACATATACTTTCATTCATCTTGGTGGTGCCATATTTACATTAATTTCATTTCATTTTCAATTGTGTGCCGAACTTTGCACATACAGTGTGTAACAACATTCAATACATTTCATTAGTAAGGGAAATGACTATTTATTCATTCTAGTCCAAGTAATCCAAGTACATAAGGAAAAACAAAACCTCTACATATTCATATATTATTTTCATACCTTCAAAGGTATCTATTGTTTAATATTTTAGTTATATTAGTGCAGTGGGTTGTCCCATTCCATCAGGGTGGTTTCGGATTTTTAACTAGCGATAATTCCGTGGTGCTCCGGAAAATTATACCCCATATTTCAATCTTATCGAAATCAATTCTTATTGTCGAATCCACGTCCAACTGAGCTACTGGGTATGTTAGTGGCGTGAAACATCATTGCACATTCACTGCTCTCCTTTCCTAAATTTCACCCCTAACATTGTTTCGCGAATCTATATCATAAAAGGTTCGATCCAGAGCAATAACAAAAAATATCGTTGCTCAATTTCAAGAATGTCTCAAAATATCAAATCGATTTTCCTTTCATTCAAGGAAAATCAATCTCCAAGAAGCCCTCTACGTCCGTTTACCTTCCGACCGCGAATTCGAACAGCATCCTGTAGTTTGATTAATGGAGTCTCTCTAATCCAACCTGGGATTACTTGGAATGGCTGCTCGAGGCGAACAGCCAGCACGCCAGATAACTCAACTGTATATAAGGAAAACTTTCCATTGTGTTTGAAGGTGGACGATAATACAGAGGTGTTTCGGTATGAGATATGGCTTGTATTTACACCAACAACATGAATCCAGATAGCTACTACAATGATGAAAATGAATCGACGAGATATAATGGTTCGGAAATAAAAAGTGTTTTTCGAAAGTCATAATATTTCTCCATATTCTCATACTGCTCTGGCCTTGAGAATGTCATGACAGTAGGAAATCGCCAGTGATAATATACTGAGTATATGAATAAAAAAAAACATTTTAATTGCTGTCACAAAAACTGTTTCATCAGTTTTGAAACATTAAAACTTCAGGAAGTGTTTCTGAACTGGTTCAATCATAACCCTGTTACACATTATATGTATAAACAGGATTCCATATAAAAGAGACGCATTCCAATTTATGTCTAACATGCGTTACACAAAAAACAGAGCTTTGAGGTTTTAAGAGGATCTGCAATTTCTCATTATGAAGCCATAGGATTCAAGAGCTTGGTTTAGTTTTATCGAAATAAACGACAAGATCCTTGATCAACTCACAACGAAAAATATTTCATTTTTCACTTGTCCATTACTGCTATATAATACCTTGGCACGGTTGCTATTGACAGACCCATAACGCCCAGGGCGTTATGGAGGGCATTATGAATCATAACGCCCGCTAAATGTTTTTTTCAGTAGTTCAATAAATTAATTACTCAGAAAAACTATAACTGTACATTAAAAAGGGAATAATTATTTTCTCCCAAATAGAAATAACAATTTGCAAATGTTCCTGAAAAATTAGTACCAAGTTTGAAGTTCTGTGAGTTGACCGATGATGAACTCCTCAATGTGCATTCGGTTTCGTTCGGAACGTTAACATTTTCTTTTTCGGAAACGGAATGGGCTATCATTGTAGCAATTTTGTTCTTCGAGGAGATACTTTCTTCAATATAGCTCTCCGCTACCGTACTACTCTTCCATTCTCCATGTAATTTTAGTGTCAAAGGAAGCACCACCTTGAACAAGAAGCGTTGACGACGTTCAGCGTAGACAATGTCTGGTGTAACCATTCGGGTTTTCCAAATTAATGTATTTCGCTATGATAGAAGGAACACTTCCTATATAATTTTACCTACAGGTAACTCAATGCATTTATTATTTCTGTGGGTTAAAAAAAAACTACGTTGTTTACATCCTTTTGGTCGTAGGTTAATGTACTTTTTAACCAAGTTCAAGGCTCCTATTTCGCTTTCTTCAACAATGGTGAAACGTTTTGAGGTGCAGGTCTTGGTTTCTGGTGCCTTGATCAGTAAAACGGCTCCTCTGTCTTCAATGTCATCTTGACCATTTTATCAAGTCTTAAGCCTCCAAATGCACCCATTACCAGAACAACTTTATGTAGCAGAGAAGTATCATCTGGAGCTTTTCTTATGAAAAGTAATACTTGTCCACCTTCCAACACCTTAGATTTTTTAGGAATGTATCCTTTTGATTTAACTTTCAGAAAGGCCATCAGAAGACTGAATGCTGATATATTAATGTTTTCTTTAACAATCAGTGTTGATTTCAGCTGTGAGTATTTAGTCCACAGACTATTTGCACTATATTTTTCAGATTGAAATAATGTAAAATAAATAAAAAATATTAATATTTTTCATGAGATAAACTCACCAGTTCCTGGAAGTATGCCATTAAGACAGTTTCATTTACGGTATTCACTCTGTTTTCATCTTTCCATTTCAAAAAATGGTCATACTCCTTCTCGTATAAGTATTTAGATTTCACAGATAGTAAATTTCCTAAAGCTTTTTCAGCTTTGAGCGTCACATTCTGTGGGATCTCCATAATTATTATGAACACAACCGTTTTTAGTTTCCTCCACTACCAAGCTTGTCAATTCTTACAAAAATGCAGCAGATGCACCATTTCATTAAATAAACAACTCTTAGCAACTTCTTCAATGTTTCCATGGTAATTGCATAAAAGCTGAGTTGCAGACCAGATCGCAGTAAATACTATGAGAAGAAATTTATGAAGTAAACAACGTCGTTTAAGATAATTGTTTCACCCCTCGGGCCAAAGGCCCTCTGCTGAATGTTACCCTCCGGGCGTTAGGATCAATATAACGCACTTGGTACATAAATAGCTAGTGTTATTTACGTTGCAATAAGGTGTAAGACTTTTTTTAAGTGAAATTCATGCTTTTACATTTCGATGCATTATAATAAGGCTTATTTTCTTCTGCATTAAAATAAGGTTTTTTTTCGTCGAACAAATGCTGAACTTTATTTATTTCAAGTTGAAGGGACAATCATCCATACTTTTTATTATTGAATATTATTCCAGGTCTTCAGCAGAAAATGTACGTTTACAATCTATTTCGTCATTTAAATCATTATATAAAATGCAAATAATAGGGGACCTTGGTGAACCCTTTGGAACCCCAGAGGTAGTGAAGAAGTCATTCGAGTTAAAATCATTATAAGAAACAAACTGAGACCGTTGAGTGAAATGAGATTTGATGAATAAAAGAGCAGTAATAGAAAAAGGTGGTCAATTCTGTCAAACGCTCTAGTGAAATCTGCTTAGATGACTTTAGACCGTTGCCCCATGACACTAGAAGTGTCGATTATCTACGAAGTTATGGCCTTCAAGGAATAAGAAGATTAAGTTGGATTATCAGGAAAAAAGTGGGTTGTTGGATCGGTACCCGGTCGCCCCCCTCCCTGTTGAACCAACTTCCGGTTGAAAGCAATGCTGCAAATGTTATTATAGAAGCAGCTGTACAAATGTATTGGAATAGTCGGGTCTAGATAAATTAACCGGGCTCTAGCCGATATACAAACGTTTAGGTCAGTCCCCAAGGGCGGCATACATACCGAAAGTTACACTTACCGCCATTTCTCTCTAATTATTTACGAAGCTATGCCCTTTGGTTAAATCCTTCATTTTGACTCATCAATCAATGTTATAACATTTGTATTCAATTTGGGTTAGCTAATTTAGCCGTATTCGAAGGAAAGGTGACGTCATTGACGTTAGGGAAGGGGGTGACCAGGTCAAACAAACCACTTTTTTCCCGATAATCCAACTTGATCTTCGTGTGTACAAACACGGAACAAAACAATTTTGAATGGTATCACCGATACTACTTTCTGAAATGAAAAACATTGTGATTGCTTGATAGGGGGCGGGAGAGAGGAGGGGTACATCAATTTAAGAATCTCAAATGGTGTTGGAGGTCAAGTGACACATCGTTGAAAAGAGAATTGAATTCTCCCTTCAACCATCCCCATTTTTTTCATATTTCATTAATACTTTCTTTATCATACGAAATGGAAATATCAAGTATAAGTGCGGATCTTCATCTCGATAAAATTGTATCGTTCGATATGGAGCAATGGTATTTTTTTTTTAATAGTATAACCGTACTACTTGTTGAGAGAAGATACAATGAAATTACTCGACAGGTGGCGCTGGGGGCATTTCAAATTGAAAATTTCGAAAGGGGAAGATATCGATATTGTGAAAATAAAAAAATAAAAAAATGGACATAGTTGGAAAGAAAATTAAATTCTGTCAACAACGATATGTAATTTGACCCCCTATGACATTTGAAAATTTCGAATTGATTTGCCCATCTGCGCCCGTCATCGGGCAATCGCAATGCATTTCATTCAAAAAGTAGTATCGCTGATACCATTTAAAACGATTTTTGTTCCATATTTTTACATCAAATCGTTAAAAAGTTAACAGGGGGTGTATACACCTAAGTATCTTTCGCAGTTATGTTAAGGAGGTGTTTTTTCTCAGCTAAAGATGCTAACAATTGTATAAAGAATTCAAAACCCACTGTTTTGCAGATTTTATGAGTTCATTTACCTATTATATATTTTCTAACTAACTACTTAGAATTTCAAAATACCTATTCAGGTAAATAAAATATAATATTTTATGAATTGTTTGATGAGGAGTGGGAGGAGAGAGCAATTTTTACCAGCTATTCAAAAAGGTATCACAAGTAAAGATTTCTATTGAAATTATTCAAATTAGGGGGGTGGTGGGAAAGGCTGGAAATAAGGGGGGTAGTGGGGAGTATTATTCTATGAGTCATTTCAGTTCAACTTTCATATCATAGTAACAACTGTTCGTAATAATTATATAACTTTGTTATGTAAATAGTATTTGTGAGTATTTTTAAACTATATGGAAAACTATATACAGTTAGGCAGGCAATCATTTGAATCCTGATATAGTTAATAATAAGCCATACTTTTTCAAAAAAATTGGCAAATTCTACGGATTGAGTAAAAATCAAAGCGATTATGGTATTGGTATTTGTCCATTTCTATGATCATTGTCTTGCCACGCTGTTATGCAACACCCTTTGTGAGAATATTCTTTTTTGTTCAAATAAAGGGACTCATGAGCTAGAACTTAGATGGAATGAGTTCATTTCTAAAGAAGTTCAATTACGAATTAGTGTACAAAAATCAAATCGATACCCAAAATAGCAAAAATCGAATTTTTGAATCCCTGTAGCTCGAAAACGATCTACCTATAAATTAGACCACGTAAGACTACGTAGTGGGATGCCAGGATCTACAAGATATCATAATTTGAGCTAAATTGGACGAAAGCCATTTTACCTAGTAGGTAAATGGCTCGATGAAAAATATATTGTGACAATGAAAGGAGAGGTATTTATTAATATAATGTACCGTATTTTTTACATTGTACAATTTACTTTGCAACCCTCTAGCAACTCTCCTTATTATATTCCTCAATATGAGACCCTCTTATAACTTGGGTCTTGAACCAAACGAAATATCAACAAATTATCAAAATTTGCCAAAAGCTATTTTCATATGGTTTTGTGCCCAGTTCTTTTCCGAATCTGTCAATATTTCAAAAACGATTCCGATTCCGATTCCGAAACGTAAAAATCCTATCAAAGAACTTAACCATTTTTAATGCTGGAAAACGTTTCAACAGCTTTGCGTGATGTCCCTAAATACATCTTCCGAGGAAAATATCTCATTTCAAAGTTGTCTATGGCTATTCATGGGTACGAACGTTATGAATAGCTGCCTTTCTATAATTCGCTTGGGGCTTTTTTACTTATTGAGAAGCCTTTTGTGGGGAAAGCTCTTTCACATGTAATAATCTTATACAGAGAATAACGTTAGGTAATCTTCTGTTTGAAAGTTTATACACATATATACCCGTGAGGAGAGGGTTATTATAAAAATAGTGTTGGAAATCTGGAATTCAGAATATGTTTTTGTTCTAGAATTGCAACTTTAGAACTTTTGCAAGTGTTTTATTCCAACGGGTCGGAAACACTGCAGCTAAGAAGGCTTACTGTGCCCTCCTCCACCAATGATTCATTTTACACGCACATGCCTATTCTTGTACTCCGTACTAGTGAATTGGTGGACTGGTTTGCACGACTTAGGGTGTGTTTCTTGTGGTACTATATCACATTGTTTATCAAATTCCAGAAATATTCAAATTATTGACGATAAGACCATAATTTGTTGTGAACTAGTAGACACCTCGAGTGTAAACACAGGCGATGTTCTTGATATTCTTCTCAATGTCACGAAGGTTAGTGAAAATTAAATTTTCTATCTGAAAGAAATTTTAAGAAGAAGGATATAATAATAAATAATCAAAGTGACTTAGTATGTTCTCTCAAGGAGCAAATTATATTATATTAGCCTTTATTAACAATGAAGCAATTCACATCATATATTTTATCTTACGATCTAGTCAACGCAGGTCAAAGCATTCCACAAAAACTTGAAGTTGTGCGTGGTAACTTATCTGCATAAGTAAGTTTTCCTTTTTTTTGCTATAGAGGTATAACATCAAAGAGTTTTCAATGAACTTGCTTATGCATATAACATTATAAACTAATAATAATAATAATAACCTAGTAATAGTTATAGTGATACAATGTCTTAAAAATGATAATTTTATATTTATATATTTCAGTAGTAAAACAATAAAACAACAAATAAAATGAATGGATGAATAGGAGTATCATCAAAAAAATTGTTCGATGACCCGATCCTCCATTGAGGAGATGTATTTTTTGGACTTTATTTTGAACATATCTACTTGATTCAATTCTAATAAGTTTTTTTTTCATTTATTCCGGCAGTATATTGAAAACTCTTGCCGCAATATAGGTGAAGCATCTTTGGCCAACAGTTTTTTAACAATGTTTGTTTTCAAGAATTTACCAAGTCTTGTTCTAGTTGAGCAAGAGTGATCCATGAAGTTGAGAGTAAAGCGGTTTTTATACAGGTGAGTAAGAATTTTTTGTAAAAATATTTTCCTGATATTGAAAATTTTAGTTTCAGAGAATAAGAGGTCCGAAGGATATGTCCTCTGTTTGCCATACATTGTTTTGAGGAATCGTTTTTGGAAGTTAATGAGTTTTTTCAAGTGGTAGTTCGCGACTCCTCCCCATGCTAGGACTGCGTATTGTATCCTGGATTCTACGAGAGCGTAATAAATGATTTTCATGTGGCTGATTTCTGAAAATTGTTTGAAAAATTTAAATTTGTGCAGAATACTCCTAAGTGTCGTTGTTATTCTGTTTATATGTTTATCCCAACGCATATGCTGGTCAAGGTTGACACCTAAGTATATCATGCTACCTACTTTTTGAATGGTGTAAGAGTATTCATCTCTGAAAATTTTCAGTTCAGTGAAGTCCGAAATTAATCTTATGTCATTGGAGAAGGTAGTGAATTTTGTTTCATCGACATTCAGATTGAGCAATTTCTGATTAAATCACTCCACAATTTTTGTCATATCTTTTTCTACGGATTTTTTTAAAATTTGCCCAGTTATCAGATTGAAAATACTGTTCAGATTTATACAAAAAAGTATTGTTCCCAGTACTGTTCCCTGCGGTACCCCAAATGTTACTATTCTAGAATCGATTATTTCATCGTTTATCGAAACGTACTGCTTTCTATCCCGTAGATAGCTCTGAAATAATTCGAGAGGTGTTCCTCTAATTCCCATATCCTCCAAGGCTTCTATCAACTGTTTGTGACAGACAGTGTCAAAAGCCTTGGAGAGATCCAAAAATACAGACAAGGATAGTTTGCCGTTATCTAGTGACTGACAGACTTTGGAAGTTAGATTAGCTTCTGTTGATTTGCCCCGTCTGAAACCAAATTGCTTATTCGATAGTTCATATTTGTCCAGTCTAGTTTTTAAAGTTTTTTTGAAATTTTTTCGTAAGCTGGTGATCAGTGAGATGGGCCTAAAATTCGTTGTCAGTGATTTACCTTCCTTTTTAAATATTGGCTTCATTCACTATGGCTCCTTTGAATTCAGATGGGCACTTTCCATTTTTATACATTTGGTGAATTAAATGGGTTAAGGGTCGAGAAATTTCTTTTTTTATGTATTTTAGCGTTTCTGTTTTGATGCCGTCTATTTCTGGAGCTTTATTAATTTTGAGAGAGTCTGTAGTTTGCTCAATTTCTTTTTCATCGACAGAGCTAAGGAAAAATGTGTGTGGAGAATAATTTCTTACAGGAGGTGGGTTCTTGGATTTTCTTATTTTACTTGTGGCATAGTAGTCGTTGAATGTATTTGCCGTTTCTTTGCTATTCGACGTCATTTCTCCCCTGGCATTTTGGCATAATTGGTTTTAGCGTGTTTTATTAGATGGTTAACTCTATTTCTCAATTCATGTATTCCTGTCTATATCTTTCTTGATTTATTTTATAAAGTCGGTGTAGTTGTAGGCCCAAATACAAACCAATTTCAAAATGAAATGAATTTTTAATGAAGTAGCTTTAGTAAATGTTTAGTGACAGATATAAAAAAATAACACTCATATCATTTTTTTCAAGAAATATGATCCCGTACCCGAATGAGTACAATGGGCTGATACGTGTATGAAAATAATAATTTTGAAATATTACAGATATTTTATGACAAAACAACTGAAAAGTTTTGGAGATTTGGTCATTACCAAAATGTAGTGTTGAATGGTTTTGTATGATATTTCTACAAACAGTTTCTTTTTATACAAAGTGCGACGACACGTTTCTTACAACGCTAGATGCGAGAATGGCACACGGTACACCGTAGGCATCTCAATTTCTTCTAGAAAATAACCAGTGTTGTCATGACTAACAGCTTGTGGAACTACTGGGCATGGTCGTCTGCTTTCTATTGACTCATTATTCAAATGTAAATAATATCGAGCAATATATCTTGTGAAGTCAAGAAAACTCATTTTTGCCTCGCTTGAAGCACAGAGTTGATGTAATTTTCTAGAAAAGGTTACAGTTACGTTGACCATATGGGTGAACAGACACCCCTACCATATTTTATCCCTGATACTAATTCCATAATAATTATTCGTAGACTGGTCAGTCAAATCAACGCTATCCATTCCAGCATTTTATATTTGGAATACCATTGGCTGTTTTATAGCAACTATCGCCTTTTGGACTCGGGACTATCGCTTCACGTAGTAAATAGTAATTGATTATCAGTCAAAGCTATAGTCGTAAGTGTCTCCTTCCATTTTATCTAACTTCTTAGTAGACTGAGCGGTACATTTCTTCAGTTTATTCCCACAAATAGTGCCTGTAGCACGAATAACTTTAGTTTTCAGATGAGTCATGAGACTAGACGTAGTAAAAAATTTGTCAAAGTACACTATGTGGTCACCTGAATTCTGTAAATGTTCCAGTAACGAGATTACAACCTTGGTACCAAGGCCAATTGAAAATAAAAAATGATTCGTTCATACTAAGATTTTTGTGGACATTCAAAATGTCCATTAGAGGTCATAATTTGAGCATTTTGTCATTTTTGTTCATTTGGTCATTATCAGAAAAATGTAAATATCTTTTTATTTCTAGAAATATATTAAGTGCCATAGATCTAAAAATAATTCTGACGCCCAAATCCTCATCCAGAGACCAATAAATCTATAATGACCATTACACCTTATTAGCCCATTGTACTCAGTCGAGTACATCAGAGTTCAACACCAATTCACATTTAACAAATATAGGTTATGAAATCATGATTGTTTCCAAACATATCATTCAAATGTCTAGAAGGAAAGCGTATCACAATTTGTGGAAAAATTTTGCAAATACCCTTATGAATGAATGATAACTATTTCACTTACCACCTCAAAAAATATTTCACTTTTAGAAATGACCACAATAACTCATGAAACAAATTACTGATTCGAAAGAGCTTCACAAACTTGTCTAGAAGTATAACGAATGCAATAAAACTAACAGAAAGTTAAACTATTGTTTGATGGGTGGTTAGTGACTTCCTAAAACAGGTGTACTCAACGGAGTACGGTGGGCGCTAATGGGTTAAGCTGGTGATCAGTGAGATGGGCCTAAAATTCGTTGTCAGTGATTTACCTTCCTTTTTAAATATTGGCTTCACTATGGCTCCTTTGAATTCAGTTGGGCACACTCCATTTTTATACATTTGGTGAATTAAATGGGTTAAGGGTCGAGAAATTTCTTTTTTTATGTATTTCAGCGTTTCTGTTTTGATGCCGTCTATTTCTGGAGCTTTATTAATTTTGAGAGAGTCTGTAGTTTGCTCAATTTCTTTTTTATCGACAGAGCTAAGGAAAAATGTGTGTGGAGAATAATTTCTTACAGAAAGTGGGTTCTTGGATTTTCTTATTTTACTTGTGGCATAGTAGTCGTTGAATGTATTTGCCGTTTCTTTGCTATTCGACGTCATTTCTCCCCTGGCATTTTGGCATAATTGGCTTTAGCGTGTTTTATTAGATGGTTAACTCTATTTCTCAATTCTATGTATTCCTGTCTATATCTTTCTTGATTTATTTTATAAAGTCGGTGTAGTTGATTTTTTCTCTCAATCGAATTAGCATGTCCCTGAGTAATCCAATCATTTCTTTTTTTTTTAACTTTTCCTTTATAGAGTTTCTTTCAATAGTGTCGATGATAGTTTTCATGAAGTGTGTAGTTGCTTCTTGAACATTTTCCATGTAGTAAAAGTGTTCCCAATTGAGATTATATATGCAATTCAACTATAAGTTTATCATGATATATTACTTTGTGAATTTTTCTATTTTTATTCCTCATTATGATATTTTGCAAAGGCATTTTTAATATCTGAGTGTATAGTTTTGTTTATCATACACTAACATATTCATCTACTAACTCATCATTCTACAACTCAATATTAATGTTTTTATCCCCAGCTATAACATGAGCTTCGCATTTTATGGATTTTGTTTGTTCCAGGTAGTAACTAAGAGATTCTACGAAATCATCTGGATTGGTGGAGGGAGATCTATATACCGGGTGACAACCATATCACTTTCGGGCTGCCATTGTTTTATTTTTTCACTTAGTATAACGAAACTTGGCAGAGTTATTATTCGAACTAAATGTCAATTGACTGATTTAACGACTAATTTCTACAACTTCTGGTTTCCCTGGAAATCACCTCAACTTTCTAAATTTAAATGGGACACCCTGTATATTGTTTGTTTTTAGGATTCTTTAAATTATTCTACATCCGAATTCATAATTTTTTAATTGGTTTTGACATAAATTGTATTTTTGAGACAAATTTTAATTTTCAATCTAGAGTGCCATGAGCATCCTGAATTGTCTCTACTTAGACTCTCTATTTACAGAAAAATCTAAAAAGAATATCTTTGTTTGTTAGTCCAGATATAGGCTGTGAAGTTGTATAATTTAATTTTTTTGTATTAATTCAAAAAGCTTAAATGTAACCATATCACTTTCATAACACTATTAAATGCATTATTTCAAGACGAATCCAAAAATGTATAACACATATAATACCATCTTTCATTCCAACTTACTTTTATTTCATTATCAATTCAAATCTCGTTCTAATTTAACTGTCAAACACTGTCAATACATGTAACCTCATAGGTACAACAATTCAATTGTTTTCCACGGCAACGGCAACTATGACTTTAATAACTATGCGAGATTCGGCAAAATGTAATTTAATAATGAAATGGACTTCTTCCAGAGATCAAATAAAAGTAAGTTGGGATGAAAGATGGTAGTAAGTGTTATACATATTTGGATTTGTGTTGAAATAATGCATTTAATAGTGTTGTGAAAGTGATTTGGTTACATTTAAGTTTTTTTGATAAAAAAATTAAATAACACAACTTTTCAGCCTTTCTCTAGGCTAACGAACAAAGATAAAAATCTTTTTAGATTTTTCTGAAAATAGAGTGTCGACGTAGAGAAATTTTAGGATGGTCATGGCACTCTAGATTGAAAATTGATATTTGATTTAAAAATATAATTTATGTCAAAATCAATTGGAAAATTATGAATTCGGATGTAGAATGATTTAAAGAATCCTAATAACAAACGATATACAGGGTGTCCCATTTAAATTTCGAAAGTTAAGGTCATTTCCAGGGAAACCGGAAATTGTAGAAATTTGTCGTTACATCAGTCAAATGACATTCAGTTCGAATATTAACTCTGCCAAGTTTCGTTTTACAGGGTGAAATAATGAAAAAATGGCAGCACGAAAGTGATCTTGTTGTCACCCGGTATATCAATGTAATAATTCTTATGTTATTGTTTCCAGTTCCAGTTCTCCTGCATTTCAAAAGATGAGCTGAAGCTTAAGGAATCGTCTAGTTCCGAAGTTATGAATTTTTCTGTGGGTGCATACATGACGCTAGTTTAACAAATAAATTGACATAAGTCAAATACTATGAAACCAGGCTGCGTTAAATTGACAATTCAGTGGCGAATCCAAAAATGTCATAAAAACGAAGGGTTTCCATTAATAAACTAGAACTTTGTTATGTATTTTATTTTGAAACATCCTGTATATTGATGAAAATATTTTCAGAATGTGCTTATTGTAGAACCTATATTGTTTGAAGAAAAAATCGAGTCGATAGCTTGTATAGAAAAAAGTTATGGACCATTCACACACCCCTGTATATTATCGGGTTTCCGCGCAAAGTGCACCTATAACTTTTTCGTTTTTGAAGATAATGAAATGAAATTTGGAGGATCTGTATAGGACATAAAACTGAATCTTTTGACAAGTAACTCATGCAACTTTTGGTTTCACCGCCGGAAGTGATATAAACTCTCGATTTTCAAATGAGACACATGGTATATTTTCTCTTGACATACTGAATACAACCATGTGTTACTTGTCACTTTTTGTAACCAAATTTCATTTTTGTTTCGAAATCTATTCTTTATTCTAGAGGCCTATGGATATCTTCAAATCACTAATTTCAGACCTAAAATTTTGAGAATAATACAACTCTGCTGTTTTTGATCAAAATATATATGATGTGCAACATTTCATTTTAAAATTTCTATTACAATTTTTTTTTCAAATGGCAACATAGTAGCTGGTTGGGTTAAGGAAAATGAGCATTTGATTACGATTAATTTGGTGCTGAAATTTTTCAAAATGAAAGATCTTAAGAGATTAAAATATGGTTTGAATGCATCGAGCAACCTGTATCCAACAAAACTTATGAAACACGAACAATAATCCAAAAGCTAATAAAATATTTTGTATATTTTCACAAACATCATGTTAGGGATAATATTTATGAAACAAAATATTTTATTAGCTTTTGGATTATTGATCGTGTTTTATAAGAAACATGTTCTTTAAATTATTTCACAATAAATGCCTAATTTACTTTTAGAGAAGCGAGGTGAAATGAGAAGTCGACCTCAATGATTTTGTTTTATCAGTTGTGTTTGTCACAGGCTACTCGATGCATTTAAATCTTATTTTAATACCAAAAGATGCTTCATTTCATACAACATCTGACATAGATTTTTGAGTTTTTTAACAGAACTTTGAAAACTATTAGTGTGGACTGTGGGGTATCAAATTAATCGTAATAAAATCGTCTTTTTTCCTAACCCGACGAGCCACCATGTTGCCATTTGAAAAAATTCAGTAATTTCAATTTCAAAATTAAATTTCATATAGCACATACATTTTGAACGAAAACAGTAAAGTTACATTCTTCCCAAAATTTTAGGGATGCAATTAGTGATTTGAACGTATCCATAGCATTCTAGATTAAAAAATTAAATTAAAAATAAAAAAAAATTGGTTATAAGAACTGAAAAATTATACATGGTTGTATCATAGAAATATAATAAACACTAGAACGCCAAACACGCTATCCGAGATTCAGTTAAATGAGGACCAACCTTTGCACTTGCGCATTATTGCTGTTTCTGGTCACGTCGTTGCCAAGTTTACTTTTTTTTTTCGTGTTCCAAATGAAGTTCGGAATATCATCTGTGGTTAAGGCAGGTTATTTTGGGAAGTCCAGTAAACTTGGCAACACCGCCTTAAAATCCCATCGTGACGTATCAAACGAAGAAAGATAACAGTGTCGGCTTCTGAGTTTTGGCGTTGCTAGGTTTTAGCAGTTGTTGTTCAGGGCAACTGTGTGAATCTGGATTACACCAATAAATTGAAAACGACACAGAGACAAAAAAAAATTATGCGGACTTGAATTTGGATGGTATGTCCATTATAAAAAAAATATGAAATTGATGTCAATGACATGTTAATCGAAGATGGGGAATTTTATCATTTCATTTCATTTCTCCATTCTTTGAGTACTCTGACTGAAAATGTGGTTACACGTATGTATCAGGATTTGTCTTTGAATCTATAAAAAAAATTATCAAATGTAGAGAATTTTTGTCCACTCTTGAAAACATTACAGAATCTTCTGCAGATGCAGAAAACTTTAAATTATTGAAGAGAAAAAATAGAGATGGTGTCATAAGGTCATCACAAACTGTTATTGATATTTATATTTTCCTTGAGAGAAATATTCGGCATGTTCTTGCAATTAATGATAATTTTATGCCAAATGAAACGAATTTTTTGGAAACTTTCATAAACCAAACTCCATCAATATTATTTCAGGATGAAAAATTATTCAGCTCCATAATAAACCACATCTTATAAGGTGAGTCACAAAATGATAAAAACAATAACAAGAATTTACACCAGAATTAGATTTTTCAATATTGCAATATCGCAAACTGAGAAAATTAGAGGTGAACTGAAATGCCTCAATTTTCGTTTGATAGAAATAAGTTTGTAACATTACAAAATATGATGTATTGAGAATAAATTATTATAGTCCGTTTCCTCCAATCCTACCATTTCTCCTCATTTAAAACAGATTGAAACAAATATCCTGACAACAATTTGAATTTTTGACTTTTTATATTTATTTCTCTCAACATTCGATAATCTACTTTTTATTACAAAAAATGCCATTTGAATTTAATGCGATTCAACAACATTTACAATGATAAATCAGAACCTCTGACCAAATGCAAAAATGTAGTTTTTTACCCGGGAAACTATATTTGACAGATTTTTTCCCAATTTTATATCTCCAATCAATGACATTTCTGTTTTTCAACGAAAATGATGGAAGAGTGATAAGTCAACAAGTAGTTTGAACTGATTTAAAAAATTTGTAATGTCTTGTCAATAAAAGCCTTTGTTATTATTACATACTTTTTGCATTAATAACTAATTAATTAATCAATTAATTTGTAGAAGTAGAAAACCAACTTTAATATTCAGAATTTCGAAAATCAAAAATATGCTTACCTTAAGAAAGTGTTTCCTAACTCTGATATGGATATCGACTATAATAGGCTCAACGGTTTAGGCGTGAAGCCGATGGACACACAAATTGAGGTTTTTATTCTAATTTACATACTGAGTGGAATCAAATCCCGTCAAAATATCAAATTTGAATTTTTTGACGATCACAATAATTTGTCCCGACTTGGTCGCTAATATGATGTGCTATCACATCTTTATGTTTTCATTATTTTATATATCACCCAGTTAGTCAGATTTTTGTGTATATTGATCTTGACGGAAGATGTCAGTTTAAAAATGAATATCAACTATCAAAGTCTATTATTTATATCTAAGTTATAACATGGCGCAGTCGTTGTATTAGGAACCTTCAAAGGTCGCTTTCACTTCTCATCATGCCCAGAGCTACAAGGAAGAAGAAATCAGGCCAAGAAAGTGGTGAGTCTGCCACTGACGCCACATCCATACATTTATGAGAGGCGTATACGAAGCAGTCTCTTACAAACATGGAATCATCATTCAATGCAAAAATAAAGCAACTTCAAGATACCGTTGACAAACTACTCCAAGCATAATCTGTTTCTCCTCAGGTACAGACCGATTCGGTTAACACATCCGATGAAATTGATATAATAGAAAATATAATACCTTCTCAGCGCATATCTGGTGCTATTCCGCCAGATAAAATAACAGACGATCTCACATTGGCTCAGTTCAAAGACTGGAGAAAAATATTTGAAAATTACCTGATAATTCAGGGTTTACACAATCGACATTATTCATTTTTTAACCAGGACATATCAGACGTAGTTCGTTTAGTTTTGAAGATAGAACATATTATAGATTAAGCCCCAGAAACTGTCTTGGATAAACTAGAAAGATATTTCAAAAAGTGAGGAAACAATAGGATTAGACGCAGCAAATTCATGTCAAGAAAACAAGAAGCTGGAGAACCATTCATGTCCTTTTATAGGGAGAAATTGAAACTTTTCCAATTGAGTGATCCTTGCAAACATTGTTATAATTCTTGCCTCTCTGATCACATTATTGAATCACTTTCTGATGTAGATGTTCGTAGAAAATGTAGACTTTTGCCAGATTCAACCGAAATTGATGAAATTATCAAACTTTGTGAATCACAGGAAGCTGCTTCATTCGAAGAAAATCAGTCTCAAAAAGCTATCAACAACGTAATCAAAGAAACACCACGAAAATCAACTAAAAAAATGTCCTCGTTGCAATCAAAATTGGCACATGAGTCTTAAAGATTGCCCGGGAAAGAATACAATTTGTAAGAAATGTCATATAAAAGGTCATCTGACCTAGTATTGTCAGTTAAAGAAGTTGGTGAAGAAATCACTGAGGAGAATAATTCATATATAACCATGATAAAATTTAACCAGATATCTTCCAATCAACGACAAATTGAAGTGTGTGTTGATACGCTAGAATGAAAAATTCTTTCATGTATTTGGCAACCCCTGATACTGGTGCAGAAGTATGTGTAGCAGGCGAAGACTTCTTAGCTAAAACGTTGTTTCAAATCAACCAGTTAAATCCTACCAAATTCAAATGCAATCTGCAGATTGTTCGTCACTGGATGTATTAGGTTATCTGGAAAGTAAGATACGGTATGTAAATTTTCAGACTGATCTTACCATTTACATATGTAGAAAAGTGAAAGAACTTCTGCTCAGTAGATATTCCCTCATACAGCTCGGAATTATTCACATCGACTTTCTAAAACCGCTTCCAAAAGACTATTTAAGTACAAATCTTGTGAAAACTCGAAATACTCCTAAATTTCCAACGGAACAAGAGATAGAAAACATCAGAATGCAATTATTGAAGCAATACTTTGATGTTTTCAGCTCTGAAACGGTTTTAAAACCCATGGAAGGAAAATTGGTTCATATATATTTAAAAGAAGGTTATCCCATATTCTATTTCGTGCACACGAAAAATGCCATTTGCCTGGAGAGAAGCTGTGAAGAATGAATTGGATGACATGGTGAAAAAAGGTATCATTAAACCTGTCGGAGACATTCCATCAGATTTTGTAAGCCCTCTTGTAGTTGTAGTTGTCTGGCAACTTGGTCTTGATGGGGAGAGTCAAAATTTAACAACACTTCTAACTCCATGGGGACGTTACCAATTTTTACGAGCTCCAATGTGATTAGTTTGTTCAGGTGATGAATTTTGTCGTCAAGGAGATGAAGCTTTAATGGGTATTGGTAATATTGAAAAGGTTGTTGATGATATTTTAGTTCACGATGAAACATTTGAAGACCATTATAAAAGAATTATTCGGTTACTAGATTGTTGTCGTAAGAAAAACGTCACTCTCAATCCAGAAAAGTTTGAATTTGCAAGAAGTGAATTAGCATATGTAGGCTACAGAATTGGAAAACAAGGCATTAAAGCCGATCCCATGAAAGTTAAAGCCATTCAAGATTTCCCTAAACCTGAAAATATAACTCAACTGAAATCATTTTTGGGGCTAGTGAATCCAGGGAATTTTTCTGCTGAAATCAGTTCCTTTGCCATTCCATTACGAAATTTACTCAACATTGAAAATGAATACTTTTGGGCATCTACCCACGACTTCGCGTTCGAAAAACTAAAATTATTTCTTTCCCAATAACCTATACTAGCCCACTATGATCCAAGTCTCCCAACAGAATTACAGACGGATGCATCTAAATTATACGGACTTGGATATATACTTCTACAGAAACACATGGATGTTTGGAAACAAGTTCATTGTGGATCCAGATTTATCTCAGATACAGAATCAAGATATGCTATGATTGAGTTGGAAATATTGGCGATGACCTGGGCAGTGAATAAATGCCGATTATATTTATTGGGTCTGGAAGAATTTATAATTAAAACAGATCATAAACCATCGATTCCCATCCTAATCAACCAAACACTAGATAATGTTCAGAATCCACGACTTCAATGGATGAAAGAAAAATTATCTGGGTATACATTCAAAGTTGAGTGGGTCAAGAGTCAGGATCGTTTGATACCAGATGCGTTATCCAGAGCCCCTACAATGTTTCCAGTAGAATCTGATTTATTAGCTGAGGAATCTTCAACATATTTAATCTCCTTCGTGAATCATCAACTATATCGACTAAAAGAAGAGGATGCTATTGTTCAAGGGGATTTAGCATTAGACTTTAAAAAATCTGCCAATCTGCCCATCTGCCAAAGATGAATTGAAAGTGGAAGATGGTGTGATATTGAAAGGATGTCAAATTCTTATTCCAAAAATGATGAGAAAGCCAGTTATGCAAAAACTTCATTATTCTCATCAAGGAGTTGAAAATACCAAAACGTCGAGCACGTCAAATAGTTTACTGGCCATCAATGTCTAACGATATTAAAAATTTGATTGAAGGTTGTGAACTGTGTCAGATTTGTCATCCTTCTCTCCATAAAGAAACAATCATCCAGGTTAAGATTCCGGAACGCCCTTTTATATATGTTTCTGCAGATCTTTTCAGATGTGCCGGTAAACACTACATGGTATATATTGATCATTTATCTGGTTGGCCAATTGTCTGTCACTATGGAAATAAAGATCCGAATAGTTTAAGACTTATTGAAGATTTGAAAACAATTTTTACAGACACAGGTGTACCAATACGACTACGATCAGACAATATGCCCTTCTGCTCCTACGGGTTTCATGCTCCATCATCTCCACATTACCCTCAAAGTAACGCTCATGCAGAAGCAGGAGTCAAAGTTATGAAATCATTGATAACAAAATGTACTGAAAATGGCAGATTATACGACGAAAAATTCTGTTTGGGACTATTAGAATGGAGGAATACACCTAGATCAAATGTTCGCTTACCTGCACGGATACTGTATGGTCATCAACTGAGATCATTAGTACCTGCCCACAGAAAATCATTTTCTCAGCAATGGCAAACAAGTGCAGAAATATGCGAGAAAAGAGCTATGAGTCAATTGGAGTATCAGAAAAACTCCTATAACCAGCACGCCAAAGGTTTACCTGAAATTCTGATTGGAAGTACTGTGAGAATACAAAATCCTAGAACTAAGTTATGGGACAGACTAGGAGTAGTGACCGAAATAGGGCGATATAGGAACTACACGATCAAATTACCAAGCGGAAGAGTATTGAGAAGAAACAGAAAGTTTTTGCGTAGCGTCCACAGGGAAGAAGGTGATATAGACATTCAAGTTGAAAAGGGGAGATGATATGATTTGCTATCACATCTTTATGTTTTCATTATTTTATATATCACCCAGTGAGTAAGAGTTTTGTGTATATCGATCTTGACGGAAGATGTCAGTTTAAAAATAATTAACAACTATCAAAGTCTATTATTTCTAAGTTATAACAGTCGCGAGAAAGCACAAAATAGAAGACCTACACTCAATATTTCTATTTTCAAGAAGTCAATTATTGCTTTACTGTATATGTTATTAAAGGAAAACTCTATTATATTGCAAATGCTATTACCAACAACTTATACCAGATTCAGGAACAGGAAGTCCAAAATCCTAAGACCGTCCCTAGCGACACTTGCGCTCGATTGCGAAAACTCATATAGTTAAAGATCTGCCTATATGATTTACTGACAGTCAAGGAAACCGTCTGCTGGGCATGAAATAGCATTCTTGGTGTTGCCTCAAGTCGCCTGAATGTATTTTTAGTATGTCTCCAGGTCAAGGTCAAAAAGGGGGGGGGGCGTTTGAAAACCAGTCAGTTTGTGACAGTTTGCTGGTTTCACATTTCGGTAGATACGGTGATTAACATACCTTCTACCAAGTTTGACCCGCGTACGAGGTCAAGCTCCAGAGTTATACCAAAAAACCGCTAATTTTGAAAATCGTGGTTTTTTCAGCATACCTCTGTAAATTGACGTCGTTCGGAAGTCAAACTTGGCAGAAGGTATGTACAGCACCATATCTACCGAAATGTGAAACCAGCAGACGGTCACAAACTGACTGGTGTTCAAGCGCACCCCCCCCCCTCCTTGACATTGACCTTTACCCGGTGAAACCGAAAGTTCCATAAACTTGAGTTAATTGCCAATAAACGCAGTTTTATGTCTTATGCAGATCCTTCAAATTTTATTCTATTATCTTCAAAAACAAAAAGTTATAGGGACGAGCCACCTTCCGCGGACACCCGGTATCTATAGATTGCGGTAACTCGTCAAGATATACCCTTTATAATCTGCCAAAATTCTACAAAAAACTTTAAGTTCCAGATGGGACCACAAACGATAACCCCCCCCCCTCCCCCCCAAAAAAAGAATGAAATATCAAGACGCGAATGCCTCCGAAAGTCTCTAAAGGCATCCGGAATCCTTGGGATCATCAATTCCATGGCAAATTCGCAAAACCGTCACGATCGACCGGATAATAGAATATATCTTGAGGAGTCTATCTGGTAAGAAGGCTCAATGACGCTCTATTTACGGAGCCGCCAATCCCCATTAGCGCGTTCAGGACTGGCAAGGATCAGCGGCTGCGACGGAGAGTGCAAATCCGCGTGAAAGCGATCCGCCGCCGCCTCGTTCGCCCCCCGTCATTCACACCAACCCTCCGTTCTCCGTACGCGGCACACTTGACGCCCTGCCCGCCACTCTCACACGCACACTATCCTATTCCGTACGAAATTAATTATTTAGTTGTTTTGCGCCGGGACTCGGGAAGAAGTCAGCGGGACTCGTATGTTCCTATAGCTAGTCCTTTAGGGAACTTTCAAGGATATCTTTTAATTTGTTCCAGGAGCCCGTAGCCAATAGGAAATTTACTTTATAGGTAGGTAACTTTTATGTGACGACCATTTCTAGTTGTACCTACCGGTATTATTGTTACTATTATTGGTTGTGCCGTTATTGTTGTCATTGTTAGTATCGTTATTATTTCTACCATTGTCAGTATCACCATTATCATCATTGTTGTCATCATCGTTGTATCTAACTGCTGTGCAGTGTGGAAGCACCCTGTACATATTCAATTCGACAGGATTAGAAACGACCAGGTACGCTCTCTGGTTTACTTGCGTAACCAGATAAAGAGTGACCAAAGTATTATTCATAGCTTGAATCTGACTATTGTGGACTGTAAAAGACAGTGTAGAACCATTCGCATGTGCATTATTTTCAAGTCGTTACACTTCAAAAATCTAGTTAGACTATTTGAAGACCTCAGGAAAATAACGTGTTTAGTCACATTTTGCCTCAAATAGCGATTTCCATGTCAGCTTTTGACTGCCGGACTATGCTATCACATGGCATATTTGTACTGGTAAAGAACGTGTCGGGTCAGGAGATACAAATACTTTTTTCTACTCCCGTATGTGAATTACTAACGTCACACATCGATAAAATTGTGTAAAGCTTCATTTCACGAATCGGTGTGTGAAGTGCCATGCTTTTCTTATGGGATTTATTTCACGGACCGGTGCCATAAGAGTCAATACAAATTCACACACCGGTCGCTGGTCTAGGTAGCGGTGGCGAGATAAATTGACAAATATGACAGTTCCCGCAGAGTGAAGGTCAGAGTTACATCAGTTAATAGACCGTAAATAGTAATTAATTACCCTCTGAATTTATTAATAGTACGACGAAATTTTGATTTAAACCGATTAGCCGTGTATTTCACGCAAATTCCTGATGGACAGCATCCCATCCCATCAACTCCTCCAAATATAACGTTAGCAGCCAGTGAAGCAAGTTCATCGTTATTGCCACAAAAATCGTTGGGAATTTACGAAAACACTTTGGAAAAGTTTATGCAATGGCGCAATACAAACAACGTCCAATCATTCTCCGAAAGGGTAATATTAGCCTACCTATCTGAATTATCAACAAAGGTTAAATCTTCTACCTTATGGAGTCACTACTCAATGTTGAAAAGCACCATTAGTGTTAAGTACAACGTACAAATTGGTGATTATCCGAAAGTTCGCGCTTTCTTGAAACGGAAAAACGAGGGATACATTCCTAAAAAATCACGCGTTTTGGAAAAGGAACACGTATTAAAATTTCTCAAATTTGGCACCCGATGAAAATTTCCTTTAATTCAATCTCTAAGTAAAAGGTCGTAGAAAAAGTATAGTGTGCACCACGTGCGTGAAGACTTTTTTACGCTCGTGCGGATTGTGAAACTCGCCTGCGGCTCGTTCCACAAACTTCCACACTCGCGTAAAAAAGTATACTTCACGAACTAGTTACACAATATACTATTGTAAACCGTATACAGGCAAGAAACGTAAGTAGTACGAACCTAAAGATCGCTCTCCTGTAAAGTATTGCCAAAGTGAATTAGCACGTTCTTTCCCTGTGGTCTTCATTTGGAAATGCGATAACTTTCTCAATATGTTACTAGTTGATTTTTCGGGGTAATTGATCATATCCAATAGCTATCGGAGGCATCACTAATTTCAGCTATGTACTATTTTTTAAATTTTCAAATAATTGAATTTTTGAAAGTATTTTCCAAAAACTTGTAATAATCGAATATTTCCTACGATATTTCATCAATCTAGTTAGATTTCTTTCAAAATTCGAAATAATTATTTGAAAAACATATGAATCAATAATTTTTGTTGATACAGCAAAAATAATTTTTAATGAGGCGGATGATAAAATGAAGTTTATAACTTGAGGATATCTAGCATGTGGAGGAGTACAATATTCTTCAATTGGGTTCATGATTTTTTATTTTAGCAAACCGAATATTGTTGCAGGTAGCTGGCTGGAGGTGTTAAAGTTTTTTAGCTCGTCATATAGAAACTTATTTCGATAATAATGACATAAATGTGGTTGAAATTGAATACCAAACACAGAATGAGGCTAATGTAAATCTTTTAAAAAAACCAAAACAAAATAAATTCCTTGGATCACCAACATATCCTTGGAGATCATAACTACTTACCAATTCACAGGATCTATTGACAAAGTGAGAAATCTGCAATTGCCAATCATCACTTGGAAATGGAGAACACTTATTTGGATGGAAGAGCAAGCTCGAACCTAGTCTATGACTAGGTGAGAGACTGAATCCTGCTTTTTGATAGTTGTCCTGTTATATATCTGTATATGTACCTACTCCATGTATGTTTTACTATCAATAAAATCAATTATTATTATTATTAAAATCTGCCACAATATTGAGAACACATGCCTACATCTACCAGAGATACCTCCAATGCTTTCGCAGTATCCCCCAGAAACTATAAACCATTTATTATGATAAAGAGAGGTGCTGCTTGGGTTACTTTTTCTCTTCATAGCTGCCTCTAATTTGGCTTCCACTTCATACCATCTTGGCTTTAGTAAATGAACTGTATTAGTTATTTTATTTGCCTTGAAAAGTCCTGTAACCCAGAAGATAATGTTTTGACGAGTCTTTTTATAGCAAGATGCGCTTTTCCTTAAGATTCTTGGGAAAATTATCAAGATTCCTTGACCAAGGTTCCTTTGGAAGTAGAAATCTAGAGAAACAACTCTTTCGAGTTTAATATATCTGCTATTGTGCTATTGTGAGTACAAATTGTATTTTATTGTCTAGTATTGTATTTGTATAACAGTTGAGAAAGTATAGGTAATGATAAAATAAATTATTTCCAGAAACAAATAGTACAATGTTTAAATACTTGGAATATATGGATAATATACACGAAAATATACAAGATACAAGAATAAACATGAATGGATATATATAGGTATAAAGAACTCCGCTTATAAAATTACAGAATCTTGTTCAGTTAAGGACACAAAATTCACATAAAATTACATTTCATATAACACATAATGACAATAGTAAAAAAGTAGGTACAGTAAATGACATATTAGGAAAGGTTTTATTGAAAGTGGAATGAGAATGATAGCGAGTATAAAGGATCAACATTCGACAATGCTGTCCTCAATAATGATTTTGAAGTTCATCAGGCAATAAACGGAGTAAGCGAGGAGCAAGATACGGGAACAATTTGAATAATAGTTGTCTTATGTCGAACTGTCTTGATTCGAGGAATAGCCATTCAGTTGAATATTTTTCCGATTTTCCCAAAATAATTTTGAGGAACCATTTTTGGTGAACCTCTGATGGTTTAAGATAATAGCTCAGAATGCTTCCCCAGCCAATAATACCATACCGAATGATGGATTCTACTGAAGCATGGTACAGGATTGTGAGATGTGTGAACCCTAAACATTTCTTAAACTGCCAGAATCAGTCCGAAAGCTTTTTTTACTTCATTAGCAATATCTTTGTCCAACCATAGAAACTAATTAATATGGATTCCCAGATATTTATTTCACCGATTTCTCTAATGGGATATCCACATTCTTTAACTTAAGGGCATCGTAATGGGGTGAATTATTTTCGTGTGACGTAAATGGGACAACTTCAGTTTCCTCTACGTTTAGGATTAGGACATTCCAGCTGATCCCATATATATCCTAGTATATATCAACACCGTATCGACAGCGTGAGTATTTCGTTTATGTAAATTGAGAACAGAACTGCCTAGGACAGTCCCTGGAGGGATGCCATGTGTTATGTCCATTTCCTATTTGAACACTTTGTTTGCGTTTGGTTAAAAAGTTTGTCACCAAATTATGCATAGTCCCACGAAACCCCAAAACATTACAGCTTTTTTCAATAAGAATCTGTGACAAACAGTATAAAATGATTTCTCTAAATCGATCGAAATTCCTAAGCACGCTTTTCTCTTATCCATTGATTGATTAATACCATATAGGTAATAGCAGCAATGGCGTGTTGAGTGGAGATATTAGGAAACCAAACTGCGTTGTTGCAATCAGTTTGTACTTATGGAGTTGTATTTATTGAGTATGGTAATTTACCATCCGCAATTTTTTCAAAGATCGTAGAAGTGATATAGGTCTGTAATTGTTAAACTTTTCTCTTGTCGCTATTTTTGAAGATTGGTGTGATAATCGCGAAAGAGGTCGTGCTAAATGTTCTGCAATGAATTTCGAAATATTGTAAGTGATTTTATCTGGCCCAGGAGTCTTTTTAGATTTCAGTTCTGTGATTTTTTTCTTCACTTCGGACGGGTTTGTTTCAGTTAGAGACATAGATTGACGCTGTCCACGGGTAGTGGGTTCGTTTGGTTGCTAAATTCTTGCCTACATTCGAAAAATAAAAATTTAAGCATTTTGCAATATTTTTACTACCACAGACAAGGTTGATGTTTTCTTGTTCAACTGTCAATAATCTACCTTTTGGGCTTGTTTCCTTCGCACTCTTTTGCTGTTTTCCACATTTCTTTGGAATTTTGAGAGTTTTGGATTATCTTGTTTTTGTGAAAGTTTATCATTTCGTTTTTTATAATGTTTAATATGTTAAGGTTGTTATTAAATTCAGTTTTTAGAATACGATTATCTAGAAAGTTTTGACTCAATTGACATCTTTGTTTAATCGAATATAAAATTTCATTAGTTAGGTATCCATTCTTTTAATTTTGCTTTCATGGATTTGTTAATCGATATTGTTGCGGTTTTGATACAGCGTTGGAGTTTTTAACAAATGCATCAGTCGCAGTTTCGACATTTTCTGAGATTATACCAATGTTCTTTTTGTATCAATTGAAGATATTTATTTTAATTGAAATATTCTTAGGTCAAATGATTTTTCTGAGTTTTATTCATCGTATTAGTGGTGTTTGTGCCTATGATTAATCAATAATGGTCTGTAATGTTGCTTCTGATTGTAACTGGAGTTATATAATAATAATAATAATAAATTGCCTTTATTTAACCTGGCGGAGTTCAGCTGTCGCTGTAAAATATTGTTCGGATCTCATTTCCACAAAAGTTTGAGTTGATTAATCGTTATCCGCCAATGGGTTCCTATTGATATCACCTACTATACAAAATTGTTCATATATTTCTATACTTACATTAGGTAGGTACTCAGAAAATGTTCTAGCCTCTCATTGGATATTTGAGTTCAAATGTATTTATCAAAGAACATTGATGGAAGATTTCCGTTGACTATTTTGTCTAATTCATTCACTGAAGTATTGCCGAAGTGTTCTCTAATTTCGTTGATTGTTGTGAATTCTTCAAAAGTTAAAAAAAAATGTTATTTCCGTCAATCGATTGCACCCCTACTCGCAACCCTCAGAAGTCTACGAAAGACTTGTGTGAGCTAGGAAAGACACAGCCCTTACCTTTTAACGTGTGATGCCATGCACGAGACTGATGACCATGCGGGGATTTCAACCCTAGACCCTTCGCTTCAAAGGCGAACGCTCTACTATCACGGCCACCACGGCACTTGCCTAATACCTAACAACATGATGATTAATCTCATACCATCAGGTTAACCACATGATTTTCCATTGTTCTGTTTGGATTCGTGGTTACTCACTGAAGGACCACCAAAGGCAAGTTTCGACTCCTCCCTGAAAATCACCAAACCTGGGATATGCCCCAAGATGAGATGACAAAAAAGTTTAGCTTTCTGAAAGAATTCAGCACAAAACTAAGTAGCAAAAGTAAATGGTATAAAGACACCATCCCAAGATTCAAGAGAATGTTATTACATGGCACACAGATGGATCCAGAACAACAGAAGGAACTGGGATAGGAGTATATGGGCCTGGAACCAAATGTTCCGAAAGTCTATGCAAATCCCATAGCATTTTCCAAGCGAAAATCTACGACATCGGAAAATGCGACCTGCTCAATAAAGAAAGAAATTTTCGTAGACAAGAGGGTTTCATCATGTCAGATAGCCAAGCAGATTTTATAGGTCGCAGTGTATTGACACCCCCACTGAACAGAATTCAGAAATACTCCGAGGAGCTGAGTACTATCGGGAGTAATACCACGAGTGCTATCAATACTATCGATAGTAATTCTGTCAGAAATCAACGAGATCAGATTGGTTGGTAATACCACTAGTCCGTTAGGACGAGTGGTGTAACCCAAAAGCAATTTGATCGAGTTCAAAATTTCTGATTAAATTTGTGGTAGTATTGTGAGCACGAGTTGTATTTATTGAGAACCAACTAGGTCAAAAAAGGTCCATTGTCGTGAATTCTGCAATAGTTATAGATATTGTCTAATAAACATGAAGTCTCTCAGAATGACGAGTTAGAGATGGTATTATATCCTCCGTTGTTGTTTGGATACGTAGTTGTCAATGACGACGTGGTCTTACCGGCTCAAAATGAAGGAACCGTGTACTACTAAGATACACCGTTCTTAGAGGTCCTCATATCGCAGTAGAAGGGAGTTTTACATAGCAAGTGAACAGGGCCGATCCTAGGGTATTGGCCGCCCGCGTGCAAATACCAGATGTGCCGCCCCTCCAGAGATTTTTTTCTTATTTTGACTAATATTTAACGTTGACGTTATAAACTCTTAAACTCATCTACCTGTATAACGTCTATATTAGCACACAACGATTTTGGACATACTCAGTGCGTATACAGCTTTGTTCCATGGGAGGGCGAGTTATTCGTGGCGCGGGGATGACAGAAAAGGAAAGCGCCGCAGGCGAAATTTTTTTTCGTTCAAGGTCAAATGCCTTTAAATTGATAGTTAGGTTTGTCAGTGGTATTTCATAAAGGTGGAAAAAAAGCATGTCTTAATGTTAATTTTGATTGAAACACTGAAACTCATCTACCTGTATAACGTCTATTTAGCACACAACGATTTTGGACATACTCAGTGCGTATACAGCTTTGTTCCATGGGAGGGGTGACAGAAAAGGAAAGCGCCGCTGGCGAAATTTTTTTTCTGTTCAAGGTCAAATGCCTTCAAATTGTAATTTTTCAGATTTTAGGAAAAAATAGATTATATAGTTACGTATTTTTATCGTATTCGTACGTCACAATCGTTGTGTGTGAAATAAGTGTAAGAAGTGAAACATGAGTAAAAATGCAAATAAAATTTGAAAACTTTATTTTTTTGGCCAGCTTATAAATAGGTTGATAGCAACAAAATACTTTATCAAAATAAAAAACAAACAATAATGTCACCTTTGCATTTTGCATAAAAAAAGTACCAACTCAAAATTCAACGAAAAGTATATAAATCAGTTGTTCTACAGTCTACAGACTAGGTACCTAATCATTATAATTACCTAATTATAAAATAACCTTTCTGGCTTTCTGAGTGGCAAATTTATGAATAATTTCCGTAAAATCTATTTTTTCACAGATTTCGGATTCAATAGAGATGATGGCCAAATCTGAAAGCCTTTCTTGTGTCATAATATTTCTCAAGTAATTTTTAATAATTTTTAATTTGCTGAAACTTCTTTCTCCTGAAGCCACAGAAACAGGTAAGGTTAAAAAAATTCTATTCGCTAGAGCAAAATTAGGAAAACAGGAAATGAGATCATTTTGGACTATGATTTCTAATACCTCAATTGGCTGTTTCTTACCTGGAAAAATATCTTTGAATGAAGTTATTTCATTAAACAGTTGTATACCGTCTATATCTTTCACGATACTTCCTTCCTCCTGTACCTGTAACTTAATATCTACGTCCATGCAGGCTTTCATGAGATCATCACTAGAAATGTTGTGAAACTCATACAGAAAGCGGAATATTGAAAAGCACTCAGATAATAATGTAAATCTTTCATTTACCGAAGAGATCGCGTGATCAAGAATTGCAAAATAGAAAGAAGTCTTGAATTGCTGGAAGGGATTCAAAAGGGGTTCATCACTGCCCTCGTAATCAAATAAACGGACCTTTTTTCTGAGCCTCGAACTTGGAAATTCGGGATCAATACCTAAATCTCTAGCAATTGTTGTGGCTGATTCGACAAATATTTTGAAATTATCGTCTGATCTTTGTGAAATAAAATATTTTTTTAAATTATCTAAGCCTTCAATGCATTCCGCGATGTTTAATTTAGGATTTTGAAGCATTTTACTCAGAACATTAATTCTTGATAATAAATCATGCCAAATCAAAATTGAACACAAAAATTTGAATGATTCAAGATTTTTAATTATTGATTTTGCACCATTTTTTCTTTTCTCGTCTCTGGTGGAATCTCCAATTAAGGCATTTAATGCGGTAATAATGTTTTTGAGGTCTTGCTTTAGAGGTCTAATAGCATTGATACGACTTTCCCACCTTGTTTCACTTAATGGTTTCAAAGTTAGACTTTTCACGTATTTTTTTAGTAAATCCCATCGATATGGGGACGCAGAAAAAAAATTATATACCTCTTGTACCATATCAAAAAATCCAGAAATTTCACCACTGGAGCTGGCAGCGTCATTAACGACGAGGTTTAAGGTATGAGCCGCACACGGCACGTATAATGCTCTAGGATTGATATCGAGGATCCGTTTCTGAAGCCCTATATTTTTCCCCTTCATGTTCGATCCATTGTCGTAGCCCTGACCACGTATATCTTTAACTTCGAGCTGCAGACTAGGTAATAGCTTCTCTAAAAGAAAATTGCACAGACCTTCTCCAGTGGTACTAGTTACTGGAAAAAATCCTAAAAAAAATTCTAAAATATCTACTTTACTTTTACCATCAGTAGTGTTCACACATCTAATTACAAACGTTATTTGTTCTGTATGACTAATATCGGGCGTAGAGTCGAGAATTATAGTGTAATATTTGGCTTTTTTGACAATGCGTGTTATCTCATTACGAATAGATTCGGCTAAAATATGAATTACTTCGTTTTGAAAATGCTGCCCTAAGTAGTGCGGTATACGTGTTTTTTTATCTTTGTATTTACTGATATTATTAAGGTGTTCTGAAATAACTGGATCAAATTTGGCCAACATCTCTACTGCCTTTAAAAAATTACCATTATCTCTATGATACAACTCCGTACTAGTTCCTCTGAATGCTAAATTTTGACTGGCTAAAAATTGTACTACAGCAATCATTCTTTCAATGATAGCGCGCCATCGCTTTTTCTCTCTATTGTAAACATTTTGTTGTTCCGCGTCAATAGTACAATTTTTTTCCATCCTCGTCTTTATTTCGCACCACGATCTTATAGAGTTAACGTGTTTTAGAGTATTTTCATGCTTATTGAGGTAATCCGGACAATGACGCCAATCAGAAAAGCCAGTACTCACAAGTTGTGTTGAACTATCTCTACTAAACAATTTACATGCAAAACAAAAAATACAATTTATTTTTATGGAATAGCAGAGCCACGCGCGATTTATTTTCTCCCCGTTCACTAAAGTTTTGTTATAATATGAACAGCTAAATTTTCTGCCACTCTCATCAATCGGAAATTTGAAATCTGCAATTTGTTTGGGACCGTGTTCTACCAATAAATCAATATATTTTTTTGTCAAAATGTTAGGCCAAGTACCTGGATCATCTAGTGCTACTTGAGCAGAGCCCTCTTCCTCTTTGCTCTCATCTTCACATTCGGCTTCACTGGGAATGGGACTGCTTGATGATGATCTTGCAGCTTTATCACCTTCATCGGGTGTGAAATCTATTGATTTATTGTTTGTTTCACTAGTACTGGTGGATGTTGATGGTTGAGAATAATCAAACTCCGCGATTTGATTCAAACCTTTTTGTTCGGGCTCACTTTTATCCGGTTTTCCAAAATACTTTTTCAATGCTCCCGCTTGTTTTGAGATTTCTTCTATTCTTCTCTTTTCTATAGAAGGCACCTGACTCTCTTTTAGTCTTTCTGTTTTTGGACGAGGACGACATCTAAAGGTAAAAGGTAAGAAGAACGATAAGTATATCATGGCTCAGAGATGCAGATAAAATGAATAGGAATTCTTCAGAAATTTTGAAATTCATCGTAATGACCTCTAAAAAGTACCTACCATTGTTAATATTTTTTTTTACTTAAAGTGTAAGAATATGGGTTATTCATAAGAAATCCCCATTTCTTTTGAAAAAGTTAGAGCAAATTATTTAAAATAAATAATGATTCGTAGCGCTCTTTCAAAATCTGGGTAAAAATTAAAATTTTCATAAACTCCCCCGGTTGGTAACCTATAATTTTGTAAGAAAATTATATTTTGTGCTAACGAATTTTGAAAGAATTGAAAATAAATTTTGAATTTTCAAACATTCTGTACTTATTTTCAAAACGAATCATCGCTACAAAATTAGTTTAAAAATATGCCCACTTTTTTTATCTATTTAGAACAACATTTCATTCGTTCATAAATCTAGTTAAGAGCTTTGGTACTTACCACAGTTCTGATTTAAACGATACTCAACAGCAACACCTTGTCACTAATTTCTAATATTAACTTACACTTGCACTTGATTGTGTTTATGACCAGTCTTATTGAATGTTGATTCAAAATTAAAAGAACATTTTGAAATGAAAATGGTTTATAAATAGTGGTGAAGTAGCAAAAAAAATTCCGATGCCGCATCCCTTTAACTTTGTCCAAACAATCCATTTCTTATCTATAAAGAAAACCGCTAAAATAAAGTTTCTTTTGACCATTGACCTGCGAGCGGTGTGCGGACTGTGATATATATGGTCTTTACGAAGTAAATTGGCACGGCGAAAAAAAATTCAAAGGAGGCCGCAGCGGCGAAACCTTTGAAAAAAAGCCGCCCGGCGAACAGCAGCACGTTTTTTTCAAAGGTTTCGCCTTTAAATTTTTTTTCGCCGTTCCAACTGATATCGTAAAGACTATACGTATATAAATAAGCCGCCGCGCCACACACAGGAACCAAACATACTTGGCCCTTGGTTTTTTTTTATAGAAATTTCAATTTTTTGTGCTGCATTGCCGGCTCTGCCATGAATTTTGCTCTCAAATGAAGAATGTGTGTAGATGAGAGTTGGAGAAGATACTAATGGACTAATGGACAATAGACCAACACACAACACAACTGAGCACTAACGTTTCGCGGCCTGCGGCCGCCTCGCGGCCGCCCCTTAGTTTGGCCGCCCGCGTGCGGTGCACGCGCTGCACACCTGCTAGGATCGGCCCTGCAAGTGAAATTATGGGGGTGAAACAAAGAGTGCTCTCGATACTACAGTAATTATTCTATCACCACGAGTCCGCTGGAACGAGTGGTGTTACCTCAAAACAATTTGATCAAGTTCAAGATTTTTGACAGGATTTTTGATTCTTAGCACGAATTGTATTTATTGAGAGGGTGATTTTGTATCAATTTTTTTTTATTTTTTCAATATTCGTTTTTTAATGGAATTTTGTTTTTTTGTTTAATTAAAAAGAAATTCTAATTATCTGGATTATCTTATTTTTCATTTTATTATATAATATTATCATCTTATTATCTTATCTTGTTATTTTATCTTATCTCATCCGATTATCTTATCATCTTATATCGATAAGGTATATTGTATTTTTTTGTCCTTTGACTAAACTAAAAAATTCGGGCGTAGAGATATTCAAATTCTAAAAATTCTATTTCTAACACACTTATCTGCAACCACAAAAATCAGGAACTGGCAAGATAATCCAAAGAATTCACACCGTTCACTACTGACTAGCTTGGGTAGAAAAAGTAGCGCGTACTTCGTATGTACCGTTGCTACTGTCCCTCAAGGATCTATACTTGGACCACTCACTTTATTACATCAACAATGTCTAAGTACCATGTTCTCCAAGTAGAAAATATGAGGCAAACATATGATAAAAAGAAACAATTACTTCCCTGGGTAATACCACAACGAACATTGATCTACATCTGACAAATATTTGTGTAATGTTCCTCCAAGAGGACCCCATTCCTAGTGTGTATAGTATTTAAACATTAGTAATTCTTCATTTCGCTGGGGATGACCACCTACATGTTTCGTAGTTATTGCCTCTCATCAGTGTTATGGTAGGTCGGACTACATAAGAGTTGTCCTGTCCCAACCAAACGAATTAAAATATCCTCTTCTATACGATTTCATTTCGTCATCAACATTTTCAAATCATTCAATAGTGATTTCTCCATAGATATCACGGAAGCGTTGATGAAATTATATCGTACAAAATCATTCAGCCACCTTCTCGTATTCTTTGCACGAGCCAATGTTTCAATTATTTTCTGAGCAAAAACCTCCTCAGCGCTCCTCAGCAGAGCATCAATCACCCATCTCCACTAGCGGAGTCTAAAAAATATCACACCTAAATTTCGTTAAGCCGAAAATTAGTTTTTGGGAAGATTTATAGGGCGCTTTGTTATCGCGTTTGACGGAGAGCCTTGTCTGGCAGGGATGTAGCGAGAAGTGAAGTAGTCTTGAGGCCGACAACGGTGTGGCACATCATCATTAATGAGCAGGGTTGATGCGAACAGCTGCAGGTTCACAGGCCCGAGGCCGCCGGGGCCTCTCTGGCGAAGGGGGCGACCGCCAGCCCCGAACTCCCACCCGCACGAGAGGTGATTTGTGTAAGAGTGCGTTGTAGGTACGAGATTACGCGACGTGATGCTGAAACGCTAAAGGATACATGTGTGGCGATTCGCATAGGTGCTCCTAATTTTTGTGACATACGGTGGAGGGAATCGATTAGAGAGACGAGCGATTCGGTTCGGTGAAAATCACTGTGGTGAAAATTTGGTCTGTTTCATTTTGTGGCAGAAAAAAAGCGCGATTGAAAAAATAGCAAAGGAAATAAACGCACAGAAAAAAGCGCAATGTAAAATAAGCCCACAATTAATATACACACGTGAAACATTGCACACATGAATTGAATCGCACAAGGCAAAAACCTCTCATGTATAAATGCGCACGCATATAAAAAAACGCAAACTCATACATTTATTTTTGAGGAAAACCAAATTTCCAAAGAATGAGAAGGGAAGAACTGTAACTATTAAACAGAAATATAAACTAGGTACAGTAGATTAGCTATTGTTCTTAAATAAGATAACTCGTCCCGTGTTATATGACAATTTTCTACTGAATTAGCTACAATCGCGTAAAGTTTTCTGTTTCCATGAGTTGCGAGCTAGGTTAGTTCGATTAGGTTAGATCAGACTAATAAAATACTACCCTCAAAATAAATTGTTCTTCAACTTCCAAGCTCCCAGCTTGCGAGCTAGGTTATTTCGTTTAGGTTAGATCAGACTAATAATTGGAAGGGATAATTTTGCATAAGGTTATTATTGTCTGAGAATATTATTGGACGGGGGATTATTAAGTATAAGTTGACACTTTATACGTTTTGACAATTTATTTGACACAACTTACCTAATTTTATTATCGGAAACAATCGCACATTATTGTGTTTTTTTCTGTGTGCGTATTTATATATACAGGTTTTGGCCTTTTGTGATTTATAGACCGGGATCCCAAGCCTATTTTAAAAAATGATTAATAACAGGCCGAATCTTCCTGAGTAGCTTCATTTTTCCGAGACGCCCAACTTTTTCCTCTACGAAAATTCTCGATGGTGGTAGCTAATAAAATACGCAAACGTCAATCATGTCGATTTGGTGATTGCAAAACAGTCACTATTAACAGTTAGTTTTTCAGTCGAACCTCGAGATAATTCGATAAAGTTCTCGAAAAAACTTTTGTATATAGGTATATAGGAATAGTAGAATGTTTTCACTGCAAGCAAATTCATTTGAAGAGAATTTATCTAAAGAAGCAAACATCTCATTCAGTTTAAAACGGGAGTATATTCATCAATTAGAATAATCAATCTTTTCAGGAGATTATTCTATTCATGAGTATGTATATTTCTGATTGAAGATATCCTTTTTTTGCACCAGAGCTTTGTTTCCATCATTTGCCTCAGCCAAGAGAAAAACACATCGAAAAAAAATCGATTACTTATTACATCCGTCTTTCACTTACCGTCTTTGTTCATGCTAGCTTGAAAGCACTTATTCAGTCTGCACGCTCGACACTGGTTGCGGTGAGTTTTATCAACAGGACATCGTCCTTTCATGTCGCCGGTCGCTTTGCAGGTGTAGACGCGGTTGCGATGGATGCTGCGTTTGAAAAATCCCGAACACCCTAGAAGTAGAACGAAAGAAGTTTACATGAAGTTGCCGACAGTCTGGATACCAGGTCCAAGGACTTGACATCTAAGAAATACGAGTAAGTTTGCTTAATAGATTTACAAAAAGCTTTCTACAAGGTAGGACATCACACGCAGAGATGATGTAAGTCAAAGCTGCATTGATAATATCATAACAAATATTGATCAAAACATATCCGATCACTTTGCTCAAATACTAAGTTTTTATATTCCTTCAAGGCGAAGAGAAAACCAAAAAGCAAGACTTTTTTCCCAGTCTGCTATAAATGACTTCTGTACAGATATAAATGGAGAGCGCTTCAGAAATATATACAGTGCTGAAACAGTTTCATCAAAGTATAATAAATTCATCAATACTTTCCTTACATACTTTAATAAACACTTTCCTGTGAAATGCTCAAAACAAAATAATTCTACTCTCAAGCTCAACAATCCTGAAATAACACATTGCAAAAATGTTATGTTACTATACCAAACTCTGTCTCTGAGCTTGCCGCAATTTAAAAACGATTACAAAATGGATACACAGCTCTTTAGTGAAATGATCAAAAGAGAGAAGGATAAATATTACGAAGACAGACTTCAAAACTATAGAAACAAATCAAAAACCTCATGGCAAATAATTACAGACCTAACGGGTAAAAAAGGTAAGCAAAACGTGCAACCTTCTTATGACGATCCCTTTCATTGTGCTAACTCACTGAATTTTTTTTCAATGGTAAAGCATCTAACCTAATAAATGAGAAATTGTCGAATAAGTTTGACTACATATGTAACATACCTGTACATCAAAATACTTTTTTATTTGAACCTGTGAACTCCTGGTGAAATGTGGGAATTAATGAAAAATGGACAACAAAAAGAGCTCTGGTCATGACGAAGTGTCAGTCTTTCCAATAAAAACTGCTTTGGCGGTATTATAGTGGACCCACTATTAGCAATTATTAATGAATCATTAGAAACTGGGGAATATCCTCATGACCTAAAGCATTCTGTTATTAAACCATATCTCAAAAATGGGGATCCAGATCTTTTCGACAACTATCGCCCTATCAGCCTTCTCAGCACTTTCTCAAAGCTCTTTGAGCTGATTGTTTACTTGTGAAGTACTTCAAAAATGAAAATCTTTTCAGCAATTCTCAACATGGTTTTCCGGCTGGCAAAAGCATAGATACCGCCCTATTCGAGCTTACCAATAGCATATATAACGCATTGGAAGAAGGAAATGTTGCATGTGGACTTTTTCCCGACCTATCTAGGGCCTTTTATTGTATAAACTTTGCTATATTAGAAAAAAACTTCAACATTATGGTGTCCGGGAAGTTGCTTTAAATTGGTTCAAATCTTTTTTAAACGGGAGAAACCACTCCGTAAAAATCAAGGACAATAATACGGGAAACTATGTACAGTCAAAGTCCTTAGAGTTGTCTCTTGGTGTCCCCCAAGTCAGTGTCTTAGGACCACTCATATTTATAATTTTCATAAATGACTTTGCCACGCTTGCACAGCAAAACAAAATAATTATCAATTTTGCAGATGATAGCACAATATTATTTACTGCAAACACATTTTCAAATCTTACAAGAATTGCCAGTGAAACTATGAGGGCAATTGAAAACTGGTTCATAAACTCTAGGTTAGTACTGAATCCTGGAAAGACTAATGCAGTTTTTTTCAGAAACAACCATAGACTTGAAACTCCCATTCATATCCTAGTTAATCTTCAAAAAATTCCATTTGTTGAACATACTAGATCACTAGGAACAGTTATTGACGAAACTTTAAACTTTGAAATTCATATTGATTACATCTAAAAAAAATTGAGCCAGGCTTTTGCTATGGCTTAAGATTTCTCAGGAAAAGCTCAAACTTCAATATAACAAAAATATTTTATTTTGCCAATTTTTATTCCCGTGCCCTCTATGATATTATATTCTGGAGAGGCAGTAGGGAGGCTGAAAGGGTTTTCAGAATTAAAAAAAAAACAATCCGCATTATGAACAATCTGATATATCACGATTTCTGCAGGTGTTATTTCAGGAAAGTTGAACTTCTCACTGTGCCAGCACTATATGTATGAATGCATCAAATTCTTATATAGAAACAAACATTACTTTGAGCCCTTTGTATTCCCTCACTCATATAGAACTAGGCACATAGCAAACTTAAATTTTCCGCGTCATCACATATCATCTACTGGAAGAAGTGAGTATCAAATTTTTCAACCATCTACCTTTAGCCATTAAAAATGATAATAACTTCAATGAAATAAAAAAACACTCATCACAATGCTTCTAGAGCTAGAACCTTACTCAGAGGGTGAATATCTTAATTCTGTGTTCTACAATTACTGTGTGTTTTTACATGTGTACATTTATTAATATTTATTTTTATCACGTTTTATTGTCTTACCAGCTTGTACATTGTATTTTATATTATATTTTATATTTATGTAACATAGTGCAATAAATGTTATTCAATGTTATTCAATAATAATGTTATTTCATCTAATTGTTATTCTTTCCTATGTTGATTTAGTGAAATAATGTTTTGTTGTGTTATTTTGACAAATAATATTATTTGAAATTATTATTGTGACGTGCCACCGAAATTTGAAGGATGATGATTGGAAAATAAAACAAATGTTAAAAGGGATCTAAAATTTTTTTGCACATGATATTAAAACATGTTAACATGGAAATTACGCTAGGAGAGCAAAAATAGGACATGTTAGCAACTTCCACTACCTGATGGGCATAATAATGAAGAAATGGGAAAAATAGGACGAAGAAGGAAGTGAAAGGAAGGGTTATTTTATGATGATATAACATGATAAAAATACTATATTTTGAAAAATATATAAAAAAATAAAAGAGATACCTATACAGTAAAATTGTATGACAGACTTTGATGTCTGGCAGTGAATCTTTCAAGCATTTCATCTCAAATATGTAAATAACTGGGACAAAGGAACCCGCACTTTTTGGAGGTAAAATGGTTCTTGGTGAAATTATCTGAATTTTCAGTATATTGTAGTATTCGATATACTGATGGAACGTGCAGAATCGCAAAGTTCATTGATGGTTAGATTTTATTTAATTATTTTCTCGGGATTTGAAACTGCCAACTGCATTTTTTTTTTCGTTCTTATCATCAATGTACCTTCATATTACTAAATATGATTCAGATGGTGCAGATTATATCATTATGTACAGAGTGAAAAATAAAAACATTTTAGTAATGTCTGAAAATTCGAAGTAATAATGAAATATTGATAAAATTATTTTGGCATGCAATATATACTATTCTAATTCCATCATTATTCACAATTCATACATTTCGTACAGGGTGATTTGAAAAATTGGTGAAATATGTGGCCGGTTCTTTCGAACATAACCCGTATATTCAATTGAATTATCATCCTCCGAAGAAAGTTGTTACCGTATAAACATGATTTTGTTGGGATATATAGGGTGATCATGAAAATTTTCGATGATAAAAATGACAAAATATCAACGTTTCAGAAATCACCCTGTAATTCACGATTAACTCGGTAAAATTCCTTTATAATTATTTAATATGTCAATCATTCTCTCCTCAACACTGTCAGTTTCCTACTATGACTAGTTCCATAGTTATTAATTGAGAAACTTATTACCATTTGCATGACGAGTTGAAGGAATTTGTTCTCGCGTACATTCTAATAGTGGACAATATTTTTCACAAATAGTGAAACGTGAGAATGTGGAGATCAAAATAAATATAACATTATATGCAGGGTGATGACCAATGACGGTTCATCCAATTCCATCTACCATTTCGGAACTGACTGAATATACGACACATCAGTTACAATTCACAACTCAGGCTTGAGCCAACATAAAATTCCGAATGCTTGGATGGTGTGACTCGCCCAATCGTGTATGAGGTCCTGGTACGGGAAATCACTTATCACTGAAGGTGACAAGGAACAGTCTTAACCGAATCCACCTCCCCCGAAGCAGCGCTACTGTCCTCATATAACAAGAAAACCCTATCGGCTATCGGGTACATTTTGATTCTGTCGTTGACTAAAAGTGAATGAAAAAGAAAAATCAATTAGTTCCATCAGTGTTAATTATTATTACCTTTACGTATTGAATTACCTATATTGATAAAATATAATAGATGTCTATATGTTCCTATTGATAGCCAGCAAATATAATAATCATGGAAACCTCTATCCGATACGCATTGGAAATACCGTCGCTGCCCAGATTCAAATTCTCCTATTAGAAATAAAAGCGGTGTATCAATCTTTTTCACTTTTCCCAGATAGTTTGTTTTTCATTACGACAAAGCTTGAACCAACAAAATTCACTTAACTATCTGTACCTTACATTATTAAATTTATATATCTGATGTGATTGTTATTTCTAATCTTCACCATCTTTTACATTTATTTTGATCTTCACATTCTCACGTTTCACTATTTGTGAAAAATCTTGGCCTCTAGTAGAATGTACGCATGAACAAATTCCTTCAACTCGTCATGCAAATGGTAATAAGTTTCTCAATTAATAAATATGAAACTAGTCATAGTAGGAAACTGCATTTTTGGGACAGTGTTGAGGAGAGAATGATGAATATATTAAATAATAATAAAGGAATTTCATCTAGTTAATAGTGAATTACAGGGTGATTTCTGAAACGTTCATATTTTTTCATTTTTATCATCAAAATTTTTCGGCATCACCCTATATATCCCAACGAAATCATGTTTATATGGTATCGGCTATCTTGTGAGGATGACAATTCACTTGAATATACAGGATGTGTACGAAAGAACCGGCCATATATTTCACCAAATTTTCAAATCACCCTGTACGAAATGTATGAATTGTGATTGATGCCAAAATGATTTCATCAATATTTCATTATTATATCGAATTTTTAGACATTACTGAAATGGTTTTATTTTTCACTCTGTACATAATGATATAATCTGCACCATCTGAATGATATTTAGTAATATGAAGGTACGTTGATGATAAGAATGAAAAAAAAAATTAAGTTGGCACTTTCAAATCCCGAGAAAATAATTAAATAAAAATTACTGATTTTTAACTTAACGCCCTGTATTTAAAAATGCATCCATCAACGAACTTTGCGATTCTGCTCGTTCAATCAGTACATCAAATACTACAATATACTGAAAATTCAGATAATTTCACCGAGAGCCATTTTACCTATAAAAAGTGCGGGGTCCTTTCATTAGTTTGTTTCGAAAATGAAATAATTTCTTGTATCCAGGAGTTGAGATGGATGCAGCATGACTAATCTTGAATCCTTAATCTTTCCATCAATGTTGTTTCGGATTTGTTAGATAAACCGTCCCTATGATGTTCAGAAAAGATAGTAAGAATCGAGGTAAATGTGGGAACGGCTTAGTATGGATGAAACTATATGAGATGAGAGAGGAAATGAGTAAAATGAGGAAACATTTTAAAAGCAGAAGAAAACAGAAAAATATCAAAACACGAAATAACCCATTTCATATCCTAATGAGTATTACTCGTGGGGGGTGGCAGTTACAATCTTATTTGAACTCGTAGCTTCACAGTTGTCAGATATTTGCCTCAGTACTCACATGATCCGATCATTGGGAGAAAGGGGCAATTTTGTTTATGGAAAGACTCGACTTGCTTCTCTCTCAATTTCCTCTCAAATCAAATATTGTCCTAGGGGGTGATCTTAACATTAACTTCAGTATTAAGATATCACACTTTTCTCTAAAGTTGGGCCAGCTCCTCAGCTCAAACAACCTAACAATGCATGTAAAACAAGCAACACATAATTATAAAGGTGGAGAATCCATTATAGATTATGTCTGCACTAATATGCAGCAAGAAACTGTAAACTGCAGTGTTGTCACTTCTGGCTTATCAGATCACTCAGTAAAAATAAAGAATGTAAGTATGGACGGATTTACTCTTCAAACAACTTTGTAAAATTTCAGCAAGCCAGTCGGAAATTGCAGTGGAATGATATAACGACATTCACTGAATTACATGATAACCTAACTGTTTTACTCAACAAGTGCTTTCCGGTGGTTAGAATAAAAACAAAAAAAAAAGGAAACCATGGCTCACCTCGGGTATCAGGAAAGCAGCAAACAATTTGCGATGCTATTAAGTAGGAGATTTGAGCCGGTTCTGGGCCTCCTCCCACCACTATGACGTCATCAGTGACCTTGACCTTGACCTTGACCTTGACCTTGACCTTGACCTTGTCCTTGTCCTTGTCCTTGACCTTGACCTTGACCTTGACCTTGACCTTGACCTTGACCTTGACCTTGACCTTGACCTTGACCTTGACCTTGACCTTGACCTTGACCTTGACCTTGACCTTGACCTTGACCTTGACCTTGACCTTGACCTTGACCTTGACCTTGACCTTGACCTTGACCTTGACCTTGACCTTGACCTTGACCTTGACCTTGACCTTGACCTTGACCTTGACCTTGACCTTGTTCTTGATACATATTGTTGGGAGAGATGTTCAGGGTTTGTATTTGACCTTGAGATTTTTTTTTAATTTTCATACACGGACAACTACTTTTTCCAAGTACGTATATCTCTACCTGCATGTCTCTGCTACTGTGTATGATCCTTATGTGTAGAGTACACATAGAACTATATACCAAAGTATAGAGACGGTACACGTCCGCACACCATGGAGATCCAGCCAGATATGTAACCTGTGGTTCCTCTCTCGTGATGTTTACCAGGCGATGGTAGTGGGGGAAGAGGTCGCGTGACGTCAGTGCTAACCGCACGACGATCCACTGATGTGTGTCAGATACTCGCTCTCGACACGGTGGGTCCGCTGACGTCACACACCCATACAGTGTGGTGATGTAGCGACTACTATTTACTCTCCGTCCTCTATCGATGCGATGCAAACTCGCGCATGGTGGGGTCTTTGCAACACACACGCGGTGCATAAGTCTGTGGTGGGGGTGGTTCACTATCTATTATGAAAGAAGTGGGTATGGTGATATGAAATCAGAAGTTGTATACCTAGCAGTCGAGTAGTTAGCAAGAGAAGAGAAGTTGTTCCGTTCCTGCACTTCATCTTCATGTGTGACTTTCGTGTGTAGTCACTATAAACTGTCTAGTTTGTAAGAGTACATGGGAAAACCATGTGTCTTTTACCGATATTTCCCTTACTTGTGAAACTATTGAAAATTGATTATCAACAAATGTAGGCTTTATTTTACCACTCTTTTAACGTTTCGAGTGGTGGTGGCGATGGGCTCTACTGTGTGGCAATGACCTTGAGATGTCCTTGAGATTACTTTGTAATTTGGTGGTTGTTTGACCTTGATGTAGATTTTTTGTAGTGTTCTGGGTTTGAGTTTGACCTTGGCGTGACATTGGGATTTGTTCATACACGGTTATGATGACGAGGCATGTTTCGAATACCTCCAAGTGTTGCCACTACTTATGACCTGTGTACTGTAATTGTGATGGAGTACTTGAGTACTTATTACCTTCATGTCTTGCAACTGTGTACGATCATATGTACTCCAGACTTGCTACTGCGTATGACTTTCATGTGTACACACAAGTGAACATGAAAATCTGAAGTAGCAAATTCGAGAATGCACACGTCTGCACACCACGGAGCTCCCGTCAGATATGCAAACTCTGAACTGTTCACGCTCAGCCCTCTCTGTATCGATGCGGTGTTGGTGCGAACTGGACATAAAACCGGTTCTGGATCTCCTTCCACCACCATCAGTGACCTTGAAAAATCGTCTTGGTACATAGGTACCTGTGTGCGGGTCTATGACCTTAGCATACCAATGACAGGGTTTTGAAGTTTTGTGTTTGACCTTGATGTATAGTGTTGGTTCAGGCTCAGGGTTAGTGTGTCGACCTTGTGATGTCATTGTGATGACTTGGAATTTTTTTCATACTCGGTCAAGTACTTTTTCCAAGTACATATATTTTTTTCACCAACATGTCTTGCATATCCTTCATGTTTACTTACTCTGCTATTGTGTATGATTCTTATATGTGAAGTACAAATATAAAATATATACTGAAGTTTAGTTCTGGTACCTCACGTCTGCACAGCACGGAGATCCAGTCAGACATGTGAACTCTGATTCCTCTTCCGTGATGTATGGCTTGCGATGGTGGTGGGGGGAGAGGTCGCGTGACGTCAGCGCTATGCGCACTACGATCCACTGGTGTCAGGCCCTCGCTCTCGACATGGTGGGGTGGGTCCGCTGACGTCACACACCCATATGCTGCGATGCAGCGACCACTATTTACTCTCCGTCCCCGATCAATGCAGTGCAAAATCACGCATGGTGGGGGCTTTAGATCGAACACGCGGTGCATAAGTCGGTGGTGGGGGTGGTTCACTATCTATTATAAAAGAAGTGGGTAGGTGAAATGATATCAGATGTTTTATACCTAGCAGTCGAGCGGTTACTATTGTTTTCATTGGGGTAATTTTTTACATTCTAGTTAAAACTGACTGTTTTAACTAGAACTTGAAGCAATATTTGAGTGAAACATAATTTTGTACCAGGATAAATATTAATTTTCCACTGGTTTTGTATAAAGATGTCGTTTATCGTCATTGAATGATAGGGCTACCTTATTCCTTATTTCAGTGAACTTATCATGCGAGTAGCTTCTAAACGAATTCGTCTTCAATCGTTTAGTTGTTATTTGATCAAATTATTTGCGTTTGCAGTTGATTTACTCCATTACGAGCGTACCGTTGATGTAAATTTCCAAAATATGTGTCAAAATTATGCACAAGTTGAAATCTCAAATTTTACAATGAAAAACGTCTGCATTCGAGAAGAATACAATGAAATTCATTACATGTTTGCTTGGACATATGCCTACAATAAATCACGAAGTAAATTTTGGAAGTATTGATCAAAGTCGCTTCAAGCGGTGTTTTGAAGAAGCTGAGAAGATATTGGCACCTAATCTGATTGAAGAGCATAGGAGAAATATTTATAAATCAAGATTATTCAACTGGAATCTTGATGATGAGAAAAACTGACGATTTATTTCTTATTGTTGCATTTCTACCAGTAAAAGTATGCCTTATTCGATTTTTTCTTCCAAAATCCTGCTACGTGTTGATTATATTATTTTTTGTGGAAAACTTTTCATCACATTTTCTCATTTTGTAGGTGCATTTTACGGGAAATTTCAGACATTTCTTATGTAATGGTTTCCCCAAACCAACGCGGAACGCGGGACGAGAGCAGGAACTGGATGAACGCGAGACTAAATTCGATAGTAGGATATATAAAAATGCATACCAGTGCGATTATTCGTATTCCTAAATGCAGGCAAACAGCGAAATATATTTGGTTTGCTCCGTGCACTGTTTTTCTAGCAATTCGCACAGGTCCCATTTTCCATTCCCGCTCCCGCGTCACGCTTTGGTTTGAGAAAACCTTTACACTTGTTTCTTTGTCACGTACGTTATTTTATATACTACGTATGTCATTTTATGCCCCACGTACGTCATTTTATGCCTAACATCAAATTTTTATGGAATGCGGTTTGGTAGCGGTCGTACGTTTGAGATGTTCAAGGCCGAATTCATAGTGTCCCAAAGAAGTTTTTAACCCTTCCTTTCATCACAATATAGCGGAAATGAAGACTTGCGTGAAAACTTGTGTAAAGTTGGAAATAGAGTTGCTCCGCGGATGTCTCCATTGCCCAATAAAGGAATGTTTGCTACATATTATGAATATACTCATCGTGGCAATAAACGTAAGAATCACACGAAATCAATTGACAGAAATTGAAGAACGTGATCAAATCATGCAAAAGTACCGCGATAATCTGATGTCAACAAAAACTACAAGACCGTTCTCCAATAAGCGTTATAGTTGGTTGAAGGATGCTAATAATTTTTATAGATGAAATGTCCAAATCCTATCAGTTTGTGGTTGGAAATTCGTGAATTATATTCAAATATTTGCTATAAATTTTGATTCGTCGTCAGTGCAACACCGTTTCAGTGAAATGATCTGTCATATTAATTTGATGACATCATTCAGAAGCATCAACATTATGACCGAAGGTCATAAAACATAACCCCAATGTCGTGTGTCAGAACTGGCTCTGATTCACTACTTTTTCAAACGTCCAGCACCGGTTATTATCTACTACTGATTCAAAATAAACTAAACTCGTAGAGTGCACCCAAAGGCGTTGCCTGTGCGGGTGAACGACGACTATTATTATCATTTGCTGTGGTGCTCCGGAGCGACTTAGTGATTTTTGTTGGCATATTCACGTTTCAGCTATAGGTAAACCTGAAAAACCTACAGCACCACCCCGAGTGGTCATTGCGCACTCCAATTAAGCGCCAGACTTCGGGATTGGCATCTAGGTAACTCACATCATCTAACGATTACTATGAAACTCCAAGGAAAATTTGAAAAATTCTCTCGAACGCAGGCAGAAGTTTACAACGGCATACTCTATCCGTTGCAGGACCGACCACCTTAAATATGAATATGAATTGCCGTAAGACGTGTTTATTTTATAGATATAGAGTATGATAGTCGAATAAAACATAAAATAAATTAGGAAAACACAAGAGCAGTTGAATATAATGTCTTTATTGAAGTTCAACTCATGTTTAAAAAAAAAATTGTTGTTTAAAATTGTTTTTTCCGTTAACCAGCTGTCGTCCCCTTACGAACGGTAGCACTCAGAAGTTGAAACTTGTGCGAGCCAAGGATTAACGAGGTCTTACCTTTTTACGTGCGATTCCTAGCACTTTCTCGGGCCATCAGAAAAAGTTCTGCAGTCGCTAGGGTTTGAACCTTTGACTTGCAGCCAGAGTGCTATTGAAACAATGTCGCTTTAACCACTCGGCTACCTGGCCCCGTGTGTCATTTGTGTGTTGGAAAAATATGTTGTATGGCGACTATTAAACCAAGCTAAAGAGGTTTTTTCCTCCACAAAATAAAGGACGCAAGTGGTCTATACTGATTTTTTGAGATGGCTCGTTAATGAAAACCTTGGTTTTCGCCCCAGCAAAATCGCTTTGTGGAATTTTTTAAAAAAGAAATGGTGAAAAAAATAACAACTTTTTTGTTTTTTTGGATTATTCAAGAAATCGTTTTACAGTCGAGATAACTTTTGTAGAGAATTATAAAACCCATAAAACAGTTATTTATACGACCAGATCGGTGCATTTTCCACTGAGAAATTCCAAGAAAACCTCGAAAAAATGCCATAACTCAATTTTTTTATTTTTATAAATCTGTAGCGGGACAAACAATATTTCGGAAACTGATAGATAATAACATGTGGTTCAACTGTGTGGAAGATGTTTTCTGTCCGATGCGTAGTTTTTACACAATCGCGTTATAAACAATTTAAGGGCAAATCTTTCTAAATGCTCCGATTTAAGGGAAATAGTCGTATTCAAATTCTGTATACGGCATCTGAAAGTAGAGGTCAATATCTACAATTTCTATATTTTCACCTGAGAGGTGGGAAATGTGTTGAAAATGTCCCTGAAAGTTACCCTAAATGCTTCAAAGTGCACCCGAAGTCGGCAGAACTCAACTCGAGTTGAGTTCGGGCGACTTCGGGTGACTTCGGACGGAATTTGAAGCGTTTCGATCAACTTTCAGTGACATTTTCAACACATCAAATATTATTCATGGAATCGTTTTACAGTCAATGGAACTTTTGTAGAGATTTATAAAACCTACAAAATGGATTATCATAGTCCGAATCGGTGCATTTTTCACTGAGAAATCAAGGAAAACCTCGAAAAAAAAGATCATTCTCCAATTTTTCTTCATTTTTATAAATCTGAAGCGGGACAAACAATATTGCGGAAACTGATAGATAATAATATGTGGTTCAACTGTGCGGAAGATGTTTTCTGTCCGATGTGTAGTTTTTGTACAATCGCGTTATAAAAAATTTGAGGGCAAATCTTTATGAATGCGTGGATTTAAGGAAAATCGTCGTATTGAAATTCTGTATAAGGCATCTGGAAGTAGAGGTCAATATCTACAATTTGTATATTTTAAATTTCCACCTGAGAGGTGGGAAATGTGTTGAAAATGTCACTGGAAGTTACTCTTAATGCTTCAAAGTGCACCCGAAGTCGCCAGAACTCAACTCAAGTTGAGTTTGGACGACTTCAGGTGAGTTCGAACGTACTTTGAAGCGTTTTTATCAACTTTAAGTGACATTTTCAACACATTTCCCACTCTGTACAGTTGAACCACATATTATTATTTATCAGTTTCCGTAATATTGTTTGTCCAGCTCCAGATTTATAAAAATTATGAATTTTAGAAAAAAAGTCTTCTTTTCGAGGATTCTCCGAATTTTCTCAGTGAAAAATGCACCGATCTGGTCGTATAAAAAACAATTTGTGGGTTTTATAATCCTCTACAAAAGTTCTATTGGCTGTAAATCGATTCCTCCAGTACTTTTTTTGAGATATTAGCAAAAAAGTTTTCATTCTTTTCACATTTTCTTGTTCAAAAAATTCCACAAAGCGATTTTGCTGGGACGAAATCCGGGGTTTTCATTTACGAACTATCTTATAAAAAGTAGTATAGGCCGTTTGCGTCTTTTATTTTGTGTGGAAAGAGCCTCTTGTTTTTAGCTAGAGCTTGGCCTATATAACTATACGGGAAAAACGTGAAATATAGTTTTTTATTGTCCAAAGATTGCCCAAAGGATTCTCAGAGAATTTCCAAAGTGTGATAAATGGGTTAGGTTCTATTTCAAAGAATTTCCAAAATGTGATAAATGATTTAGACAATTTTCAGTGAACTTTTATTAGGAAAAGCAATTGCATCACTACAACATCATTTTATCCCCATTTTAGTTTATTTTTTTTTAAATATTTTTGCTTTTTTCTATGAGTTTACCTCAAAGTTTTTTTAGAATAATGCATCATCCAAATGTCTACACGAATGAGACGTGAAAAAGCATATGAAAAATTCTTAACTATTCTACTTCAAATCAACTATTTACAATCTACTTATAAGTGCCTATAAAGGTAGAATTCAAATATTGATTGTATTTTCTGAAAAAAGATAAGTTGAAATCTAAATATATGCATACAATATATATGGATTATCCAGTCTGGTATCTGATTTGCAAGCGAAAAATCTCACAGGCCATGTCTTTGAATATGATAATTTTTCATGAAATGTTTCAAAAATGTACAGGGAGTGTGTGGAAAAAACACTTCAAAAAATTATTCCAGAAATATATTTTATAATAGATAAATAGAAAAAATACAAAATAAAATATTACTTATATCAACAAATCACTCTTTATCGCTCTCAAAAGCCTTATCAAGGTCTTCCTGCCATTGTTTATGTACAATTCTGATTTCTTCGTATTCATTCACGGATTGTTGAAGCTCCATTTCAGCTTGTTGAAGGCATTCAGTGGTAGGAATATGATTCAATTCAATCTCCTTTTGCAAATTCTCGGACTCCTTTTGCAACTCGGAGATTTTCAACTCTAAACAAACTATTTTGTCATGGATTTTATTTTTTTCAATAATTTTTCCACGGATACAAGTATCCATTTCTTCGTAACGATGAACTGATAGTTTGGCATCAATAATCCTTTGTTTGCTTAATTTCTTCTTCACTATATATTCCTGAACGGGTTGGAATGATAATATTGACGTTTTAGACTTCACTTCATATGTCCCAGAAGTCGAGGGCCTCGAAATAATGATTGGTTCGATGAGTTTTTTTTTCTTCATTGGTACTTGGCGAATTTTATTGGATAGTTTTTTCACAATTTTCTCCTTTTCTTCATTGATCTTGATTGATGTTGCAGGCATAAGATCGTCATCTATCATAGTAAGATCAATGTAGTTATCTTGATTAGGCTCTGCAGCTGTAGGCGAAGTCATCTTTAGGAACTCGTTCATATTTATGGTATACAATTCATTTGAGTATTCACAATCATAAGTCTGTTGGTCTTGATTCACTATTGCCACGGAAGATTCCTTGGATTGAACAGTTTCACTACGTAACAGAATATTTTCCAAAATAACGATTGGACCCATTTTTTACAATTCAAATAATATTTAAAGTCAAATTAAACTGATCTAAAGTTAAAGAACTGTGAACTATTCAACACAAGTTAATTCATTTTATAACCATCTCAACCATTATGTAGAAACGCCCACGAAAGAAGTAGGAAGAATCCAACCCCAAAACGATAAAAAATAGAGTATCAACCACTAGATGTATTGCATGTATGAGCTTTATCTAAAATTATTTCACCAATCGAGGGGCTTCTTCGACAGCATTATAATTCGTTTTTCTTAAACATTTGAAATTTATTTTGAAATATCGATAGCATCCCTAAGGAACATTGTACTTTTTAGCGTAGAATATTCTACCCAAAGACAATCAAGTGAATTTTAACGAATTATTTCAGTGATCTGAGTTTCATTTTGAAATTTATTTTGAAATATCGATAGCATCCCTAAGGAACATTGTACTTTTTAGCGTAGAATATTCTACCCAAAGACAATCAAGTGAATTTTAACGAATTATTTCAGTGATCTGAGTTTCATTATTCATTATTTTTGGTGTATTACTCTATCGATTTGGCTGTGAAATCTAAGATAAAGAGTATCGAAAATTTGAAAATAATATATTTTTTAAAACTCTTGAGGA